>CM073764.1:73353471-74611561 GCA_037127475.1 Arma custos
CGCATAATTGAAATCCCTATGGGATTTTGTTACAAACATATTTTTTTACAAAAATGTTTGACCTAGGGGCTTTTCTTGTTGGACTTCAAAACAAATTTCGACCTATAGATTAGTAACAAGTGGGAAAATCGGTCTTCCTTCCCAAGCTAAAGTAAGCAGAGAAACCAAACTATACTTTAATTATATATATAAGTATATCCGATTATAATCAGCTCGTGTAACTTATTTTACCAGCTGGACCTTATAATAACATGTCGTATCAGTAGCAATGAATCTGCCGTGGGTGCATCCATGCATAAAGCCTGTTCTGTAACAAATGCAATTAGAGTCAATTTTCGGAGATATGCATCTCGTTCTATTTCCATTCTACACTTTAATCAAGAGGAACTGACATTTGGAACACATACCAGCCTTGAGTCCTCAATATCGCAGTATCCGGGACGTAAACATTTCGTGTATTTCATTATTAAACATGCCTTTAAAACTATTAGAATTGAAAAACTGATATACATTAGGTAACAATTAAAACCAGACCAACTAATAAGGTCACAAATGAATATACTGCAAACGTTTCCGTGAAAAAAATACATGGACACCCAAACCTGGAGACATGGATGAGACGAAAAAGAAGATGGATGATGGATCTGTTATGAAAACATTAAATCAAGTCACGGGAGAAGTACCGGTGGGTTCTCTTCTCATGTCATTTTACATGCCGAAAATCTGCTGATGGCAATTTCTTTTATTTACAGGTGTGAATAAATATGCAAACAGAAAAAATATAGAACTCCTAAGATATTACCCTATGATATTCGAGGATTCATTTTGTAATGCAGCTTTCACACGATGGCGATGTATGATAAGCGATATGTCGCAAGAAATTGGGACGATTTATTGTTATGAGGGTTCAATAAGAGCAGCCAATAACGCGGCACGACCTGAGCGATAACAATTAGGTTGCTACACAATTTTGGCCGCTTAAGTTACAAAAGACCCCGAAAAAAAGCTCAAGTGAGGAAGACGTGTTAGTGGTTTATTGATTCAGTCGTAGGATGGAAAGAAAAATGAAATGCTTTATTTTCAGTATGTGGCGACGGAGAATAGTTCCTGATGCACTCATTAGCTTTCACTCTATAATTGAAAGTAATATCCGAAGTATCTTCTCTTCTTTCCGTCATATTCACAGCTCTAAATATCAGACGATACAAATCGCTAAGGAGACCGACAAAAAGCACTTCGAGAAATACGTCACTTCCGCTATTTTGTGCAATCCCACGAATATGAGCCGTTGTTCATCTCCCTATCGATTTCATAGAACTATTTGTGCGTGCCGCGTTCAATGCATTCATAGCGCGGCTAAAGAGTTAAGTAGGAACCAAGATTTTCTCTGCTTTTTCAATGAACTAATCTCAGTCGAACGCGTAGTGGATTGAACTAAGAAGAAATAGACCTTTAGGTATAATCTAGAAATTCGAAATAAAGATGCTGAGAAATTTTATGATGACCGCACACAATTTATGTCACTAACTATCAAAATTCACTTCAATAACTGTTGAAAAAAAACACATTACTTGCAATTTTACATATACAAGCAGCAAAAGTGTAAATACATGTTCCGGACTTCCTTTACATATTTAAAGGACTGTGATTTTAATTAATTAAAGTTATGTTTTATAAATAAGTTTTACAATAGCAGAAAAAATGTAGGAAAAACCCGCTTAAAATAATAAATAATAATAATATTATATAAAATACATAATAATGATAATAATAATAAATAAATAAAAATAATAATAATAAAGTAAATAAATATAATAATAATAATTATATATAAAATAAATAAACAATTAAAAATAACTATAAAATAAATACAGATAACTGGATTACAATACTTGCAAATACTTTGTTAAGTAAGAAGTATATGCTTTGTTCTTTTGTGCGAGTACCGTCGTAGCGAATGTTTATCATAGTTACCGATTTCTCGGATTAATGGGTTTTCGGAAGCTCGAGTTTTTTCGAGGTATGCTTTTGTTTGGGCTGAAACATATTGTTTTATAGTGAGAAGTTCAAGATTTCAAGATCTCTAAGCATAATCGATATTTTCGTATATCGGGGATAATTATTAATAATCCTCATGCATAGGTTTTGTATCAAACTTTCTATAATTTGTGGCGCAGGATGAACTCCAGACGGGTGAGGCATAAGTTATCATTGAGCGAATTACTGTTTTGTAAAGGATTAGCTTGTTTTTGGAGTGTACTTATCAAAGTAGGGAAACATTTTGTAGATGTTTTTTTTTTTTTTTTTGTTTTCCTGTTGATGTGCTCTGTGAATGTTAAGAAATTATTTGGAATTGAACCGAGGTATAATACGGATTTAGACCAGGGTATGTGTTCGGAATTTAAGATGATGTGCTGATCTACGTAGGTCTACGCTTTGTGAAGATTATGGCGGCCGAATTTATTGGATTGATTTTTAATTTCCACTTTTGGCAGAATTTATGGATTTTTTCAAAAGATTGTTGTAATCGGTTTACTATTGTATGGATTTGGTATGATGCTGTGTACAAAGCGGTGTCGTCTGCGTAAAGCGATGTGGTTACTTTGTGTGTTTTGGGAGATCTGATATGAACAGGTTGAATAGGATTGGGGATAGGCAGGAGCATTGAGCGGGTAGGGGAAGTGTTTTGGAGCTAGCAGTGTTTATTTGAACATAGAATTGTCTATTAGAGAGGAAGAAATATATGATATGCATTAAGTATGTAGGAAAATTGTGCAAGATTAATTTGTAAATCAGATTGCTAATTGCGTAATGCCAAACTGTATCGAAAGCTTTTTCGAGATCTAACATGAGCATGCCTGTATGTTTTTAATCGTTGAATCCTTGTGTTATGAAGTCGGTAAGACGAGCTAGTTGGTCAACAGTGGAGTGGTGTTCTCCAAAACCGAACTGTTCATCTTTGATCAGTTTGTTCTGATTTACATGCTTAAGAATTCGTTTTAAAAGCAAACGTTCCAGGATTTTGGATAAAATGTTTAGCAGGCTAATTGGTCTGTAACTTGTAAAGCTGTTCGGGTTTTTATTAGGTTTTGGGATGGCGATTTTTTGGAAATTTTCCGAGCGGAGGGAAAGTAATTAAGCACTGTTATAATGTAACATACAATATATATATATATATATATATATATATATATATATATATATATATATATATATATATATATATGTACGCAAATATAAAAAAGTAATTCGATCATTTACACAATTTTTTTGCACGAAATATAATTATCAAAGATTTTAACATAAAACATGAAAATCACTAGTGGAAAACCTATTCAGTAATTCTAATGATTCATAATAAAAATATTTGGTAACAAATATAACAATATTTGAAACTAAAATGTCATTTTATCTTCTTTCGTGCTTTCTCTTCTCTTTTGAGTCCGTGTTAGTTTTTCAATTACAACCCTATTTCGTTTTGCTTTTCAATTGTTGATAAGCTAAAGTTGCTAATATCTTTTTCAATATTTTATTGCTTTTCTTACACTTCTATCATCTGATATTTCTTTCTCGAAACGCGTTCTTTGCGTACTTCTTCAGACAAATGCTGTTTTATTCCGCCTTGTATGTTTATAAATTTGTGATACGCCAAAAACTTTTCTTTATATATGACAAAGAGATATTAATAAATTTACCTGAATATTATTTTTATCATTATTGCTATATTTGTGGCTTTCAGGATCAAAATCGGATCACTCCAAAATTTCAAAAATTCATTTTTTTCGCTAGTTTAGTCATGTAAGTTTGTCTATAGTACGACGCATCGGTACCTAATTTCTCATTTGCGGTTCCGAAACTGAATTTTCGGGGGTGTAAAACATTGATAAATTAAACGAGTGAATAATGAGAAAAATTCAATTATTGAAATTTGGAGTTGTCCGCTTTAGATTCTGAACGCTTCTTTAAATTAATTATAATTTTTTGTATCTTATTTATTCAGCCCTAATAAAGAACTGCAATGTGATTGAAAGTTGAGGTTGGTACTTGTATATTAGTAGGTCTGCATGAAACCTACCTTTTTATCTCTTGTAAACTCTTCTTATTACTCGTATCATTTGAGTTATTTTTGCGTGCGTAATTAAAATTTTTTCTGTATAGTTTGCTAGAGTTTTTGTCTTGTTAATTTTGTTTAATGGTTAGCCTCCCATTTTTCAACTTTAAGTTTAAAGCTGTTTCTTGTTTCATATCTTCATCAGTAATTTTGGCTAATTCCAACTCTCTCTCTTAATATTTTTGATCCATTCCCCTCCATTAACAAGGAATGCTACGTATTTTACTATTATCTTTGTAAATCTGTGATCGGGAAGCCTCAATATGTCTATATTGTATATTAAATCTAAGTTTGTGTTTTTTCGTATTACTTTTGTTATTGACTATTTTAATTAACAGAAAAACATTTTAGAAATAACTCCCTTTAAAAGAAGAAGCTGTGAAATACTTCCAGAAGTTCGGATTAATTCAAAAGATAAAATTTAGTGAAAAAGGTCATGGATTTCGACAAGGATAGAAATTGAGAGGTTTTAGCCGAAAGTGCAGGGAAAACATTTATATAAGAAGTGGAAAGTGGATGGAGGGTTATTTTGTATTTTTCAATTTTCATTAATATGAACAAGAAGGTAGGTGTTATCAGTATCTGAATTATCAGTGTTCAGGTTATAAACAATGACAGATAACAGTTCCTGCACTCCTGGTAATACACAAGTACCGTTGCTTTCTAATAAATGATTACTTCCGATTTGGCAAGTTACTAATGAAGATTACTTTTGATTTGAGATTTTTTTTTTTTTACTTCCGCCCGGAGCATTATTTTTTTCATTATATTTATTATTATTGAATTAAAAATATTTATTAGTTGTTAAAACTCGCAAAAATTATTGCTAATGTTTAAAAAAAAATACCAACATCGACGGATTAGGCTAACAAGACAAGACGTTTTAATAAGAAAAACTAATTCCCAAGAGATGGGAGACATAACGATTACTTTTCACTCAACTCCCAACCAGGTCTGGTTATAATTGCTGAACCCGGCTCCGACAACACTCGCATTTTTCTACTAATTACTCCCGTTCTTCGCTCTCCTTCGTAATGACTTCCTCGGCCGTAAAGCCAGGACTACGACGGGGCAAACAAAACGAGAGGCGGGACACAAGGGTAGTGAACAAAAAAGGAGACTACGGATTCACGGACTCCCGGAGGGGAAGGTTATAAAAATAAAATAAAGGGAAGAAGAAAGTCCATCTTTGAGAGGACTAAATTGATTTTCAGAATGGCATCTAATTGCCTATATATTGTTGTTGTTGGAGCCTCGTTAGGAGAGAAGGAAAGAAATAACTTCATTAATAGACAGGACGCCATAATTCTCCCCCTGCTCTCGGGGAGAGGGGAATGGAGAGAGAGAGATAATTGGCTAAACAAACAAAATCACAATAAACTATGGATGCCATAATTGATTTACGGGTCTTGGCCGGCAAGGATAACTAACGAACCTCAGAGGCCTTGTCAATTAGAAGTCAAGACCTTCTTTGTCGGTACAGCCCGTGTAACATGGCGCCTCCCTTCGGGCACACTTTAAAAATTTGTTTTTTTTTAATTTATATCTAGTTGCTCCATAGGTCGTAAGTAATATAAGTCGTTATTAGAGATCGAAAACGGATCCCATGTATGGTATCCTATCCTCTGAAAGTGGTTAATCAAAGTGAAACCATTTTGAAACAATCAAACCAGAACAACACAACAATCTTCCATCAATCATTCTCAAAAATAAAAAATTAACTTTTACCTAAACCTTAAAGGGAGGACTACTCTCGGACGATGCGGTCCAGAGATACTGCGAGGACTGAGCGCTTACCATCGCTGTGGACTGAACACTTTTCACACGTGCCAGCTCTGTTGCTTGATTAAGAATTCAAGGCGTGACTAATTAATAATTATAGTATTTCTCTTGCACCAGATTGTATAACAACAGAACATTATTTTCAAGCATCAATCATTTATCAAAATGATTAAAATTTAAAATGTTACAAAATAAAAATAAGAAAACAAATTTATTATCTTCCCAGTTATTTAGGATCTCGGGCGATTACGAACAATATGTCAATAATACATTCAACCGAATTTATTAAAAATATCAGGATCAAAGTATCAAAATATCAGGAAGAGTGCATATTTCTGACTTTAAACAGTCACAAATATGCACTCTTAGTCTCTACCGATTGCTTTCGTCGTCACATATATACATTATCCATATTACTTCAAGGTGTAATTTTTTGCAGGTCTTCTTGGTATAATTATGTACATATATTTGTATCGCAACTAACTTCACATTATTTTCTAATTTCCCAAACTATAATTATATAGAAACTAAATTAATGTAAATACCGATTAAAATTAAAATTCTGGTATGATACTTCGTCAGCAAAAAAACGGTCACACTTTTTCACCTCTTTTCAGTATCATATTTATTATTTTTATTTTTTACCAGATCGGCCTGGTGGGCCTTTATAATATTGATTGTTTATTGTCGGTAGCAGTTGATCTCTTTTCAGTACATGTGAAAATTAGTACAAAAATGCACATATCTTAGAAGGATATGAATGATCATAACGGTATTCACCTGCGTGAATAACCCAGTTTTGGAATAAGCTAAATTTAAAGTGAAAAATATTATCGTAAATATTTCGCTACTTCACCCAGTAAAGGTATCATTATGGATTGATAATGGATGAATAATTTTTATTTTCATTTATGCTATACATTTAAAATCTACACATTTACAAATTCATACACTAGAGGACTCCGCCTGTAATACTGTTGTGTTAGGCATCTCAATTTCGCTTTATTAGTGATAGCAGCCGTTAAAGAGTATACAGTTCTTACTTCAATGCAGTTTGATGGTATCCTCTTCTAGGCGCGCGCTGAGGGTGGCAGGCTGTTGCTGCTGGCCGACTCAAAGGGGCATAAGATGTAAGGCCAGCTTCCCATAAAGAATTATGAATCTTTTGTGTGGATAAATGTCAAGAACTTGATAGAGGATCTGGTGGGCACTGTGGAAGAGGTTCCTTCTCACAGTGATGACAGTATTTCCATTCTCTCTTTGCGTTGTTATAAGTTGCGATCCACCACCCGGCTTCCTATTGGCACTCCCAGTCTCTCGGAATCTAACTAAAGTCCGGGAGACGATGCTCAGAGAGATGCTGTCTTTTTTGATTAATAAAAATACATCTGGATTAAAATAGAGAAAGATAAATAACCTATAACCTATAGAGAGATGGTTTTTATTAGGTGACAGACCCAAGAATTAGCAAATATCATCAATCTATTCTGGTGCATAAAGTTTCTACACTAGTTATTGGTGTTAAATTTGATAAAGAGTTAAATCAAATAAAAATATCCTATATCTTTATTTACAGAACAAACAGCTGTGCCAATAATAAAAGTATAAGATAATATGTCTAGTTTAAAAAAAAAAATAATAATAACCATTAATTCTAATAGTAAAATATAAGTAGGTTAATAATATGTTTGTCATTAAAATACGATTTTATATCATATACATTAATTCATAAATTAATTGCATAATAAGGTTAATTCCAACCCAACTTCAAACTTGAGATTGACCAGCAGATTTTTTTTGTTTGTGTTATGTAATGAAAAACATAATTCTGGAATGGAATATGTGAGGATTAAAAGGATGAAAAGTTCTACATGTTTATAAATTGGATTCTGTTCTGGGCTATCATTGTAACAAGTTCATCAGGTAAGTACCACTTCTCAAGTTAATTAAACTTAATGAATGTATGGAGCTTTGGCTCACAGAAAGCTACGATCTACATGTATAATTATTAAAATGAACTTATGCTAATGTTGTTTAACCATATGAAATAGGGATACAAATATCAATTGTTGACATAACAGAAAATACCAAAGTTCAATGTTAAATATTAAACAACAATACTATCGATGGATGGTCCTAATTCATAGTTGGAGGATGGAAATGGTATGGGAGGTGCAGTCATAAATAAACACAAATAAGTGAAGACTTATTTTTTATTTGTGCCGATGTTTTCACCTACTTTGTAGATCATCTTCAGGGCAAATAGCCCAGTTACACAGTTCACCAACCGCCTTTCCTATTTGCACTGAAAATGACCTACAAAGTAGGTCTAAACATCGGCTCGAATAAAAAATAAGTCTTCACTTATTTGTGTTTATTTATGACTGCACCCCCCCCCAATACTGTTTCCATCCTCCATTATATTCTCCAGTCAACTATTTTCCTCTCTAACTCATAGTTGCTCAATTTTCTACAGTACGAATGGAATCTTTCAATATTAAGTTTCATAAAACAAGATTTTTGAGACAAATTAAAATCATACATAAAAAAGTATTCAGTTTATTTCAAATGTTAGATTTTTCCTAGTCAGATATGGGTTAACAATAAAAATTTTCAGTTAAATCTACTCTTATCTCCAAGAGTTGCTCCAATAATAATTGATTTTTTCTTATTAATTCCCAAAAGTAGATAAATAGGCATTTCATCAAAATAAGAATCAGGGAATTAGTGTTATGAGGAAATAACCTTTCCAAGGCGAGGATATTTCCTATATGCCATAGGAAAATTCCTAATGGAGATTTTCTTTTTTAAATATTTTGGTTTATGGCCATATAAAAGAAATCAGGTAGATTTAAATTGCTACATGAATATAAAGCATCAGTTCCTAAAATAGAAACTTATTAGCAGGAAGTCAGCAGCAGGCTTAGTGTTAATTCAGTAATTGCTTTATTCCTGAGTTTAAGCACATCCTTACTAGAAGAAAATAATTCTTTTAACCAAAATGATTGATCATAAACAGGACAATTTCCCAACTCTACTAAATGGATAATGTTCTTTTAATATTTATAGTTCCTTTCTATTACTTTAATAGTAATCACTTTTCCTAATTAGTTATTAATAAATTAGATAGCTTATACAAATCTAAGTGTAGGCAAGTTTGAGCCATAATATAACCCTTTAAAGCTGTTAATCTTATTTATTAACCAGATGCAAAATGATATCTACAAAACATAAATCTTGACTCCAAGAAGTAAACCATAAAATTATTTTTTTTTCTCAAGAATAAACATGAACATAAACATAAACTCTATATATAAACATGATGGTAACCATTGTTGGAGGTAATAGTACAAATTAAAAGTAATCATAATTGAAATAAACAGTAGAAGGAAATAGCAGTAAAATTCTTAAAATTATTTACTTTTTTCATAAATAACATGAAATTTTAATATTTATTTAAAAAAAAAATATTGAAATATTTTATTATCATAAAATTTAACTTGCTTCAGATAAAATGTTAGAAGAAAGAAACATTACAGAAAAACTTGGCCCTCCGTGTAAAGATAATAAGATGATTCGGGCATTAATACGTTACAAGATTTCAAGCCCTGAGGACCTAATACTTTTAGCAATGGAAGGGAGTAAACCTGAATTTTGCAGGTATAATCCTTGTTAAATTGTCATTACATTTAACAGGCCATAAATGATTGATTCTTTTAGTGGTATTTCATTAATATTGAATTATTTATTATTTATAAAATATCTACTCTATAAATTAATAATAAAATTTCAAAACAATCTATTTTTATGTATGTTACAAAATAACCGAACAAAAAGTAAAATCACAATTAATGTTTTAGCAAATACCACTTTGCTCATTTAAATATTGAATATAATAGAAAAATAATTTTATTCCGGTGATTTCAAGAAGTGTGGTGGAATGGGTGAGAAAGGATAGAGGATTTAAATTGTAGGAGACTAGACATAAGCAGGATGTTGTGATTGGATGGTTTGGTATAAGAAGGAACCTAGGAAATAGAGTCTATGGATGGAGGGAAAGAGCCACTTTAACTCATACAGCTGGGACACACACATGTACATATAATTAACCATGAATTGGCTCTAAGTGAACATAAAGTATTCTGTACATAAAATTGTAATAATGTATTTTTTTCAATTAGATATAAGAATTTATAAAAATAATCTGGATGATATTCAAATTTAGTTAATTACATATTCCTTCTTTACATGAGCATCAATGCATTTGAGGAATATGACAAAAAATATTCATATTAATTCATAAGATGTGATAAAATTTTGGGCTAAAGTCCCATTGCAGATGGAAGAGAATCAGTCTAAGTAAGGCTATAATGTAAATAGTTACTAAGAATAACTAGAAGGACATTGATTACACATCCTTAATGCAACATCCTGTATAGTCAAAAGATGGAGAGATTAGAAGCAAAGATCTTCAACAGGAACAGGTTGGACAAAAAAAAAATTGGAAGACATAGATAGTCTTGACAAATACTGGACTAGGTGCCATGAAAAAGAAGAAGAAGAAGAGTATGATCAAGAAGAAACTGGAGAGACAAGATAGACGAAGCCATCGAATCAAGGGATTTAGAAGAAAACATGTACTTCAACTGAGAAAATTAGAGAATTAGAATTATATATGAAAGACAAAAATAAAATAATATTATGAAATACTTACTATATAGTATCAAATAATTATTTTATTCTACAACTTATTTTTAATAATTATTTATTCTACAATTTCTTTTCTAGTTTTGAGACTGTTGAATTATTTATTTATTAAAGGACACACTTTCCATACAGAATGGCCTCTAAGTTAAATATAAAAATGTTTTAATATTGAAAAGTAAAAAGAGACCTTACATAAATGTTAAGACCGTGGAAAAATTCCAACCAAAAGCCCTTA
The DNA here is from genome assembly GCA_037127475.1 of Arma custos. Lineage (NCBI taxonomy): Eukaryota > Metazoa > Arthropoda > Insecta > Hemiptera > Pentatomidae > Arma > Arma custos. The sequence goes on from CM073764.1 coordinate 73,364,307, forward strand.
AATATCCAAACTAAAACAGAAATTGAAAATATCTGTCATTTAATAAATAAGGGCTTTTCGTTGGAATTTTTCCACAGTCTTAATATAAAAATGTTTTGTATTTTGTATATGTTCTGCTATTCTGTAATGTGTTGTAAATGCTGCTGAGGAAATAATATCAGATGGGAGAAATGGGAAAAACTGTCACTGGTTTGATCAGGAATGTTAGGCTTCAGTTGATGAAAAAAAGAAGGCTTACATAAGGATGATACAGAGAAGTACTAAGCAAACTGTTGAAAACTATACAAAAAAGAGAGAAGCAACTACCAAAAAAACTGTGCAGAAACAAGAAGAAGAAGACCTAAAATCAATGATAGAAGATTTTGAGGGTAAAAACTAAAGGAGCTTCTACCAAAGGTTGAAAATGCTAAGAAAATGATTTTAACCTCGAATAGGTTTCTGCAAAGATAACGATGGCACACTACTGGGAGACAGAGTAGATATAGCCGAAAGATGGAAAGAATATTTCGATGATTTGCTTAACCCCAGCACAGAAAATTCTCGAGAAACCCCAATGATAAACTTATCGGAGTCATTGGAAGATGATGTGTCTCAAGAACCACCAGACCCAGAAGAAGTGGAAGAAGTTGTAAAATTAAAAAATAATGAGGCACCAGTGTTTGATGAGATTCCTGCTGAAATGCTTAAATATGGTGGAGACCTGTTCCATCCTGAAATTTATGAACTAATCCTGGAAATGTGGAATAAGGAAGAAATGCCCTTATGTATCGGCCAATAATGGTACAAGGCCATTATTGTGCCGATACATAAGAAGGGAAATAAATTAGAATGCCAAAATTATAGTGGGGTAAAACTGCTATGTTCAATTTAAAAAGTGTTATCAATACTAATATTGGAAAGATTAATAATTATAGCAGAAGCAGTTTTGGGTTACTATCAATGAACGTTCCACCCTGGAAGATCTACTATTGACCACATATTTACAATCAGGAACATGCTTGAGAAATGTAACGAATGGAATGTAGATCTGCACCAGCTCTTCATTGACTCCAAACAGGCATATGGTAGCATAGAAAGAAATGAGCTGTACGAAAATTTGATGTTTCTTGGGTGTCCTAAAAAACTTATCACATTGATAAGGATGACATTGCAGTATAGTAGCGGCGTGGTAAAGCTCCAGGAAGAAATTTCCACACTTCTCTATTCAAAAGGGAGTTAAACAAGGAGACCCTATACCTCCAGTGTTATTTAATTTGGTGCTGCAAAAGAATATAATGTCAACCAAAGCAAAGAAAGAGAGGTGTATTTATAAAAACATAGCCCAATACCTCGCATAAGCTGATGATGTGGTTATCACAGAAAGAAATGAAAACATGCTCTTGGAAGCATTTTGAGAATGTGAAAAGGCTGCTAGGAAGACAGGGCTCATAATAAATAATGAAAAAACAAAGTACATGCTCTCATCCAGGAAACTGTCATCTAGTGGATATCTCCAAGGAAGAGGGTGCGGTTTTGAAAAGATTAAAACATTTAAGCATCTCGGCACCATTATAACAGAAGATAACTGAATAGAACATGAAATAAAAGCGAGAATTGATAAGGGTAACAGATGCTATTGGTCTCTCAGAACCGTGTTCCGAAATAGAGGGATTAGAAGGATCTAAACAGAGAACCAGATATAGTTTCTTGTATTAAAAAACCAAGATTGAGACTCTTGGGGCATGTTCACAGAATGGATAAAAAAAGGCTCCCAAAGTTGATCATGGAGGGACGTCCAGATGGAGAAAAAGGAAGAGAAAGGCCTAGAATGTGATGGATGGACGATGTGGAAGCTGACCTTAGGCTCCTGTGGTTAAGAACATTGAGAAAGCAGCGGAAGATCATTTAAAGTGGAGGAAAATTGTCGAAGAGGCCAAGATCCTCCATGGACCATAGCACCATGTGATAATGATGATGATATGTTCTTCTTTCATAAGTATATCCATGTTCCTAAGTATAATTGAGGTGTTCAGGATCAAAAGCGGATAACTCTAAATTTAAAAAATGACTTCACATTTTTCACTAGTTAAGCAATTCTTTAAGTTCCCAAAACCTCACATTCAAAACCAGACTAAAACAAGAAATAAAGTAGGAAAGTGTTGTAACAAAATTGCTTGACTAAACTATAGAAGGGGAGTGGAGCGGCTCAGTGATAAAGCGCTAAGTTGTCATTCCGAAGGTCCTGGGTTCAAATCCCGCTGGATTTTTATTTATAGGATCTAAGACCCTCCTGAGGCTCACCCAGGCTCTATAATATGGGTACCCAAAATAAGGGGAGAAATCTGACGGTTGAGCATGATCTAGGACAAATCACCTCCCTGCGCAACTGTTGTCCATGAAACAGTATAGTCTCAACCCCAGACCCGCTTACACACAGGTTTTACAGGTGGTACAGGTTTTTTTTACTAGAGGAAAATGTGAAAAGGTCAATTTTTTACCATTTGATTCTGAATGCCTCAATTGAATAATATTTAAATTCACAAAATTATATCTATTTTTTGAAATAGTAAGAAATTCTATTAATTTTTTCTTGTACTGATTAATTCATCTTCACAAATAGTGAATCATCATAAAAATAATGTTATCGTTAACATTTATTACACTTATCTATATAGGGCATATATATTTTTTTTTTAAACTAATGTGTTTACTAGTCATTAAAAACAGGAACCACACGGTTTTCAGCCTGGACTTTACATTTAATACATGCTACGTATTCACCTCATCCCTAATCTACACTTTACCATAAATTACATCTACATTAAAATAAATCATAATTTCAAATTCACTGAGATTTTTTTGTATTCCTTTTATCATTGCACCAAGAGATCTAGCAGTTGAAAATGAAAGAGTTGAAGAGTATCTAAAGCATTGTGAACCGTCACCTGAACAAGGGCTGTACCTAAGCCTACTATCTGGATTTAGAACAGTGAAAGATAAATTATGTAATAACGCAGGTTTCAAAGAATGTAAGATTTTCAAAGTTATATCTTCTTTAAATAATTATTTTTAGACATGTTTTTATCTTTAAAATAAATAATTAACTACAATTTTTAAGTGCTCGATATAAATCAGAGATGTTATAATAATGTAAAATATGAAGTACTATCTTGTATGGGACCAGAGGATTGGATCGAAATAGAAAATACTACAAAACTTTGCGAGTAAGAAATCATTTATATTAGGATAATAGTAATTTACCATTTAATAATGACAAGTTGTATGCATAAAATCTAAACATGCAATGTACAAAATGTAACTCTACAAAGTTTAGGTAGCACTCCTTTAGTAATTAAGTGTTTTCCTCTCAGAAATAATTAAAAAAAATTATTCAATATACAAAATGATGGTTTTGTATGTCAAACAAACTCAGCAGGAAAGGAACATGTTTAAAAAAGTTTGTTTCTGTAGTGACCAACATACATTAATTAAGTTCAACATAAATGATATGCAGGAATAAACACGCAATAGAACTTTATTTTGTCATGAGTTATAGGATTATAATTACAGACTGGAATTAAATACCATATCTGTACCTCAGAAGTAAACTATCGTAACTGACATTTTTCAAACTTTATATAATTATGAGGTGATCAAGATCTAGATCAATGATGACCTCTAATTATCATTGAAAACCGTGAACAACAATAAAAAGGAAAATTTAACATTAAAACTGCTCTCCTGTAAAGTTTGAAAAATGTCAGTTACGATAGTTTACCTCTGAGGTACAGATATTTTCATATTAAAACAAGCAAATAATTAACCTTTTCATTAAGATAATCATTCTGCTGTTTGACTTCATTGACCAGCCAATAATAAAAGTCTCACCAATAACAAAAAAAAATAATTATAAGGTAAAGTAAATCCTAGTTCAGTACGTTAAATTTTAAATTAAAGATAATTTTTTATCAAAAATAAAAAAATTATCAATTATTTACAGAATAATGAAAAGTGTCATTGGATGTCATTATACAAAAACTCTTGCAAACTGTGATGTTTTTGCAGCAGAAGTTCTGAATGATCTTATGAAAAATATAATGAGCTCTGTCAAAGAGGTATGTCATGAACAAATAAATTCTACTCACTATTAAATATAAATTAATGGTTAATTGATGTAATGGATATAACTGTTAAGGTAAAAACAAATTAAGCCAAACTAGATTTTTTCTTCAGGTGCATTGTGAAAATATGGTGAAAGAGGCATATGTCAGGGATCTACGATCAATAGTAAAAGGAAGCACTGCAAAACTTGTACCAGAAATTTTAAAAGTATTAATTACATCCTTTATCTTAGTCTGGAAATAAAATCCTAAAAAATAAAACATGAAAAGGTTTAGTATTTTACTTAACTTTAATATTTATTTAAGTTTACAAAAGTAAGTATGACCATTGTTATCGACTTTGAACTATTTCCAATCAATCTTTTATAACTTGTTTGTTTATTTGAGTCCTACATTTTTTAAAGTACCTGACATGACACAGACTCAAGCTCAAGACCACCATTTAACACTCCCTCTGAAAAACAGCGTAACCTAGAATAGTTTACTAAAATCCAAAAGCCACCTGCTTGGCTGCAAAACCACGCTCTTGGATATTTAGGTTCTCATGCTAACCAGTTTATAACTCTTTATGCATCCAATTTAATATTATTATTATTTATTTAATAACATTATTTACCATTCTAGATATAGCTACTTGCATACAATTAGCAAATCACTAAGGTATTAACTCCTAACTTTTCTATACCAGGGAATCTCTCCTAATTTTGATAAAACTTGGTACAAATGATTTTTAATTTAAATAATACAATATCGGTTATCTGAAAGCAGTTAACTCTTTCTGGACAAAATCCGACTTAACCACTTATTCACCGGGGCTATAGATATATTCTGTACATTTTGTTTTAGAAATGACTCATTCAATTTTTATACACATATAATTAATAATTATTACCAAACCTCTAAAAATGATTACAACTTTCTTTTTCTTAAAATTTGGACATTTAACGAGATGATAATTAATTAAAGCTAGTATTTCAATGACTATATTTTCACCAATTTAAAATCTATTTATTTAATGAGATGATTAATTCATTTTAATAACTAGACTCCTAAGCATAATTCTATAATCGACTCATGGATAAGGCTTCAAGAAAGTAATCAAATTAAACATTTTCATTGCTTTGAAACTATTGTAAGATACAAACTTATAGAATATTTCTACATAAATCCACCTAAGTAACAAATGGCGTTTTAAAACACAAAATAAGACAGTACTTGTAAAAAAATAAAAAAGGAATGGTGTATGTAAAGTAAAACATTCATAATCTAAAAAAAATCTCCATAAAATTCAAATTTTAAGGCATAACTTATTGTACTCTAAAATAAGAACAGTAGTAAGAAATAGAATAGTTATTACAGTAATAAATTACTTCATAAGCAGCTTAGCCATCTTTTTGTAGGTCAATGATCTATGATATAATGAAAGTATCAAAAGTAATAAATAAAATAACTATTATTACATATTAGATCACCCGCTCTTGCAAGTCCGCCATTATCTGTTCAGCAGATTATCCAACAGAAGAAAAAAAATTATAATTTTAAAGAAATTAGTTGTAAACTGATAAGTCACAAATTCCAACAGGACAAAAATGATTTTTTTTTAAACTAACCCATAAATAATATCCATAAAATTATAATTTACTATTCCCATACTTAATATGTAGTAGCAAAGATAGATTCTTTTTTTGGGAGGGGGCATTGAAAATACGGAGTCATCTATGACCACAAGTATTTATCATTGCCAAATACGTTTTAGAGCTGTTTTATTTCGATTCTATTTATTCTTCGTTCGGGTTTGTTGAAATTATTTTGCATTTTCTGATTCTAAGAAAAATAAATATTTTCTCCATCACTGATTCCATTTAGATTAGTTATGATGTAACATCTTTGCCCATGTTAAGATTAATAAAGTTGCACTGTCACAAATAGCTGATTCTCTCTGCTTAGCCATTATGCATAAATTTGTATTTCTGAAATCAGTCTTTTTTGATTTGAGCTAGAAAGATAGTTACTTTAGGGAACATTTCGTATATTTGATTGTTTCTTCCCGATAAATAAATTTAGTCTTTCGTCTTTCGTGAAAAAGAAGAGTAATGATTTTAAAAAATAAATAAAAAACAGACGAAGTAAGATCCATTTAAATAAATCAAATAAAATTCAACTGACAACGTAAGCAAAGGTTTCATTTTAAGATACACCACTTAGCAATTATGCCATGTATTTAGCAAGATAAAATTGTACTTCCCCTGAATCCCTTATAATCCTGAATTGAGCATTGAGCTTCCACTTTTCCAAAGTTTTTCAAAGGAATACTGATGTATGCTTTCCAAAGGTTACCATCTTTTCCTTCAGAATTCAACCATTTATTCACAGAAGTACACGCCAGTTCAAACTTTCTTATGCTTGTCAACATTGCTTCTGTCGTGGATAAAGTTTCCTTAGGTTTCTTTTCCCTTTCTTTCTATGTTTGTGCTACTGATTTCATATTACACTTTTCTATGCCCTCATACAATTCTTTCTCATTTGTTGTGTCAAATGAATCAAAATAAAGATGAATATATATTAACAGTTTATATTAATTGAAGCTTGTAAAACACACACACCTTTTAACGTTTTAACCTTTTAAAGTATATAAGTAATGGTGCACCATGAGTCAGAAATAAGTATCCTGAGAAATTATAAGTGGTAAAATAAATCAGCAATTCTAGGCATAGAAATTAAAAAAAAAAAAAACTGAGGTATTAATTATTATTTCAAATCAGTTATTTTATGCCTTGTGAATTTTTATTATTTCTTCAATTTCCTTAATACAGCTTTCTCCCTCAGCTTGAGCATTTTTATTGCGACTACGTTTTCCTTTATCTTTACCACTTTCACACCAAATTTTAGCTTCTTGCAAAAGTCCTTTACTTAGATATATTAGGCCGATTCGGTTGTAGTACGTAGCCAGTTCAGAGTTATTAGTCGACTGTCCGAGTACAACAGCATTTAGAAGATGCCGCAGAGCTTCATCTTTTTGGCCTCCCATAAATGCCATTTCACTTAAGTTGAACAAAATCACCATTACCTAAAACATTGTGGTAAATGATTATTTAAGAGTTTATTGTAAATGATTACATCACAGTTGTTAGGCAAGACTGAAATAGTTATTATAATTAAATATTTAAGAGGATTTTTTAGGAAAGAAATTCAAATTTTTTATTGAAGTTATATTCTAAATGTAAAATATTATAATGTAAAAAACATAAAAAATTATCTATTACCAAACAGCTCATGGTCCTACTTTTTTATTTATGGTAATAGAACACATACTCTATTCTACAAACATTAGGGAGAATAATAGATTTGCATCATTTATGATAAAATATTCCCAAAACATTCTTCATTCTAAATATAATAGTATAGGAAATAATCTCCTCAAGAAAAACTATTATTGCTGCATTAAAAATATAAATAGGATTAATATTATTATTAAATTTTTCTTACATCCCACTCCACTATCCAGCAATGTCATAGTGTGGTGGATGTTGTCTCCTCTGCATCGGAGCGTAGATTGTACTGCACAGGAACCTTTCTCGATGTAGAACAGGCTTTTGATCGAGTCTGGCACCCTGGTCTCCTATACGAAATCCGACAATTCCTTCCTCCTACCTAATTTTTAACCATTCGCTCCTTTCTAACTGGCAGAACATTTAAAGTAAGTCATAAAGGTTCCTACTTGTCCCTCCATTCCCAGTCTGCTGATGTTCCTCAAGATAGCATTCTCGTTCCTATCCTCTACACAGTATATACAGCTGACATTCCAACCCATCCTAACACCTTCATCTCCACGTATGCTAATGACACATGTATGTTATCAGTTAATAACAACCCATATATTGCATCCCAATCCCTTCAATCACATTTATCAAGCCTCGACGAATGGTGTCGGAATTGGAGAATTAAAATCAATTCCGACAAGTCCCACCAAATTACTTTTACCCTTCGGCGAAATGACTTCCTGTCCTACTGTATCCTTTAATAGTACTCCACTTATCCTTGTTGAACAGATTCGCTACCTGGGACTCAACTTAGACAAACGGCTTACGTGGAACTCTCATACAAGACTGAAAAGACAAGAAATAGCTAGACGCTTCCGACTACTTTAACACATACTAGACAAACGCTCAAAGCTTCAGATCAATTACAAAAGACTTATGTGATATTTATGTGACTGTTATATGACCTACATGGACTTACGGAATTGAACTAGGGGCTCCACCAAATCATCGAATTCCTCTCGTATTCAATCCTTGCAATCCAAAATCCTTCGCCAAATCCTAAACGCTCCTTATTTTGTCACAAATAAAACCAACCATAATGACCTTAACGTTCCATATGTTACCGATTTAGCCCATTCCAAATACATATCATTCCATAATAAACTCCAGGCCCATCCAAACCCACTAGTTTCCATCCTTGCATCCAATTCCATCCCTGACAATCCTCCTAGGCGTCTAAAGTGAAGATGGCCTCGGGACCTTCTGTTATAGAAATGTTATTAGAGTACTGCCAGTGGGTAGTATCTCTACATGCCCTTGTACTAGATGTATATGTTACAGTTGTACAATTCAATAAAATAATTTTTAAAAATAAATTTCTTTTTGAAGAAAGAAGAAACTATTGTCATTTATTTAAAATGACAATTAGCTTTTTTTAATGAATAAAATAAAAAAGTAATTCAGGCTTAATGGAATTTCAAATTGCAATAAATTGAAAATTAGCAGCTCTAAATCTGGGAGCATTTAGAATGCTAATTATTTTTATTACTGTAGAAGTAACTGTACAAGAAGAAACTAAATAGAATCAAGAATTGGTTAGTTTATTTTTTTAAATTTTATTTTCCATCAACAAAATGGAATTAATAATTATTCAAGTTAATTTGTTTTCCGTTAATATTCTTTGATTCTGAATGTCAAATAAAATTTTTCCTAAAATCTTTAGTTTTCCAAAGGCATATAATGTACAGCTGTATTACTAAAATAAAAAAAAAAATTGTCTTCTTTATTATTGTTATTGTCCTACAATATGGGAAAATAAGGACTCTTCTTAAAATTTTTCTTTCCCAGAAGTTGACCATAAGTTCTGACTCTTTGATCAGAGGCCATGTTTCGCACTCATACATGACTTCCAGCCTTATTATGGTTTTATATATTTGTAGATACATTCTTTTAGAGAGCGAATCTGCAACACTCTTGCAGTGAGGAATAACACATATATCCTGCTGTTATTTTGGCTTCTATTTCACACTGTACTTTGTAGTCAACTGTAACCGCACTTCCCAGGTACTTGACTTCGGGTTACAGCTCTAAAAGTGTGTAGAAATATTTTTTCCGTTTACCACCTTTTGAGTTGTTCATGCTCTCAGTATTAACTTCATTTACCTTAAGACTCAGTTGAATCGCTGCCTCTTAAAATACTTGGAATGCTTCTGCAAGTGCAGTTTAAGAAACCTAGTGGTAATGAAGACATCAGATCACCAGAGATATTGGGAAGTGCAAGTGTAAATTTCTCCTTCTGAATTTATTTCTATAGAATAGATGGCTGTGTCGAGGGTTGAATTAATGATCAGAGAGGCTAGATGACCACAATGTTCAAGCCTAGATTTATTTCAAATTTGCCTGACAGTGCATTTCCATCTTTCCTGAGTGCATGTGCATACAATCTCTCTTTTTCTCTCTCTCTTGAGTTAAAGATCAGCTGTTGGTGATAAATTATTTATTCAGTTAGCAGCAATGAATTAAACTTGGAAGATCTAAAAAGCCTCAGTGGTTAGGAACAATGCAGACCTTGTTATGCACTGAGCCCAAGACACTCTTTTGGTTATAATGGTATATTGTTTATTACTTACCTGGCTACTGAGCAATGATTTTGTTCTGGCAGAAATTTTGTAAGCTGAATCAAAACATTCCTTTGCTTCCAAATACTTCTTATTATTGCTCAAGTGTTTTCCGTACCAGAAGAGACTATTAATCCAAAGTATTTCTGATTCTTCATCATGCCTTCCAGATTGGCATTTGAATTTTTGAATCTCTAGACACTCTCTTAAATAAGACATTTCATGGATTAGATTAATCAGTAATACAAAATAATGATTACTCTAATACTTGAATCAATACTTTTTAATAAATCATCAATTACCTTTATGTTTATAAGATGATATTTGCATGATATATTTTAAAAAATTTAAGTAACGACCCATATTTTATATAGCCCTTACAAGCTCTAACTCTAAGACTCTACACCATATACCCTAGGGTCCTAAACCTTAGAAGCAAAACACTGGAAGCTAAAGCCTAAAACATAGTTCATAAACCCTAAACCATAGGTCTTAATCTTTAAGCCATGAACCCGAAACAGTTGACCCGAAAGAAACATAGACCTCAGGCCCTAAATCATAGACCCGAGGCTCTAAATCCAAAACCAGAAATCCTAGACCGTAGATCACAGGTCCTAAATCATATATAGTGGGCTGTAAACCATATTCTCTTGACTCTAAACCATAAATATCCTAGACCAGAGGTTCCCAATCTTTTTCGATTCATGGTTCCCTAATTAATCGGATTTTTTTCCGCGGCCCTGTAACCTGACACCACTACTCCCCGTGAACGAGTCTGGGGTCACGGTAGAGACTGTTCTGTTTCTTAAACAACGGTTATGGATGGAGGTGACATTCTAGGTCACGCTCAACCGGTATGTTTTCCCACTTATTTTGGGTACCCTATTTTTGTAATATTTTATAGAGGCTGGGTGAGCCCCAGGAGAGTCCTAGATCCCATATGATCCATATCCCGCCCCAAACATACTAAATAAAAGTAACTGCCAACAGCGGGATTTGAACCAGGATTTCCGGCATGGCAATTCAGTGCTCTACCACTGAGCCACTCCGCTCCCTTTCCACGGCCCCCCGTAATATATTACTTTTTTCTAAATGTTTGACTTACCGAAATATTAAAAACAGATACTTACTATTTTCTTTGGGATGATATAAAATAGGTAATTTCAACTGTTTCGGTAATATCCATATTGCGACTGGATAACCACCATGTGGAAAGATTCCACCAGGTTAGAGGAAAGATTCGAAAGTTGCAAAATTCTTGGAATTTAAAATTGGCGCAAAAATTCGAGAATTGAAAATTTCCAAGAAAATTGCCCAATTGTTTAATTGAATATTTCTAGGATCCGCGGTGCACAATTTGGGAATTACTGCCCTAGACCATAAACCATACACGAGCTTGAATCAAAATCATAAACCTTGGACCTTAAACATTGAGACTAGGCCCTAAAGCATCTACACCAGACCCTAAAACATGGACCCTTCAAAAAAGTAAAAAAAGAAAAATAATCGTCCATGACAAAATCAGCAGGCAAGTGGTGAAATCGAACCGCATTACTGCACTTGCGAGCTTACCTTCAACTGAAGAGCCTACGACGGCATCAACTAAGAAGATTCCTCCGATTATTGTTCACAGAGAGAACTTTACATTTAAGGAGGTGAATGGTTGCATAAAAAAAAAATGTCAACCGAAACATCATTAAACAGATGAGGACCAATTCCAATTAGTGACCAACCAACCCATAGACCCTCATATTGGTTACTGTTTAGTTCTTAACTATTAAATATATTTACAGATCGAAATTTAAAAAACTATCTTTGTAACATCCTGCTAATTAAAATCCATTTTATGACTAGGATCTTACTTGAAATTTTCTTCAGCATCTTTAGAAAGACCTAATTTACTTAAAATTCTGGCCAATTTTAAGCGAAATTGAACAACACTATCATGATTCCGCTGAGTACCAGAGCTTATCAAATACTTAATGACCTTCTCCAGAATATTTTTGGCTTTCATGATATTGCCTTCTTTATAAGCGATAGTAGCTAACATATCATAGGCACAACTAACTCCAACTGTTGGCTCTGTTCCATATAATTTGACGGCATCCTGTAAAATTGCTTCAGCTTTTTTTGATTCTCCATGCTGAAAAAATGGTTTGAATTAAAAAAATAATATTTTCTTAGGATTGATGCAAATGTTTTGGTACTTTTTTGTATTCATAACAAAATCCTAGATATTAAAAAATATCATGATGCAAAGTTCCGAATCCACGCGAGGAGACTTTTCTGAAGGTTCTATTATTAATTTTACCAATCAATAGGGGAGTAACCCCTGTCTCACAGTGGAACGAATCAACGCATTTGTTGGACATTGGGCCAATTCTCTAATAACTAAATTAGTCCTTTATTTTGATCTTAAATTATACTTTATACTTCTTCTCAACAAAATACATAGATAAATTAATTGTGAAATCAAAAGAAATGAAAAAATCTGAATTAAACTATAAATTTTTCTAAAAACTCTCATGTTTTTAAATAAATCCACTGCTTGGTGTAATGCCTTAAATTAATCGTGCACCTACTGGAAAACAACTCATCCATAATAAGATATTTTAGGCAAATAAAACTTGGGATTATTTCAAACGTCTGGGATTTTTCGGTGAAAATGGGGGGGTAAAACTAAAAAAATCAATTGCGCAAATCGCTTAAAATCGCCCGAAAAACTAACCTCACAGTAAATAACTAGAATGTTTGTACTTTTTTTCCCATTAGTCGGATTCTGCTATTAGGTGCTATTTTCCGAGAAAATGATTTTTCTTTTACTTTTCTGGGCCTTGAGAATTAATTTAAAATAATTTCTGTAGATATTGGCGTCTACTTTATACAAGTTTTCTTTTATTTACCAATGTTTGTTTACCCTCAATTATTCGAATAATCCTCATTATATACATGATAGTATTAACAATGAAACTCAGTTTGTGTGTGGTATTTGAATGATACAGGTGCAATGGTTCCTACAACAAATCGTCAAGTTTTTCAGTTTTTTCAATTAAATCATATAAGTTTTAAAGATTATGACATGGTATTGGAAGCATGGATTAATTCGTTTGGACTGGAACAAATTTCAAATACCGCAAAGTTCTGCTTACGGGGAAAATTAAGAAAATTCAGTGGTAGCTTGTACTCTCGCTGGATTTCGTCCCACAGGAATATCATTTCTGGAGAAGCATGAAAACTGGTTGAATTTGGATTTCATTGTTCCTGAAGATGTTAGCCAGGACCTACCTTCATTATCATCATCAACAGCCGCAAGTATACCATCTCGTTCTCAGTCATTCAAACAATTATCCGATTGACAAAGACGGAGACAAACGGAAAGTTTTAGAAAATGTTCAGAGGATATGTTCGCTTTTATCATGAAAAAAAGATTCAAATCTGATGAAAATTCGGATCCTTTAATTTAGACTCTTAGACCGAAAATAATAAACATTAAAAGTGATTTATTACAAGAAACACAATCACTTATTGTTACTTAGAATATAGAAAAACAAATCCTTATTAAAATTAAGTTGTTAATTTTGGTTTAATTGTGATCGTTATTTAAATAAAACAATTTTATATAGGCACCTACATTTATTATAATTTTGATGCATCAATTATACCTAGTATATTGACTAACAAAAGTAATTATCAATTATTATATTAATTTTGTTCAATGATTAAATTTTTTTATTTGTTACTTTTTCCTTTGTGGAACTTTATTTAATACCTATGTATCTGTATTTCCATAGAATACTGTATTGTACCTATTCTCGTAGTACCAGGTCTGCAAGTTTAAAATGTCGTTTTAATTCCAATAGAATGCGCTCTTAGCCTATTGAAGGATTTGCTTATCTCTAAACGCTATTTTGTTTGTTAGTCATTTGTTTACAAAAGTCAGTTGTTTTTAAGTCGTTTACGTGAACGTATCATACCTTTCTTTGGTGTTAAAAATGTCTAATTTTAAGCCAAATAAAGAGCATTTGCGGCATGTCATGATTTTCTTATTCAATCAAAAGAAAAAGGCATCTGAATGTCATCGAATTCTTGTTGAGACTTATGGCGATCTTGCTCCAACCGTCAAGACATGTGAACGTTGGTTTCAAAGTTTCAAACGTGGTGATTTTGATGTTACTGATAAAAAACGAGAAAATCGACCAAAAAAGTTTGAGGACGTCGAATTGCAATCTTTATTAGACGAAGACAATACCCAAACCCAACAAATGATAGCAGAACAGTTGAATGTCACTAGACAAGCCATTTCCGATCGCCTGAGAGCTATGGGAAAAATTCAAAAGGTTGGAAAATGGGTTCCACATGAATTGGACGAACGACAGATGGAAAAACGAAAAATTGTGTGCGAAATGCTGCTTTTACGCCACGAAAGAAAGGGTTTTTGCATCGAGTTGTAACTGGCGATGAAAAATGGATTTATTTTCAGAATCCCAAACGAATAAAATCATGGGTAACGCCAGGACAACCATCCACATCGAGTGCAAGACCGGATCGTTTTGGGAAGAAGACAATGCTGTGTGTGTGGTGGGATCAGAAGGGAGTAGTCTTCTACGAGCTTCTCAAACCCGGCGAAACAGTCAATACCGACCGCTACCGACAACAAATGATCAATTTGAGTCACGCATTGATCGAAAAACGCCCAGAATGGGCTCACAGGCACGCCAAAGTCATTCTTCAGCATGATAACGCTCCTGCACATTCAGCCAGATTGACTAAGGAAACGATTTCTTCGCTTGGTTGGGAACTCCTACCCCACCCGTCGTATTCACCTGACCTGGCGCCTTCTGATTATCACCTATTCTCATCGATGGGACACTCATTGGCTGAGCAACACTTTAACAATTTGGAGGATGTAAGAAAATGGCTCGATGAATGGATTTCAAATAAAGATGAAGCATTCTTTTGGAATGGTATCCATAAATTGCCCGAGAGATGGACAAAATGTGTAGAAAGCGAGGGCCAGTACTTTGAATAAAATATATTATACTTTTTTTTTTAAATTAAATTATATTTTAAGAAATAAACGACATTTTAAACTTGCAGACCTGGTATATAGGTACAATAAATGGTACAATGATAGATAATAAATTATCTAACATCGAAATATCAAATCGAGAATTTTTACATGTTTCCCCTAAATGATGTGATCCTGTTTATCATATAATTAAATAGTCCATTCAAAAAGCTTTAAAACCGTACCAATAGCCTTATTCTAGGAGAACCAGAAGCGGAGATATTAATGAATGTCCAGTCCTCCCTAACTCTCGTTCCACTGTGTGTCTGCCTGGCGGATCAACCATCATTTTACAAGTTATATGGGTATCAGTTCTGCAGTTTATCGCTTTAAGTTTAAGTCACGACAAGATTTAACTTTTCATTTTCTGGTCTGAGTTTTAACTGTTTATTCGTTTTCTTTTTAATATTCTCGAAAGCAAAAATAATCAGGAGTTTTATTACGAAAAAAATGTGTAATTATGGGTAGTGTTTATATTTCGGTAATCATTTAATCAAGAAATACGAGGGGTGATCAAAAAGTTCCAGGACTGTTGAGATTGCGCGGTAATGGAGTGTCATAGAGCAGTGCGGTTGGCAGCATTGTTTAGCGTGACTCTTCCTGAGCTCAGCTGTTTATTCAGTTTGTTGATAACCTTCTTCATTGCAAAGTTACTGCTGTTTTCGTAAAAAAAAGTTTTTTGTGTTCGGCGAT
Organism: Arma custos; assembly: GCA_037127475.1. Lineage (NCBI taxonomy): Eukaryota > Metazoa > Arthropoda > Insecta > Hemiptera > Pentatomidae > Arma > Arma custos. The sequence continues at coordinate 73,380,046 of CM073764.1, forward strand.
TTTGTGAAATGAATGTAAAGGAAGAGCAACGCGTTTGCGTAAAGTTTTGTGTGAAGTTGGGTAAAATGTTTACTGAAACTTTTCAAATGTTGCAAGTGGCTTTCGGTGATGAATGTCTGAGTCGGTCAAGGTGTCATGAGTGGTACAAAAGGTTCAAGGAAGGCCGGACATCGTGTGAAGATGATTCTCGTTCAGGGCGCCCATCAACTTCGACTGATGACGATCATGTTGCAAGATTGAACAGTCTCGTGCGTTCTAATCGTCGACTAACCATTCGTGAGATGGCTGAAGAATTGAACATTTCATTTGGTTCGTGTCAACAGATTTTAACAGAAAATTTGCAGATGAGAAGGGTGGCTGCAAAGTTTGTTCCGAGACTGTTGACTGAGCAGCAGAAAGAACACAGAGTTCAAGTTTATCAGGAACTTCTTGAAATGGCAAATGCCAATGAAAACTTCTTAAAACAAGTCATTACTGGAGATGAAACGTGGGTTTATGGCTACGACGTGGAAACGAAGGTCCAGTCATCACAATGGAAGACAAAATCCTCCCCAACCCCCAAAAAAGCACGTCAGGTCAAATCAAACGTCAAGGTCATGCTTACTGTTTTTTTTCGACTGGAAGGGTGTTGTTTACCATGAATTTCTTCCACGAGGTGAGACCATTAACCGCTTTCGTTATCTTCAAACCCTGAGAAATTTGCGTGAGGCAATAAGGAGGAAGAGACCAGAGTTGTGGCGGAGCGGTGAGTGGGTGCTGCATCATGACAATGCGCCTGTTCATTCCGCACTGCTCATTCGCGACTACTGCACCAAAAATGGAATGACGGTCATTCCCCAGCCTCCATATTCACCTGACCTTGCCCCTGCAGACTTTTTCTTGTTTCCAAAACTTAAGAGACCCATGAAGGGAAAGAGATTTGAGTCTGTAGATGACATTAAAAAAAAATCGCTGGAGCAGCTACACACCATTTCACAAGATGATTTCTCAAAGTCCTTCACACAGTGGAAACATCGTTGGGAAAAATGTATAGCTTCCCAAGGAGAGTACTTTGAAGGGGACGACGTCCAATAGCCTGGAGATTTTTTAAATAAATTAATAAAAAATCAGTCCTGGAACTTTTTGATCACCCCTCGTAAATGTATCAACTAATATTTGGAGATATAGATAATGATATATTGATTGAAACGTTCAGTTTGTGATGAAATGATTACCAAATATAAAAATTTATCATAATTACACCCTTTTTTCATAAAAAAAACTCTTTATTTTTGTTTTCGAAAATGTTAAAAAGGAAACGAATAAAAACTTACAACTTGTTGTTAGTTAAAACTTAGACTACAACATGGCTATAACAATATTGTTGTACGTCGACTATAACAATGAAATTAATCTGACTCTCCTTGACTATTTATATTATGATGGACATTCTTCATTCTTCTCCCATGTGTGCGAGTATCATAGGTATTTCTTGCGACTCTATTCCGTTCAATATGGAGACAGTGACCAAACCTGTAGTCCTTCAGTTTGACATCGAGGCTGGTTCGAATAATAGTATTGCTAATCTGGTCTTATCAGTTATTCCCTTCTCATTTGTGAAAGAAGTATTGAGCCTGGCCACTATGCTTTGAAGTGCAGCTACAAGATTCAAAAGAATATAAAAGAACACTTGACAGACGCCTTCGTCTACTTGGAAACCACTTTTCGGAAAATTCTTCCCACAGCTCCTGTTTGTAACCTCATCTTATCAACAATGTATCTGTTTTCGTGGAAAAGTGCGCCTAATTATTTAAAACTGCCAATCTCTCGCCATACAGTCTCAATACCTTTATAATTCTAAGAGGTATCCTAGAATTATAAAGAGTTACCTTAGTATAGAAATTAAGAAAAGTATAGGGATTTGAAAAAATAAAATCCAAAACACTGGTGTTATTTTAGGGTTAATTCCCATATGGATACAGGAGGATCTGTAGATCTCACAGGTTCCATACATGGTAACATAATAAACTTGCATACGCATGTACTAAAATATTTAAAACAATTTCATAAACTAAAACATAATAGGTATAAAGCGAGCATGGGGACCGAGTCTTAAGCAACGCGAGGATAGAGCAAATGAGGGATTTTAAATATGTATCTCGTTGCACAGCTTAAAGAACACGGCTGGATAGATGGCGAAATAAATGAACGAATAAAAGCTGCCAGCAAGTGTTTTAATTCCCTCAAGAAAGGATACATCGGGAAAAAAAGAGGTGTCAAAAAACACAAAAAAAAATCGTTTATAAATCACCTTCTTACCGATTCTTACCTATTGAAGTGAATCTTGGAGATGGAGGGTATGTGACCGAAAGGAAGACTTGAGAAGACGCAATCCAGCAGGCCTTTGACAGAAGAGGTTTGGAATAGGGAAGGAGAAGACGATTGGTACAGGAGAGGGATTCATGGATCAAGCTCTACAGAACGGATCCTCACACCGTTGGCGGTAGAAGAGGAGAAGATTAAATAAAATAAATAATTGGTATAAGATCGGTAGCAGGCGATGCACTTCCATGTGTAAATCAGACAAATAAAATTAAATCCTTCACTTCATCCAAAAAACAACCAAACAATGTTTGAAGAGAGCTAAAACTCTCAGGTATAATATAATTCATAACGGTAGTTAAATCCTAATATCTACCTAATCTTAGAAGAAATAATGAAGAAAGATTGCCCAATTTATTTTTCAGTTGGAGTGCTGACGGGAGTAAAACGCGAGGAAGAACAGGAAAACGATGGACAGAAGGGATTCATGAAAGTATGTACGGCCATGGTCTGAGGGAGGAAGATACAAAAGATAGAAAAATGAATTAAAAGAAATGTTTGGTTATAGGAAACCTCAATCTAAATCCTTAAAGTAAAAAAAAAAAAAAATATTTTAATTACTTAAAAAACTAATTCATACGTAATATCATTAAACGTTCATTACCAACAAGTGGATTACTTTTGGATAATTACAGGAAATGCATTTAAATATGACGAATAAACTATGACTCATTACAAAAATAATCGTAATGAAGGAGCCGGATGCAGTTTTATGAGTCATCGTTTCAGATAACATTATGAGGAAATGGCTCACTCATTTGTACCCAGTTCTTCATTTAGTTTGACAAATAAATGGCCTAGCATTTCAATATGGTATTATGAAATTGTCTTTTTATTGGAAAAACTCTTTCGCTATTCTTAGTACATCCATTTGGATCGGATCGATACAGCACTGGTTCATACTTATATTCAACATACCATTAAGGTTTGTCATTATATATATTTAAGTTAACGTGTATATTTCTTATTATAATTATTGTTTTAATAATGACAGCAGCTATTAATACAAGTAACCTAGAACTTACCTGAAGGGCAATTTCGGCTAGAGCAATGTGCTGTGAAACATCCTTTTCTCTTTTCCATTCGTTTCCACTTTTGTCTAGCTCTTCTTCTTTCTTATTTTTCTGTTCAGAATTTTTGGTACCCAATCCGATAAAGGTGAAATACATGAACTTACTGAAAAATATCTTTTTTGAACCATCATTTTTTGAGCAGTTAGTATTTTTAAGATCTGAAGATTTGATTTGATTTGTAGTATATTGGCATGGATTCTGTATCTTTATACTTAGATTTAATAAAGGTTTAACCGTTCCGAATATTTTCCTCATTAATGAAATTTTATTTTTCTAAAGAGATCCATTTTTCGTGAGTACTTGAACGTGACAATATTTGAATTTAAACTTGCTGTCACTTCATCAACACATGAGAAGAGCGCGCTACGATCGGCTTTCACAGCTGTGCCTTTCTATATTCATCACAGGAAGCAATGCTTCTTTAATTTTGTCACAGTATTGTTTTATGTGCTACTTTTACTAAGATTAATTCGCTAATTTCGATTTCAACATCTTGAAGAGGGTGTTGACAAGTATGATTCATAATTTATATTTATCTTGGGGTCTATCTCCCCTCTTGAGGCATTAAGTTCTTAAAGTGGAGGTTTTGTGTCTGTAATCCGAAGATGTTATTGTTGGAGGTTACATGAATTATAATTGAGATACATCTCGTTAGTTTGTGTGTTTAATCAAGTGGAATTAATTCAAAGTAGTCATTTCCTTTGTTTTCACATCTAATGTGTTCACTTTCACAAAGTGCTTTTGAAACTTAGTTCCTGTCAAGTATTTTTTTTCAAATCATCACCATATCTATCTTTAAGAATACGTATAGGAAGGTGAGAAACTATAAATCATGTCTAAGAAACATGAACCTGGATGTTGATAACTTGGTAAGAATTGGGATTAGTTGTTTCACCTATGAGTTTTTCTTGCATTTGACACTTTCACCTGTGCTGTTTTGAACTTCTAGCAACCAATATGGAAACTTTGGGGAGAAGAAAGAATAGAGGGAGCAATTTATACTGTTTATCTCAAGAAAGTGCGTTACCATCGACCTACACATTCTGTTCAATCGGTAAGAGTTATTTTAATACTTGTGATTATCTGGTTTGTTTATTTGACTCAGGCCTATTTATATTGCATATTTTCTGTAATAATGTGCCCATCTTGCAATGTAATGATTTGCTATATCATATCTGATTTATACAAAATCTTGTTCTATATGGTTCATTTTATTGGATCATAGGAAGCCATTCTCAGGCATATCTAAGTAGGTCTTGATTAGTTATTAATGACACAGTGATCCATATTATTATATGCTATAATCCAGGTTATAATTAATATGTGAAAAGGTATTACATTTAAAAGTTTTTTTTAATTGTATTTTAGGTAATTATTCTGCAGGTTGTCGCTTCGAGTTGAGTCACTATAACTTTTAACTTTTTATTCTTAATATTTTCCCAAAACACAAGTTATCATGAGCTTTAGTACGGAAAAGAGAATGTATTTATGCGTAATGGGCAGTTCTGGTAATGATTTCATCAATACGTAAAAGTTTCAACTAACATTTCAAAGTATAGATGATATTGTAATGACCCTTCTCCCCAAGTGATATAATAATTATTTAATATGTCCGTGGAGGAAGAAAAATGAGGCCAATTACAAACGAGTCCACAATGGAAACCCCAAAATAAAATATATTCTCAAATATATATATACATATATATACACATAAAACACTATGACATGCAATTACTATAATATTTAATACAATTATACAATTATTCTAATTTAAGCCTTATATGGATCTGAGATGAGCAGGAGGTAAAGATAAGGTGAGGTCTTCAATCAGGGCGCCCGAGATAGAGTGTCCAAGAAGTCTTCTCTTGTAAAAGCCCTTATCGCCCTCCACTCTCTCATCTTTGACCTCCCCCTCTCTTTTCTCGGCCAATAGGGACGAGACATTCTCATATATTCGAATACAAACTTGTACATACGTAACACATACACATCCCGGTACAGAGGTGAATCGGAGAAAAATACAATCTAGCAATCAACAATATCTAATACTTAATTCTATCTCTTAAAGAGACACATAGACATATAATTCTAATTATTATAAACTTCATACATGAATACATTGTATATAAAACCTACAAATCATCAATATAATTATACTTATCACTACAGATACATCCAATCGAATCATATTTTATAACTAATTATACATAATTAAACAATTCCTAATCATTATACCTTTAAATAATACATCACTAATCAATTAAAGAATATATACTATATGTGGTCATATCTATGTGGTCACCACAATATATATTTGTTGGAACGTCCATTTCTAGATGAAATGACTACCAAAGTGTACACATTTCCCATAATTATATTCTCTTTTCCATACTAAAGCTCATAGCCACTTTATTTTTGGAAAATATTAAAAATTTAACAAATATCGATTAATAACGGAACAGATACCGTATTTTATAATCTTATTATTTTCTATGAGTGATTTTTCTTTGCAGGAAGATAATAGTGAACGCATATCACATCTAGAATGGGAAACGGTTCGAGTAAGATTGCTAAAAGCAGGAACTTTAGAAAGACTAGTTGAAGCCTTAGCCACTGATGAAGGAGAACTTGAGTCTACATATGTCAATATTTTTCTTGCTACTTACCGTACATTCGCTTCTCCTCATGAAGTTTTAACGTTGCTTTTAGACAGGTGAGACTGAATCAATTCACGATGTTGTACTAATTTATCTTTTAGTTACTTATATTTTTAAAGTAAGTTTAGTTACTTATATTATTTACACAGACTTATCTGTTTTAGGTATGACCAGCTTGCCAATAATGAGTTAGATCTTCCTCCTCAGGTTGCAGAACAGCACAGGAAGTAAGTATAATTGCTTTTTATTATTTACTTATATAAGTTGTTCTGTTATTGAATTATTATATATATATATACTTATTTTTTTTCCAAATGTATTGATTAAAATTAAATTATACATTTAATTGTTTTTGTTGTTTGAGAATTCAACATTAATTATTTATGCTTCAGTACTTAACGTACTGTTTGTTTATAACCTATTATATAACATACGTATTTGTTACATGACATATATACAACATATGGTTGTTTACTATGACCTGTCACTTTCTTATCTCTTATGCTGTGGTCAATTTTTTAATGATCTTGGCTTCTCGTGATTTTTGTTTTTTCAAAATTATATTCTATTGAAAAAATCTATAAGATTGAGGATTTAAATTATAGTAAATTCACTACTGAAAAGGATTCCTTAGGAGCTTTAATTTCTTTGAAGCTAGCATAAGCTATTTTCTTATTTTATATTCTTATCCTTTGATGAAAACTATGTTCTAATATAATAAACTTATCCTGAATCAAATCTGTACATTTCCCTCCTCTGCCCATAGTGAATCAACCTGATTATTTCAGATCTCAAGAAAACTTTCTCAGTTTTATTCTCTCTAGTGGTTTATATGAGCTTTATATCATTTACAAATTTTATATTTTAAATGCCGAGTAGTGTGAGGTTTATGCTTTATTCTGTTGTAGGAATCATATATTATATTAGATTTATTCCAACATCCTGTCAAAAGTGCCAACATATGCAGTAAAGTTCCAAGCATGCTTATTTTTTTATTCAAACCAGAATTAGTAAACTGCAATACAATTGTTCAATATTTCTTTTAAAGTATATTTTAATTTATTTTTCATCTGTAATCACAACTATTTTTAACTATGTCTTAAAAGAAGAAAAAAGTCACTTATACAACTTGGCTTCTAACCCCCTAATATATATAAATATAAATTTCATAAAGATATGTCCGTAAATGTCTTTTTTTTATTGACCAAACGTTTTGTAAAAACATATTTTTATTTGCAAACTTTGCTTATGATTTCGAGTCCAAAGATATTTGGTGCAAACGTTTAGCTTGTAGCTTCCAGTTTGTATTTCAGCCTACTTATGCCTGGGTATAAAGAAAATTTACAATCGATCATATGATATGACTTCCCATTCTAAAGTACATCTATATAAATAATTTGAAAATTTATGACTTTATATTTCTGGAGGTCCAAATATCTGACACCTATACTTGTTACGTCTGCAAAATACTGTAATGTGGTGTTTCTTATAAGAGCTAAGTTACAAAGCTGAAGATGTTGGGTTCAATGCCAGCTGTGGCAGATAAATTATTTAATCTGTTAACAGCCACATACGGACCCTGTGGGATATGTCTGATGGTACCAACTCTCCTGGGCCTCACTATGTTTCTATAAAGTGGGTACTCTTGATTGGCAGTTGAGCGTGATCTTGGAAAAGTCACCTCCTTGCACAATTGTTGTCTAAGAAACAGTATTGTCTCATGTATTGAACCCTTCATTGGTTGTAGTGGTGCAGGTTTTTTTTTAATGTTTTATAAAAATAATTTTATTAATTAGTGGTAATTTAAAGGACACTATGTGGTGCTCTTCACGTTTGGTTGGAGAGTTATCCAGAAGATTGGAGCCAGCCTCCTCTTCATCCGATGCTCCGCCAGCTACTACTGTTTACACAACAGCATCTTCCTAACTCAGAACTTCACATCAAGGTTCAACACAGGCTACAGAGCTTGCAGTCACACTCTAAGTCTTGTGGTAAGTACTTATTACACCATTTTGGTAATTATAAATTAACTAGCTTATGGCCGCGGCTTCCCTCGCGTGGAATTTGGTCTGCCAAATAAAGTTTCATGAAAGATCATTTAAATAAATAATTTAATTGTTTTTTTGAAATATAAGTTACTCGTACATCCAAAATTTCAGATGTCTAACTTCAAAACTGACCGATTCTATACAACCTTTGAACCCCTATTATATTAAAGGGCATACCCTTGGGGTGGAATTATCCAAATATCTTTCTTAAACTATACAATGAACCTATTTAAAAATTTCAAGATGCTAAGTTCCTGATTTGCCTTTAATTATGTGCCCTCACATAAATCTGCCCTTGCTGTAGCCTATGATGTATAACCTTTTTTTCTCAATGAGTTTCATCCAAATCCGTTCAGTGATTTTTGCATGAACGAGTAACAAACTTTCACATTTATAATATTAGTTAGATATCAAAACAAATAGTTTCACTCATGTTCTTTCTGTTATTTTAACCACTATTATCATGTGATTTTCCTCTAGTTATGTACTATAATGGATTCTCCACAGTACCTAAAAAACTTTAGGGGGGCAAGTGCACCCGTGCACCTCCCCCCATTAATCCGCAATTGCTATATCCTATCTGTTATTCTGATGTATAAACTATATTACTGTAAAGTTTCATCTATATCCGTTCAGTAGTTTTTGCGTGAAAGAGAGACAAACATACAAACTTTCACATTTATAATATTAGTAAGATCAGTAGGATATCAAAACAAATAGTTTCATTCATGTTCTTTCTGTTATTTTAACAACTATGGTCATGTGATTTGCCTTTAATTATGTACTATAATGGTTTCTCCACAGTGCCTAAAAAACTGTAGGGGGGCTCGTGTCCCCGTGCGCACCCCTATATCCGCGCTTGCTTTAGCCTTTGTGTTATTCTGATGTATAAACTATATTACTGTAAAGTTTCATCCAAATCTGTTCAGTAGCATTTCCGTAAAAGTGAGAGAACCATACAAACTAGATTTTGAAAAAGCATTATTAATATGTTGAAGAAGAGGACCATCAGTCCAAGAATATGCAAGATGTTGGAAGGAATGTACTCAAGATCGGACCCCGAATATAAATTAGGGAACAGAAAAGTAAAAATAAAAATTTAAAAAGGTATACGACAGTGATAATACCGCCAATTTATTTACATAATGCAAATAATTATCAAGCATTATTAAATGACTGACCTAAATGTTCTATCTTTAAACCCTTTAACTAGAAAATTAGCCGGCAAAGGCACTCAAATTATGCTTTCATCTATCGAAGGTTTATGGAGAATAACTAAGTACTATGATGATGAAAAAATTGAATATCACACTTATTCAATGGAAAAAAACAAATCCAACCAGGAGAACTACACCAAATTTCAAATGTTCTTCCGTCCTAACTCCTGATCAAAAAAATAATCAAGAAACTAACACCGAAAGTAATAGCACTGAAAACGTGTTATACAAAATCATGAACATTATTTTAAAGGCGTTAAAACCTTACTTTTCACAAATAATTAGCCAGTTAGCTTAAATATTTATACATAAAAAAAAATGTTTTTACTTACGTGAATTAGCTTCGTGATGGAGTTGTAACTTCTTTCTGCAATGCTTAAACTCCAAAAGACTCTTCAACCATTCACGCTAACGATTCTTTGATATTTCCCAAAATTCACTTATATTAAATTTTCTTATTTTAAATTGACTATTTCATCAGAAAACCAGTTAACAAATGCGAAAAAAAATCGGTATTTCTTTTATCTAAATATACTAAAGTATCATAGCAACAGAATAATCTTTATTTCATCGTTATTCGCTTAACAAATTTTGAAAGAAACTGTTAGGAATATCTTCAGCAGTGTGGCCCATTGGTGGCAGATCTGGGGATATATATGAACAAGACTGTACTTTTTCTCACAACGAAAACGGCCGTACATATATACTAGATTTTTCCTCTATTAAGGGTACACACTTTATAGTGACTAGGTGAGCCCCAGAACCCACGGGTTCCATCTCCGACTGTTATCAGATCAAATAAAATCTGCCACAGACGGATTTGAACCCAATTCGGCGCGGCAACTAAGAGCTCTACCCTGAGAGAGGCTAGCCTATTTATATATCTTACTAATATTATAAATGTGAAAGTTTGTATGTTTGTCTCTCTTTCATGTAAAAACTACTGAATGGATTTATTCTGGACAGTAATATAGGTTATACATCAGAATAACACATAGGCTACAGCAAGTGCGGATTTAGGGGGGTGGTGCACGGGGGCACGTTTTTTATCTACTGTGGATTATACTTATAGTTTTTTAGGTACTGTGGAGAATTCATTATAGTACATAAATAAAGGCAAATCACATGATCATAATTGTTAAAATAACAGAAAGAACATGAGTAAAACTATTTGTTTTGATATCCTGCCAATCTTACTAATATTATAAATGTGAAAGTTTGTATGTTTGTCTCTCTTTCACGCAAAAACTACTTAACAGATTTGGATGAAACTTTACAGTATTATAGGTTATACATCAGAATAACAAATAGGCTATAGCAAGTACGGATTTAGGGGGGGAGGCGCACGGGGGCACGTGCCCTCCCTCCCGACAGTTTTTAGGTACTGTGGAGAATACATTATAGTACATAATTAAAGGCAAATCACATGATAATAGTGGTTAAAATAACAGAAAGAACGTGAGTGAAACTATTGTTTTGATATCCTATTAATATTATAAATGCGAATGTTTGTATTTATGTTTGTTACTCATTCACGCAAAAACTACTGAACGGATTTGGATGAAACTTATTGAGTAAAATAGGTTATACATCGTAGGCTAAAGCAAGGGCAGATTTATGTGGGAGCACGGGGGCATGTTCCCCTCCTCCCCCCGTTATAGTACATAATTAAAGGCAAATCAGGAACTTAGCATCTTGAAATTTGTAGATAGGTTCTTTGTATAGTTTTAGAAAAAATTTGGATAATTCCAAGGGTTTCCCCCTTTAATATAATAGGGGTTCAAAGGTTGTATAGAATCGGTCAGTTTTGAAGTTAGACATCTGAAATTTTGGATGAACGAGTAACTTATATTTTAAAAAAATAATTAAATTACTTATTTAAAATGATCTTAAACGAAACATTATGTGGGAGACCAAATTCCACGCGAGCGAAGCCGCGGGCATAAGCTAGTTTATAATATTAGTAAGATATTTAACAATTGAATTTTCATTATAAATTATAAGATATAGTCTCTCCTAATTATTTCTGTCAATCTTTTTGTTAAAATTTTCCCCAAAGCACTGCATCCAAGATTATCAGAGTGGGGAGGCAGAAGAGTTTTTCCCTGCTTCATTTGAGCATTTTTGACAGAGCTAAGAAATTTCTTTGAATTATACAAATTGCCTCAAACTAAAAAATTATTATTTTCTTACCATTATTATTAAAACGCTAATTATTAGCTCTTGAAGTAAAAAATTAATTTTAAAATTTGTATCAGTTTGAATGCTTGAGTTAAAAAAATACTTTTTTTATAAGAACCCCAAGCCAGTGAGGACCTACCCCCTCCCCCACAGCCCTGAAGAAGACCTACTAAGTAATTTATAAAAAATTCTACGAGAAATTCATTGTGACCTCTATCCGGACCACTTTCTTCCACATATATTATCAAGGTCAGCAATTATCATTCAATATGTATTCTTACTTTTGATTCTTAGAAATTGAAATTTTTAGAAATATAATTTTTTTTTTTCATTTTGGCTTTCTAAGGATTCTTTTAAGGACCACGTCATTCAAACTCCCTTAGCCTTGAAGTTGGCCCACTGCTCCTTCATACGTTGCCGGTGTTGCTCCCTTCTTGCCTCCATAAATTTCTTCCCTATTGTCAGCTTTTTCACTAGTTTCTTTTTCCTGAAATCTCTTGTGAGCATTTAGTTTCATCTTGAGGCGGTCGCATTCTAGAATATCCTCACATGTTATCTTCATCTCCTATAAATCTTTTTTATCTTTTCGATCCAGGCGTTTCCATTCGTTTGGGTTTCACTCTTAGCATATGGCCATAAAATTCAATTCTCTTTTTCCTCATACCATCTGATATTTTAAGAAACATTATTTATGATATATATATTTCATTAATTAACATTTTTAATTTTATTTTTCTCTTTTGCCTATAACAGTGTTATTCATTTTTATTTTTGTTACCTTTTTTTTATTGATATGAACCCATTTATTATAATTTTTTTAATATTTTAAAAGAAAAGATATGACCAGGACCGGGACTCGAACCAGGGTCTCCCACGTTTCTGTCGTGGTGCTTATCCACCTCAGCCATCCTGGGTCGCTTCTCAGTTAGACATATCCTTTCTTTTCACTGATCCTATATCTCCGCGTTCTTGCAATTTGCGATGTATACACGGGGAGAATGTTTATTAAACATTATTTTTATTTTTGGATCTAGTTGACTTATCTCATTATATATTATTATAATTTATATCTTTCATTTATTATAATGAGGGATATAGATAGTCTGGGGGTGTAGTCATTCACTAAATAAGAAAAACATATTTATTATTATAAATTATTAGTTTATTTATTATTATTATAAGTTTATTAATAATAAAGTTTATTAGTTTATTTATTGTATAAGTTATTTATATTACAAGTTTTTATTATTGAGTGTTATATTGACTGCACCCCCCGACTATCTATATCCCTCATTAGATCTTCCAGTCAACTATTTGCCTCACAATCATTTATTATAATGCTTATTGAACTAACAGTATTTAATTTTTTCAGATGTTTATTCGCTCTACAATGGCAGCAGTCTTTGCCTCCACACAACATCCACTCAACCACCATACATGTTTCCTGACATTCCTCACCTTCACTTTGCAGAACAGCTGACAAAAATTGATATGGTATCAATTTTTTTTTATCAGTCATTTATTTTTAATTTATGCAAAAAAAAATGTTGCAATATTAATATTAAGTAGTAGGTAAAATTTAAAGATAATAATTGCTAAATTGGTTCAATTCTATTTCTAATTTCTAAAGCCATAAGCATTACTTATGTCGTAATCTGTGTCTTATAATATTGCCTTTTTAATTAACAACAATCTTGCAACATACACGTGGTTAACTTGGTAGTTATGTTATAGCTTTTCTTATCCTGATAGCTAATTCTTTTTCATAGGAACTTTTTAAAAAAGTAGTCGTTCACCAATGCTTGGGCGGTGTTTGGTCCAGAAGAGAGAAAAAGCGTGCTGAGGAAGCTGCAACTGTACTCGCTACGGTGACTCAGTTCAATGCAGTTTCATTGCGGGTAATATCCACTGTATTGTTACACACCTCTAGTCCTAGGTCAGCAATCATTGCAGCTTGGATCGATATTGCTCAGGTAGTGTAGTATTTTATAGTTATATAAAATCAACCATTATTATGTAGTATTTTGTTAAGACATTTTTAAACATTTCCTTAATAAACTTTTGCAGGAATTAAGAGTACTCAAAAACTTTTCTTCATTGAAAGCAATAATATCAGGCCTTCAAAGCAATCCTGTATATAGACTTCATAAAACATGGTCATTGTTACCAAAAGATAAGGTGAGGAAAGATATTTGTTTTTAAAAATTAGAATGTTTGCATGAAAATTATCTCTTTTGGTTTTTTATTAAACTGCAATTTCCTTAAAACGTCATAAGTAGGGAAGAATCATATTCTTATGTAAAACACAATTTTGCAATTTATATTTATTATTATCACATGAATCTCTAACCACAGAAAGGCAACTAGTCCAATTTTTGGAATTTTATATGAAAAAAGAAGGGATCTTGTTCTGTACTAGTTCCTTACCTGCAGTTGGCAAAATATTGAAGGAGTTGTCAAGACTGTGCTGTCTTGCAAACAAATGTCCTTTTTGTAATTTATGATTGCGTTGGAGTTATATGGTTTAAAAGTAAAACAAAAATCTCAATAGTTAGACTAGCTGCCTTTCTGCTATTAGTGATTTATATACATACATATTAATGTGAAAAATCTAATTAGAGTAGTAAGAGAATCTTATTTTATAATGGACAGGCATCCAAAACATAAAATGAGGATTAAAGAATAAGGTTGAAGTTCGACGATTATTTCTTCCATAAAAAAAAATTGAGTAATCTGAATGTTACATTTTTTTTTAAAACCGTAATCTGTTACTTAAATAATTGTTCTGTTTAATATTTACACTCTTATAAAAAGCAATATTTTATTTTGTCATTTTCATAAATTATTAATACATTGAAGATATAGTCTGCATTAGGTATGATTTGGAGAAAGATAGTTTGTAATTGTTTACTGGATATTTTTTTTATTGTTGCCATATTGAAATTAACTTTCATATTTAGTTTTTATATTTATATTGGAAGTCAATTCATATTGGCCATTGAAACTAGTTTATTGTAGGTAAATCAGAACTTTATTTTTAATACTGTCATTACTTTTTTTTTATCTTTTTCATCTTTCATTGCTCTACAGCCCATCAATGAGCCTTTGCTTCCTTACTCTGTTTCATCCAGCTTTTTTTTTACTGCAGAAGCCTTCCAGTTTTGAATATTAAACAATTTTCTCTTTCTCAGTTCTCACCCAGCCATCACATCTTAGGTCACTCTGCTCTTCTTATAAGCTGCACGTTTTCTTCTATTACACCTCTGTGTACTTCGTCCCATGTCATTCTGACCACATGTTCCGCCCTGCACAACCTACTCAACTTTATCACTTTAACAGCATCTGGGACCTGACCTAGATTTGTTTGCTCCGCATTGCTATGTCTCTATGCTCTGTCCTTTCTATTATTCACATTCAAATCTTCCTTTAAAAGCTTAGTGAGGGACATTACATAGCAAAAGTGAACGACTGACTAATTATACAAAAATAAATATTATACTTCAAAAAATGTTAGCGAAATTTTGGTTGAGGTGAAGAATTGTGGCAAAGGGGGAGTTTTGGCTAGCAAATGTTGCCCTATCAACTGCTGCGTCTACCTTATTCTTTTTTCTATAATACATACTATAATGATTTAATATTTCCTTATAATTTTATTATTACGAATATCTATGCAGTCATAATAATGGTGCCATGATTTTTACAGGTTGAACTTTTTGAAGAGCTAGCTAGAATATTCAGTGAAGAAAATAATCAGTGGGCCCAGAGAGAGCTTCTTATGAGAGAAGGGACTGCAAGATTTGCCGTTACAGTTGGCCAAAATGACAAACATCTTCAAAAAATAATCCAAAGACAACTCAATAACAGTGGGGTGAGTAAAAATAATAATAAAAAAGGAAGTACTGAGGGTTCACCTTTGCGATCTGGAGCTTGAGCCTTCTATATTGCTAGTTCAAATTTGATCTGAGTTGGTATCAATTTGTTTTATGGCAGATCCACAGAATGAATCTCCGCATTCCCACTTTTGTTAGAGCAGGCTCATGGCCTGTAAAAATAATTCATCTTGTCTGTTTTATTAGGAGTAGAAAATTATATTGGACACTAATTAAAAAAATTCAATGGCTAAGATATGTCGCACTCTTTTTTCTAAAGTTACACAACTCAAAAATAAATGTTTCTGTTTGGTGGCGAGTTATGACCTCGCTTCAGAGCGTCTGCCAGAAGGCACTTGTGTCACTCTAAAGGCTATTTATTCAAAGCTCACTAAGACTTTTCCCATTTTTCTAAAAATGTAGGTTTTTGATTTTTGTCACTTTATAAATACTAGTGCAATTTATATAATTAACTAGCTGACCCGGCCACGCATTGCTGTGGCTGTTATAATACTATTAAAAAATATTAGTTAAAATTTGAATTTAAAAGAAATAATGAATTAATGAAAACACGAATTAAATAGATTTTTGATTTTACATTTTATTCATCTTATATCTAACTATATTATATAATATACAACACTCATAACTGATAAAATATAAATATGAGTTTAATGAATGGGGTATATAATGTTTGATTTTTAATTATGGATTTTAATATTATATTAAATTATAAATATTTATTTCAATTTAATTGATGGCTAATCGATGCACAATATTTTTTGTTAATCTGTCCGTTGCTAATACAAATATATTAGCTGATTTACTAATATGTGAGCATGCAACATATAATTGACATGGGAGAAACATGGATATTTTAAATCCAAACCGCAAATGGACATTGTCTGGCCTTGAGACCTGTTGATGGGTATAGCAAAACCCAAGCATATATCAAATTGAAGTCTTTTGAACGGTATTATGGGTTTTGATGGTATTATTGAAATACGTTCCAACACTACGATTTCTTCTTTAAAGATTCCAGTCAACATGGCTGCTTCAATAACAATTCCAGTAATATTTTGTATGACCAAAGGTGTACCATTGCATAATTTAGGTGGATTCAAATTACGCAGAAGAATAATAGGTGAACCATTATTCAACCGAAGATTGTGTGGTATATCGAGAGAATTTAAAAATTCAGTTGGATAATTTACAGCTTGGTTTTCATCAACAATATTATTGATGGATTTAAAGGGCATTAGATCACCTGGTAACAACAGTAGTATTAAAAAGTTAATTTCCTCAACATCAGCATTTTTCGCTGTCAAAATAACACAATTACTGAGCCAATTATTAAGTGTACTGAACTACTTTCCAAAGTTTATGGGGGAGCAATGGGGCACGGTCCCCCTCAGCCAGTTTTTTGTGTTTTGTTGAGAATCCATTATATTACATAACTAAAGGAAAATTTCTCTTTGATACGTTATTTTACATTTTAAAGGAAAACACAGCATATTGACCAATTTTAAAATTCAGAAGAAAAAACTTTTTTGAATCTAAATTCCCTTATACTTGTTTTTAATTAACTTTTTAAGACCTATTCACTATAGATTTATCATTTTCAATATATATATATATATATATATATATATATATATATATATATATATATATATATATATATATATATATATATTTGTCAAAGTATTTATCAATTCAAACTTAATTATTTTTTCATTGAATAATATTTACCACTGAATTGAAGATTGAAGATTTTTTGCTGTCAAAATAACACAATTACTGAGCCAATTATGGTTCATGTAATTATTTAGTACATCCAGGAAGAAACTCCTAATGAATTAATCTTTTAAATCAAAAATAACATAAAATTGGAAAAAAATTTGCAATTTGCAGACAGCTTTTTTGTATAATTTAAGAAACTAATTTGGATAATTCCACCCCAAGGGTTTCCCCTTTGTTATAATAGGGGATACAAGGATTGTATTGTATAGTTTTGAAGTTACGCATCTGAAATTTTGACTTATAGTTAAAAAAAAAATTAAATTATTTATTTAAAATGATCTTTCACGAAATTTTATGTGGCAGACCAAATTCCACGCGAGCGAAGCCACGGGCAAAAGCTAGAAATGCATAAAGGACAAACACACATACATTCATTTTTATATATATATATATATATAGATAAGATTCCGGTTATTTAATACATTACAGGACTGAACTCAGATTCTTTTTGGCCTATAGAGCTGCGGTTGGGCTCAAATTGTAGTATATTAAATCTTCTTTAAAAAAGGTCCATTACGATTTTTTCCAAAAACGCAGCGATTAGGAGATACAGGCCAAAAACTGAAATAACTCCGAAAATTTCATGGTTTTCGGTCGTTAATCGAAATAAAATATAGCCTATATTTTAAGTTGGACAATGTTACGCATCTGTGCCGAATTTCATTAAAATCGGTCCAGTAGTTTCGGAGATTAGCCCGGACAAACATCGTGATAGGAGATTTTTATATATATAGATAAGATTCCAGTCATTTGATATATGATAGGACTGAACTCAGGTTCTATTAGACATACAGAGCTGCGGTTGGGCTCAAATTGTAGTATATTAAATCTTCTTTAAAAAAGGTCGATTACGTTTTTTTCCAAAACCGCACCGATTAGGAGATACAGTCCAAAAACTGAAATAACTGAAAATTTCATGGTTTTCAGTCGTTAATCGAAAGAAAATATAGCCTATATTTTAAGTTGGACAATGTTACGCATCTGTGCCGAATTTCATTAAAATCGGTCCAGTAGTTTAGGAGTCCATCGCGGACACATAATTTATATATATTATAATTAATAAAGAAAAGTAAATAATTTTTAAAGGTTTATTTTGTATATTTTAGTAATCCTAGTTAAAATGTTTCTACATTTTGTTTTTATGTTATTGCATTATTTGTATTTTTTTTCAATATTTTTATTTCTATTAATTTTGACCTATAAACACATTTCAGACGATTAGCTACGGAACCATACCATATTTGGGAACATTTCTCACAGATTTAACTATGATAGATGCTGCTATTCCTGATAATTTACCAAATGGTTACATCAACTTCGACAAAAGAAGAAAAGAATTTGAAGTTTTAGCTCAGGTGGTTGATTCAGTTTAAATTTATATATCTTTTGATCTGTTTTATTGTTACCATGTAAACAAAGCTTTTAAAATGAAAGCTTTTTTACCTTTCTAAGGAAATTGTAGAATAGAATAGAAAACAAACTCTGGGACCAAGTCACTTTAGAATAACAAACATGAACAGAAAAATAAACATAATGTTACGGGCTACTGGGTATTAAAATGAATTAAACTATTCCTTAATTAAGGATACTAATATTTATTAACAAAGTAACAAAAAGAATAAAATTAAATTATTAAACTGATATAAATTTACAATAACAATATTTTAAATATTTATTATCTAGGCCTAACTCCTATTTAATTATTACAATAATATAAGATATTACTAATTCTAAACGACTTAACTATTTACATAAATTTGTATGAATATTATAAAATTATACTACAATTTATAACTACTAATTAACACCTACAGTTCACTAATCAAAGTCCACCAACCGTACAATTCTCCAAATATTCATACTCAAAAACGGTTTATTACACTGACGAGACTGTCACAGTTCACTGATACACTTATCACACTGACACTCACTTATTACGAGCTCATCACAGTGCCTGGTCTACTCTCAGACTGGCTCACTCGAGGCGAGGGGAGTATTTAAGTAGGCAAGGCCGAACATTCTAGAATACAGAAGTAGGGGGAGACTGTTCTGGGAGTGTCGAGAACCTTCTTAATGTCTTCCGAGAAAGGAGATGTTCGAGAAGGTTCTAATCCCATCTTAACTTCTCCCGCCGATGGGCTTAAGACGCTAATCCCTTGTTTCCGTCCTTCTCTCTGTGGGCGTAACAATAATAATATTCAATATATCAAGTCAAATATTCAATGTACAGTTTTCAACAGGTCTTTTTGTTTCAGAGCCCTCTGTGTCTTCAAAAAGATTTTTTTTTCTTGTCAGGTTTTGGCCAATATATCAGATTAGGCAAAATAGTCTATAAATATATCTTGTTATAGTCTATGGCATCATAATGGCTCTATCATTTTATTGGAACTTTGCAAAAGACTTCTCCTTTAAGTTATTTAGCTTTATTATAAAAAAAAGTTATAAAAAAAAGTAATTGGTTTTTAACAAACACGTAAAAACAAAACAAGCCATAATAAAATAAAAGCTAATTGAAAAGTATAGTATTTCATGAGAAATGCGATAAAATCACTGAAATGGAAATTAAATTCTTTATAACATATAAGAATTTGAAAAATGTTATATGTAATTGAATGTCTAAATTTGACCAGTATTTTCTAAGATAGAACCTCAGAAAATTAAAATTAAATTGACCCAGAATTAAAATAAAACAATTATAAACAAATTAATTAAAATAAAATAATAATTAAAATTAAACCAGAGAACTGAGAGAATTAATTTATTTTTATTTCCTATTTTCAGATAAAGTTATTACAGGGTGCCGCTAACGCCTATACCATAATAGAAGATCCTAGTTTCGAAAGATGGTTTGATTCAGTCCTTACTTTAGATGATAAGGAGGCCTATCAACTCTCTTGTCAGATTGAACCGCCACCTGCTAATACTCCTGTAAATCTAAAGATACGGTAATATTAATTTTATTGTTATTAAACAATTACTATCAAGTAATTTATTAATCATTTGTTGCCTACATGAATAGAGTTTCATTGTTAGATGTAAATTTTCTTATACCTTATTCCCCTAATTTCAATGGAATTTTTTTTACAGATATAATCATTTAGAGAGGGTATTTAATTACCTTATTAGAATACCTAGGGTTTTTAACAAGCTTCAATGGCTGAAACAAATAATTTTGACAAATAGGCCTCCTTCTCTCTTACAGGAGGGTAGTATAAAATGGTAAATATTTATTTGTGATTTATCTATGTTGTGTTGTTCTTTTAGGTTCATATGATAAGGGGTTGATTTGGCTTGCTCTGTAAAAGTCCTGCTTTCATCTAATTTGATGATTTTGGCTTTAGTTGTTTGTGAAGTTTTATATTCATTTAACAAAGGGTGTTAACTAATTTTTAATGAGTTTGTTCTTCAAAGTGGTGTCTTTTATTGCCCAGTTTTTGTATTGCTAATGAAAAAATAACAAAAAAGTCATTTGAAGGATGAAGGCTGATTCTAGTATTCTGGCATTTTTAGAAAGTTTTACTAATGGTCTTTCTTATTATCTTGGTCTTTATACTAAATCAACATTGTTTTACCATTTATTTCTAGTTTAATTACTTGTTGAATTGAAGAGTTAGTTCACCTGACTAATTACTAAGCAATGATATGGATTATTTTGTATGCTCTCATACATATCCATAATGTTTTATAAAAACTGTTATTTTACATTTTTAACACTTAGTTACTTTGCTTATTACTACTTATTATTATTACTTGGCTCTGACTTTTAATTGATATAGACTGTTGAAATTGAAAACTTTTTAACTTTCAATAGTAAGTGAAAAGTATCTAGATAATTTAAATATTTCTAGCTTTTAGTGCTTCTAGATTCTTATATTTATTTTTATTAATATATAAATGTATTTTGTATTCTGACCACTTTCTATACAATGCCCATCTGTGAAAAAAATATAAGGATGTGAAAATGCCCATAAAATAGATGGTTGACCAACTGAAGTACCTATTGGTTTCTCCAATGTTTATTGGCCCGTACAAAAGAATTCAAGGAGACTTTTTTCAATAAGTTCCTCAAGACTGGAAAATTTGATGCGATGATAGTGGGTAGAGTAAGGATGAATAAGTATTTTAGAAATACATCACAAATATTTGTATTACATTTTTGGAAAAAAAATATGCCAAGATTTAGTTTCACTTGCATCTATTTAGCGCCAATTTAGTCCTGCAGTGTTGGTCATAACATTGGTTTCCGGTTAGTAAGTTTTTAATTATTTTGATAAGTTTGAATTTATTTTGACCTTCACCCCGACTATTTCTCTTAGATACGTTATTTTACATTTTAAAGGAAAACACAGCATATTGACTAATTTTAAAATTCAGAAGAAAAAACTTTTTTGAATCTAAATTCCCTTATACTTGTTTTTAATTAACTTTTTAAGACCTATTCACTATAGATTTATCATTTTCAATATATATA
Source organism: Arma custos (assembly GCA_037127475.1). Lineage (NCBI taxonomy): Eukaryota > Metazoa > Arthropoda > Insecta > Hemiptera > Pentatomidae > Arma > Arma custos. Next base: position 73,401,726 of record CM073764.1, read on the forward strand.
TATATATATATATATATATATATATATATATACAGTAAAACCTCTACTAACGGACACCCCTAAATAGCGGTCACTCCCCCTTACCGGACGATTTTTTTTGCACCAACATTTTAATACAATTTTAAGGCATTTTAACCTCTATTTAACGAAACGTCTCCTTAACGGTCACGGACAGGCTGTGTTGGTTAGAAATCGATTAAAAAAACCTCTAAAAGACGGACAGTATGACTTTATCCCTTTCCCGTTTCTCGGAAAGAATTAGTTGTTTCCGGTCTAAGGAAACAGGGACAGTTGTATTTACTTTTGAGTAAAGGTTTACTCAAATTAGTATAAATACTTTTTTTTTATTCTCGAACTTGCTTTATTAAAATTTAGTTCTGTTCTAACCCTCGTGGCAGGAAGCTGAAAATGTTTCCTTCACGTAAGAGACTCACTTTAGAACACAAAATAAATGTAATCGACCCCTTTATGACCTTGAAAAGTTAAGGGTACGTGCGCTAGCGGAAAGACTCAATATCGGTAGGACACAAGTTTCGGGAACACTCAAAAACCGTGCGATGTTTTTTTTTATTCTACTTACCTTTTAAACACATGGGAAATTGAATAAGAGAGAATTAATTTGTACAAATACATATTTATAAAAAAATAAAACCTCCCTTTAAAGGACACCTCTAAATAACGGACAAAAATATTTGCACCAGGGCTGTCCGTTAATTCGAGGTTTTACTGTATATATATTTGTCAAAATATTTATCAATTCAAACTTAATTATTTTTTTGTAAAGTAGATAGTTGGGGGGTGCAGTCAATAAGTCAATAATTATTGACTGCACCCCCCAACTATCTCCTTTACATTAGACCATCCAGTCAACTATTTTCATCTTATACATTAATTATTTTTTCATTGAATAATATTTACCACTGAATTGAAGATATTTTGTTTATTGAGGTAGCATAAAGATTTCTGCACATAAAATAAATTTATATTGTTTTTTACTCCTATGTAAAATTAGACCTGCTATTCCATAGTTAATCCAGAAAGGTTTCATCACCTTCCTCTTCAGACCTTCATCAACCACATTTTGGTGATAATCCTGGAAGCCTGGTGGTCTGAGAGGATCTCTAAGAAAGAGACCTTGAAAACAATACTCATCTTGTAATAAAGAAAAAAAGAACTGGAAATGTATAGGATACACTTTAAAGAAAATCGAATGGTTGCTTTAAATAAAGTATTCTGGAGTGCATTTCCCAAAGAAGATAAAGCAATGATATGGCGCATATCAACAGAAAATGAGGATGGGTTGGATGGTCAAACAAAACTTTGCTAAGAGCAAGGATTGCCATGAAAATAAAAATTATTATTGCATATATGTTATTTTTATCTTTGTTGTTTAGGAGACCTCACATTTTTTCTACCTTTGTTATAATTATGGATTTTTTTTTTTTTTGTATGCTTCCCTTTGAGATAAAAGAGCTTACCTTCTATGACCATTAGTGTAGGCCTTGATCCCTGGTTGCTATTGTTGTGTGTATCATTTTTTTATAGATCTCTTAATCATTATAAAGCTCAAATTAACATTGAATTAAAATTAAAAGTTATTAAAATAATTATTTATTTATTTGTAATAATGGAGTGTTCAAATAACTGTATTAAAAGTAATTAACATTTTAATCTATTTCTTGTTTTTAGGAATCATCATTATGGCCATAGGAAAAACGACTCTGTTGCCAGTACTTCCAGCAGCTCGAGTAGCCAGTTTTACTGTGACATAGATCATGCCTCTACTTCAATAGATACTAAGGTATTTATTTTATCATTATGTTTATACCAGCTTAACTACATCAATTATCCAAATGGTTGGTCGAAAAGATTAATTTAGCCATGACCTCCATTCTTATATTCTGATTTAAAGATGTGGTGCTTCACTTTTCTACTAACCTCTCTTCCCAGTTTTACAGGTATGGTAGTAGACCATGAAGAAATATTGCATCAACCTAAATAACCTAAAGAATTATTAATATTTTATTAATCAATGATAATATTAAATAAAAATATAAATTAATAATAATGTAAAGGAAATAGTTGGGGGGTGCAGTCAATAAGTACGCAGAATAAGTGATGAACTTATATTATGTACGCAGTTCCTGCTAGCCGTTAAATCCAACGGCCACGCTCTCCAAAATCGCCCTGAAGATGACCTACACTGTAGGTCGAAACGTCGGCACATAATATAAGTTCATCACTTATTCTGTGTACTTATTGACTGCACCCCCCAACTATCTCCTTTACATTAGATCATCCAGTCAACTATTTTCATCTCATAAATTAATAATAATTTTATTAATATTGTTAAGATTTTATATGAGGTTGTGAAGGAATCTTAACACTTAGTGTCCATTATAAATAAAACACTTTGTTTTTTATAAAATTAAAGTCGATTGGACAAAACAAAAATTATATTATTCAAAAAATGGTTAAATAAATGTCATTTTGGACTGTTGAATTAGTTAGATACAGTAGTCTCTCTCAGCTCGGCAGCTCTGACCTCTTAAAGTAGGCATACACCGAAACCGATTTTGTCGGCCGATGGCAGACAGAATTACTTGGACGAGTAACTCGGACGTGCTTCTGCTCACACTGTTCAACCGCTATATCCATTTCCGATGCAACTTCAGCCCATAACCGTTTCACATCACAATTATTGTAATTTTTTTAATGTTTATCCCACAGGGTTTGTCTATTATAAACACAACTAATTAATTTTTCAATATCCATAGTCGTGTAGGTAGATAACAACACACAAACACGACAGAATTATGAAATTAAATTATAGATACTTTTTTTTCATGTCATTTGTTCATATTAGCAAATTTACTTGTAATATTACAATTTTAAATATCAATAAATTAATCTAAAAAAAAAATATGAGACGATTTCAAAATAAAAAACTATAAATACACTCAATTTACACTGTAGACGCCAGCAGACTGGCCGGAAATCCCAACAGAACTTGTTTGGTGAAACCGAACTGGACTTGTCGGTTGGTTTGGCGTCATCAGATGATGGCGGTTATTGTAGAGTGTACGTGTGCCTTAAAGAGCTGGTTTGCTGTAGTGTCTCGGGGCAGGAAACTGTGAAGTCTAACTCAAGATTTAGTTTATTGGCTCACCTAGTATTGTCCTGTCATGAGGGTTCTCAAACTTTGGACAATGTTCGGTCACAGTCCTAATCACTCGCAGTACTTAATTTAAAACTGTTTTCGTTATTATCGTGAACTTATCAATGAGAGTGAAACGAAGCAATTTCTGAAAAAAACTTTTTTTTTTATCATATGTTTATACGTAAATATATATATATATATCAATACACTAAATCACAATATTAATACTTGCTGCTACTGATTCTAGATGAATACATGCGTGTGTGTATAAGTCTCTCTCTCCATTCCATGATGCCTATAGAGTGTACTATTCCTATTTGCCATCTATAAATGTAAACACAACTAGTGCTTAGTTTCTAAATTAACAGTTACAGTTTATTAAATAAATGGCTGATTATTCAGGATTTAGGCACAGGCTACAAGTATGGGGGATTGTTGAATAAACAGTTCGGCAGCCAGCAAAGTTGATACCGAAAGGTTTCTAGGATGAGAATCCCCTTTATGTTTTTCTTTTAATTTTCAAGGATGGACTCTAAAGATCAAGGAAAGATCCTAAAGATCAAGAGGTTTAGGCTGGCTAAAAATTTCAAGTTTAGAGTACCACTCATCATCCATACAGTAACCTAAAAAATATTATTTACAAACAGGCCGCTGTTAAGAATAAAGCACTAGCATACCCTTAAAGAAGTATTAGAGATATAGTGACAGTTCAGCGCCATCTACAGCAGCCAACCATCTACCAAATACTAAAATAAAATTTAATTAAATCCGATCGCACTAGTTTAACCCGGCAGCCTGTACGTGAGAAAAAGTTACCCAAGTAGGTACGTTGGGTCTGTGAGACCCATAGATTATAACACCCACTAACCACAGTGGATATTTTTTTTAGGTTCCACTATTCCTTAAATGTAATTATTGGGTATAAAGGAAAATATAAATAATTGAAACTTAAACTAAATTTTTATTACGGTTTATAAAAATAATATTTAAAAAAAGTAACTGTTATCTGGCAATAAAAGTAAAAAACTTCCAACAAAATAATATATATACAGATTTAAACAAAACAGTTATTGCATACTATGTTACAATGCTTTAAGCATACATAATTAAAATAATTTTTGCAAAAATATTTGCTTTTATTGTCTTTGCATTGAATACAACGTCCCCTCTTGTTGGGGTCCGGTTCTTGACATGGCTCTTGGGAAATGCCGGTGAATTTCTTCGCCAAGGCCCGAATATCTTTTTTCACATAAGGATTATTAGCCCTTCTTTCTATGTTCTCTTGAACCAAGGACTTTGCTAAAAGTTTTAAGAAATGTCGCCTCTTTTCTTCGCACCCATTATTTGATTTATATATAATATGAGAATTTAGTCCTGCAATATTCAGTAATCTAAAAAAAACTGTAAGAGGCCATCTTCTAGAATTTCTAGATACATCGTAGCGAGCTGACATTCCATCTACTACATCAACACCATTTTTTGTAGCATTATAAAACGTGATTATTTCAGGTTTTTGGCAAGACCCATATCTTCATCGATCTTTCCGTCAGGGTGCATTGTCGATAACAAATTCACTACCTTCCCTTTCTTTGGAATATAACTGACTATTTTTGCATCTTTTTGATATCCGAATAATGACGTATATGCTAATCTTCCTTTAAGATTAGTAAAAGATGGAGGTAATTCTGCTTTATTTTTTTTATGGTACCGACGATTGTTAGGTTGTGAGATGTTAGCATTTTTATGGCTATAGGATAACTTGTGAACCAATTATCCATTGTCACGTTTCTTCCAGAATTTCTTAATGGGCTGCACAATCTCTCCACAACATGATCCGGTTTATTGCTTATACTAAATTCTTTAGAAGGCTGTGTACCCGCATATATTTCCATGTTCAGGGTGTAATTCATCCTTGCATCTGTGACTGCATATATTTTGAAGCCATATTTTGCAGGTTTGTTAGGCATGTATATGCGAAATGAGCACCGGCCCCGAAACGCAACCAACATTTCATCTAATGTGGCATATTCGACTATGGAATATGACTTTTGGCAATTAGTCACAAATGCTTCAAAAATGTCTCTTATTGGGGATAGGTTGTCTAATTGGCGCCTCTGTTCGCGCGTGTTTATATTATCAAATCGGAGAACGCGTAATAGAAACCTAAGTCTTTCAATAGACATGCTCGCAATAAATAGGGGCATTCCAGTACCATCTTCCTCATAAAATTCATCAAGATTTATTCTACCGCTCTTGTGGATCCCAGCTAAATAAAGAAGCCCCAAGAGACATTTTATTTTAATTGCATCGGTGGGTCGTAATCTTCTCTTATTTGTGTTAGACACGGATATATTATCAATATAAATATTAGTATATAGTACAATATCTGAAATAATATTCTCAGTAAAAAATAACATCCAGCACTCTAACGGAGATTTTGAATTTATTGCTTCACCAATAACTCCTGGCAAATGAGTGACTATATTGCTTCTTCTTGTCCTCATATTTTGATTTAGACTCTATAGCCCATTTAGTTACTCTATTTTTTCCAATGTAGTAATTATTGTCATGACTCACCAGTTGCTCTCGTTCCATTTCTCCATCCGAACATTCTTCTTCCATTCCAGAGTTATGGTCGCTTACAAGTTCAAAATCAGGGTCAGAGCTTCCTCATCATCACTACTAAACGCAATCCCATCCTCTTCTGGTACTTCACATAACATTTCGTGAACTAATGCTACATCTTCCTCCTTTGTTAAGGTCAAAAACCTGCTTTTTAGATGATCCCGACATTGTAACTCGACACGGTACGTAGGGTCTATCAGACCCAAGAGCAACTTCGAACAGGAATAACTGATGATCAACAATGAGATAAGTGGCGGGAAATGTCTCAACATTGTATCATGTAATCAGATAATCGATTTGAAGGTAGGAGGAGGATCAAGGAAGCAGAGTTACGGATTAAACCAATACACACGTACAAAAACATCTCACAGACCCAACGTACCCACTGCCGGGTTAAATTAAGCTCTCTTTAGTTTCTTGAATTTTACATCAGTAAGGGATAGTCTTCTTTACTTCCACCAATGAAACTCATACCTGTTTTTGTTCTGTTCATGACCTCTGTGTTAGGGATGAGTTTTTCCTTCAAACCACACTCGGGACATAACAGCTTGTTCAAGAATATCACAAAAAGAACGATAATTCAGTCCATCTTTGTTCTGACTTCACAATGAGATAACTTGATGAACTATTTCAATCCATTCTATCATTTTTCCAACTAATACAGGAAAATGTATGAGAATAATATTTATCAGTTGATTTATTTTATTGGCTAATAAAAAAAATCAAGTCTGGATCATAATGATTTTTCATTTGCTTTACCTCCTATATCTTGTGAATGGGTGAATGTATTTTGACTATTCAAACAATTTCCTGACTGTTTAGACGTATGAATAAAAGGCAATGATTAATAAAAAATTTCAGGAAAAGGAATATGATATTAATTCATTTTTTTCTCTGAAATCTCAAAATCAGAATAATGAATTTTAGTGGTTAAAATGATTTTCCATTTGGTTAGAGAAATGAGCAAAACGATTGTGAGCATTTTCTGACACTTTATTTGGTTTTCATCCTAGAATGAATGGATTTTATAGGTCTAAATGAGTTTTAGCTGGATAGGCAAAATTTAGAGCTCTCACTGTAGCATCATCCGATTAGCCATAGCAGCATAAAGTGACGTTAAATAAACTAACAAATGACTTTTAAATTTATAATAAAAAAAAAAATAAGCTTTTATCTTATTTTGTTCAGTGTGTCAGAAACATGCTTTTATTTATATTTATTCAATATTTAAATATCCTTCACTTCTGAAACGTTATTTTGTAATTTTATTTTATTTGGAACTAGGTGTTATAATAATAAAAAGTAGAAATGATCAGAAGAAAATTAAATTAACCCTGTTTTCTATTTTACAGGATTCAGTGTCACAGACATCTTCTTCATCGAATGGTTCTATTGACACAACTCCAATGTCACCAAGTCTAAATGTTAGTCAGGGACCCACAGATTTTTACATCATCAAAGTGACTTACCAGACTGAAAATGTTGAAACTGATGGTAATTTTGTTATTATTGGCTTATTACTTTTTATATATTTTACAAAAGTTTTTACAGTAAAACATAACAAACAGAATAAGTATTATTCAGTGATTAAAAATGTTTGATGTGGGCACTAGATGAATTCTTTGTTAACATGTTAAATTATAATTTAGTGGGAGATCCTAAATTTAATCAATATTAAGTTCTTAAAGATGAATTTTAAGTTTTTAATAGCATAAAATGTAGAAAAAATGTTCAATATCTGATTTTCATTTAAAATAAATATTCTATTTCCATTAATATAAATCATCTAAACACTACATTAAAAAAATGTTAATCTATAAAAATATGTTTTGATTTAAATTTGTTTATGCTTAAGTAAAGTAATATTTCCAATATATTGCTTCTAGCGAATTTAATACAGTCTACAGTCATGAAATCCCTCAATCGTGCTTAAATTTTTACATGTATTTCTTGTCATCCTTTTTTCTTCTCAGATTAAGAAATCTCAATTAATTAAATAAGTAATATTAATTTTTTCTCTATATTTTGATATTAATCAATACTCTTAACCTTCCAATGGCATGGTGAGCTGGGAGGACATAAATGGTAGGGTGGGGTCCTCACATACCCCAACTTTTTTTTTAAGGTTTGAGGTGCTATGGTATCAGTGCCTCTCTCTACTCATCAATAAGAACATAATTCTAATACTGGAACATGACTTTATTCTTCATAAAAATATATTTTCAAAACATCCTGGGGTCAACCCTAACCCCACTGTACCTTTTGAGGTTTAATGGAATTAAAAAAATCTTATCTTGTTGTTATTGTATTGAATTAGTCGGCCAAGTTAACCTTTTTTTGTTATTTTCAGCTATTTGAACAAAGCTCATGATTATCCTTTTTTAGGTATTGTGTTATACAAGAGCATCATGTTAAGTAATAATGAGAGAACACCCCAGGTAATAAGAAACGCAATGATGAAATTAGGTCTGGAAGGGAACCCCGAGGCTTATACAATCGCTCAGATCTTACCTAACAAAGGTAAGGTTACAGGTTAGTTTTAATTTAGGTTAAACTATAGGTTATAAATTCTTTCTTCCCCTTCTTTTAATTGTAATTAAAACGATGAGGGTTTTTGTTTAATAAATGTAATTTGATTGTTCTACATCATGCGAGGGGAAGGGGCAATTGATAAAAAGATCAAAATAATCTGTTTCAATAAATTATTTTTAAAAATTCCCATGTCAATTTCAATGAAATAAAAATACAATTTTATAGTCGTAATCATTGCAGTTCTTCATGCAATTGAAATATTATTAAGATGTTTTTTTTCTTAATGCTCAAAACTTGAAGAAAGGAATAATTTCTTGTTATAATAAAGAATAGTTTCTTTTTCATTTTTTTAGATGTTTTCTACTTAGAACATTAGTTTTTAAATTTTATTCCAGGCGTATTTTTAAATTAAGTTTTACGGATTTAATTAAGTTATGCGCAATTGCGCAGGTGCAAATAAAAATTAAATAATAATAATAATAAGTTTTGTTTTCATTATAAACAAATTTAAAAAAATAGTTTTTGTCAATAGAAAAAAAATGTTAATAAAATATTCAATTGCTTAATAACTGGGAAAAATATTTAGAAACTTAAAAATAAAAAAAGAACCTAACTAAAAATGGGAATGAATAAATGTTTTTTTCTGAATATAACTAATACAATTTAAGTTATTGAAATATTTATTTTATTTTTATTTTTTCAGAAATGGTACTTCCACCTACCGCAAATGTTTATTATGCTGTGAACACTGATTATAATTTAAATTTTATACTCCGTCCAAAGGACCAACCTAGCCCTAGCGGGCATAAGAAATCAAAACCTCTCTGTACTTAAGTTCCGTTTATTTCAACCAGGGTCAATGCATTAGTTGTAATATAGTTGATTATACATAATATTCATTTTTAAGCTCGAACTGATATGTACAAAACATTCCAGTATTTATGTTTAGATCATAGAGGCATTGTAACTGTGATACTTTTACCTTTAAACATTTTAATATTTAGTTTAAATGATTTTCAAAATCATTCACTCAATAGATTTAGTTTTATAATATTAAGATCTGTAAATTGATATTATAATGTATGATGTTAGGCAACTTATTCGTATACATATACACTGTAAACACCTATATAAAAATGTATATACTTAAGTTAAGTTATGTTGTTATACCTGAGTGTAAATACAATGTGCAAAATAAATTTTTATTTATTCGTAATTTTTATACTTTTATTTACCATAACTGTAATCCAGTATTATCTTGTAATTTTTCACTAGTAATTTAGTATGTTAAAATCAATGTTTTTTGTTTTATTAAAACGTATAATTTCTGATTTCCTTTTATTTATTTGATTTTTTTCACCTTTATAGCTTGTTGAGTTAAAAAAATAAAATAAAAACCTGTATAACTTCAATCCTTTTTGTTTCAAATCTCCAATTTATTCAAAAATATTTCCTAGAATATTTATATACAATGCATAATAATAATAAAATGCATAGAATATTACTATATTCTATATCAATTACGATTCTTGTTCTACTCGAAGGTGTTTTATGTGCTAACAAAGGCTGAGTCTGTTGAAGGCCGGTTCTCAAAACCGACACAAGGCCACTGGCTTTTTACATACAAAGCAGGGAGAGACCGCTTTACAAGATTAGGTAACAGGAAAGAGAAAAGAAGGAAAGGAAATGGGTTTAGACTACAGAGTCCAGACCCATACCCAATGAGAGCACGTTGACCAAGGGAAAACTGGCTTGCCACCTCCCAGGTCTACGAGTGGGAACTATACCACTTCAACCCATAAAGAGTCTTGGGTTAAGTGCATGGTAAAGAGTGTACTGTATCAGGGTGGTGACTTGTTGGAGATCGCATTAAACCTCCAGGTTTTCCTGGAATTAATGGTATGCACTTTATAGAAGCCGGGTGAGCCCATGAGGGTCTAGGTCCTTCATGGTCCATATATGACTGTTAACATATTCAATAAATTTACAGCCAGCTTTGAACCCGGAATCCTCAGCTCTTTACGACTGAGCTTCCTTGTTCCCTTAAGGTACACTCTCTAACATATACCGCTCCCTTAATTTTATTTATTTCTTGTTGAATTGAGCATATCCTAAATTAAATACTAATTAAAATAGGATTAAAATTAAAATAGGATTTTGCAACAGTTTTGATAATCTGAATAAATAAATAAGTCCTTTTATTCTATGACAATTGTGATATAATGTTACTATCCCAATTTATGAAATTTAAGTATCATCCTAGTAAGCTGGAGGTTATTATTGGGACTGAAGTTTATTGAGCCTGAATGTTGTAAACATTCATTCATCTCATGTGCTGTTTTCAAGTTAGCCAGTAGATGGCACTTTTCTCCTGAAATTACTACTTGAATTTCTTAGAATCTAGTTCGATCAAGATTAATGTTAAAACTATTTTTATAGTGTTTATAACAGTTGAAGGTTATTTTAAAAAAACAACTAGATATATATCCAGAAATTTAATTTATAGAAACATTGCATCTTTTCTCTATCCACATACTTTTAAATAGTAGATCCATATGTTAGTCAGTTTTTATTTTATTGAGTTTACCCTGTGGCACTAAGAGCTAATGCATCAAGTAATGTAATGACCCTTAGGTGCTGCGGGCTAATACAATATTCACATACTATCATTACTATTTTATCACTTCGGTACTATCACATCTCATTTTATCATATCTGTTTAGTATTAGAAGATTAAACCCGATTTTTCATGTTTTTAGAGTCGTTCTCATAGCATACTCCAGTACATTAAGTTTAAATAATATAAATAGATGCATTCTTTATAAAAAATGCAAATAATTAAAATGTTATAATGAAATAAAAATATATAATTAATAATCATACTTCAGGTTTCTGTAATATTTTGGTGAAAAGGCTTTTATATAGATTAGAGATGGTACATTGCTAAAATTAAGAATTATAATACTGATCGGATTGAATATTCGCTTTTCTTTAATTAGAGCTGTAATTATATTTTGGATCAATTTCATTCTATTTATTCCTCAAAAATACTTTCAAACAATAGAATGTTATTGTGGTGGATTAGTTAAATTACAATTTATCATTGTGTAGTCGTTTCTCTAGTCCAACATTTAGACAACTTTTTTATTTTCTTATGCTCAGGGGGCTATAAAATATTTATGTTTTTACCATGTGAGTATTAATTTCTTTGAAAAAATAAATCTTTTTTGCTATTACTAGATTCATTCATTTTTTTTCATTTCTATAAATCAAGATTTTTATTAGGTATACAAAAGGTGAATCGTACATTATCTATAACCACGTCCAATCACTTGCAATGTTTGACTTTACAACCAAAATTTTTAAAGGAGAATGGAGATAGTTGGGGGGTGCAGTCAAAAAACCACCAAATAAGTCAAGACTTATTTATGTTTGTTCCGACCTTTCGACCTACTTTGTAGGGCATCTTCAGGGCTAATAGGAAAGGTGGCTGGGAGAACTGTGTAACTGACTTATAGTCTTATATGACTTATTTTTTGTTGGTGCACCCCCCAACCATCTCCATTATATTATCCAGTCAACTATTTTCCTCTCTAACAAAATTTTTAAAGTGGATCTCAATGTTTCTCTTTTTTTTCTCCTTATATATTTATCCACACCTACCAATCAAATTGACTGTCAGTAAAATATAGCAAAATGGCAGGAAGAACAGTACCCAGTGATACCTTGTCTATGGTTTGATTTAATTTCTTATGATTACAGATCCCCCATCCATGTTCTTTTTAGTCTCCTCTTTGTTTCTTCAGGCATGTGACTTAATGTGTCTAAACATTTTTTTTGTATAGACCTAAGTTTTAGTTGTTTTTATTTAATCAGCATATTGGTTTTTTAACTGACTTAGAACTGTAATTAATTTCAGAAAAAAATACTGTTTTTTAAAATGTTTTCTGTTAGTTGCAAGGAATGGGACAGTTTAACTTTTTGAATCAGTCTGTTTTAAATTTAAATGCCAAATTTGAGATTTAAAAACGTTGCATATTTAAATATAGACAAAAATATGTCTTAACCCTGTTCTATGGAGTAAACAGGTTAACCTCCAAATAAAAAAAAAACGATGTTCCACTCGATGATTGAAAATGTTATCCTCTACGGATCCGAAAAGTGGACAATTACAAAAAAGGAGGAAAGGAAGTTGTTGGCTTTCTGGAGATGCTGTGCTATTTCCATAATCAGCACGTCCCAGATGGGACAATAAGGCAACTCGTAGATCAGGAAACAACAATCCTCTTCACAGTAGAAACAAGAAGATTGAAAAGGTATGACCACTTAAAAAGAATGGTAGAGGAATGGTGGCCAAAAACAATATCCGACTATTGCCCTAGGGAAAGGAGGAAAAGAGGATGACCCAAAAAAAGATGGTTGCAGGAAATGGAGGAGAGCATGGCAGCGAGGGGTCTTGTAGAAGGAGACTGGTTGAATCAAGATCTGTGGAGAGACCTTTAGATAAGAAATACAACTAAGTTGTAAACAATTGTTAAATAAAATAAATATTTATAAAATTATATTGTTATACTGGATAATAGTTTACATAAATTAAGAAAATACTCACCTTACTTCATTTTCCCTTATTTTATCATATTTTTTGTGTAATATACTTTTAAAGAAATTATATATTTTTAGGTGCTTTGGTCTAATGACAAATATTTATATGTTTATATTAGTCACATACAATCACAGCGATGCCTTAGTTCACATGTGTGTTAAGTGCCGAAAACAAGATTGATGTAAAACATTTCTGTGAGATAATATCTTGAGAAATCGTAATATTTTGTAAAATATGATATATGTTAAAGAAAGAGCTAAATATGTTATATTAATATACAGGTATATCTATTATTTAATTTAATTAAATTTTGTCATTATCAATTCAAAAAGTCAAAACCTTATTTTTATAAAACATTTATTTGTTGTTTTATAAAATATAAAAGAAAGATAGATTTCTATTTCTGATTTATAGAACAGACATTATTTATGTAAATAAAGTAGCTGAAACACTTTCTTTGTTATTAATTAAGGATTAAATTTGAAGTAAGGAACCAATAAAATAATCTTGTTGTGAATCAGTCTTAAATTCATTAAAAAGACATTTGTTTACTTATTATAGTTACTAACATTTCAGACTTACCATTGGAGACTTAGGGGTTGTAATATTGGGCAGTGGAGTTCGTTGGATCAAATTATTTTGTCCTACAAAGCTAAAAGGTTTTCTCAGTTAAAAGTTTCTCTTCAGTAATTAAGAAAATAAAAAGTATCATTAATTTTTTTATCAATTTTTTATATTAATTTATTTTGACTTTGAGTACATATAATAATTTGCTGTATATATATATAATAATTTACTGTAATAATAATTTATTTTTATATTTCATTGAAGTTGACAGAAAGATTTGAATTGCGGGTGTAAGTCATTCCATGCATAAACTGCTGGTATAGATTACTTAAATTCAAAAACAATGAATATGAATAGTCATTAAACTATCTGGCATAATTCTGCTGGAAATTCTCTAATAGGTGATGTTTATGAATGGATTAATTTTGGATTGTAAGGTCAGTTAATTAATTTTATGCACGCTATATATACAAACTATCTTAATAATAGTTCAAGGAAAAATATACCTTATCTCTATTGCATTCACAGGGGACAATTGCTTAATGTTGCTTGGTGACATAGCAGACTCACATTGTTTCTTACAAAACATATTTGTAATAGATTATCATTTTCTTTTAATTGGAGAGTCACCATCCTATTGCTAAAAAAATCGTTAAGTATCCTCAAATCGACTAGACTAAATACAAACAATTCAATGTTTCATTGATGAAGTATTGGGTTATCAAGGGTTAATTCGTTGAATTTGAGCTAGAATTGGATCGCGAAATTTTGAAATTTACATTACATTTGAAATATATATATCATGAAGCCATATTAATTTAGATTAAGTATGTTGTTTTGTTTTTTCAGATTTCATTGAAGCGTTATTAAGTTTATGTATCTATTACATTTATAAGGAACGTAAATAAACATAACAAATTAAGTTTGAGGGTTTTAATTAGCTTTTCATGTGCTCGATAGAAAATCCAATTAAAAAAAAATAGAATCAGATTGATCTCGTGATTGGGAACAAAACTGCTTTAACAATAGATAGAAATATGAGCGTAAGACAAAAAATGTCGATATTTCATTCAAAATTGTTTGATGAGGCCCTTCAGGGGAAGGCTGGTCGCAACGATTGGCCGTAGGAGTGATAATCTAGTGTGATATCAAGTCAATTAATGCTTGTTTATTTCATTTAAAGTGTTTTGCCTATCCAAGTATAATTAGGGTACGGTTTTTTAACGAGTACCTAACTTCACGTAAGCTTGGTACCTCCATTTTACCTCTCCCACGAAGGACGGCACAACTAAGGATTACTCCCTTTAAAAAGTCCTAAGGCCACCTGCCGGACAACGACCCTCCGATCTTGAGCACTGTAGGTAGTCATGCTAACCACTACACCACAGGTGATCCAGTATAATATTATCATATTTGATTTAAATTTTATAAAATTCATTTCTGTATGTTGATCTGTCTTTGTTTGAAAACAAACCAACACAAAGAATCACTGAGTAATTTGAGTCATAAAGCTTAAGAATCGATCATTCGATTCGCTGAAAAAATAGTACAAACTCAAATGGACTAGACTTAAAATGAAATCTCATTAATATTCGAGCCCAACATATTTTATTCAAAGCGAATAATTTGGGCCACAAAACTTAAAAATCAACAGTGCCATTCGATAAAAAACAGTTACATACATTTTTGCGATGAGGATGACCCTGATTGGGTAAAATCATATTTCTTTAATGGAAAATATCGTAAATTTATAACCGATTGATGATAATTCAACCACTTTAAAACTCCACCCCATTATTAAGTCGTAATTAGGTGAAGTTAAATTATCAAACCACGATTTCGTTTTATTGATTGCAGAACCGTTCACTGACCTTTCTTTTGATCTTTAAGCGAATGTTCTATTTTTTAATGTTCAATTCTAAAAAGTAAGTAACTTATACGGATAATATATTTATTACATTATAGTTAATATTTAAATATATGAAAAATATTAGATACTATTAAAACCTGTGCCGTTATAATCCATGAAGGCGTACAGTACATGGTAGAAACTGGTTTCTCGGACAATGGTAGTGCAGAGTAGTGATGGGCTAAACAGTGAAATCTTAATAACACGTTATGGCATAACTGCTACCATGTAATAACGTGTTCCAGTAACACGTTATTTGAGTAACGTTTTATTTCATTGAAGAAAATAATATATCTAATATATAAATTTACATGAGAATAGAAACAGACGTAGCCGATAATAGCTAATTGCTAAAAAAAAATGAAAGGGGATTTCATTCACAATTACTGATTGAAAAATTAACAAAAAAATCAAATTTTGCTAATTCGCACAAAAAAATGGAAAAAATATCAAGTAAATATATTTTAAAACCATAAAACTGTCTTAGACGTTATCGGAACTATTATACCAATATGAAATATAAAATATATATGGAACTATAGTATGAACACAAACTTGGAAAATACTGTAAACGAGATTACTGTACAACAATAAATTATAAAAGGTAATTGATGATGAAAGGGTATAATGAAATTAAAATACTAATATAATGATAAGCTTTTATTAGATAATGAAGGACAAAAACGATGAACAATTACTACAGATTATTAATTAATAACATAGCCTTTATAATTTTACAAAAAAAAACAAAAAACAATTATTCTCCAAATTAAAAATAATAAATATGTGTATTATGAAGTTCGTTATGAACATCCAAAAATTTAATAAACTAAATAAAAAACAGAAACACAAAATATAAAATATTTAATATTAATCAATAATGCATAAATTTGTTTTATGTTAACAGGGATATATATTGATTTAATGTAGAACATTTATATATACGAATATACGAATATAGTGCATTACAGAAGGTAAAACAGGTATTTGTTCCTATTAAAGATCAAACAGAAAAATCTGTCAACAGTATAGAACTATATCCGATCCTTCAAAAGAACTACATATAACATAAACTCGAAATTTGGCATTTTTTAGTTAAGCTTTCAGAAACAATTGTATTGATTGATTCAGAATTCAGAAAGAGCATATCTGATATTCCGTTTCCAACATTTTTAATAAAGTCATATTTTGAGTTGTATTATGTTTGAACTTGAAGTTTTATGGGAATAATGGCATTGAAAGAAAAAGTTTCAAGCTTTTAAAAATTTTCTAGTGGTTAATAAAAGAATTTTATATCAATAACCAAATTTTTTATTTTTTTAACTCACATGTAACTTTCAAATATCTCCATTGCAACATAAGGTTTTTTGAGTAATGACACCGTTCTTTTGAAGGAATGATATGTGAGGAATAAATTTAAAAATGTATTCATAAAAAAAGGTAAAAAAATTACAGGCATTTAACTTATACATACGACTCTTCGTAAAAATAATTACTTATTATATTTTTAAAAATTCTAAATAATAAAACGATTGTCTCTATTTAACAGAAACCTTTTTCTGTTTCCCAAGGTTTCTCATTATTAACTTTTGGTTATTATTAAATAAGCAAATCAATTAAAATAAACAATAATTTAACACCTATAGCTTTAATTGGTTACACTTAAATAGTCATAAATAGTAGAAGATAGCATAAGAGGCACTATAATCTAAATATATTCACTTCGAAAGAACCGACCTCAAAAGTAGGGTCGAAGCCATTACTGGGAACTCTAAACTCAGGAAGAATCTTCAGGGTTTGGTACTAGGCTATGACCTTTACAGTTTCTAAAACAAGCAAAGAAATTTTATTCAACCATTAGATTAGTAGTTAACAAATAGATTTAAAAAAATAAATTAAGCTTATTCATTTAACGATATTACCATTTTAACCACTCTACTCTCAAAAACCTAACTTATTTTTAAGTAAATACAAAGTTTATCTTTAAGTGCTTTTCACTTTCTCTTAACCAGATTATTATAACTATATAAAGCTAAAATAAATAAATACTTAAATAACTATCCAGTAGACAGAATAAAAAGGAAGCCTAAGCTCATCTTCACAATTCATTTAATACACGACTGTTGCTGCAGACATAACTTGCGATTACATCGTGTAAACTGTAGTAGGAGCACTTGGAAGAGTTACGGCAGAAGTTCAGTGCAATCTGATCTAATTTTAATAATATCATAGAATAAATTAAAATCTTATTAATAGTTTTTATTTTAATTACATTTTTATATACAGAATAAACTATCTTTAAAAATCTTTTTAATAGTATTAGCTGATTTTGTTTATGTATTAAGGAAATGGTCTGGGTGGAGGTCAGAAAATATTCTTTTTAACTTCAAAGGCTTGTTTTTAAATTTCAGAAAAATAGTTTATAGCTATAAATATAATTAATATTTAATTTGTACTAAATTAATATAACAACAAATTTAATAATTAAGTTTTAAAAGATAAACAATTGTATACTTTACTTTCCGTATAAATCAGCTCATAGGCCTCGAACTGTGAACTTGCTTAAGTTATCTTTAAGTTTTTGAATTAATTGAATTCATGTATTTTTTATGTGTGTTATAGTGAATAATGGTTTTTTGAAGTGACTTATAGTATAATTTAGTGAAAAAGGACACTTTTCTGATGAAAGACAATAAAATTGCCGGAACAAGTAGGAAAGACGATGAAGCCGTTATTTCAACTCTTCTGAAAAGAAAGTTAGGGAGTAACTCCAGTATTTCTTTAAATGAAAGTCAAATTGACAAAAAAATGATGAATACTAAAGACTCTAAAGTTAAAACATTATTAAAAAAACCTAACATACCCAAACCACGTGGTAATTTAAATAATAATATTAATTCAGAAAATATTGAAATAACAGGTGACAATCTATTATCTCAATCTACACAACCAGTGACTCAGCCCACTACTCATAATCCTATGAATATTCCTTCACTAAGCAATGTTCCTAATGTTCCTGTTAGTAACATGTTTGCTCCACTATCTGTCGAAATGGAAGAAGAACGCGTCGCACCACCAGTAGTCCATTTACCACCGCCAATAAAAATAAAAGGAATCACAAACTTTCAAAACTTGTGCACAGACTTATTAGCTCTTTTAGGGGACAATAATTTTGAATGTTTTTCCAATAAAGAAGTGATCACATTAAAAACTAAACCAGTGATGCATATAGAGCCTGCATAAAATATTTAGAATCGAAAAACTTTTCTTTTCACACATTTCAACCTAAAGAAGAAAAAGCATTCCGGTTCGTCATCAGAAATCTTCACTACTCCACACCGCATGATATGATTAAATATGATCTTGAGAGAAAAGGATTCACTGTTCGTCTTATCAATAATGTAATACACCCAAGGTCGAAAGAACCCTTCCCACTCTTCTTCGTGGATATTGAGACCGCTCCAAACAAGGCTGAAGTCTTCAAAATAAGCCATTTAGCTTACACTAAAGTAGAAATTGAGGAATCTTATAAAAGAAGGGACATTGTTCAATGTATGAGGTGCCAGGAATATGGACATACCAGAGCATTCTGCCGACACGAACCAAGATGCGTGAAGTGTGGCCAAGATCATCCTAATGACAGATGCCAGAAACCGCGTGAAGAGCCGCCAACCTGTGCGCTGTGCGGCGAAGATCATCCAGCGAATTATAGAGGATGCACAGTTCATCTCGAACTTCAAAGAAGAAGACTGCACGTCCGAAGACAGGTAACTTCACGTCGTGATTTAACAGATCCCCTGCCTCTAGAGATGGACCGTGACCGACTTACTAACCCAACTACTATACCGCAACAACCACAGGCTTCATTTACTAACACAATATTTGAGTACAAAACACCACAACACACAACATCTCAATACACAATACCACAACACACAACATTTCAATACACAACACCTCAACACACAATGTCCCAATTTACAACACCTCAGTTCACAACGCCCGAATATAGAACACATCAAAATACAACTCCTCAAGTTATGAGTATAACCTCTCATCCTTAACGCAGTTCCTAAATACCCAATACCACATCCACAATCTAGTACTCCAGAGATATCAATATACCTCACTTCATTTTTAAATGATTTTAAATCGATGATAAACCGTCTCATCACATTACTTACCACGCTTGTTACTAAATTCATTCCTAATGCCAGTCCGTAATTCCACTTTAAATCAATCTTTAAAACTCCTTCTTTGGAATTCAAATGGAGCCCTACATCGAAGAAACGAACTTCGTAATATACTTACGTGAACATGACATCGATATAGCACTACTTACTGAAACCCATTTTTCTCAGAATATAAAATTTTACTTACAGGAATATGTCGTATACCGTACTGACCATCCAAGCGGTGCTGCCCGTGTGGCTCTGTGGTAATTGTGAAACGTGCATTGCTTCACCATCCTTTACAAATGACGGCCTTACCCGAAATTCAATTAACTGCAATTTCAGTTGAAATTAATTACTTCAGTATTTCCATAGCTAGCGCAGATTACCCCCCCTAGGCTACGAGTTTCCAAGGAGATGTTTACCAACATATTCTCCACTTTAGGACCCAAATTTTTATGTGGAGGTGATTTCAACGCCAAACATCCCCGATTTGGCAACAGGACACAAAATTCCAGAGGAAATGCTGTATTTAATACCTGTTTGGACCTTCATTATGACTGCCTTCTACCATCTGAACCGACATACTGGCCAACAGACACAAACCGACAATCAGAACTACTTGACTTCTTTATCACTTCTAATCTAAGCACTCTACATCACCACATAAGTGTTAACAACGATCTTTCATCTGGCCATTCCCCAATCGTTCTATCTCTCTCAAGACAGGTACTCACTAAAAATCATATACCGACGTTAACTCCTGGACCCATAGTGATTTGTGAATTTCATCGTATAATAAATGACAAAATTAACCTTAATACAAGCTTGAAGACTGCAGATGACATTGACAACGCTGTTGAGACGCTTACAAAGACTGTACAAACTGCCGCTTGGCAATCATCTCACAGGCCTGAGGCATTCAGACATAAACAATACTTACCACCCGACATAAGATCCCTTATTATTGAAAAGCGACGTGCACTGAACAAATGGAAAAGATCTCGATATCCTAGTGACAAACAACTACTAAACCAACTGTCTAATAAATTAAGAAAACGAGTACAGCAATACAAAAATGACATCTACAACACTCATCTGACTAACTTACAGACAAGTAATAATACTCTATAGGAACACACTAGAAAGATTCTGCATTACCATAATACAAAGACGCCCCTCCGTAAATCTGACAACTTATGGGCCAGAAGTGATAAAGAAAAAGCAGACCTATTTGCCTCTCATCTCACAGACGTATTTCAACCACACGACGATCTACTTGACCCACAGCACAGCTGTGACGTCCAACAAATTCTGACTTCGCCACTTCCTCTGCCTTTACCACCCTCACCAAGCAATCCTTCAGATGTTGAATTTTGTATAAAAAAATTACCGCGCAGAAAATCACCTGGTTATGATCTTATTACACCTAAAATTGTACGACTTCTTCATAGGAAAGGCTTAATTTTTCTGACAGCTATCTACAATTCTATTCTTCGACTTACTTGGTTTCCTTTAGTATGGAAATTTTCAGTAGTAAAAATGATCCCCAAGCCAAACAAATCATTAAACCTAGTTACGTCCTTCAGACCTATTAGTCTTTTACCACTATTTTATAAAATATTTGAAAAACTATTGTTAAAGCGGCATTATCCATTATTAGAAATAAATAATTTAATTCCTAACCACCAATTCGGGTTCAGGCCTGCACATTCTACAACACAACAATGTCATAGAGTAGTTGATAGTATTGCCGTGGCACTAGAAAAGAAGGAATATTGCACAGCAGCGTTCTTGGACGTTTCACAAGCTTTCGATAAAGTTTGGCACGATGGTCTCCTGTACAAACTAAAATTAGTTCTATCGCAGGCATATTATCTGATCATAAAATCATATCTAGAAGACAGGTTCTTTATTGTTAATCAGAATGGTAAACATTCCTACTATTGCCGAGTACCGAGTATGCAGGAGTACCGCAGGGCAGTATTTTAGGTCCAGTTCTGTACTCTATATATACCTATGACATCCCACAGACCCCAGAAACACTACTTGCTACATATGCGGACGATACTGTCATACTTTTGGCCAGTACTAACCCCAATATAGCTTCTCGGAACCTACAGACACACTTAAATTCATTAGAAAATTGGCTCCATAAGTGGCGTATAAAAATTAACATACCAAAATCGAACCAAGTAACATTTACACTTAGACATTCAGACTGCCCCTCGCTAACACTTTACAATACACCATTGCCCAGACAAACATAGACAAAATACTTGGGCCTTACCATGGACAGAAGACTGACTTGGAAATCACATGTAATTAATTTAAAGAAAGAATTGAATCACTGACTCTCACTTCTAAGACGACTACTTCACCACAACAATAAACTATCACTAACAAACAAAATTATAATATACAACATGCTAATTAAACCAATATGGACCTACGCCACGCAAGTGTGGGGGTCATGCAAAAAATCCCACATACAGACCATTCAAATTTTTCAATCGAAATTCCTTCGTTATATTACACATAGTCCCTTTTACATCACTAATAAAACATTACACAAAGATCTCAACATACCACTAGTGGCTGACACAATCAAGAACAACTACAAAAAATTTCATGACTCACTTGCTGGACATCCAAACTTACTGATACAAACATTACTGACAGAAACATTACCACATAATCCGAAAAGGAGACTGAAACGTCTCTGGAGCAGGGATCTACTACAATAAGATGAACCACACTAGGAGTGCCTTCAATGGGAGATTTCTCCGTACACGCTTTCAAGAGAATCCCTTAGGGGGGTTTTCCGAAGAACACCAAAAATACAATATGTGCCAAATGGCATTTGTATGATTTCTTAAATAAATATTTTATTATCCTAAATAAATCCCTATCCTAATTAAACCTGGATAGGCAAAATGTAGGGCTCCCAATGTAGCATCGTCTGATTAGCTATAGCAGCATAAAGTGACGTTAAATGAACAAACAAACAAACTTTCCGTATAAATGTTTTAGATTGATTTCATTTTAATTTCTAAATAAATGGAATTATGATCAAGAAATTATAAGGCAGCCTACAGAGAAGTTTTGATTCCTAAAATTGGATATTTACGGAAAGTAAGGTCCACCCAGAACATTTCCTTAATACATCAACAAAATCAACTAATACTATTAAAAAGATTTTTAAAGATAGTTTATTCTGTATATAAAAATGTAATTAAAATAAAAACTATTAATAAGATTTTAATTTATTCTGTGATATTATTAAAATTAGATCAGAGTGCACTGAACTTCTGCCGTATCTCTTCAAGTGCTCCTACTACAGTTTACACGATGTAATCGCAAGTAATGTCTGCAGCAACAGTCATGTATTAAATGAATTGTGAAGATGAGCTTATGCTTCCTTTTTATTCTGTCTACTGGATAGTTATTTAAGTATTTATTTATTTTAGCTTTATATAGTTATAATAATCTGGTTAAGAGAAAGTGAAAAGCACTTAAAGATAAACTTTGTATTTACTTAAAAATAAGTTAGGTTTTTGAGAGTAGAGTGGTTAAAATGGTAATATCGTTAAATGAATAAGCTTAATTTATTTTTTTAAATCTATTTGTTAACTACTAATCTAATGGTTGAATAAAATTTCTTTGCTTGTTTTAGAAACTGTAAAGGTCATAGCCTAGTACCAAACCCTGAAGATTCTTCCTGAGTTTAGAGTTCCCAGTAATGGCTTCGACCCTACTTTTGAGGTCGGTTCTTTCGAAGTGAATATATTTAGATTATAGTGCCTCTTATGCTATCTTCTACTATTTATGACTATTTAAGTGTAACCAATTAAAGCTATAGGTGTTAAATTATTGTTTATTTTAATTGATTTGCTTATTTAATAATAACCAAAAGTTAATAATGAGAAACCTTGTGAAACAGAAAAAGGTTTCTGTTAAATAGAGACAATCGTTGTTTTATTATTTAGAATATTTAAAAATATAATAAGTAATTATTTTTACGAAGAGTCGTATTTACAAGTTAAATGCCTTAACTTGAGGAGTTGTATTTTGATGTGTTCTATATTCGGGCGTTGTGAACTGAGGTGTTGTAAATTGGGACATTGTGTGTTGAGGTGTTGTGTATTGAAATGGTGTGTGTTGTGGTATTGTGTATTGAGATGTTGTGTGTTGTGGAGTTTTGTACTCAAATATTTTGTTAGTAAATGAAGCCTGTGGTTGTTGCGGTATAGTAGTTGGGTTAGTAAGTCGGTCACGGTCCATCTCTAGAGGCAGGGGATCTGTTAAATCACGACGTGAAGTTACCTGTCTTCGGACGTGCAGTCTTCTTCTTTGAAGTTCGAGATGAACTGTGCATCCTCTATAATTCGCTGGATGATCTTCGCCGCACAGCGCACAGGTTGGCGGCTCTTCACGCGGTTTCTGGCATCTGTCATTAGGATGATCTTGGCCACACTTCACGCATCTTGGTTCGTGTCGGCAGAATGCTCTGGTATGTCCATATTCCTGGCACCTCATACATTGAACAATGTCCCTTCTTTTATAAGATTCCTCAATTTCTACTTTAGTGTAAGCTAAATGGCTTATTTTGAAGACTTCAGCCTTGTTTGGAGCGGTCTCAATATCCACGAAGAAGAGTGGGAAGGGTTCTTTCGACCTTGGGTGTATTACATTATTGATAAGACGAACAGTGAATCCTTTTCTCTCAAGATCATATTTAATCATATCATGCGGTGTGGAGTAGTGAAGATTTCTGATGACGAACCGGAATGCTTTTTCTTCTTTAGGTTGAAATGTGTGAAAAGAAAAGTTTTTCGATTCTAAATATTTTATGCAGGCTCTATATGCATCACTGGTTTAGTTTTTAATGTGATCACTTCTTTATTGGAAAAACATTCAAAATTATTGTCCCCTAAAAGAGCTAATAAGTCTGTGCACAAGTTTTGAAAGTTTGTGATTCCTTTTATTTTTATTGGCGGTGGTAAATGGACTACTGGTGGTGCGACGCGTTCTTCTTCCATTTCGACAGATAGTGGAGCAAACATGTTACTAACAGGAACATTAGGAACATTGCTTAGTGAAGGAATATTCATAGGATTATGAGTAGTGGGCTGAGTCACTGGTTGTGTAGATTGAGATAATAGATTGTCACCTGTTATTTCAATATTTTCTGAATTAATATTATTATTTAAATTACCACGTGGTTTGGGTATGTTAGGTTTTTTTAATAATGTTTTAACTTTAGAGTCTTTAGTATTCATCATTTTTTTGTCAATTTGACTTTCATTTAAAGAAATACTGGAGTTACTCCCTAACTTTCTTTTCAGAAGAGTTGAAATAACGGCTTCATCGTCTTTCCTACTTGTTCCGGCAATTTTATTGTCTTTCATCAGAAAAGTGTCCTTTTTCACTAAATTATACTATAAGTCACTTCAAAAAACCATTATTCACTATAACACACATAAAAAATACATGAATTCAATTAATTCAAAAACTTAAAGATAACTTAAGCAAGTTCACAGTTCGAGGCCTATGAGCTGATTTATACGGAAAGTAAAGTATACAATTGTTTATCTTTTAAAACTTAATTATTAAATTTGTTGTTATATTAATTTAGTACAAATTAAATATTAATTATATTTATAGCTATAAACTATTTTTCTGAAATTTAAAAACAAGCCTTTGAAGTTAAAAAGAATATTTTCTGACCTCCACCCAGACCATTTCCTTAATACATAAACAAAATCAGCTAATACTATTAAAAAGATTTTTAAAGATAGTTTATTCTGTATATAAAAATGTAATTAAAATAAAAACTATTAATAAGATTTTAATTTATTCTATGATATTATTAAAATTAGATCAGATTGCACTGAACTTCTGCCGTAACTCTTCCAAGTGCTCCTACTACAGTTTACACGATGTAATCGCAAGTTATGTCTGCAGCAACAGTCGTGTATTAAATGAATTGTGAAGATGAGCTTAGGCTTCCTTTTTATTCTGTCTACTGGATAGTTATTTAAGTATTTATTTATTTTAGCTTTATATAGTTATAATAATCTGGTTAAGAGAAAGTGAAAAGCACTTAAAGATAAACTTTGTATTTACTTAAAAATAAGTTAGGTTTTTGAGAGTAGAGTGGTTAAAATGGTAATATCGTTAAATGAATAAGCTTAATTTATTTTTTTAAATCTATTTGTTAACTACTAATCTAATGGTTGAATAAAATTTCTTTGCTTGTTTTAGAAACTGTAAAGGTCATAGCCTAGTACCAAACCCTGAAGATTCTTCCTGAGTTTAGAGTTCCCAGTAATGGCTTCGACCCTACTTTTGAGGTCGGTTCTTTCGAAGTGAATATATTTAGATTATAGTGCCTCTTATGCTATCTTCTACTATTTATGACTATTTAAGTGTAACCAATTAAAGCTATAGGTGTTAAATTATTGTTTATTTTAATTGATTTGCTTATTTAATAATAACCAAAAGTTAATAATGAGAAACCTTGGGAAACAGAAAAAGGTTTCTGTTAAATAGAGACAATCGTTTTATTATTTAGAATTTTTAAAAATATAATAAGTAATTATTTTTACGAAGAGTCGTATGTATAAGTTAAATGCCTGTAATTTTTTTACCTTTTTTTATGAATACATTTTTAAATTTATTCCTCACATATCATTCCTTCAAAAGAACGGTGTCATTACTCAAAAAACCTTATGTTGCAATGGAGATATTTGAAAGTTACATGTGAGTTAAAAAAATAAAAAATTTGGTTATTGATATAAAATTCTTTTATTAACCACTAGAAAATTTTTAAAAGCTTGAAACTTTTTCTTTCAATGCCATTATTCCCATAAAACTTCAAGTTCAAACATAATACAACTCAAAATATGACTTTATTAAAAATGTTGGAAACGGAATATCAGATATGCTCTTTCTGAATTCTGAATCAATCAATACAATTGTTTCTGAAAGCTTAACTAAAAAATGCCAAATTTCGAGTTTATGTTATATGTAGTTCTTTTGAAGGATCGGATATAGTTCTATACTGTTGACAGATATTTCTGTTTGATCTTTAATAGGAACAAATACCTGTTTT
Source organism: Arma custos (assembly GCA_037127475.1). NCBI lineage: Eukaryota > Metazoa > Arthropoda > Insecta > Hemiptera > Pentatomidae > Arma > Arma custos. The sequence goes on from CM073764.1 coordinate 73,428,411, forward strand.
ACCTTCTGTAATGCACTATATTCGTATATTCGTATATATATAAATGTTCTACATTAAATCAATATATATCCCTGTTAACATAAAACAAATTTATGCATTATTGATTAATATTAAAGATTTTATATTTTGTGTATCTGTTTTTTATTTAGTTTATTAAATTTTTGGATGTTCATAACGAACTTCATAATACACATATTTATTATTTTTAATTTGAAGAATAATTGTTTTTTTTTTTTTTTTGTAAAATTATTTAGGTTATGTTATTAATTAATAATCTGTAGTAATTTTTCATCCTTTTTGTCCTTCATTATCTAATAAAAGCTTATCATTATATTAGTATTTTAATTTCATTATACACTTTCATCATCAATTACCTTTTATAATTTATTGTTGTACAGTAATCTCTTTTACATTAGTTTCCAACTTTGTGTTCATGCTACAATAACTAGTCACCCTCTAAAGCAAGTCTATGGTGCCTATTAGCATTGTCAATGCTTTTCCATAACTCCATGGAATAGATCCATATATATTTTATACTAGCTTATGCCCGCGGCTTCGCACGCGTGGATTTTGGTCTGCCACGTAAAGTTTCGTGAAAGATCATTTTAAATAAATAATTTAATTATTTTTTAAAATATAAGTTACTCGAACATCCGAAATTTCAGATGTCTAACTTCAAAACTGACGGATTCTATACAACCTTTGAACCCCTATTATATTAAAGGGGAAACCCTTGGAGTGGAGTTATCCGAATTTTTTTCTTAAGCTATACACAGAACCTAACTACAAATTTCAAGATGCTAAGTTCCTGATTTACCTTTAATTATGTACTATAACGGGAGGGGCACATGCCCCCGTGCCTCCACATAGATCATGGATAGGGTATCAAAACAAATAGTTTCACTCATGTTCTTGTTTGTTTATTTGGGTTTTAAGGCGTAAAACCCCAGAGTCATCAACGCCTGAAATTCGTTTGTTTTTATCAAGATTTGAGAAACTAATTAAAATATATAGATATTAAAAAAAAAAAAAAAAATATTGAGCTTATAAATGACATACATACAGTATACACATATATACATCAATATATACACACACATACATACATAAAAACACATACATAAACATATAAATATACATATTCTATATAGAAATTATTCATCTCTATATTTTATTTAACAGTTTGTGGGTTTTAAGAAAATTAAGTACGGATTGGATATTGGATTCGTCGTTGTTTAATAAAACTGAAATTTCTGGTTGGAGTCCTAATCTATTTAAACTTGAAGCGTAAAATGAACAGTCTTGTAAGATGTGGCTGACTGTAAGAGTGTTGTCACAGTGTTGGCATCTTGGTGGTGGTTCCTTGCTTATCAGGTGTGAATGAGTTAGGTTTGTATGTCCAATTCTGAGCCTGGCTATTGTGACTTCTTCTCTGCGATTAGTGCGATTTGATGTGGTCCATGGCTTAACTGTTTTTTTTTACATTTTTCAACTTGCATGGTGGACCTTCGTCCCACATGGACTGCCAGGCGTCCGATATGTCTCTTTTCAGAGCAATCCGATATTTCTCTTTTCACTCATGTTCTTTCTGTTATTTTAACAACTGTTATCATGTGATTTGCCTTTATTTATGTACAATAATGGATTCTCCACAGTATCTAAAATACTGTCGGGGGGAGGGCACGTGCCCCCTTGCACCCTCCCATAAATCCGCGCTTGCTATAGCCTATGTGTTATTCTGATGTATAACCTATATTACTGTAAAGTTTCATCCAAATCCGTCCAGTAGTTTTTGCGTTATACAATTATTATTAATTACTAGATAATCTCCAAAACTAATTATATGCAGAGGAGCTCAAGATTAGATCGATCCAATCGTCCATTATTTTGAACTAATATTACTACTTTATTCGTGTCTCAACCTTGATAAATCTTAGTATGTATGTACATATTTTTATTGACGTTTATTTGACTTCTGTTCTGTATCGTTCAGATTCAAAATAAGTTTAATTGAAGTAATAATAATAAATAATATTAACGGACGGTTTTCATTAAAAATATTAACAGGGATCGACGTAACGAGGTCCAAGGCATCATGGTTCGAAAAAATATTGTCTTCGAATTATGTTGGACTAATCCGGTTTTGTTCGCCAGCTTCTCAATTAGGATCGGGGTCTTTAGCAGCTACCTGACACCCCTCGTGCTCAGGCCCTCAATTTTACGTCCCCTCCGACGAACGGTATAACGAAGGATTTTTCACTCTCTTTAAAATTCCTAAGGCCATCTGCCGCCGGGAGATCTGCATCTCATTTACCTTTGAGCTCTTTATAATAAATCAAATCTGCTCATTCTTTTTTATTAACAGAATATTTTAGCTTCCTAGGACCGAGCATTGCTTGGGAATTAATTTATTAGTTGGGGGAGGGGGTAAAAGACAACATATGCTTAGATATTGCCATTTAACATATTGATTATAATAAAACACCTATATAGGTTGTATTAATTTATTTATTTTTGTAAATGTACCGCTATAATCCACGAAAATTCTTGGAGCCCTTATCTGGTTACCTTACAGTTCCATATTGGTACTAACAATATCACGCTCAACCGTCAGGTTTCTCCCCAATTAAGGTTAACCACATGCACACAGCTACTGGTTGAGTCCCTGAGAAATATCCACGTTTGATAGCAGAATAAACAAAATAATCAATCCGCCACAGTTTGTCTTCATCCTGAGTCTACAGTTAGTCTAATCCACTGTGTTATCCCTTCCCCACTACTTTATTAAACCCCACGATATCATTATTATTTTAAATATTAATGTGTCAAACTAAAACACTTTCATAAAAAATTATTCGTTTTATGGACGTTTGCAGTATTTATTTTATCAGAACATATAACCTTGGCACTCAACTCAACGTCCATATATTGATATACTACTTAGTGATCAGTAGTGAAAAGGATGAGATCAAATCATATAAATTCAGAGGCCTCACATGAACTAAATCCTACTCAGTCATTACGCCACTGCAATAAAGGTTAATAAAATACACTAATTCCGAATATGTTGAACTGTTCTGGCGTCATATTCCTGATTGTAAAAAAAAAAAGGAAACGTATTTCAAAATATCGGAATACTTTGTGATTATTAAATCCCAGCTGCTGGCTAATTATTTTATTACAATGCAATTGGGAAAAACCACAATGCAAAGCCTTATGTTTCAAACGTCTTGGTGGTGGGGTGCTGTCTCATGTTTGGAGCCTGTTTGGGCTGTTGATCGTTGGGATGTATTGCACCTTTTTCTTCGAGATGTGATTCACATAACCCCCTTTTTTTGTTTTTGGTGTCTTAATAATGCCTGAATGGGCGAAACGTCGACTGGTAAGTGGGTGTATTTTTGAAACATAAGGCTTTGCATTGTGGTTTTTCCCAATTACATTATAATAAATAATAGTGTTTCTTTTTGAGTTTTTGGCTCTATTTTAGCTAATTATTTTATTTCACAGGTTTAAACCTGACAACTTTAAATATTAAGGTTGACCCTAAATATATATTTAAAGAGGGAAGAAACCTGGTGATTAAACGTGATCTCGACCCAATCACCTCAGTGTGTCGAGCGTTGAGTTGCTGTGCTGAAAGCCCAGGGTTCGAGTTCTCCTTTGGCAGATAAATATTTTAATCTGTCAACAGTCATAGGTAGACCCTAGTGATCCATCCATCTAACTAACTTTCTGGGGTTCACCCAGCCTCATGGCTTAGAAAGAGTATACAATCTGCATGTATCAAGCCAAAAACTCTTTATGCGTTGTAGTAGTACAGATTTTTTAAATATTAATGTGATTAACATGTGCAATGTTTTGATCTAAATGGATTTTCTGATGGGTTCCACAGACCTTCCTGAGACTCCCTCAGGCTCTATAAAGTGGATACCCTTAATTGGAGTAAAACAAGGGTTCGAGTGACGCTATGGCAACTTATGTAATCCGTTAACAGGCCCTCCCTCCAGGGATTTATTCAGCCTCTATGCAGTAGGGGAAAACTGTCGGTCTGTATGATTGTGACAACCGTTGATGTAGTCGATTTTTTGTCGATTATTTAAAAAATATTGAATGTTTTGACCTTAATGAATTTTCCGCTATTTGGCATCGATATTCTTCTATCAATTACTTTATTAATCGAGTTCCTTCATCCCGAAAAAAATCTGACGAAGAACGGAAATGAATAAAGAGTTTGGGAACCCTGTGGAAAGAATTGAATAAAGGCGGAAAGACGACAGCGGGGGAAGTTCGATCCCCGTTAGCGGGCATGCGCCGGTTAGGACACAGTGCCCCGGCGTCCAGTGACTGAGATCATCGACGAGCGAAGACCCCGAGGATGGCAGGGCTCAGATCCTGATATAGGAGGCAGTAAGTAGAGTGTGTTGGAGAGAGCACTAGAGTGTACACGAAGAGCACCAAGGAAGAGGATGGCCTAGGAAGACCTATGAAGATGTTCGAGGAGGACATGAGGTGGCCCCGTGGTCCGGGGAGTACTGCCGGCGGCTCCCTCTGCCACAGACCCAGGTAACTCGATAGATCGATATTGTCTTCTTTAATTATCGTTTAGCTCTAAGTCGCGATAGTTGAGCCCGCGGGTCTTCTAATGGCCCTGTTAGGGTCAACTCGCTCAGCCTCGTATCGTTTATCGATATATCATGTTCAAAAATCAATTCAGTCCAACCAAAAAAAAAACCTTTTTATTTATGTATGATTTTTTTTATTACATTTATTTATTCGATAATCCATACATTACAGAAGCACACGACATCCATAAAGTACTCGGCCAGAATGATAGAATATTTTAATAACCCAGAAACACGTTAGTTTCACTACTTATACTTACCGTACACCTCACTATATTACATTAAATCTTAATATACTTAATACTCTGTAAAATAATAATAAAATCACACTTCAAAACACTCTTTCTCTTCACTAATAAAAAATAAAACTCTACAATCCGTTTTAATCTCTAATTCATGTTTCTCTTAACTTTGACTAATAATTATACTGATAGTTTCCTAAGGTTTAAAACCTTTTGTCAAAACTAAAAGAAGTACTGCTTCTCATAATCGAAAACATATGAATTAATAATAGGTTCCTCATTAAGGTATATTATCTTGTTTCGATATATAATGCTTAAAAATCGATTAAGAAAAATAAACTTGGTATTTATTATTTTTTTTTTTACATTTATTTATTCAGTATTCCATGAGTTACAAAATAATAAAATTACTCTACCACAATAATAGATTATCTTAGTACACTTAAACTCTAGACGTTAGTTTTACTACTCATACTTGACGTTCCTCACTCCCCTAGGAATTACATACCATTAAATCTTGATATATACTTATAACAGTTGCTTCAAAAAATAATAAAATCAAACTTCAAAACAATTTGCACAAACTCCCATCACTAATAAAGTAATAAAGTAAATTAAAAATTATTTTCAATTTGTAATTTCTTTTTTTCTTCTCTTTGACAAATAATTATACTAATCGTTCTTTGTGGTTTATTATTTAAACCCTTTGCTAAAATTAACAAAAGTACTAATAGGTTCCTCATTAAGACATTACGTTCAAAATCGATTAAGTCGAACCTTAAAAAAAATAAATAAAACCTTGTTATTTATTTATTATTTATATTTTTATTTATTCGGTAATCTATACGTTACAAAATCATAAAAGTACTCGGACAGAATAGTATAATACTTTAATAACCTATAAAACATACATTAGTATCACTACTCATACTTAACGTATACATCACTACATTACATTACACCTTAATAAATTTATAACAGCTACGTCAAATAATAATAAAATCTCACCATAAAACACAATAAAAATAAATCATACACAAAAATAAAAACTGCTATCCCTTATTCTGTAATCCTTTTTTGACAAACTTTGCCAAATAATTATACTAATAGTTCTATTGTTTTTTTTTAAACCTTTGCTAAAATTAGCAGAAGTAATCATTCTCTTAATAAAAAATACATGAATTAATAATAGGCTCCTCATTAAGTCCTTTTATCGCCTATCGATGTATCATGTTCAAAAATCGATTCAGTCCAAACTAAAAAAAAAAACCTTGTTATTTATTTATGAATTGAAAAAGTTCAGTAAAAAAGTAGTAAAAATCTTTAATAATGAATCGCCTTATTTCCGTTAAATAATCATTTGTTTATTATAATTTAGTATACACGAATTTTCTATATAACAGTCCTAATGTAGAAACTTTTATTCATATTTTCAAAAAGAGGACGCATATAAATTTTAAAAAAATATATATATATTAAAGCATGTCCTCGTTTTGTTTATTTTTAATTTTTATTTTTTATATCCTTATACGAAAAGTCGATCTGATAATGTATTCCTGTTTTTACCCTATTGGACAACCATTATAACACAAAATTTTACTTTCAAAATATATTATTTTTATAATTTGTTTATAATTATTGGTCAGCTGTACTGAATTTTAAATATTTCTATTTTAAAAAGAAAAGAAAAAAAAATAGAAAAACGGGGGCATATCTTTTCTCTTTAAAATAAATATATTATTTTTAGCCTAATGGTTTTGTCCATTCGAAAAATAACCCATTTAAAGGAAGCTTGACTTGTCACGACTTTAAACTTAAACTAAATAATATTATTGTAAACAATTGAATCTATAATTTATCATTTTTTTCCGTATTGGCCTACTAAGGAGCACGTCAATTCAACTTTCTTAATTAATCATTTATTTATATTTATCGGTATTAAACTAAGTATAAACATTTATTTAAAAAATTAAAATAAATAGGTATTGCAAAGTTGTTCAAAAACATATTACGGGAAACCGATAATTAGTTTCAAGAGATTTTCTAAAATATTTTATTTTCTCTAAATACCAATATCGTACGTTAAAATGTATATTAAAAATCCATGAAATAAGGGGGAATAGAAAGGTTATCTGTGCAGGATTAATTTCACCTTTTAATAGCTATAAAGCTTTGATAGAAAATTACATAGTTTAACCATCAAGAGGCTCAAGTACCATGAAGAGAGATCCTTAATTACTCCCCATTTGTGAATATTCCTCTGTAAAATTGTTTAAATAATATACACTATAAGACATATATTAAACAATTTTCGTTTAATTTATATTGGACCAAAAATTCTAGAAAATACGAAAATTATTCGTTAACTGATGTCCGGGCCCATGTGGTTTCATCGTATGAGTTAAAAAATTATTACGATTCATCAAACAAGGTAAGATACAATGGACAAGTGTGTTAGCAAATAATACTTCTCACGTGTGTTAATTTTTACACGTCACTTGTATCACGTAACGTCTCGTTGTCCAGTCAATTATAAACATGAATCTGTATTTCTATAGAGAGAGGGATATGTATGAACACGCTTCATCACGAACTATCATCATGTATATAGAGGAATACCAATGAGTGTCTAAAGCACCAATTGTAATATTGTAGTTTAGCACGTAAATATTTATTATTATATGTCTTTTATTAAATATATAACAAAGAAGTGTTTTAACTTAATCTGCTGTTTGAGTATTTCGATACATTGTAACCATCCGGAATATTTTTTTTTTCAATTTGCTTCATGTTATTGGTAAACATATACTGGCATTAATGTGCTTAAAGGTTTCGATACGGTAAAGATATGGATCGTTATCGTTATAACAAAACTAGTTACAAGGAATGATTTGGTATAAATAAAAAAAAAAACAATTATTTATTTAGTATCAATAAATTAAAGTACAAGGTATTCACATGCTGATACTGCTATACCCAAATATGGTGGCTTAAAAAAGACCACTATAAACAAATTCATTCACTATACGTTGTTATAGGTGTTCAGCATCACTATAATAACTGCGAAATTTAAAAATTGATTTTTCACATTTTTCGCTAGTTCAGTCTAGCAATTTTATCTTATACGAAACTTTTTTTTCTCATAGGTTCAGTTTTGTTCTGAACCTTGAAGTTTCGGAACCATAAAGTTGGTTAACTAAACCAACGAACAATGTGAAAGTCTAGTTTTGAAATTTCGGCGTTATCTTCTTTTGATCCTGAACAAAATTTATTATGATTAAAAATATTGTGTCTAATCAAAATGAATGTTTGACATCGCTTTAAAAACTAAATTTTAAAGCAAACAACTTCAGGAATTATATTGTAATTTTAAGAAATGTAAGGTTAACACGATTAAATTTTGGAAATTTATAGATTGTTCAAAATGGCGAACAAATAATAAATAATGTAAATTGTTACATTATTGAAGATTAGAATTGGTACTGTTTCAGGGGGGGGTTCGGCAAGTTGTTCTAATTTCTAACTCCATAAGGAACAATAAAAAATTTCTACATTTGATTCGAACGATTGCCTAACTTAGCTCAGTAGGATCGTCCATTTTAAGTGGAAATCTCGTGTTTAGGAATTCTAACGGATTCCACAAAACCTTAAAGACGAATGTAGGTCACAGTCTGCAATCTAATTTATTGGAGCAGGTCCGTAGCGGTGGCGAATTCTGTCTTCCACTACACCACAGATCTTTAAGTGAACTTCAATCCTGCAATGACCCGTTGATATTATGAATATCAATTAGGACTTTTTTTATTGAGGCTCAGCAGCGACTTAGTTCTAGACTAATTAGTTGCTTAAATTGTCTCTCTCCAACCATTGCTTGGTTTACTCAAAGCCCAACCGAAATTCTTGTTTACCTCGTCACTATGAGCTTATTTTTAGAAACATTGTTGTGAAACTTTGTATAATGACAGCAGAAGTTACCTTTGTTCGTAAAAAGAAAAAAATAAATTCTTGTTTACCTCGTCACTATGAGCTTATTTTTAGAAAAATTGTTATGAAACTTTGTATAATGACAGCAGAAGTTACCTTTGTTCGTAAAAAGAAAAAAATAAATTCTTGTTTACCTAGTCACTATGAACTTATTTTTAGAAACATTGTTGTGAAACTTTGTATAATGACAGCAGAAGTTATCTTTGTTCGTAAAAAGAAAAAAAAAACGGTTGTAATATTACTTCTTTCCAATTTTTTAGAAGCTTCTGAGAGGATAAATTTACATTTAATTCATAGCCTAGTTGATATAGCATTCCTTCTTCTTGTAATTGTGGCCTGATTGGTAAGATACAGATTAATTTCTGGTATTATTGTCTGATTGATTTGTATCACATTTTCTTTCACTTATTTGTGCAACTATTTTCTTTAAGTTTTTAAACCAGTTTTCTTCTCTTTTTTAGCCAAATGTGCTACTTTGTCCTCTTTTTCAATATCCAAAGATTCGGAGGGTATTAGGAAAGTTAGGTTCTCTAAAGTTCTTTTTACAAATCTGAGTTAGGTGGCCTTCGGACCTTTACATCATATAGCTATAGATTATTGATAGATGGGTATATTTTGTAATATTCGGCTAATTTCTTTTTGCGATAGATTGTTTTACACTTGAAATGATACATCCATTGCTGCCAATAATATAGTTTCTTCTTATACTGACTAAATATAACAAGGTTTCCTTTCCCTGATAGCCAAACCCTAACTCTTAGCAAACTAATTGCAGCAATAGGAACCGCCACGATCTTCCTCGGTGGAAGTAGGTTGAGAACATTGGTCGAAATTACGACGGAGGAAGAAGTGTGCCAACTGTGTCAAGTACAGGCCCCCTCCACACCCTGTTGCCAGCAACTGCCCTGATAAGTCTTATCCTTTATCAAAGAGATATCTACGGTATGATAGCAAGGAGTCAGCGCAGAATATATTATTATCATATATAATTATTATAAGGGAACGGTAATTAATACTTATTAATATTTACTGAAATATTTAACAAAAATCACTATAAGTATAACTTAGCTGTACTTGCTAGAGATTATACTGTTTTTAAACCAACATGAAGGGATTCAGCCTAGATCACACTAAACATTCACAGCAAGTGGCTCAAGGTTTTTTTAAAAGAGAGTAACAAATCCTTGATTATGCCATCCTTTTGAAGGAAAATGAAATGGTGGTTCCAAGTAGTGCTTAGGCGAACTCCCACATTAGCACCTTCCGATTAACCATAGCAGCATTAAATGAACAAACAAAACTCAATCACTACTAAATTCCACTAGGTTTTTCCACAGATTTAATGGTAATCACACCTTATCGAGGCCGGATATACCCCAGGCTGGTCTGCAGACCCCACAGAGTCGATTGTATGGTATCAACAGATCAAATAATTTAGTTGTTTATGCCGGATTCGAACCATGGACCATAAGCTCAGCAACTCTAGGCTTAGTATTATTCAAAATATCTTTAAACAAATCTCGTTATCACGTTCTTGATGAAACTCAACGCTTATTTCTTTTCTAAAAAATATTACTTAGATTTTAGTTGTTGGGATTTTATGCAGATTCAATATTTTAATATAATTTTTTTTTCACTTTTTCAAAACATAACGAAACATCTCTGCATACAATCCTCATCGTTTTTGAAATATTTGTTTGTTTTTTTCTATATTAGCTACGAAAATCCTATGGTTGGTTAGTTTATAGGGTATCATTTTCTTTTTGTATATTTTTTCAGTTTTTAAAACAGAATTCAATAATTTATTTCCTATTTTTTTTTAACTATTGGACATTGTGGTTTCACCATTCTTTATTTCTTAAATATTATAAAGTATTCCTTGTAAATAATTAACAATGAATGTTTAATTACGTACTAAATAAATTCCAGTATTGGTTTTAAGGAAGTTGAAGCACATCATATTTTGAAATAATGTTTTCGTTTCTTTTCTCCTATACTCTTACTTCTCAATTATTTCTTTTTATGTTCTTTCCTTTCTCCTTTTGAAAATTTTCCTCAAATGATATGTGGTTCCAAAAATTTTCATTTTTTAATATTTGATTTTCAAGTACTCTGTTAAATGGCTTTTCTCAGTCTAAAAACAATTGATTGCCAATTGGACATCTGTTAAATGGTTTAATAAAACCAGTTAAGGATGATTTTATTTGTCACTAAGTAAGGAGCATTGAGATAATAAGAAGGATTTGATACTAGAAACATTCGATGGTTTTGTGACATTTAAATGTATAAATGTGAGATTTAGGATATGGCGTGTATTGGGTTTGTATTGCAGAATGTTGTTGACTACTTTTCTGATGACAGAATGTTGCTTCCCATTTCTTCATGTTTTTTTTTCTGTTGAATTGGAATTTATTTGTTGGGCTTTAAATTTGTATTTCATTCGTATAAAAATTGATTTACTACCTTACAACTTACACCCCTTAACTTGAAGAAGTCCGACCTTTCAAAAACGAAGGTCCCTAAGATTGTAATCAAAGGAGTTCTAACTTGAAATTCCATGCATCACTAACCGTCCGGATACAAAAGGGTCGCAGTAATGGATTTTTAATAATGGTTATCAGAATATTTTTAAAATAATTTCGTTGAAGATTGCTATAAGATATTTATTATCACCTTGTCGCCTTTTTTGTAGAAATATTTCTTTATTGCATTGTATAAGGTAAATATGTGTTTTATATAATTTTGGAATTAGTGGCTATACTACAGATCACCCATGGATCTTGTATCAAGAATACGTACCAAGAAGAGGGAAACCCTTGCCCAAATGATGAATGTATAGATGGATAGAGGTTCCTCAACGCTGAACGGCAGAAGAGGAAGATAAAGAAGAAGAAGATAAATGGTTCTGTAGTTTGCTGGTTTTTCTTCTTATTGTGTTACTTTGTACTGGCAAAGTATTACATTTCAAGGCCTTCTTGAGTTACGTTACAGCTGATATTAATTTACAATAAACAGGTTGGAGCACTTTTGATTCTGAACACTTAAAATATAAACAAATCGTCCAAACTAAGAATAGGATAGAAATAATGTAATAATTTTCCGCGAGTATCTACTTAGAGATTTTCTATAAGTAACGTAAATAATAGAACCACTGTATGATTTCCCAATGTTTTTTTAAGCTTGCTTTATATCTGTCTACATATAAGTTATCCTGCCCTTAAGTCTAGATTTTTACCTGCTACTTTTTGATTATGAATATTCATGATAGCTTAATGCAAATTGGCTTAGCACCACAATACTGACTACCAAAACCAAATTATGTTAGTAATAGAAACTGTGAATTTCGAAAAAGCCTCACATCAGAAAACTACATATGACACAAAATTAACTGAATATCTGGCGAACCTGATTTAATTTTCATCGTGTATTTCATTAATTTAACCAGATTGCCTTTCTTGCTTATAAATTATCTGTCAAAATTAAAAAGTCCATTTTGAATAAAACCCGTTATGAGTGCTTTTCTTAATTTACAATTCAAATGGTTTTGTGTTCGAATACCACCCTTGTGTTGAATTCCATGTCACGCTTCATCTTTCTCTATTCTCTTTATAGGTTTTATTGTTGTAATATTTTATCTGCTTTGCTTATCATCTCATCTTGAATTACTTAGTCTTTTTTCGTACTTGATTAGTTTAATTATAAATATTTTTATTATTATCATTATTATCATTGCTCTACAACCCAGCACGGGACCTGACCAAATCCCGCTACGGACAAGACTTTTATTTAGTCTGTTTGCAGCGGGAGATGGATCGCATAGGTTCTTGGACCCTCCTGAGGCTCACCCAGCCTCTATAAAATATTATAAAAATAGGGTACCCAAAATAAGGGGGAAACATCTGGCGGTTGAGCGTGAACTAGGACAAGTCACCCCCTTGCAGACCCGTTGTCCATGAAATAGTACAGTCTCTACCATACGTACTGAACCGCCGACGCGTTCACAGGTTGTAGTGGTACAGTCTTTTTTTTTTTAGCTCTACAAAACTTATACCTACTTTAGTACAATTAAATAAACAGTAATATGTTTTGTAAAATAGGGGTCGGTCCGCCGTACAGGCATACAGGGATTACTGTAAATTAATAAAATGAGATGGAGTTTTATTAATTTTTATTTCTAGCATAATAATGGTTATATTGTCATCATCCTAATTCTGGAAACTCGTTCTTTCAATACTTTACATTTGATTGCCAGTATTTTTAACATATTTTTTCCCTTACAAAAAAATGCCTGTTTGATATCGACTGAAACCAATAATCGGCCAATGAGGCCTATATAACGGAAAATCCAATAAAACCAATAAACCTTTAAAGGAAAATATTATTTGGGGATTTTCTTATACACCATTTTCTTTTTTCCTTTCTTAAATATTACCTGCTACACCGTTTGTTGTTCACCAAGAAATCGAATAGCGAGAACTAAAAAAAATAAGGTCAAGAAAAAATTGTTTTATTCTTTTTTTTATTATTATTTAAACATCTTTAAAATCCAAGTAAATAACTCTCTTTGTATATATATATATATATATATATATATATATATATATATATATATATATATATATATATATATTATATCATTCTATTTGATAATAAACATATTTAGACTCACATCTATTCGGTGTTGAGGGTACTGTATTCATTGCCCCGTGCAGCTCACCTGAATTTTTTTTTATTCAGTTCCATGAAAGAAGGAAGGAGAGCTTAAATCAATCAGGTTAGATAAGCAATAAATCAAGACGGTGAATAAATATTATTCCTTACATTTTCCCGGTGATTAAAACCAGCCGGACAATGCTTGTCTCAGTCTTCTACAAGTGCCTTGTTCACAAAAAGCCTTAGGAAACTAAAGGTTTAATGACTCTTAAATTAATTAAAATCACTGTTGTTTAAACATGTAAAGGAAGTCCGGAACATGTATGTACACTTATTGCTACTTGTATATGTAAAACTGTAAATAAAGGTTTAAAAAAAAACAAAAAAAAAAACGGTTTAATGACTACACCTGTGTCGTGGCGTTCCCCCCTACCGATAGGCCCTAGTATCGAGAAAAGATATAATGTTTTAAAAATTATGTTTACATTTTCTTATATCTTTATTATCTTTAATGTGCAAGTCTCAAAACCATATGCTCGTATTTTTTTTATTCTAATCTCCTATGAGTGGTTGATGCAATGAGAGTAAGGAAATGTAATGCGATCTTCCATCCCAGAAAAATATCTTTAAAAATGATTTGAGTTTTTTTATTATTTAATATTAATTATAAATTAAATATTGTATATAAATAAAAAAAGAATTATTGACCTGGTTCGAAGGCCACCAATGGAAGAATTTTATAAAGATTATTAATCTAGGACGCTTTGGCACTAATCCAATTATGTTTTTCTTTTTAATTGGAAGAAATTCATTTGCCGTTTTTAATGACCCAACCACTGAGTGGAAACATTGGTTCGATTCGATATTCGATGAGTTTATAATAATATTTGCGAGATACAACTATTCTTATCTAAGTTATACAACCAATATAATTTTATTACAGACTATGGAGTCGGGAATAAAATTGAGGAAATAAAATATTTTCTGTATCAGCTACAATATTAATTTATTTCATGTCCCTGAAATAGTCACTTGGGGAGATGTATACATTTTCTGCTTATATATTCATTGAAATGATATTAAAAAGATTTCATTTTGTTTATTTTTCATATCATATATATGAATATATATCTATATGATATGTATCTAAGACATTGCTGGTTAAATGATAATCGATAACGTTTACTTTATGATGCAATAAAACTACGAAAGATACTCATACTTGTTTTATGTAACTTTAAGTATTATAATATGGATTCCACTGGACTATATTATATAGTATTCAATTTATGAAGTAAACCTTTTTTCACTCAGTTTTTCTTTTTTCTTTTTTACGAATACGTTTCGACTCTTTTAGTCATTTTCAATTTTCCAAATCCTTACTGGAATTTTCATAATAGGTCTGTAATTTAACAATATAAAAATAATCAACAACAATAACAATAAAACTATAATTACACCAATTGTCCTAAAAAACTGAACAATTTAAGTATAGATACCTCTTATGAATGTCTATAATTTAAAATTACTTGGAGATACATTTTTCTCCATGGTCATTTCTACTCTGCATTATACTTTGGACTGTACTTATTTATATATACCTTGATACTATTTGAAATTAAAATGTAAATTTATAAGAGTTTAACACTACGAACACTACATTTATATTTTCTAATAGTGGTATTTCATCTTTTTTACTATGTATTATGTTTATGATTGGGTTTGTAGTTTTATGTGCTATTTTTATTTCTGGTATGTCAACATTTTTGAAAATAGGTTCTATTTTTTCCGATAGGCTTTTGATATAAGTTACACTTCTATATTTTATTTCGTTCTGTTTAATTAATTGATTATGTGATTATGTGACTATTTGAGTTGTGCAATTATTTGTTTAGGGGTCTTTCTTATTAATATCTACTATTTTGAAATAATTAGTTAATTTAGATTGGGATGGTTTGATTGTTGATATTATGCTACTACCCTGGTCTATTTTTTCATTATTACCAGATTCATTATTAGAGTCATTATCTATATCCATTGTTATGCAACTATTTCTTTTATTTTTAATTAAGTTATTTTGTTTATGCCATAATTCCTTTGATTTATAAGTTTGATTGGAAACGCATTGCTAAGGAGAATATTGTAAATTTTATTTTTTATTTCATTTATATATTCATCGTCAGTTACTTTAATAGATCTTCTTATTAAGTTTTGAACTATATTTTTTATTTGATGTTTAGGTTGGTTAGAGTAATAATTTAGTAATTTATTAGAAGTTAAATCTTTCTTAAACCATTTAGTTTTGATTATGTTATTACTAGGGTCTCTATGATGGTCATATCTAAAAAGTTTAGTGAGTGATTGTTTTCCAATTCTATTGTGAAATTAATGTTTTTGTTTTGTTCATTTACGATTGTGTTAAATTTGTTTAAATTGTTTTCATCTGTGATGATTAACAAATCATATATGTATTTAGCTATGAATATGGAAGGGTTATTTGATTGATCCCAGTAAGAATTTGAGAAATTAAAAATGACTAAAAGAGTCGAAACGTATTTGTAAAAAATAAAAAATAAAAACTGACTAGAAAAAGGTTTACTTCATAAATTGAATGTAACTTTAAGTTTTAATTTAAAAAATAGAATGTTATTTATTGGAATATGCTCGCAGGTGTTTGTCTTTGATGCCTCGAGGAGGTCTCATGTGTCCCAACTCTATGACGAACTAAACTTGCTCTTCCCCTCCATCCGTAGACTCTATTTCCTAGCTTCATTCTTATACCAAACCATTAACTCACAATATTCCTCTTACATCTGTAGTCTCCTACAATTTAAATACTCTATCTAATCCCAGGGACAAGATCTCGTCACCTTCCCACAGAACCTAAGCATTTGAGCGTTACTTTCGAGACCGTTCCACCACACTTGGGAACTCAATCCCACCTGAAATATGTCATGCTTCCTCCTTATCCACATTATCCAAGCTTTTCCTACATCTCCTTCCTAAAATTCCCAAACAGATGCTTTCGAATCAGTTATAGTTAATGATATTATCAGATAATAAATAGCTCATACCCATCAGAATTAATAGATGAATTACTATCAATTATCTTTAAACTTTAAACGATACTTTATGCTTAAAACGATACTATTTTTATAATGCTAAGTATTTTTTTTTCTCAGCTTATTTCTTATTTTAGATTTTATTCTTTACCGGAACATACCTTCCACTTTTTGTTGTTTTTTTTCAACCCGTTTATGGGAATGTTGTATCATTCTTATAATTTAGCACTTTGGCCAGATTTATATTGATTAAATTTTGTACACATCTGCTATTCTTAAGGGAAGAATTTTTTTTTTTTAGATTAATTTTATGATATTTACAACTGTAATAATATTACAACAAGTAAATCTTATATGAACAAATGACATGACAAAAACACTTGTGGAGAAACTACCCATCGGTAGCAGTCCAATAAAGTTATATAGAACTTTCTATAGAATAGGAGAAGGTCTCGAGGCCATCTTCTTTTCAGACGCCTCGGAGGGTTATCAGGAATAGTATGGGAAGCAAGTTGAGAGACTAGCGGATTGAAGTGTGTATGGAGCTTGTCATGGAAGGATAGGTATCTAGTTTGGGCCAAATTAGCAACGTATGGCATATTAAGATGATGATGGATGAGTTTGTTTGTGACATAATAAGGAGCATTGGGGATTTAACGAAGGATTTTGGACTGTAAGGAGTGGATACGAGATGAATTGGATGGTTTAGTAGAGTCCCAAAGCTCAACTCCACATGTCTAAATAGGTCTGATAACTGTCATATAAATGAGTCTTTTGTAATTAATTGGGAACTTGGAGAGTTTGTCCAGTAAATGTTGAAGTAGGCAAAAATGTCTAGCAATTTCTTGAATTTTCAGTCTTGTATGAGGATAAGGGAAGAATAAATTTATTTTTCTATTCTCAGTTGCCTTCTGAGAGGTAATTCCTACAAAGCCTATTAATTCAACTTAAACTCATGCAATTTCTAAGATTCAGTCCATTGTGGAATTTGTGCTGTTTCTAGGAAAACAGTTGTGCGAGAAAGTGATTTTTCCAAGATCACGCTCAACCGTCAGGTTTTTCTCTACTTTATAGAGACGGGGTGAGCTCCAAGTGGGGCTATAGATCACCAATGTCAATCTGTGGCTGGTCAGGGTGAGTTGAATCAACATTTCACCAATTAAGCGCTCTACCCCTTGTGATACACCATTCCCTACAAATTCTAAACCTATAAATAAATAATTTAAAACCTATAAACTACTTCGTAAAAAAATTGTGTTCTCGAGAATGTTAAGAATAATTAAAATGTATAATTAAATTATTATCAAACATAAAAGGAATTCTAACAAAAATCTTGTTAGGGAGAGAAAATGGTGGCTGTAAAAGAGAGGTCGAGCTAAAGAATTTGACAAATTGGATTGACTCAAGACCATTTGCGGGCGACCGCTTTAGTAATGTACTTCAGTAACGCTATTCCTTCTCTTAAATTCAAATCAGTCCTCATCGTTTAATAATTTTCATTTTCCTGTGAGTCATAAATCATCCTATCGGTTTTTCTTATTTTCTGCTCAACTATAAGGAGTTCAAGGTTTAGGTTTTATTGCTTATAGACGCACAACATCTATGGTCATTAGCGTCTTTCTTCTTAAGGAGTTCAATACAATAGAAATTAAATTTTATAATAATTATATTTAAATGATGATGTGGAAAGTTAATATTTACGTTAAATTAAAAGGGAACCTGTCTACATGAGGACTAGTAAAATAATTATTACTTTTATGTAATGTAGAAAAATAAATTTATGTTTTTATTGCTATGTGATCATTAACAATGGATTACCAATCGAAGAACATGGATGACCGAAAAAAAAACAATATATTTAATTTGATATTGCTGATTTAAACTAATAATTCAAATTTAAAATAGTAGACAAATTGTATGGTAACTTTAATATATATAATTAGCATTAAATAATTTAGCAACTCATATTATATTTGTAAATAATACTGAGATAGAAGATCGGATTACTTTTCCTTACTCATCATCATCCACACATGGGTGATTGGAATAAAAAAACAAAATAAAAGTGCAATTTTTTTTTTTCATCTTCCATTAGTGGTCTTCCATGCTGATTAATATTTTTTAAAAATATTTATACTCTATATTTAATTTTTTTTTATAATTAATATTAAATAATTAACAAACCTACAAATTACCTTTGTATATGAAACAGAGATAGAATCTTCTGGGATGAGAAGAATTATTTTCTTACTCCCTACGCATCATCTACAGATAGGTGATTGGAATAAAAAATAAATGCCTGCATATAGGTACACTTGAGACACGCATAATAGCAATAATAATGATGTATAAAAAATACACAAACATAATTTTTAAACCATTATTTTTTTTTCTCGGGTACTAGGGCCCATTTTTACGAACGTCAGGACACAGGTGTGTCATCATTAAGACTTTTAAGTTTCCTAAGGCTTTTTGTGAGCAAGGGACTTGTACAAGCATGAGTAAGGGATCGTCCGACCTGTTTTAATCACCGGGAAAATGCAAGGAATAATAATTATTCAGTGCCTTAATTTATTGCATACTTAAACTAATTTGTTTAAGCTCTCTCCCCTCCATTGCCATGAAAATGGATAAAAAAAATTTCAAGCGGTCTATAAGGGACATGGTATACAGTGCCCTCCCGCATGGAAGATTAAACAAATAGACTTTCTGAACTAGCTAGATTGGTTTTAAATAACAAGTTCAACTTAGAAGGTCCTGAGGCCATCTTCTTTTCAGACGCATCGGAGGAATATCAGGAATTGAAGATTTGGTTCTATGCCCTAGACTAATTTTGTAAAACACTAACTACTCTACTCTCTTATTAATACTCTTAACTATCCGTTCTTTTTTCTAGTCTCTTCTTCCTATCTCAGTATTACAATTTATTAGAGCCGGTATATATTTATAGATCTACGCCTCACAGACTTGGACTGTGGCGAGGAAGGATAGGAGAGATCTTGTATTTGAGAGGAAGTTGGAAGAATATTTGGCCCTGTGAAGGAAGGAGAAAGGTGGAGATGTGGGAAGAATCGAGAGCTCTATTCTCTATATGATTATCGATTTGGTCGGGAGACTGAGCGGGATGGGCCATGTCTCAAGAATGCGCGAAACTTCCTAGACTCTCGAGGAAAGTCTTCAGTATCGCACTAGGAAAGCTGGAGTCCTCTCAAGTTCTTTTTAAGTTCGATGATACGTTGGGTGAATGGGGTGGCAAGATGGATATGGACCAGAGTTGACCAGAAAACGGATGCACAAGATAGAGCTGAATAGCGGAGAATTATTGAGGAGGACCTATTAGGAAGGAAGGGAGAGGAATTATTGAGGTTGTAGTGCCACAAAATATTAATAATAATAATATACATATAAAAATCTTGTGCCCACGCCATCCAATTCCTCACCCCACGGATGTTTCGAGCATCACCGCCACACCATCTGACTACCTCAGCTTAGGCCTTCCTTATTCTTCAGCAGTTGGGCCGTTAGGGGTAGTCAGGAGTATGTTTGGCATTTCTCCAGCTTCCACCTTGACAATATGCCCTGTATGTATTATGCACCTCAACTTCATTATTCTTATTACATAAGGGGAAATTTATTAGCATTTGGTAAAAATTAAAATACATAAATTAAGTCCTAATTATAAAAACATCTACCAAATCCCAATATATACATTTACACAAGAGACAAAAAAAGAACCGACTTTGTGTTTAAAAACCTAATAATGGCTTTAGTACTCTGGAAAGGTTATTTAACTTTTTTTTAAATATTATACCAAGCATTGCATCAAATACGAAATGATACTGCGAAAAGAGGGGTTACGAATTTTTTTATTTCGGGTTAACTCCTTTTTTTTTTAATTTATTAGCCTAATCAATGATAAATTTAATTAAAATTTTAAATTAGGATTTAAAAATTTACTTTATTTTTTGTTTAACCTACTGTTATATTAAGGGTAATACCATGGAGTACTATAACCTCAGAGCTGTGAAAAAATGTTTATTTCTTTTTCTTTTTATCGATTCTTCATTCGGAGATACTGTTAGGCACGGGATTTTACGATAGGAATTTATAGCAATGCACCGGAATTATTACGGAGCTCTCAAACAACAATGGGGAGCGGGATAGACTAGCGTCTAGAGTGATGAGTTACTATGCTGAAGGTTCTGGGTTCAAATCCGGCTGTGGCAGATTTGCAAATTATTTAATCTGTTAACAGCGACAGATGTAAGCTTTGGAATGTACCTTTGAGATCCTCCTCGTGATCACCCAGCCTCTATAAAGAGAGTACCTTTAATTGGCTGGAATACCCAACAAGGACAAAGCACCACATTGCCCAGCCGTTGCTCTAGAAATAGTACTGTCCCTACCAATAGCTGAATCCAAGGCCGTAGCCAAGTGGGGAGAGTTAGGGGGTCAACCTCTTCCCCGAAATCCCGAAATATAGTTAGTATTACAAATTAATACAAGGTTATAAAAGTGCAAATTAAATTAAAAACAACACACACAGAGATCCAACACATTTTACATCATTGTGCATTGCAACAAGCATACTTATATTTATATTTGCTTGAAAATTTCCTCCAACAACTTCACAATAATTAACAATCGTATCGAAAATCAAGAATTGAAGTATTGTTGTTGTTGCATTTAAATCATTCATGATCCAATAATATTTTAAATGGGCAAATTTATCCAAATTTTAAAAATTATCATGAATAATGGTATTAAAACCCTCGATCCTGAGCTGACCCCCCTCCCCGAAAGGTTTCTCTGGCTACGGCCTTGGCTGAATCCAAGATCGTTCATAGTAGTACTTTTTTTTTTTTTAGCAAAAATAATTGGTGGACACCTTCCCTTCCTCTTGTTATTTTTGCTTCTATGTTTTGTAACTTACTAAAAAAGATTATGTGAATAACTTTAATTCTTATTTTTACACATAAGATCGTCAAATGCTGAAGGTACGAAATTTAATTTAGAAAAATTAAGAAAGGCAATCTCATTTCTTAACTAAATCCAGGTTTGTTATATCGTTTTCAACAAGTCTTAGCTTAGGCATGTCGATCTTATTCCTTTCCTAAATTTATAAACGCAAAACACGCAACGGCTATTCCACGTCAGCCAAGAGATATGGATTAATTTACTAAATGTGGGACTCGAGCCGGATAAATTTCGGCAGCTCCTTTCAATTCCTTTTGGAATGAGTTTAGACTATTTTCTCTTATTTTCATCTATGCAATTCCACAAGTGAGTGGAGTAACTTTTGAGATTTTTGTTTTAAGACTTTATGCTTTTCCTAGAGATTTTCATCGTTTATTATAGAAAGGACACTTCTCCGCAAGATACGTAGCGCTTTCTTCACAACGCCATCACTATTTTGTATACCTCAGGGAGGGAAAACTCCAAGACATTATCTCTTTTTTGGTATGCCATTTAAATTTTAGAACTAGTTGCAGTCGGTGATTCTTATATGAAAAAAATTTAAATTTAAATTATTGAATATAAATAATTAAAAATGTGACGTGATACCTCCATGACTTCTCTGTAGATCTATAAATCCGTGGCCCAAAAAGCGATTAGGAATTGAATGTAAATAAAAGCTAGCCTTTTCCAAATCAATTACTGGCAAATTACTAGGAAAATAGATTATTACGAGAATAAATTCAAATATAAAAAATGCTCTTACTAAAGATAAAATCTGGACAGATGATTTTTAGTACGATTCCTCTACTACTATAAGGCTAAGTAAATTATTATTGCCGGTATGTCAATTGGACCACAACCTTTTATTTTTCTTTCCAGAAATACGGTACTTTAAACTATTTTAAAAGTTGTTGGACCTAGTTACGAACAAATTTTACGAAGCGCTGAGCTGACTGCTAACTAAACGTCCGATGAGTAGAGCGAGGCGTCGACGGGAGGATTGTGTTAAGAGAGTTTATTTTTCCTGTTAATAAGGAAGCTGTCGTATTTGCTGTGTTTTTTTTTTTTTACATTACGTAATATTTTAAAAGATAAAGCATCGGATTTGCTTTTAATCGGGCGTAAACTGTAACATCAAATTCCTTTGAGGGGTATTCCCAACATACTTATTTCAATTTCAGCGATTGCTCTCATATCAACAGAATCTCAAACTAATTTTTAATAATGTATTTAAGCCTACTATTCTACTGAAGATCATATTTTTGTGATCAAAAGACGTATTAAAAAAGCGAATGATTATAATCTGTCAGTATGTCTTCTTTTTCTAGATCATGAAAAAGCATTTGATTCTCTAAAAACCGATTGCATTATTAATATGTTGAAAGAAGAGGAATATCAGACCAAGAATATGCAAGATGTTGGAAGACATGTATTCAAGATCCAACACCGAATATAAATTAGGGAATAAAAAAGTAAAAATAAAAATTTGCAAAGGGGTACAAGGTGATACCCTATCTCCTAAAAAATTTATTTTAGATCTCCATGATCTGATGCTAACTATGAATTGGCAGAACAAAGGAATAAAAATTCTTGGAGAATGGATGAGCCATTTAGAGTTTGCAGATGATCAAGTACTAATAGAAAAATGCAAAACAACTGATAGCAGCAGAAGCAAACCATAAAAAGTGTAAACATGGAACAGTAAAGGTTGACGGAGGTTTAATAATAGGAGGGCATCTTATAGAGAAAGTAGAATCATTTCTTTACCTCGGGCAAATAGAAGAAATAAACAGGCGATGTACTCAAGGATGGTGCGCACTCTTCAAGTTTAAGGATATATATAGTTCCTCTGTGAGCTTGGAAGTCAAGAGAAAACTGTGGATGAGCAATGTACTTCCTGTCATGACCTTCGATTGCGAAACATGGATAATAGACAAGAAGCCTAGCCCCAAGTTGAGAGTAACAGTCAGAGATATTGAGTGATACCTCCTCGGAATATCTAGAAAAGATCGAAAACCAAATAAGTGGATTTGATCAAGGACTCCCAGATATTATGGAAAAAGTCCATTTAAGGAAGTGGACCTGGATCGGATATGTCATCAGAAGGAATGCTGTAACATGGACCAGGCAGCTTATGGATCGGTTTCCAAGAGAGCACGCAAGGAAGAGAGGACGTCCACCGATAGACTGGGACAAGGAGATGAAGAAGAGCTGCGGAGGGGCAGCCTGAAAGAGAGTAGCATTGGATGGGAAAGAGTGGAAACGAAAAGCAGGTACATTATTTAGTCTGGTTGCAAGAGTGATAGCTGGAAACAATCGAACTTAAAACCTCAACTAAAGGTTGATTTTGTTCATACGTGAATCGGTATAGCAAAAAAGGATTGAATGTTTTTATATGTTTATTATATTTTACGAACTAATAAAGGTTATTATTATTATTATTTAAGGATAATGTATTCAAATCAGTTCAATTTTTCTGTGTTTATAGTGCGTGCTTTGCAAATTAACAATGTCGACATCAAATAGGAAGGAAGATCAAACCATTTTTGCAAATTAAGTCTTAAAATATAAAGATAATAGAATAAGAGAAACTATTTGAGCAGTAAAACAAGAAAACAATTGAAAATTAAGGTAGCAAACTTACGAATATCATTGTAGATAATACTGTCCACGGTGCTATCGAAATAAAACAATATTAAGTATCGAAAAAAACAGCCACTGTTTTTTTTTTGTTTTTTTGCAACAATGTCAAAATATTGATTTATACAGATAAAATAATATTTTAAAGATGAGTCACCCATGGTGTAGTGGTTAGCATAACAACCTACTATGCCCAAGATAGCAGGTTTGCCGCCCGGCAAGTGGCCCTAGGATTTTTAAAATGGAATATAATTGGGTAAGCTGTCTTTCGGAAGGGTCATAAAATGGGGGCCCCGACTCTGTATGATGACAGGTACTGTTTAAAGACCCTTTCATAATCATACCTGGATAGAAAAAATGCAGGGCTGCCATAGCAACACAAATTGGCATTAAGTGAACGAAAAATATGCCATGCATACCAACTAAGCCATAGGAGCATCTATTAATTACATTTTTATCATAGAAGTTTGACAAAAAGCATTAAATAATTTAAGAAAAAAAATAGTTTTCAAAACTTTGTTTTAATTTTTATAATATTAATTTTCTGACTAATCAATATGGCGGACCCATTAAACAGTAGGCAACCCTTTAAAAACATCCTGACACCTTTTCCCCAATATTTTTTTCTTAAATGATATCGATAGAATAAAAAGGCTAAATATAAATAATAAAAATACATAAAAAACCTGGCACACTGCTTAAAATTTTTAGCAATGTCGATAGCATTGATCGCTCAGCAACGATATTACTGTAGCTATCAATAGTACGATTTATTTCCGTGGGCTCGGAGGGTAACCAGAGAAACAAATATCGATATTTTAAACAGCTATTTTCAAGATTGCCATTATTAACAGGCTTACGTTATTTATTTATAAATTTATGGGACTTGATACGTTTTCTAATTTTTCTATACTTATGGTGACCTATATCTGTAAGGTCATGTAGGTTACAATATTGTTTACGTATATTCAAGTATAACGAATAAAAGAAATTACAGATACAATTATTTGTAACAAAACTTTTGTTGAAAAAGATAGCTTTGTCAATATGTTAGCAAAACAGTATAAACGGAAGTGCTTTGACTATCTCGTGACACATATCCGACGTATCACTTATATTATCGAATTAGTAGACTTTAACAATATTAATAAATAAATATGTTATTTGACACAACTAGTAATTTTCTCGATGTATTCAAGAACGAGGTCATAAGATGATCGTGGCCAATCTAAAAATAGAATGACCCTTCTTATCGATTATTTTGCGTAGTGTTTAATATCCTTCTTCTTAAATTAGGAATTGTTTAAACATTTTTATTTATTTATTTTTTTGTGTTTGATATATAGAGTTACTTGCAAAAATAATTATTAAATCAAAATATTTGGTTGTACCTTCATATTTTGTATTATAGTCTAAATTGACCAGAAAAAATATTTTCATATGATTGCTTATTAAAAGTTACAATCCATTAATTATATTGTTGACATTAGATGGACTTTTTTATTGGTAACTATTCCGTAGGCTGTCACTTCGAGTCGAGTCACAAGTTTTAACTTTTCATTCGGTTTCCTTTTAATATTTTCCAAAAATACAAGTTATAATGATGGGAAATGTGTATACCTCGGTAATAATTTCATCTAGAAACAAACATATATCATCTATACTTCAAAATTTTAGTCGAAACTTTTATTTATTGATGGAAATTTACTCATTATCCATAATTACATTCTCTTTTCCATACTAAACCTTATAACTTGTATAACTTCCATTTAACTTGTATATTTGAAACAATATTAAAAGTCAAACGAATAAACAGTTAAAACTTGATGTAACTCAACTTAAGATTCAGTCGTACACTCGTTAAACTATCTTTAAGTTATGGGGTATTTAACGACTATACGACTGTATCTCAAGAACTGAATGTAAAACTTATATAAATATAAATATATTTAATCAAACACGTGTGTACAACTTTTAATTAGAAATTAATCTTATTAATATTCACGCCCTTCTACTTTTATCATCCATCTATACCTACCTCTGCAGTCTTTCTGTAAGCTTTAAAAAAACTAAGTTTTAAAAAATATATTAGAATCCCAACTATATATTTTCAAAGTTATTGTTACCTACTATTGTAACAAAAGATATTATATTTTTGTTAATATCATCGTATCTAAGTTTAGCTAGGCAGTAAACAGATTATATGAGTCCTGATACATAGGATTTTTGTCTTTTGTCGTAATCGATAAGTTAAACTATAATTTTTTTTTTTTAAAAATGGCAAATCACAAAGCCACTGTTTCTGACTTCTTCAAGCCTTTACAGAGTATATAGCTTTTTTTCAGTAAATTTCATAATTTTTTCAACCAATTTCATAATTTTACCAATCAAATCCATAATTTTTTCAACCAATTTCATAATTTTACCAATCAAATTCATAATTTTTTTCAACCAATTTCATAATTTGTAAGATGTCGCGGTGTGGTTGTCAGGAAATCATATAATCACATATTTGGATATAACACATATATGTGGAAACAGATTTGGATGTATTAATTATTGCACATTCTGACGATATAATTATAAGGAGGTAGATATATATATATATATATATAGGTTTTGGTTGGTTTGACTCAAAATGGGATGTATTGATTTAAAAAATAATACAAGCTATATCATATTTCAATATTTCGATTTTTTAATTCTCAAAAATAGCATCAAATCACTTTTACCTTACGTCGTAAACCAATGACTTCCTGCCCTACAGTATCCTTTAATAATATCTCTCTGGTGCCTGTAGAACAGATCCGATACTTAGGGTTGTACCTTGACAAACGATTAACCTGGAATCCTCATACAAGACTGAAAAGACAAGAAACCGCACGACATTTCAGGCTACTTTAACAATTACTAGACAAACGCTCTAAGCTCCCGATTAACTACAAAAGACTCATCTACATGACCATCATACGATATTTGGACTTATGGAGTAGAGCTTTGGGGTCCACTAAGCCATCGAATTCCACTCGTATCCAATCCTTACAGTCCAAAATCCTTCGTAAAATCCTCAATGCTCCTTATTTTGTTAAGAATAAACTCATCCATAACGACCTTAATGTCCCTTTTGTTGCTGATTTGGCCCGAACCCGGTATCTATCCTTAATTAGGATTAGGGCTTATTTATAAATAAAAACTGAGATTTACTACTAATTTTGTTTTATTTAAACAAACAACATCTGCACAGTAAGAACACGAAAATCATAGACCGCGGGTGCTGCCATCTAGGCTAAAATAATTCAAACAACTAAATGGGCAACGACACTTTGCCTTTACAGCCAAGATCAAAATTTTAACTCAACATCCTTTCATAACAAACTTCATTACCACTCAAACCCTCTAGTTTCAAACCTAGCTTCTTCTTCAATTCCCGATAATCCTCCGAGGCGTCTGAAAAGAAGATGGCCACGTGACCTCCTTACTTGAACTTTGATTTGAGTACTACCAGTGGGTAGTTTCTCTACTTGTCATTATCATGTCATTATACTTAGCCTATTTACTTGTTGTATTATTGCAATAAAATTGTAGATATCAATAAATAAATTTAAAAAAACAAAAAAAAAACACTGTTATATCAATACAGAGAATGCAGTGAAATTAGATTAAGGCAGATTTTTCTCTATATCTATAGAAAATACCTAAAACAAAAAATAAATTCAGTATTTTTCTAACACAAAATACTAATTATCTCAAAACAACACTAAGTGGGTACTTATGTTTTAATAGGCTCATTAAAAGGGTGCAAAACAATTATTAAGCTAAACTCAAATTTTGAGGATAATATCGGGGTACATTTAAAAGGTTAAGAAACTATTATTGTAAAATTGTCTAATTTGTAAAATGAGGGTTGTTTACTTTCGTTTTATTCCTCCTATATCTAGGGTTTTCCTAATCATAGTGATGGATTCAATAGACTATCCATACACAAAAGTTCTATATGAAATATAAAATAAATAAATAAACCGTACTTAAACAACCTTAAAAAAAATACTACCCTTAATTTAAATGCCAACTGAAGCTATTTTTTTTTTTTTTTTTGCTTGGCATTTATATTTCCAAGAATCGCACGAAATTCATTGCTTTCAATTCTTAATATGTAAAGAAATCTTTGTATAAAAAAAACTTTTCTTTGCCTTCTTCCGTTGCTTAATTAATGTTAAATAATTCAATACTAGTAAAATACCATATATCTATATAAATAATCCTTATTATCTGTAATAATCATTATTATAAGACGAAAACACATCCAGCTCCCCTCAGTTCAGCGCCAGTCAAGAATCCCAGCCGTCTTTTAGGTGTGCGTATTGATCCGGGGCAAAAGAACATCTTGCACATGAATAACATGGTTGTAAGGTGTCTCTTCAAAACATTAATGTATACATTAAGGAACATTAAAAGGGGTGGGTCATATTATATATAAAATGGTTGTCAAACCATCAAAGGAATATTTGTAATCAATTTTCCTTTCGTAAAATAATAGCCGTAGCAAAGCGGTTAATCTATTTTCCAAGCATTTGAAAGAATCCATTCATAATATTTATTATACTGAAGTAGGAGAATCGTGATTCATTAGAAAATAGTTTTCTCAAGCTACATATCGCTGAGCTGGTAGGGATGAATCCCTTCTATAAATCAGTTTTAACCGTCTTCTTGCCCATCCTTTTATTCTCTTGTTCTACATTTGTTCTCATTCTGCTGTGCACTGCAAGATTCTTTGAGCACGGAAAATCTAAAAATGTAAAAAAAAAAAAACTGTACAACACTACAACCCATGAAGGGTCTTGGGTTGAATATGAGGTAGAGACAGTGTACCGTTTCTTGGACAACGGTTGTGTAGGGAGTTGATTTAGTTACGAAATATCTAAACCATTTTAAAATTACAACATAGCACCTTTATAGCTTATAGATATTATATTCTTATAAATCGGATTTCTATGTAAGTAGATACATTTCAGCAGACCAAAATAAAAAATTAAATATCTTCAAGTTTTATTTTTAACTTACTGGAAAATTAATTCCTGTAGAACTGATCTGATACATAAACTACTTCTTGAGAAACGTTTAACTTGGAATCCTCATTATAGACTGAAACGACATGCTACTTCAACACTTTAAACTAACGCTCTAAACTCCAAATTAATTAAAAAAGACTCATATAAATGACAATTATAAGAACCATTCGGACTTACGGAGTAGAACTTTGGGGCTCCTCGAATTCCTTTCGTATTCAATCACAAAATTCCTCAATACTTGTCACTTTGTTAAGCATAAAGACATCCATAATGGCCTTAATGTTTCATTTGTTGCTGATTTGGCCCGAATCCGATATCAATCCTTTCATGGCAAACTTTATTCAAACTCAAATCCACTAGTTTTAAACTACTAGGTACTTCATCGATTCCCTATAATCCTCTGAGGCTTCTGAAAAGAAGATGGCCTCGTAACCTTTTAAGTGTAATTTGTTATTTGAGTACTACCACCGAGTGGTTTCTCTACTTGCCTTAATCTAATGCCATTACGTAGCATCCATCCTAGTCACTCTTTTTATAATTATAACGCAGTTATAAATTTCAATAAATGAATTTTAAGATAATTGATTTTTTTTAGCTTCGGTTTTGTTTATTTACTTGACTCCTATATTTGTGTATATAAGATTATATTCTTTAAATACACATTTACTTGTAGTAAACTAATAAAGCTAAGAAAGATATGATAATTCACAATCATCTAAAAATTAAATATTGTTAATATAGCCTAAATGCGTGTATAATTTAGTATTATTAATACCAATACTCATGAGGAGATTATTTACCGTATATGTCCTGAGTAATATATAAAATGGTAGAGGGTGTGATCGAACAACTGTACACAAATAAGTTTGACTTGTTTGTATACAATTATTTTACCTCCTGGATAGGCAAAATTTAGAGCTCCCACTGTAGCATCGTCCGATTAGCCATAGCAGCATAAAGTGACGTTAAATGAAAAAACAAAAAACAATTATTTTACCACACACATTTGCTACATTACTTATCAATTCCTAATGTTGAACTCCTCCATCCATTTTTCTTTTTACAGCTTAATTGTCGATGTGAAACAAGGATAAATTTGGGATAGGTCATGCCTTGAATGTGTATTTTTTTATTTATTTATTCATATTTTTTACATAACTTTATACTTCTAAAGTTAATCGGACGGCAGTGCAGTGGGGTCCAAAAAACTTTGCCAATCCAGTTATAATTACAATTGTAATCTTTAACGAGCGGTACCGTGAATGGTACCGTCATTTTATGTCTCTTCCGAAGGACGGCATTACTAAGAATTTTTATTCTCTTTAAAAAATCCTATGACAACCTGTCAGGCTGAGAACCCACGATCTTGGGTATTTATACTAACCAAAAGTTTTTATACTTTCCACTACACCGCTGGTGACTTGAAATGGATTCGCTAAGTCAGACTTTCTGCTGCATACCTCTTTTCGACCTAATTAGGTGTCCCGTATTCATAAAGTTAACTTTAAAAAATTGGTCTCCGGCAACAACAATTCAAAGTTTTGTCAACAAAACTTTTCATTGCTTCCGTCGTTGAGCATGTGTTATGTATTTTTAAAAAATTATGGAAATAAGTTATTTGTCTTTTCAGATCCTTTAAACCAGAAGTGGCGATCCCACGGCCCAACCTTTCTGACGTGCTTATATTTATTACACTTTTAGAATATTTACTTTTTGTAATAATTTTTCTGCATCCATGTCAACGGATCTCATTCATTCTATTCCTCCATTAATGATATAATCCTAAAATTAAAACAATAATAAAGAATATAATAGTTATATTCTATTTTCTAGATCGATAGATATATTTCTTCATTTTATACTAATAGTAATTGATAAAATGACTGCGATTTCACTATTAAACATTTGAAATAGTATTGCACTTAGGAAGAATTGAATTGAGAAGGGAGTTCGCCGTGATCATTTAGGTTCGAGGATTAGACCATCATTCAAATGGTGGTAGTTTTCTCCATTTTTTTCTGATTTTTTAATTTGTTTTCCATTTTTAAGATTATTTATACACAAAGTGCTCTTATAGTAGTTGCGTTAATTATAAGTATAACTTCTATAGATTTCTGATTTGTTGACTTTGAATTCAAGAAGCCTGGTCATGTTATTTGTAGACTTAGAACGAAAAAAGCTCACTGATGCTAGAAGGTTATCTAATACATATAAATAAAAAAGATTGTTCGGGGGGGGCCAACACTCATCCGGACCCTCATAAATTTCAATACACATCTGCTATGTAGCACAGCGCCGAGGAAGGGGGGGGTGAGCGTATTCTCTATTTATCTTCCCTTGTTTGGCGGCCCTTCTCCGCCAGTCCTCTCTAAATGGAGGCTACAGTCCCATTCCTTCTTATGACATTTCTTAAGGAAACGGGAATGCCGACGACTCGAATAAAAATCGTAAAGCAATATTTTGCATAAAGGGCATTTGTAGAACCACGCCCTTCCTATGGCCTAAATACTCAACGGTCGTGAATAGACATGTATTGATGCAATCTGACATTTGCGGTTGCTCCTTTTATTTTTTCCGATAAGCTTTAAAGTTGTAAAAATAAAAGGGAAATTATTCCGCAGGTTGTCGCTTCGAGTTGAATTACAACTATTTATTCGTTTTATTTTTAATTTTGTCCAAAAATACAAGTTATCGTGGCCTTTATTATGGAAAAGATAAGTTACTTATGGGTAATGAATAGATTTCGGTAATCATTTCATCACGAAATAAAAGTTTCAACTATTGAAAGTATTGATGATTTATGTGAAAGAAAATGGTCCAGGTTTAGGTCAACAAATTTCTCTTTAAGAGTGTATATATATATATATACAAGGTCAATTATTATTCAAGATAGATGATTTATGTTTGTTGAAACGTTCACTTCTAGATGTAATGAATACTAAAGCTTTTAAAGTGAAAAAAACTATTAAAACTGCAAAGAATATTTCTGATTTTTTGTTTGTTTTATTATTCTATTCGAATTTCTGAATAATATGTACATAATATATGTATTATGTTTATATTAATATCTTCACATTATCCTTTACTATATTTTCTTTATTCTTTATTTTATTTTTTGAATGTTATATTTAGCAACTGATTAGCATCGCATCAAGGTTGTTGCCGACGATTAAGTTTGTCCTTGATATGGATAAATAATTAGATAAAGTCGTAATTGTTGGTCAATATATGTAAAGGTAGAACAGAAAGAACAATAATAGGCAAATGGAATATGAGAACAATACTCTCACAAGCTCTTGTATATGCAGATGATATTGTCCTCATAGCAGACTCAGCAGCAGCACTACAACAAGCCATCATAGAATGGGAAGCTGAGCTAGAAAGAAAGGGAATTGTCATAAATGAGGAAAAAAGCAAAGTTATGCAGATTAGTACTCTGAAGGTGGTCGATAAATATATGTACGTAGGGACAGTAGTCGGAAGAAATGGAAAAATAGACTAAGAAAGATCAAATAGAATATAAAAAGCTAATGGTGTCTATTGTCAATCTGTCATATTGCCATAGGGAAGAGAGAGGTTGTAAATAAGATCAAAATAAATATATACAACTCACTGTAACTCCCAATCCTTTTGTATTGAAGTGAAAGCTGGGTCCTACTTAAAAATCACAAAAGCAGACTGACCGCATCCGAAATGAAACACCTAAAGAGAGTGGCTGGTCTAAACAGAAGAGATCATATTCGCAACGAACGGATCAGAGAAGAAGTAAGGGTCCCACCATTGATAGAAATCCTGGAGAGGGAAACGCTCAAATGGTTCGGTCATGTGATGAGGATGGACGAGGAGAGGGAACACCTGATTTTTTAATCAAGGCCGACAGAGAAAAGACCAAGGGATCGACCTCGGAAAATTCGGTTGGACAAGATCGCCAAGAAGGAGACAAGCAGTTGAACTCAATGAAAACGTTGGCGAGGGAGCGTGATAGTTGGTGGAAATGGATTGACGAGGTCCCTCCACGCTCAAAGGCACCAAAGTGGAAGAAGTAATTGTTGGAATGTTCCTGCCGTGCATAATTGATTTGGAAAAAACTAAGCATTTACAATTTTTATAAACATTTTGGATTGTATGTTGTCTAAATTGGCGTGTTTATTGTACCAAAATGTTCAGCTCTACACTAGATAGGTCGTAAAATGTAAGTTTTGATTCACCGTTTGTTCCGTCAGAGAAGACATCTGTAGCCCAGAAGACATGTGTCTCGTTTGTATTGTCTCATCAGCTATAGATCCACAGCAATGTGAAAAGTAAATGAATACCAATTCAAAATAATAGAACAAATTTCAAAAAAATTTCGGAAATTAAAACAAATTGAAAGAGAATAAAAAAAGTACAGATTTTCGGAAATGATAAAGAACCAAGATACAAGGAAAGACAAAACTATCAGTGGATTTTTGCGTATTTTTTTTCTTTTTTACTATTGGTTGAAGTGTGCATATCTATAAATTTCCTATTAAATCTATGACTTTTTTGGAATACATTCGTGAAATCAGATGAAATCCTACATCAGTCAGAGATGAGACAGAACAAGTTTTCCCTGCTTTCTGCCGACCGTTGACCCAGTATTGACGATCAATGATAGGCTTGTTGATGGTTAGGGCAAAAACTTCTCCACTCCCCTTGTCTTCATAACAATTTCTGATTTGTCTAAGTGTCTAGTTTTGCCCATATCTTATTATTAGATCGAATTCCAAAACATATTTTGATTCTGGTATTATATTGAAAAGAATATGTATGTGTATATATTACTTCTACTATCGAATAATGTGTTAAATATTAATTTTAATGAGAGTTTTTATGATCTACCGATGCACTGTAAATATATAAATTCATGTCAAAATGTTTCTCGAAATTATGATTAGAACTTTATCGTTTTGTTTTTTAATTAGCTGTCATTATTGGCTAAACACAACTTTAGATTTAGTGAGTACCTAATATAAGATAAACAACATAGGGAAAGGAATATATTGCGACAGCTCAAAAACGGTGGACGACTTGTAAGAAATAGATTTATTGAGATATTGAACAGATATGAGACATTTATATGAACAAATTAGGTGACCTATGGCTATGGACTGTCATTATAACTTATTACCTATGGGCTACATTTAACTTCGAAACTACTCTTTAACATATTATAAACTGACTCCTACCTCCTACCTTCTCAATTGTCCTTATCTTAGAGATAGTATATATTTATTCTTGTAAAAGAAGATGAGAGCTCAAGGAAGTTAGATTATAGATTATAGATAGTTAGTTTGAACAACAAGAAAGATATTTCTTAACTTTGAGTACATACACGATACCTCTAAGTCATCAACCCAATTCAACTATCCATTAATCCGATGATTTATTGCTAGGAAGGTTCAGTAACAGAAGATGATGAATAGGAGCGACCTGGGCCATAAAAATTTGTGGGTACACAATTTTCACCACTTCAGTTACAGAAATGAGCTCATGTAAGGAAGACTTAGTGATTTATTGGCACAGGCGTAGGGTGAGGAGAAAAAGATAATTCTGTGTACAGGAAGAAAACGAAAATACTTTATTTTCTATTTGTGGCAATGGAAAAGTTCCAAACCCACTCGTGAGCTTTCACTATGTCAATGAAAGTAATGACCAAATTATCTCATATTTCAGTCATATTCATAACTATAAACATTGGAGAATAGCAAACTCTGAAGAGACCGACAAGTGGTACTTTGAGAGATGTTGTGATATGTTAAGCAATCGATAACCTTTCTTGAGTACTTACGATATATCCTAATATCTTATGTAAAGGAGATAGTTGGAGGGTGCAGTCAATAAGAACACAGAATAAGTAATAAACTTATATTATGTGCCGACGTTTCGACCTACAGTGTAGGGCTAACAGAGAAACAAACAGAACAACAAATAAAAATGTACAGTAACAATAATATGGTGACAAGTAATGTAGCACTCAAGTCTGGCACTTTTTTAATATTAGTTATCTTCTATCTTCATATCTGCCACTATTTTAATTTTCTACATTACTTGTCACCATATTATTGTTACTGTACATTTTTATTTTTTGTTCTGTTTGTTTCTCTGTTAGCCCTGAAGATGACCTACACTGTAGGTCGAAACGTCGGCACATAATATAAGTTTATTACTTATTCTGTGTTCTTATTGACTGCACCCCCCAACTATCTCCTTTACATTAGATCATCCAGTCAACTATTCATCTCATACGTAATATCTTATGTTTCCTTAGTTTGTACGTGACCATGGAGGACTTGATTCCTGACGAACCTCCTGATTTTTTTATAATATAAAAAAAAGATCAGGCTTAGTATCATTATTTCCCTATATTTAAGCTTTATCACTAATTCCGATATTTTTTGTTTGTTAATCTTTTATTTTTACAGTACATATCTAACTCTCAAAACCTTATTTCTATTTTACGTACGCTGGACATTAAAGTTTTTTTTTTTTTTTTCTTAACCCCTTTGGTTGTTATTAATATTTGAAAAATGACAAATTAATATTACTAATGATACATTGTATCTGTTCTACTGCACCAGGTGCATTTTAAGAGAGGATTGTCTGAAGAATTTTCTGAACATTAATTAAATGGAAGGGGTGGGGGATCTAGTGATGGGGATCACTAGTTCTGTCTGATTGGAATGTCGTTAAAGTATAATGTGTTGAAGCGCCTTGTTACGAACGACTACATCTTTCATATTGAGAGCTTCCAGTTAAGCCTACCTTGTACAAATAATTATTGCAAATTCTATAATTCCTCCTAAAACAATATATGCTTTTATAATGTTTTTTCTATATTTGCATGAGCGCTCTCCGTCTTTGAAACTGCCATTCTCCCCCGCCTAATTTTATAAATTTGATCAATAAAAGTGAGCAAGAACTCAAAAAGACGCATAAATTATAATTTGGAT
This sequence comes from Arma custos, assembly GCA_037127475.1. Taxonomy (NCBI): domain Eukaryota; kingdom Metazoa; phylum Arthropoda; class Insecta; order Hemiptera; family Pentatomidae; genus Arma; species Arma custos. The sequence goes on from CM073764.1 coordinate 73,464,613, forward strand.
GAATTAGGAAAATCTACAGAACAAAGCCTTGAGTAGCAAATGGAGACTTGGAGCAAGGTTGCTGCCTCTACTTGATGAGTCTCTTCTGGACTGTTTGAGGGCTCCACTTCTCTTATTTGATGTCATTCTGTTTTGAAGTATGTCCTTATGATGCAATAGGCTAAACGTCGACTGGTTAGATTTGTTCCAGTATTTTAGATACTTAAGGCTTTGTTTTGGGGATTTTCCCTATTGTATACTATTTATAAATTTAGTTAAATTTATAAACAGGCCATTTTTGTTTTTAATTTAACTTGATGAGTTACGACATACGCCATCATTGTTTTGGAGCTATAAATTAATGATCAAATTACTGTTCAAAGGTGGAACTATTTACTTTCAAAGACATATAAACAAACTTCACCTACTGATAAATATTAAAGTTTGCTTGCGGCTTTCGAAGTTCGTAGTGCTTCTAGGAAAACTTCGAGCTAGTGTTTACAAAGAAGAAGTGAAGTATTAAAAAAGTTCCGACAAACTTCAAAACAAAGAGAATAAGTTAATTAGGAACCCACAGCGCGCTGTAGCGGGCGTTATTGAATCAAAACTAAAATAAATGTGTTTTTTTTTATTCAAGCCTAACATAACAAACATGCCTTGTTTAAAATCCATCTTTTACAAAGATAGTTTTTCATTGTTCCAAATTCAATGCTCCGACATGGCTGTGGACATAGACAAAAAATAAAAAACAATATCCAGTACCCGAAACTAAAAAAAAATAACCTGTACAACTATAACCCATGAAGGGAATGTTCTGTTTCTAGGACAACGGTTGTGGAGGGAGGTGATTTGGCTGAGAACACACTCAACGTTTCCTCCATCCAACTTAGGGCACACTTTTTATAAAGGAGTGAGGTGCCTGCGGATAATATAGGGCCCATGTCTGTCTGTTACACAGATTAAACAATATATCTGCCGTAGCCAGATTTTAACCCAGAATATTCAGCATTGCAACTCATCACTCTCATACTGATCTACCCCGTTACACACTCCAAACTAAATTGGGTAAAAATTATATTTAGAAATTATAGCAAATATAATGTGCATTCTTTGAGGATTATCACTACTGGATACTTTAACATTGAGATACGATTAAAGACACCGGATGGATCTACCCTATTGATGTATGGGATCTCTTAGGTATTCATTTTTCAGTATACAGCGCTGATGATCAATGAGAAGGTAGAAAATATAAATAGGAAAAATCCTCACTTTTCAGATTATAGACATGACGTATTTCAATGCTTTTTGTATGATAAGATTGTTTAAATACCAAACTGCCATGACTTCATCCTTACAAGCAAACTCTTTTTTCCAGGGTCACAGCACTCTTTTGCTTTTATGACATAGATGAGAAGGATATCCTTCAATGTTCCATAAGGTTTTAGTCTCAGGGTGTGAATATTCAATATATACGTATGTATGTTTATTTTTCCAACATGTTACAAATGAATGAAAGTCAACCAGTCCACTTCTCTAAATTTTACAAGAGAACATAAAAATGGATCTTCTCTCGATCCAGTTCCCTATCGGCAGTGAACAAAATGTTGAAGGCGTTGTCAAGACTTTCCTATCTCGCATACAAGAACCCTTGTGCAGTAAACGAGCCCTCTGTCTCTGATATAAGTTAAAAATTTTAAATATAAAGATGGAATAGTCAGCTTAGCGATTCTTGTAGAACTAGAAGGCCGAAAATCGTGGTTCAAATCCCGCTGTTGGCAAACTTTTATTTAGTCTGTTAGCGGTCGGAGATAGATCACATGGGATCTGAGACCCTCCTGGGGCTCACCCAGCCTCTATAAAGTAGTGCTCAAAATAAGGGAGGAAATCTAGCGGTTGAGCGTGATTTAGGACAAATCACCTCCCTGCACAACCGTGGTCATCACGGATTCTAGTGTTTGTTTTTTTAAGTTGAAAAAAAAAAGTTTCGCCAAAAATACACTGAAAGCTAACCACTTAGAAAAACCTTAAACAAATCTTTTATTATGCCGGTTGATCATACTACAAACCCGCCCTTGAAAATCAAAATTACTTACGATTTGTCATCAACGTGTTTCTTAAAGCTTTCTCTATTTGGCTTAAAAACTTTTAAATAAAAAAGCTTATTTTAGGAAAACAATTAATCATACTACCGATTACAAAATAAACTCTATCGCGCATAAATATAAAATTGTATAAATAATCGTAATCGATAATCTCATCACGTCACAATACAGTTTATATCATCCCGAGCTATGTAAATTACGACACATTTTAACGCTCAAAATAATCATGCCTGAATATCATTTCCATCCATATAGGAAAGATACACATTAGGGAAAGGTATTATTTATTTTCAGTAATATATTCAGTTTTTACGTGCCGAAGGATTGTTGACCCTTGTGGTGAAGGTTTTTTTTTTTGCATTATCAATATCTCATGAAGGCTAATATTTAAAGAAAGATAATTTCTTCTTTTGTTTTATATATAAACATTTTATTTTATTGCCATCGTATACTGATGTATTAGTTTCAACCAATTTAAATATATTATTATTTATTTTAATCTAAAATATTATTTATTTGTAACATACACAAGGAGTCGTGAGAGAGGGGTAACTCAGTGGGTTACTGCTCTGAAGGTTCTTGCTTCAAATCCAGCTATGTGTAGATAAATTACTTAACCTTTAACAGCGATAGATAGACCACGGACAACATCCCATGAGGCGGTGCAGATCCTGGCGGGAGGTATGCCTGTAGACCTCCTGCTGGAAGAAGAAGCTACTAAGCATGAGGTGAAGAGAAGAGGCTTCGCAGCTCTTCCGGAACGAATGCAAGTGAGGACGAGCTCAGGAAGGACTCACTGACGGAATGGAATGAACGGTTAATGATATCCGGAAAAGGGAGCACCCTTAGGAAATACTTCCCCACCGTCGAATCAAGATTAAAGGCTAAGTGGTTCCTTCCTGATTACTGGATGTCGCAGATCCTCACGGGGCATGGGGGCTTCAGATGGAAGGGGACTTCAGATATTTCCTAGCTGCCCTGGGTAACCCAACTGCCCAAGCTGCGAAGTTCCAGAAACTGCTGAGCATGTAGTAGCATCATGCACCGCATACGACGCCCTGCGCGCGAGATTATCAAGGAAAACGGGAATCTATGATATTACCGAGGACGTGTTCCCTGAACTTGTGGAGGAGGTGAACTACGCAAGTTTCAGGTAATACGTATATGGATGGAAGAAGGCAGTAGGACCGGCCCACTTCCTGATTACCAGGAGAGGACCGGCACCGGGAAGGCCGCTGGACCAACCCTAGGAGGACTCCGACGAATGAACGAAGAAGACGAGGATAAGGATAAGGTGTAGCCCTAAAGTGTACGCCATAGTTTCAGTTGATTATACAAATAAAGAAAAAACAAAAAAAAAATCCCGATTTGTACATCCAGTGGTGAACCCCCACTGGAGAACCCTGTATGCCTCACAGGCAGGGAAGGGGGTAAAAAAAAGATAGGCCACGGACAAATCACCTCTTTGCACAACGCAAAGTATAGTTTCTACCATGTATTGAACCCAAGGCCATTCATCTGTTGTAGAGGCAGTAGATAAAAAACAGGGAATCGTTTATCGTCCCATTGGTGATTTTAAAACTTTGTAAACTCCTTGTATTTAAAGTGCAATAATTTTGGTACTGTTTGAAATATATTATTATTTCGTTTAATATAAAACGTTACGTTTTAATTTATAGTACATACGATTCGTAAGAGGGGATTAGCTCAGTGTGTAGAGCGCTGAGTTACTGTTCTGAAGGTTCTGGTTTCAAACCAAGGTGTGAAAGATTCAAATATTTTAATTTTTTAACACTGATAGATGGACCTGTTGGGATTTACAGATCTTCCTGGGCCTCACACATCCTCTATAAAGAGAGTACTGGAGTTAGTAAAAAAACCTTGCACCGCTCTGTGACTTCGGTAGGTTCTGTATTACATAAAGTACATTCCCTACCATCTACTGAATGCGACGCCGCGGCGTCATGGGGTCTAGTGTAACGGGAAAAAAACGAATGCGTTGAAGGTCCCATTGGTGATTTTAAATCTTTAAATACTCCTATTATTATATTTTTTTGTGCGGTCAGAACTCTTGTTTTTTTCCTTCTAGTTTAAATGATTTTATCGTATTTTTACTTTTTTTCACTTTCTTCAATATTTTATTTATGAATAAGAAATATACAAATATATATAATCTGTGTTATATCGGCAATTTATTATCTGAGGGAACTTTATGGCTCTTATGCTCTTACTTTATTATTATTATTATTATACTCGTGCTTATTTTATTTCTTGTGACATTTTTCTCGTGTTCTTCGCTGAAGGAGGGATCATTTTAAAGGCAAGTATCCATACTATTTGATTTTATATTAAAAATATTCATACAGTTAATATCATAAGCTGAAGGAGGGATCATTTTAAAGGCAAGTATCCATACTATTTGATTTTATATTAAAAATATTCATACAGTTAATATCATAACATTCACAGTACAATCGAGATTTTTAAAATTATACTGAAATTAAAATGTTTAATTTTACGTTTTCTAACCGCCAGTTATTCCTTTTCCTAATCGTCTCGTTGTAGTATTCATTCCTCTCGACGACTTCCCACGAACTTCCGACGTGGCCCGTTCGTGACTAACTTCAAGCTACGTCCTCACTACTAGACCGTTGCTGAGACCTGGTCTCAGAGACGCGGATTAGCTGGTCTAGCTAGGCGGTTGCGATGCCGCTGCTGAGACTAATCACCGTTGCTGAGTCCGTCTCTGAGACCAAAATCGCTGGTCTAGCGTCTCCCGCTCCGAATGGGAGACCTTAGACCAGCGGGCTGAGACACGGCAAAATCTGAGCAATATTCAATATTATTACTGTCATTATAAATTGTGATTATACATTTTAATAATAATTATTGTAATTATAGATCGTAACTATCATGTGTATACTTAAAATTATAAAAATAATTTAATTATGTTAAATATAATATAATTAAATGACTGGTCTTAATTTATTTAACATTATTTCCCTCTTCTCATGACCCAACCACAGTCTTGGCCGAAAATTCCTACAATAAATAGTTAATTTAAAGTGTTGTGGATCTGATGAGGAATACGTAAATTCAAGTAATTGTTTATACCTATTTAATTATGCAATTTTATTTTTTGATTTGATCATTTTATTGAGTTGTACAACTGTAATACATACATCTAGTACAATTGCTATTAGAGTAAATAATACATGATAGGACATGTAGAGATACTATCCACTGGCAGCACTCTAATAAAGTTCTATAATAGAAGGTCCCGAGGCCCTCTTCTCTTCAGACGCCTAGGAGGATTGTCCGGGATGGAATTGGATGCAAGAATGGAAACTAGTGGGTTTGGATGGGTTTGAAGTTTATTGTGGAATGATAGGTATCTGGAATGGGCTAAATCGGTAGCATATGGAACGTTAAGGTCATTATGGATGGTTTTATTTGTGACAAAATAAGGAGCGTTTAGGATTTTGCGAAGGATTTTGGATTGCAAGGATTGGATACGAAAGGAATTCGATGGTTTGGTGGAGTCCCATAGTTCAATTCCGTAAGTCCATATAGGCCTTATAACAGTCACATAAATAAGTCTTTTGTAATTGATCTGAAGCTTTGAGCGTTTATCTAGTATGTGTTGAAGTAGTCGGAAGCGTCTAGCTGTTTCTTGTCTTTTCAGTCTTGTGTGAGGGTACCAAGTAAGACGCTTGTCTAAGTTGAGTCCCAGGTAGCGAATCTGTTCAACAGGATAAGTGGAGTACTATTAAAGAATCCAGTAGGACAGGAAGTCATGGGTTTTCGACGAAGTGTAAAGGTAATTTGATGGGACTTGCTGGGATTGATTTTAATTCTCCAATTCCGACACCATTCTTCGAGGCTTGATAGGTGTAATTGAAGGGATTGGGATTCAATATATGGGTCGTTATTAAGTGATAACACACATGTGTCATCAGCATACGTGGAGATGAAGGTGTTAGGATGGGTTGGAATGTCAGCTGTATATACTGTGTAAAGGATAGGACCGAGGATGCTACCTTGAGGAACGCCAGCAGACTGGGAATAGAGGGATGAGTAGGAACCTTTATGACTTACTTTAAATGTTCGGCCAGTTAGAAAGGAGCGAATGATTAAAAAGTATGTAGGAGGAAGGAATTGTCGGATTTTGTAAAGGAGACCTGGGTGCCAGACTCGATCAAATATGCAATGTTAAATTTTTAATTCATTGGTAATTTAAACAAACAAATTAATTGAATTTTCACTTGATCTAACCTATTACAGACCATTCTATTACTATCAGTTTTTTTTTTAGATAAGCGCGACCTTTAATCATTGCATCAGTCTTTTAATTTTCTATTTCTTGCAAATTTGTATTTTATTTCAGTGTGCTATCTTATTTTCTATTATTATAGTCGACAAATATATTTTTAATTAGAATAATGCTTTAGACGTGAAAGCTGTGCTAAATGCAATTATGTGTGATAAAGACGATGAAATTGATTAAGATATCGCGAAATTCCTAGAAACAATTTTTAAGTATAATTTTATAATTCTAGTCATTTTTAAAATGTAATTTTGTATTCTTTCTGATTTCCTTGAGAAGCTGTATAAAAAAAACAAAACAAAAAAACTGTTCTATATAACGTGTTTATTTTTAAATAAACTTTTATTGTATTTTTTTAATTTATAGGTTTTGAGCAAGTAAACTGAACTTCACTATTTTCTTCATTGATCGCATTTGTTTTGTTTTGTTTTTTTACTGAACTTTGAAAAATATTATATATTCGTTGATTGTGGGAAATGCAAGAAGGTTAATATAAGTGACCTAGGTCATTGCTGAGACGGACTAAGGTTTGTCTCGTCTATTGCCTAGCAAATGTCTTATAGTGTGGACGTAGCTTAAAAGCAACCGCTTCAGCAACGGTCTAGGAGCAGCCGGATTAGTCTCGTCTAGCGTCCACTCTACTATTTCAGTTCCTAGACCAATCCTAGCCAATACGCCATAGAGAACATTGTTTTGTGAGGAATGATTTCGTGCTTTATGCTTTAAAAAATACAAAATAAAATATTTAAACATTTTATTGCCTGTTATTACTTACTTATATTAACCTTCTTGCATTTCCCACAATCAACGAATATATAATATTTTTTCAAAGTTCAGTAAAAAAAACAAATGCGATTGATGAAGAAAATAGTGAAAATCAAAAACTAACTATTTTAAAACTTTTGTATTTTTGAAGAATTTACACGTTCAGTTACTTGCTCAAAACCTATAAATTAAAAAATTACAATAACAGTTTACTTAAAAATAAACACGTTATACAGAACAGTTTTTTTTTGTTTTGTTTTTTTATACAGCTTCTCAAGGAAATCAGAAAGAATACAAAATTACATTTTAAAAATGACTAGAATTATAAAATATAACAAAATAACGTGTTTATTTTTAAATAAACTTTTATTGTAATTTTGTAATTTATATCTTTTGAGAAACGCAAGTAAACTGAACTTGTAAATTCTTCAAAAATACAAAGGTTAATTAGTTTTTATAAAAAATAGTTAGTTTTTGATTTTCACTATTTTCTTCATTGATCGCATTTGTTTTTTTTTACTGAAATTCGAAAAAATATCATATATTCGTTGATTGTGGGAAATGCAAGAAGGTGTATATATCTCAGACTTTAATTGATTTATAAAAAAAGAAAACAGTTATTCCAAAGTCTTGAGTTTTCACTTCTGTCAACAGTCCTCATGACTGCCTATTTAAAAAAAATTATGGAAATATGGTGATTCTTGTCATTTTCCTTGTTTTAAGCGAATTGAAGATATCCGAACCTATAGTATTTGTTCGAATAATCGACGCTCTTGTGTATTGAGTCACCCACAAATATCTATTTATAATTAATGGAATACTCGCTAACAACTTACACGTTTTTCACCTACAGCATCAAAATAAACTTTTGATATGTTCGATGAGCATCAAAGTTATAATTTTTTTTCCAATATAAGGTTTCTTTCCCTCAAAACTACACAGCGTACTTTTAAATCTAGAAACGTACATGCTGTGAATAAAATATTGACGAATCACTTGATTTCTATGGTAGCCGATTGTGACGAAAGATGTTCACTCCACTATATTGGGAATCTCTAATGAACTGCGCTATAGGATGTTCTTGAATGACTCATTGAACTTTGAAGAACGTATTTCTATTTAAAATATATTTAGAATATAACAGAATAGAAAATTAACTTCATTTTAGAACCAAGTCCCTTCAGAATAACAAGCATCAAAAATTAACAATAACAAAATTAAAAATAACAAGATCAGAAAAAAAAATTTAATTAATACAGATCATAAGGTATTTACAAAACTGCCAAAAAAGTGAACTAAAAAAAATGAGTATATTTCGTGTACATATATAAAAAATGCTAAGCAACTATTTATTGGCTGTTATATATAATAAATATACATATATATTAGCGAATAAAATGTAAATAAAGTTGCAAGAAAAATTAATAAAGGTTATTATTCTATGGTAGGTATTAAAGAATTAGGTAAATCTCGAAAAAAAAAGTTTCGAATGGTCTGCGCTAAATAATTGAAAAAAAAACCAGTAGCGCTATAACCCTTGGGTTCAGAACATGGTAGAGATTGTACTGTTTTGTGAGTGATTTGTCCTACACAGGTTTTTCTCCCTATGAATGTTATGTTCAACAGTGTGATGATACTAAGACAGGTCAGAGGATACCCCATTAATATTAAAGAGGAAATACCAAGTCTAGGATTAGCTGGAAAACAATTCAAGGACAGAAAAATATTCATAAAATACATTAGTCCTGGAAAAAGAGAAAATTGGAGAAAAGTGGGCAGATAAGCGATGATGAGTGAGAAAAAGAGTATATGCATATCTAAATAAAAAACTACACCACCGCAACCCACGGAAGGCCTTGAGTTCAGTACATGAAGGAGACTGTACTGCTTCTTGGATCAAGCTCAAACGCCAGGTTTTCTCTTATTTATAGTACCAACTTAAACTGTTGATCGGGGAATTTTGTTAAACTCGTTTTTAAAATGGTGATTTTTTATTCATGACTATAAGTGATATAATCACAAATCAAGTATTAAAAGGAAATAATTTTTAAATTATTGATTTTATTTATTTCGACAAACTATTTTACTATAACGTATATGAATAGTTATATCATTCCGAAAATCCTGGTTCTAATCCCGCTACTGGAAATACTTTTATCCAGGATGTTAGTAGCCGGAGATTGATCATAAGGTATCTAGGACCCTCCGGGGGTTCACCCAGCCTTTATAAAGTGGGTATCCAAAATAAGAGGGGAAATCAGGCAGTTGACCGTGATCTAGGACGAATCACCTCCCTGCACAAACACTGTCGATGAGTACAGTACATGTACTAAACTAAAGTCTTTACCATGTACTGAATCCCAGATCATTTCACAGGTTGTTGTTGTTAAGTTTTGCAGGTTGTTGATATATAAATAATTAAATAGAAATATTTCGTCCTATTAACAGGGTAATAGTGCCTGAGTGAGTCTCAGAGTGATGTGCAGATCTTATAAAGCGCATCTATATTAACAGATTAAATCTAGAGCCCCGGTGAATAAGTGGTTAATGGTGGTGAATAAATCGTATTATGTCGAGAGAGGGTTAACTGCTTTTAGATAACCGGAATCGTATCACTCTTGTAGTTTTTGGCTTGAAATGGAGTTGTAATGTAAACAATAAATCCTTTTCAATAGCTTTTTTATCAGTATTTCATCTATTTCATCAGAAAACCAGTTAACAAATGAGAAAAAAATTCGGTATTTCTTTTATCTAAATATACTCAAGTATCATAGCAACAGAATAATCTTTATTTCATCGTTATTCGCTTAACAAATTTTTAAAGAAAATATTAGGAATATTTTCAGCAGTATGGCCCATTGGTGGCAGATCTGGGGATAGTCGGTGGAAATTCCTTGTAAGTTTACCCCGGCTAAGTCCGATGGACTCACTGATCAACAATGTGAGCAGCCCCCTCAGGCTTGCTTGAGGGATGTAACGTAGGTTGAAACGCCCTACTAACATTATGTTTTACTTTAAAAATATCTCTAATAATCATGGATCTTTCTAATAATTTCTAAGGTAAATCGCTCGTTATTCGAAGGTAAACTATTCCCCCGTTCGGATCTCCGGGTGGGGGATGCTTTAGGGAATTCCTGGTGGAAGTTGAAATATAGAGATTTACGTACAGAGAAACTCACTAAGAATCACTTTTACTCACTTTTAAAAATTCACAGGCAGAAAGGTGAGATCGATTTTTAATAATAATAATAAATCAAGATTGATGAAATAAATGGAGTGAGAAAGAAAATGTTAGTTAAGATGACTAAAAGAGAGGTACCTAGATGTTAACTGTACCCTGTATCTGGCCAGACTGAGTGTATTAATTGTAATACGTATTTTTATTTACTATACATATTTCAATATTACATCTTAGCATTTACTTATTGTAATATTATTACAGTTGTAAATATCATTAAATTAATCTAAAAAAAAGTATATCTTAGAGTACACAGGCTTGTTCTTTTTTAATTATGATTGTATCACATCGGATCCAATGGAGGTGTACCCTTACCTGGTAACTAAGCTTTCCCTCATTAGAGCAAACTAAAAAACTAACAAATTACTACGAGTATAACTCAAGAACGCCTGGACAGATTTAGATTTTTCTTGGGTTTTCTTCTTTTTTGGCAGGAGACCAGACCTAAATGGTTCGAATCATCGAAATCGGTCCAGGCGTTCTTGGGTTATTAAGTCATTAACATTAATGTAGAGCTAGGTTAAAATAACTTTAAGCCGTATGTATTGATTCCTAAAAAACATTATATTTGGTATTATTTACAGCACTATTTACAACAAAATAAAAAGTAAAACAATTGTAAATAAGAAACTTACCTAAAAAACAATCGGTTTTTAAAGTTAATATAATCAATCTTTATAACTAAACAATCTTTATAACCAAACACAATGTAGCAATCACAATATGTCTCTGACTGACGCTTCTTAAATACCAAAACATATGTTCCTGAGGTTACAGCATGGTTATACCTCAGTTACAAAAGTAAAATGGAATGATTCACTTTTACATCTCCCCCCTTGAAATGGTAAAAGCTTACTACTATGTACATAATTGTGCGACCGTCGCTGTCCATAATTAATTTCATAAATGTTTGAAGATATTCGACGTGCTACCTTGAATGGTCCAGTGCGCAAAGGATCCAATTTTTTACGATTTAAACGATTGCCTGTTTCTACAAAAACCAAATCGCCAATTTGAAATTCATACTCCTTTTTTTTTCTGTCTACTCTGGTTTTATTCAATAGGTGATGGTTTCTTGAATTTTGAAATGCTTGGATCCTATCTGCTTCTAAATCTGTTGGTGTGTTAAGAGATGGAGGTGTTATTAATGATTGTTGTCCGGTAAGTAAATAAAGTGGGGAGAACTTGGTCACACTGTGAGTTGTTCTGTTGTATTCTTCCGTACATTCTAAAGCAATCTTGGACCATGGACAACGTGGTTGTTCACTAATCTTGCAACGGATGCGGTTGACTAATGTTTGGTTTAAACGTTCATTCAGGCCATTTGAGAAAGGACAATCTGCAGTGAGTATAAGCGTAATATTAAACTGTTGAAGAAAATTTTTAAATGTCCTAGAGTTGATTCCTGCATATTGATCTGCAAGTAGAACTTTTACATCATTTTTTTCAAAAATAGGACGTAAAACTTGAATAAGATTATTGGATGTTTGACCTCTAGAAGAGTAAGTATATGCAAACCGTGTGAAGTGGTCTACCAAAAGATGAAGAAAACGTTTAGGTGGTCGATTTCCTGCAAAACCACCAATCTTATCCAAAGACATAATCTCAAACGGTTCCTTTGCTGGACCTAATTGAGACAATAGGCCAATTTCTCTAGCTCTTCTCGATTTGTTCTTTTTACAAGTTTCACACTGGTTACAAAATTCTGTAATGAGTTTGTCCATATTTTTGAAATAATAGAAAGGTCTTATCTTGGCTGCTATATGACCTGATCCAACGTGTCCATAATAAATGTGAATTTTCTTTATTAATAATAAACCAAAATCTTTCGAGACAAACAAACGTTCTCTGCCTCTTATCTTCTTAAAAATAAAATCGCCCTTTTTATACAGCTTTCTGTTTAAAGTGAGTTCATTCTGGTTGTCTTCTTGCTCACGCTTCAATTCCTCAGTAGTAACTAAATTGACAATTTGAAGTATTTCTTCACAGTTTTCAAAAGTTTCTAGCACTGGGTTTCTGGATAGAGCATCTGCTTCTTGATTTGACTTACCTGGGGAGTATCTTAAAGTGAAATCGTACTGTGATATATAGTAAACTAAGTCTCCCAACTCCTCATCAGTTCTTGCTTTGATTTTTAAATTTTCAAGCGGTTTGTGATCAGAAATTACTACAAACTTATGTCCAATTAACCAATGCTGCCAATAACGTACTGCTTCTTCTATAGCTAAGCATTCCAGATATATTGCTTTTTTCTTTGCCTGAGCTGGTGTGAACTTTTTTGAGAAGTATGCAACTGGGTGTAATTCGCCATTATCCTGAATCTGTTTTAAAACTGCTCCAACCCCAAGATAACTAGCATCTGTAAAAAGAAACGTCATTTTTTTTGGATCGAAAATTGATAAGATTGGGCTATGACATAAGTATTCTTTTAGTTCTGTAAAAATTTCATCACATTCATCTGTCCATTGAAATTCAGTATTATTTCGTAGAAGGTTATGCATTGGTTCAATTTTTCTTGTGTAGTCAGGAATATATTTATGATAAAAATTTATTTTTGCTAAAAATTGGCGAATATTTTTCTTGTTTTGTGGTTTAGGAAAATCTTTGATTGATTTCAGGTTATCATGATGTGGTCTGACATTGTTATAACCAATAATATGACCCAAATATTTGACAGAGGGCTGTGCAAAATTACATTTTGATAATTTCAAACGAAAACCTTCTAATCTAATTGCTGTCATAAGTTTTTCAATGTGACAGATGTGCTCATTGAAATCCTTGGAAAATATCAAGATGTCATCAATGTAGTTAATGCAAAAATCTTGAAGTCCATAACGTCGAATTGCATTAGCGAGAATACGTTGGAAAATTGATGGTGAAATTTTTAGGCCAAAAGGTAATCTTTTCCATTGGTAATGTCCATTCTGTGTAACAAATGCAGTCTTATGCCTATCTTTTTCTCTGATTGGTATAGACCAGAATGCTGAATTTATATCAAAAACTGAATACCATTGACAGTTTCGAGCTTTTACAATTATATCCTCAATCATTGGAAATGGTTGAGATTCCGGAACTAGAATTTTGTTTAATTCACGAAAATCAATACACAATCTTGTTCTTCTATTGTCTTCTTTCTTGTATGCTAATGTTACGGGTGCTGCTAAAGGAGATTGAGACTCTTCTATCAAACCTGCTTTCAGTAACTTAGTTATTTGATTTTCTATTTCCAGATTATCTGGTATTGAGCATCTATATGGTTTTTTTGAAATATATCTGTTTTCTAAAAGTTTAATGTGACTTTTTTCCAGTGATTTGTTTCTTCTCTGAAGGACCAGCATTACTCTTAATAGCACCATAAGATTTTCGAATTTCTTCATTTTTTTTCTTTAGAGTATGCTACACTGTCTCTTCGAAGTTGATTCATCAGCTGCTCTTTAGTATGGATTTCTTCCTTATCAAGGCGGTCCTGAATGGAAAAGGGAAGACCTACAACTATATGATTAATGCGTGACCTATCAGACATAGTTGGTTCTGTTTCTAATAATAATCTTTCCTTTTTCAAAGCATAATCCATCAATGACCCAGTCTTAAAATGAAAATTGTAAGCATAATGTATATTACGCCAACTTTTGTCGCCATATGTCTCTATAAATGATGCTCTCCATTCGTTCCATTTACCTTGCACAGTAAGTTTGCATAAAGTTGAGCTGTACCAGTCTAAAGCATTATATTCTAAAAATAGTCGCAATATTTGGATCTTATTTTCATCCGAATTCATTTTATGTCTTTCGCACTCTTTTTCAAATATATCAATCCATTCAATGGCATTTCCTTTACCACGAAATTTGTCTAAAACAAACTGTTTCTGTGCATTATTAATGTCTAAAGACTTACCAGCTTCTAACCTTTCAGTCAGCTTCTCAATTACCTTGATGAGTTCCGGCTGATTTCCAGTTTCTCCTATTGATTTATCTTTAGCTATAGAAGGTTGAGGACATTCCTGTAATTCTTCTAAATAATAATTTTGGAAAACACAGTTTAAGTTTTCATCAAAATATATTGGAACTATTTCACATGGTAAAGTAACCTTAACACTACGATACTGACCTTCTTTGGTAAAAGATTTGCAGACATGTTTGATAATACCAATTTTAAATAAACTAGAATGTATTTCAGAATCTTGATATTGGTTAGGAAAAACATATGTAGTTTCGCAGGTCATTAATTTCATTGAAATAACCCTAGCTACCAAATTACTATTCTTCTTCTTTTCACTTTCAAATCTAATGCAAACCTTTACTGGATCCATAATTTATCTTCATAAAAACCGATTTGTAATGTGGTAATGTAGAGCTAGGTTAAAATAACTTTAAGCCGTATTGATTCCTAAAAAACATTATATTTGGTATTATTTACAGCACTATTTACAACAAAATAAAAAGTAAAACAATTGTAAATAAGAAACTTACCTAAAAAACAATCGGTTTTTAAAGTTAATATAATCAATCTTTATAACTAAACAATCTTTATAACCAAACACAATGTAGCAATCACAATATGTCTCTGACTGACGCTTCTTAAATACCAAAACATATGTTCCTGAGGTTACAGCATGGTTATACCTCAGTTACAAAAGTAAAATGGAATGATTCACTTTTACATATATTTTTTACATTTACATCACTTTTACATTGATTTTTTAATGCCTCTGAGTACTTTATAGCTTCCTAAAGGGCGCATGATCCTGATCGAATTGCCGTTTCAGACTGACCATGAACGTTCGCATTTTAGCGGATTTCCGATAGGATGGAGACGAATACAGGTCGCTTCGATTGATCTTTGTAAAACCTTCGCTGCGGACCAGTTCGTTCTGGAAATAATAGCTTTGTTGCTCTCTTGTTTCGAATGTGTATGAAAACAGCGGTCGACAAACTGTATGGAACACACATCATTGAATCGACTGCGATTTTTGGCTCACCTCATTATTTGGTTTATAGCATTTTTTATTTAGTCCACTCTTATACTGCTCGGTATCTTATTTATTTCTCATTTGAATGTAGGCAAGTATTGCAAGGATTTGAAAAAAAAAAAGTTTTTTGTTTATTCATTAAAGCTACTTTGTCAGATGTGGCTAATCGGACGATGTTTCAGTGGAGTCCTAAATTTTGTTTATGCAGATAAAGGATCTTTAACGAGTTCCCGACAACATTTTTTTTTTATTGGTGCACCCTCACACTCTCACTCTAGGATGCTAACTAGTCACCATTTCCTTTGGTAGTACCATCGTCCGCAAAGGGGTAGCCGGAGATCTTAATTGCATGCTTAGCCGAAGTAGCGAAATGGATGCCATGCGTCGTATTCTTTCAGCATTTGGAAGCGTTCGAGAAAATTTCAAAGAGACACATAATTTTAAAACGAATAATTATCACTTGTTTGCACTTCTTTGTTAGTTTTGCTTGTTCTTCAAGGTATTGGTATAATTTTTTCCACTACCTATTTTGAAACACATAGGTAAAATAATCACACATAACAGACTTTATTGTTGGTTAATTCGTTAACTTGTTTATATTCTTTTATTAAGTCGCTACAGCCCAGTCGCAAGTGTCGATACGTCAATTGCTTAATTAATCCATCAGTTATATAGCCCATTCATATATTTGCAAATGACTTAATTAAAAAACTAACCTATAAATTGATAAATTAACCTTATATACATATATCAGCACTTATAATAAGACGTACTTAAGAATACATTTATCCTCTACAGCGATAAGTTAAGTTCAAGCGCTCCCTAATCAGTTGAGGTCTGAGCTAAATTAGATTCTTCTCCGAATCTGTTCAACGGGAATGTTCGGATCAGAGATTATACTACTTTAGCCTACGATCCGTTTAAATGCCTCAACTTCAAACTTATCGAGAACTCCTTTGTGTCTTCATCGCCAATTCCTTTATTACGTGATCTCGATACCTGATTTCCCCCAGGTAAAGTTTTAGTGGAATTACTTCGCTAAGAAAAGAAAATGCTCATTAGAATAAACACTATTTTAAACTATTATTCGAACATCTAAATAAATATAAGTAAAATATAAGGGATAAGGTTCAGCTCTTGTTGGGCATTAGACGAAAATAAATTATTTTCTTGTACCATTTGTGGTAGCTTGAGATATAATAAATTGGAGATTAAGTGCCATATTGACTTTAACCAACAATTAGTACTGCTACTGAAGCTTTTACTAGTTTCCTACTGGTTCTAGTAACGTAGGACTATATCTGTTTTCTTTTTTCCACATATCTTCCATTATTTTCCCGTGTTTTTGCTTCCAACTTGCGCCTGTTTTATTCTTTGCCTTTCTTGAATACCCGGAGCATTCTGAAGTTCTTAAGTGAAGATCATCCTTCAATTCCATCCGGAGAGACCTCGGGCTCTTCAATGCCCTATTCAGTCTCCTTAATGCTCGTGTTGGTCATTTGTCCGCTGTTTAAGATACATGAATACCCTTTTTATCATTCTGCTTGGGTCTATTCTATGTAGGTGCCCGCAAAACTTTTGCGTAATCTTATTGTATCTGTAATTTTGTCTATGTGTGTGAAGATTTCCAGGTTATGAAGTCGTATATAAATAGAAGAAAACCTTTAAACGAAGTCAACGTTTTTCTCAATAACTGTTTCTTCTTGATACGTGATCTAGAAGCGCATCAACATTTTCTCGTTCCGGTTCATACCGCATACAGTGTCACTAGGCGGATTACTGTCGAGTAGTGCCTAAGTTTAGTATCAATGGATATGGACTTATTTATCTTTGGTAAGGTGAAAGGCTGCTTTCATCTATCTATCTCTTGTTTTTTTATATATTTTTTTCTTTCGTAATTTTATGATTTTTATTTTTCTATCTTAATTTGGTCAAGCAGAGCAGCTCAGTGGGTAGAGTGTTAAGTTGTTGTGCCAAAGCTCCCGTGTTTATATACGGTGTTCATATCCCAAAGGCTCACATAGGCTGAGCAGTCCCTACACAGCTGTTGTTCTAAACACAGCACAGTCTCTAACATTTTCTGAACCCAAGACTATATAATAGGGTAGTAGTGCATCCTTGTAATCATTATGTATATACCGTATTTCCCTAGTCTAGTATTATTTCGTGAGACATCTAGGATACCATCCTTCGCCTCATTTCAGAATAATGAACTAATGAAACTTTAGCCAAACTGGAGACTAGAGATGAACTCGCCGCTATCAAATCATGTTGTAATGAAAGGGCCCTAATGAAAGTTGAGAACTGCCGCAGAACGCAATCGGTTTCTCGACTAAACTAGTTTACAAAGCTCAACACCTCTTCCTATACAACTTATAATTATCTAAGCCTCTGGGTCCTTAATGCCTCCAATTGTTCTGTCAGTCTCAACTTCTATAAATTATTCTTGATGTGCGCTTATACATGATTCGCCCCCCTAAAGTTTTCCTGTCCAACGGCAGCCCGCCAAAATATTATGCTAATAGTAATAAGGCATAACAAAAGCGAGCACTTAGGATTCTCTGCTTACGAACTTCCTTCCACTGGTAATTACCCATACCAAACACCGCCACATCATTCATAACGCAATCCTCCCACCTTCGCTTCGGTCTATTGCTCGGATGTTTACCAGTCAGCACAACACAAATTAACTTTTTAGGAATTCGTTCTATACCGAGTGCAAAAACTTTACAAGCCCGCCTTTAATCGCGCATTCTTTCCTCTCGAATTTTGTTTTTTCTAGTTACCATAGACCCAAAGTACTAAAACTTCTAGACACGTTCGAACTTATTCCCTCCTACAACGATATCACCAACATCTTCCCCTTTTCTGCTACCAACCGTATACTTAGTCCTATCCGAATTTTTTCCCAGTCATAAAAAAAGTTTCACTTGCATCGCGGTTTCATAAAACCACACAACTTTTTTACAAAAGGAAGGAGTATTATCAATAAAACGATAATGAGGAGATATGTTTTAAGATGTTTTGAATAATAATAGGGTGTATAAAAACAAATGACCGTTTTTTAACCAAATATTTGTATTATTATATCTTTGATCGATAATTCGACACAACACATTCCCTGGAAAGTTCGCGAGTACTTGTGGATGGATTTGAATCAACAGCTTCCTTCAGAACCTCATTAATATCCATTACTGGTCGCCCGGAGCCTTTCTTCCTTTTCAACGTCGTATCTCCACAGTTAAATTTTTCAAACCAACGCCGCGCAGGACATCTTCCCCTTCATATTTACTAATTTCGCGAGATGCTTCAGCGGCTGTGAAATTTGTTTTCCAGTAATGTGTTAAATTACGAGATTTTTGTTGGACACTGTCATGTCCTATCTCATCAAAGTTTCTGTGTTTAGTTTTATAGTTTCAGCGTCTTCACCCAACAGTACCAAATCGTCCCTAAACCCAAGCATGGATATTTTACTATTCATATTCAAATTCAAACATTTTTCGGTGTATATAACCTAAGTATAAAGTATTCAAGTGTTAAATTGATTAATGTTAAATTGAACCGTTGAAAGAATCGCCTTGTTTTAAACCTGAACGAACATCAAATTTGCTACTGAATTTTGGTGATAAGTTAAACAAATAAAAATATTTATGAAATTTTATCATGTTGATACGTTTGGGTGTATTAAATATAGTTTAAATAATTCTATTTATTTTGGGATACCAGAGTAATTATTTAATTAGTCTTTTTACCTGGCTGAGTGACCTATTTCTTATCACTGTATTTTGCCAGTTATGCAAATTCATATTTATTTTTATAATAACGTCCGGTACGTACATAGCAAATTATTATCAAGTAGCCATTAATCACCAATCTCTCAAAATGTATAAAATAAAGTATGATTTTCACGAACATATTATAAGGTTTTTGTTTTAAGCAATGCCTCCACAATAAAAATAAGAATTAAAAAGAAATAAATCGATTATTTCTTAACGAGAATTATTTGTAAAAGGTACATAGTAGATTTGAAGATCAACAAAAATATTACTAGCGTACACAGATTTTTTTCGTGATAAAAGAAAGAAATAAGTAGGTATCTTGTAGAATGACAGAAATGTAAAAAAACTTTACATTTCTAAAAAACAAATTTACATTTCTAACTGTCATTCTACAAGATACCTACTCATTTCTTTGTACATATTCTTGTATTATTACATTTTACTTACGTAACCTCTAGAAGTCTAGTATCATACAATTTATATCTATAATTAAACTATTTTTTTTCTAAATCCTTCATATTCCACCCATTTTTTTATATTTTAATCTTCTCATTGTATATTTCTATTTACCTTCTCATTTTTTCCCCTTTATATTATGTTTACTTTTCTATTCTTTAATTATCATTTATTTTCTGTATTTTATATTCGTTTTCTTTAATTATTATATCTGTCACTATTTTAATTTCTGTTCTTCATCTGTAATTTTATCATATTCTGTAACTACTTTAATATTCGTTATCTTTAATTATCACATCTATTCACTATTTTATCATATCTAGTCACTATTTTAATTTTCTACATTACATGTCACTATATTCTTGCTACTGCAACGTTTTTTATATTTTTGTTCTGATAGCCCTGAAGATGGCCTAAATTGTAGGTCGTTAAGTCGGCACACAATAAATAAGTATACACTTATTAAGGTGTTTTCATTGACTGCACCTTACATTTCTAGTTCCAGTCAACCAATTCTTCTCTAACATGAATTACATTCAAAATCGTTTTCTGAAAATGTATTTATCCTATATCCTTATTCGTGCTTTTTTACTTTATGCGTATTTTATCGAGTAATGTATTCAATCAAAAAATAAGTTAATTTTTCCATACGATAGTACGATACACCTCGTTGGTTTTATAAAAAATTGCCAACACAAACAGCAAACACACGAACATGGAATATCTATTAGGTTGCCATGGATTCATCTGAACCAGATGCCATGAATCTGCGAGCTATATCAAACATATTCGAAACTTTGAATATCCCAGTTAAATAAAAATGTATCCAATGTATGCAGAAAACTAATTTTATATTTGGAAGAAAATAGTCTGGGCAAAGGTCAGAAAAAATCTCTTTAATAAGGAGAACTATTTATTTTAAGCCAATGTTTCAACCAATATTGCAGGTCTTCTTCAGGGCTTATGATGGGGTCAAGGTTTGACAGTTTACTACCAAAACATTAATAGCAGCCAGGTAGTCAACTTTCAACACTTTACGCCGCTATAAGTCCTGAAGAAGACCTGCAATGGGCTTTATAATAAATAGCTCTCCTTAATAAAAAAATAAAAAATTTCTGACCTTCACCCAAAACCATCTTCCTCATATATACTTGGTCAACTTATATGATTCGAGAGTAATTTTTTTCCATTACTATCCCTTTGAACATCGTCCAGATAGTTGCATTTTCGACATGATTATTTTTTTCCTTTACAAAGTTAAGGTTATTCTTAAGATTTTGCAATATTATTCATCAATCCTAAAGCGATACTTTGCACTTGTATTTGTTTGAGCTCTCGCAAGACAGTAGGACCTCTCGATGAGAGCTCCGAAAATATGTTTGGGAAAATAAAGCTGAATTCAAAACACCAGATCGCATGTCATTCTTATGAAACCGTTTATTGAATTAATAATAAAAATCATGGTATACATATATATAAAATTATAAAACAAACTTTGATATCAAACTAATTCAATTAAATTAAAAACTTGAACGTTATGCAATGAAAATAAATTACTTAGACTGAAAATTATAATTACAATTAACAAAATGGAAAGAAAAAAAAACAGTTCATAACTTTCTCTTGTGAAGGTAAATCTAAACTATTTTGACTATAAATAAAAAATGTTCAATTGATCAATTGTAAAATTAAATTAATGTTTATCATGACACTAACTAATAATGTTTGTCTTATTGGCCAATTGGAATAATAATAAAAAACAAAATCTTCCTTATCTGACTTGTAGAGTTCGACGGCGGGGCGAAGATCGAAGATGTCGATACACCAATGGAATTCTCCTCGGCAGGGCGGGTGAAACCTCAAAGCAATTTTTCTCAGCAGGGTGAGAGAAAATGTCCATAAAATGATCGGGTCGGATGCGCTGTGGCGACTTTGACTGTACTTGAACTAATTCCCAACTGCAGTAGGGCAACGAATTAGCAAAGTTCAAATCCATAATAACAACTCTGAGAGTTACAGGTAGCGATGTGCACGTAAAGAGGCTCTTGCCAATACTGTCCTGCTTGGTATAGCCGGGCGAACCGCCGTTTGTTTTTCTCACTTCACTTTTATAACATATGTTTTCAAACTTATCACAAATATCAGACTTATAACTAAACAAATACCTATTAATCTATTCAACAATTATTATAAGTTAATTAAATTAATATATACAATTAATAAACAAAGTTATTATGTTAAATTAATAAAGAAAAATAAATAAAATTAAAGTAATCTTTCTTTTACAAAATATTTATTGTTTCGTTTATGATTAAAGTAATCTTTTATAAAATGAACTATCCGGCCTTAACAGTATTGATGAAATGTTACCTCAAGTGTCTCTAAACATTAATTACTATAAGATGTGCCTAGATTTATCTACATAAAGATGTTTATTATAATATCTATAAAGTGATTCCACCCGTGACTTGTTGACCCAGGTCCCGACCTGTCAGTAGACCGGCGGAAGCTGAGGATGCGGTCGGGAGGAGCAATTCCCATACGGGACTCTACTACTCGCCCCCAGGGACATCTTACACTATTATAGAACATCATAAGAAGCGACCCATTTCTCCAGAACAGGTAATTCAACAACATATTTCAATTTACTTTATATCTATGGAATACTCCATTATCTATTAATCCGTCTAAATAATCATCTCAAGACCTCAAAACAAGAAAAAAATTTCCTATGAGGCAACAAACGCTTTGTTTAGGAGATATTCACATCTAAAGATTTCATGGTTAGGAATTATTTAGGCATAGAAAATAAATAAAACTTATTTTGTTTGTTCCAACTACTTAATTTATTAAATGTAAACCAATAACATTCATATTAAATGTTCAAAGTGATTTCCTTGAGCATTCAGACAGGCTCGGCATCTTTCTTCAACAGCAGCAGTAACAGAACGGCACTGGATATGTGTTGTTGTTTCAGAAGACTCAATTATCCTTCTTCGTAAAGAATTAAGGTCATTCACTGGCCTTGCATAGACTTTTTGTTTAATGTCACCCCAAACAAAAAAAATCCAGTGGTGTCAGGTCTGGAGAGCGAGCAGGCCAAGCCACTGGTCTTGCACGGCCAATCCATTGATTAGAATAATTAGCATTTAGCCTAGTATAACTCTTCTGTAATGTGCAGGATAACCATCTAATTGAAACCACGTGTTCCTTCTCAGGTGTAGTGGAATATCTTCAACTAAATGGTGGTAATCATTATTAAGAAATTCCAAAACTGTGTCCGCATTGAGTTGAGGTGGTAAGAAACGCGGGCCTATTAAAATATTGTCTATCATCCCGAACCACATATTGCACTGAAACACACATTTAATAAATAAAGTAGTTGGATAAGTTTTATTTATTTACTATGCCTAAATAATTCGTAACAATGAAATCTTTAGATGTGAATATCTCGTAAACAAAGCGTTTGCGGACATACCTTCATAGGAAATTTTCATCTTGTTTTGAAGTCCTTAGTTCAAATTTTCAGTTTGGCCATTTAACCCTGAAACACCCTATATAATAATATATTTAATTATAAATATACTCTAAGGCTTAATAGCTTACAACACCTGTATTGTCATTATTATTATTATTATCTTGTCCTTTTTCTCGGTTTCTACCAGAGAATGGACCAACCCGGACATGAGTTTGTATAATGGTAAAATACATCAATGATATAGAAAATAAATCAATATATAACCATAAACAAACACTTTATTGTGAATATCCCCCTTTATAAAATATTGCTCTTACTTTTTAATATGCCTTTATCATCTAAACTATTGTATTAATTATGTATTCCGTACTCTAATACGCAAATTGAAATTAAATTTTATAATTGAATATTTTGTCCAGTATTGATTTCCCATTATCATTCCCATTTTTCAATAATTAAGTTAAGATAAATAAAACGCAATTTTAATACCCTAAATCAAATAATTTTCCATTTTTTTTTTTTTAGTTAAATGCCTACAAACAGTTTCACAGTTTAGAAAAAAGTTTCACTTGCATCGCGGTTTCATAAAACTTTTTTACAAAAGGAAGGAGTATTCAATAAAACGATAATGAGGAGATATGTTTTAAGATGTTTTGAATAATAAAAGGGTGTACAAAAACAATGGATGGATGGATTTAAATCAACAGCTTCCTTCAGAACCTCATCAATATCCATTAATGGTCGCCCGGAGCCTTTCTTCCTTTTCAACGTCGTATCTCCACAGTTAAATTTTTCAAACCAACGCCGCGCATTGCGCTGGTTGGTCAAGGACACCTTTCCCTTCATATTTACTAATTTCGCGAGATGCTTCAGCGGCTGTGAAATTTGTTTTCCAGTAATGTGTTAAAATTACGAGATTTTCGTAGGACACTGTCATGTTTCTTCTTTGAAATAAATAACTAAACTGAGGCTTTTTTGAAGAAGTCAAGTGTTAGTAAACAAGCTTAGAGAATGCTCTAAAGGGATTATTAAGTGTTGGTAAATAATTAATAGCATTCAAATATTTACAGTCTTTTGAACTCTGGAATTTGATAAAATGGTCATTTTTTTTTTTATACACCCTATTATTAAGCTTACAGCTGCTGAGCTTATGGTCCCGGGCTTGAAGGATCGACTCTATGAGCTGTGCAGACCATTACGTGGGCTTACCCAGCCTCTGTAATGTGTGAGCACCTTAAATTTGGGGGGAAACCTGGTAGTTTAGTGTTTTAAACATTCATTTAATGTCACTTCTTGCTGCTATGGCTTATCAGGCGATGCTATATCGGTAGTCCTGAATTTCGCCTAGTCAGATATAATTAGGATAGGGGGTCATTAAGGATTAACCTGTCATCGCACAGATTCCGGCCATTTTAAGTCCCTTCTAAAATGGTATAACTAAGGATTTTTACTCCCTTTAAAAAATCCTGCCAGGCTGCGAACCCGCGACTTATGATCTAGTAGTTTGTTATGCTTGACACTAGACAACTGGTGACCCCTATTATAGTTTTTAATCCTCAATGTGGCATATATTTTGGTCTTAGAAGAAGACAAATATTACAAATTACAACTTTTATACTGCTTTTAGAGGTGTTAAACATTATCGCAATATTAAAATGAAATATTCTGTGAAAAAGAATTTATTATATTTAATTTATGTCGATTATTTTTTAGAAAAAGTGAAAAACAGTTTTCTTTATTTTATTAAAGCTATGAGTATCAATTACATTATGGAAGAAAAAAACACATCTTGCATTATGTCTATATGCAAGGTGAATAAGTGGTTTTCTCCATAATGGGTTTCTTATATTTAAGGAAGCGAATTCGTGTTATTTTCTTAATGGATAATTGGCTCGTCACAGTCAGGCATTGGTTTAGAAAGGCGTCAGTGCTTACATTACGAGGATGGTCTGAAAAGTTTCTGCCGAACATCGCCAAAGTTCACCAAATGGTGCTAGACGACCGCCGAATTAAAGTGAGTGAGTTAGTGTTGTAAAAAAATAAATAAATGTTATTCTACTTTCCTAACATCAAAATTTGTTGATATAAGAATTTGAGCGAGTTTATAAAATTCCGGATGTATTATTTTTATGGTTCTGATTCTTCTCCTTGTTCGCGAACTGTATGCTATTAGAATGCTTACCTGAGCACCACTGGAAATACACTTGGAAAAATATGTTGGACAACATTTATGGGTAAGAGTTCTGTAACTGGTTCCCCTCGTCGCTGCGAAGGCACTATCGATTCGAGAGGTCGGAACAGCAGCATTCCACCGCTTCTGGGTCAGTGTTATGTACAATCGTGCCTGCCGTTTTCGGGATTCACGAGAACCTTTGGGTGATTTAGCGATGTCATTAAGGATTTGATGGAGGTATAGTGGACCCAAGCAGCTCTTACTTCTTTACGGCTTGACCCAAAAAGTCTTAGAAGTTCTCTGTACTTTAGTGCGGAAAGTTCTTCCATTACGCCGGATAAGACAAAATTGAGTTTGTAAACTTTCCGTATCGATGTAACTAAGAGACCCTTCGAGGGTCTGCCAACTATTGTTATAATTGATCTAAGTAACTTGGTCGCCCCAGTTCTCTTCCAACTTAGATCTCTAGGACTCTTAGGGATCTAGATCTCATTTTCATAAACATAAACTTTATGTGTAATGTTTGAAGATGATATTATGAACTGATTAAGACTTAGACAGCATTTGTCATAAATAAAAATGTATACTGCCCTTTTTTTTCTTTATTTAGCCTCGATATTTTCCCCGTGCTCCCTCGTCCAACGCTGGAGTAGCCCCATTCATTCCTATGTCCATTTCATTCCCATCTTTAGCTTTGGTATTTCGTGAAACGTGGGGATTTAGTTTTATCCTGAGATGTTTGAATTCTAGAATATCCTTGCAAGGAATCTCCATTACCTGAAAGTCTTTTTCTACATCTTCTAACCAGGTAGGTTTGGCCTTCTATAAAGTAGGTACAAATCCGGTTCGTCAATCTTATCGGTATGTTCCAATCTTAAATATTGGCCCTAAAATGCAATTATCCTTTTCTTTATAACATCTGGTATTTTCTTAACATGAGTGCAAAGCTCACTGTTACACCGTTGCCTGTATTCACCTTGGGCCACGATTTTTCTAATGATACTTCTTTCTTTGATCTCCAATTTTTCAAACAGGCCTTTCTCATTCATTGTGAGGCATTCCAAAGCATGCAAAACATCTAGTTGTATGACAGTGCAATAATACCTGAGTTTTTCACTCAACGACATTGATCTTTTGTTCTAAATGCCTTTGGTGAGTTGGTACGCCATTTCCATTTAATTCAAATCTTTAGATCTGCTTTTGGAGCCTCTGCCTGTAGCTAATTAAATTTTTTTATGGCCATGTTTAAGGGATCAGAGACATTTGCAAGATCTCCTCAAAAGCGAAGTAATCGATAGAAAGGTTCAGTTTTTTGTAGCCCAATCCATTTATGAATTTTGGACTTACTCCATTTTTGACACCTCTGTAGGGGAATGTACGACTCTTGCATCACCCACGAATGACTTTTTCAAGTACGCAGTCGAACAGCAAGAGTGAGATTCAATCTCCCTCCCTAACTTCCCTCTTAATTTCGAAACACTCCTCCTACATTGATTTTGGATGTTGTGGTAGGTAAGGCCTGCCCTCGTTTTGTCATCTACTCCAAATTCCTTAAGAATTTCAATTAGAACCAATCTATCAATCGGGTCGTAAGCCCTCTCAAAGTCTAAGAATCGAATGGAAAACTAGAGTACAGTTAAGAAGAAAATTGGAAATTGGCGCCAGGGAATGGATGATGGTGTTCAAAATGGAGTAACATACAAAAACTGAGCCGCTTTTGTGGATGATCTTGTAATTTTCTCTGATTGCTTAAACATGACCATAAAACAAATTAATCAGTGACAGGCAAGCTACAGGCAACGGCGACAAAAGCAAATCTCCAGATCTCTGGGTAGAAAACACTTTTTATTACAAACAACAAGCCGAGGAAATGAACTATGGTGTCCAAAATGGAGTCTTTGAACTCCAACCGAGATAAAGTAGGAAGGTTTTGAAAAATCTCGTGTATTGTTTCTTTGGAAGCCTTGCACTATTTGATCCATTTGACCTTCACGTTTTGCATTCCGGATGGGGTTTTTAATTTGGGATTTTTCCTAGGGATAGACTCAACTTGGTTGTTCCTGTAAACTGGTATTATACAGTTTAGAAATTGACTCCTCTCAAAGTGGTTTTCGCATTGAATACCAAATAGCCGCTGATTGTACCCTCAACAGTTTATTCCGAGAGCCTCTCCGCTAGCTGAAAGGATTGCCGATGGGAGGAAGGCACTCGAAGGGAATTAACATGGCTTAGTTCCTCCTATGATGGGAAGTTGGTGAGACAATAAGTATTGTGAGGGTGGCATTACTGGCTGAGTACCCGGAAGCTTTGTCATCGTCGACAATGGTGTCTTCTTTTACTCCCTCCCCTTTCATCCGCTCCTTTGTGTCTCCGATTCTATCTCCTTCCCCTATTTATGATTCGATTCGCCAATTTGCATCATCACAGTGTTTTAAAAAGGAATCCAAAGCTTTAAAAAAATCATGAAACTAATAAAATAAAATATGTTTATATTATTTTTAATTTACAACTGTTTTACAACAATACAAGAAAATATAATGAATGGTAAATAATGACTTGGATAAAGACAAGTAAGAAAACTACCCAGTGGTGGTACTCAAATAACAAGTTCAGCTTAAAAGATCACGAGACCATCGTCTTTTCATACTCCTCGGAGGATTATCAGAAATTGAAGAAGTAGCTAGGTTTTAAACCATTGGGTTTGAGTGAGAATAAACTTTGATATGAATGGATTGAAATCCAATTCGGGCCAAATCAGTCCAAATGGGCCTTATAATGTTCATGAATATGAGTTTTTTGTAATTAATCGGGAGTTAGACCTTTTGTCTGGTAAGTCTTTATGTAGTCTGAAATTGTGAAAAATAAAATATATTTCAATATCGATTTTTTTCTTTTGCATTGCCTTGTTTGTAAGAAGCTCAATGTTCTTTATTTTTGTTTTTATTTATTTAATTATCAGTTTAACTAAAAAAAAAACTAGAAAAAGTAGATACTTTACCATTTACTGAACCCAATATGTTACATGGATTGTAGTGAAATAGGTTTTTCGTTTCTCCATCTAAGGTCGTTTGTTCATTCGTTAAGAATAGATCGATAATTACTCATAGCGTAGTATTCAGGCTTGCAAACCGTGATGGCTGAGGTCAGGGCCAGATATTTGGGTTCAATGCCTTCTGCCCTGGGTCAATTAATATTTACACCGAAACATAAATCGACTATGATTTGTACCCTAAATGCCTTTAAACACAAACGAACAGATTTTTTTTCCCCCATTTTTCCGTTTTTGAAAGTTTATTTCTTTTAACATCTACATAATTCATAGATAACCACAGACAACTCAGATAACCACAAGGGAACTGTTAACAAAGAATGAAAGACAGGTGAAGTTAACAGCACGTTTAATTCCAACAAACTCAGTAATTAACTGAGTTAGTGAGTGAAAAAACACATACTTGTGGCTTACATTGCAAGCCCTGAAGAATATCTGCAATGTGGGTCGAAACTTCGGATTCTAATAAACTTTTTATCACTCTATATAAGGAATTAATTCGTTTACCTTCATCCGGGCCTCTATTCTTCTCCAGGCTCTCTATTATTTTATTCATATATTTTAACAATTATGATCGCATGATTTGCCTATAAGTATGTACTGTAATGGATTCTCCGCAGTACACAAAAAACCGTCTGGGAGGGGGGGCATGTGCCCCCGTGCCCCTCCCCTGGATCCGCCTATGCAGAACAATGCCAACAGAGGACAGTTAATGACGTGGTCCTTGGTAGACCATTATGAAGAAGAAGCGACCAAATATATAGTAGATAAGATATATTTACTTTTTTATTACGTAACCAAATCATTTTTTAAAATTTTGTATATGTACCGCTGAAGCGAGTACAATTTGTGAGTGTATGTTCAAATTTTTATTGTGTGTCTGTGTGTATGTGTTTATCTTATTCATCTGTAATAAAAACCAAAGTTTTATATAGAAAACCATTGGCATTGGTTATCTAAAGTTTTTACACCTTTAAACACAAGAGATTTTTTTTAATTTTTCCGTTTTTCAAAGTTTATTTATTTTAACATCTACATAGGTAATTTACTATAAAATTGGAAGATAATATATGAAGATCCGTGGTTTCGATAAAAAGGCCCGTTAGTATTACCAATACGGACTACAACAACTTAGTGTGCATACATTATGAAATATACACTATATATGCCGTTGTTACAACGTATAAATATAGACGATGTTTTATAAACACTTTCTAATCGGCAATATTAAAAAAAAAAAAAATTGGCTTCAATTTATTATGAGACATGAAACCACCACTATCGATTCCCGTTCCTAATGTAACGAGAAAAAATTGGAAATGGACTAATACTGACTCTTACGTAAGCATTAAACATTAACGACACTTTTGTCAATCAGGCCTGCGTTAGAAGACTTAAAGCGATATGGAGATTAAAAAAAGATATGTTACCTTATTAAACCCCAAAAAAATACTTTTTGAAATAAGAAATGGAGGAAAATTGTAAATATATATTATTCGTGGACATTGTGTGATGCATTGTATATTCTGTAATGGTAAACAATTTAAAAATCGTGCAGATATGTTGGCAATCTATGGATCTAAATATTATACTTAATATTATTTGATCTTTCAACAACCACGGACGAACACTAGGAATCTACGGACCACTGTATATACTTCTGCAGGAACCCATGATTTCGTTATTTGACTACTACTATTAATAATAATAATAATAAATAATAATTAATAATATCATATGAAGACTATGGTAATAATAAGTTTATGATATAATAACCTTGCAAGGTTACTTGAAGATAGTTTACTACTATTCCATGCTTGGATATTAGAAAGAAAGTAAAAAGAACAAATGTTAGAAATTAAAGGTTAAAAAATGGCTTAATTAAACATAAAAATGGTAAGAGTTTATAATAACAAAATTGGAGGTCTTCAAAAATCATACGTTTTAACTATAGCATTCAGCATCAGATTATTGAAGTTCAAAAATTCATTTGAACTATAATTTTTTTAAATATTTTTATTTTGAAGAGAATAATTTGTCCAGGCCGAGATTCGAACCCGAGTCGCCCACGTCACTAGCAAATCTTTTTTCTTCAAAATAAAAATATTTAAAAATTATAACAATTAATAAAAAAATAAAATAAAATAAATTATATATCATTCTTTTACGTTTTATAGCAATATTATGTATGACTTTATGTGTAAGAGAATCCATATAAAAAGTCTTATTTCAAAACAATGAACATAACTATATACATATACACACATCGTGTAAATTATTCATAATTATTATTTCATGATTATGCTAATTAGCGTATTTAACAAACTGTATTTATTGATAAAAAATATGTCGTATACAGCGGTCTCGATTGACTATTTATGTTACATGTCAAACGTGAGAGGCATTAATGCATTTTACATTAGACCGCCTTAGAAAATGACAGCTTCTAACAAATGATAGTTACTGCCTTATCAAAGCCAAGTGTTTTGCCTTGTTCTAAGTTATAGCGCTTACTGAATAGCAATTTGATAGCGGTTCAATGGCTAGGGCATTACAAGTGTGTCTAAGTATTTGAAAATAATTCTGTATTCGAACGGTACAATAATAATAGTGAGATTAGTATATTTGAACTTATATATTAACTACTTTATAATCAACCATTCTTATTAAGTATAATAATGTGATTTTGTTTGTCCATTTTACGTCACTTTCAACAAACAGTATCTACTACTAGTGCTGCAAGCTGCTACTATTTTTTGCCAGGGACTTCATCCACGTTGATTTCGGATAAAAACTTCAGTTGAGTTTAAACGGATAGTGAATTAACTAACTACCTACACCAACTTAAGTTGAGTTTAAATGGATAGTGAATTAACTAACTACCTACTCCAACTTAAGTTAAAGTCATACTCCAAACTATTCACAATGACTTAAAACATTTGTGAATTCAGCCATCCTACCAAATCTTTCAATAGTGTCCGTAGAATCCCTTCGTTAATCGATTATAATAAACTGTCCTATTAATTATTAAATGGCATGTGTACGGAACTTTCTATGAGATTTTGTTTGAAATCCACTAGCAAATATAAAGAAAAAACCGCAGACGAAGCCGCAAGCAAAACCTAGTTTTAAAATATGAATTATTAGTCGATCCTGTATTTATAATTAAAATGACGAATCATAATTTTGCCAAACATTTTGCAATTAAATAACTGTTGGTCAAAAAGCAGGATACCATTTTTAGAAGGGAATAATTGCAATTTGTGTTCAAAAGTCCCATCCAAACATTCATCCCTTATTTGCATGGGGGAGATTTAGCAAAATCTTGAATGCCATTGTTATTATGTTTAAAAGTAAAGCCTGCTTACTTAATTTCACACCTCTAACTTAACATGTTACTATTTCCCCTATTTTACACTTATAGGGATCGATTTTCAAAAAATGAAAAAACACGTAATTCTTTATGTTAAATTTATAAGCTAAATCTTAAATTTCATGGTGCTCGCTTTAAAAATGACGTGTTTTAATTAATAGGTGTTTTTCAAAAGTTTTTCACCCATTTCACCCTCTTAGAGAATTAATTTAGCGTTGGCCTTATAAAATGTACCTACTGTCCAAATTTCAAGTCTGCTGCTTATATCGTTTTGGGTTTTATTTAGGAAAAACTCTTTTATATATATAGATAACTGTACATTCAATAGTGAAAATATCAACCTGATTCCCTAGTATTAGATATTATTATACAAAAAAAACGTTTTTAGACCAAAAAATGTAAGTTAATCTAAAATTTTATGGGACTTGCGCTAAAAGCGAAGTATGTCCCATACGAATTTTCATCCCTTATTGTTATTATTTCATCCCCTATTTTAAACTTTTAGTGGTGGTTTAAAAAAAAAAAAAGAAGTATTTCAAATCTAGAAATGAAATCTAAAATTAAAAATGACCTAAGTCCCATTCAAACTATCACCCCTTATTGCATGCTTCTAGGGGTTGATTTTACAAAATCTTGAATACCATTGTTATTATGTTTAAAAGAAAAGCCTGCTTACTTAATTTCACACCTCTAAATTAACATGTTACTATTCCCCCTATTTTAAACTTTTAAGGGTTGGTTTTCAAAAAATAAAAAAATAAGTAATTCTTTATTTTAAATGTAGAAGTGTGTGTCTAATTGGGCGACGCTGCAGTGGGAGCTCTAAATTTTGCCTATCCAGGTTTAATTAGGATAGAGATTTTTAGCGAGTAATCCAACGTGCAGACTCGGAGCCCGCGTTGAACGCCCCCAACTCTTGTACTCCCTTTAAAAAAGCCTAGGGCCAACTACCGGGCAACCCGCGATCTTGGGCTTAATAGTTTGTTATGCTAACCAATAATGTGATTGTCAAGTAGGTAAGTAGGTAGCCCTAATCACTTTTTGAAAATTTTATTGATTCCTTTCATACGTAATGGCCGTTTTTATTATTTCTAAAATTCAGAGTGGAATAAGTGGACTTCTGTTGTTAACAGATTGCAATGACCAGTTATTAGTTCTCTCATTTATTTACCATTTACCACCACAATAATTGAATGAGCATAGCTTTGTATGCACTCGAATGCAACGATGGAAAAAAAAAACGATTTTGTAAAAAAAAGTTGATGAATTTAAATGTGGCCACTCGGCAGCCCTAGTTACATTACTACCGCGTTTGAAAAATTTTCGGAAAATCGGAGAAATTTTCGTACTAAAAATTATTGATGTGAGTGGTGATCAGAGTCAGGAATAATACAATCCTCCTTTCTACCAAGAGGTGAAACTATCACATCCACTTATTATGTATGATATTGACATAATACATAAAGAAACCTATAATAAAACATCCTAGATTGGTTAATCGGAAGAGACCTACACTCCAATACCATGTTTCTCGGCAGACAGTGAAGAAACTAAATGAGTTAGATTACTAATTTCTTTTGGTTCACTATTTGGACAACTTCCTTAGGCGTACAATTTTTGAAAAAGATACTCAAGTCAAAAACACAGATTTTCAGACATTATTTCAAATCAAAAACTAAATTATTAGGTTGAAAAATGATAGATAATTTCAATAAAACGTTTTGATCCTCGCTTAAACATAAAATAACAATGTTATAATTTATTTTATTGTTGTATGATATAATTTTTTTAAATATTTTATTTGAAAAGAAAAGATGACATGAGATATGAAAAGATAAGATATGTGGGAGACCCGGGTTCGAGTCCCGGTCCTGTTCATATCTTTTCTTTTCAAATAAAATATTTATAAAATAACAATGATTATGTTAGTATCGTAAATTACATCAGGACTCACAACCAGTCAGCATTGTAGTACATATTATAATATATTGATTGTTTCATTTAACGTCACTTTATGCTGTTATGGCTAACTAGACGATGGCATGGTATTGCCATGTCGCGTTCCCTGCCAAAAGACGACATAACTAACGATTCCACCCCTTTAAAAAATCCTAAGACGACCTGCGTGCTTTCGAACCCGCGACCTTGGCCACTAGGTTATGACCTCATGTGACCCTATTATTGTTCATCGTTAATTGACTTTAGTAAAACTTTTGTGCTGATAAATTGAGGTGTATACCTTCCCTGCATTATAATACAATTATGTTGTTATTTTTTTTAAATTATTGTAATGAAAATGAATTGAAGAAATGTTGATTATCATAATATTTTACTGATTTCATCTCGAGTTGGAAGTATGAAATGTTGGATCTATACTTTGAATAGGCTCTTTACCTTAGCCCTAAAAGAATGCCAACTCCACTATCGCTATCTTCCGGACGATCTCTGGTCACACAGTGGCCACTATCCTCGACACCTCCGGGCTATGGCGACACGCGAGAGTCTCACGAATTTGTTAATCCGCCATAAAAATAGCCTCGTTGATTGAACTTTATCTGCCATGAGCTATAAATAGAACCTCTTTAGACTGCTCTTAGTTCAAAGACGAATGGGAACCTTAAAAATAATTGTTACCACTTATTTAGTCTTAAATACTCATAGCTATTCTTCCTCGGTTTCATAATAATGTTTTCTGTAATGTCTCGGATCTTCCCAATAAATTATGCCATTATATACTTCTCGGATATAAACCGTTCAGTCTTGGTTATTCCCATTTTATTTGGGCCCCCATTTTTTTTCAACCTAGTAATAGCTCGAATCATTTCCAATACTGGTCAAATTTAAATACTTAATTTTGTATTCCCTAAAACTGTATTTACTTATCAAATAAAAGAAGATTTTATAGAGAGGCCTCTTAAGGTGAACAAAATAAAGTCCATATGTAAACATACAAAGCGCAGAATGCGGGCAGTAAAAAAACTGCTAAAACCTATAAAACTTTGCAACAAAAATAAAACCCTGCTATAAACTTCTTTTATGTGGAAAAACTAAATGTATTAAATAAATATTGTTGTTTATTAATGTAACGTCACTTTATGCTAAACAGCAAATTTCAACTCATTATATTCATGGTCAAGTTTGATGGGTGTGAAGTTTTCCAAATATAGCAAGGATAAAGGACATATGTATGCATATATACTTATGTAATAGTTTTATGAGGAGGTCACAAAACTATAAATGTTTGAAGGTGTTGTTTATAAATGTTTTTATGACCGATGGTTTCCATGGTGGCGTCGATGCGATTTCGAACCGGTCCCACCAGCGCATTATTATTATATTATACGCGGAAATTATTTTTCGTCATTTTTGCATTTCTTTCCGTATTGTAAATATTTGATTTCTAGGTTTTGAACAATTTCTTTCAATATTCCAATAAAAATTTTTGGAACTTGACTTTTGTCCAGTTAGCTCCTACTAATCGAAACACTGTGCAGCGTACGCACAGGTTCAAGGTCAGTGATAAATCGGTCTAGGGTCCAAGGAATATGGCTGTTCGAGGTCAGCTGGCGAACGAGGAGCTATATATGTCGTGAAACCTATCGAACGGTCATAAAATAAGTCTTGTCCAAACCATGAGTGCTTTGATATCCCACAACAGCCGATTATTTACGGAAAAAATACGAAAAGTTATTTTTATTATATAAACCTGTAACCACTACGACCCGTGAACGAGTCTGGGGTTCAGTACTGTTTCATGGACAACGGTTCTGCAAAGAGGTGACTTGTCCTAGGCCACGCTCAACCGCCAGGTTTTTTTTCCTTATTTTGGGTACCCTATTTTAATAATATTTTATAGAGGCTGGTTGAGACCCAGGAGGGTCCTAGATCCAATATGATCCACCTCCCGCTGCAAACAGACTAAATAAAAGTAACTGCCTGCAGCGGGATTAGAACCAGGATTTCCGGCATGGCAACTCAGTGATAATATATAATGTAATGCTAATACAGTTTTAATATATAATGAGATTTATTTATTTTAATTAAAAACCAAAAATTTCTGAATTATTATATTGAATTAATTTGAGTAAAATAATATTTTGGAGATTTGCTTATACAAACCTATCGTTTAATGTAGTCATAATTCATAAGCAGTTCCTGTGAATAATAGACAGCCAATTTATAGGTTATTGGGTTCTCAAAAGATTACGAAAGAAGGGAAAGATTGGGGCAATCATCAATTTCATTACTGTGAATAGCTCTACAACTGCTTGGGAGATACAACCAAGTTCTAATAAATATGCAAAGGTTATTTTTATTATATATTATTTTGCATAAAGGATTTTATTGTCATTGTTATTATTTCATTGTTTAAGCTCGTCTATTTTCAAGCTCTTTAGTTTTTCATGGACCGTGCATCCAGTAAATATTATTCAAGTGATACCGTCGCGAAGATTAAGATGGGCTAGTAAAGTTGCTGGGCTCGGCAAGGAACAGATTCCTAAGATGTTGGGAAGTGCTGTGGGGCAGGCCGAGGCGTAGGTGGGAGGATTGCGTTAGGAGTGATCTGGAGGATTTGGGTTTGGGTGGTGCTCTGTGGACGGAAGTTTGTAAACGGAGATTGGTGGTATCGGCATCGAGCCTTCGGGTTCGCTAAGCCTTTTTATTATTATAATTATTTTCATTTAAAAGTCTAAAATCGTCAAGGATTCATAATTCAACTTTTGAAGGTTACTCCGTTATGGGAAAATTTATTTTAAAGTGGATTTTTACATTATCCTGGAAAGAAAAAATAATGAAGTTAATATTATTGTGAATGTTAATATTAGATTTACCGCAATTTATATTTGCCCTAGATAGCAGATGTGTTACTTGTCACATGTCTACACTACATATTTTCAAGTTTAATTCCCTCTCATTCTTGATAAAAAAAAAAAAGCCCTTAGGCATACTACTGATAAAGTTTATTATCCTTTTCTATGTAATTGACCGATTAGTTCCAATGAGTATGTTTAGCTTTAATCGTTATTAATTGGGCTATGGTATATAACGCAAGCAAATAATCAACACACGCACGTTTCTGCGTGTTCACTGAAACGAGAGATCAAATTATTTTAAAAGAAATATGGCTGTTCGGGATTAAAATAATTTGTAATATTTTGTGCGTTCTATTAATTAACATTATTAACAATATGGGTAGCTCAAATCGTAGACCACTGAGTCACTAAGTTTCGGGTTCAAATTCGATTGTGACAGATAAATTATTTAACCATTTAACAGCCACGGATAGACCCTGTTGAATCTATAGACCCTCCTATGAACTATTTTTATTAATAATAAAGTGGTAGAGCGCAGAGTTGCCGTGTTGAAGGCCCCGCGTTCAATCAGACTGTGACAGATTTACGTAATCAGTTAACAGGATCCTTTGGGATCTGGAGATCATCTTGGGCCTCACCCGGCCTCTATGAAATGGGTACCCTTGATTGAGCTATTGATGAAATATCAATTTTTTAAAAATTCTGCTTAGCATTTTATTATTGGTGAGAGAAAAATCCAACCTTTTTTATTCGTATTTTCCTACCAAGTAAAACATTTTTTTTTATGTAGACTGTGGGGACAAAAATGTTTAAAAATTTTGTTTTAGTTTTACTTAATTTCAATGAACTGGGAAGCCTCTTGGGGCTTACCAGCTTCTACGAAATGTTTACCCTCGATAAGGTGAATAACTTGGCGGTGTAGCGTCAATTCGGACAAATCACATCACTGCAAAACCGTTGTCCAAGGAACGTGCTCTACCATATACTGAACTTAAGACTGCACAGATCTACCGTACCATACACTGAAGACGAGTAATAATGTTCAAGTAATTATTATAGTTTACAATCTTTTTTGTTGTTTTTTTTCGGCCTTCTCAAAAATCCATATTTATTGGAGTTCTTAAACGTTTACACCTCCCATCTCAGCTGCTTATTTTTTTAAATCTGGTATTTGCCAAATGAGATTTACCGAATGACTGATAGTATTTATAGTTACTGGAATGTGTGTTTTATATCTAAAATTGTTTACATTCTCTGGTCACGAAGTTATTTGGCTAATTAAATTGGAATCAACAACTCTCTCTTATTCCTCTCACATAATAGCTAACAATCATGTCAATTTTTATATTTTTAACAATAACAATATTTTTATTTCAAAGGTCTGTTGAGCTTTTTATTATTCATAAGAGAAAAATCCAACTTTTTTCATTTATATTTTCCAACAAAGGAAAAGTCATATTTTTTCTGTAGACTTGGCACAAAATTGATTAAAAGTTTTGTTTTAGTTTCACTTAATTTCATTTGAACTTTTCGTCAAGTTTTATAAACTGATCATGTACAACAAAATCAGGAAAAAAAAGCTAAGAAATTAATGCATCAAAAATTTTACTTCTTTAAATCTCAAAAACACACATTTTATGGTAATTTAACCTATTATCAGTTTAGAAGTAAAACATATTATATAACATGAAATCCGTAGGAATCAAAAAGTTACAGTTTTTATCTTAAAGTAAAGGAATTAAATTGTATGGATAATTATTATTATTTAATTGTTATATGCAAGTGCGCAATTGCGCAGCAATTTGATCGATGTATGTTTCTCTTCACTTTTCTAAATGATCATCCAGTTATTTTGAAAAAAAAATATCAATTGTTGAGTAGATCTCTTGGTCTTTTTAATCTTTTTTCAAGTCCAGGTAACAGGGAGTAGGAAAGCGGAAGAACGAGTGGGTTTGGGTGATATTGTGTCGATGAGTGGAATGTTATGTATTTGTTATGAGTATATGATTTCATAGTGGGAATGTTCATGTCGTTGTGCATAATGTGATTCCAAATTTACCATGGTGCATTAATAATTTTTCTGAGAATTATGGACTTTGTTGTTTGTATCTTGTGTATGTGAACTTTTTTTGCTGAACCCCAAAGTTCTGCTCCATATGTCCAAATAGGTTTTAGTGTACTATTATAGATAAGTCGTTTGTTCCTCAAGTCAAGTGAAGATCTGTAGTCCAGATGTGATAGCTGTTTGTACCGTCTAATCAGTTCTTATCTTGTATGGATACTTAAATCCACTAACTTTCTTTCAAATTTTTTCATTAAACTATTGATGTTCTTAATAACTTACAATCGAAAAACATCCATAATAAAAACATACAGTTCTCACGAATCTAACTAGTGTGTAAATACACAAAGGGTTTATTTCTATTTTACTGCTAATAATTAAAATTATTTATCTCAATTCACAATTTAAATTTAAAACAAGGGCTTAGGGCTACAAATGTTATTAAATTAAATCGCACTTTAAAAAAATAGCTACATCATTTTAGGAATGCCATCAGTGTGTTTAGTTCATTTTCTCTGCATAGTGCGTGAATATATATTTCTCTTATGGTGAATGAATGTTTCTCCAACTCCTTAATATACCCAATAATTAATAAAATAATCCTTATTCAATTCTAAGTTAAGAGATGAATGATTTGGATGGAACCAGTCTTTAGGAAAAGTACTCATATTTTGCGTTTTAGAGAAATATGTGACAAACAAGACTAGCTACTTCTTAATACTATTCCAAACTAGATTAGCTACAACTAATACTCTATTATTAACATTATTCTTAACAAAAATGTTAAATGATATCAATAAAAGATACCAATTTGAAAGCTTTAATGGTTACAAGAAGGAATATAATCTCAGAAGAGAGGAGAAAGGCAACATCGGAGAGAATGAAGGAATATTGGAGAAAGCGCAAGAAAGCGTCTATACATCCACGTAAATATATTTTTTTTTGCGTACCCCAAAGTTGTTGATTCGAAAAAATAATTAACATTATTATACTTCATTGTACTACTGAGATCATGAGTGCAATTACACAACTATACCGTACCTCCCATATTTAATATGATAACAGCTGGATAGATGGGGAGGGGGCTTTATAAAATGAGTATCCTTACAGGGTATAAATCATGGCCGTTGAACGTGACCTATTACAATTTACAGTACTGTACAATTATTTTCCTAGAAACAATACAGACAATCTACTGAACCTTCATGGATTATAGAGGTGCGACTTTTTTTTACACGTAGTTATAATCATATTTCTAAGATATGATAGCGTTATGCAAATCAGCAAGATTGGCCCTTTCCTAAATAGCTGTTTGGATAGCGTTGTCGTCATCATACTTAGCAAACTGTCACGTAAGCCAGTTTTTTTAATCACACCTGGGGTAATGGGATATTTAGGCCTAGGTTGTGAATATGCAAGTACTTTGGCTCTGGCCTATAAACAGGACTCATCTGAATAGTAGTCACATATTTCATCCGATACTGTATCTGTTGTGCAACTCGCTCATTTCCATAACACTCCAATCATACCATCTATTGCTTGTCTCGCGAATGGTAATATCAGTCTGAGAGCCAACTCAATCGTTTAGCAATAAGGAGGAGTATCGTTTACACATATACAAGGATGTAAGTGCATTATATAAAGCTATTTAGAGACAATTACAAAGAATTGTGAATGATTCTCAAGACCTCGTTCCTCATATGTTAGTTTAAACTTGTACCACTACAACCCAAGTAAGGATCTTGCTTTTAGATGCTGGTTGAGCCCCAGGAGAGTCCTAAATCCTATATCCATCTCCGGCCGCTAACAGCTAGCGGGATTTTAACCCAGGACTTTCGGCATTGCACCTCAGCACTCTACCACTGAGCCACTCCGCTCCAACTAAAGAAATTAGAGTTGATTTAATTTTTGGTTTATTTAACTTTTCCCTTCTTGTATACTTTCAGTTAACTAGATACACTCTGTCATCCATTCTTTCCTTTTCTTTTTACCAAAGTTTTCGAATATAAAGAAGAATAAGGCTTATCTGAAACCACCAATCACTGCTTACAAACTTCCGTTCGCTCTTAACGCAATCCTCCAACTGACGCCTAGATCTACCCTGCTGATGTTTATCAGTCGGTTGGCGCTCATTAACTCTTTAGGAATTCGTTCATTAAGCCCAACAACTTTACAAGTTACAAATGTGGATTTACTATATTTTTAATAAGGTTGGTCATAATAATAATACTCTCTAGGAGGAATGTCACTTTCTAGGTAATATACGCCTTTTTTCCTGCCTTTGCAACCTTTTTTATAAACATTTTAATCAACAAAAATTTTATAAAATTAATAATGTCTTCAAATTTGGAATAGTTTACCAAATAAATATACAATGATGTTAAACTGGTCTAAATTTTAACAAAAAAAAAAACCTATGAATAGTTACTTAGTGGTTTATTATTTGAAAATAATTATAATTAATTACTATTTGGCGCATATCTCAGGATGCCAGAAAATATTTGAAGGTTAAAATAAAAACAATAATTTGCACTAGTACAACCCGTGAACGGGTCTGAGGTTCAAGACATGGGAGAGACTGTACTGTTTCAAGGACAATGGTTCTGCAGGGAGGTGGTTTGTCATAGCTCAATCGCCAGATTCCCCCCCCCCTTATTTTGGGCACCCACGTTATAAAGGCTGTGGTATCCCAAGGAGGGACTTAGATCTTATATCAGCCATCTCCGAATGCTAACAGACTAAATAATAGTTATGCCTGCATTGGAAATGATTTCAAACCAGAAACTGGGCAACTGAAACATCCAGGAAACCAATTGTACAAAGAAGTTTCCAAGTAGTTTTATTCTTGTATCGAGATTCCCTGAGGCACCCTCAACACATTACTTTTAGAATTTCATTTTTCTAGCATCATGATGGCTTCACTGAAAGATTTATAAACACACAAGAAATAAGTTGTAATCGAAGTAATCAAACTCAGCAAAGTTAAAAGGAAATAAAGCAATGAAAATGACCTGGTCCTGCTCTGTTTACATAATATCTAACACCTCAAAATCAACATAAAAATTTTTTTTTTACTTCAAGGTTTATTATTTTCGGATTTAAATTATTTTTGTAATGTGATCTTGGCCCTTATCTAGTAAAAGTGAAAGGCGTATCCATGGAAACGAACCAACTCGAGGGAATAATTGAGGAATACGAATTTTTTTAGCAGAGGTTTTTGTATAACTTGGATTAGCTGCTGCCTTGCAGACAGAGGAACATGAAGGTACGGCACAACGATCGCTGAGGAATGAAGACTGATTAAATTATTCATTACGAATACCTGATCATAATTCACTTGATTTTAACCATTCATCTGCCGCTAATTGACTCATTAATCGATGACAGGTGCTTGATAATTTATCAATCTTCTCATATCTGAAAATTCTCCAAACCTTTAAATAATGATACTATCGTCTAAAGGTTTTTTAATTCCAATTAAGAACTGGCTTTTGTTCTAGACCCTTGATAATACATCATGTATCACAACTCATTTACCTCTAGTACGTTCGCAACTTAAACTATAAAATATGATTAATTAAGATCTCATATCCAGTTATTTCGTTGTCATCCTTTGTATAAATTGAAGGAATTTTCGTTCTGTACAAATTTCTTTTTTTAATTATCATCGGCTTTTTCTCTATTTTGTAATAAATAATTATGAAGAATTAAGAAATAATTAAGTTGGGATATTTATAGTAGAAGGTAGCCCAGTGTTAAGAGTGCTTAGTTACTAGGGATGGGTAAAGTTGTATCTATCGGATAATTTGTAGCCTATACTGAAAAATAGTGGATACAAGGATCGGATACGGTCGAAATGTACAGGGAACAGATACCCTGTTGAATACTCGGGGTGGGAGGTCCTACTAAGGTCACCCCACCTCTTTCTAGTAATGGATACTGACTAGTTGTATTCACTATTTAGTATCCACGACGATTGGCGTATCCACTACAATCTCTTCCGCACTTCACTCATCTGCTACCTGCTAGACCAAATAGATATGAGACTAGTATTCAAGGCCTTGGTTGTATTAACATAAGAAGCATTAGCTATTCATTATTCACGAATATATTCACTACCTCATGCTACCTTATGCTATTTATTACTATAACATACGAATTAAAACTGTTATATTATTTTTTTGCATCTACTTTGTAAATCAAATTGTGGGATTTAATTTACCATAGAATATGGTTCTTAAACATTATATATATATATATATATTATATTATAATAAATTTTATAAAAATAAATACATTTTTTCTCCAATTTTTTTCTTCCAACAGTTAGGAAATTTTACATTATTTCAAAGAAGAAAATTAGTTTCACAAAATTAAAAACCGGAATATAACAGGTATATCTTTTTAAAGCGTTTAGCGTGCGGCGACGGACAGACAAATATTGTATTACAATACAAATTCTACGTGTCTTAGAACGTGAATAGCAAAAGTTTGAGGTAGGGTTATCAACTATTTGTTCAATTCCATAGCTTTCAAAAAATAATTAACCAATAAAAAACGTGATTTTAATCATTTGATGCCTTATCCAGGTTACTATTTCGGCGAATAACTCTTTTTCCTTTACAAATGATAAAAAAAACTGATGCCCCAAGAAAGGCCTCTGTGTAGCGTATTAGAAGAGTAAGATTCGGGATAACTGTATTCAGCTTCAAAAATATCAAGTAAAAGTATCGGATACAGAAAAACATCCGTATCACTTGTATTCATATTCAGGAAAATCCAGTATCTACCCATGACTATTAGTTACTAATCTGGAGGTTCCGGGTTAAAATCCGGCTGTGGCAGTTAATTACGTAATCTGTTATCAGCCACAGATAGACTATATTGGATCTCCAGACCCTCCAGGTGTCTAATTATGTGGGTACTCTTAATCGGATAAAAGTCTTACGGTTGAGGTATGATATCGCCTATCAATTATAAGCGCTGTTCCATACAAATTACAGTCTCACTTGATGGGTTGTAGTGGTACAGGTTTTTTTTTTTAAGGTGGGATAAAATAATAATAATAAAATAAACCAAAAATTGCTGTGTATCTCGAAATGTCATTTGTACTAAAACGTGCACGAAAAGAGTGTCTTCTGTCAAAATAATAAAAAAATCACAGGATCAAAGTTTTGAAATAATAGATTTATACTTATCATCGAAGGATACCATATTCAGTCATTGTTAATTGCTCTCTAGAATTGCAAGAACAATGAAGGGATAAAAACTCAGTGCACTTTAAATGAAAAAGTCATTAAGAATTGTTTTTCAAGAGGTGCTGAATTAAAACGGATAATTAATTGGAGAACAAAAAATTGAATTTTGTTTTTGTGCTTTCAATTTGTAGAAAAATATACATTATAACAATTAAACCCAATGGGAGTTGGAGTTATTTGATTAATTATATATTTCGAACAATGTGGGTTGGTTCGCCTTCCGGGTTTTTTTCACTAATGCTCCTGTTAAAGTTTAACTTATAAAGGAATTGTTAAAAATTAATGTAAATTTATTCTAAAAAATAGTTTTTAATCTATAATAGTACACTTTAATCTCGGTTCTAAACAAAACAATAACAAAATGATATAGTTGTAAAAAAAATTTCCACTCATTACAAGTTACGCCATTACAATTTTAGCTATGCT
Source organism: Arma custos (assembly GCA_037127475.1). Classification (NCBI taxonomy): domain Eukaryota; kingdom Metazoa; phylum Arthropoda; class Insecta; order Hemiptera; family Pentatomidae; genus Arma; species Arma custos. The sequence continues at coordinate 73,508,864 of CM073764.1, forward strand.
CCGCAGGGACTTTTTTTTTTCTTAAAAGGGTCTAAGTTTTCGGACTCTTAAAATTTTGAGCAGCTCTTTGCTGAAACTTTAGTTTTAATCCCGTCCCATCGAGACCGTCCAACTAACTTCTATGGGATTGGACCGTAGTCAACAAGAAGTATCGAAATTGGACTCCAATTATTGGATTCGAAAGGGTTGAAGTTACCTGAGAAATTATTTTGTAAGTTTAATTTCTAGTTTCCAAGTTCAATCAGAAAACTTGAAATCTAACCACAAGTTGTCTATTAATCCACAAAAATATGTTTGATACCTTTTGATACATCTTTTTCGTATCTTTCGTATTAACTGTATATTTCGATTATTATAGTCTTCAATTAATCCTTCGACCCAATTTTTTTCAGCTTTCTAGAAGGTTATTCGTATTCCACGGAAGCGTTTGAAATTCCATTCTATGGAAAACAGTTAAGTATTTCCTTGATAGGTTTCATATAGACATACCTTAGTGTTCCTCAAAAGGCTTCACTCGTATTGTCTTCCTTAAGGTATTAAGTTGCTTAAATCTGACTCTTGTAGTTGCTTTAAGATTCTAAGCACTCTTTTATCCCGACGTCCAACCATCCATATTCATTTCTGATGATATATATATATATATATATATATATATATATATATATATATCATAAACATCGTCGGTCTTCAGTAATTACATTTAGGTTTTATAGCTTAATAGGTCATAAAATATTTACATTTTATTTACATCCATCTTCTCAGAGGTCTTTCTCTTCTTCTGTTCCCATAAATTCTGCTTTGGGGCATTTTTTTTTGCCATTCTTTCAGCCAGCATTCTTAGAACGACCATTGATTTTATGAAGTTCCCGATTTTGGTATTGTTATATAAGTTTGGTTTTGTCGTAGAGCTAAGTATAGGTTCTTATAATTCATTCTTAAATTACTTCATCGAAGAATGCTCTTAATGTCTTTGCAATGGTGGTGGTAGTAAACGGCCACTCTTCACTAGCAAGGATAAATCCATTTATAATCTTACTTTTGTTCGTTACTCTTTAAAGCCAGTACTTTAGAATAAAATACCCTACATAATTTAAAATCTGTCTAAAATTATACGAGTCTTGTTTTGTTTTTTTAGCCCCTTTAGGTTTGATGGTTTCTAAGCTGGATAAGGATAGGTTTGAGAGAATCTCTTTTACTGTACTGCGTACATTTTAAGAGGAGAATGAGAAAATGGAAGGCTCTAATTTCTTTATTTATTTATTAACTTTAGATTTTTCCAGTGGTGGGGCTCACCGTGTCCTTTTTCTTTTATTAGTTTATTTTATTTATTTCTCAGTTCAGTCTGAGACTTTGTTCGTGATCTTGCCACGTTTGTGGCCATCCTGCTGGGGTGAGTGTCCTGAAAAGAGGGTTAGTACTTTGTTTCAGACTGTCAAACAATTTAATGGGTCTGCGTTTTATGAAGCCTGTAACTGTCGGTAAGTCGAGACTATTGTGTAGGAGGTCCATTTTTGTTTTTTTTAATGTTGTGTGTCTCACTATGCGTTGCAGTACGCCATTTTGAAACTGTTGGAGCTTATTTGCTGTTGCCGGTGTGATGGTACTTAATAGTGGTGCTCCGTAGAGGAGCGCCGATCTTAAGATGCTCTTGTAGATGGTCAGCTTGAGGCGGAGGGATAAGTTAGGAGATGTAAGCAGGTGTTTAATTCTGTAAGACCTGGTTCTGTAAAATAAATAAAAATTTTTATTTTCAATTTTATTTTATTTTATATAATTCGTTTCTAGATTTTTATAATTTTACAATTTTTATTTCTTCTTTTTTATTACCTATGATTTTAGTGCGTAATTCTTATCACTTTCTAATTTACCCATATCATTTCACATTCCTATTGTATATTCAGTTTTTATTTTTTATCTGTAATACCTTAATTTTTTAACTGTCAACACTTTCTGTTTTATTATTATTTTCTTCATGTTTTATTATTATTTTCTACATTTTAACCTTCATAATTACCTTACTGTACATCTTTATCATTTGTTTTTGCCTGTATTCACCTTCTTTTAGTTGATCTATATTTAAAATGTTTTAATATTCGTACCGTTTTCTTAAATTGTCTGTATTTTGCATATAGCCCTGAAGAAGACCTACAGCGTAGGTCGAAACGTTGGCTATCAATAAATATCTTCTGAAATTACTTGAGAATTTCATTCAGTGACCTCTACCCGGACCAATTTCTTCAACATAGATTTTATTTATTTTGAAGCGATTTTATAGAAATATTTAATATAACCATAAATGTATTAAAACCTTCACACATCAGAAATTTGGAGATCATCAATCATTAAAACAGTGATCATACCAAATTGTAAGAGATAGCGCTAGTGTAGTTTTAACAAATCTAAAGTTTCACCTTTAATTTCTTAATTTTTAAATGGTTGCAAGAAAAATGTAATATTTAATACAAGAGAAAAGTGCTTATAACATCCTCGTTTAATTCAGGAGTAACTAGTAAAGTGGCACGTTCCTCACTTTTCAAATAAAAAACAATTTGTTGTATGTTTTACTATTATTCTTTCATTTCAAACATCGCTTATTAGATTATTGTGATTATTTTACTTACTTATCATTGTTTCGTTTTAAATTTACTTACATGGCTTTTCATCATTATTGTCAGTAACTCATATCCCATAGTTTTGGTTCAAAAATCAAATAATACTTTTATTTTATAATTTAAATTATTCCTACCTTTGTATCTGATTTACCCCAATAATTAAATTTTTATATAATGGTTTATTTTTTCTTAATGATTTTGTCTATTCAAATTATTTCATTTTAGTATGTTTGTATTTATTCTATCCAGCTCTGAAGAAGACCTGCAATGTGGGTCTAATAAATAGTATATCTCTATTCCACGAGTTATTTCTTTGACCTGCACCCAAAGCATTTTCTTCCCTTGTTTAACTATCATTCAGTAACTTTTTTGTTCATATTATATGTATCTTAAAGGAGTGTAAATTAGTTATTATTGATTTTTATATTATCCTAGAATGATTAAAGCATTGATTTATTATTATTGCCCTTGTTAATATTAGATCTAACGCAATCTATATTTGTCCTTAGCGAAATTGTTGCCAGTATCTATAAGTTTTCAGGAGAATTTTTTGTTACATGTCTGCATACATATTTAGAAACTTTAATTCTTGGTAAAAAACTCTTATTCTTGGTAAAAATTCCTTAGGCAATCGTGCTGATTAAGTTTAATATTATTTTATTTTAAAGTGATCGATTAGTTTCAATGAGTTTTTTTAGCTTCGAACGTTATTAATTGGGGTATGGAATATAACACAAACAAATAACCAACTCACGCACGTTCTTTTGTGTTGGTTGAAAGTGAGAGGTATCATTTATATATTGTTTTAGGCGTTCTATTATGGGACCAGAATAGCTACGTATATAGTGTACTGTGTTGTTATTCTAGAGGTTTCGGGTTCAAATCTGTCTGTGGCAGAAAAATTATTTAATCTACTGACAGCCATGGACAGACCTCGTAGGATCTATAGAACCTCCTGGGGGTCACCCAGCCTCTATAAAGCAGGTATCCTTAATTGGGAGCAAAACACAGCGGTTAAGTGTGATCTAATCACCTCCGTGTTGGACATTTATCCTAGAAACAGTACAGTCTACCATTCTACCTTCTTCTGAATCCAAGACCCTTCTGGAACAAGATTTTTTTTTATTTTTAGCTGGTGGTAATGATACCTTAGCAGGTCTTTATGATAATTACTTATATGCAGAGAAGTACGCGAAGTTTTCTTGTACTTTCGCTCAAAAATTCATACATGTTGGAGATCAATAAATAGGAAATTCTTAGCAAGTATCTGTAAGTTTACAAACTCAATTCTTTCTAGTTCTTGGTGAAAATCCCTTAGGTATACTGCTGATAAAGTTTAATATTTTTTTTCGTCTAAATCGACCGATTAGTTTCACTAAGTATGTGTTGCTTGGATAATTGGGCTTTTTTTTTTTGCCCAGCCAAACAGGTATAATTTTTCTCCTCCACAAAAATTCTTTCTCTAGTATCTTCAGTTTTTCTAGGCTTATTATAAGGTAGATGTAGTGTCCAAAGATACGTTTGGAACGATCTTTGGACATAAAACGTACTAAATTTACAAGGAGGGTCGACAGTTGGGATTAGAGAAGCGGTATCGACTTAACTTTAAGACACACGATCTTGAAACTGCGGGAGTGAACGGAGATAACGAATTGTGGTCGGGCACAATAGGAATCAAGTCATAAAAGTTTAGCGGGGAGTTGTGCCTGGCAGATCAGCCCATAATGGCTTCCAGTCAGGAACATCAATACTCTTGCAAAACTACATCTTTTATAACTTAGTCTTTATGATTATTCTTCGTTTTTTATTCTTTGAATAATCGTTATGTTTCAAGGTACGTTGGTTAAAGTAATGAACAGATAAATAAACACTTAGACCTAACAATAGTAACTATCTTTCTCCTTGAATAATGTTAGTTGACCCTAGTCGTGTCTAAGGAAGAAAATGGTCCGGGTGGGGATCAAAGAAATTATTCCTTAAATAGATATAAACTATTAGAAACCCACGTTACGACCCACTTTGCAGGTCTTCTTTAGGGCTGGATGGACAAGAAAAAAAAAGATTAAAATGAAATAATAGGAATAGAAACAATTATAAAGAATAAAAACAATAAAAATAACAATATTTAAATTTAAAACTCGATAAAAAAAAGTAAATATAATGATATGAATGATACACCATGGCATGGATAAAAGCGATTGGAGAAACTACCAGCAGTAGTACACAAATGACGAATTCAACTTAGAATTTTAGGAGAATTCAATTAGAATTAGTTTACCTTGTGTATATATATATATATATATATACACAGGAGGAAGAAAATGGTCCGGGTTAAGGTAAAAAAAATGTTTCCTAAACTGGAAGAACTGTTTAATCTAAAGCCAACGTTTAGAACCACATTGCAGGTCTTTTTCAGCACTAAATATACAAGAAACATATAAAATTAAAATAATACATAGTAAAGAATAAAAATATATGTAGTCATGTTGGGCATCAGTGAAAGAAAAAAAGAAAATTAAAATGGGAAACCCTTTAGGTAGATAAAAAAACTGAAGGACTAGTTATTGAGAATTATCAAATAAGTTAAGTAAGTCCTCTTCTTCCGGACTAAATATAAAAAATACAGACAAATTAAAATTATACATGGTGAATTTTAAAAATACATATAGGCATCGAGGTATATGAGTAATAAAACAAACAGATAGGGGGAGACTCTAAAATTAATATAAAAAACAAGGGAAATAATTATAGAACCTACTCAAATAACTAATAAAGAAGGTAATATAAATTAGTCTTATTGAGATGGCGAAATATACAAAGAAATAATGGTGATATTAATGATATAGAAGAATTTGTTGATTAAATATTGTTCAGTTCACAGCGCGTGCTGGAGTGATCAACATCGTCTCTGTGATATTTCTTAATTCTATCTTTAAAATTCAACGTACCTTCATGGCATTTTACATAGTTATAGTTAGTGATTCAGTGAGATAAAATGTGAAATTTCGAGGTAAATCAATTACTTATAACTTGACTATAATAATTATAAAATAGAGTGATTTAAGAGACAGGAGTTAGTTATCTTGCTGCTGGTTGCAGCAGGTCCATCCCCACTAGTACCAAGACTGACTTAGCCATCAGTGCGGCCTCTGGCAGCGAGTGAGGTTGATCTGTGCCGTTTTCAGATCAAACCTATTACGAACTTTTTATTTTTATTTAGTTGTCTTCTCTGTACTAACTTTTTTTTTATTTTTATTTTTTATTTTACTCCAGCAAAATAAAACATCAAAATGAAATTTTACCATCAGGTATTATCTAGTAAAACAGAAAAAAAAAGGAAACGCAAAGAGAAGTCGATCCTTAGAATCGACTACAAGAAATAGCCCTTCTAAACCTAAACCAAATAGAAGGCGTAAAGTCGATACACCTCCTACTACTCCAATTGATAATAAGGAACCCAAGGCAGGACCGTCGAACGAAAATACCCAACCAGGGTCATCTGCTGAGTTAACTGAAGATTCTCCCTTCTACTCACCCAACAGATTTCAGCCCCTAACAAATCTACCGAGTGAAGCAATGGAGACCACATCGGCCCCTAAAGTGCACAGGCCACCACCAATCTTTGTACGGAGTATAAAAAACTTTAGACTTCTTTGCCCACAACTGAATAAGGCAGTAGGCACCGGAAAATACTACTGCACTAGTAGAACCAATGATACAAAGATTCAGTCAGACACGCCCGAGACATACCGACGAATAGTCAAGTACCTAACGGAGACTAAAGCTGATTACCATACTTATCAATTAAAGGAGGAGAGATCCATCAGAGTTGTAGTCAGGAAATTACACCCAACCACCCCTGCTGACGTTATAGAAGAAGAACTGACCGCCATGGGCTTCAAGGGTAGACAAATTACAAATGTCTACAAGAAGAATACTGTACACCCCGGGACAGGCAACAAAACTCCATTACCTCTCTTCTTCATAGATTTAGAACCAGCACCCGGAGTAGAAAAAATCTATGATGTTAATAAACTTTACTATACCCAGGTTCAAATAGAAAAACCTTACCCAAAAAAAGACATTGTGCAATGTCATAACTGCCAAGCATACGGGCACACTAGGCACTACTGCCATCATACTCCAAGGTGCGTCAAATGCGGAGAACCACATAAAACTGAAGAATGTGTCAAGCCGAGAGAAACGCCAGCTGTCTGCGCACTATGTCTCCAAGGCCATCCAGCCAATTATAAAGGTTGCCAAACCTATAAAAATATAAAATCTCATGTTCTGGCAGCACGTCGGCCCAGCGAAGAAGTGAGGACCTCAAGAAGACAGCCTTCTAAAATTGTAGATGGAGCTGTCTCCTACGCCGAAATGTCAGGTGGTCGACAAACAAATAATCTCGGGGCCACGCTACAACCCGAACCCCCAAAACACCTCTCTAAACCACAAATCAATCCTTCACAACCACAAAACCAGCCCCAACAACCAATATATTCCATGAATCAAAATCCAAATATCCCGCACCAAATCCCTCATATCCCCCCTCCTACAAATGCTACGGATCTCACAACACTACTCACATCATTCCTCTCCGAGTTCAAATCCATGGTCACACCACTAATATCTCTCCTAACAAATCTTGTTTCCCATCTCTTTCCTGTCCAACAAAATCCTTAAATGACATCTAGCTTATCCATTCTCCTTTGGAATGCGAATGGTATTCGAAACCACACTGACGAACTAACATCTTTACTGTATGATAAAAAAATTGATGTAGCCTTAATTACAGAAACTCGACTGACCAGTAAACGGAAGCTCAACATAACACAGTACCAAAACTACCGGACCGACCATCCTGATGGAAAAGCTCACGGTGGTACTGCTGTCATAGTGCATCAATCCCTCTCCCATCACTCATTTCCACTCTCATCAAACGATCTCCTCCAGGCTACAGCTGTTACAATCAAAACCTTTTCCTTTCCCATCACATTAGCATCGGTGTACTGCCCTCCCAATAAATCCATTTCCCATTCCGAATTCAGCTCTCTCCTGAACTCCTTAGGGATTCATTTCCTTTTAGGTGCAGACTTTAATGCGAAACATCAACAATGGGGCTCAAGAACTACTAACACCCGAGGTCGCATCCTCCTCTCTGCACTTAACTCCCATAATTCCAGTTTTATTTCTCCAGGCACCCCTACATATTGGCCCACTGACCCAAACCGAAATCCTGATCTCCTTGACTTCTTCATCCATGCTGGCTTAGGTCCCTTAAACTATTCCATAGAACGCCTTGATGAACTATCCTCAGATCACAGTCCTTTGATCCTCACCCTTTCTATAGTCCCAATATCCAAACTTCCTCCGCCATCATTTATTAGGGGACCAATAGACTGGAACCTATTTCACCAGCTTGTATCCGACACCATTGACCTCAGAGTTTCCCTAAAAACACCTCAGGAGTTAGATGATGCAGTCAATTCCTTTACCAATATCATCAAGCAAGCAGCTTGGACTGCATATTCACCCCGTCCTTCCTTCAAAGTCCGCAAGAAAAATCCATTACCGCAAGATCTTAGGGATCTTATCCTTACCAAACGCCGTTACCGATCCCTTTGGCAAAGAACCAGGCATCCTCACGATCGGAGACTGTATAACCACTTCACCAAATTAGTCAAAAAGAACCTGACAACCTATAGATCCGAATCCTACAAATCCTACCTTTCCACACTATCTGCTTCAGATAATTCCCTTTGGAATGCCACCAAAAAAATACTCAAATACCACTCTATTTCCCATCCTCTCCGACGTGAAGACAGTTCTTGGGCTGCATCAGATGAGGACAAAGCAGAGGAATTTGCCAAACACCTTCCCACATCCCACATCCTGAAATCCACCCTAACCACGTTTCCAATATTAATGAATTCCTTTCTTCACCCATTCCTCTATCTTTACCTCCTAAAGCTGTAAATCCCTCTGAGGTCAAATTTCTCTTACAAAAGTTAAAAGTCCGCAAATCTCCTGGACATGACCTTCTTACCACCCAGATCCTTCAACGACTTCCTCAAAAAGCGATTATTTTCCTTACCTATCTATACAACTGTATCCTTCGTACAACTCACTTCCATTTGCTGTGGAAACACTCCGTCATCATCCTATTCCCTAAACCTGGCAAACCACCCAATGTCACTTCATCATACCGACCCATCAGCCTGCTCCCTATTCTTTCCAAAATTTTTGAAAAAATCCTCCTGAAACGAATCCTACCCATCATCGAATCCAATAATATTCCTTCACATCAGTTTGGATTCCGTCCCAGGCACTCGACAGTCCAGCAGGGACTCCGAGTTATCGATCACATATCCTCTGCTCTTGAAAGCAAACAATACTGCACAGGCGCATTTCTGGACGTAGCACAAGCTTTCGACCGGGTATGGCATGCCGGTTTGCTGTTCAAGCTCAAAACCCAGTTACCTCAATCCTTATTTCTAGTTCTTCGATCCTACCTCTCTGATCGCTACTTCCAAGTACGTTGTGGTAACGAATACTCCAATCTTTACCCAATTCAAGCTGGAGTTCCCCAAGGCAGCGTCTTGGGTCCTATCCTATACATATTGTACACCGCTGATATCCCAACTACTCCTGAAACCTTCCTTGCAACGTTCGCAGACGACACAGCTATCCTATCATCTCATCCAGATCCCGAAATAGCTTCCACGAACCTACAAAGCTACCTTTCACTCATTGAAATTTGGTGTAACCAATGGCGGATCAAAGTCAACGAGGAAAAATGCAAACACGTGACTTTTACCCTTCGCCGGGAAACATGTCCTTCTGTCCAATTCAATGAAACCATCCTACCTATTTCCGACACAGTACGATACCTTGGCTTCCTCCTAGACAAACGACTTACATGGAATCCTCATACCAGACTCAAAAGACAAGAACTTAACAGGCGATTTAGCCAACTATACAGATTACTATGTCGGACCTCCGATCTTTCAATAGACAATAAATTACTAATATACAAGACCATCATCAAACCTATTTGGACCTATGGACTGGAACTGTGGGGGACAGCAAAACAATCGAATATCAGACGCATTCAATCCTTTCAATCCAAAATCCTGAGAACTATTGTCGATGCTCCTTATTATGTTTCCAACAAAACCCTCCATAAAGATCTCAACATTCCTTTCGTCCTCGACCTCATCCCTACTAAATTTTCAAACTTTCACCAAAACCTTGCCTGTCATCCCAACCCCCTGGCTCATTCACTATCCAGTTCCACACATCCATGTAACCCACCCCGCCGTCTAAACCGGCAATGGCCCCGAGATCTGTTGTAATAATGCCATTTGGAGTACTGGCACTGGCCAGATTCTCCACTCACGACCTGTGTGTGTGAAGCGCCCTTACCAGCTTCCATTGGCGTTTAATGCCAGTGACGCGGCTGGGAAAGGGGGTTGGGGCTTCCCGGACTCCTGATTTGCCCTCATTCCTGGGGAAGAAGCTCAGTTCGGGGACCCCAGGCAAATTGTAAATAGGGTATGAATGTGTGCATTTTATTTTATTTTATTATTAGTATTATTATTATTATTTACTTTACTTTATTATTTATTTTACTTTAATATTATTATTACCGCATTAATTTCTTTCTGTTACCGCATGTATATATTTTTCCGCATGTATATATTTATTTATTTTATTTTATTTTATTTTGTTTATATTATTGTTTTGTTATGGAATGACTGTAAGCTACACAGCACTATTACTTATTGCCCATAAGTGGCAGATTGTAATATTTCAATAAAGTGTTAATATAAAAAAAAAAAAAAAAAAAAAAAAAAAAATATTGTTAAGGATACACAAATAAAATAGGTAATAAAAATGTGGGAAAATAGAGAATAATATGACATATTGGTATTATTAAATACTAAAGTATGGAAGAGTTTACTGATTAGTTATAGTTTAATGATAAATTACTTTTCTGATCAGCGTATCTGTCCACCGTCCTTCATAAAGTTTTCATTTTTTATTTTGAATATTGAACCCTGAACCCCCATGTTGTCGATGGAAAAAAGCAATGTTACAACAATTTTCCCCTAAAAATTCGAGGGTATATGTTCCAGGATATATAGAATCTACTAGTGAGGTTGAACATAAATATAGACAATACAAAAATAATGACAAATTCACAGACAGGAGAAATAAAAATTAATAACTATGAAATCAATTTCGTTGAGCAATATAATTATTTAGGACAATCCATTTTATTTAAACATAGAAAAGATGAAATCAACAAAAGGATTAACCTGGGATGGAAAAAATAATGGTGTTTGAAACACATTTTTAAAAGTCAACTACCTACAGGATTAAAAGCAAAGGCATTAGAATCAGGTGTTTACCCGATAATATTGTATAGTTCGCAGACATGGTCAGCAACAGAAAGCTATTACAAAAAATTAGAGAGGACAAAAATACAATTTTCAAGAAGTATGATAGGTATCAGAAGAAAACACCACATCAGCAACAGAAACCTACGAGCTAGGATTAAAGTTAAAAGCCTGATAAAAGAAGCACAGCAAATGAAATGGAGGTGGGCCGGACATGTTGCCAGACTCGATACGAAAAGATGGTCAAAAATTGCTACAGAATGGATATCAAGAGACCACAAGAGAAGGAAAGGAAGACCATTTACATGATGGCCAGATGAGATTGTGAAAGAGTAGGAGACTGTTGGGCTACTGTGGCAAGGACAGAGACATACAGACCAAAGTTGTAAAGAACGTGCAATAAACAAATGAGCAAAGCATTTTATTTAATTATTGGCAAAAATTTTCTTAATTTTTTATACTAATAGGGTAAACCGGGGGAACGGCGATCCCCGGGTAGTGCCGACACTGCAGTTCTAGCCATCCGCTGCAGAGATATTTGTGAAGTGCTAGCGCTGCAGCCATGCGGACATCACCGCAACTAACGCCCATTGTGTCTCTGTCGTTTAGGTAAACAAGTTGTGCTGTGAGTTGAAATTAAAAGTTTTTGCTGATTTCGTTGTAATATTTCCTTAGCACTTCATAGAAGGCAAATGTAATTATAAGTTTGTAATCCTTAATAAGATTATATAAGTTATAAAGCACGATATTTAGCGAGTAGTTTAGTATAGTTTTTGTTTCGGTTCGGTCACTAACCTGCCCTCATAACCTGTTTAGACGCCATCTTGTCTTGCCAGGGTAATGCCAACATCCCTGGCCGGGGCTATTCCGACATGTCGGTATTGCCCCGGTTCATTATGAATGGGATTGGCTAACGCGTTTTTGTTTATTTATTTTTAGATGGTGCGTTCTAAGAAAAGATTAAGAAAGAAAACTACAAATCATCCAAATTTGAACATAACTGGCATATATAAAAGCCCTGAAGCTGGAACATCTTCAAACAGTGTGCATGATATGCCGACAAATGCAGAAAAAGTCTACGTCCTGATCTGCTTGGTTTTCAATAATAACAACAGGTTTCAATAATATCTCCTGTAGGCCTACAACAACCTAACAATCAACTCAAAACCAAAGGCAGACCTAAACAGCACTCAACTATTGTCACTGCTACGCCTATGAAAGCTGTATTACAAGAAGCGAAGAAGATCAAAAAGGAGAAAGAGGTAAAGCCCAAGATAGCACTTAAAAAACTCCTCGAAAATCCTAAAGTGCCCACAAAAGAAAAAAATCAAGAAGGAAAAAGTAGATGAAAATGTAAATGCCTGTGAAAATGAATCAAAAAAGTCAAATGTTGCAAAGAAAATAAAAAAAGTAAAGGAAACATGCAGAAGACAAATATCTTTCTCAGAGTCTTCGTCTAAAGATGACATTGATGAGTCGAAGCTATGTGACGATGACGAGATGGATGACATGGTAAATTTACTTGGAGAAGACTCGAAAATGTGTTTAGTGTGTGGAGAATTTGGAGATAATGAACTTTGGTTTAGGTGTGTCGTTTGTGGATTGTGGGCACACGCTGATTGTTGCTAATTTGATTCTGCGGAAAACTATACTTGCGACCATTGCATTAAAAAGTAATTTCTCTTTTAATCTAGCTTAGATATACATTTTATTACAAAATATGTTTACTCAAAGTTTGGATTTGTTGTAAATACTTTTTTACTCCTAATAATAATTTCCTCAATATTTGCACATTTATTTTACTAACTGTTCACAACTTCATTGTAAACGTTACATGCACAATAAAAAAGTTTTTTAAAATTATTACAGCATTTAATTTGCCTTCTACAACCTATGTTTGTTATGCATTACCCCAAAGGTATGTCGGAATTACCCTGATTCATGGGGCAATTCCGACAGGTGGTCATAGTTTAAAAACAATTCTCTAAAATAGAGCCAAAAACTCAAAAAGAAACACTATTATTTATTATAATGCAATTGGGAAAAACCACAATGCAAAGCCTTATGTTTCAAAATACACCTACTTACCAGTCGACGTTTCGCCTATTCAGGCATTATCAAGACACCAAAATCAAAAAGGGAGTTATGTGAATCGCATCTCGAAGAAAAAGGTGTAAAACATCCCAACGATCAACAGCCCAAACAGGCTCCAAACATGAGACAGCACCCCGCCACCAAGACGTTCAACATACAACTCAATTCAATATAAGTTTTTCCCAATTGCATTTTAAAAACAACTATTTACAAAAAAAAATGTGAAGTTGTTTCACCATATGCATATAAGAAATCGGTAGGCCACATTTTGATGTAGTTATGTGTTTTATTTTGTATTTATATCTCTTTAAATACAAAATATAAAAATAAAAAACCATTAAGGTGTCGCCAATTCCCCGGTTTACCCTACTATGTTAAAATGTAAATATTGTATTCATTGAAGAAAAGGAAATTTTGTAATTTTTTTGTTAAATAGACTCATACCTCCCCAGGGAGAGGCTTTTGTGTTCTGTAAAGGATGTATCAATAAAAGCTGTTATTATTATTATATAGAATCTAAAAATAGGTCATCCGCTGATTCCTTAGACTACTGGATTTATTTATTTTATTAATAAACTACCAAGTTCAAATTGTTTCTCAGAACTCTGCATAACAATAAGTTTTCTTATTGTTTCTAATAGGAGCAACCTATTAGACGTTTCATGCACACATACCTCAGCCATTTCAAGACAGGTTATTCCATAAATCGCAAGTTCACAGGGCGGCAGTCGATTCTAGGATTTTTTAAAGTAGAGTAAGAAATCCTGAAGGGATGTAAAATGGATCCCTTTTAAGGTGTAAGGAATTCGTTAAAGAAAACTATACTACGTATACCTGGATAGGCAAAATGTAGTTCTCTGCCTGCAGAGTCGTCCAATTAGCCATATCAGCATGGCACTAAGTAAATGAACAATTAATCAGAAAAGTAAGAAAAAAAAAGCATTTTAGAATCAATATACTAATCAAAAACTATAAATAATCATAAATATAATTAGAAGCATTTTAGTACTATTCTTCAAAAGGAATCAAGTGAGCAGAAAAAGATTTATATTATTTGATAATTGTAAAATTAGTACATTTACTTTTCTGACAAGCCTCCGCTTTCCAAAAAAACATTTAAAATTCCATGACCAAATATGCACATTTTAAAGCACATGTAGAATGAATAAAGTAGAACTAAGGTCTGACATATTATATTTAGAAGAAATACGTCGAGCCATCTGAAGATACCGCTCATCATACTGAATTTGCAAATAATATACTCGAATATTCCTATATGCTTTATTAGAATTTAAAAAAAATACAATACAAATACGTGCAGTAAATTCGATAGATTAGTATATAGGACTTAATGAAGAACAAGAGCAATGCAGTCAATGCTTTATCATTCAGTTGCAGAAAATGAAATACAACAACATTTTCCAAGAATATCTTTGAAACAACAAAATTGAAATTCGTATTCGCCAGTACTTTTCGAAAATTGTCCTGGTAATAGTATCTTTGGAGAAAGAAGAAAAAACTAAGACCGAGAAAAAAGTGGAAAGATAAAACGAAAAAATATGAAAGATAAATTTAAAAAAAATGAAGAGTAAGAAAGTTGAGAAAGATCACTTAGATGAAAATAATAAAAATAAACTGAATTAAAAAAAAAAGATAGTGGATGATATCATAAATAAGCGGCACATTACGTTTAAAAAAATATAATGATTAAAAGTAATTTTTTTCTTTATTTTATATATCAAGAAGATGATAATAAAGGAAATTAAGCTTTCTGTTACCAGTGACTACAATAATTGTGATATCTAGATGATACGTTAATTGATTATTATGGTGAATAATAACCATTCCATTTTTATATTTTATGATTTATTTGACTCCCTTAATGAAATAATTGATGTGGAATGCTATTTTTTTCTTTAATTCATGAACTTAATTAGACCTGAGAGGGCCTCCAGGAAAAGTCATATTTTGTGGAATAATTGAATGGAAAAGTTGAATTAGAAGCTAGAGATATATTTTCAGCCAAACGGGAGAAAAGTTTTTAAAATTATTTTCATTAGCGTGATAAATGTATCTGGAAAATTATCTTAATTAATACTGAAAAAAAAATTCTAAACTTTTTCATAAATTTAATTTTAATTGGACGACTATGGAATTAAGAAAAATTTATCTTTAACTTTTATTTAAAGTTAACTAGTAGTAGTTATAATTGTTCAAATATCACTCAAATTCTCATTATTAATTTTCACAATTAAAAATTTTCTTGTCAATTAATTTTTTTTGGATTAACTTATTAATATTTACAATTGTAATAATATTACAAATAAAGTTGCTAATATGAACAAATAACATGAAAAAACACTTGTGGAGAAACTAGGCATCGGTAGCACTCCAATAAAGTTCTATAGTAGAATGTCTCGAGGCCATCTTCTTTTCAGACGCCTCGGAGGGTTATCAGGAATAGTATGGGAAGCATGTTGAGGGACTAGCGGATTCAAGTGTGTATGGAGCTTGTCATGGAAGGATAGGTATCTAGTTTTGACCAAATCAGCAACATATGGGATATTAAGATCATGATGGATGAGTTTGTTTGTGACTTAATAAGGAGCATTGAGGATTTTACGAAGGATTTTGGATTGTAAGGGCTGGATACGAGATGAATTGGATGGTTTAGTAGAGCCCCAAAGCTCAACTCCGTATGTCCAAATAGGTCTGATAACTGTCATATAAACGAGTCTTTTGTAATTAATTGGGAGCTTAGAGCGTTTGTCCAGCAAATGTTGAAGTAGGCGAAAACGTCGAGCAGTTTCTTGTCTTTTCAGTCTTGTATGAGGATTCCAAGTGAGACGTTTGTTCAGATGGAGTCCTAGGGTCAATTAATTAAATTAAATTATTTATGCATTTAATAAAAATGTGAGATAAATGTGAATTTATGGTGAATAAAATAAAATAGTATAGGATAATCACGTTCACTAAGTACACAAGTACACACAACAGCTAATCACCATGAAAACTACAACTTGATCAGCATCAAGACTAATGAAAAAATTATTGTAAGAATGACAGGCAATAAAAAAAAAATTTTGTTTTTGAACGAAGTCTAAGGACACAACTGCAGACATCTGCTCACTTCAAAATAATAATGGAGGTAGAACGTTACACTAACTTGGAGAGGCACAACACTATCCCCACCATTTAACTGAATCAGTGTTGCCATGGAACAATATGATGTAACTATTTGGACAAATTTGTGGACTAAAGTTTTTCTAAGAAAATCTTAACCATGAAGAAGGATCGTCCCTTCGAAATAGTACGTAGTATTTGGAATAGGAATTCAGTATTACTCTTTTGGAATATACTTTATATAATAAAAAGAGAAATGATCACCGGTCAAATTTAAAAGAAAGTTATTCAGCACTAAACTGTCCCTTTATTTACTGTCCCACAGCTACAGCCTCATGGGAAACAATCATATGGATGAATACATATTGATACCTCCTACATGTATGGGAATCAATCATTGTATGTACACGTACATATACATAGTAGTATTGCCTAGTTATGTACCACTTGTATACTTCATTATATACTCCAGATAGAGGCCCGAAACCTTGTTGATTAATTATTCGAGAACGACCTCCCTTCCCCTATCTATTACATGACGAACCCCCATTATCTTTTCCTGATACCGAGCAATCTGGTGCACGGAATCTCATTCTTCTTCAACCCCTGCGGGAAGCATTGCTTCGCCAGGCCTCTGGGTAGTTTTACCATCGTTAGTTAGTTTTGACGACTTTAGAGGAGAAACAACACGCATAGCCGATTGGGAATATTATAATTTTATGATACAGTGTTCTTGTACTGTCATGCAAGCTTCTAAATACTATCGTTTTCTTTAATTGTGCTTACAATATTTTAGCATGTTAACTGACACCACTTTTGTCCCTCTTCCAGTGCGAAATAGTCGAATAAACCACAGAACCAGAAACCTCTAATGTCTTAGATTTGTTTTCATTCCGATTAAAACGAAGGTTTAATCAAATTATTAATCTTCAAGTTAATATAAAACGTGTTGCTTGAAACTTAATTACTTTCCACTACAACCCATGGAGGATCTTAGGTTCTCTTCATAGTAGGGATTATACTGTTTATATGGCTAATATTGTGGTGGGAAGTTATTTGTTAGAGACAACGCTCAACAGATAGGTTTTCCCCCAAAAAATACACTTTATGGGGGCTGGATGAGCACCATTAAGAGATCTCAGTAGCTGTTAACCGATTAAATAATTTATCTGCCACAGCCGGATTTGAACCCGGGACCTTCGGTAGGACACCTTAGCGCCCTGCCACTAAACAATCCTGCCTCCGCATTTATATTATTATTCTTTTATGCTATATTTACAACTGCATAGCACCGCATCCATCTAATTTGCGTTTATGATGAATAAGATAACATCGTTATTTAATTATGACATAATAAGTATGATATATTTGATGAATATGAATATATTTTAAATAATTTCTCGATTCTTGTCCGTTCCAAGGCAGATCGTTTACCAATTATCCGAGGCTTTGTTGAGTTATTTTAAGAAATATTATGTATTACACAGGATGGGTCGCTAGCCCACCTCTGTGCCTCTTTTCTTAAGTTTTTCGGGTAACAGGGTGAAGGAAAGAGAGAGTACAAGAAGATTATTGTGATGTATTGATATATTACTTTGTTAACTTATACCTCTACAGCCCATGAAGGGTCTGCAGTCAGAACATTCAAGAGAGTATCATCATCACACTGCGCAAGGGTCCATGATCTGTGGTCCATGGTCTGCGCAGGGGGAAGACCTTGGCCTCCTCGATAATTTCCCTACACTTTGAACGATCTTCTGCTGCTCTTCTCCATTTTCTTAACCCCAGGAGCCTAAGGTCTGTTTCCACATCGTCCAGCCATCGCATTCTAGGCCTTCTTCTTCCTCCTTCTCCATCTGGGCGTCACTACATGATCAATATGGAACCTTTTTTTATCCATATGGAAAATAATACACTCTTTTTAAAACAATGGTCGTGCAAGGAGGTGATATGTCCAAGATCAAGCTCAACCGCTTGGTTTTTTTCTGCTAATTTAGGGTATGCAGTTTATTGAGGCTGGGTGAGCTGTTTAAGATCTGAATTGAACATAACTATTGTTTTATATGTATCCTTTATCCGTTTACTAATTTGTGGATTAGGAAATAAAGCACACTGATGATTTTCATACATACGCTTGCAGGACTGTTATATCAGTTATGTAGTGAACATGTGATTAAATTAGAAATTTTTAAAGTAAAGTTAATAAAGTAACAGACCAAGTGCTCGGGAAGTATACTCTTTTTTTCAACTGCTATAATTCTTCCATTTTACAACAAAATCGTAAAAATGCCTAGTATTGCCTACGGATGAGCGACCTGGAGCTTACTCGCCGAGTCAGGTGCCAAACTGGATAGCGGAACGATAATTTTTTTACCCCGTTAGAAGGTCGTAAAAAAAAGAAGAAAAAAAGGATGCGAAGATCATAACCAGGAAATTTATGAGGAGTTATACAAAAGGACATTGATTAATGATGTAGAATGAAATAGGTCTCAGCCATTCTTCGGTTTATGGCTTTAATGGTATTCATGACAGGGGATGAATCTATAAAATGGTTTTTATCTTGTTTTAACAAGAGAAGCAGAGAAAATGTTTGGATGTCTCTTTGACAAGGGAAAGAAGATAGGCGGTTATTGATCGAGCTGTATTTTCTAGAGGATTTTTTTTTCCTGTTTCCGTCGAGTGAATTCATTCAAAGAAAACTAAAAGTTTGTATTCTTCTTCCCCCCTCATTGTTAAGCCAGGCCTTCCCATCTTTCATTTCTGAAAAAGTTTTTTTTTTTTTCTCAAGTGCTATGAATGCTAGTTCTAGTAGCTGACTTAGATTCATTGAGGTCTACTGTTGCATCGAAAACTAGTCTGATCGTAATTGTTCTAGAATTCTTTATCATTACTTTCTAGTTGTTCCTTATGAAACTAATTTTTATCTGTTCTTTAGTGTGGTGAAACGCATAAAATAGTTTCGATGTCTACATTATTTTTTAGAGATTAGTATGAGTAAATTTAAGAGAACAGGAGGTTATAATTACTATTATCGGCGGATAATCAATACAATACAATACGGATAACTGAAAATCAATACAAAGTTACAAGTTCGGATAAGAAATATTCTGAGTTTCTTTCTTTATTTTATTTATTTTTTTTGGATGCACATGTTATTCATTGAAATTTCATTTAAATTTCAAACACATTCTTTTATGTATGTACAAATAAATGATTTATAAAGTATCATTTATTTGTTTTTTGTAGCTGGGGATCTCATCAAATTATATAATCTGTAGACATCCATATATAGAACCTGCGGGATCCGCAAACCCCCTTTGGGCTCATCCAGCCTCTATGAAGTGGTTACCCTCAATTGGGGAAAAAGCTGGCAGATTACCACACGGTCGAAACCAGAAGAAATACGTGGCAGATGGGGTAAAATATTGCCCGTAGCAATCTAAGAGAACAATTTTTTTTTTAACTTATCTTATTAATTGTTTTAATTTTTGAAGATATTTTTTATTCTTTGCCATGTGTTATTGTGTGTTGTTCTTTTGTACTTCAGGTTAGTCGGTTTTCTCAATTTTTATAATTCATAGGCCATCCTTTATCAAATATAGTGTTCTTTATTTTTGTTTTTTTTTGTGAAATATTGTTTTGCTGTTTATCTAATTGATTCACAGTCTATTCAAATATTTACTGATGAAGAATATACATATATCACATCAGTATCGTATTTATTTTAGCTCGTGGTGGGTTAAAAAGATACAGTAACGCACATATATGTACGCATATATTTATTATAAATTAACAACGCATTAGATTATTGCATCCTATCGATTGCATCATTTTTTTAAGCTACTACTCAACAGTTTTCCATGAAAACTTGTCAAGCAAATTATATATTATAGGAATATTTTTATTTTATTTTGCTTCTGAGAGGTGGTTGAATATTTACTTGAGGAGCTCGGTAGGATCCACTCTACTCGATAGCTAAGTGCCACTCAGGCCTTTGTATAAATAATTCCCAGCAAGCGGGTCTTAAGTTCTTGACACTCGGGCTAAGTTCTGACGCAACAGGCTGTCAGGTCCTTAATTCCCGAACTTGGAAGATCTAACCATATTCAACTAAATATATTTTTCTATATTTGTTATTACAGACAACAGTAAATGTCCAAGTCGGCTTTTCACATATCGCTCCTTCAAAATAACAACCACGTTAGCTTTCTGTAGCAATTGGTTGAATTGGTATTGGAAGAAGCTTTTTAAGTCAGGAACGACATACCTGATTCCATTTCCAAGATTTTTTTTCATATTTTATACATATTTTTTTGTCATATTTTGAGTCGTGTCATGTTTGAACTTGAAGTTTTCCCAAAATAGCAACGTAAGTCAAAATAAAAAAATATTCATACTTTTAAAAATTGTTTAATATCAACATTTATATTTAAATTTCAAAATTGTCTAATAATAATGGTTAATATCAAAATTTTGTTTTTTTAACTCTCATAGAACTTTCAATCTATTAAAAAATTACGTGTTTTGAGTTATGAGGTCTTTTGTAGGAACTACATGTATTTAACGGTCAGCACAGACAAATCTAAAATTTAACCTAATGAGTAATTACTTCAATAACACTTCTTAATCCTTTTTGGTTCTGTTGCACGTTACCCCCTCGAAGGACTAATTTGAAGAAATCCTTTTTACTACTATTCATGGAAACTTTTTTTTTTTTGTAGAAGGATTACTATCCTAAAAACTTGCTATATTACTATTTCATCATCCATTGTACCATCAAGATATCTAGTAACAATTTCTTGAATTCTCATCTTAAAACAAGTTTTTAAAACAACGGCATTTTCTTAGAATACCCAAGTTTAATTGCTGATAGTACCTAGTACCTAGTGTATTTTGTAATAACAACCAATTTTAATTACGACTTTAGTAATTAACATAAGTAATAGGATAAATAGGGTAATAAATGAAGTCAGAATTAAAAATTCATTCATTTCCTTTCGATCCTTTTCCTATCAGACAAAATGTTCATTCAAGAAAATATCCCGACTATATGATGTTTGGAGAACGGAGATAGTTGGGGTGTGCAGTCAAAAAACACCAATTAAATCAAATCAAAGACTTGTATTAAATATGTGCCTACGTTTCGACCTACCATGTAGGCCATCTTCAGGGCTATGAATCAGAAACAACCAGAACAAAAAATATATAAAAAACGTTACAGTGACATGTAATGTAGAAAATTAAAATATTGACAGATATGATAATTAAAGATAACGAATATTAAAATAGTGACAGATTTGATAAAATTAAAGATAATGAACAGAAATTAAAATAGTGACAGATATAATAATTAAAGATAACGAATATAAAATACAGAAAATAAATGTACAGAAAGAATAATAATGTAAACATAATATAAAGGGAAGGGTCAATCCATATGAAGTGATCCAAAAAAAAATAAGTTGGTTGCTTGAATGTTTTAAAAAAGATTAACATTTTTATATGTTTTTACCAAACATAAGAGAAGTTCAAAACAGTAAAAAAAAATTTTTTATCTCACATCGTTTATGTGTGGCGGCCATTTTTGTTCTGGAGCGCGCAACGTTTTTTGGCTTTGAAAGCATTAGCGATAAATTGATTATCTCAGGCTGGGTTAGTGCTACAACATTGCAAATTGTACCATTTTTTTCAAAATTTTCTGCTCTACAACATTGATTCCTACACATTAAACCATATATTCATTATTTACACCTCAAAATATTCTTTAAAGTATAGTGATTAGAATTCAGAAATTCCAAAAACAAAAAACCATGAAGGAATGATTTATCAGAGTTACATTTTTTTTTGTAGCTAGATAACATAAAGTACTTACTGAGAATTGAGTTTGAGCTTCAGCAATGTTGTCCTTATTTTTTTATGAATTTTTAAAATTTCATTTTTTTTAAATTTTTGGAATTTTGAGGTTCAATATCTTTGGTGGGACTGGATGAAAAGTCCCCATTTTTGCACATTATGTAGACCTATGTGATGCCAAAGTGGGGTAAAAATTTTATTTTTGATATCTTACTATTAAGCAA
This sequence comes from Arma custos, assembly GCA_037127475.1. NCBI lineage: Eukaryota > Metazoa > Arthropoda > Insecta > Hemiptera > Pentatomidae > Arma > Arma custos. The sequence continues at coordinate 73,531,172 of CM073764.1, forward strand.
GTTATGAATTTTTATATTTAAGGAAAAATGACGCGAATTATACTGAAATGTTTGGTACAATAGGTGATCTAGAATGTGTTGTTACCCATTAAAATGTTGGTTTCTTTAGTTTTAAAATGTATAATGTACATTGTAAAAACACCTCCACTATTAACATGCCCTATATATATATATTTATATATAAACCTGAGAAATAAAAACAATAATTAAAAGTACATGTAGATTCACATTAATAGAGAAGCTAGAAAATCTCAAAAGTCATCACTATGTCTCTAAAATTCAAAGCAAGTTTCTAAAGGAACAAAAAGAAATACTTACTGATACTAAATGCATAGTTCTGGCTGATTTTGCAGAAAATTTTACATTTATGGTCCAAGATGAAATACAAGGCTACCACTGGGTGAATGATCAAGCAACTGTGCATCCATTTGTGTTGTATTTCAAAAATGAAGACGATAAACTTTGCAGCCTCTCACTTTGCATCCTCAGTGACTACTTAGAGCACAACACTGCAGTTGTTCATGCATTCCAAAAACTTGTAACAGGATATATTAAAGAAACAATGCCAAAAGTTGAGAAGATCATGTACTTTTCAGATGGAAGTGGAAGTCAATACAAGAATAGAAAAAATTTCTCAAACCTTTGTAACCACAAAACAGATTTTGATTTAGAAGCTGAATGGCATTTTTTTGCCTCTTGTCATGGCAAAAATGCATGTGATGGAGTAGGTGGCACTACAAAGCGTGAAGTAAGCAAAGCTAGTCTACAAAGAACAATTACAAACCAAATTCTTACAGTAGAGGATATGTACACTTTTTGCAAAGACAACATTAAAGGTATTACCTATTTTCTCATTAAGAAAGAAGAAATTATTGAACATATTGAAACACTCAAAAGTAGATTTGAAAACTCTGTACCAGTAAAAGGAACAAGGCAGTTTCACAAGTTCCATGGGATCACAGAAAACTTAATTCGGTGCTACACAACATCAGAAACCAACATTTTTGAAGATCACTGTGTTAATAAAATTACATCTTTGACATTGAATGTGAGGGACATACTAGCTTGTGTGTACGATAATCAATGGTGGCTTGCAGAAGTTGAAAGTATAAGTTTAGAAAATGCAGATGTATTTGTGCACTTTTATCACCCTGCTGGACCGAGAACATCATTCAAGAAATCGAACTATGACCGAGTTTGGATATCTTTGAAGAATGTGCTCAGAAAACTCTCTGTTCTAGAGCTTACTACTGCAACAGGAAGATCTTATTCCATTCCCCAAAATCTTTCTGAAGAAATAAGTGTGCTTCTTACAAATCACTTGGATTAGGAAATAAAAAACTTGAAGCAAAATGTCCTGTAAATACACTTGTATATGTGACAATTGTAGATTTTACAAAACAAATATTAAATAAAAAACCTGCAAAGTTTACAATATAGTATGTTTAAAAATGTTTCAAATGCCTTAATAACTCAAAGCCTATTAAACTTTAACAATGACACATTTGATTAAGTTTAACGCAGAAATTAAATTGTAGCAAAAGTGAACATTTTTTAATTTTCAAAAAAAAATTATTTTTATATAGGACATGTCAATAGTGTGGGTGATTTGTAAAATTGCCAATATGCCCTTTAAAATTAAAAAAAACCCAACATTTTAATGGGTAAAAACACATTCTAGATCACCTATTGTACCAAACATTTCAGTATAATTCGCGCCATTTTTCCTTAAATATAAAAATTCATAACTTGCTTAATAGTAAGATATCAAAGTTAAAATTTTTACCCCACTTTGGCATCACATAGGTCTACATAATGTGCAAAAATAAGGACTTTTCATCTAGTCCCACCAAAGATATTGAACCTCAAAATTCCAAGAATTTAAAAAAAATGAAATTTTAAAAATTCATTAAAAAATAAGGACAACATTGCTGAAGCTCAAACTCAATTCTCAGTAAGTACTTTATGTTATCTAGCTACAAAAAAAATGTAACTCTGATAAATCATTCCTTGTTGGTTTTTTGTAGTCTTAAAAATTGGAATTTCTGAATTCTAATCACTATACTTTAAAGAATATTTTGAGGTGTAAATAATGAATATATGGTTTAATGTGTAGGAATCAATGTTGTAGAGCAGAAAATTCTGAAAAAAATGGTACAATTTGCAATGTTGTAGCACTAACCCAGCCTGAGATAATCAATTTATCGCTAATGCTTTCAAAGCCAAAAAACGTCGCGCGCTCCAGAACAAAAATGGCCGCCACACATAAACGATGTGAGATAAAAAATTTTTTTTTACTGTTTTGAACTTCTGTTATGTTTGGTAAAAACATATTTCAAATATCAATCTTTTTTAAAACATTCAAGCAACTACCATTGGACCACTTCATATGGATTGACCCGGAAAGAAAAATGAGGAGGTAAACAGAAAGATACAAAATAAGAAGATTAAAATATAAAAAAAGGTGGAATATAAAGGATTAGAAAAACTAGTTTAATTATAGATATAAAATGTATGACAATTGACTCCTAGAGGTTACATAAGTAAAATTTAGTAATACAAGAATAATAATACAAGAATATGTAGAAAGAAATGAATAGGTATCTGGTAGAATAACAGTTAGAAATGTAAACAAATTGAAATTATAAGTATGGGATGTAAATTTAAAAAATGATAGGGATGTAATATAAAAACAGTTGATTGGATTAATAAATTTGAAAAATTAAAAGTAATGCTTATAAATATGAACTCTTGCTTGTAAATATGAATATGTATAAATATGAATGCGTATAAATATGAATATATATATATATATAAATATGAATGCTTATAAATATGAACTATATATATATACTTTAAAGCATCATCATACAGCGCCGGCGATGTGAACTCATTGCGGATGTGTCATGAGGGTAGTGTAGCTCTATAGCAGTCACGGCGAACAGTTGATAAAAAACACTGCCGAACTCGGGACGTATGCAATAGAAAAATATCTCTATATTAATCGATCGATCATAATTGTTTCAAGGCATAGTTTCTAATAATTTAACCATTGATGCAGTTGGTAAAAAATTGAGACTGCCGTTTAGAAGTGGGTAAAGAAATCTAACATGCGATAACCCGAGTTGCGAAGGATTCTGAAGAAGAAAACGAAGAAAGAGTTGAGATCTTGTATAAGAAAGTGAATAAAGGAACGTTGGAGATTAAGAATTTGTCTTTTTTTTTCAAACAACAAGGTAAAGAAAGACAACAAGGAGATATTACCGTTGGAAAAACAGGCATCTTAAACTTAATTTATCAACAAAATACACGGGAGCGCCTTGGAAACCCGAAAAACTTCTTAACAATTTATAAGTCTCATCCATCTCACCTCTTGCCCAGCCGGTAGCCCGATCCTCCGTACACCAAGCAGCTATAGTGGAACTGTAGAAAATCGATAGAAGATTCTAGGAGATGTCGGGTTGTTGGTGGTCTCGGTCTCTTAGAAGAATCTTAGAATCATTAAAGGTTAAGAGTTAGTTTTTCAGTCAGTATAATTATTCAATTTTGGTGTTGAGGATACAATTAACAAATTAAAAGAAGAATATTCGTTTGATTTTCTAGGTATACTGATACATTAAAATACACGCACACGTAAACGGATAGATACTGGACGTGGGCTTATGAAACCGATACACTAATACAATAAATATGGAACTACAATACTGCCATTAGTATAGTAATCTCCAACACCATTATAGGCAGGAATATTGGCATATTAAGGCCTAACTAAACTAAAATAATGGATGGCAATTGCCAATACATTAGCACACGCACACGTGCACCCATATAAACATACTTATATCATATTAACGAATCGGAGAATTATTATTGACTATTAAAAAACAATATTATTTTTTCACTTTACGGTTTTGAGTAGAATAGATATTGTTAGTTGTAAACTGAAATCAGGTGAAAAACATATGAATGACAGTTATAAAATTACATTATTGAAAAAAATAACATTTTCCACCTGGTAACTAATGTGACTCTTTTTCAAGCTATTTATTTTTTTAACTAAAAAAAATGTCATTCCGCCCTACTTTTTTTGCTGCGATAAAAAGCGACACACTAGTGCAATCACCCTGCAAACGGGCAATTGAGGGACGCCTCAAGGATAATGAACATTTGTATGGTAACAATGAGAGAATGAAAAACATACAATGTTTTTACAGGATGGTACAAGGACACAACTGCAGGCATCTGTTCATTAATAATAGAAGTAGAACGTTACATTAACTTAATGAGGCTTAGCATTTTTTCGCTCCATTTCACTTAATCAGTGTTACCACAGGATCAATAACTAATGTGATGTAACTTATTGGACAAATCTGTGGACTAATATTTTTCTTAGGAATTAGATCCTTAACCTTGAAGAAGGATCGCACCTTCCAAATACTACGTAGTATTAGGAATAGGAATTTAGTATTACTCTCTTGGGATGTACTTTATATATAAAGTAAAATGATGACCGATAAATTTAAAAGAAAGTTATTCTGCACTAAACCACTGTTTATAAAATTGGAAGTAGCTCTGGGACAGTAACTAATGGGACACAATTATGAATTCTCCCTTCTATTCAGCTGAGATTAATCTGAGCCCATGATGTTCATACCTCAGATATGTAGTCTATCCAGCAAGTTTAAGTGTTTTGAAATAAGCTTTATTAACGCAGAAATGTGGGGAGCGGAGTGGCTCAGTGGTAGAACACTGAGTTGCCATGCCAGTTATCCTTGTTCAAATCCCTCTTTAAGCCAAGACTTTTATTTAGTCTGTTTACAGCCGGAGATGGATCATATAGGGTCTACGACCCTCCTGGGGCTCAGCCAGCCTCTATAAAACATTATAAAAATAGGGTACCCAAAATAAGGGGGAAAAATCTGGCGGTGGGGTGACATAGAAAAAGTAATCTTCACAGGAAACAGTACAGTCATAACACGTATTGAACCCCCAGACCCGTTCACGGGTTGTAGTGGTACAGGTTAACGGAAAATTTGGTGACTAGATGTTAGGGACTGCGACTGTGGATTTTTTTTTTGAAAATGACCTAGTAATGTTTTCCCGTCACTATCTTGTTACCATATTAATAGTCTCGAGTAAAAATTAAAATGTTCCCCATTAAATTACGATACTATTTTATTCTACTAATATGTTTGTTTTTCTATTGTTTTTTTTTATATTATTTTTTTTTATTTTTTCTAGTGTGGCTATTTTATCGTAAGTTATGTTACTGAAACTATTTCAGAGCGTTAAATATACATACTTTTTGATTGAATTGTGCTTTCTATCGAACGTTATTACTACTGTGGAGTCAATCGGGGATTGATACAAGAGATAGCGTGCTCTGAAAATAGAATCAATTTCCTTTTTTGGGAATCGAAAAATATATGTTATTCGAATTTTTTTTTATAATTTATTTATTGATATCTACAACTGTATTACAATAATACAACAAGTAAATAGGCTAAGTGATATATAATGACATGATAATGACAAGTAGAGAAACTACCCACTGGTAGTACTCAGATCAAAGTTCAAGTAAGGAGGTCACGTGGCCATCTTCTTTTCAGACGCCTCGGAGGATTATCGGGAATTGAAGAGGAGGCTAGTTTGAAACTAGAGGGTTTGAGTGGTAATGAAGTTTGTTGTGAAAGGATAGATACCGGGTTCGGGCCAAATCAGCAACAAAAGGGACATTAAGGTCGTTATGGATGAGTTTATTGTTAACAAAATAAGGAGCATTGAGAATTCTACGAAGGATTTTGGACTGTAAGGATTGGATACGAGAGGAATTCGATGGCTTAGTGGAGCCCCAAAGCTCTACTCCGTAAGTCCAAATAGATCGTATGATGGTCAAGTAGATGAGTCTTTGGTAGTTAATTGGGAGCTTAGAGCGTTTGTCTAGTAAGTGTTGAAGTAGCCTGAAACGTCGTGCGGTTTCTTGTCTTTTCAGTCTTGTATGAGGATTCCAGGTTAATCGTTTGTCAAGGTGCAACCCTAAGTATTGGATCTGTTCTACAGGCACCAGAGGGATATTATTAAAGGATACTGTAGTACAGGAAGTCATTGGTTTACGACGTAAGGTAAAAGTGATTTGATGCGATTTTTGAGAATTTATTTTAATCCTCCAGTTTTGACACCATACTTCAAGATCAGTGATATGGGATTGGAGGCTTTGGGATGCAATAACTGGATTGGTAATGACTGATAATACACATGTATCATCAGCATACGTGGTAAGGATAGTATTAGGATGAGTTGGGATGTCAGCTGTATAAACTGTATATAGGATTGGACCAAGGATACTACCTTGAGGAATTCGAAAAATAAATCATAAATCTTTTACTCTGTTATTCGGCAATATCAAACAATCGGCCATCATATCGTAAGTTAACTCAGTGAAACTATTTCAGAACATTAAACTATAAATAATGATATATTTATTTACATATTTCTTTTATAATTTTACTGATACAGAAGAAGAAAAGCTCAACAGAGGCGTACTTGTTAGGACATTATTGAAATAATTCTAAACAGAAAGACATAAGTCTCTAAAATAAAAAAAAGAAACAAAATTATTTGCCAATATTTAGCCTATTCTTAGGCATCTTCTGGACGGAAAAAGAATAATAAGAATTTAAATAATTAAATAAAGTACAATACGACCTCAAAAAGGCACCAACCATAAAAACCAATCTACCACCAGCAATGACCAAATACAACTACTAAATCATAGAAAAGATTATAGCGCAATAACTGGAAAAGTAAAGTTACATCAAAATACTGATAAATAACCTGAAAACGCAACCACCAAAGAGAAATATTTCACAAAATATGTTAGCATAAAACAGCCAAATCACAACAGAAACAGAAAATACTTCTCAAGAAATGAATGGAAAAATTCCAAACAAAATGCACTATGTCTCTATAAGTAAAACAAGAAAGAAAAATACCCGTCGATATTTCGCCTATTCAGACATCTTCAGAATAGAGGATAATAGAAAAAGAAAGATATAAATAAAACACGTCACAACCTCAAATAGAGCAAAACACTCTATAGGTTAAACTCTTTGGAAAAGGGATATTTTTGTAAGAGATTATATTTTGACTAGCCTGCTCCATTTCTGTCAAACAATTAATTTACAACTAAATATTTGAAACGTTTCTTTCACTTACAAGATGTACACGAAATATACGATTTGACAAGTACGCTGTCAATTCACAATGTATTGTGGTTGAAAAAAGAAAAAAAAAATTAATGTATTGGAAAAATAGTTTTGTTTTCTCTATTGATGATTATATTAAATAACTAAAAGATTTTCTTAATTTAATCGGAACTTTTTATTTGATACTCTTGATTCAATCAATAAACAAATTTAAATTTAAATTACTTTAACGTTACCTTATTTAAAACGATTTTGAAGAACAAACTATATGGAATGAATATTGGCTCTGGATAGATAGAGCTAACAAACCAAAAGCAATCAGGAAGACGGCAAACTCATAAATCGACGACGATAAAAAAACAAAAAGTTCGTTAACAAGATAGAGAATCGGGCAGCATAGTTCATAATAGGATAAAAAATGGATGGGAGACGTCCATCAAAATGTAACCACTGCCTTCTACATATAACCATTCAAATATAATTAGTAGATTGCAGCCATACAAGGACAAATAACAGTGGTCACCCATGGAGTAGTAATTAGCATGACAAGCTTCTATTCCTAAAATCGCGGGCTCACCGCCCGGCAGTTAGCCGTTGGATTTTTTACAGGGAGTAAAAAAGTTAGTTATGCCGTTCTATTGAAGGGACGTTAACCGGGGGGATCTGCAGCCTGCGCAGTGTTAGAAACTCGTTAAGGATCCCTATCTTCATTACACCTGCAAAGGCAAACTTAGGCCTCTCTAGGTAGCATCATCCGATTAGCCATAACAAAGTATTGTTACATGAATAAACAGACCATGTAAACAATTATAAAAAATTAAAAGAAATCTTCGGAAAGATACCCATTGTATCAGCAATTATTTATATTATCTTTTAGGTTTCCACGGCCACTATTATTACAAAAGGCTTTATTGGTTTCTTCTGGTTTAGACAGTGTCGATAAATTTTACGCCAACGTATGCTGCTGACTTCTTCAGCGCTGAAATGAAAATGAGCAAACAATCATTCTCATTTCAGTCAAGAAGTCAGCAGCAAAATTTAGCAACACGGTTTAAACCAGAAGAAACCAATAAAGTCTTGTGTAATTATTTATATATTCAAAAGACATTAAACATTTTAGATGTTTTGATGTAGAATTACAATGCAAACGATGTAAAGTATGGTGATAAGTAAAGAATTAAAAACAATTATAACCAGTTAAAGGTGGAATTAGTATAAAATCTCTAACATATTAGGTTTCGGTTCAATGGTTTTTAAAGATTACGAATTGATTCAATTAAATCTGATGGATTGAATAAATTTATTTTCTAAAAGTATAAATGTATTGGGTTAAGAATGTACGGAAGTTTGTTACCAGAGAATGGTTGTATAGGCTAAGCCTTATTCTTATATGAAAAGTGTGGTAACAGAAAAAACAAAACAGAATGGATGACAGGGTGCATCTAGTTAACAAAAAATATTTAAGAAAGGAAAAGTTTAATGAGCCAAAAATTAAATGAACCCTAATATCATTAGAGGGAGCGGAATTGCTCAGTGGTAGAGCGCTGAGTTACCTTGCCGAAGGGCCTGGGTATTTTATTTAATCTGTTAGCAGCCGGGGATGAATCTTTTGGAAGCTGAATCCGTTCTTAGCTCACTCAGCCTCAATATAGTCGGTACCCAAAACTAGGTGAAAGTAGTAGTTGAACATGATCTAGGACAAATCACCTCCCTGCATAAGCGTTATCCAAAACCGTACAATCTCTATCACCGACTGAACCCAAGACCTTTCTTTTGTAGTTGTACAGGTTTTTTAAAATTTTTAATGTACATAATTGATTATGTAGATAAATGCTTTTTGATTGTACATAACTATTAGAAAACCTTAATATTGTTCTTTTGTTGTAAAATTTATTCATTATTATTAATGTGACTCTTATTGATATATAAGAGACAGATAATATTAAAATATTAATTTATATAATATATCTCTCATAGTATATAACATGTTGCTGGATACGTAAGTTGTTTTTTATTATTATTCTGATTGGGGATGACAAGCCAGGACGACCAGGCAAAGTATTCGCCATTATTCCCTCAAAAAAGATGATTATGAGAGACGCCTTTGCAAGCTCCCCTCTCGCTTCTCGGGTCATTGACTTCGAAAAAACCTAAAATCCTTTGACACCGATACTCCCAGCGATTACGACATGACCGATGGAAGTTTAAAAACGGGATAGGAAATTACATTTCAGTCCTCTTCCTCTGAGTTGGAAATTTTTTTCCCAAAGAAAGGAGATCTTTGAAGCCTTCATTGATATTTCGAATGGATGGTTAAAAAATTATATTTATCTTGGAAATTCTTAATGTTAAAAACACAAATAAACAATCAACGGTTAGGTGTGATCTAAGGCAACTAAGTATGTAAAGCAATCAGTCATTATGGTATTTCTCATTATTGTTTACAATTATTGATTTTTAAACACGCTTTTATTATCTTCGCCTGTCGAAATCGATTTACGGTCATTCAAAATATTTAATTAAATTAAAACTATGTTCACTTTTTAATACAAATATTTAATTGTTTTTCTCATTATCCTGACCAGGATCTTCAGGATTAGCGAATTTTAATACTCGAAGACACGGTATTGAAATTGTGCCAAGTACTAAGGCATATGCGGCTTAATCCTTGAGACAAGTTGAAACGTATATGTTACAACAACAAAAAAATGATATTGGTCGAAAAACTAAAAAAAAAATGTTTTTGTCGCTAGCCGAACTAAAAAGTAATTAATTAAATTTTTTTTTTTAAAAACCTCAAGAAAGCGCGTTTATAGCCAGTCAAACAAAAAGTAAACATTAAATAATAGTTTAAATAATTAAAAAGCACACTTTAAAAAAAAATTAAATACTTATAAATAACTATCAATAAGTATAACTTAAGAATAGAACTATGAACAAAATAATCATTTTAAAAAAACTGTGGTGTTTTTTGAGGTATTTTCATACCTCTACTTTTACCAATATCAGTCAATTAAATATTTACAACATTTAAAATCAAGCACCGCACTTTTACGATTAAATTAAGTTTTTGTTTATCACTCTATTCTTATTTTAAATTTATTGAAAACTATTTCCTACATTTTAGTTTTGTTTTTTATTAATGCATGTTTTTTGAACTATTATTATTATTATTTCTTACCATCCACTGTTATCGCATTAATTTACAGTGTTCTGACAATATTTACAAGATAATATCCATTGTCACCATTATTTTAGCTGAATTGCATTTATTCTTAGGTAACAAATAAATAAAAATTAATTAATTAATTCTAATTTCATCTCCATATTATAATTTTTATTTTTTTATTTTACTTGGTTTCTTCTTGTTCAGTTTTTTTTTATTAAACTTGTTATACCATTTTTTTCCAAAATGGTTCTAACAAGTGTGGTAAATTCTTCATAATAATAAATTTAAATGTAAAATCACAATAAAATCCCAAGTTATAAATAAATGGATTGAGTGTTTTTAGCAAACCACGGAGAAAAATATATTTGTAGACCCTTCAATTCTTCCAGCGAAGAGGAAGATATAACTCTGAGAGTAATAGCTTGCGGGCTTTTTCGTTATTGCATTCTTACACTTGTTCCCTTGTCGTTTTTAAAGTCAATGTTTCAAATGTGGTGTACGTTATTACAAGCCTTCCTTGACGTGTATTTTCTTATTTTCCTTTCTCTTAGCTGTAACTTGTCTTTTTTTTTTACGATTTGACTTAATAAATTTTGGTCGGTTTCCCTTTCTTCAACGTTATTTGAAATTAACTATATCCAATTCAATGTTACCAGTTCTGATCATTAACATAGTAAACAAGAAATTATTCCATATCCTCTAAAAATATATAATCTATTTATTACTGATTATTGAATTGAACATGTAAGTGGATGAAACATGTAAAAAGAAATAAAAACAACTATTATATAAATGAACATTAAAGAACCCAAACAATTCATTGATCTTTTCAAGATTTTTTAACATAAAACTTTTTTCTGATAATGAAACAGTTGCAGAACAATTATTGTTTCATAAATTAAATGAGCGGTTTAGTCTCATTTTATTTTATCGAACTAAAACCGTAGACCTTATTGAATCAAATTTTTAATTATAAGATTATATATATAACATATAACCAATTCTATTATTGGTTTGTTTGTTGTTTGTTTATTTAACTTCACTTTTATGCTACAGTGGGAGCTCTAAATTTTGCTTATCCGGGTTTAATTATAATCGGATTTTTAACGAGTATCTGAAATCATAGACGTCATTCAACGTCCATTCCGAAGGCCGGCATGACCAAGGATTTTTTTCTCCCTTTAAAAGATCCTAGGGCCACTTGCCGGGCTACGAACCACTATACCACACTTCGCCTCTATTATTTGTTGTAGTATGATTCAAAACATTTAAAAAAGAGAAAAAATCAACGTATCATTCTACATTACTTCTTATCTTTCAGGAAACGTTCTTTCAACTTTAGTCTAATGATCGTTACAGTAAAATATTATGAACTATATAATTGTGAACAGCAGGGGTCAGCAACCATTCATCAATATCAACCATTAATGTTTGTATTAAAGAGACATTTGGACTAGAGATATTTTCCTTTATATATATATATATATATATATATATACACCCCAAGTTGTCATTCTCGAGATCAGCAATAGCATAGCGTGTTGAGCGTGCTAAACTGGCGTGTTAATGCTCTACCGTGTAAGAAACTATGATTTCGGCAATTCAGCAAGCGATTAAAATAAATAAGAAGTTTTTCCTATAATAGCTAAACTTTACCAGTTCTATAGTCTTGCCATTTATCTAAATCTGTTACAATATTAAACTATATAACTGTTTATCAATCATATTGTAATATAGGCATTGTTCGATAACTATATTAAGAGGAGAACAAAGAAAATTCTTCCCCAAAACCACAGAGACCACTTAATGAAATATCTGATCATTACATTAGGATCATGGTTTTTAAAATTTAAATATTATGAATTATATATAATACCAATTAAGTATAGGCGTGTTGAGAAACTAGTACTCAAATAACACATTTAATTTAGAAGGTCACCAGGCTTCTTCTTTTGAACGCCTAAGAGGATTATCGGGAATTGGAGAAGTTGCTTCAAGGTTTGAGTGGGATTTACGTTTTTCATGAAAAGATTGACATTGGGTTCGGGCCAAATCATCAACAAATGGGACTTTAGCGTCATTATGGATGATTATTATTGTTAACATAGTAATGATCACTCAGGATTTTACGAAGGATTTTGCTTGTAAAAATTCGAAATTACAGTAATTCGATGGCTCAATGGAGCCCAAAGCTCTACTCCGTAAGTCCAGATAAGTTAGATAAGTATAGAAGTCGTATTAGCATATTCTTAATATTGGATTGGAAAAACTAACTTTCCATATTAAAACGATTTTTTTATTTATATAAAAAACAACTAATCTTAATAGTAGCTTCTTAGGTCTTAGCTTCGGTTTTCAGAATACAAGTAATTGGACCTTATTATTTATACCACTATCCCAATAACTCAGACTAAATCTGAATTTTGGAGTATAGCAAATATTCTCTGAGAATAATTAGGAATTAATCAAAAACTAAGTAGTTAAATTAGGTAGTTTATATATATACAATATTTATTATATCTGTAGCAACGGTAAATTAGTGGTTCAGTCAAATTTTGTCTTGAGAGAGTTAGTTGTACGATGGGGAATCGCGTCATTATCCAATTGTAATTTAGTAAATGCAAAAGATACCCCTAAGCTTCAGAAAAAAACAATGGTTTCGGAGCCAATAAACAGAACTGTTTTCACCGAAGTACTAAAAATAAGCAGTTTCTTCCCAATAAGCAGTATCTGCCACGTTATGTTGTGTTTTATTCATTTAACGTCACTTTATGCTGCCAATGATCAATCGGACTATGATATCGCGGAACTCCTAAATTTTGCCTATCCTGGTATGATTAGGATCTTTTACGAGAGGCTGATATTTTGCAGGAAGAAAGGCACATCGAATTATAACTCTCTTTTAAATAATCTTAGGGACTCCTGCGGGTCTGAGGACCCGCGACCTCGGCCGTAGTAGGTTTTTATACTAATCACTACACCTCAGGTCACCCCTGCGTTTTATTTATATTTATATTAATTGAAAGGTGCATTTTTATTTTATTTTCATCTTTTTTTAACACAAGTAAACTTTAATTTATATGCTAAAAAAATTATAACAGGAATAGCTGCTCTACTGTGCCTGGTTGCAGGTTGACAATACGATCTTTGTAGTGTATAAGGGGAAAATAGTTGAATGGATGATACAATGGAGAATGGAGATAGTTGGAGATCTTTGTATTGTATTGTAAATGTTACACCTAAACGTTTATATCCAATTCAAAATGGTATACATCACGGACTTTTAGTAATTTATTAAACTCACTTGAGGGATGATTATTATTGTGTTTTCTCCTTCCTAATTATCTTTTTTATTGGAATTAATCCAAGTAGTTTTTCTATAAGGCAGTCGTAAAATTAATTCTTAGCCTGCGGGTTTTATAAAGGCGGCTGTGGTTGCCCTAGCATGAAATGCCGATCCATCGCAAGCTGAAATGCCAGTGAGGTAGTAGGTCAGGTCCGTCTGGGTTAATACATAGACATAGGTCAGACATCTTTTAGGGAATAGTTTTGCCTCATCAACTATCATATACAATGAAGCTATGGCATTTGGTTAATTTATAATAACATAGAAGAGCGTAAACTCAAAAGAAATATTTCTTAAGACATTAGTGCAAAAATATTGTATTTCCTTTCCTAAAATCGCCTGAATCGTGTGAAGTATTGGCAGGTATCTTTATTTCTTGATTTTAGATTAGAGACTTAAGGCTTGTTTGGAATTTTTCTAGTAATATCTTAATAATCAATATGTAATATTTAATAAGCAATTATTATTAGAGAGAGAAATGCTTTATTTGCAGCAATGCTGTCATTCACATTTAAATTATTGTTTTATCATTATCATATAATTCAGCAGATAACGTGCGGGCGAATTTAAAATTTTCTATACTTAAATAGTTATATTTTTATGGCAGTTATCGCCTCTTTTATCCTTATCCAGGCGTTGGGACTGGAAACACCTTCATTATGAATACAGCCCATGGTTGTAAATTATAAATTTTAAAAAATATTTGAAAACTAAGTCAAAATGTTTGGGGGCACGAGTTCTTATGCTTACTCTTTACCCCATATGCAGTATTTTTACTTGTTAGGAGCTGTTTCAGCGTGCATCAATAGAACTGAACAATCCCAATTTTAAGTAGAGCATTGAATGGCCTTTGAAACAAAATAGGATTGAAACGGTTGAATTGTTAGTTGTTGAATCTTACTTTACTTCCTCTAAGGTTTTATATCATATCAAATGAGCTGTAATAAGCTATTACGTCGTTATTCACTTGAATACTTACCTTCGCACTCATTGGTAGAAACTAGCCCAAGCGCAAAGTAAAAATTCCCGCCATATGTATTCTTACCCAATGCGCACTCTTGCCTCGGCTTACTTTATGTATTTGACATGGTAATCAAGGCCTCACAGAATATTAATATAATCGAACCAAAAAATACAGGCATATTTTTTACATTTTAAAACCATACAATCCGGCCTCATCCCTGATTCATAATGTAGTTCGTTCATCTAGGTTAAAGGTTACTAGGCATCATTAATTTTTTTCCTTTTACTTTGTTTAACGTAAATATTTTAAATTTCAAAGTGTTTCAATTGTTCATGGTATGAGTAACAGACATTGTAAGTTTGCATTTTATTATAAAAATAGGGGCCGAACCGCATGGACTCGTTCTTAACAAAAACATTTTTATAACAAATTTATTTTTGAACAAAATGATATCAAATTAAAACTGAGATGCAAAGTTATTTCATATAAATCAATAAAGCTAGAGCTAGTTACATGAGTTTTGAGAGTTTTTTTTTAATAGTTTATTCCTTGATTGTAAGCTACATAGCACCATTACTTATTGCCCACAACAGGCAGATTGTAATGCTTCAATAAAGTGTTTTCTTCTTCTTCAAATAGTTTATTCCTCTTTGATGGAATTCAAGTGATCTTTGCCACTTACAAGGGTTTACTTTTATAGCCTTGTTTTTGATGTGTATATGTTTTAATCTTTAATTTCTTAAAATCAGTATCATTAGTTTTTTTGCCATAGCTGACTATTGTTCATACAGTAAATATCTTTATAATTATTTTTATTTATTGTCTTTTCATGGTGATAATTTTAAATATTTTTTATTTTGAAGAGAAAAGATTTGTCTTGGCCGGGATTAGAACCCGGGTCGCCCGCATCTCGCACTCTCCCGAGTCAACGAGATCCCAATTAAAGTAATGTTCAACGAACATTCTTCCCCGTGTATAAATCGCAAAAATTTCGCTAACACGGGGATATAGGATCGGTGAAGAGAATGGATCTATCTGGTATGGATACGATCCTTGATAGCTCAGTGGTTTAAAGCACTGCACTAGAGATGCGGGTGACCCGGGTTCGAATCCCGGCCAAGATAAATCTTTTCTCTTCAAAATAAAATTATTAAAAATAAATATCTTTGTTTATTGCATTTTATTGTAAAGATTGTATATTCTTCATGTTCGAGTTTTATTTTATTTCATTTTTTATATAATCAAAATACAAGACTGTAAAATCATATATTCCCAACAAACCTCAACATTGCAGTCGTCAACATATCACCTTAATCCTCTTGATCTCTCTCTTTCCTCCCCTCTGTTAAATGGACTTCATATAAGAAGATTAAAAATTCAATAGCCTATAGAACTTTTCAAGAATGATTAATAACTTATAAAAATATTCACATTCTTGCAAATCAAGGAGAAAAATAACTAATATCAAATTTGTCACACAGGTGCAAATGTAATGAATAATAATAATATAAAATATAAATAATAATATGAAATTAATACTATATTGTAGTATAAACTTTTGTTTATTTATCATATACTTGTAGTTGGTTAATATTCAACGTCTGTTTTATCCTGATCTGGATCGAGGCTGAAAATTCGGACACCCATCCTTTGGACTCAAGATTAATTATTTACATCCCTAAGCAACTCTTTGATCACGAAGGCCAGTCTTCCGCTACTGCCTCCGGGTTTTTATCCCTAGCTTAAGTTGTCAACATCATCCCGAGGGTTTAGATCATGAAAATAGGATGTATTGTGTCATTAGAACATTAGATTTCCACGAATCTCCAGTTCATTCTCTCCAATATTTATACTTGTATTTCAATAGTAAAGATACTCTGTTAGTAGATTACCATGGTTAGTTTAATAATAGATATCTAATGTTATTTGGACGCCTCGAAAATATGATAACGGTCAGAAGTTAAATAAAAAATAGTAGGATTTCATGTTATCAATTAATAATAACTTTCAAATGTTTAATCTTTCTTGCTTTTAAGTATTTCCGATTGCTAGATAGTAATTCATAATTATATTAGGTTTATTAACGTTTCAATGATAGAACAAAATTATCAGTAAACGAACTAAAGTAAACTCATCAAGAGTTCCTCGGTTTTGCATCGCTGTTGTTTTGTACCATTATTATAGCATTTCTTATTCTATAGGTACCCGGTATAAAAAATATGTCTCTTTTTTATCTCGTATTCTATTATAGAAGGTAGCGCAGTGGATCAGTGGTAGAGTGCTCAGTATTTATGCTGAAGATTCTGGTTCATATCCGTTTTTGGCAGATAAATTATTAAATCTTTTAACTGCCACGGATGAACCCTGTGGGATCCAAAGACACTCTCGGGGCTCACTCAGCCTCTATAAATTGGGTATCCAAATGAGGGGGGGGGATTTTACAGTTGAGCGTGATCTAGGACAAATCACCTCCCTGCACAACCATCGTACAATAAACGGTAACGTCTGTACCACGTACTGAACCTAATAACCTCCATGGTTTGTAGTGGTACAGGCTTTTTAATTTATTTTTTCTATTGTAGAATAAGACATAGTTTGTATTATTCACATTTTTTCTTTTGTGATGAAGGGCAGCCTGTTTTTATTTTGTTTACTACTTATATAGGTACTTTCAAATTTTAATTATGACCAAATAATAAAATCCAGCGTTATTGATCATGCGGCTGTGCTACAGCGGAAAAATCTTCTTTTCTGAAGAGCAAAGCGCTAACATGGCTAAGATTTTAATTAAACCTTCCTGGAGTCCTCTCCTATAACTAGTAATGCAGTAACTACTAACCTTAGCAAGAAGGCAAAGCGGAAGAAAAAGAAATAATATGTTATTTGCACACAATTGGAAAAGTAAAGCAGATTATCCGTTGTACAAATATATGGTTGTTGCCAATTGATACAATTAGTGTGTGATAATTAATATTCCCAAAACCCGTATTGACGAAAGGTAAGGAATTGTGTTTAAATAAGTAAATAAATAAAATAGTGGCCAATTGAAATATAAATTAACCCTTGAAATAAAATAATACCTGACTTGGACAATACATGACCGCAGAATACAAACGAGTATTAAGCAGTTATTTAATCAGCAGTGGCTAAAAAGTGATCCTAAACAAAAATAAACTCTACAGGTATTATTGTAACTATCTAAATTAGTGATTAATACTTATTGCATGGTACTATAAAATACATTTAAAAAAATTATAAATAAAAAAAATCAGAACGTATTCAAGGATTATAAAAATTGAGTCATCCATTTTTTTCCGGCAATGATTTTTTGTCTAGTAAAAATCATTTTAGCACGACTCCTATGCCAACCTAATAATTTGTTTTTGGAAGTGGTTTATTTGTTTGTTTATTTATTTAACATCATTTCATTCTACTAGCTACTATGGCTAATCGGAGGATGTCATTGTGGAAGTCCTCAATGTAGCTTATCCAGGTTATATATAATTGCGATAGGAATTTTAAAGAGTACCGAACACCTCGCCACATAGACTCACACTTTGCGTCATCTCTGAAGAAAAATATATCCAAGGAATTTTTACTCCCTTTTATAAAATCCTCCCGCGATATTTGAAAAATACAATGACAATTTCCAAAAAGGAAAAACATACTTTAAATTACCTGCATGCTGAAACACATTAGCAATACTATGAATAAGTATCGTTCTCATGCAACATCCCTATCTAGTTCTTTCGTAGTCAGATGATTTATTAACCGAAATAAAATTTTATAAACACCCTCTGCGTATTGAAGTATGTATCATGGGCATTTATTTTATACCAAAACAAATATGAAAAGTTTATTTCGAGATGCATTAATAATTGGAAAGCTACTAAAGTTTTATGGTTAAAAGCAGAGAGGACTCTCATTGAAAGGGCTCAGAGGCATCTCCTTTCAAGGGAGGAGTTCCCTTTTCAAGATGCCTATTTCTCTTCTATTTTATTCAAATAGTTCTAACGCCTTCTTCGCTTTTCAACTCCTAGCAAACTTCTTTGGGCAAGTTTTGCAGACAGAGCTAAAGTCTCAGGCAAGTTAAAGTATGTCTCGAAATTATTTATTTCTTACTTGAAATATATAAAACTCCACTCTGATAAATATCTTATATTTCGACTTACACGAACTGCATTACCCTTGTGGGCGTAAATCCAAAAACAATGGTTTGGTTTAATTTCGCTTATATTTAGTCAGATTCAGATTTATTTTATTTATGTTTAGCTTTCTTGGTCCCATGCTGCCGTTTGTAGGTGAAAAAACAGAGTAATTGGTAATTTTTTTTATTAATAGAATAATGAAACATATTTATCCGTTAAATACTGAACACTTGTGGTCGCCTGTGGAGAAGTGATTTATGATAACAACCCACTATCCCTTCGATCGCGCGTTTCCAGTCCTACAGATGGCCTTAAGATTTTTTAATGGGAGTGAACAATTCTTGGTTCCATAATTAAGGGACGTAAAATGGCGTCCCCGAGCCTGGCGGTATACTCGTTAAAGATCCCTATCCTAATTAAACCTGGAATGGCAAAATTTAGAGCTCCCACTGGAGCATCGTCCGATTAGCCAGAGCAGCATAAAGTAGCCTTTAATGAATAAACAACTTTTTCACTCTTTCCCAAGTAATGGAATAATCTTTTAATGTATTGCGGATGTTTCCGGCCAACCATTGAATATTTTATCCATTGTTTAAATTTATATCTAGATAGGAAAAATTTAGGACTCCGACTGTTATTAGCATCGTACTGTAAGCCGAGTGAGTTAAGTGAATAAACAAACGGTAAAATATTTAAATTATAATAATTCTTTTCGAAAATTATTAATGATTATAACCATGGTTAATGTACACAAGTGTAGAAAGCTGAATAATTTTGATATTCGTCAATCGTGATTGATATACCCGACACATTGTTAGAGCTATTGAGTAAAGTCTTGGTACTCAGTACAAGGACATTCGAAAAGTGACTTTCTCACATTTTCTGCTAGTTTAGTTAAGAAATCCTTTATAAAACTGCAAAACGTCAGCAGGTTCAGAACCGTACTAAAACCATGATGAATAAGGCGGCAAAGAGTCATTTTTGTGAAAAATTCTTGACTAAACTAACGAAAAGTGTGGAAAAGTTAATTTTTGAGATTTAGGAGTTATCCGTTTTTGATCCTAAAGGCCTTATATATACTATTACTTCAATATATATATAAAGTATATATATATAATTAAATAAATGAACACTTGAAAAGACTTTTTAAAAAGTAAACTTTATTTAAACCGACATAGTAACAGTCTAGAACTAGGACAAAAATTGATTGCTTATTTTCTAAGGAGTTACTTATAAGAGAATCTTAGTGCTGACTTGTGCTGACTCCCGTGGGAAAGAGAATAGGTGCAGCTGGGATGGGTCAGTGACATAACTATATATTTATTTTTTATTATTATTTTTCTTTTTGTATCTTGAATTTGTTTTTTATTTCATATTAACATACTAAAGACCTCAACACCATTTTAACTGTAATCTATATATCTTGTTTAATTCAATTATTTCTTTTTTATTCATTATTATTATCATTGCTGTATTTTACGTGAGACCTCCAATGTGGCTCGAGAAGTTAGTTTCTAATAAATAGTTACTCACTATTTAAAAATTTATTTTTTACCTCCGCCAGGACCATTGTCTCCTCTATTGATATTTACCTTACCATTACACTACTGAAATAGAATATTTGATTTAAAAACTTGGATGAGTACCGCTATCCGTATTTAGTCTTTATCGAATGCCATTAGATGCGCAAGTATCTGGAGTTGTAGGACGAAACTACTGTTACGACCACAGAGAGAAGGACGGTAACAAGGGATTAGCGGCTTAAGCCCGTCGGTGGGAGAAGTTAAGATTGGATTAGAACCTTCTCGAACGCCTCCTTTTGTCGGAAGTTATTAAGATGGTTCTAGACACACTCAGAACTCCCCCCCCCCTACTTCCGTGTTCTGGAATGTTCGGCCTTGCCTATTTAAATACTTCCCTCGCCTCGAGCTAGTCAGTCATAGAGTAGACCAGACACGGTGATGTACTTGTAATAAGTGAGTGTCAGTGTGATAAACTTTGATAAAAATTCAGTGTTAAACCGGCCAGTGTAATAACTGTATCTAGAACTGTGACAGTCTCGCGAGTGTAATAAACCGTTCCTGTGTATTAATGTGTGTCAGTTTGTTATATTTGGAGGATCTTATGTTCGGTGGAATATAATTAGTGAATTGTAAGTGTTAATTAATAATAGTTAAGTAGTTAAGTAGTAGTTGTAATTTTTGTATTTGTACAAGCTTATGTAAATAGTTAAGTCTTTTAGAATTAGTAATATCTTATATTATTGTAATAATTAAATAGGCCTAGGTGAGACCTCCAATGTATAATAAATATTTAGAATATTGTTATTGTTAATTTATATCAGTTTAATCATTTAATAGTTAATAATTTAATTGTATTCTTTTTATCACTTTTGTAAATAAATATTAGTATCTTTAATTTAGCAGTAGTTTAATTCATTTTAATACCCATTAGCTCGTAACAGTACTATCTTGATGCAAGACATCAATTTTGACAAATTTCGGTCTAGCTACTACACTGATGGCATTGTCATTAAGTTGAGGGGAAACTATCACGACTTGGACGCACTTTCCACATCTTGTTGAACAATTAGTTTGTTGCTTTGTTACTTAGTTCCTAGCAAGATGATTGCAATCCTCTGTATTTAATATTGCTATGTTTCTACACTTAAATATATCTTGAATATATATATTGATATTTGGGATGCCAGAGTCTCATTTAGGATGAGTACTCAAATTATTATTTATTTTCCTTAATCATAATTGGGTTCCTTTCCAAAGGTCTATTCTTGTGTTTACCAATTTACTTATCTATTCTACCTTCAATATGTTATTTATAACTAAATAGTGTATCTGGTATGTAAGCATCAAAAGAATTACAATAAGGATTGTTTATTCATTTAATTTCAACAAGGTTAATGATTCAGATTTTAATATGTAAAAATAGGATTGCCATAAAATACATTACAGGATACAAACTAAACTTATCTGTGGACAGGGGTAGATTGGGTTACTGGTCGTTCTTCACCGTGCTGCCTCCGGGGTTCTCTATCTTCTGCCTCGTCTCTCCTCCTTGCTGTACATCTCCAGGGTACCTCCTTCTTGTTCTCTCTCCTCTCGAGTACCTTCCTGCTGTGCGTCTCTCTCCCGAGTCCCTCTTCAGCCTCCTATTTCAAGAGTTTTCTTCTCTCCCCCTCTCCTTCCTTCTCCACTATCTTGGACCATAAAACGATAAGGGGACCAAGGGTCTGTTTATTGTCCCAAACATATTCCCTTTCATGTGTCCCGACATGACACATTTCCCCCCCTCAGCATCCCTTTCATGGTGCCGCCTGCATCAATACATAGCAATATCTGCATGGCCTTAGTAATCCCATGCATCGCGTGCCTTCACATAACCCACCCTGCGTGCTCGGTTATTCCTCCTAATAAAATCTCTACCTTATCTTTCAGACTCTAACATTCTCCTAATCAATTTAATAAATAAATTTGGCTAATGCCAACAAAATTACTTCGTTATGTAATTTGTATCAACAACCACACATTGATTGAAAAAATTGTGGTTTCTTTATTGTAAATTATGGATTACCTTCATTTTAATGTCGTACATAGATAGTTTCTCAAAATAGGTCATCTATTATGGATTTTCATGACCCATTGAGCAGTGAACTGTTTTAGTAATACGTTTTTTATTTATTTGGGCTTAAAAACTGAATGAGAAAAATATTATGTGACAATTTAGGAAAAACAGAGCATGTTTATATTCTAGGTAAATATTCCTTTCAGTTTAGCTTCTTATATTTTGCACCCCTGTGTCGGTCATCCTGCACCCCTGTGCTAGAAATTGAAAATTGTGTGGTTCAGTACAAAATAACAATACAATTCAATTAACTAAACTTAAGTCGTAAGTTGTAAAGGAGGGCAAATAACGTGTCTAATTGATAACGTAAATTAAGTGATTGTCTTATTTTAGGGTGTTTTCAAGTTTATATTTAACATATTTTTGTTAAAAACCAAAAATTATTGAATACACGTTTTCATTCTAATATTCAGAAAAACGAAACTACGCACGTCTTTGTAGAAATCAATATCGTAATTGATTCAATAATATTGAAACGTTCGATATTCAAGAACATCGGATGGGTCATGTAGTTTTTTCACGGAATACAGCTAAGTACTATCATAGGTTTTTATTTATAGCATTCAAATAAAGAAATTATTTTTTTAAGTTTTCTATATTATTTCTTGAATATCAATGTCTACGTTACTTGAAGTTCTAATCAATGATAATTTATTTGTACAATTCCAGTAGCTGTTATCGTTGTCGTCTTTAAAAAATTAATTTAAAATAACAGTTTTTTTTTTTCGAAAATCAGTTATTTGCATCGATTGAAACTTCCTTCTTTTGGTTAAAGTTAAAATAACCGATATATCCTGCGTTATTTATAATAAACTACATACACATGTTCTTTATATACACGTAGATTAATTAGCAAATATGATTTGTTTAATATCGCTAATGCCAACCGATATTTTATGTTATCCCTTCTTGTTGAACTGTACTTGAATTGTACAAAGTTCCAATTAGTAAAAACTTGAGTAGCTATGTGCTTTGTAAACCCAACATACCAGCTGTTGCAATGATATTGAAACTCGTTAGTCAGGATTTGGTTTCAGGAAGGATCATTACTCTCCACTTCACTGATTGCACCGGGTTCATATCGCTCAGATGATGTATAGTCCGTGGGGAGCTTGTTTATTGTTAATAGTTATTACCAGTAATAATTATTATGTATGGCCGGTATCAGGTCTGACGAATGATATGGATTTGGATTAATTAAATGTATTATTAACAGTGTAAATTGAATTAATAGGTTAAGTGGTTCGCACAAGATCTAACATTATAGATAAAGGAACACAAAATGAAGTTATTGCCTTTTTTCGTTATCCCAACATACCATTTATCTTTAAATACACCAACCCACTGATTGAAGATTAAATAATTATTTATTAATTAATAACATCATATTTTTTTTTTATGCGATGCCAGACCGTGGCATTTCATGCATATCCCAATAAAATAATGCATCGTGATGTCATGCGTCTTTGCATGTCTCTTAGCTCGTGTGATGCAAAGATTGTTGGCCTTTTAACCGTGAAGCATGGATCACCACGTGCAGGCGACTAACTCCACCCCATATCCTACTAATATTATAAATGTGAACGTTTGTGAGGATGGTTGTATTGGTCGTAACGGATGAAATGTCAGTGTAGATTATTGTACACAAACAATTATGTTATGTATACCGTTTGAAAGATCACTTAATCCTTTTCCATAATCAATCTTACTTGATAATCAATCTTGTACTTGGAATGCGGCACGCAAGGAATAGAAACGTCGTTTACAAGGAACACCTGTCTATGGCTGGTCAGTTCTGAAGGCAGGAGACGCCCTAGGATGCATTTATACGGTGCACATTAGCAGCTTTCAATGTTATTGCTTGCGAATGCTTCTGAATGTAATAAGATGTCCAACCAAATTATTGGATTTAAAAACATTTGATGGCCAAGAACTTGCAACTTTTCGGCAGGTGTGTGAGAAGATGGGATTGTTGGAAGATGATAATCACTGGGAGGCCACCATAGAAGAGACCGTGCTATGTCACTCACCTGTGCAAGTAAGAGGGTTGTTTGCCAGGTATGCACTTACGGTTTATCCAATCCTCTGCAACTATGGCACACGTATAAAACTGCGTTATCAGAGGATATCATGCACAGATTTGAAAGAATGGATCAGACCAACGATGATCTCAGTTTCAATGAAGCGTTGGGACTTATCGAGGTCAAAATAATAACAATTTCTGGAAAGAGCTATATGGCGTATAAAAGAGCTTAGCTATGATACCAACAAATTAGACACTCACATGTGTGAAACTGAGCCAAGTCTGCTACCTGGTCAAAGAGAGATTTATCACAAAATTTTAAGACTAGTTGGGTATGGTGAAGGCGGGCTTTTTTTTTCTTGATGCCCCGGGTGGTACAGGAAAAACCTATGGCTTCCTCTGGAACTGTTGCAACATTGTTAAGCGGTGGACGGACGGCACATTCGGTCTTTAAATTACCTCTTAACCTGGCGAGTGAAGAAACCCCTCAGCGCTCATTAGTAAAAGCAGCGCCCGTAGCATCCTGTTGCAACAGTGCAAACTAATCGTGTGGGACGAGTGCACAATGTCATACAAATGCGTCATCGATGCTTTTGATCGTTATCTACAAAACTTACATTGCGAACAAACATTAATGGATTGTATCGTTGTTTTATTAGCTGGGGACATCGGGCAAACTTTGCCTGTCATCGAGCGAGGCACTGCAGCAGACGAAATTAACGCCTGTTTAATCATAATCATATTTATGGACCAAAGTTGAAAAGCTGCACCTCACCACTAACATGCGTGTCCAGTGATCTTGAGTCGAGCGTTTACGCTGAGAAACTGCTCGAGATAGGTGAAGGTCGAATAGAAACTGACGAAGAAGGTGTGATTCTATTCACTAACCCAGTTTGTGTTTATACTTCGAAGAGTGAAGATCTACGTTCGGAGCTCCTGAGGATTAACTACAAGCGATAAGTCACATTTAGTTTATTTTTTCCGTTTTAAATTATTTTTCTTTCCTTAAAGTATTTGTTTTACCTCTAAATAGAAGGTTTTTTTTATTTTTTATTTTATTTCATTTTTTCTAACGAAATGGCGGAATCTCCGCCTGTAAAAAAAAAAAAGTGAGATATAGAAATGTTATTTCTAATAATGAAGGAAACTCTTTAAAAACTAGTGTCAAATTCTTAATTATTAAAAGAAATGAAGCGGATGATGAGGGAAATTCTCTAGATTCAAAAAAGTATCACCGTTTTTTATCAGTAAGAGCCTAGAGTCTATAATCGGTGAAGCTAAAACAGTCAAAAAATTGAGAGATGGGACTCTTTTAGTCGAGACTATGTCAGCAATTCAAACGGAAAAACTTATAAAATCTAAAACCCTATTAAACCTCCCCGTTATTGTCGAGCCACATGCTAAATTGAACACCAGTAAAGGAATAATATGGTGTGCAGACCTTCACAATTGTTCGATCGACGAAATAAAAGACGAACTAAAAACTCAGAATGTAGTACATGTTAAAAGATTGACGTTTTACAAAAATAATGAGCAACAAAAAAGTAATAACTACCTGTTAACCTTTAACAGCCCCACCATACCCAACGAAATTAAAGCAGGTTTCTATAACATAAATGTGAGACAATTCATTCCAAACCCTACCCGCTGTTATATTTGTTTGAAATTCGGTCATACTAAAAATGTATGCAAAAAAGAGCCGCTTTGCAGACTCTGTGGCCAAAATAAGCATGAAGGATCAGAATGTGTTAGCCCTATAAAGTGTGTTAATTGTAACGAGCAGCATGATTCTTTCTCCAAAAAATGTCCAGTGTTTCAAAAAGAAAAAGAAATTAAAGGCATTCAGGAGGCCGAAAAGATAACATACTTCGCAGCTAAAAATAAATTCGAATCGTTACATCCCTTGTCAACACGTATGACCTTTTCTAATATAGTTAAAAATACTAAAAGTGTTAGTGTCCAAACAGATAATATAAATGATAATGTTAACATCTTTAAGAAGCCGTTAGTGCCTGAATGCAATAAAACCTCTTTATCTATTGCCCGTTCGGAAACGATTAAACCGGACCGGGCCCCCACTCCCATTCCCTATCCCCACCACCTCCCTACGTCAGCTGGGCCATCAGCTGGCTCCATTCCTCTTCCAACTCCTTTCACATCAACTTCTCCTCCAGCTGACCATAACCTTCCTTCCCTACCCACCAAACCGACTCCTTCCCTGGCTCCGGAACCGGCCAAAATTACGGAAGCTGAGTCCACTATCCCTAAATCTCCCGCGGAACTCCCAGTTTTATCTTCGGATAAAACTAGTTGTGACGGAACCACCTCATGTCGCAGGAACTTCGACGACATGCAAGGTGATTGGACACTAGTAAAAGACAGACGATCAAGAAGCAGATAAGTCACAAAACCGAGCGCTTAGTAAGGAAAAAATGGAAACAAATTAAATGAAATAATTAGTATTGACCATATATTATTTGTTTATTTTTATATCTGTTTATTTATTTATTTTTTCTTTCTTTAGTATTTTTGTTTTCATATCTTAACCATTTTAACAACTTAATTTCATCTCTACCTGTTACCTATTCTTATTTCATTATTTATTCCAATATATTTATTTACATTCATACTTAAAACATGCCACTCACAACAAATATCATTCAATGGAATTGCAATGGTATAACTGGTAAAAATGAAGAGTTGAAATTAATCATTAAAAAATACCAACCAGTAGCCGTATGCCTACAAGAAAGTAAGTTGCTTCCTCACAAAAAATTTAATCTCAAGGAATATAATATTTATAGAAGGGATTTTGAAAACAGTAATATAGCTTGTGGTGGTGTACTGACCGCGGTTCACCATAATGTTGTATCCGAGTTGGTCCAAGTAGAAACTTCCCTCCAGGCGGTAGTGGTTAAGGTCTTCCTCAAATTCCCTGTCTACTTGTGTAACATATACCTACCTCCAGATAATTTTTCAGAAAATAGTTTATTAAATCTTTTCAAACATTTACCATCTCCGTACATTTGTGTAAGCGATGTCAACGCCCACCACACTTCCTGGGGCTCCTCTCATTGCACAACTCGGGGAAATCACATTAGGAGAATCATCGATACCACCGACTCAGTCGTCCTAAATACGGGAGAGTCAACTTATTTAAGCCTGGCTTACAACACCTTTTCCTCCATCGATATAACCTGGTGCTCTTCAAGCATCTTTCCAAGCATCCGCGTTTATGTTGGCAGGTTGCACAAGACCAGTACTCTAGTGACCACTTTCCGATAGTAATCTCTCTCCCTAACGATAACCCCATAACATCTAAACATCCTAGATGGATCATGGAAAAATCTGACTGGTTTGCGTTTCAAAAAAAACTAAACATAAATGAATCAGAACTACTATCAGCTAGCGGCAGCGACGAAAAAACCCATTTGATAACAACAGCGATTCTGGAAGCAGCAGGCCTTTCAATCCCAAAGACCTCCAACAAAACGAGATCACGCAAAAATGTACCGTGGTATGATGAAGAATGTAAGGCCGTTATTAAAAGAAGAAGAAAAGCCCTGAAAATATTTCAAAAGGAACCCACTTCTAACAACCTAATAGAATATAAGAAGAGCCGTTCACTCTCCAGAAGAATAATCAAGAGTAAAAAGAAAGCATCCTGGGAAAATTTTTTAGATAATATCACAACTAATACTCCCCCAAGCACGTTCCGGAAAAAGATACAGGGTATTACAGGAATATATAAAGAAAATCAGATGGCTCTCCTAATCGGTAAACAAGTAGAACAAAAGGAGGAATTGTTAGCTGAGCGTTTTGCGGAATTTTATTCAGGACTATACTCCTCGAAAACAGATCATCCACTCGATAACTCCGAACAAAATACAAACGCGAATCAAGCAGAAAAAGAGTATAACCTTCCTTTCACCAAAACCGAATTGCGAGCCTCCATAAAGGATCTAAAACCTTCCGCACCGGGAATAGATGACATTCACAACGAGATGTTAAAACATTTACCAACACAGGTTCTGGATACTCTTCTTACCCTATATAACCACATATGGCGCTCGGGGGACTTTCCGAACGTCTGGAGAAGATCTGTAATTATCCCAATCCCCAAAAATGGAAAAAATAAGCTATTTCCACCAAGTTACAGGCCTATTTCACTGATAAGTTGTATGTCGAAACTGCTTGAAAAAATGGTGTACAAACGGCTGATATGGATCTTGGAAGAAAATAAATTACTATCGAAGGAACAATGTGGATTCAGAAAAGGACGCTCTACCTTAGACCATCATGTTACCATGGAATATGAAATAATGAAATGCTTCGTTGAAAAAAAAGAATGCATAGGCATTTTTTTCGACATTGAAAAAGCTTACGATAATTTAAATCCGACGCTTGTACTGCATCAGTTGAAGGAATGGGGATTCGAGGGTCGCATTCTCACCCTGATAGGTAACTTTCTACGGCACCGCACGTTCCAAGTCAGGATAGGGAATTATTTATCCTCGGTTAAAACAATGTCAAACGGAATACCTCAGGGTAGTGTATTAAGTTGCGCCTTATTTGCTATTGCCATCAACAAAATCACTAGTGTTATTCCAAAACCCATAAAATCGTATTTATTCGTAGACGACCTAGCCTTACTACTTCCGTTCAGCAATCGAAATCAAGTCACGAAATCTTTACAGAAGTGTTTAACAAATTTAGAATCATGGTCAAGACAATCTGGATTATATTTCTCAGTTGATAAAACAAAATGCATGCTCTTCTCAAGACGGAGAACACCAACATCTCCCCAAGACTTAGTTTATAGAGGCGCAAACTTAAATTTCGAATCCAAAGTCAAGTTCCTGGGATTATTACTTAACTGCAAACTAGACTGGAAGGAACACATTAAATGGCTGAAGGAAGAATGTGGAAAACGGCTAAACGTGCTCAAAGTCCTGGCAGGAAGCTCATGGGGAGCAGACAGAAAAAGTATGCTGAGAGTATACACTTCTTTAGTCAGATCGAAACTGGATTACGGCAGTTTTATATATGCTTCAGCCAGTCCCAAATTGCTGACTGCTTTAGATTCAGTCCACCACGCGGGCATCCGTCTGGCTACTGGTGCCTTCAGAACTAGCCCAGTGAACAGTCTTTGTGTAGAAGCAGGTATAGCTCCGCTGGCTGTTAGGAGACATCAACTGGCCTGCGGATATATCGCTAAACTAAAATTTAATGAAGAAAATCCAGCATGGAAACCAGTTTTTCAACCTAGAAGCAGGAGATTTAACGATGTCCGAAGATTACCCACCCCACTCAGAATAAGAGCAGGAAGACACATAGAAGAAATCAGATCCTTGCAAACCTCAGTCAATGAACATTATTACCCTTCATGGACCCTCAAACTACCTACAATAGATCTAACTCTTTCCAAATTTAAAAAATCTAGCACCCCAGATTATGCATATATATCAGAATATCTAAGCATAAAAGACAAATACAGAAATAGCAAATATTTGTATACAGACGGTTCAAAAACACACTCCAATGTAGGATGTTCCTTTACCAAAGACTCAAAGACAATTAAATATAAGCTCCCTTCCATATCGAGCAACTTTACAGCGGAATGCTATGCTATCAGTGCAGCACTCTACCATATCATGCAGTGTAATGAAGAAAACTTTTTAATATTCACCGATTCACTTTCCGCAATATCAGAACTAAGCAACATACATACAGACAATCAAATACTTAAGAAAGCGCAGAGCTATTCAACAATGATAAAAAGTCAGGGCCAGAATGTAATAATAGCATAGATACCATCCCATGTTGGAATTAAAGGCAACGAGGCAGCAGATCTAGCAGCAAAGGAAGCAGCCATGTCAACTCTAGATGAAATAAGAGTCTACACTCCATCAGATCTCGGAAACAGCCTGAAATCCCTAGCAAAGAAGACCTGGGACCAGCTCTGGGAAAGTGTAGAGGACGGCAACAAATTAAAAGGCATCAAAAAAGAAACCTCATCCTGGGAAAGTTCTAACCGTACCAACAGAAGAGAGGAAGTTGTCCTAGCAAGATTGAGTCACACCCGATTAACCCACGGATACCTCATAGATAAAGAAGCTCCACCTAAATGCACATCCTGCAAAGTACAGCTATCCATCGCTCACATTCTAGTAGATTGCCCGCGTTACTCAGCTTACTTTGAAAACTGCAAAATAGAAAGAAGACTCCACTGAATGTTGCAAAATAATGTTTTGAGCGTAAACAAAGTAATTGACTTTCTAAAAAAATATAACCTATATAGCAAAATTTAAAATTAATAAATAAGCCAAAACAAACATAACCTAAAGGACACGAATGACCTCTGTAGTTGAGTGTCCAAAAACCACAAAACCTAACCTAACCTATTCACTAACCGATTTTGTCATGTTGTGGATTTGGAAGACGCACTTATAGCTTAAGTTTTTCTAAATTTGCAAGAAAACATCCAGGATGAAAACAAGCTATGTGAAAGAACCACATTAGCACCAAGAAATGAAACAGTTGCGAAAATGAATAAAATCGTGGACGATGTAACCAGCGATACAACAACCTACATCCATCGACACAGGCATGTCATCCGAAGACTGTATGAGCTTTATAGCCATTTTCAGCAATCTGAACTTGCATTCATATTTCTTCATAGAGCCTCGTCTCTAGGTCGATATATTTCCTGACTAAACATTTCACATTTATGAAGGTAAATAAAATTACAATACTGCAAGTAAATATATATTTGTACTTGTGGAAGAAAAACAATTGAAAAAACAACAATAAAAAAGGCATCTCCAATTAACTTAAACCTATAATTTTTTTTAATTTCCTTTTAAAAGTTATAAACAAATCTCTTTACAACTATTGAAGATACTTCAGCAAAGTTGCAGCTGACTTAAATCAATTTCCATTAGTTTTCTTTTTAGTAATAATATTTAAAAAAAAACATTTCAATCCTGAAACAAGGCTTTTTAATTATTAGATAATGGATTGAATTGGTCAGAGGGTGCATGGGGCCCTCACTGAGTCGTTAGGTCTACTATGTACTCACATCGGGCTCCTCCAGCTCAGAAGATGTCTTAGGCCGAAACATGCACCCCCTGACCAATTCAATCCATTATTTGAATTATCCAGTCAACTATTTTCTACTTATACGTAAAGAATTAATTTTAAAACATTTACACTAATTAGCAAGTTAGTTATTTTGTACAAATTATTTTTATTATTAAAATGTTTCCAAGTAAATCAGATAGAAAATTTTAAATTTTTGTGGAAATGATTAATATGTCTTGATATGATTGATATGATGATAAAATCGTTAATTTATGTATGGCTGATATATTTTCTTTAATACAGCACTGTTTATATTGTTATTCTGTTTTGTTTTATTCACAGCCCTGATAATGTTCTAAAAATTATGCCGAAACCTTGGCATAAATAAAATAAGTCATATTTATTGTGTGTATAATTAATTGACTGTATCCTCCAATCATATTAAACATTTCTAAAAACGCATTTTAAACTTCATTTCAATGGGTGTAATCAGTGAAAATTGTGTGATAATATCCGAAACATATTTTAATTAGTATTAAGAAAGGTGAAATCAAATTTTAATAACTCTTTATTAGTATTTAGGGATCGGAGTGGCTCAGATGAAGAGCGCTGAGTAATCATGTAAGATCCTGGGTTCAAATCCCGCTCGTTGGCCGACTTTTATTTGATCTGTTAGCAGCTGTAGATAGATCCTACGGAATCTAGTGCCCTCCTGGGGCTCTCCCAGCCTCTATAAAGTGGGTTATTTTTATTTAATCTGTTAGCGGCCGGAGGTGGATCCTATGGGATCTAGGCTCTACACATTGGGTATCCAAAATAGGGGGGGGGGAGTATCTGGCGGTTGAGCGTGATCTAGGAAAAATTACCTCCCTGTTCAACCGTTGTCCAAGAAACAGTTCAGTTTCTCTCAAGTACTGAACCCTAGACCCTTCATGGGTTGTAGTGGTACTGTTTTTGTTTTGTTTTCTTTATTATTATGTTATATTATTGTGTATTCTTTAGGCTCGATATATATTCTGTCTTTGTTTAAAAAATTGTACACATTTTTTATTCTAAAGGGACCTAGTCCCAGAATAAAATTAATATTTTATTCTATTGTATTATGAAAGTACGTCAAATACTCAAAATAAGGGAAGGGGAAATGTGGTGGTTGAGAGTGATCTTGGAAATTGGCAATTGGACCTCTCTGCCCAACCGTTGTCCAACAAACAGTACAGTCTCTACCATATACCTTCATATCAACATCTTCATAGATCTCTTTTACGTTTACGACCAAGACGATCTCGTAAATCAGGTTCGGGTCTATCTCGATCTCTTCTAAAAATACCCAATTTAAAATTATATGTTCAGAATAATAATAATATATAGAATAATAATAATAATTTTAAATTTTTTTACAATGTGGTTTCAATCTCAGAGAAAATTTACCGTAGATTCCAAAACTGTTGACAACTTATGAGAAATCTTCATTTAGTATGAAAATCCTATGTTAAAAAAAAATAAATCATTTCTTGGAAACATATTAATATGAAAAGGTGCAGCTGGCAGCATTGAACTATCTATACGTTTGATATACTGTATATATATTCTTCATTAATTACTCATATTTTCTCCTAGGACACCTTCTATACAGTATGACTTATGGAAGACTATTTAGTTATACACTAAATAAAGGTAATATTTAACTCTTAACCAAATAATAACATTATCAGTATATGAGAACCAAAACAGGCCCATTATTAATCAGTTATTCCTTATATTAAATAAATTAATAGAAATATTACCTAATATTAGCCCTCAATTTATTTATTTCAAGAATTTTTTTCTCCTTAATATCAGGTTGCATTTTTCGAATAGTAGGTGGATTATCCTTTGAATCACTTTCAGTTTTAAGTTCGTTTCTAAGCCATCTTTCAGTTAACGTTTTCTGTTTTTTTACATCTATATTTTTTATAAGGTCTCTAGCATCTACTACAGGTGCAGGAGCAGTTGCTGAAAAGTTATATAATATATAATAATTTTATTTCTACTCCTTTTTATTTTATGGACATGACATTTAAAATATAAATCTTACTAATATTATAAATGTGAAAGTTTGTATTTTTCTCTCTCCTTCACGCAAAAACTACTTAACGGATTGGGATAAAACTTTACAGTAATATAGGTTATACATCAGAGTAACACATAGGCTACGGCAAGCGCGGATTTAGGGGGGGGGGCGCACGGGGGCTCGTGCCTCCACTCTGTTTTTTAGGTACTGTGGAGAATATATATGCCGTAATAAATATATATACCGAAAGATATATTAAAACCTGTATATTATTAATTGCCTTTAAACTCTGGTATTTTTTTCATATCGATGAAAGGATCTGTTGTACCAGCTAATACCGAAGTTGGGCCGTTGAGTGTTTTTTTCGAGAGAGACCTTGATATCGATACAGCGAGCTCGGTGGTGGATAAGGCTGCTTACGCACTGCGGTGTTTTTGTTTGCTTTCGCTCTCTATCTCTTTAAATAACGCGTAATGAGGATTTTTGTTGCGTGTAATAGATGAATAAGGGGTGTATGAGGTGGCATTCCAATTATGAGGGAGTTGTTTCATGAGTGCTCCGGTCGATAGTAGTGCGAGGAGGACATTCTTTCTGGCG
This sequence comes from Arma custos, assembly GCA_037127475.1. Classification (NCBI taxonomy): domain Eukaryota; kingdom Metazoa; phylum Arthropoda; class Insecta; order Hemiptera; family Pentatomidae; genus Arma; species Arma custos. The sequence goes on from CM073764.1 coordinate 73,565,396, forward strand.
GAATCCGTATTGTGGAGATTTATGGATAGTGCTAGGGGAAAATTCAATTCTACTGATAATTCCTTTACTCGAGGCGTTTTCTCTCCTCGAAGAACTATAGCTTTATTAGGCGGCAATTATGAGATTACATTTTTTCATTACAAATTATGGTAATTAATTATAGATTTTCGCTTCAAGTGTAATTACAACTGTGTATTCGTTTAATTTTTACAAAAATACAAGTTATCGTGATCTGTAGTATGGAAAAGAGAATGTAACTATGGGTAATGAGTTGATTAATCATTTGATGATAAACGAATAAATAATTATGCTTGTAACACAACTCGAAGCGATAACCTGCGATACAGATACCCAAATTATATGTAAGATAATAACAAGAAACTTTAAGAAGACTATGCTACCCACTGTAATATTTAAAAAAAAAAAAGGTTGAATTATAAGCTTGAGAAATTTTTTATTTAAAATAAAGCCCATCATAATGTTTTCACAGAACTAGTTAGTCCTGTTGTGTTATGTCATTTTTAAGTCACGATCTTATATGTACCGGTAAATAATTTAAAAAAAAAACAATCAGTTAAAAAACCAAGAGCCCTGAATATTAAACCCAGCCAATATGTAGGTTCTTGTTTTGGTATTAGGATCTAGCATAATTTTCTGTTTCTTTACTTATAATTTATTAGGCTTAAAAAGATTTATTAAGCTTCTCATATATAAGGAAATTATCCCAGTTGAAGTTATTCATATTAAATTACCCATTGCTGGCTATGTTAGTCACTCTCAAATACGCAGTGACTGTTATACTCAGTTGTATTTTCAAGCCAAATTTTTTCTAACCATTCCAGTTTTATAGATTAGAAAAAGTATAGTTATATTGACGTAAAGTTATCACAAGGTAAGCAGTACCTCAAGTAAATTGTTTATAGATTGGATTTGTTAAAGGGAAGTTCCATCTATGCTTCCGTGTTTACAGGAATGTAAACTTCCTCTTCTGTTACATGTATATATAGAGAGATTAGAGAGTAGAGAGGGGATGGTGTGGTTAGTTAGGTTACAGTAGGTAAGGGGAGCATTCACTAAGTTAGTTTTAGATTAGCCACTAAGTTATAGTGGTAGTCAATAGTCAAAAGTTACCTAGTTAGTTCACATAAGTAAAACCTCTTGTATATTCATCAAATCTGTTCAATATTACTATAAATTTATATATTTCTTAAAAGTCGTACATCGTTCGTTTACTTGACCATTAGGTAGAAATGACTTGACGGGACATTAACTACCCCTAACAACAAACTTGCAACCTGCGGAATAAGTACTCAATCTTTTATTCTACATAGAGAGGATTTATTACATGATTATTGCGCTATTCCATAATTGATTCCTGTCCTGTTGGCTGTTGCAGGTGCTGAGGATGCTGGGTTCCGGACGGCCGCATAGCCGGGAGTCGAGACCCCACCGGGAGCCGCCGCCGCCGCCGCAGTCCCTCCTCGACCCCCACGTGAGGACCATCAACATGAGCCGAGGACCTCCTGACTCCGGCCACGGCTTCGGCATCTGCGTCAAGGGAGGAACCAGGGAGTCGGGTAACCATTCGCCAAAGGGTTGGCGCTCTCCCTTCACATCATCTATATTTATATATATTTCAATATTATATTAATCATCATCGTGGTCATTCCTCTCCACCGCTCATGCAGTGTGAGGTCTCCTTCTGCACAGCCAGGACCACGCCGTATGATCCTCCACCATTTTCCTTCATATGTTCCATTCCAGATTTCTCTTCGTAAAGCATTCTTTATCTCCCTCTTTCCAGGTGTGTCAAGATCTTCCTCTGTATCTTCTTCGATCAACCGTAGCCTCGTATGGAATTTTGCTGTTAATAAAGGCTGTTGTTTTTCATATTTTGGACATGTCCAAACCATATAAAACTGTTTTCCTCGAGTTTGAGTTAAGAATGCAGTCTGGTCTGGTTCTCCCTTCTATCATTTTAAGGAATCTCTGAAGTTTGGCTATTCTGTACATTGGATATTCACTCTCAATTTAATGCCCAGGGATGTTCCCCTTTTATTCAGGAAATAGCATAGTACAATTTACAAGCTGAGTTAACTCTTTTATAATAATAATTCTACTATTATTTCAACTTCTTACGCTATTGAGAGAATTCTACAATGAATAAATATTAGAATATAATGGTTTATTACCTTTCATGCTCATGTACTTTAAAAGAAATATTTTGCTGAGCTTAATTTGTAATTTTTATATGAGGCCATCGTCTCCGGTACTGGTGAGATCTGATATGGAGGTTAAAGCAATGGATTTGTAATAAAGACGGTTCGGATCAAAATTTAAAAAATGTATCACTACAATCCATTAAGTTCTCAACACAAGAAACTTAAATGGGAGAAAGATTCCTGTACTGTTTCTAGTGCAGGGAAGTGATTTGTCCGAAATCACCCTTGATGCTGAGGTTTTCTTCCAATTAAGGGAACCCACTTTACAGAGGCTGGGTGAGACCATGGAGTGTGTCCAGATCCCTCAGGGTTCATCCGTAATTGGTTTTTTATTAAAATTTTTGGATGGATGAATGATGAGTAGTAGAAGTATATATATATATATATATATATATATATATATATATATATATATATATATATATATATATATATATGTATATATGTATATATGTATATGTATGTGTAAGGGAGTATTTATACACACATACTTATTTATAATTTGTAACTTAGTTTTTTTTGTTCCTTAATAATTTCTTAAATTATTTTGTTGTTGTTTTGTTTTCCATAAAACTTGTATAAATTTAAATAGTAACAGTTTTATTATTATTTTTTTCTTTCATTTAATTCGTTATTGCGAGCTGACTCCTCATTTATATTCATTAATTTTTAATTTTTTTATTTACTAATTAAATTTTAATTGTATTCTAATCTAAGACATTTCAGTTTTTATTTTATTTTCCCTATCACTATTCTAAACGAACTTCTCCCAGAATAAATTAATTATACATTGTTTTTATTTTAATTTTTCTAATTATTATCCTAGAAATCTTCTTAAATTCAGTTGGTAATTAAATAAAAACACTTTTTTATAATTACAATACTTAGTTAGCCGAAAGAACTACAAAAATGCCGAAAAATAATTTTGTCCAGCTAGCTCCTACTAATCGAAACACTGTGGGACGTGTCAGTACGTCACGTCCGTAGAACTTAATTTCAACTTATTAATTTTTTTTTATTTATGCTTAAAATAAATGAAAAGCCTATGACGTTTTCATATTGAATGATAATAGTTGACCTTGACAATATATGTGGAAGAAAATGGTCCGGGTAGAGGTCAATGAATTTCTCTTAGAATAGGAGAAATGTTTGTTAAGTATCCGTATTAAGTATACGTTTCCCCAACGCACCTCAGCCCCCCCCCCTCCCCACGACATCCCTGAAGAAGACCTGCAAAGTTGGTCGAAACGTTGGCTACTTAATAAACATTTCTACAATTCTAAGAGAAATTATTCAATCACCTCTACCCGGACCACTTTCTTCCACATATATACGTTTTCGTTTATTTATATAGTCAGAACAAAGGAAAATACAAAATTACAATGTTGTTGTTACAATGTTAACAGGTTAATATACTTGGAATGTTTTTAGAAAATAATTATAAAGTTAACATGACGTAATCGTGAGTATGACGTGAAGAGCCCTGCTTAGGGACTTTGAGATTAAAACTTCTTTCACAGAGCTTTCTTTGTGCTCACTCTTCTCTGTTCTTGTTATGCTAAGTTGCTCACAATTTCCAAGATCCTTACCCCATTGTTTATTCCTCGTATGCTTTGCCCTTAGCTTCCGCTCTGGTTGCTGCATATAATTAGTATCATGACCGTCCAAGTATGAAAATTGGACGTACGCGAAATCTCAGTTCTCTGTATAGGAGTTTCGTAAGGCGAAACATTCTTCGAATATTAAAACAAAAACAATATATTAAGTTAGTAGTTAACATTGAAAGGATTTTTCCTACATTTTCTCTTTTTTTCATACAACATTATTAAACAATATTTACTCCCAAACTGCTTATATCACAGATGAAATATTAAGTAGACATAATAGGAAAAATATCGTTATTCTTCAGTTATCTAGGTTTAATGAAAACTACCATAATATTATCTCATTTGTTTATCACTCGCCATCATTACCATAATCCTCTTGTTCTTTTCTTTTCCTCCTCTCAGTTTTCCGGATTTCATATAAGAAGATTTTTAAAGACTTGCTCAGGAACCTGTAATCAATTATCGAAAAAATTGTTATTCCTGCAAATCCTGGAGAAAATTATTGAAATAAAATTTACTAGTTGTGATGATACGAAGGTGCAAATATATTATTAAAGAATAAATTTAAAAAAAATTGTTTTAAATCAGCTTTACATTTCATATTTTACTACATAAAATTTTAGATAGCTCTATTATATAAAAAAGTTTTTAGTGATCGTGAACAGAGTGTAATGTTTTATTTTCTTCTCAATTAAACAATTTTTTTTCTAATAAATTATAAATTAATTTTGAAGAAAGATTTGAAGTAATTTTTGTAACATGCTTCACTCGTTTTTATTTTATGCCACGGAATCTTTCGATTTTCGTCCACTTCAAAACATCTAATTAAATAGAAACTTTACACTCTTCTCAAATACCGATAAAACAAAAAAAAACCTGTAACACTACAACCCATGAAGTGTCTAGGATTCAGTACATGGTAGAGACTGTACTGTTTCATGGACAACGGATCTTCAAGGAGGTTACTTGTCCTAAGTCAAGTTCAACCGCCAGATTTTCCCCCTTATTTAGGGTACCCTATTTTTATAATATTTTATAGAGGCTGGGTGGGCCCCAGGAGGGTCCTGGATCCCATATGATCCATCTCCCGCTGCAAACAGACTCAAATACCGATAACAGTACCGTAATTTAATGAGTTTATCTCATTGTCATGACCAGGAGTTACAGGATTAGTGGTTGATCTTCTACCAACTACTAAGGCATTCACTTTGAGGCTGTCATATGACTGCTGGTAGCATCAACCGGGGAGTTTCGTACTTTTTGAAGAAAAAAAAATATTTTTTTTAAAAACTAGCATTTTACAGCAAGTCGAACTAAAAAAATATAAAATTAGTACAACACGCTTTAATAGAAAACAAAACTAAGATGTAGAAAATAGTTTTAAATATGTTTAAAATGAGAATAGATTTATGAAAACAAAATTAAAGTTTTCTATTGAAGAGTGTTTTTTTAATTGTTTCAACCAATTTTTTTTCAAAATTTATTTAATTTTATTATAAGTTACACAATGTGACTAAAAATAAAGTTTGGAAATTTCCACAAATATAGTCAAAATCTCATACAGTTCTTTGTATAATATACCAATGATTTTACATTTTAATATAACAACATTTATTTAAATCGGCCTGGAAACCTTAGGGTATTAAGAAAAGTATATTTTATTTTATTCTAATATTACTGATGTGAAATCACTAAATCGATGATCAAAGGATTTAATTTTCTATTTTTTAAATGTATAAGCTTTGTTTGTTTAAGAAATATTTTTTTTCTAATTCATTATGTGTCTTCATAATAATATAATTTATTTTTTCTAATTTGACTTCAATAAAACTAAAAATCACAAAACAATTCAACAAACAAACAAATGTGTAATAAACCCGTTCTTAAAAATTATTAGCACAGTATAAACAGTTTTTCTTTTTTCATTCAGTTGAACTAAAGTATTGCTCATAAAATTAAGTTCATTCATAAATGATAAAGTTGATAGCAGTGAAATGGGGTCAGGGAGGGACCATTGAGTTCTTCCTGGCACAGATTCAATAATACTACTTTTCTCTATCGAAATTGGCTTTTATTTTATTGTAATATTATTTTATTAGCTAGATAGAATCTTTCAATACGTAATCTTGATTTTTATATTACTACTCAATAAATATTTTAACGAAAATTTCATTAAATTAGAAGGATTCTCCAAATTACATCGGCTGTGGTTTGTAGACCATAAGAACTAGTTTATGCGTTGCGGCAAACCAATCGACCTTAATATTTTAGTAGAGGTACCTCGAAATTATTCCAGAAATTTAATTTAATTTTAGTATATTAATACTAGTGAGCCTATTACAATAATATATTTTATTTTATATAAGAAGTTTGAGTATTATGCATAATGAAATGCTCATTATTAACTATAATAATGTTTTTTTATTGATAAAAAAGGGTATTTATAGTTTATAAGAAAACAATTTTTTTTTCACGGCATACTCGTATTCAAATATTTTTGTATCCTTTTTTATTTGATATGTATCCTTTTTTATTTATTAAATTCGTGCATTCCATTTTTTCTATTAATTTTTTTTAAAAAAACAGTGCTATATTTTGTAATGGCTTTGAACGATTTCGAAATATATTCATAATGTAAGTGATCGAGCAAGACAAAAGACTAAAAAGTTGTCCTTCAATTTCTTGCTAGGCAACTCCGATAAAATATTCCATCACTTAAAACTTTTTTAAGTAATAAAGAGATGAATTACAGATGACGCCATAGCCAGCAACTCAACTGGTGCACGCACATAGACAAAATTACAGAGGCAAGAAGAAAACGCGGAATTCAGTTCAAGGGCAGAATGACAAAAAGGATATTCGCGTCTCTTAAAAAGCTGAGAATGGCCACACGTGGATTAAGGAAACTGGAGAGGACATTGAAGAGCTCGAGGTCTTGACAGAATGCATTGAAGGACGTTCTTCGCTTAGGAACTTCAGAATGCACCGGGCTTTCAAGAAAGACAAAAAATAAAAACAAAAGCAAGTTGCACGCAGGAAAGAAAGTAAAAACACGGCAAAAGAAAAAGAGAGATTTGGAAGAAAAGATAAGAACAGTTGAAACAGAATCCAAAATTGCTAGGTCGTAAAGAAAAAACTGTATGATAGATACTATTATTATATTTCCATTAGGCAAAAAATAATTTTCAAATACTCCTTAAACAAACAACGCATTCAATATAAGTTAGCGTGAGCTATCGTCGGGGAAAGAGAATGTAATTATGGATAATGAGTAGATTTCGGTAATCATTTCATCAAGAAATAAAAGTTTCAACTCACATTTCGAAGTATAACGTTCATTTCTAGAAGAACTTATTACTGAAGTATACACATTTCCCATAAATAAATAATTGCAAGACCATAATACAACTTAAAATAGAGATTATGTAATTTTTGGAAGAATTTGATTTTTGATAAACGAAAGAAACTAATTGAATGGATCCCTAATATTTTTCAAAGCCTTAGTTGAAAAAAAACTAGGGTCTTCCATCCGAAATATAAAACTTGAAATGAAGAGAATAGTTCACAGGGTAGGTTTATCGCTCGCCCCAACGCCTCATCATTTTGAGTTGCTTGTTTTGTTTACTTAGCCATCGATAATCAGGGTATCAGGAGAGAGCTCCAAATTACATCGGCTGTGGCTTGTAGACCATAAGAACTAGTTTATGCTTTGCGGTAAACCAATCGACTCAATAGCATAGTCAACCATATATTTTGTTTAGCCAATCGAAAATTCATTTTATCGATTATATTGTTTAAGCTTTACTTTTAAGACAACGATTGTGCAGGGAAGTGATTTGATCGAGATCACGCTTAACCGCTATGTTTTCCCCCTGTTAGGTACCCAAATTATAGAGGTAGCGTGAACCCCAGGAGGGTCGGTAGATCCCACAGCTGTAATCCATCCATAGCTGTTAATACATTAAATAACTTATTCTCAAATCTGGATTTGAACACGAGAATTTTCAGCAAAATAACTCAGCACTCTACACACTGAGATACCCATTACAACCCATTTAATATTAAGTAACAGCATTTATTTAATTAAATAAAGCTGCATTATATAGATATAACAGGTTCAATTATGATAACAAGTAAATCAATAAAATGAAATTACTCCTGGCTTCGAGCCTAATCACGTTAAAGATTACATAAAGGTCAGGTTAGTAACCGCCAACCTGTTTCAGGTAATAATATTAATATTCATTAAAAATATTATTTATGTCTATAACACTATTTAGTTTTATCATTTGATTATTGGGTAAAACTACAAAGTACTGTCTTCTTATCAAAATCGAATGACAAACAATTAATTAGCTTCGGTGATGTGAGCAAGTGGTTCAGTCTATAATTCTTGGTTCTGGTTTGTTTGAACTTTTTCATACCGTGCTAGATCAACGTCAGGTGCCTGTCTATTTATCCAATGTCAAATAGACATGCACCTGACATTGACGTACGAAGAATTTAAGAGATTACTCTACATTTGCGCCAAGAAGACAACCATTGAACGCCCGACAAACCTTATGGAACAATAAACCTAATAACTCAGCGGACACCTGCACTTTTAGGCTCGGGGTGAACCCGGCCTTTAGGTCTACAGTTCACACGGCAGCCGCACCGATTCGTAGAACCCATCACGCAGGATAAATAACTTCAGGCCAGAGGCCCGAGGGCCGGGGAAGTACCGGGGCAGCCTCCACCGACCAAGTACAAGTGCCAAGAAGCAGACTGGAAATTCAATAAGAATCAGGCCTACCATAATCTATCTACGGTATATATCCTACATACGACGAGTGAAGTAGATAACTTTCTACAGTTCTTCATTGAGACAATAAGAAGCGCCGCTGATGCAGCAATTCCTAAGTTCAAGTTCTGGGGCTATGCTTCCCCCACCTGCTCATTTTTTGAAACTTATCGCACTGCGCAATAAGTGGAAGAACTAGTAGTACAGGGCCAGAGATTATGAGGTGAAATCGGTGATAAATTCTCTTACAACTAAAATTCACAAAGTCGTGAAACAGTGGCGGACTTGCACCATGTTATGAGAAGCTTGGGGTCTCCATCCATGTAGACCATAGGAAGTTCTAGAAGCTATTCAGAAAGAGAATCATAAAGAGGAATTCTACAAAACTCCAAGACGGAGATAATTAATTAACCGATGAGGAGCACTTTAAGTTTGCAGATCACTACAGTGATGTAATATCATATGACCTGATTACAAACAGATGAGATGGCCGATAATTACATGGTTCTATCTCCGAATCAAATCTGTATGATCACCATTACCTCTATCCTTCCATCTATTTCTCAGATATTTACTAGTCAGGTCAGATTTTATTATCTTTTAAGGAATCTATTTGTTACTTTAAATAAGTGTCAAAATACAAATGTATATAGACAAAAATTATTTATATTAACTACAATAAACTATCATATTGCCATAATATGGTTTTATAATTGCACGTTTATCCAACAGGAGTGTACATTTCCCGAGTAGAAGAAGGGAGTGTTGCTGAAAGAGCTGGTTTAAGGCCAGGTGATACCATTCTTCAAGTCAATGGTACTCCATTTACCAACATATCTCATGAAGATGCTTTAAAAGTAAGTTAAATAATAGAATATTAAATATGTATAAATGCAGCATGGCAAGTAATTATCAGGAACTTGGGCATCATTTCAACAGGATTAAAATGACAGTTATTTTTAAAGGATAAAAATATTTTAATGTTCATTGTATCACACAGATTAATAAAAACAAGTGTATTACATATATTTCTCATATATACGGCTAAATATTGATATTTAATCATATTTCTATTAAAATAAAATTCATACAATGCCCCATCAATAATTAGCATGTAGCTGCAATTCCACAACAAGTAACAATGGTTCACAAAAATTGGTTCAGTGTGGTGATGAGGTATTAAGTAAAAGTGTTCAGCTCACCAACTGTTTCTAGGGGTCACCAGTGTTGTAGTGGTTAGCCTAACAAACTTCTATCCCCGAGACCATGGGTTTATAGCCCAGCAGGTGGCCTTAGAATTTTTTAAGTAGTAAAAATTCCTTGGTTATGCCTTCCTTCAGAAGGAACATAAATTGGTGTCACATACTTGTTACAGATCCCTATTCATACAATTAGTCATAGCAGCATAAAGTGACATTAAATGAATAAACAATTAACCAGTTGTTGGTGAGCCGTTGTTCCCTGGCATTTAACAAGCTTTTGTCATTCTTAAGATGAAATAAGCATAACTCTATCAGCTAATTATCAAAGGCCAGTCTTCATAAGAAAATTTTATATTCAACAGAGAAATGTAAATTTATTCTAATTTTTTAAAAGCTTACCTGGCAGTTTCTGTTATATTTTACACTTACACCAATACAGAAAGCATAATGCCACTGTAACAAACTACTAAGCCCAAGATCGCGGGTTCGTAGCCCGGGAGGTGGCCCTAGGATTTTTTAAGGGAGTAAAAAATCCTTAGTTACGCCGTCCATCGGAAGGGACGTTAAACGGGGGTCCTGAGCCTGTACGATGTCAGGTACTTGTTCCCTGACATCCCTATAAAAATCCCTATCCTAATTAAACCTGGATAGGCAAAATTAAGGGCTCCCAATGTAGCATCCTCCGATTAGCCATAGCAGCATAAAGTGACGTTAAATGAACAAACAAACAAACAAGCATAATGCCACTTACCTAGATCATTTTATTAATTAAGTTATTTTATTTTATTTACTTATTAAGTTTATTCATTATGTTTTCAATATTTTGTATGAAGGAAACCTAGATCACTAACACTTATTGCCCTTAAGTGTTGCAATTTTTTTTATTTTGCTAACCAATAATGTTTGTAAACCTAAAAAATAAATACCTATTACCATATACAAATTTGAAATTAGCAAATTCTGTAAAATGAGCACTATTTGGGTAGTTTTTATATCCCACCATATTGCAGTGGGTATCTTTCTTGTAGTTAAAAATGTTTAAACTATTCAACCTTATTTTCTTTTCTTAATTCTTACCTGGAGTATCTCTTATCCTCTGACTTGCCTAATGGTCTATTTTATTATTATTAAATCGCACTCTTGCGTCCAAAAAATATGTTCTTTATCATACAATGAGATTTTGAGAAAAAAAGTCATTAAAAACATAATTATGGTTATTTTAATTTTTATTACTTTTTTTTTGTTATTTCAGGTACTGAAATCGTGTAGAGAATTGAGCATCACTGTTAGGAGTACCGTCCCTTTTGTACAGCCCCCTCCCCCACCCCCGCCACCGCCTGTGATTCAACCCCCCCTTCAAACCTACTATACTTGGGTAGATAGGAAAGGAAGACCTGTTTCTCCACCGCCGAGGTTTAGGCAGTACCATAGGGATAAACTGAGGAAAGTAAGTACCACATTTTCTTTTTTAAACCATATTCCATACTCATTAAAATTCAAATTTTAATTAGATTAGATTAAAAAACAATTTCTATTACCATGCAATCATAACTAAATTATTATTGTTCATTATTATAGTTTTAATTGCCATCAATAAGTTCTACTTTGCACATTTTTAAAAGTTTACAATCAAATTTCGAATATTTGTATATGGATTTTCCAGGGAAAAAAATCACCCCATTTGGACGACTGTAATCTGAACTTACTGAAGAAGTATTTATTATTACATCATTATAATTTGTTTTAATTCTGCTCTTGGGGCCAATCTTTGATGACCAGTGCTTTGCTATTTCCCTACTATCCCACTCACACAAAAAACAAGACATCGTAGTGAATCCAGCTTGCAGGCCTAGTAATAGGCCAATGACCTTGAAATCTCCACAGACCCTCCACTTCTGGGTGTGGTATTCAATGTTTTCTAAGACATTTCTTACGCTTCGTAAGTTTCTTTCAAATGCACAGAATGAACTATAGGAATAGATGCATATCTATTCCCATTATAAGGAAGAACTCCTTTTAAGCTAGTCTTCGAAGCACCTATGAACAGCCTCCACTCAGCTGAAGAGTATTCAATCCCATAAAACCCCATTAAAGAATTTATATCACAACAATAGACCATAGAATCTTTTTTTTAAAGAAAGATGCAATTTCCTCTTCACGATTTGGATACCATGCAAATACAACCCCTGGAGCCAAAAGGTTTTTTTATTTTAACCTTGACCCAAGGACTTCTGCTGCTTCTTTTGTGAGTCTCTGACTAAGTCGTTATGTTATGACAAAGCTTCTTGGGGAAAAAGCTTTGGGGACTTATCCTCTTCTGGCTCAAATGATTCATCTGCTTCATCAGGCTCATTTCCACTGCTTTGAGAACTAAATTCAGCTGACACATCTATGGGAACATAAGGAGGAGTTGGAACAGGTATTGTGTCATCATGCGGAATAGGCCTGAGAGCAGATGGCAAGTTCGGATATAAAATGGATTTTTTATTCTTAGATGAATAGCCTCATACTTTCGTCATGCAAAAATAACAATCATCATAATGATTGGCTGGTTCCCTCCATACTATAAGAATACCAAAAGGCAAAGATTTTTGTTATGTGATTTCAAAAGCCGGAATGCCGCCACACATGTACGACAAACTTTATGGGGAGCCCATGCTTTATCTTGGCCACCAAATTTCAATCCAAAATAAGCAAAGTACTCATTTTCCACAAACTTTGTAACATTTTGTCTCTGTTTTGCAGCCACATAACTCCCTCATATATAACAAAACACGTCTGGACTGATGATACATGCGCACTGTGATGTACTCATCTCAAATTTGACTAAATTATGAGAGTAACAAGGAAAAATAGCAACTAAACTTATGCCTTATCAAATACTGACTTGACTAACTCCTCTGTGAATCCCATACATCTAAGCTAGGAAGGTACTATATAGGGCCTCTCTTAAGTTTTTCTCTCCCTTATGCTAGAGATATACAAATGTGTAGCACAAAAACTTAGCGTGATAGGAACATAGGCTCTCCAAATGGTTGATGAGAAGGCAAGAATAGTCCTGAACAAAATATAAAATAAAAAATTTTAAAACAATTTCAACACTTACAGTTTGTGGAAACAAAGGTTGGTTCTGTGATCCAAAACGATTTTTCCAATGAATTAAGATCTAGAGTGGAGAATACTCTGTTTCATTATGATAATCTAGTTGCAATTGCTAATTAATTTTTTTGTGTCATTATTAAAACATAAATTTCATAATAAGTATATAATCTTATTATTTACTCATGTATCAAATAATTCCTTACACTATTTTAATAAGTTAAAAATTTATTATTATTTTTTTTAGGACTTAAATAAAAACTTCATTACAATTGTTGTTTGATTTATTTATCCTGTGTAATATTTTTTTTTTTGTTAGGTTGAAATAATTGTTGAGCCTGGCCAAAGTTTAGGACTGATGATCAGAGGTGGTATCGAATATAACCTTGGAATCTTCGTCACAGGTGTTGATAAAGATTCTGTCGCAGAAAGAGCAGGTCTTCTGGTAGGTATATATATAATCCTGTAATTTTCTTTTATAATAATTCATGGATATATAATTTTGAAACTTATTTGAACTTGAAACTTGTTTGAAATGGATATTTAATGACCATTTATACATATTTCATTAATGGTGGGTTATTCTAGGATTGATACACTGTATTTTGTGTGACACTATTGATTCCCTGTAGAATCATATTGGTATATCTCCAGAAATAGTATATATAGTACGGTTGAAAGTGTATGATTCATACTATGCAATTACTATCATCATTCTCACGATTGGTTGGAATCATTGTATTTGGGCATAACATAAATTTAGGGCTGATAAAATTCTAGCTGCTATCCATTACGCCATAAAATCCACAAAACATTTCAGAATCACTATTTTTCTGTTTTCTAAAGAGTATGGTGATATGGTGGAAGATGATCTGGTGATCCCCTTAGGAGATATTCTCAGTAAACTGCAGGTCATAACTGGTCTAAAGTCTACTTTGTAGAAACAAACAAAGAAATTCCATTTACAATTAGATTATATTTTGAAAAAAAATCTTGAAAAAGAAAGGAAAATGATTTGTTGTGATAATATAAAATAGATATAAACTACTTTTAGATGGGAAACATGCTATTGAGTATTAACTTTCCTCAATGTTTTTTATATTAATCTTTGCCAATAAATTCACTGCTTACCATAATTATTAAATCTGGCCAATATGAATTTTAAAGTTAAAAATATAAATTGCTAATGATACTTATTTTTCTTATAGATCGGAGATCAGATTTTGGAAGTGAATGGTCAGTCTTTCCTAGAAGTTACCCATGATGAAGCTGTCTCACAGCTTAAATCTCATAAAAGAATGATAATAAAAGTCTGTGATGTTGGTAAAATTCCTCACTCTTGTTCAACGCTTGACATGCATTGGGCAGACACACCACATAGGTAAGAATGACTATCAGAAATCAAAATAAATACATCCAATGACTCTCATCACATATTAGGAATAATATTAATAACCAAAAAATTATGCATTATTAATAAGAGCAAACTCTGATTCAAAGAATAAATTAGGCAAATGAATCTCCTGCACCTCAGGTTTTTAAATTGGAGCCTGCAGATTAACTTGACATTCTCAATTTTTTTTTATTTTAAATAATAATCCTGCTGAAAACCCACCATTGTCAAGACTTTTTGTATTTGTTATTACTTAACTATTTATTCACTATTAAATGCTTAGGGTTAAGATGGAATCAATATAAAAAAAACTAATAATAGTTGTTCAAAGAAATTAACAGTAATTTAAATTAATTTTTATCTTATATTCAAGAACCACTAGGTTCTTTTTATAGCTTATTAAATTAGGACCTGAAAGCGTATTAACAGTATTCTAATTTTTCCTCATATTTGTATCTTGTAGTATTGTCTTACAATGTTACTATATATTTGTAAACAAAATTGTTAATTTTTCAGGAGGGCAGTGATGGTAAATATAATATTAAATACTTTTTTAATACTCTCAATTTTTTTAACTTATAGCGACAAAAAAGAAATAGATGTATCACCATTGATAAAAACTATTTCAGGAAACTGTTTTATTGATTTATAATTATAAAAACCATTAACAAAAGAAAAATGCTTCAGATGTTGTGTTGCCGCTCTCCAAATGGTTGATGAGAAGGCAAGAATAGTCCTGAACAAGAATGAATTCAATACCTTAACATATTATCTTGAAGAGTACTCAGCTAAGCAAATGACAATTGAAGCATTTGTAGCGGTTCTTCTCGAGCTCCTCAATACTCCTGACAAGGTAAAGATCACAGAATATATTAAATTAATTCATTGAATTAAATACTCTCGCCTTAGAAGAGAATAAACCGCTATAATGAATAAAAAATTCCTTGAAGAAATAATTAAAAAATAGGTTATTAACATAATTCTTAGCGCAAAGGTTAAAAAAAAAATTTGGTGATGAACTTATTTAAAAGTGAGTAAAGAATTTAAATTTTTTTTATCCATGTTTGTTAGTCAACTGTGGTGATCAAGGATTCAGTCAATGTATTATTTTTTGTGAGAGCCGAGCATCAGAGCTATGCTTATTTTGAAACAAAATATATTCAAGAAGGGAACAAATATGGGATAAAATCATCCCTAGCAAACATGAAAGCACTAAGCAAAAACTAAGGTAATCGTTGAGATTGGGTATTAGAGTCTGGCTCATCAGCCTTACTTTTCTTAAAATATTGGAAGAATTACCCTTAGCCAGTAACAGCCAAAGTTATAAAGAAAGCTTGAAAATGTCCCTTATCTATTTTACCAAAGAGAATAAATTTAAAAAAGATTACCAGCAGTAATAAATATAAGCAGTATCTTACATTCATTAGGAAATTATGGTTGTAAGGTTTATGACACTTAGATGTTCCATTTCATCACTCTTGAGATTTACATTCAGATGTGATGAGACTAGAATGAGCAATTACTGTTACCATCTCTTTTTCGTTCAAATATTTATTTATTATTTTCTTCTCCCTATATAATTTAATTGTTTAAAGACGTTAATATTTTATTTCATTTCCAATAAAATTGCTTGAGTTAATCCATTAAATATATCTGTCTGATGATCACAATCTTTTTTTTTTCTAAAATAAAATAATCAACTAACCCTATGTGGCAACTGATGCTTTGAAAAATGGATCAATGAGTGAATGAAAAATAATTTTTACAAAGTAGTTAATTGCTAAAATGAATACTCTGAAGTCTCTAAAATACTAGAAAAAAATAGAGACTTGAGACTTAGCTTTTGGGATTTTTTCTAATGAATTCTAATTTATGATTTATGTCTCTTTTTGATTTTTTTCTCATTTTTATTGCTAACAATTAGTTTAATTAGATTTAGTTCTAATTTCCTTACTTACTATTTCAATTGTATTTTGGTAATAGTGTTGACTTTTGAAACAATGAAAATGTGGGCCCTAATCCCAGGCATGCTAATAATTTTTCCTGAAGTAGATTAATTTGAAAGGAAGCTCTTTCAAGGTTATAATTTATAATAGAACCTTTGACTGAAATAGATATTAATATTATAAGAAAATTGTCTATTGTTTATCAACATATTCTATGCCACTTATAAATACTTAGTGATTTGAATGGCATTGTTTATTTATAATGATAAATTAAACTGAGCTATTAATATATTTTATTATTAAAAGGTTTTGATCAAACCATCAAATGTTAAAAGATGACTGAAATATTAAATGGATAGATGTTAGTATTTTTTTTTATGACGATAAGAGTAATTTTTTTTTATGACAATAAGAATAATTTTTATTTCCTGTTATATGCAGCACACCCTTTTTACTGAGCTGCGGGAGTTGGTTGCTATAGAAGATAGAGCACGATTCGATGAATTGGTTTATCGAAGAGATCAGTATTCAAGGGTATAATAATTTTTTTTTACTCTTCTCTTTTTTTCTGTATTTATTAGAATTCATTGACCTTATGTCCTTCGGTGTAATTGTATTATAATTATCAATATATCCATAGTTAGATTTACAATAAATCAATAGTAGAAATAGTTAGTAACATAGAAATCTAGAATATTCACAAGCACTGAGATACCTGCAATGGTGAAACTTGATTACCATTAGTGGAACATTGTTCTACTTCTTTGAACAAAATCATGGTTCCACTTATATTTTCCAGAGAGGTGGACCATGCTGTGATAACTCGCATGAAATAATAATGTCAAGTTTGCACCATATGCCTACTCCAGTGAGTATATAAATAAATAGTGCATGTCAGATATGGCTGAAGTTCTGCATGACCAGGTTCCAATTAGTCATAAATTTCATTTTCGGTGTGGCATGGATGTGCTTTTGCAAGCATGGTCATATAGCACAAATTAATGAGCTTCCGATCAAAATTTCAAAAAAAAAATTTTTTTTTTCTGTCCCATAAAGGTTTTAACAAAAAATTGATAGTTTGCCAAATTATATTTATAATTCTTGATTTCAATTACAAAAATTATAAATTTTCAATTACATACAAACAAACTTTTTATTATGGTAGGCACTGAAAATAATGATTTTGCAAAGCAATAGTTACTAAAATTTTATTTTCAAGATAAGAAAATTATAGAAAACAAATTTTTTTCTGTTTTAAAAAAGTGGAAACTTGAAATGTTTTTCAGCAATACAGTATCCTAATGATTATCCAGAGGTATTTTACTGTAATAACATGTTATTTCTTATAATTATAAATTATAATTAGTTCTACTAGAAAGGTATATCTTTCTATGTTTGTTTAAATATTTTTAATTAGTTGGAATCACTACAGTCATTAACTTTATATTATCTCATTGAAAACAATTAATAAAGCCATGCATTAATTATATGTCAATATATTTAACGCATATTTTTATTATAAAAATGAAGTTTTATTTTTTTATAAAAATACAGTATTTACCAAAGTAAAAAAAAAAAGAAGCTTAAACTACCTACCAAATTGGTGATACATGTTTTTACCGTTTCAAATTTCAATAGAAATAAATAAATTACATATGTACCATTATTGGCATAACTTTTATTTGATAGTATTTTAAATAAAGGTTCCTAAATTATTATTTTTTTAAATATTTTAAATAAGCCAGATTTAATCTAATTAGATTATAAAAACTCTTTTATTAAAGGGGCCACTTCATTTTTAAAGAAAATAATACTGATTATTAAATATAAGTATATAAAACAATACTCATGATTAGGGCATCTCAATTACGGATTCTGTTTTGGGCCTATGTTAGATTTTTAAAGTTTATTTGTGTTTGATCAATCAAAATTTTTAGGTATGAATTATGTAGGTAAATTACAGTATCTACAACTATAAAAATTAAATTAATATTAAAAGTAACTGCAAAATAAACTAATGTGCTGTGCGAAAACCCAGTTACTCCTTTATTACCTGTAGGCAAAAAACCCTCAACCTAGCCTCTTAAAACTATGTCTAATGTACTTTTTTACAGTTTTAAATACAGATTTGAAGATATAAAGTTTCACTTTTCTTACTTTAATTAATTAGCTTTCGATTATTTCAGATCCTGTAGTTCGTCGTGTCTGCTTTGTTTATTCTGTTAGAGATTTCTGATTTCTGCCTATTACTACTGTCAGGCAAATATGCCCTATTGTCATCTTCCTACTTGCAATATCTTCCTCTTAATGGTTATTATGTGCAAACCTTTCACATTAAGCTTTTCATCCCACTTGCAGGAATTTTTTTGTTGTGTCCTGTCCTTATGCCATCCTATTTTCCTCTGACTTGTCACTCTACTTTATGTCTCAGTCTACTTGCTAAAATTTATATATATAGTTTGTAGACAACTGGTGAGAGGCAAATTGGTCTATAGTTGGAATAATTAATGTGCCTGTCTTCATATAAACGTGCTATAGCATTATATTCCTATTGTTTGCCACCCTTTTCTCGTCCGAAACTTTTTAAAAAAGCCTTTGGAGAGACCTGACTACTTCCACGCCTATTTACAAACTTCCCAAACATATTATCTAGTCCTGAAACTCTCCATGTATTCATCCTTATAATAGCTTGTTTCTCCTTCTCTTTCTCTATCGTTTCATCAAACTCTGTCTCATTACGTTGTTCATCTTAATTATTAAGCTATCCCTAAACTGCCTCTAAAAATATTTTCTCCAGAATGCCCTAATTACAGTGACCATTTTACCTTGCTAATCTTTAGTTTTCCTAATACCATTTGTTCATTTCAGTATAGTTTAATGCAGAACATTACTGTTAAGAAAATTAAAAAAATAAAATAAAGATATACTGAAAAACAATATTTTAATTTTAAAGATATATATATCATGAAGTAACTTTCTTGTTTTCTATCAAACATCTAAAATAGATAAAATTTATCAGATAAAAACTAAAATATGTTAAAAGGCACACAAACTTCTATATCTGTTTAAATATCATACCTATTTTTTATAGTTTTACTTAGCTTAAAATGGTTTTCAACAATTCTTGTAACCTCTACTAAACTATTTAATAGCCATAGTGGAAGGCATAGCATTCTATACAATTCCTAGTACCTTCTGTTAGCGCCTCTGTTTCTTCTTAAAACTGATGATTGCCTAGCAATGGTACATCACTCAGAACTATCCTTTATAACTACTGAATCTAGCTTTGCCCATCCCCTCATTGAATTGGGGGGAAAATATCAGTAATGAAGAATTGAATGACTTTATTTATGGATTGACAGGAGCTTATTTTTTTCCATTTTAGAAAAAAAATAGTATAAATGGAATTCCTGATTATTTGTATCTCCTTCTGTTCTCCATTAATTATGCTGTATTTTTTTATTCTTTTGTATTCATGATTGAAAAAATTGATCTAGCTACAGCAGCTTTCATTATCTCAGCATCTAAAAGAGTTGTTTGTTTTTAT
The DNA here is from genome assembly GCA_037127475.1 of Arma custos. Classification (NCBI taxonomy): domain Eukaryota; kingdom Metazoa; phylum Arthropoda; class Insecta; order Hemiptera; family Pentatomidae; genus Arma; species Arma custos. The sequence goes on from CM073764.1 coordinate 73,585,195, forward strand.
ATCCATGTAAAAATGTTCTACATATTGGTATTTAATTAAAATTAATGCTATTAATAACCAATTTATCACAAGTGAGTGATTGACACTCAACCAATGTAGATTCTAAATTTCTTTTTATTTAAAACTCAAAATTTAAACTTAAATTTAAAAACTGAAACTGAAAAGTAAAATTATTAAAAATAATGATTTAAAAAATAATTCAAAGATATTTTGAGATTAATAATTTTATCGATGAGTGAGGTAGTCTAGTTGATAACACACTGTTTTTCTGTGCCAAATAATCCTAGACGAAATCGTGGCCAGGGAACCAAATACAATTGTTTTTAGAGAAAATTAGTGGAACTCGTCAGGTTTAAGACATTCTTTTTGGTTTAACTCAGGCCCATAATGACTACCTGACTTCTTGCTTTATCTTACAAATATAAGTGTCATAAATGTATTCATCTTATCTTATCATTACTTGTATCCTAAGCACTTCGTGGTTCTTTACTTCTTGAGTCTGAGACTCCTTTATTTATTTTATTAGAAATATAAATTAGAAGCTTACCCTGAAAATGAAGTTACCACTTATTAACTCATTTAATTTTACTTTTTTCTTTCATTAACATTTGAAAGAATTTTAGATGGATATTGAGTGATACTAAAGAAATTAATAAAATTTACTTGGGTATTGTTTATTGATTTGATTAGTTTAATAGAAAATAAAAAATAAATAATTTTATCAGTAACCGAGACAGGTTGCATGTTTCTTATCTTATTTTGGCCCTTGTGGGGCATCTACATAACAATTAATCTAACTAATTTCTGAATTTCCCTAAAATTAAGAACATTCCGGGTTTTTCTTGAAGTAAAAATACAAGAATCCCAAATATTCATCCTGATGTGAGCACTATTTAGGCATTAAATACATCATCAGACCATTTGAATTTTGATGAATTGGTAATTTTTTTCAGTTAATGGTCCCAATAAATTTGAAGCACTAAGGTTTTTTTTTTTAACAAACGGGCGCAGCCCCTAGAGTAGTGTGAAGACAAGTCAGAGGGGTGCGATACCAGTTGGAAATAAAAAATTATCACTTAGTTTGATTATTTTTCTCTAACCAGTTTTTTCTAACTACTTTTTTATCTTATATTGAAACTTATAATGTTGTACCTTGTAAAAGTAAAACTAAATGTTTTGTTTTCAAATTAATACTTGTTGTTTTTTATCATATGCCCTTACAAATTTTGTACAAGGGGAACGTAGGAGGCTTTCATTTGAACAGGGTGGAGCATGGAAGTATTTCATTTGTCCAAGGGGGGAGTGGAACAAAAAAAGTTGGGCACCACTGCTTTAAAATGGACCCTAATGACTATGACTAAACATGAATATTGTTTAAGATGTAATATGTGTTTATATTTTACAAATTCTTATTCTTTAAATTATTTTTACTTACTATCTTATTTTCTTATTCATTAGAGCCATATCATTTTAAAATTTTGAATATGAATTAAATTTAATTGCTTGTTCTTGTCTTTATCTCTCTCTATCTCTCTCACTCTCTGTTTCTCTCTCTCTCTTTGTATTTATATATAATAACTATTCTGTTTTATCTCTGTCTATAGCATCAAAAAATCTAATCGATTAAATTTTATTATTGTTATGTAGTATAAAAAAAATCATAAAATTATGTGTATTTGGTACTTCATATGAGATTTATTTCATTAATGTTCTAATTAATTAAAAGAACAATATTTAGCTTGATTTAACATTTCAAGGAATGAATGCACTAGCTTTAAAAACATAATTTCTCATTGCAATTCAATATATTTTTCTTTAGATAATAATCTGTCTTCTAACTTTGGATCAATCAGTAGTATACTGTATATTATGCACTATATAATTTTTTTTTCTCTTATTGCAGCTACTTTCACAATCACTTTTGATAATTTTTCTTCCATCTGCCACGTCTTTCTTTCTTAATATTTCTATTTTACTTAGATAAAATCAGTTAAAAAATTCGTTTAAAAATATCAACTATGACTGTTAAGTTACTGTTCAATGATTGGAAGTCTAGGCTATTGTGTGTATGATGTGTGTTCAGCTTGATTACGATGGGTGGAGGGTTAACAACGAGGATATGAGAACGCCCTCAGAAGACTCCGGACTGGGTTTAGGCCCTTTAGACACAACTAACAGCCGTACCATTAGGTAACTCCTATTCGTACCAACACCCTTTATTATTTTATATTGTTTCACAAGTGGAAATATGATATTTGAGAAACCCTTCATATATTTATCATATCGTTATCATTTATCATTTGTTATTTATTTATCATTCCTCAGAAAATGTTGATTGGAACAGATTCTTGTCCACCTCATCAAATAAAAGCCTAGCTGAGTTGTAATATTTCTGCCTACCAGCTACAGGAATTTCTCAAGCACCTATTATCTCAACATTTCGTTTAGAATTGGTTTTAAGACCTTTAAATGAATATAATGTATAAGCAGAAATATTTTTATATCAAACAAAATTATTACTGACAACAAACTGATATTTAAAACTACTAATAAATCATAGATCAATTTAAAATAAGAAAAGTACTAAAATTTGCTATAAATTAATTAAAAATTTTCAATTTTAATTTATAGGTTCTATAAGCATTATCTAATGAAATTGAAAGACTATAAGAATTTGATTGTTAGTTTATTTATTTAACACCACTTTATGCTGCTATGACTAATCGGATGATGCTACAGTGGGATTCCTAAACTTTGCTTACCAATGTATAATTAGGGATCTTTAACAAGTACCTGAAATTGTACAGGCTCTGGAGCCCCCATTTTTCGTCCCTTCCAAAGGACGGTATAATCAAGGCTTATTTAATCTTTTTTTAAAAATCCTAGGGTCACATGCCGGACTGCAAACTCACAAACTTTGGCATAGTAGGCAAGATTTAGTAACCACTACACTACAGGTTACCCAGACATATTATTAAATTATCCTAATTATTTTTATTACTTGGTATATTTTATAAAAACTGGTTTAAGTCATTATTGTTAACTAACCTCATATTAAAGTCCCAGTTTACATTTAAAGCTGATATTATCATATTCAATTTATTTAAATTTAAGTAATTCAAGCATAGTAACCTCTTCTTTCATCATAATAGTCAGGAGTGACATGTCGCCTTAATAAGAAACATCCTGAATGACAAATTCAATAATTTGTAAAAAGTATTAATAATTAATAAAGAAATGAAATTTTTTTTAAGGAAATGAACAATGCATTATATTAAATTTCAAAAAGTTTAAATAAGTAGATAAGTGAAAATTTATATATAATTGTATTATTTATTTATATAAGTGCAGTTTTTCTATTCTGTTTTAGCTATTAAATAAATTAAATGTTGAATAAAAATTTAAGGAAAATTAAATATTGAAAAATATATTTTTAATACAAAGTTGTTCAATGAATTAAGCAAAAGGCAAAGTATATTTATCAAATTAAAGTGTTAATCAGTCTTGGATAACTAAAGATATTAATATAATTCAAACAAAAAATTAATTCTTGTATTAAAATAAATATATTATTAAAAAGATAAAAACTTGATAAAGACCAATCACACAATATCTCATGAAGGGCCTTGGATTCATGAAATATCATGAATTCATGAAATATCTTGACCAATTGTTATGTAAGGAGGTGAGTGAGGTGGCCAGGACCGTCTCCAGCTTTCAGATGATTCGTTTTCCAAAATCCATTGAATGATAAGAGTTTGAATAGAAAATAATCAGATATATAAAATCCCATAAATCCACTCTAATATTATAGAAAAATAATTTATAATATCAAACAATGCAGGGATATGTTGTATTTTGTTTAACATATTATTTAATTAATTTTAAGGAGAGGTTTTACCCTTGTTAATTTTGAACCTCAATTTATGAATCTTCTTTGTTCATATATGTATTGAATTGAATTCTCATCGAAATTATTTATCGATTAAGCATCAATACTCCATTTCCTTTCCTCCACCAAAAATTATTTTGTCTCAATTCGAAATAGTAATTTTTCCAATTGGTAGCAACACAGATTTCTTTGAATTCTTGTCATATGATAAGATCTTCCATGGATGCCCAGCAGAATATCAATCAATGTGTATAAATGCTTCTAGTATAAATCACTTCATGTTTGCCAACTGTTCCTATGGTTAATATCCTCTACCTTCATTTTATTCTTCCAACTCAATTATAAATTTTGTTTGGAGAATGGAGATAGTTGGGGGGGGTGCAGTCAAGAAAACACCAAATAAGTCAGGACTTATTTATATTTGTGCAGATTTTTCGACCTACTTTGTAGGTCATCTTCAGGGCTATGAGAGAAAAAACAAGAAAAACAACAAATATAAAAAAACATTACAGTACCAAGAATATAATAACACATACACTGAAGAAAAGTAAAATAATGACAGATAGATAACAAAGTATAAAGAATAAAAAATTACAGAATAAATGTACAGAAGGGCAATAATGTAAACATAATACAGAGTGAAAGAAAAATGAGAAGGTAAACCAAAAGATATAAAATGAAAAAGATTAAAATATAAAAAGGTGAGATATAAAGTTATGGAAAACGTAGTTTAAATACAGATAAAATATATAATGTATGATAATAGACAAGCAGAGGTTACATAAGTAAAATGTATGAAAAATGATACAAAAAAATACTTCTCTTCACTGTATGTGTTATATTCTTGGTACCGTAATGTTTTTTTTATATTTTTTGTTTTGTTTGTTTTTTCTCTCATAGCCCTGAAGATGACCTACATAGTAGGTTGAAACATCGGCACAAATATAAGTAAGTCCTGACTTATTTGGTGTTTTCTTGACTGCACTCCATTCTCCATTTTTCATCCAGTCAACTATTTTCCTCTCTAACATAAATTTTGTTTGTTCATTGAACGTCACTTTATGCTACAATGGCTAAGCGGAAGATGCCAGAGTGAGAGTCTTAAATTTAGCCTATCCAGGTATAATTAGGACAGGGATCTTTAATGTGTACCTGGCACTGCACAGGCTCAAAACCACTATTTTATGCCCCCTCTGATGAACGGCATTACCAAGGATTTTTTTACACCTTTCAATACCTTCTATAAAACCCAAAGGCCACTTGCCTGGCTGGGAACCTTTGATCTTGGTAATTGGTAACAATTACACCATAGATGACCCATCAATTATAAAGTAAATAACTCATGTCATCATAATGATATATTTCTTAGCACATGTTTTGTTTCTTCACCTGCTTAAATTGGCCTAATCTCTAATTACTCATCTTTTATGTTTCTAGCAAGGATAGCGATCAATTCCAAAGTCTTGGCACTTTTGAGTGCCATTGTATTTCCACTAATGAAATAATTACAAACCGATTAACACATCAATGAACATATTTTTTTATCCAGATAAAAATTCACTGACTATTCATATCATTGACTATCAAACCTTATATTTATTGATTATTAATAACAGATTGAGAAATTCCTGTCCTTTCATTATTCCATCTCTTAACTATATATTTCTTTAATTTGAAAAAAGGATGATTTTTCAGTTTTTTGTTAGACTAATAAAAATTGACAGAATAAAATTAAGGGTTTCTGAAATAACTTTGTTGACACACTACATTATTTTATTTGTTTTACCAATGCACTGATTACCTTTTCTGAATAACTTATATATAATCTATACCTATAACTGAATAGAATTTATTAAAAATAGAGCCTAAGGCATAGAAGGCAGGCAAAGCAGTTATATGAATCAATAGAAGTAGAATTAAATTGATATTTTTCAAAAATAAAAACTTTCTGTGAGCGAAATTGTTTCTACTTTAGCTTCTGTTTAAAAATTCTTATTAATTCTTAGGAAGTGTCAATGATGTGGGCATGTTATAGCTGACAAGTTTAGTTTATGTACTTTCTGATTTAATATTATTACACATCTTAAAGACTTTCGTGATAGCATGTTAATGAAATTAGAATCTTTTTAAAAATATTGATGTGGTATTGCCCCTGTAGATGAGATATATTAATATAAACTAAATTCTTCAATCATTATTACTTAAAGCATCCTGCTATTCTAATAAAATTAAATATTATTTATTGTTATGCATAAGGTGATTCTAATTGAAGTTAAAATTTATTAAAAAGTTTTAAAATTTATTAATAAGTTTTAGTCTTAATTTCTTTTAACTAGACAAAACTCATTTATCATGTGGAAGTCATTTAAAAGTACCATAATTAATTTTGAAAAAATATTTTCCCACATTCTGTTGAATTAATTAATTTAAATTGCTTCCTAATAATATAATAAGAAACTAATTACTGCAAAGTTTGTTTATTTTAGGGCCACATAATCATGCATGCAGTTTCAAAGTGTGATAATAATTTTTAAATATTATGTCTGACATATTAGGGTGTTTACTTGTTGTCTCTTGGCAGGAACAATGAACGCGTGTCACCGAGTTTCAAATCTTCAACACAACACATCAACGACAAGCAACAGGTAAAAAGTTAGAGAAAAAGTTAGTATTATCTTTTCAGTTTCATCTTATCCATCTTTATTATTCTGTGTTACCATTTCCCACTTTTTTTGTGATGACAGTTTCCTTTATTTATGTCACAGAATTTAGATCTTTTAGAATTTAGTTGATAACATTATTTAGATTATACTATACATAATTTTTACCTATTTAGTTTTTAATAAAAGTTCTTTACAGTTTTTGATGTTTTACTTCTGGCCTTCTACCTATCTGTCACATTTAATTTGAATAATGTTTGAAATATGCTTATGTGCAATACATTTTTCAAATTCAAAGTTCACAGTTAAAACAGATGACATCATTAATTATTGTGGACTTTTCCACTTTAATATATTTTTAATTTTATAAACAATATTTTTGTACAGCATTAAATTATAAAAAACTTATTAATAATTATTAAATGTCGCATTATGTGAAGGCTTACTTGCATTGGCTTTCTGCTTACCCATGACTTCTTGTCCGATGGATTTTATGATTATTTTAAATGCTTTGTGGTTCATTAGTGATCTGCATTTGTCAATTTTTTGTTTATTATTTTTTTAATTTTGAATAAGTGTTTAGTGAGTTGTATTAAAACTAGTTGAGTTGCGTATGTTATGTACAGATAGTACGAAAGAGCTGCATTGAAAATATAAAATAAGTAACTGTACTAATAAATAAATGTTGTTGATTGCTTATTTTTTCTTTCAAATGGCTGCATAACGTTTTTTCTATTTAAGATCATTTGTTAGTGTAAAAGTAGTATTGAGACCATTAAAAGTTGATTAGAATATTAAAAAACCGATAGAAGTAATTTTTAGCATCCATTATTTCTCTATCCAAATTTATTTAAAATTCTCAAATATTCACTAATACTTCATATTTCAGGATCTCGGCTCATCTCAGGGTCATAACAACAACTATGATGCCAATATGGTGAGTGAAAAATAAAAAAATAATACAATTTATAAAAATAATAGATATATTTAAATAAAATATAAGTAAATCTCTTGGCAGAGCTTAGGAATAAGGTAGTATGCTTGCTGCTGAAATGCATAAGTCAAAATGATGAAAACTATCTTGACAGAAAAGATATTTCATCCAATATCCATTATCCATTTAGAGTTAAGCAATGACCGATAAACTAAATCTATATTTTTTCTTACTATAGAAGATATTTTTGGACAAGTCCTTATACAAACATAATGTAGTATTGTTTAAATAATATGTTCATAATTAGCATTAGCATATACTTAATAAAGAAAATACAACATAGAAATTTAGTCTTGATATTTCTTAAAAATTAATAATTAATAATAGAATTATATTAATGTAGTTTAGCCTAACAAGTACCTATTGGATATAGTGTTTAAAATCCTAGAGTGCTTGAGTGTGTGTAGAAAGCCTAAATGCAGGGTCTAAGGAATAGCTAGGCTAGGCAAGGCGTGCAGTTGGACCTGCGATGTGCATTACTGTAGTAAAGTATATCCATTTAAAAAAAAAAAAGATGAATTAGATCTAGTCAACATTTTTCCGTACACACTTGGTTCAAATTGTCAGATATACTGTATTGTCCTGCAGTCGGTTCAGCTACAATCATTCTTTCACCCATACTTCCTCCCTGTTTCATCAACTTGGCCCTGGGGATCTTTAACCTTCTAATTTTTTCCAGATCATAATCTTCTTTGAAATAGAACCAAAAACATAAAAAAAAAAATTTTAAATTAATTTACTAAAGTTTTTGGTTAAGGTAATGAACAAAATTATTTTTTATTGCAAAACATGAATTAATAAAAATAATTCTGGTTTATTACTAAATGACATACCTTTATTTACTGTAGATGTAGTTTGTTGTGGGTCTGCCATCTCAGGAGAGGTCAATGACACAACCCCCTCCCTTCCCCTTAACACACTTTACATGGTACAAGCTGATTTACTAACCTACATTGAGCAAAGTAGGTCAAAAAGCTCTGCAAGAGCAGCTACAATATTATTTTTCTTAAAATTTTATAAAAATATAATTTTTTTTTATTTCTTAAAAAATTATTAGCTTCTGAATGAGACGAGTCACAGTGGTCTTTAAACATTTTATTAAATTTACTAACTTCTGTAGAATTATTAAAACATTAGAATTTTTTTCTTTATTATCAGAATCAAATCAATCAAATTGTAAATAATAAAAGAAATCTGTCATAGAAGACAAATCTGTGATATCCCTCGTCTGTCAGATTCTTCATTTTTTCTTCATCTTCAAATAAAAGAAAAAGTTCTAGTTGTAGTAGCAGTTTGGGTAAACCTTGATTTCAGTGTGGATACTTAGGAGGTCTCAAGTCTCAGCTTGGAGGTTGGACGCAGAGAGTCAAGTCGTGGTATTGGGGCAACCCTCTTGTAGTAAGTCCCTATCCCCCATTCACTCGATCTCTCTTAAGATAGATATGCATGATAGATAAAGCATGTCGTTTACCTTACTACAGTATTTCACATCTGTAGAGTAGAACGCATGCAACAGAGCACTCTTTCTAGAATTAGAGTGTAGTTATTAAAATTTTTTAAAAATTAACTAATTCACACAAATATCTATAAATACTTGTTATATAACACAAACAACACCTTCATTCATTTATAATATATAGTTTTTTAAATAAATTTATCATCAAAAATTCAACTTTGCCTGCTTCTAAAAAAAATATATTTAACTTTTTTTTTCTTTTGATTATATTTTTTTTAATTTATGCACGCTTAAAATTATTATATTTATAGCACTTAGTTTATTGCCAATAGCTATTTATTAAAAAATAGCACAACAATGAAGTTGTTGTTTATAGTTTTTATTAGAATTTTATTAAAGTAGTAGAAATAAAAGATTCTAGTACAACTTTATAAATAAGTTGTCTGTGTAGGATTTTGGTAGATCAAATGAGGATTCGGCGAACTCTCAAGAATCGAGAGAAGAGTCAAGTATGTCACATATGCAGAACACTCCTCAACAAGCTCAGGTAAATATGTGATTATCTTTAACTATGATAATTATTAGTATAAAATTGAGGAATCCAAAATATAAAGCATAAGGCCTCTAAAATAGAGAAAAATAACTAGACAGTCAATTTTTCCCTAATTCAAGGACAAACAGTCAAAAATTCGCATTTAATGAAGGTCAAAAATATAAACCAACAAAACAGATGCATCAATCAGATTTGCCATAAGTTTAGGGTGATGCTTTGTATTTTGGATGTTTCTAATTTCATTGTGATAATTATTTTTTAAATTTTTTTGATCCCATAATTCATGAAACTTTATTACTGAATTGCGAAATGTTGATTAGTTATTTTTCAGTATTCTAAAGACTTGAAGCTTTGTATTTTTTCTAATTGCTTTGTAGTAATTAATTTATGCCTCTCTTTGAGCTTTTGTTAATTTTATTCATTGCAAACACTAAATAAATGAAACTTTATTTATAATTTTTTTTCTGTTGCAACTATTAATTTAAGCATTTACTTTTTTCTCATTATTTAAAAACCTAGGAACTCTGATCATAATAAATGTAAAACACAGTTGGGACCTGGAAACAGATTTTAAGTAGTCAGGTCAATTAAATTTATTCTGTGATCAAGTATAAAAGATGGGAACAGAGAATGAGAATAAAAATTATATTATTACCTTAATTAAGGAAAAAAATTGATTTTAAACACGGAATACCTATAATAAGATTTTGAAACAATTCTGAACTGATCAATCTTAGCAATTCTTAGAAGAACCACCATAGAATAGAAAAAGTTTTAGCTGAGACATGTGGGACAAAAAAGTGTTAAGATCATGGCTAATGTTAGAGAAAATAAAGACATATACAAAGATATGGATACATATCTATTGATAACCACCATTGAAGGATGGATTAAGACATTTATCCAAATTATAAACAGATTATACCGTATGAATTTTACATTCATTTGTAAAATTTAATTTATTTCACCACAAGCAAATTCATCAATTCACTCTAATCTACTATTTTACTATGTTTGTATGAACTGAAATTGATGATTTCATGTCTGCTAATTTATAATTAATAATTTTAATATATAGTATTCTCAATAAAACAGTCATATTAATCACTCATTTACTAATTAATTTATAATTATTATATCTTTTGAACATGGTAACACATAAATATCCATATCATTTAAATTATTTATTTCTTGTAATTTAAAAATTGTTAAAAATACCTATTTATTGTAAAAAAATAAATCAATAATTAGTACAAAATTTATGATTAATTATATTACAGGTTATTCCAGACGAAGCAGGTAATTTGAGAATAATTGTAAGGAAAACAAAACCTCTTTTAGGAATTGCCATCGAAGGTGGAGCTAATACCAGGCACCCCCTGCCACGTATAATTAATATTAATGTAAGTTATTAATTATTAATATTTATTTATTTTATCAACTGTAAATAATTTATTATTAACTGTAAATCCTAGTATGATAATTAGTACTATGATTAACTGATAAATATGTTGTCTTAATATGTTATATACATAATATAATAGATAAAAAACAATGGTATCAGTTCCGCAGGTTGTTCTAACAAGTTAAGTCACAAGTTTTAACTTATCCTTGGTTTCCTTTTGAATATTCTCGAAAAAAAAAAAAGATCATGAGTTTTATTATGAAAAAAGAGTGTAATTATGGGAAATGTGAACATTTCAGTAATCATTTTGAAGTATAGATGATGATATAAACTAAATAGTACTTGTAAGTCAGTTCTTTAATCAATATAGTCAGTGGTAGTCGCTATATACAATCAGTAATAAAATTATTTTTATATCATAAAATAATATAATACTAGCTAAAATAAGTAAATAAGTAAAAATAATACAAGCTCATGATATATGATGATATTTACTCTGTAATCTCCTATTCATGGATCCAGAAATATACCAAATATAAATTTCTAGATTTCCATAACTAACTATTCTTTAAAAATGTCCTTAAAAGTGTTGATTCACGAGATAGGAGAGTCAAGAATGTCAAAATGGTGGAAGGAGTAAACAACAGCTTTTAGAAACATTAGAATTTTAAAACTAAACTATTCATAACACTATCAAGTGATAATAAACAGTACTCAGTACTCATTATTTAAAATAAAAGACCAAAATTATATTTTTTTATTTGTCATGTTTGTTATGTTTCAACAGTTTTTTCTCAAAAATATTTTTTATAATTTAAATAATTGTTAAAAAAACAATCAGAATTTTAAACTTGTAAAAATTAAATCGATGAGAAATGGTTTTGAAGGAGGTAACGGGGGAGAGAAAGAGAGGGCATAATGGTAACATCGATATAACAATAGAAAGAATCACCAGAATAGTTTGTCTTTTTAATAAGTTTTTAATTGATGTAATAAATTAAACTAAATTGAAAAATAATTCTAATCTCACAGGAAAATGGCGCAGCATATGATGCTGGGGGTCTTCAAGTAGGACAGTTAATTCTTGAAGTTGATGGGCAGAAAGTAGAAGGTATATTTTATGCTAAAGTAAAATACATTAGTTTTCTTACTTGCTTTTTTCATATTTTTTTTAATAACTAAAAGTAATGGAATATATAAACCTCTCACTAAATCTTGTAAATGTATTTGTTTTAATTAGGTATACAATATTAAATATATAATTTAACAAAATATTTCATAGAAACACATACATTACGAACCACACATTTCGTAATGTTCCCCTATAGGCCATAATGTTTGGACCGTTTTCACAACTTGTTTTATGAAATACTACATTTGTTCTTATCTATTCATGAAATACATGTCCTCTCCACAACTTTATCTTACATCTGTATCCTATGTATTGTTACGGGCTACTGGGTATTAAAATGAATTAAACAATTCCTTAATTAAAGATGCTAATATTTATTAACAAAAGTGATAAAAAGGATACAATTAACAATTAACAATTACGTTATTAAGCTAATATAAATTTATAATGACAATATTCTAAATATTATAATCTAGGCCTAACTCCTATTAAATTATTACAATAATATAAGACTAATTCTAGATTAACTAGTTACAATAGTTTCTATGAATATTGTAAAATTACACTACAATTTATAACTAATAGTTAACACTTACAGTTCACTAGTCTACCGACCGTAAGATTCTGCAAGTATGACAAACTGACACACAGTAACAAACAGAAACAGTTTATTACACTCGCGAGACTGTTACAGTTCACTGATACACTTATTACACGGGCCGGTTCAACACTGACTAGTTTATCACACTAACACTCACTTATCACAGATCTTGCGTGGTCTACTCTCAGGCTAAGACTGACTGACTCGAGGTGAGGAAAGTCTTTTTATAGGCAAGGCCAAACATTCTAGAACACGAAGGGGCCAGAAAATTCTGGAATCTTCTTAATCCTTTGCCGACAAAAGGAGACGATCTAGAACGGTCCTAATCCTATTTTAACTTCTCCCGCCGACGGATTTAAGCCGCTAATCCTCTTGCTTCCGTCTTCCTGCCGGCGCCCGTAACAGTATGAATGTCATGATGGCAAACCTACTGAGCTGGTAACAGAGCTTGAAAAGCAGTTATAAATTAAAAAAATAATAAATAAGTAATTTACTTTTTATATCCAAAAAAATTATAAATTTTATATTTTTATTGAAACCCATTCAATTCTAATGAGGACTAATTAATATAAAAAAAATTAATTGTAACAACTACATGATATAAAATTTATTATTACGATTGTTAATCTGCAAATGAAATTGTTGCATCACTATAAACTTTTCCCAAAATATTTATCAATTTAATTTGTCCTTTTTCTTAGCCATTTCTGATTCTAAACTCTAAGACATCTGTTCATTGAATATTTATTTCAAATTTACTTTGATGAAACTATTTTCTTCTTACAATTAGAAAATAAAATAATTTCAGCATCAATCTATAACCTAAATTTCAAACTAAAACTAAATTTAATAACTAGACCAGAAAGGTATTACTATTTTGATATTATTACTATTTATTCAATAAAATATGTAAATTAAAAAGGCTGATTTTTTTTTATAAGGTAGAAAAACTCAATTAGTCTTTTTTCAATTAGAACTCTGTCAAACCACCCATTAGCCCTTACTAAATGGTAATTATTAGAAACATAATATATTTATAAAATTATAGGTATGCACCATCAAGAAGTTGCAAGACTTATCGCAGAATCGTTTGCTCAACGAGAAAAACAGCACATTGAGTTCCTTGTAGTCGAAGCGAAAAAATCTAACCTGGAGCCAAAGCCAACTGCTCTAATCTTCCTAGAGGCATGAAACACCTCGATTATCATAACAATTCAGTGGCCTTTTTTTAATTTTTCAACTTATCGTTTATTTTCTACTGTATTTGTATCGACACCAAGTTCAAAAAAAATATAAAAGAAAAAAATAAGTTTGTTAATGATTAAGAAGGTATATAGTTGTTACAGAATATATTTTTAAAAAGGATGCTTTTTGAATGAAATGTATGTTAATTACCAAAACATTGCTAGAAGTATAAGTCATGAAAACACCATTATTTATATCAATGTTCTATATTTATTGGAGTGCTACGAAAAAATAAGGGACAAAGGGAGATTGTAAGGCTATAAGTAATAATGGCCAATCAATTAAAAAATGCATTTAAATTAAATAAATAGAACCAATAAATGGTGTTTCCATCACTTAAAATTATTAAATTAAATTATTAAACTGAGAGTTAAAAACAACAAAAGTGGGATTAAACTATTTGTAAAAAAAATATATGCTTTCTTTAATAAAAGGAAAATAAATTATGATCTTAACATTTATTTTTCATTAAATTAACATTAGGGGATTCAGCATTGTTATCGCCTAACGGGCAAGTTTAGGTCTAAGGTTGCTAAGTCACAATTTTTTTTTTAATATATAAATAAAATCAGAAATATTTTGCTTTTTTTTTGTTGTGTTATGTTGTATTACCTTTGCAACATAAAAACTATTCAACACTTATAACTTTATAGTTAAATGAAATATCAAATAAATAACTACTCAACACATTTTACTCACTAGTTATGGATCCAAAATACAAAAATTTAAATTGAGAAATTATTAAGATAGTTAAATTATTGATTGATATGTATCAACATTAAACGGATTATACATATGATTGCATGATTAATAAGTAATTCTATTCTCATTTTTTTATATGACTTTTTAGTTTGACTCTGGAATTTTGAACTACAGAAAACATTTCCTTTTCTACTAAGTTATGTTTTGAACAGTAAAATTTATTTTTCTTTCTCGCCAGTTTAAATAGTTACTTCAATTAAAACATGAAAATGTGTAAATTATAAATGCTAAATTTTAAATGAAAATTTTATTTTATTAATTATCAAAACCTTTGTATGTATATTGTGTCGTTGATATATTTTGAAATGAAAAATACTGAGAAAGCAAGAAAAATAAATAAATTTTGGAGAGAAAAAGATAATTTTTTTTTTTTATTCCAATTTTTATTTCATGCAAAGTTCTGAGAAATGTATGGCGCGCTAAATGATGTATGTTTTGAAATTGATAAATAATTTTTAAAACTTTTTCGATTTAGTTCTCAGTAAAAATAGTTGATAAAACAATTGGAAGAAATATTCCTCCTTTTTTTTCTTATTAATCTACCACATTTTTCATTATGTTTATAATAAAATCACTTGATACTTAAACTTGCCCCATAAGCATTATTATAAATTTTAAAAAAAGTGTAAATGAAGATAAATAGTTTGAAACTGCAGGGTTATTGTGAGAATGAAGGATATTAAAAGTATATTGAACAGTTTGAAACTATAAGAAAAACTTAAAATGTTGATTTAAGGTATATTAATTATTAGTTGTTTTCAACAAAACAGCATATCATTGCCTTATTGCCTATGTAAACAATCTCTGAAAAGTTGTCCAGTAGCCTTTGAGCTTCAGCCAAATATTTTAATAATATGTAAAAAATAAAAATCATAAAAAAATATCAGGGAGTTAAGTACAAGAGGCTATCCCTAAGCTATGAGACATCAAGTCTTGCAAGACCATTGGGTATATTTTGCATATCTATAGGGCCTTTATGTATAAATTCAGACGCTTTCAACATGGTAAATGCCAAATTAAATATCTGTTGGTCAAAACTGTTTAAGCATGCCGACAGACCTCACCATGCATTAATAAATATATTTTCGTAATGCAAATTTTCTCATAATGTTTTAAGGAAATTATTGAGTTTTCATTGTACTAGATTTATGTGTATTAAAATTAAAAATAATTTTTAATACATATAATTATTGTACTGGTCTATTTAATATACCTCAAATAACAAATTCTTTAAGATCTTCCCTCATAATTGCGTGGGATATCCTTCGCTGAAGGCATAAATTATAGAATAACTAGATATGTAAGACACATGAAATAGATGATGTTTGTAACGCTTCACTAATTATTTAGGTGGGGCAATTGATTGTTTCAGCAAAAACTAATTTTGTGCCAAACATTGATACATGTTGAATTATATTATAATATAGATATATATTTTTAAAGATGAAAGACCTATTATACAAGGTATGATTTTTGTTATGAATAAAGTTTACATAGCCAAAGCAATGTATGGATTGAGCTTGTGGATATAACTGTTGAAAATACACGCTTTATATGTAAAAAAACAAATAATAATAATAAAAATATCCATCTATACCTCTCCTCAGAACCCCACCTGTACAGGAAAACAAAAGTAGGCTGATATTAAATCACTTGTTTGGTACAAATATTTATTCTGATCGACAAAATATAGATTTATTAAGTACTTTTTTATTTTAAAGCTCATCTTTTTTACTTTGTTTACAAACACATCCTTTTGTGCTTTTTTGTGGTATGTACTCCATTTCATTCCTTACAGTGACAGGACTTTCAAGCTTTTTGCTCCATTCCTAAAAATAAAATTGTAATTTTTTGTACTTTTCAACTTTTATATTTCAGTGCTTGGTGCCTATTCCATGCTCATTTATATCTTAAATAAAGAGACATACAATTTTTTCATATTGTTTTACTTACATAAAAAAGATTTGCATGATAACAGAAAATATCCCGAGGCAATAGGGTCTTCCTCGCATATGTATGTCCTGCTGTAGCTATTTCCTTAGCTTTTACATCATTTTCCAAGGCCCACTTCAACCTTTCGACAAGATTTTCTAGATTCAATTTCACAGGAATATAGTGCTTCCAAGGCTGAAGGTCGTCATAAAAATGCTCATAATATTTCGACTCTTGTTTAAACACAACTGAATCACCAGCGAGTAAATAAGGAAAACGATAAGCAGCAACAGTTCCATCTAAGTTCAACTGATATTTGTACTAAAAACAATACAGATAAAAATATTTCAACTAATAGACTGAGTATTAAACAACTTAAAAACTATACTACAAACTTACATCAAAGAATTTGAAAAATGAAACATGCTCAACCTTTGGGCCGTATTCTTCTTCTTTATCATGAAAGAAGAAGAAATTAGTCAAGGAAGCATTGATCAAATTTGGAAATTTTCTTGATATCTCGATAAGCTTCAATCTTTCAAGGCTCGCATCCCTTCCCCGCCAGAAAGCCATGTTTATTTTCTCATCCCAATTTTTCTCTATGTTTCCTTGTACTGATAGCATATCTAATGAGACCCTGAAAATATATTGGAATACAAATAATTTATATTTAATAATTTATTTACAGAACCATATTCATAAAAAAATCAAATGAAAGAGACTATCAATCAAGATAAAAATTTCAGAAAGACTATTTAAAAACATTTAGAAATAAAACCTGAGCACAATAAAGAACTGGAACATTTAAATTAAGGCGGTAAAACTTTCTTACCTTCAAATTATTACTTGGCTTTAATAATTTTTCTCTATTTGAGGTTGTTAATCGGAATTAATTATACCTATGAATTCTGGAAGAATATCTGATAGCGTCATAGCAGATTATATAGGTAAACAAGGTTTTTATGAAGTCATGATAAATAAATAATCATGACTCCCAACACACGTAATACGTCCTAATAAACTATTCAATCAAAAAATAAAAAACTATCTACACCAATTTATTAATAAGCTATAGTACTTATTAAGCAGTGGGAGCCAATGGAGGAGACCTGCAAATATTTTTTTGTAGGTAGTCTATTAATGTCAAAAACTCATATTATTTCCTAGTTCATCTTATTTGAGAAAGAAGAGTACAGTCATGGTCATAGAAATCGCATCACTTAAAAATAATGGAGGATCTCCTTAAACCAATGTTGTTCTTATCTTTTGATAATTTTAAAATGTTTTGCAAAGGAAAAGAGTATGTTATTAGGCGTGAAAAATGGTTAAAACCCAAACAAAAAATATATAATATTCATGATAAATAAAATGTTTAGTGTTAACGAAAAATTAAAGAAAAAAATTGTTTTTTATGTACTCATATGAATTTATTTGGAAAAATTGTATAAAAACATTAAAAATATATTTATTGAAATATTAATATAAACTAGTATTTTGTGAAACTGCCATTAGCCTTGATAACTGAGCCGATCCTGTCTGGCATCGAGTCGATCAATTTTTTTATGATTACGTCATTAATCTCCTCATTCTACACCTTTTCGATTGCCTCTTTTAGCTCATCTTTATTCTTAGGCTATGCAATATTAATTTGTTTCTTCATGATCATCCACAAGTTTTCTATAGGATTTAAATCAGGGCTACCAGGTCTGCAAGTTTAAAATGTCGTTTATTTCTTAAAATATAATTTAATTTAAAAAAAAAAGTATAATATATTTTATTCAAAGTACTGGCCCTCGCTTTCTACACATTTTGTCCATCTCTCGGGAAATTTATGGATACCATTCCAAAAGAATGCTTCATCTTTATTTGAAATCCATTCATCGAGCCATTTTCTTACATCCTCCAAATTGTTAAAGTGTTGCTCAGCCAATGAGTGTCCCATCGATGAGAATAGGTGATAATCAGAAAGCGCCAGGTCAGGTGAATACGGTGGGTGGGGTAGGAGTTCCCAACCAAGCGAAGAAATCGTTTCCTTAGTCAATCTGGCTGAATGTGCAGGAGCGTTATGATGCTGAAGAATGACTTTGGCGTGCCTGTGAGCCCATTCTGGGCGTTTTTCGATCAATGCGTGACTCAAATTGATCATTTGTTGTCGGTAGCGGTCGGTATTGACTGTTTCGCCGGGTTTGAGAAGCTCGTAGTAGACTACTCCCTTCTGATCCCACCACACACACACAGCATTGTCTTCTTCCCAAAACGATCCGGTCTTGCACTCGATGTGGATGGTTGTCCTGGCGTTACCCATGATTTTATTCGTTTGGGATTCTGAAAATAAATCCATTTTTCATCGCCAGTTACAACTCGATGCAAAAAACCCTTTCTTTCGTGGCGTAAAAGCAGCATTTCGCACACAATTTTTCGTTTTTCCATCTGTCGTTCGTCCAATTCATGTGGAACCCATTTTCCAACCTTTTGAATTTTTCCCATAGCTCTCAGGCGATCGGAAATGGCTTGTCTAGTGACATTCAACTGTTCTGCCATCATTTGTTGGGTTTGGGTATTGTCTTTGTCTAATAAAGATTGCAATTCGACGTCCTCAAACTTTTTTGGTCGATTTTCTCGTTTTTTATCAGTAACATCAAAATCACCACGTTTGAAACTTTGAAACCAACGTTCACATGTCTTGACGGTTGGAGCAAGATCGCCATAAGTCTCAACAAGAATTCGATGACATTCAGATGCCTTTTTCTTTTGATTGAATAAGAAAATCATGACATGCCGCAAATGCTCTTTATTTGGCTTAAAATTAGACATTTTTAACACCAAAGAAAGGTATGATACGTCCACGTAAACGACTTAAAAACAACTGACTTTTGTAAACAAATGACTAATAAACAAAATAGCGTTTAGAGATAAGCAAATCCTTCAATAGGCTAAGAGCACATTCTATTGGAATTAAAACGACATTTTAAACTTGCAGACCTGGTATTGCCTGGCCATGGCAGTGTGAAGATCTCGTTTTCTATTAGAAACTGCTTTACCTATCCAAAAACACAATGGTAAAGAGATTTTTTCATTTTTTTTTGTTAAGAAATGGCTTTTTGGCTGGTTTTCTTGCCCATAAACCTTTTTCTCTTAATCTTCTGCCAACTGTTTCTAGATATTTCTTTAGCAGTTTTGAAGCGATTTTCGAAGGATAATCTCATCATCATGCGATCTAATTGCTCATCTGACTTCCTTTTCCTTCCAGTCCCTTTCTTTCGCTCGGTAGATCCCTGGGAAAGATTTTTGTTTATTATTCTTATAACAGTGGATTGGTTGCACCTCACCCTCCTAGCTATCTCACGCAAAGAAAGTCAAGCTTCAACAATTAGCAAATGCTACTATTTTAACTTTTTCCTCATTGGACATTTGTTTGAAAATCTATTGGACATAATATTAAGAAATACGTGCTTAACATTGGATACTCTTGGCACAACTAAACTATGAGTCACTGATTCCATCTCAATCTAATATTAGTAGGTAAACAAATGCAATCCTACTATTTGTTTACACCTTTAGGATCAAAAAGGTAACAATTATAGGTGATGCAATTTCTATGACCACGACTATATTTTGGAAAGAAATTCTAATACAAATAACTACCAGAAGAATAAAAAGATTCACTAAATGTCCATTTCATCCTTTGTTTTCACAATTCCATATGTATCTTATTATAACTAACACTATTGTAAAAAAATTAAATATTCACCTTCCCATATTTTCTAATGAAGAATCAGTGATATCATAAGTAGGCATTACAATATCATCAGTGTCATGAGAACCACACCAAGAAAACATAGGGAAATTGTTTTTATTATTTTTTTGCATTAATGGCCAGTCCCCTAGATTCGTAAAAAATTCCAAATCAGGAAATACAACTTTCCTAGTAAGTGAAAGTAGTATACCGTCCATAAACACTTTAAAACCAACATGTTGACCATAGCAAGATCTGTAAATCTGAAACAAAACTAAACCTGAGGTACACATTGCAAAATATGGAAAACTTGAAAAAAACTGGCAACTGTACCTTATTTGATTTGATCACATAATGACATACACTCGATGACAGTGAATTGTTGAATCTTTTTACAGCTTTGTCATAAAATTTCTCAAAATTTACATTTTTAAATTTGCTTAAATCGCTAACAATTTGTTTATGAGTTCCTTCACAACCATAATCAGCTAACCATTGATCAATATCTTCTTCTGGACAGCTACAATCTTCGGGTAAAACAGGTCCTGCATCATATCATATTTAACAAATAAAACTTTAATTAAAGAAAAATTGTATAGTAATGAACCAAGATATGAATAGATTTATGTTAGCACATTCTTAGTTACAACTTAGTTAGTACCTAATTATTTCGCAGGTTGTCGCTTCGAATTGAGTCCCAACAAATTTTAATTTTTCATTTGTTTCCCTTTAAATATTTTTCAGAAATAAAAGTTATCATGAGCATTAGTATGGAAAAGAGAATGTAATTATATAAAATGAGTATACTTTGGTAACCATTTCATCTAGAAATGAACGTTTCATTCAATCTTATATCATCTATACTTCAAAATATTAGTAGAAATTTTTGTTTTTTGATGAAATGGTTACCGAAATCAACTTATACTTGCATTCTCTTATCTTTATAATGCTCATGATAACTTGTATGTTTGGAAAATATTAAAAATGAAACAAATAAACATTTAAAACTTCTGGTAACTCATCCCGAAGCGACAACCAGCGAAATAGGTAGCATTTATTTATAAACATAATTAATAATATAAAAATAATATCCATTATTTAATTATAAACTTAGAAAGTTGTTATCTCAGTATGTAGCTTTAAACCTCCATGAATAAAATTTTTTCTGGACAATATAAGTAATATAGTTTTAATAGACTGATTGAAGAAGACAAAGTAAAAAAAATATTCACTATCTGGAAATGATTTGTAACAATGATGAATAGCTTTAGGTATTATTCTGCACCTTAAAAGTTTTTTTTTTTTTTAAATAAACTACAAAAATACATAATTGGAATAAAAAATTGTCAGTTTTAAGAACATAAACAGGATCTTATCACATAAACATAAACTAGGCAGATATTAAAACAAGATACTGTCTGGATCTAAATAAGGAGATTCTGAAATCACTATCTTTAAAGAGACAAATTAATATTAACTTGTTTTTAAAATCAATTAACACTAATTTTCTCTAAGAGCCTTTACTTTACATATTAATATGACCATAAACTTTATTTTTATAGACATTTATAATGTTAAAAGTTATTAACATGTTTCCATTTTATAAATGTAACAAAAACATATCAATTGCTGTCATTGATAGCAAGCAATAAATGTTTGGTATAAAATATAAGCATACTGATAAGAAATTAACAACAGAAATTCATCCAGCAGCAGAAAATTTGAAATTTAATATATCAGTTAATTCAAACAGGATCCTAAATATTATTATAAATTTTAGTAAATATTCATAGTATAAACAAAATCGAAATGAAGACCTGTCATATGATTGACCTACGATCTACGGCTATGATTGGTAAACAAAATTTAATAAATTCAATTGAACAATAATAAAATAATTGAAAAATACCTTTGAAGAAAAATGGTGACCCACCGACATGGCCTGACTTAAACCTGACGTCAATAACTAAGTCATAACACGTTTCGTAAAGCCTGTATCTAGCGATAGCTGAATTGTTATACGTGTATAGAACTTGGTGCCATAAATGGCAGGGTCTTTGCTCTTTTGAAACACCTTTAATGCTAACACTTACTGTCCTGATACTAACAGCACTAAAAAAACAAAATAAATTAACGAACGAAATTAAGAAAAATGTGTTATTTCTACATTTCGATATACACTAACTCATCAGGTATGTTGTCAGTGAACTGAAGGAAGAAATAGCGAGCAGGTAAAACTACTTTATCTGGTTGTAGGCCAGGACCATATATCACTATATTAGGATAGTTACCAGAGCATTGTTTAATAAGAAGAATAGACAGAACTATGAATATTTTAGTCTTCATTATTTAACACAACAGCACAGAAAAAATATACATATAAGTCATACATTTAATTCTCTCAAATAAAGAAAGAAAAGAAAAAGAAAAAACGAATAGTTCAGTAAAATGAGATTTATTAGAGATTTACAGAAACTTCATAAGTACTCAATAAAAGTTAACAACAAAAGTAACAAACTATCAAAACTGCATAACAGTTCAGGTTCAAATGGTACCGCCCAAAATCCAAATAGTAACTTCAATGTCATCAACAAAGAGCTCTGCATAGGTAAGCATAAAAGTTCCAAAAAAAAAATATGAATTCATAAGATTTATTTCAACTCCTCAGATTTGAACAATAGCAGCGATACATGTAAACTATTTTTACATTTTAAAACTTTCATTTCATAAGTTCATATACGTTTCCCATTCAAATCATTTACCTACTCTCGAAATTGTCTCACGTTATACTTTGGACCATGTCATTCCAAATTTCCTTTAAGTTCAGTTACTAACTTGGATTTTTCCAATCGGGCATTATAATTTTCTGTTTTAATAAATGCCCCTATTTTGTGGAAAATCTTCATATCCATTGCCTCACTTTTAGTCAAAAATATTTAAAATAAAATATGCAAAACAAAAATATTTAAAAATAATAACGATTAATAAAAAAATAAAATAAAATTATAAATAATATAATGACGTAATTCAACAAGATCCTGATTAAAGTAATGAACAATGAACTATATCGCGAAAATTGCGAGAACACGGAGATATAGGATCGGTGAAGAGAACGGATTTGCCTGACTGGGATACTACCCCTGGTAGCTCAGTGGTTTAGAGCACTGTGACGGGAACGCAGGCGAACCGGGTTCGAATCCCGGCCAGGGCAAATCTTTTCTCTTCAAAATAAAAACTTTCTTTTAATATTTAGTTGTTTACGTGTGAAGTTGCAATTACAATGTATTGTTTTTGTGTTAATAGAAACCTATTACAAAGGTAAACATTATTTATATATTTTTTAAATATTGTCATATCAATTTTATAAACAAAGATGTCTGAAAATCGCGATGTAGAACTATATGGAGCCAGATAAAATAAGTTTGAACCCAGATAATTCAACTGCTAGCGATGAACTGAATCGTTGATTAGTTACTTTCGAAAAATTCATAGTTTCCTCTACAGAACCGCTGATTGTCGAGCACAACTTTAAGATCCCTTATTCGTTTGATTAGTGTAAATTAAACTTATGGTATACACGTCTATCAACGAGGTAATGTCTCCAGCATCTAATTGATTCTGTTAAGAAGTGCGCTTCTATTTCCGCAGAGTTAGCGTTCTGAAAAAGAAGGGAATCATTCTTTCCAGTTGGTTTGGTGAAGTAGTTATATCAAAATGGGATACAGCAGTTGTCTCTACTTGAAAGTCTCACTATCCAGCATATTTTGCATTGATGCTTTCGCCTTGGTGTGGGAAGTGTACTTTTCAAAATAGGATGTACATATCTTTTCTGAGAACTATGGGCTGAAGACTTTGCAGACGGAACGAAAGATTGTCCTTCTTCGTATCAGAGTAGTTCAGCTCAGACCAAGATGTACCGAGACCAAAACGATTGCATCATGTGTACATAAGGGAACATACAATGAGGAAACTGCTGACATAGCATCTTTTGAGGTAATAATATGCCGGCAGAAGAAGACATTTAAGGTTCAACGACTAGCAGAACCGAAAACCATCTCCATAGCTCACCAGGGGACAGATCTGATATGCAGACTAATACATTTTTTTCTTATCTATTCAGAAAAATCGAAGCGTCATTCGCAGCAACAAACAAAGAGTATGCCATTTCGGTTAGTTTAGTATAGTTCTTTTAAGAGCATTTGTCAAACATGTAGTAGATATAACTAAGTTATGTACATTTATGAGCTGGGTATTTCCTTTGTTTATTGTTTCACGGTTCGAGTCAGAGAGGGAGAAATACCTACTGACTAATAACCCATGTGACATGACCATTATAAAGAAAAACGAGAGAGGCAAAAAGGGCAGTGAAATTGGCTAAGGAGAAAAGCTGGTCTGAATTTGGAGAAGAATTGCAAACAAGCTATGTTGAGGACAAAAGGAAGTTTTGGAGCACCGTGAAGGGATCACGTGGAAAATATGGAAAACAGGTCAGGAGCATCAAGAACGATATAGGACAGCTGATTACTGAGGAGGCTGACGTCTTAATAGAATGGACCGAGTTTTTCAGTAAGAAGTTTGGAAGTGGAAGGATCCAAGAAAATGGAGACCTTTGATAGGATAACTTGTTGAAGAGGATGACCTTATCGACGAATGGGGATTGGAACTTGCCATGGCATACGCTAAAAACAACAAGGCAGCTGGCGACGACGGAATTACGACACAAATGTTGAAATATGGTGGATACCAAATACTAAGGTGGTTACTCCAAATTTTCAACAAGGTAATCCAAAAGAAGGAGATTCCAACTGACTGGGAAAATAACATCATCGTGTCAATCCATAAGAAGGGTTCCGCGGTGGAATGCGAAAACTACAGACCTATATGCCTGTCATCGGTAGCTCTGAAGTTGTACTTCAGAATATCAGAAGGAAGTTTAAGGAAAGTTGTCGAACATGAGCTTCAGGAAGAACAAGCGGCTTTCAGACCTGGACGGCAAACACAAGACAACATTTTCACTGTTCGAGAAGTTTATTGAAAAAGATAAGAAGATTCATCTCGCTTTCCTAGATCTATTGGGGCATTCGATAATGTGCCCAGGGTTGAACTCAAGCAAGCACTAGAAGACAAAGGAGTTCCTATTAATTTAACTCAGGCGATCCTTAGCCTATACCGAAAAGTATACGGGATAGTCAGGCTTAATGGCAAAACATCTGACAGATTTGAAATGGAAACGGGAGTAAAGCAAGGGTACAACCTAAGCCCATTACTATTTGTGATTTAAATGGATAGGATAATATGGGAAGCTAAACTAAGGAGCCCCAAATTAAAAGTAGGGAATTGGAGAATGCATCCCGTGTTCATTCAAAATCTGGTGTTTGCTGATGTCCTCTTTATTGCAGAAAATAGAGAAGCCTTACAAGAAGCATTAAAATCATGGGAGGAAGCTCTGAGTCGAAAAATTGACATGACCTGATGGTGGAACTGGCTACAAAGAGGGGACTCTCTCTGGGGGAAGTGAAGAATATTTAGGACATGGACACAGGCTGCACCTACACCGTAAGGTAAAAGAGAAGGACAAAGAACGGTTCGAGCCAGAATATCCAAGCATGCCCCCCCCCCCTATGAATGTTAAATGTAATTCAATAAAAGTTACAATGTAATGTAGGTTTAAAACCAATACGAGGTATGAAGGTGTTTTGCGGCCCACTTTAATAATAATAATAATAAATTCTTTATTTATTCTGGGACAAGTCCCTTTAGAATAACATAATTGTACATTATTGTGGGCTTTAGAGCCTTAGAGTACAAAGAAAAAAAAAAACAAGCAGGTAAGTCAATCTATACAGCTGATTAAATAATAATAAATAAATAAAAAAATAACTTCTTATGATAATGAAATAGAACCTAAATAAAATTAAAATAATTACTAAAAAGAACTTTTCACACAAAAAAAAAAATGAATAAACAATATAAATATTATTCTGTTGATAATTTTATGTATGCCCTTCGGGGAACTGGAGGGATAGGAAGTAATCAAATAAGCGGGATTTGAAGGTAGGAAGGGTCTTGGAACAGCGAATGGAAAAAGGGATAGAATTCAACAGGGAACAGGACCTAATCAGGAACGATCTGTCAAAAGTAGCGATTCGATGGGCCTCTATATACAAATCGGAAGGGTGTGAACGGGTATCACGGGAATGGATGGAGGATTTAAATTTGAGGAGCTCATAGATGTATAATGGACGGCGGGATTGGATAACTTGATAGAGGAAGGATGCAAGGAAATACTTACGGCGATAGGAAGGATACAACCACCTCAACTCATCATAAAATCGGGAGACAGGGGCGCCCCTGGGGATTCCGAAGACAAAGCGTACAAAGCAATTCATCAAACGTTTTATTTTGGCCTCGAGCTCCACAAAGACACCCCCATATACCGCGCAGCAGTAGTCGAAGTGGGGGAATACTAAAGAGGTAATTAGGAGTCTACGAGTTTCAAATGGAAATAGGTGACGGAAATAGTTTAATCTCTTCAGGATAGAAAAAGTACGGCGGGATATATTGGAAATATGACTTTTCCAGGAGAGGGATTGGTCTAAAGTGATTCCGAGGTTTTTGACTGTTTGGAAAAATTTGACGGGAACATTATTTAAGTAAAGGGTTGGGAAATGAGGAACTTTTTTAAGGAGGTGATTGGAACCTATTACCATCGCCTTTGTCTTCTCCGCATTCAGCCTCAACTTGTTAGTCACTGCCCACTGACTTATTCCGTTCAGATCATCTTGTAATTTTGTTGTGGCTAGTAATAGGTCGGATGGGGGAAAGGTCAGGTATATTTGAAAATCATCGGCGTAGATATGGTATTTGGAATGGTGGATGAGGTGGGGAAGGTCATTTATATAAATTGAAAATAGAATAGGGGACAGAGATGAGCCCTGAGGGACACCACAAGAGAGGGGGAGAGTCTTGGATGGTGGTTGGCCTGGAACGACAACAAACTGAGATCGGTTTGAGAGGAAGGATTTGAACCAGTGCAAGGCACTGTTGGATAAAGGAAGGTTTTGAAGTTTGGTCAGTAGGATGTTATGGTCAACTGAGTCAAATGCTTTAGAGAAGTCTAGAAGGATAAGGATAGTTAGTTTTTGGTGTTCGATGGAAGTCTGGAGATCATGGATTATTTTAAGGAGAGCGGATTGAGTTGAATGTCCAGAACGAAAGCCAGATTGGAGAGGATTAATGAGGCAACGTTTTTCTAGGAAGTTTGAAAGTTGGTTCTGTACTAGGCGTTCTAGCGGTTTTGAAAGGTTAGAAAGAAGGGAAATAGGGCGGAAGTCTTGAGGTGAGGAAGGGTTCGAAATTTTGTTTATTGGTCGGACCAATAAATAATCTTTACATCATTTATTCAATTTTTATTGATATAACGCCACTTTATGCTCCTATTGGTGATCGGACGATGTTACAGCGGGAGTCCTAAACTTTTCCTATCCAGGCAATATTAGAAAAGACGTTTTACGGAAAGAAATTTTACGGCCCTTCCGAATAAATGGAATAACTAAGCATTTTTACTCCATTATAAAATCATAATACCACTTGCCAGACTGCGAAGCCGCGATCTTTGCCATAGTTGGTTGTTATGCTAACCACTAGACCACAGGTGACCACCACTTTACTTCGTTCTTCCCAAGTACGGGTTATATTAACCTGATTTTTCCCCAGTGCGACTATTGTTCTTGTTCTTTGTTAATTTAACGTCACTTTATGCTGCTATGGCTAATCGGACGATGCTACAGTGGGAGCTCTAAATTTTGCCTATCCAGGTTTAATTAGGATAGGGATTTTTAACGAGTACCATACATCGTAAAGTCTCGGGGACCCCGTTTAACGTCCCTTCCGAAGGACGGCGTAACTAAGGATTTTTTACTCCCTTATAAAAATCCTAGGGCCACCTGCCGGGCTACGAATCCGCGATCTTGGGCTCAGTAGTTTGTTACGCGAACCACTAGACCACTGCTAACCGTTACTATTGTTCTTGAGCCGTTTTAATATGATCAAACTCATTTTTCTCTTGTTTTGGCCGCCCCTTCGCGCTAACCATCCGAAAATCTATCAGGAGCCTCTATTAATAATTTTTCGGAAATAATAAAATTTACAAAATGATATATGAAATTAATAATACTACTTTACTTAATTTTTAATTTAATGCACAAAATAAACTTTTTTTCAATCGAATGATCAATTGAAAACTTAAGAAATTAATTGACAGATTAAATTCACAGATTCTTTATACATTTTTCCTAGTTACCGTTGTTTACCTTGGCAACGGTTTCAAAAGTGTTATTTATATTACTTCGTTTTGTTTTTTAATCTGTTAAAGACAATTTTTTATCTTATATTGTTATGTCATCTCCCAAACCTTTACCAAGAAGAAAATCTAAAGGAAATGCATTTTCCAATGAGAGCATTGATCAGGAAGGATCCTTTCCTAAATCCCCTCAAGGCAATTCAGCGTGAGTTCTGTGACTTCAGTCTATTTACTTCGTTTTAATTCTTATTTATCAAATTATTACGCTATTGATAATGCTAATTACAATATTTTGGATTATTGCTAAGCAATTTTAAAATAAATTGTTTTTAAATTCAAATTAAACATGCAAAAACAGGTATCAACAACTTTATGATATGATAACATTTATCACTGGATAGACAATTTTGTCTGTGATAAATTTACAATTTTGGATGTAAAGTTCCATACTTTTAATGTTATTCCAGCTTATGTTTTATACAAAGAAAACATTTATGATTAAGGTGTTTCACCATATTGCATTGATTAATGGATTTTATTTGAAATATTATTTAAAAAGGCATTATAATGTATTTTAAACGTCCATCTTTGTATTTATGTTATATTTTTACTAGTCTAATGCTAATATAGAAGTATTGATTGCTTGAAAGTAAATGCGTAGATACATTTTTTATATTTTCAGTATTAACAAGTTATCATAACAGGTTGTCACGATATCTACAAAACTTTTGGTAAAATCGAAATTGTAGCAAGTGTTAGTTTACCTGATTATAAGCTTAATGTAGATTTAAGCTGTATTGGCATTTTGCAAAGTTAATACAGTAACAATTAGCAGAAATATTAAACCTGACCTTTTTTTATTCCTAGGAACCATTAATAATCCATGAATTATTTAAAAATCTAAGTTTAATATTCTCACATAAATAATGGATTATAAATAAGAATCAGGATATTTAATGAAAGTTTATGTTGGCGATTGGGTAAATTAATAAATTTTGTGGTAATTTAGCTTAAACCCTTTAGCATCTCTAACAGTACCATTCTTAATTATACCTCAAATTTAAACTATAATGATAGTATCAATAGTTTCTCGCTTATAAATAAAATGTTATTTAATGTTTTGTAGGATTCAGCTATATCATAAAGCAGAAATTCACACTTCCATTGATTCAGCATCTAGTGAGAACAATTTAGCTGCTGATAAGAAGAAAAAGAGACTTAGAAGGAAGTCTACTTTTTCCATTTCGAAGAAGAAAATACAAAAAAAAGAAGCATTAAAAAATTCTGGTGATATAGAAATAGAAAATATTAATGAGAATGATGTAGGAAATCAGAAAGATGGGAATGAAACATTTAGTGATAGGTCCACTAGTCCTTCTTCGAACAAAATTAAGCTTATTCCTTTATTAGATTCTAACAAGAAGAAAAAGCCATCGGGTTATGCTACAGAAACACTTAGTGATGAATCTGAGTCTGAAAAGCCTTTAGTTAAGCCATCAGTAGCTCCTAGAACAAAAATACCTATAAGAATATCAGATAATAATAATTCTCCTATTACAACTCTACAGGAGGACACTAAAAAACCAGAAGATGATAGATCAGTAAAAAAGCTGGAATTTGAAAGTAAACTTTCAGCTTCGAGCCAGAATTCTCCAGTTGTACCTCTTCCGAGGAAAGCAATTAATAAATCAGTGGAAAATCTGCTTACAGCAGAAAGCAACAAAAGTATTAATGTTTCTTCTCAGAGCTACTGTACTAGTTCTTCACTGGATTATAAGGATACCGGCACTCTTCCAAAGCAAAGGTAGATATTAGTTATTTAAATTTGCCACTGCCTTTAAATTATTTAATTGATTAAAAATTAAAATTATATCTTCTTCTTTTCCTGTCTTGCCATTAGTAGCATCGAGGAGCCTCCACCCAATGCAGCCAGGCCTCTCGGTCTCTACTCAGCTGCCTCATTTCCTGGAGGGTTTCGCCTCTCTCCCCTCCGATGCGCTGAATGTATTCCTGATAGGAAACTCTGGGACGGTCTCTTGGCCTCGTCCCAGTGTGTCTAGCTTCCATGACCTTCCTTGGCTCTCTCTTCTTCCATCTGACAAACGTGGCCTAACCAGTTGTCAGTTTTTTATGGAAGCCCTTAGCTCCTTTACTTCCACCTCTTCTCTTATGCTTTCATTTCTGATGCGGTCTCTCCTGGTCTTTCCAACGGCCCTCTGCAGAAATTTCATCACCGCAGCTGTCACACGGCTAGTTTGCTTGTCAAGCATAACCCAGCTGTCTCTTCCATAAATTGGGAGGTAAATTGTCTTGTATATGTGCATTTTTATTTCCTTACGAACATCTCTATGCCCAACTATACTGCCATTTACCCTATGTTGCAGATAGGGCAGTAAACCTGGTTGGCTTCGGATTGCTACTTTTGGGTCAATTTTTCCCCATTGTGGATGATTTATATAAAAATTATAAATATATATTATTCTTGTTCTCTGTCTAATATTTGTTTAATCACTTTTTATTTTATTTTTGCCTCAATGATTTATCTGACTATTGTAATGCTGATGAAGCAGCAAAAATTCTTCATTGGTTTTTCCTTATGATTATTTGGTGGCCCTCACCTGCATTCACTTTTTAAATCTCAAATAATGAATAAATTACTATAATGAATAAACTGGATCAAAACTGAAGAAAACAAATTCATAGAGGTTAAATAAACACTATTACCATTCAAAATTCTGCTTGCAGTGGGAGATGGATCATATGGGATCTAGGACTCTCCTGGAGCTCACCCAGCCCCTATAAAATATTATAAAAATAGGGTACCCAAAATAAGGGGGAAAACCTGGCAGTTGAGTGTGACCTAGGACAATTCACCTCCTTGCAGAACCGTTGTCCATGTAGCTGTGCAGTTTCTACCATGTACTGAATCCCAGACTCATTCACCGGTCGTAGTGGTTATGTATCTGTATATTATTTAAATGTATGATTCTTGATTAGTATAATAATATGAATTGATTAGTATGTATTATGTTGATTAGTATTGTAGTTTAAGTACATATTGAGGTATTTATATAAGTATTGTATCTGTATTTAACTATTGTTTATATTATCCGTTTACCTATGTACCAGAGATAGATAAGAATGTAGGAACGTATTAACGAGTTTATATACGACTGAATGATTGATTATACCAGAGGTCAATTTCTCTCAATCGTTAAGACCATTTTATGTTTATATTTTCACCCCCTCTCTTGTCTTTGTCAAGAGTGGGGGGCCCAAGGCGAAGAGTGCTTTCGGTCTGTTCTCAGCCCACTCTCTCTTAGATTGCTGACCGACCACTGCCTCCCCGCTCTCTTCTGTACAAGGCTTGTATTAGATATAAGTACAATTTGCATGTGATCATATTTTATGTATATGTATATATTTGAAGAATATACTTTTTCTTTGGGCTTCCATTGTTTAACTTTGTGTTTGTACTGACTTATTTACTCCCCTTAAGGGTCCACGAACTTTTTTTATAATTAATAAATTATTTGGGGAAAGGTCATTACAACCACAAGTTTACCATTCAGAACATCATGCAAGAAAAGTCATACTGGTAAGACCATGTATCCGACACACTCTTTTCCCATAAATATTTTCTGACTGGTACACTTATACTAATCTGTACACAATGTAATGTTTCTTTATCTCTTAAACACTTATTGACTGACCACATGCAGTAAATAGATACTAGACTTCTATATCATTTGTCAACCATAGTAGTTCTAAAAGGAATAGAAATAATATTACCAAATTATACAATCATTTAAAAACCACCTTCTTTGAATTTATTTAAAAGTTTAAAAAAATTTCATTCCAAGTATATGTCTCACATTTTAGCACTGTTTATTAGTACAAACTTCACTTTTATTCTTTATTTTTTTCTTTCTCTCATTTTCTATCCTTTACCTCTTTTATTTATTTTTGTAAATTATAATAATAATTATTACTATTTTAAATATATTATATATAAATATATTATATTAAATATTATATATAAATTAAATATATAATTATAAAATCTGAGAGAAATAACTCATATAAATTTTATTGAACATTTGTTAACTACCAGTTACTCTGTTATTTATTACTTCACTCATAAAAGTGTTTGGCATAATACTAAAATATAAATATTTTTTAAATATTTTATTTGAAAAGAAAAGATATGGCCAGGACCAGGACTCGAGCCCGGGTCTCTCACCTCTCCGTGGTGAGCCTTAACCATCTTGGCCACCCTGGCTCGTTTCTCGGTCAGCCATATCAATTATTTTAATTTTCTTATTTTATTTATTTTTTCTATTCTTTTCACTACGGAGAGGTGAGAGACCCGGGTTCGAGTCCAGGTCCTGGCCATATCTTTTCTTTTCAAATAAAATATTTTAAAAAAATTATATCATATAACAATAAAATAAATTATAAAATATAAATGGTTTATGTAAAGGAGATGGTTGGGGGGTGCAGTCAATAAGAACACCGAATAAGTGAAGTACTTATATTATGTGCCGACGTTTATTTATATAAATGGTTTATATTTCTTTCTTTGAAAGAATGGACTAATTAATTAAATAATTGTTATATCTTGTGTTGTAGGCTAAAGAAACATAAGAAGAAAAAGAAATTGAAGGATTCAAATTGTGAGGATGTTAATCAAGATTCTCAACCTGATAAGAATGAAACTGCATCTCAAAAGTCATCACCTGTACCTAGCGAAACTCTGAAATCTCCCAAAAAAAGTAAATAGGAATGACATGTAAATGCGTTCAGATTATTTTAAGTTTATTTTATATTTGTGATCATTAAAAGAAATTTAATAAAAAATTAGATAATTAATTAACTGATAATTATAAAAGTTATCATCAACTTAAACAGCATTCATTTGGTAAAATTTTAAAGAAATTGAAAGAAAAGGTAAACTTGAGCATTAATAAGGACTAGAGCTACACAGTTTGAATAGTAGTATAATAGTATAATATACATAACTATTATTATATATAATAATAGTATAATACTTTAATAATGTACTATAAAATATCAAAATAGTAATAATATTAGGGAGATTTATAATATTATCTGTAAATAAGTATTTTTTAATATATTTTTCAGATGAATTCATTTGTATTACAATTCATCGGTGTGAACCATTGCAAATTAAAGACCTTAAAACAAAACCATTTGTCAAGGTTATGATTTTGGATGTAGAAAGTGGAAAACTAAAACTTAACAGCAAAGGAGAAGCTATTGAACCTGTTGTTACACAGCCTTACGATTACACATTTCAGAGGTTAAATAAGAAATATATATTTTTGTTTATGATAATGGTTGCTATTAATAATTTACTGCCTGTTTACTTATTTTAACTCAGCCTCTTTTTATTTTAATGCAATTTTTGGAAACAATTAATTTTATGTGCTTGAGCTTACTGATAAAATCATTGTTTTAACTATATTTTAAAATTAATTTTTAATGAATCATATATGTTAACTGTTATTAAGGTCATCAACACCTCGTTGGGAAGAAGATTTGATCGTCATGGAACCCCTTGATATTTTGAAAAATCCTAAAACAATTTTATTGATTGTCATTTTGGATGAAGAAAAACATAAAATTCTAACTTGGGGTTTTTTGAAACTTATTGCAGCTAATGCAGCCACCAACATTGGCAAGCACCTTCGTCTGCAATTGTTAAAACCGCTAGAAAAGACAGTCAGAGATAATTTATCATCTCAGGTATATTATATACAGATACAGATATATTATAATATTCTCCTTCCGATTTTTACATATTGTCAAATCAAATCCAAAGAAAGTATCAAATATAAAAAAAATATTTTTTTCATTTTATAGTGCTTACTGAAGGATTGATAATTGAAATAAAATTTGTATAGAGTCATCTATAAGGCTCTAAAACAATGTTGCTAGACTTAGACATAAATATAATATATTTGATGATGATATTGAAAAGTAAAAAGAGACCTCACACAACGAAAAGTCCTTAAGTCTCCAAACTAAAACAGAAAATGCTGTTTTTATCTAACCTTATCCAGCTGGGGGCTCAGTAACCTTCCTTATGATTCATTAGTTGCCTTGGGAGGTGGTGGGATGTTTCTTGGGTGCATTATACATTTTTTGTTTTGTTGTTATTCTCTTTCTACCCTGAGGATAGTAATTTTATCTTTTCATATTCTATTCCTATCTACTATATTTTCAAAACAGTCATTGTACACTGGTGTTATTGTACAATAGTTTTTCTATTATTCACATTTGTTATTGTACATATAGTTCCATACTTTTCTGTAATTGGGTAACATCATTAAGTCCGTTATCATACATTTTACACCTTTATTTTACTAGCTTTTCTGTATTATTCATATTCCAACCTTTCTTTATATGTAAATATCCTCATTTTGTTTCTTTTGTTTAACTCCTCCTTTTGATTTTTCTTTATATTATTATATTGTACTGTACTATCCATTCTGTACATTTATTTTCTATTTTTTATTTTATATGCGTTATTTATTTTTTATCATTTCTGCTCATTTTCTTTAATTTTATTAAATCTGTCTTACTTTATTATATCTGCCATTATTTTCATTTTCTTTCCATTATCAATATCTTTGTTATATCTGTCTTTATCTTAATTTTATTATATTCTATCACATTTTCTATAATTATATCTGTCACTATTTCAATAATTTTGTTATATTTGTCTTCATCTGATTTTTATTATATCTACCACTAGTTTAATGCCTTTTCATTATCAGTAATTTTTAAATCTGTCTATATCTTTATTTTATTATAATCTGACTCCTTTTTAATATTCTTTATCTTCTATTTTCATATCTGCCACTTTGTATTTTTCTACATTATTTGTCACTAGTATTGTTACTGTACAACTTTGATGTTTTTACATTTTTGTTCTGTTTGTTTCTCTGTTAGCCCTGAAGATGACCTACACTGTAGGTCGAAACGTCGGCACATAATATAGGTACTTCACTTATTCGGTGTTCTTTTTGACTGCACCCCCCAACCATCTCCTTTACATAAAGGAAAGTTAATTGGATATCTGTTGTTTGTTGTTGTTTAGAGGCGTAAAACCCTAGGGTCATCAACGCCTGTAGATTTTTATAATTATTTATCAAATTGGATATCTGTTGCTTGGCAATGCTAGCCAGTTTTCTGCTACAATGCTAGGCCAAACTATCCCTTGTATTTGTTTAAATTATCAGAAACAATTATTGCCTGTGTAATCAAATCATAATTGCTATAAATTTTTCCATTTCATCTTATAATATTAATAACATACCTAAACATAAAATATTTATGCTTTAGATATTTACATGGTGGAAAAATGGGACCCACAAAAATTATAAAAGCACTCTTTTTGTAAGTGTCAATGGCATTCCTGAAAGTATAGTTGTCCAGAACAATGTTGGTGATTCTAGTAAGGCTGTTCTTAAAATAACAACTCCTCAGAAATCTGTTGCAGAGGCCACATCTGAGGTATGGATATAAAATCTTTTTACTTTTATTCAATAAATTTATCTTGAAAGAAATATTAGAAATTTATTAATTGATAGTAAATTTATATTTATCATATTTACATTATTAACATTTGTTTTGCTAATAAATTTATTTTGGATATGGTGATCAAAATCAAACCAAAGCATTTATTAAATATATATTGATAATAATTGTTGACCTATGATAACACAGGCCAACGATGAAAAAACTTTTTTAATGAAAATACCTTATTCTTATGTTGTTTAGGTTGCTGAATCCAAATATGATGCTTAAAAAGTTGTATCACCCACCATTTATTCACATTTTATAGTTAAATTCATGAAATAAAGAAATATTTTTAGAATTTAACAGCTTTTTCATAGTTAAGATAACATGAAAAAATAGGTCTAATGAACAAAGATGATGTTGGCAGCACTGCTGAAACACATGCTAAACAGCTGATGTTTTGTTTATTTTCAACATAACCTCACTTTTACGTTTCCTGTACATGTGCTCAGTGCAATGTCTCATCGCGGCTGTAAAAACTCTGCTGACAGTTTTTGTTATATTTGTGGTGAGTTTGTTATTAAAAAGCACCAAAGAAACATTACAGACTTTGTGAAAAAGGTTTATCTAGCATACTTTGGAACCAAACTTGGAGACCAGGATAAACCTTGGGCACCGCATAAGGTATGTTATGTATGTGTTGAAGACCTCAGGAAATGGTCAAAAAAAGAGAAAAAACACTTTAAATTTGCTGTTCCCATGATATGGAGGGAACCAAAAAATCATTCCGATGACTGTTACTTTTGCAGTGTAGATATTACTGGTCATAACTCTAAGAACAAGAAGGTAATAAGCTACCCTAACCTTCCGTCCGCCATCCGACCAGTAGGGCACGGTGTAGATTTGCCAATCCCGGAACCACCAGAGGACTTAAATTCTATTGAAACAGAAGTATTTTCTGATGTACAGTCGGAGTTAGATGAACACGATGAAGAATTCCAATGTGTTACAGAAAATGTAGAGCCTAAATTGTTCACTCAGGTCGAGCTTAATGACTTAGTTAGGGATCTGGGCTTAACAAAAGAAAAAGCTGAACTGCTTGGCTCTAGGCTAAAAGAAAAGAACTTGCTGGCGGCTGGAACCAGCATTCATGTGTATAGGAAGAGAGAACAACAATTTTCGAAGTATTTTGAACAAGAGGGTGATTTGGTGTACTGCTCAGACATTCATGGTTTAATGAATGAGTTTGGAATTGAATACAAAACAGAAGATTGGAGGTTGTTTATTGA
Organism: Arma custos; assembly: GCA_037127475.1. Taxonomy (NCBI): domain Eukaryota; kingdom Metazoa; phylum Arthropoda; class Insecta; order Hemiptera; family Pentatomidae; genus Arma; species Arma custos. Next base: position 73,622,702 of record CM073764.1, read on the forward strand.
TTCATCCAAAAATAGTTTGAAGGCAGTTTTAGCACACAACGGTAACATGTATGCCTCTGTACCTGTCGGTCATTCTGTACATATGAAAGAGAGTTACGAAAATCTAGAAATAGTGTTAAATAAAATAGGTTATTCTGCACACGGTTGGATGATATGTGGTGATTTGAAAGTTACGTGCATGCTCCTTGGTCAGCAAGGGGGTTTTACCAAATTTCCATGTTTCTTGTGTGAATGGGACAGTAGAGCTCGGAATCAACATTGGTGCAGAAAGAACTGGCCTGCTAGGGAGTCTTTAAAGCCTGGCGAGAAGAACATTTTACGCAAAAACCTTGTAGATCCAAAAAACGTGCTCCTACCACCACTACATATTAAGTTAGGTCTCATGAAACAGTTTGTAAAGGCTTTGCCTAAAGATGGGCTTTGTTTCAAATATCTCTGTCAGAAGTTTCCACACCTTTCAGAAGCTAAACTGAAAGAAGGCGTCTTTACCGGGCCTGATATTAGAAAAATGATGTTTGACGTTAACTTTGAATCCACAATGACCTCAAATGAAAAGGAAGCATGGGTTTCATTCAAGCAAGTTGTCACCAAGTTTTTGGGAAATGAAAAAGACCCAGAATATAAGGCTATTGTTGCTAACATGTTAAAAAAATTTGAACAGTTAGGATGTTTGATGAGCCTGAAAGTTCACTTTTTGAGCAGCCACCTCGATTACTTCCCGGAAAATTTAGGAGATGTTAGTGAGGAGCAAGGTGAGCGTTTTCACCAGGACGTTAAAGTGATGGAAAAACGTTACCAGGGCCGCTGGAATACCAACATGATGGGGGATTACTGTTGGTCACTTCACCGGGAAGTTCAGCAAGCTATTCATCGCAGGAAAAGCTACACAAGAAGCTTCAAGGAAAAAAGGGAAAGAAAATATAAACCAATTCCAGTTGACAAGTGAACCTTGTATCATCACATAAAATTACTATTCCAAGTATTTTACTGTAAATACAAACCATTTTTACGATTCTACAGTGTTTCATTGATTTCCCTATATACTGTAAATGGGTATTAGACTATATAATAAAATACATTTTGCTTGGAAACTAAGGGTGATACATAAAAACTACGAGCAGATTTGGATTCAGCACATAAAAATCTATCAAGATCAGCTATTAAAATTAAAAAAGTTTTCAAAAAGGTTTTTTTTGTTGGCCTGTGTAATTTATGTTGAAGAAATTGGTCCGGGTAGAGGTCACTGAATGAAATTCTCAAGTAATTTCAGATGATATTTATTGTTAGCCAACGTTTCGACCTACGTTGTAGGTCTTCTTCAGGGCTATAAGCAAAATACAGACAATTTAAGAAAGCGGTATGAATATAATAAAACATTTTAAATATAGATAAACTAAAAGAAGGTGAAAACAGGCAAAAATTGATAATTATGTGTAATAATGATGATAAAATTTGATAAAGGTGTACAGTAAAGTAATTATGAAGGTTAAAAAGTAGAAAATAATAATAAAACATGAAGAAAATAATAATAAAACAGAAAGTGTTGACAGTTAAAAAATTAAGGTATTACAGATAAATAAAAACTGAATATACAATAGGAATGTGAAATGATATGGGTAAATTAGAAAGTGATAAGAATTACGCACTAAAATTATAGGTAATAAAAAAGAAGAAATAAAAATTGTAAAATTATAAAAATCTAGAAACGAATTATATAAAATAGAATAAAATTGAAAATAAAAATTATTTTAGAAAATACAGTATTAATATTAATAGGTAGAAAATACTTTATACTAGTGTAAAGAATATTAATTACATAAGAGAATGTAAGAAGACAGTTTATAAAAATGTAAAATATCAATTGTATAAAAGTAGGTATGTTTTAAGTAAGGTACGTGATAATATAATCAGGCTATATTGGACTAATTAACAGGCTAATAACAGGCTATATTGGAATTATGATATATATTGATGAATATTTAGGGTGGTATATAGATAACTAAAACAAATAAACGCCTTACAGTAATAGTGAGCTTGGAAGTAGTGATAATAACGGTAAATTGGGTATAGTACTGTTTTAGGTTATGAGGTAAAGAAATTAAAATGAAATGGAGGAGGGAGGGTGAGTAAATAGTGCAAAACATAAGTTACCTGTGGGGGGTGGGACGGGGGTTGGGTCCTCTCTGGCTATGAAACACTGACTGATATAATTGAGAAGGAAGGATGGTCCCCTACCCTTACTAAGTGTAAAAAAATTTCTCAGAATATAAAAGCCGTTACAATGGCTATAAGTAACGTATAAAGGGAAAGAAGCAAATAGTGTAGAAGCCTCATATAAAGACTTGAAAATCCATAAACACACACTCACATACACATATTCGTATGTATATGCATATATATATACATATATATATATATATATATATATATATATATATATATATATATATATATATATATATACATATACATACATACACATATATACACACATACACACACAGACTAACATACATACTTATATATAATATTGGCACGTATGAGAGGGGGGGGGGGGAGGAGAAGGTCATTAGGAAGCGGGGGTGGTTAGTTATTTTGTATTAGGTCTAGTATGTGTCTGTAAACTATTGATAGGTTATTTTTGTCAGTCTTTGTGTTTAACGGATTTTTTTCTAGGTTAATGTATAATGATTCTGTAATTAGTCTTTTGGTATAATTAGGAACAGTGGCGAGAACAGAGGATTGGTCAAAGTTAAAGGTGTGGTTAAGGGTTAAGGCATGTTCTGATAGTTTGGAAGCAGATATGTTCCGGGTAGATATAGATGTCTTATGTTGTGATAGTCGTCTGTAAAAGTGGTTTTTTGTTTCCCCAATGTAGGAGGAGGTACAGTTTGGGGCAGAGCAGGAGATGCGGTAAACAATGTTGGAGAGATTTTTAATGGGGATCGGGTCTTTTAAATATGTGAATAGTTGGGATAATTTGTGATATGGCTTAAAACCAAGGCGAAGGTTGGGAAAGGTAAGATTTAAGATTTTTTGGATATTGTCAGACAGACCAGGAATATAAGGAAAAGATCGGTATATGAAGGAACTGGGGTTCGGTACTGTTGGGTACGGGGAGGGGTAAATTACATTACTAGGGTGTTTAAGGGGGTCTAGTAGTTTATTGGTAATGTGGGCTGGGAAGTTGTTAGAGAGTAGTATGTTTTGGATTCGTAGGATGTTGGTTGGTCGAAATTGGGTGTCTGATAGGGATAAACACCGGTGAATAAGGTTTTTTGCTGTATTGATCTTCTGGTGGTAAGGATGCTGTGAGAAAAAATTGAGGAGTCTGCCGGAATATGTGGGTTTGGTGTACCAATCAAAGGACAAGGAGCTATCATTATTTCTTATAATGAGGAGGTCAAGAAAGGGGAGGGTGTGATTGGTTTCAGTTTCTATGGTAAATTTGAGACGGGGATGGTAGGAGTTAAAGGCTACTAGTATTTCAGGGATTTTTTCAGGATTGAGAACTAAAAGGAGGTCATCGACATATTTCTTGATGAGGAAGATGTCATGGGGGAATAGAGGGATGATGGAGTCAAGAAGGTCATTAAGAACAATGTTAGAAATGTCTGGAGCAAGGCAATTACCCATGGCCAGACCTGAGATTTGATTGTAAAATTTACCATGGAAACTAAGATATCCGGATTTACAACACAGTGTAAGGGATTCAAGGTAGGAAGTGAGGCAAAGAGTTGTGTGTGGTTGGATGATATTCCAGTTTTTTTCTATAATGCTGAGGGCTTTGTCAATGGGGATATTGGTGAATAGACTAGTGGCATCAAGGGAAGCTAAAATGAATTGGTCAGGAATGTGAACGGAAAGTAGTTCTTGTTTTAGATGAAAGGAATTAGTAATGTCATAGGTGTTGTTATGGCTGAGGGTTTGCAGAGAAGGAAGAAGAAATTTACTAAGTTTGCTAGATGGGGAGTTTATGTTAGAAATAATGGGGCGGAGTGGATATCCTGGTTTGTGGATTTTGGGTAATCCATATAAACGAGGAGATATGGAGTTATAAGAGATAAGATTGTAATATGTATGTTTATTGATTTGTCGGGTTCTATGAAGGTCCTTTAGGTGATGGTTGAATTTAGTCATGAGAGAGAGGGTGGGATCACGGGGGATGGGTGTATATGTTGTCGTGTCAGATAGGAGGGAACTAATTTTTTCAGTATAGTCATCGGTGTCCATTATTACAGTCACGTTGGCTTTGTCTGCTTTGGTAACTGTAAGTTGTGGGTTTGCTCTGAGGAATGTGCGAGTGGTGGCAATGTCTTTAAAAAATGAGGGGGAAAGAGGAGGGAGCTGTTTTTGGGAGCGTTGTAAGTGATTGGTGATTAAATTGGTGATGCGGACACGGGATACTTCTTTCTCATTGTCAGGGACTGTAAAACTGTCATCTCTGTATATGTGTTCTAGGTCTGTGATGAGGTTGGGGATGAGTTTGGTGGAGTCGGAAGAAGGAGTGGAAAAGTTTGGGCCTAAGCTTAGGATCTTTGATACTTGTGGAGGGATGGCAGTAGATGATATATTGTGGACCCATTTTTCGTTACCTGTGGGGTAAATTTTTTTGGCTGTTGATGTTATATAGAGGTCTTTAAATTTAGATATGAGGGACTGTTTTTTGTGTTTTTTTATAGATGTACAGAAATTGTTGATGAAAGAAATGAGGGTGTTGATGTAACTGTCACCGATAAGGGTAGAAAGGGTCGTCTTGAGAGAAGAAATTTGAGTATGGATGGAATCTATCTGTTGAAAAATTTCCTTAATTTTAAGATTAAGTAAAGTTTTTTTGAATAGAAAAGAGGACCGGTAAAATCTATATTGAAAGGGTTGGCATATGTGGATGTTTTTGAGGGAATTCTCAATTGATTTCGGAAAAAGGGAATTAGTTCGGCATTTTAGGAGGAAAGTTCGTTGTTCTATTTTAATAGTAAGGCGTTTATGTAAGTAACAAAATAGATTAAGATTCTTATTACAATGGGGAAATTTAGATTTTAGAGAAGAGAAAAAATTAACATTATGGTCAGAAAGAGTTTGTTCATCTGTGGTGTTTGAAGATGTGGTAAATTGGTGGAATGAGAGGGGATCCATAGAAGAAGTAGAGGAAGTCTGAGAGAGGTGAGCTAGTGGTGGACTGGTAGAAGAAGACGGCTGGGGTATTACTCCAGGTCTGCGTAGTTGGAGTCTGGCACTGCGACGAAGAAGTGGTTGAAGATTGTCTGTATCTTGTTTTTTGCCCCGTCTTGCTGAATTCATATTGATAATAATTGTTGACCTATGATAATTTATGTTGAAGAAATTGGTCCGGGTAGAGGTCACTGAATGAAATTCTCAAGTAATTTCAGATGATATTTATTGTTAGCCAACGTTTCGACCTACGTTGTAGGTCTTCTTCAGGGCTATAAGCAAAATACAGACAATTTAAGAAAGCGGTATGAATATAATAAAACATTTTAAATATAGATAAACTAAAAGAAGGTGAAAACAGGCAAAAATTGATAATTATGTGTAATAATGATGATAAAATTTGATAAAGGTGTACAGTAAAGTAATTATGAAGGTTAAAAAGTAGAAAATAATAATAAAACATGAAGAAAATAATAATAAAACAGAAAGTGTTGACAGTTAAAAAATTAAGGTATTACAGATAAATAAAAACTGAATATACAATAGGAATGTGAAATGATATGGGTAAATTAGAAAGTGATAAGAATTACGCACTAAAATTATAGGTAATAAAAAAGAAGAAATAAAAATTGTAAAATTATAAAAATCTAGAAACGAATTATATAAAATAGAATAAAATTGAAAATAAAAATTATTTTAGAAAATACAGTATTAATATTAATAGGTAGAAAATACTTTATACTAGTGTAAAGAATATTAATTACATAAGAGAATGTAAGAAGACAGTTTATAAAAATGTAAAATATCAATTGTATAAAAGTAGGTATGTTTTAAGTAAGGTACGTGATAATATAATCAGGCTATATTGGACTAATTAACAGGCTAATAACAGGCTATATTGGAATTATGATATATATTGATGAATATTTAGGGTGGTATATAGATAACTAAAACAAATAAACGCCTTACAGTAATAGTGAGCTTGGAAGTAGTGATAATAACGGTAAATTGGGTATAGTACTGTTTTAGGTTATGAGGTAAAGAAATTAAAATGAAATGGAGGAGGGAGGGTGAGTAAATAGTGCAAAACATAAGTTACCTGTGGGGGGTGGGACGGGGGTTGGGTCCTCTCTGGCTATGAAACACTGACTGATATAATTGAGAAGGAAGGATGGTCCCCTACCCTTACTAAGTGTAAAAAAATTTCTCAGAATATAAAAGCCGTTACAATGGCTATAAGTAACGTATAAAGGGAAAGAAGCAAATAGTGTAGAAGCCTCATATAAAGACTTGAAAATCCATAAACACACACTCACATACACATATTCGTATGTATATGCATATATATATACATATATATATATATATATATATATATATATATATATATATATATATATATATATATATACATATACATACATACACATATATACACACATACACACACAGACTAACATACATACTTATATATAATATTGGCACGTATGAGAGGGGGGGGGGGGGAGGAGAAGGTCATTAGGAAGCGGGGGTGGTTAGTTATTTTGTATTAGGTCTAGTATGTGTCTGTAAACTATTGATAGGTTATTTTTGTCAGTCTTTGTGTTTAACGGATTTTTTTCTAGGTTAATGTATAATGATTCTGTAATTAGTCTTTTGGTATAATTAGGAACAGTGGCGAGAACAGAGGATTGGTCAAAGTTAAAGGTGTGGTTAAGGGTTAAGGCATGTTCTGATAGTTTGGAAGCAGATATGTTCCGGGTAGATATAGATGTCTTATGTTGTGATAGTCGTCTGTAAAAGTGGTTTTTTGTTTCCCCAATGTAGGAGGAGGTACAGTTTGGGGCAGAGCAGGAGATGCGGTAAACAATGTTGGAGAGATTTTTAATGGGGATCGGGTCTTTTAAATATGTGAATAGTTGGGATAATTTGTGATATGGCTTAAAACCAAGGCGAAGGTTGGGAAAGGTAAGATTTAAGATTTTTTGGATATTGTCAGACAGACCAGGAATATAAGGAAAAGATCGGTATATGAAGGAACTGGGGTTCGGTACTGTTGGGTACGGGGAGGGGTAAATTACATTACTAGGGTGTTTAAGGGGGTCTAGTAGTTTATTGGTAATGTGGGCTGGGAAGTTGTTAGAGAGTAGTATGTTTTGGATTCGTAGGATGTTGGTTGGTCGAAATTGGGTGTCTGATAGGGATAAACACCGGTGAATAAGGTTTTTTGCTGTATTGATCTTCTGGTGGTAAGGATGCTGTGAGAAAAAATTGAGGAGTCTGCCGGAATATGTGGGTTTGGTGTACCAATCAAAGGACAAGGAGCTATCATTATTTCTTATAATGAGGAGGTCAAGAAAGGGGAGGGTGTGATTGGTTTCAGTTTCTATGGTAAATTTGAGACGGGGATGGTAGGAGTTAAAGGCTACTAGTATTTCAGGGATTTTTTCAGGATTGAGAACTAAAAGGAGGTCATCGACATATTTCTTGATGAGGAAGATGTCATGGGGGAATAGAGGGATGATGGAGTCAAGAAGGTCATTAAGAACAATGTTAGAAATGTCTGGAGCAAGGCAATTACCCATGGCCAGACCTGAGATTTGATTGTAAAATTTACCATGGAAACTAAGATATCCGGATTTACAACACAGTGTAAGGGATTCAAGGTAGGAAGTGAGGCAAAGAGTTGTGTGTGGTTGGATGATATTCCAGTTTTTTTCTATAATGCTGAGGGCTTTGTCAATGGGGATATTGGTGAATAGACTAGTGGCATCAAGGGAAGCTAAAATTAATTGGTCAGGAATGTGAACGGAAAGTAGTTCTTGTTTTAGATGAAAGGAATTAGTAATGTCATAGGTGTTGTTATGGCTGAGGGTTTGCAGAGAAGGAAGAAGAAATTTACTAAGTTTGCTAGATGGGGAGTTTATGTTAGAAATAATGGGGCGGAGTGGATATCCTGGTTTGTGGATTTTGGGTAATCCATATAAACGAGGAGATATGGAGTTATAAGAGATAAGATTGTAATATGTATGTTTATTGATTTGTCGGGTTCTATGAAGGTCCTTTAGGTGATGGTTGAATTTAGTCATGAGAGAGAGGGTGGGATCACGGGGGATGGGTGTATATGTTGTCGTGTCAGATAGGAGGGAACTAATTTTTTCAGTATAGTCATCGGTGTCCATTATTACAGTCACGTTGGCTTTGTCTGCTTTGGTAACTGTAAGTTGTGGGTTTGCTCTGAGGAATGTGCGAGTGGTGGCAATGTCTTTAAAAAATGAGGGGGAAAGAGGAGGGAGCTGTTTTTGGGAGCGTTGTAAGTGATTGGTGATTAAATTGGTGATGCGGACACGGGATACTTCTTTCTCATTGTCAGGGACTGTAAAACTGTCATCTCTGTATATGTGTTCTAGGTCTGTGATGAGGTTGGGGATGAGTTTGGTGGAGTCGGAAGAAGGAGTGGAAAAGTTTGGGCCTAAGCTTAGGATCTTTGATACTTGTGGAGGGATGGCAGTAGATGATATATTGTGGACCCATTTTTCGTTACCTGTGGGGTAAATTTTTTTGGCTGTTGATGTTATATAGAGGTCTTTAAATTTAGATATGAGGGACTGTTTTTTGTGTTTTTTTATAGATGTACAGAAATTGTTGATGAAAGAAATGAGGGTGTTGATGTAACTGTCACCGATAAGGGTAGAAAGGGTCGTCTTGAGAGAAGAAATTTGAGTATGGATGGAATCTATCTGTTGAAAAATTTCCTTAATTTTAAGATTAAGTAAAGTTTTTTTGAATAGAAAAGAGGACCGGTAAAATCTATATTGAAAGGGTTGGCATATGTGGATGTTTTTGAGGGAATTCTCAATTGATTTCGGAAAAAGGGAATTAGTTCGGCATTTTAGGAGGAAAGTTCGTTGTTCTATTTTAATAGTAAGGCGTTTATGTAAGTAACAAAATAGATTAAGATTCTTATTACAATGGGGAAATTTAGATTTTAGAGAAGAGAAAAAATTAACATTATGGTCAGAAAGAGTTTGTTCATCTGTGGTGTTTGAAGATGTGGTAAATTGGTGGAATGAGAGGGGATCCATAGAAGAAGTAGAGGAAGTCTGAGAGAGGTGAGCTAGTGGTGGACTGGTAGAAGAAGACGGCTGGGGTATTACTCCAGGTCTGCGTAGTTGGAGTCTGGCACTGCGACGAAGAAGTGGTTGAAGATTGTCTGTATCTTGTTTTTTGCCCCGTCTTGCTGAATTCATATTGATAATAATTGTTGACCTATGATAATTTATGTTGAAGAAATTGGTCCGGGTAGAGGTCACTGAATGAAATTCTCAAGTAATTTCAGATGATATTTATTGTTAGCCAACGTTTCGACCTACGTTGTAGGTCTTCTTCAGGGCTATAAGCAAAATACAGACAATTTAAGAAAGCGGTATGAATATAATAAAACATTTTAAATATAGATAAACTAAAAGAAGGTGAATACAGGCAAAAATTGATAATTATGTGTAATAATGATGATAAAAATTGATAAAGGTGTACAGTAAAGTAATTATGAAGATTAAGAGATTGTATAACTTATGCAGAGGCTGCTAGGTGTCGCCAGTCACGAGCATGTTGCTGATGCAAGCCCACTGGTTTACCCTCTTCCAAAACTCGCCATCCACGCCTAAAGAAGTTTTCCCTTTAAAAAAAAATTATTGAGTTATTCATTATTTCAATCCAATTTCGATTTTTTCTTCTTCACTACTCCTCAGTTTACCTACAGGTTTATAAAAAAATTCATTTGACACATGTAATTATATATTACTGTAAAAGCAATAGTTTTTTTATGTAAATCCTTGCAATATTTATTATTTATTTACTAAATGCATAAGATTGAAAAATTTATAAGTTTCCTTAGATTGAATTAATTTTCTGAAATAATTCTATTTTCAAACAATTTATAGAAAGAAGAAGAAGACTTGAAGGAGGTAAGGTGGGGAAGATTGCCGAGCTTGTCGTGCAAGTTGCCCAACAAATATCTAGTGAAGCTTCCTGCTGGGCCCGACGGTAGCTTAGCAATAGCCTATTCCCATTCTGGTCTCTTCCTTGCTTCGGCCAACAAGGTTTCTTATTTAATATATTATCTTATATATGCATATTAACTATTTTCTTAGTTTAGAAGATCTTAAAACTAATAAATGAAGTGAAATCTTGAGACAATTTTTTGAAAACAGTATGATGCTTTTTATACCTTAGCTAGTTGAATAAGGGTAGTAATGATAGTATCACTTTAATTGTTACTTTTTCTAAGAAAAATTCCAATTGGGAAGCCTAGAATTAGTTGTAGACATAATACCATCTTTGTAACCTATCGGAGTATTCCTCCAGGGACTCTAATTCTGAAAGTTCCAGTCAGGTGATTTTTTATTTTGATTCTGATAGGAATTCATTTCATTTACTTTTAAATAAGAATTTAGGTATTAATTTTGTTGTATAAGAATTAAGTTGTTAATTTTTTGGAAATTAATACTTTCTTTTTGTTATATTATATTGTTACATTATAGGCTTTCTTTAAAAATGTCGTTTTCTTTTATTATTCTTTAGGTATCTGTTTGTGTATACACCTTTAGAGGACGCTTACATCTTTCATGTAGGGGCCACCATGGTAAGATTCAATGCTTGTTAATTATTTTATTATAAGGATATAATTTTATGATTGTTTATGAAATGAAATGAAGTCAGGGGGATTCTCATTTCAGCCCTAAAGAAGTCAGCAGCATGGCTGGGGAAACGTGTGGCAAAACATTTATCAACACAGTCTAAACCAGAAGAAACCAATAAATTCTTTTGAAATAATTTATTATTCAGTGGCCAACAAATAGTTGTTGTTTTATGGTTTTAAATTGAAGTATTAGTGAAGTTTATTGTAAATATAAAAAGCCACAACTTTGCAAAGTGCTTTGACAATTAAATTGAACATTTTTCAAAAAGTGGAGTTAATCGATTTGTGCAGATCATATGATTAAATTATCTTTAGAAATAATTAATTAAGAATTGATTAATTAGAAATACTTGCCTACGACTATTGTGCCTGGGAAAATGATTAAATTTAAATCACTGGATCCTGGTTCAATTAATGTTAATAAATCTTATATGATCAAGATGTTTTGTTTTTTTTTGTTTTAATTTATTTCCAAAAATTATTTTCATCTCATCTAACACTTTTCTACTACTAACCTGATATTGATCCCATTAATAATTTTCTCATTCATTTATTTCTAGGTTTAGTATACTCTTTGAAATGGTCTCATAACGATAAGTATCTTCTGTCTGTATCTGCTGACACGTCTGCTTGTGTTTGGGACATTAGTAACAAAATTGTTTCTCCTATTCAGGTAACTATCTATCAAAAGGTAACTATCAGTTATCTAATGAGTAGATCCATCTTTTAGTTGTTTCGTTTTTAAAGGCTTTGTTATTACTAAAGTTTTGATTTTTCATTTATATTGACCCCTCTTTCAGCCAACAGTTTGCTTAAATAATAAAACCATTCTGGTTGTTTAATATAAACCTTTTGTAATAAATAAAAGGAAATAATAATAAACACAATATAAACGTGATGATAACTGATTTATTCAGAGCGCACACAAGAGTACAAAACCAAGCATGAAAACAGGAAGCAACAACCACTCAGTAAAAACTACCACTGCCATATGTATCCAGTGGTGACATAATCACACATACAATTACACTTAATAATAATATTAACTATGTGGGGAATTATCAACAACACCCACCCTTAATTCCACATTCGGTCTAAGATTATACTTTAACAAGATTTACAAGTTTACAGAAATATTCAAACTTAATTCTTGTTAATGCCTTAGTTAATAAGTCTGCTATTTGTTCTTTAGACTCAATATAAATTATTTTTACAATTCCCTTACTCACTAGGTCTTTAACATAGTTATATTTAATATCATAATGTTTAGATCTTTTTGTTTCTAAGGTTTGAGCTATTTTAATTGTCCCTTTATAATATAAACATGGATCTATCTTTGATCTTTTAAATCCCAAATCAAGAATTTTATTATTTATGTAATTATTCCAAGTTTTAGGACTTTGCCTTAGACCATATAGTGCTTTAACCAATTTTAATACCTGCACTTCACTGCACTTGAGACCATCCGGTGGCCTCATATACACAGGAACTGATAACTCACTTTTTAAAAATGCTGAACGCACATCTAGTTGGTTGATGTAGAGATCACGTTCAACAGCCACAGAGAGCAGGATTCGAAGAGTGACCATCCTTGCCACTGGGGCGAACAAGTCTTTATCCTCTGTTGAAGGTTGTTGGTAGCCCCTTGCTACCAAACGAGCTTTCTTCTTGGGTGCACCATCCACAATTTTTGAGGTAAAAATCCATCTACTATCAATTATTGGCTGGTCTTCTGGAGGGTCAACCACCTCCCAAGTCTGATTTTCTTCTAAAGAAAACAATTCATTGTTTATGGCTTCTTGCCAACCCAAGTCCTTGATGGCATCATCATAACTTTGAGGAGTATCACATGCAGAGAGAGCCATCTCATACGCCAGTGATGTGACAAAATCTTCAAGATATTTAGGCTTCATTGTCATTCGTTTCGATTTTTTTTCTGATTTTTCTTCTTCTTCATCTAATGATTCGAAACCATAAAAATCTTCTACATCATCAGTAGTAGACTTCCTTGGGTTATCTTCTTCAGGCAGAACCACAATATGTTTAGTGTCAGTAACAGGCAATTCTTGAGATGTTTCTGATCTTCCATTTTCATCAAAAATAACATTACGGGCAAACTCTATTTTCCTCGTAGAGGGATTCCACAGCCTGTAACCGTTTTCGCAGAAACCGACAAGAAAAAGTCTCTTTGACCTTTCACCAAGTTTCCCTTTCCTGTCCTCTTTATGGATGTGAGAATATGCTGGGCATCCAAAAACTTTTATTTTCTTGAGATCAGGTTCAAATCCATACCATCGCTTTGCAGGAACTTCACCATCGGGTAGGGCATTTGTGGGTAGTCTATTAACAAGATATGTCGCTGACATAATAGCCTCTCCCCACATTTCCTTTTCCAAATTACTATCAAACAGTAGGCATCTAGCTTTATCAAGCAAAGTTCGATTCATACGTTCCGAGATGCCGTTCTGGGATGGATTCCTCGGCATAGAATATTCTAATACAATCCCTCTTGTTTTGCAAAAATTAATAAAATCATGAGATACGTATTCACCTCCTCTATCGCATCTTAAATTTTTCAGTGACACACCAAATTTAGTTTCAGCCATTGCCAAATACCACTTAAATTTTTCAAATACTTCTGATTTATGTCTTAATAAGTAAGTAACACAAAAGTGACTAAAATTATCAACAAAAGTAACAAAATAATTGTACCCATCATAAGTGGGAGGTGTTATCTTACCACAAACGTCACTTGATACTCTCTCCAAAATTCTTGTAGACTTCCTTTCATCTGGGATCCGCTTAGCATAAGGTAGCTTTGCTTGTTTACCTTTCATACACACCTCACATCGTCCAACCGGGTACTTAGAAGAATGTCCCATTCTTCGGTGCATCAGATCGTTTATATGGCCTGTCACATTTGCATATTCTTGAAATACATTGAGTTTGACAACATATAAACGTCCAAAAACTTGTCCATATAACACTTTGTTTCCATAAAATATCATTACAGACGATTTTTCAAAAATCACGCGACATCCCTTTTCTTCTAATTTCCGAACTGATAACAAATTGAATGCTAAATTTTCACAAATGAGAACGTCAGTAATTTGAATTCGAGCACCGTCATCAGAAAAACATGATAAGTTACCTTTGTGAGTTGCTCTAACACATTGTCCTTCCTTAGCAACACTAATGTTAACTTTTTCCGGACCAATGTCTTTCAAATACGGTCTATAATCATTTTTCACCATGTGACTACTTGCACCACTATCAACAACAAACATCAAACTTGCAACCTTCTCACCAGGTGTCATCAAACATGTGTCCTTCTTAACAACTGATAAACAATCCACACTCTTTTCATTAAAAGATGTCATAAATGTAAACTCTTCCTCATTGGACACTCCAGCTACGTGTTTATTTCTTAATTTCGGACAATTGTTCTTCATATGTCCCTGCTGTTTACAATAATAGCATTTACCAACAAATGAGCTGGATTGCACATTAACTTTAGCATCCTTTGTTTTGGTAAATTTGAATTTGGCCTTTGGATGTTTATAAGACACAAAAGCACTCACCTGCTCTTCCTTCTTGCCTCTTCTCTCCTCTTCTGCAAGTAGAGTATTTTTCACATATTCTAGGCTAATTGTTGATTTGTCCCTATTGCACAAAATATCCAATGCAGAGACTACACTGTCGAAATCCGAAGGCATAGCCACCAATAACTGATTGACGATCTCCTCTTCGTCCAATTTTCCGCCGGCCACTTTAACCTCGGATGCGAGGGATTCAAATTCCTGGAAGAATTCTTGAAGTGCCTTATCCTTTTTAAACTCGAGCTTCCGCCAGATCTTTTGAGCAGTCACAAGTGATTTCATACCTTTCTTCTCATACGTGGATGAGAGGGCATCAAACATTTCATTTGCAGTCGTCTTATCTTTGATCATCGACAAAATACTGTCTGCCAAACCCTGAACAATTATGTTTCGTGCTTTGATATCATCTTGTTTAAACTTTTTAAGTTCCGCTTGCTCAGTAGGGGCTTCTTCCGTCAACACATGGGCCACACCATTTTGCTCCAACAATAGCTTCATACGAAAGCTCCAATTAACAAAGTTGGCTCCATCAAACGGCTTAATTCCCAACAGAATATTTGACGCACTGGCCATCGTTTAACCGCGTAATAAACCCAGAACACAGTAACAAAAACTTCAGACCACGTGCGATAATAACCTCGAAACGGATACACTAAATTTCCGAAATCACGTTTATCAATTTTCCACTTAAGAGTTTCCTCAGACGTCTGGGCCCATAACCTTTTGTAATAAATAAAAGGAAATAATAATAAACACAATATAAACGTGATGATAACTGATTTATTCAGAGCACACACAAGAGTACAAAACCAGCAAGAAAACAGGAAGCAACAACCACTCAGTAAAAACTACCACTGCCATATGTATCCAGTGGTGACATAATCACACATACAATTACACTTAATAATAATATTAACTATGTGGGGAATTATCAACAACAAAACCTTCACTTTTCAAAGCCCTCCTTTGATACCAGATGAATATGAATAATTAGTTACAGAAAACATTAATAATTTTATGTATCCTTTCTATTTATTAAGGATGACATACTTTTTATTAAAAACATATTTTTAATGTCTATTAATATTGTTATTTATTATTGCAGAGGGTTTCCCACCCAAGTTATGTATATTCTTGCACTTGGCTCGACAGTAACACTTTTGTAACTGGTTGCTTTGATAACGATATAAGAGTTTGGAAAGTTGGTGCTGCTGAAGTTTGTCAACAAGCATCTCACCATATGGGCAAAATAAACACCCTTCTGTCTTATGATAATTGTCTTATTTCAGGTGACAGTGTCGGGGAAATTTGTATTTGGAATTGGAATCCCGCAGGGTAATAACTATTTTTCATAAAATGTCATTTTATATTCATAAGTTTATTGTATGATATTTAGGAAACTGTTCATTATATATGCAGTGGTTAAGTCGAATTTTGTCTGAAATCAATTAATTGTACTGAGGGAAATGGAATCATGTGATTTTGCTTTTCATAGCCTTTTGCTTGAAATGGAGTTGTAATATTAACAATAACTCCGTTTCACGCCAAGACTTGACTTGGCCACTTATGCACTACAAGAATATCACGATTCCGCTTACCTCACTACAATTAGCTCATTTTGGTCAAAATTGACTTAATCACTTGTTCACTGGGGCTTCAGATACATAACATACCTTTTTTAAATTTCACTTTATAATTTTATATGATAAAAACACTGGAATTAATTAATTTAAATAATTATACCAACAGAAAAAATATCATTCCCTAATTACATAACTTTCCTTATCGACATAAACAATTGGTGCACAACATCTGGTTTTAAAAAGATTTTATTTCTATTATACACTTAAGGATCTAAACTAACATTAAGATTACTTAATGAAGTACCGTAATACGGGGCTACTTTGGCCCTAGGGTCCTTCTTTGGCCCAAATGTAGGAAAAGATAAAACGTTCTCTAAATACTTTCAAGTACTAGTTGTTCAACTAGTTACTGCAGTTTCTGCTAGGCTGAAGCCTTAAGTCGGCACTGATGTACACGAAATAGTCCGATAATTGTCTGCTAGTATCAGGACCTGTGGATTTCTTAACCTTGTGAAAACACGTGTTTTATTTACTCTCAAACTTTCAACTTTCGAAACCGTTCCACGTATGTTACAACTTTGGTAAGTACCTAATTAACTAATTTGCTTAGTACGGTAGGCAGTTGTATAGTTGTATTTGTCATTACGGTTTAGGTTTTTGGTAAAAAAATATAAAATAACAACAGCTCTAGTAACCTCAAAAATACGACCTACTTTGGCCCACCTGTTTTTTGGCCAAAGTAAGTCGTGCTTTTGAAAACTTATATTTGTAGTTATTGCTATGCATTATGGGGGGGCGGCATCATGAAAGTAAATTTGTTTTGCACAAAGAACAATGTTGGTTTACGAGAAGTAGGTCACGCAAGTAGAAGGGTGTCCCCTATGGTCCCCTTATGGTCAAGGTGACTGAAGAATTAACTAAAGGTGGGGGTGGAAGACTCACTAGAAAGGGACTCTCTAAACAGATCCCAAGGAGCTAGGAGGAAGCTGAAGACGGAGCCGAAGAAATTATAAGTCTGGATTCAAGAAGGCTGGAATACATCCTATTAATAAAGAAGAAAATTTAAAATGGTTACCTTCTAAGGATGTGTCTGTTAATTTGGATCTGGTTGGAAAAACTTTCATTCACCATTTGGAACAAAAAAGAAAAGAGGTTGTTCAGCCCAGAACAATTTAAAGACAAAAACTGGAAGTTTCTGCTGGTAAGAGCAGTCCAAGATATTCAATATCAAGAAATGCAAAAGTATCAGAAAGAACAACAGAAAAAAGAAAGAGACATGAAAAAAAAGCAAAAACAAGAATTAAGAGAAAAACAAAAACTAGAAAAAATACAACATAGAGAATTGAAAAAAAGAAAGTAAATGGTAAATTCCTGAAGAGGAAGACTACAAGAAAACATAATATCTCAACAACAGAAGAAGATAGTGATAACTACAGCCTCATTTCTTCAGGCCACAGCGACCTCATTTTTTCAAGTGATGAAAAGGAATTGGTTGACTCAGTTGTACCACCTACTTCCCAAAATGGCAATAATCCTCAAGATAGTAACGAATCTCCAGAAGAAAACACCAACAAACCTCCAGAAAGTACTCCTAAAGAAAATTTAAAAGAAGGGAATTTTGTTGTTGTGCAATGGAACGGGCTAGAGTTTCCTGGGATAACTGTGAATGTGACGGATGAATGTGCTGATGTTGAGTGCATGGGACGCACTAACAAATTTTGTAAGTGGCCAGCAGTAAAGGAAACTTTGTTTAAGAATGGGCTGCTATAAAGAAGATAATCGACCCTCCAAAACTGGATGAAAAGAGGACTCTTCCTTGTCAGCAATTAGTGAGACATAAGATAAATGTGTATTTTCTAAATTGTTAGTTTTTTGTACCTTTTTATAAAAACAAGAATGTTTAAATGTATTTTTCTGTCTTATAAATGAATTTTCTTACTAACCCTAGTCTTTCTTTGACCCAACCTAATTCCACAATGGTTTAAAGTAGGTAAAATATCATTGGGCCAAAGTAACCCAAACATGAGGGTAACATTGGCCCAAGTAAGAAATAAAAAAAAAATAAAGAAAAACTTAATTTATTTGTTAAACTCATTAGAAATTAAATTTAGGGTAGTCTAGTTGTGTAAAAAAGGTTACCAGAGCTTAGATATAGGAAAGTTACAACAAAAATTTAAGCGTGATTAAAAAATTTTAAAAAATTGGGCCAAAGTAACCCTGTTTTACGGTAGTGAAAAAGGAAAGAAGAGAGTTCTAAGAGAGAAATATATGGGAATAGGGATCAAAATAAGTAAGTCAGCATTGGAATAAGATGCTGTGTGGCCCCATAGCTAAACCATTAAAAAAATAATTCCATGTCTCGCCTTAATACTTGAGATTTCATGTTTCAAGAAGTATAGAATCCAAATATAGAATTTTTGGACTATATTGACATATTAAAAAAAAAAGACATTCTCTTGGTCAAATATAAAAGTATATTTGTGGAAGAAATTGGTCTGGGTAGAGGTCACAATGAATTTCTCGTATAATTTGAGAAAAACTTTATTGATAGCCAACTTTTTGACCTACTTTGTAGGTCTTCTTCAGGGCTATATGCAAAATACAGACAATATAAGAAAAATGGTGCAAATATATTAAAACATATTAACCTTACTTTTGTTTATTTATATTTAATATGTTTTAATATATTTGTTCCATTTTCTTATATTGTCTGTATTTTGCATATAGCTCTGAAAAAGACCTACAAAGTAGGTCGAAACGTTGGCTATCAATAAAGTTTTTCTCAAATTATACAAGAAATTCATTGTGACCTCTACCCGGACCAATTTCTTCCACATATATTATCAAGGTCAACAATTATCATTCAATATAAAAGTATATTATTGAAAATATAAAATAAAAATCATCGAAAAAAAAATCCACTCAATTAATTTTCACAATGAAGTGTACTTGTACAAAAATATGAGTTTTTAAGCTTATAACAGTATATTTAGGATGATTCATTTGTGATTTTTTATTATTATTTTTAAATAGTCAGAAAAATAACTTTTTTTTAAATTAAGAAATCTAGAGTTTGAGAGAAGCTTAGTTGTGCGGGAAATAAAAGGAAAAGTAATCAACAAGCTATCTCTACATCCTGGTAAAAAAAGGCTTCTCGTGCACACAAGAGATTCAGTATTGAGGATGGTGGACATTTCTACAGGCTCTGTGCTCCATTGGTTTCAGGTACAATATTTAAAGTATACTATACATAGCACCATATACTTTATAATAGTATAACATATGAGGCATTAGGCTTAAAAACCGGTTCCATCCGTTTTCAAAAATTGTCAGTACTGATCAAAAAATATTTAATTATAAAAAATAATCAATTTAACAATTTTTATTTATCGTTTTTCTTTATTTTGCTAATAATTCACTTTAAACAATAATTACTGACAATTTTTTATGATCTTATCTTCTTTAAATCTCATTTAATATTAAAAAAATATGTTGGATATATCTTGATTAGAAAATATTGATATCTGGCAGGTTTATGTTTGATAAAAAATAAATATATAAATCAAATAGATATATTTTTAAAAAAATCACTTTAATCAAGATAACTAAACAATATATGTACATAGTTTTGATTTTTCATTCATCAAACATTTTTATTTAATGTGATGTATGTAAGCACTTTTCATAGGAAATGGAATCTTTTGATATTGATTTTTGAAGGATCTAGATGGTTTTGAAACAAACACATCTAATACATCATTCCTGTCATTAAGAACTTATAAAACATATATAATACATACATAAACATATATAAAAAAAATATTTTTGGAAAATAATGGTTGTAACTGATTTTGAAACCAAACACCTCTCATATCTACAGTCCCGATGAATAAGTGGTTAGGTCTAATTTTCTCCAAAATGAGTTTCTTGTACTTTACTAAGCGGAATCGAGTTATTTTCATAGTGAATAAATGGCTAAGTAAAGCATTGGCTTGAAAATGAGTTATTGCTTATATTACAACTTCATTTCAAGCCAAAAACTACGAGAATGATACGATTCTGGTTATCTGAAAGCAGTTAACTCTCTCTGGACAAAATCCGACCTAACCACTTATTTGCCGGGGCTGTATATATAATATACAAGCCTACTGATCCATCCTAGTTGGGACCTGATATTGGTTGAGCTAAAAAATTCCAGTTAGTAGTAGTCATGTATTATTCCATTAATTCACTAATTTTAAAGGGATTGGTTAATACAAAATTAAGAGAAGACAGTACTTTCTGTGGTTGCGGCTCATTGGTCCTGGCTTGGTCTGAAGACTCGACCCTATGTGCCTGGGACTCCAACACTAGTGCACAAGCAGCAATATACCCTAACCTTATTCCAGACTCACAGCCGGGGGTTGTCGATTTTCATCCTCGAGATCACATGATGGCTGTCTCAGCACATTCTTCCATCACTCCTGTTTTATCTATCCTTGTATATGACAGGTATATGTATATAGAATATTTTGTAATTATAGCTTATTTTCATATTTTTTGGCTATATTTTTTCATATCAACAGTAGATTGACCAAAATAATTTATATGAACTTAGGAAGGGTATATCCATATATGGTGGCTCACGTCACTAATGATACACATTGATATTGATAAAATCAATCTTTGAATAATTTAATAATTGTACTAATATTACATTAAAAATAATACTTTTTGGTCAGATTATCTACTGGGAGAGAAGTTGGCTTAGTACCACTGACAAAAGGCATCAGCACTATTTCTTTGAACTCTGATCGATCGTCAGGCCATTCTTCTGACAGATCTTCTGAGTCAACACCAAAAAAGAAAGAAGGGCTCCTGAAAATTCTTTTAGGATCCAAGTAATTATGAATTCTTTCACAGCTGAAAAAATAAAAAATAGTTTTCAATTGCATTGTTCATTGTTTTTATTTCAGAAAGAAAACAAAGAGAGAAATTTGTAACCCGCCCTTCACCGAGAATTCATTCACAGATTTTTCAAGACTCTCGAGTGGTGCATCTCGGCAACTAGACTTCACCGACACTGCTCCAAAAGAAAGTAGACTCGGAGATATTATCAAGCGGATGGATAGGATTCTAACTACTGTGTCTAATAATAGTTCACTGTACACATCATAGCCAGTGTAAATTGTTATTTTTGGCTGAAGATAATGTAAAGAGTAATTTTTAATAAATTTATAACAAATAGTAAGTTTGTTTAGTCTTTGATCTTTCAGCAGACATTTTTAAAATGTTCCCTTTTGTGAAAAAAGATTTCTTTAAAAGTAAGCGCTAACTCAAAACTTTTATTTGCTTTTATACATCAAAACTTTATTTTTTTCATGAATATGACAAGTTGATGATCAATTAATAGTATCTTTGCAGGGCTCTAGGCCATTCTCTGTTCAATCTTCCTATAGCTAGTCCGTGTTACGAAGAATAAGATTACGTTGATCAGTGAAATGAGGTATATGAGATTTTACAGTTGGAATGTTCATGTTGCTGTGAATAGTCTAAATTAACCTAGGAACATTTAGAATTTTGGATTGTGTTGTGTATATGCATATCTTTTATTTATGGATATGTTGTATCTTGCTGAACCCCAAAGTTTTGCTCTTAATAGATTTTAGTCATTTCTTTCATTAAACTAGTGAAGATCTGTAATCCAGATGTGAAAGAATCTCAATGAAAAATTATTGATGATTTAGACACTATCAATTCCTTTCCACTGTCAAGGGAAATTGAAATATTTTTTTTTTATCAAAAGCGATAGAGATTGCTTCTACAATATGACACTATTATTCATTGGAAAAATATAAATGAAAGCCAAACATGAGGATCAGTATCATTCCACTTTCTGGGATTGGCTTTATACAATTTAGGAAAAGTTATTCGAATATTTATTATTGGGAGGAGTGTGATATAAAGATAATATGAAGGATTAGTGACAGTGGGACATTCAGTAAAAGTAAAATTGGATAAGAGGATCAAGAATTGGCCAGTCATGTTTGGACATAGTTTTATTACAAATTAAATTACAGTCAGATGAACAATAAACCTTCAAAATGTTCTTTGAATTTTCAACAAATACAATATTTATTAATGCAAAAGTCTTTGTGTTTGCTAACATTAATAATGTTTTATAAACAAATTAAAAATGAACATTGTATATACACACATATATTGTTACGGCTTTATGAACTGTGATATCATATGACCTTACAATTATTATAAACAAGAAGCATATGATATCAAAGCTCTCAAGTTGTTACAGCTGATACCAAACCATGCCACTGGGACATGAATCATAAATACAAGATGACAAAATCTGGTGATAATTGACAAGTTCTGATACGATCAATTTAGTGAAAGTTGCATAAAAACAATATTTACATAAATAACTTATTCTTTTCTAATAAAATAAAAAAATAGCACTTTACACACCATATGTATGGGAAAAAAATACAAAACTCTATCAGGAAGTTCTAATGAATTCATTTCATAATTATAAATCAAATCAAGTGTGTACAGGACATTTCTCTATCGATTAAAATATTAAATTTACAAACATCTGGAATGATTTTCACCAAGTACGCAATGTCAGTTTCTTGTTATTGTTTCCACATATTTCATATAATACAAAGAAAGTACATTACATAAATACCTTAAATTTTAATAAATATCAAAATAAAAAAAATGTACAATTATTTACTTTTTAAAATAAATAGCACCACATAAAGAATGTGAACTGAACTGTGTATCATGGGGTGTCTTCGAAATCAGAATCATTTTTAGAAAATGTCGTTGTGACGCTGTTTGAAGGAAGAGATTCTTCAGGTTTTGGATCAGACTCATCAATTTGCAAAGACCATTCATCGACAGTATCAGAATTATGTTGATCATCGTCAGATGGTTTATCTTTCTCTATGAAATGTGAACGATCGGCTGGTGGAGGGCTGTCATCCTGTACCATTTCAGAATCTTCTCGTGAACTTCTCCTATTAGGAAGAAGCATAAAGTAAACAAAAATTAAAAACAATATAAAAAAAAAAGAAAGTAAATTAACATAAAACTAAAAATGATTAAAATATAAAAAAAAAAAAAATAGTGATTTTATTGGATCTTTCATAAAGCTGGCCAAAAATCTTTATAGGTTCAGTATCCTGTTTTTTTAACCCTTTAGCGACCGAATACGGCCGGGTCAGAGCGGGCTGGCTGGACCGAGTGGTAGAAAAGTCAACCATGCCCGCTGAAGTGATTACTTTTTGACTCTGAAATCATGTTTTTTTATTTAGTTCCTTATAGTTTCCCATCATCCTTTTTGATCCGGACTTGGAATGGTGAATGGACTAGCACTGGTGAATTTAAAAACATATTTTTAAATTTTTTTTTAATTACTGTAAATTAATTTTAATTATTTAAAAAATTATACAATTATATACTTTATTTTTTTGAAATGTCTATATACAAATTTATACATGTACTTTATTTTTTTGAAATGTCTATATACAAATTTATTCAATTAAAAATACTTTTCAGTGTGATAAATGCCGAAACACGACAGACACACTTTACGAAAAATAATACAGCCAAAAGTGAATGCGTACGACATCTGTTGTCAAGAAAAAGTATTTCAGCTTGTCATGCGGACACCTAGATAGCTCTAGAAACTGAACCACTATTGTAGCTCACGGTCTAGAAACGCCGGAGAAGCAAAACTATTATAATAGTCCATGGTCCGTGGAGCTCACCTGACACCGGACTATTATAATAGTCCACGGTCCCCACGGCATGGCGCGCTCGGACTATTATAGTAGTTCACGGTCGCTAACGGGTTAAATAAGCAGTATATTCCTATCATGAATTCAAACAAATATTTTCAAAAACACCGATTAATAAAGCCTTGTGTACATCAATTAAAAAAAGAAAGAAAAGTTCTCAAATATCTTTCTCTATACACCTAATAGCTCTGAAATTGCAACACTTGATAACGAATTTCTGGTCAGTAGAACAATTTTTTGAAAAATCAGGATTTCAAAAGTAACAAGGATTCAATTTCAGGCTAAAATGTATATAAAGTAACTGACAATGATAGCCTATATTTTAAGGAATATTTTAAAATATGGATTTTCTACAACAAATCAAATAGAACTTATTAAATGTATTACTTATGACTTATAAAGGTACCTAGTAGTGAAAACATTGTAAAATCATAATTTTAGTAAAGCTATTTAGAGTATTTAGTTCTTTAAAATACCCAGATCAATTTGAAAAACTTCCTCAACAACTAATAAAAAAAGAAAAGTATGCCTTATTTCTGTTCACTGATGGGTTTTTTATTTATTTTTTTAACAGTACCTCCAAATGATGCATGTTTATTAAATACTTGCCTTGCCGAGGGATGAACTGATGAAGAATTATCAGAAAACGAGCCTAGGTCATCATCTGAAACAGATACTTCAGGGACACTTTTAACAAGGTCTCTCAAAAAATCGAAACGATTTTCTGATAAAATACACTGCTTCCTATAATAGAAAATAATTATCATAAAAAATTAAATAATAACGAATGAACTCTAATGAAGTTATGTTAAATATATGGTTCACTCATAAAAAATGTACATACATGTGATGTGGACTCAATGTCCGGGCATTCTTCATAGTTGTGATCTCCATAGTCTTAGTTATTAAGGATTCCACAAACAACTCTAAGGTCCGAGGTATTCCATGTTAAGGAAAATTTAGTGTTAAAAAATAAAATCTTAGATCAATGAAGTAAATTTTAAAAAAAAAAATTCAATTAATACTGTATGTAAGTAAAACTGACAGATTAATGACGTAGACAAGACAAGTATGGAAGCTGAGAGCAAATGACATGAAACACTTAAGATTCTAAAAATCCTCAATGTAATCATCATAATTTCATTTAATTTGGAGGTAATTATTCCGAAGGTTGTCACTTTGAGTTGAGACACAAGTCTTAACTTTCCATTTGTTTTCCTTTTAATATTTTTCAAAAATACTAGCTATTATGAACTTTATATGGAAAAGAGTATGTAATTAAGGGAAATGCAAATACTTCGGTAATTATTTCATCTAGAAATGAACGTTTCAACATATATATATCATCTATACTTCTAAATATAAGTTGAAACTTATATTTCTTGAAGAAATTATTACCAAAATCTCATTACCCATAATTGCATTGTCTTTCCATACTAAAGCCCACAATAACTTGTATTTTTGTAAAATATTAAAAATTAAACTAATAAACAGTTAAAACTTGTTGTGCCTCAACTTAAAGCAACAACCTGTGGAACAGATACCAATCTGGACTTATTTAAGGTGCACAGCTCCAAAACATACATCAGAACAGGATGTTTCAGTATCTTGTGAAATATTATCTTTGTTCTCTCACTCATAAACTGGATTATGGGGTGATCTTGCAACCTGAAAAAACTCTAGTTGGCACTGACAATTCTATTTATCTCGAGGGGGAAATTATTTTACGAGTTAATGACCAAAACTTCAAGAGTCTAAACACACCAATCATTCAACAAGATATGTTATTTTAATAAACATGGACATCCTTGGTTTTGTTCTCATTAATAGTGGTTAATGGTACTTGTGTCTTAACGCAGCCCTGGTTACTTTTCCCTGCTTGTTCGCATGCGCGAGCAGTTACATTTTGTAACGGTTACATTTCTAACAGTTATCTTCTATTTATTGGGGTTGAAAAATGATGAACAATTACAGATCAAAAGAATTTATTGACAAATGGAAAAAAATAAAATAAATAATAATAACAATTAAGAAATAAAAGTAATGAAAAATGGCAATAATGAAAAATTATGTACAAAAAAATAATTTCAAACAATTAAGAATTAAGAAATTAAAGTAATGAAAAATTATGTTAAAAAAATTGAAAAATGTAATATATGATGAACAATTAATTAAAGAAGAATGAACAATTACAAAATACATTTCCAACATACATACATTTCATACAACATACATTTCCAAAAAAACCTTTCACCACAATACAATTTCATTTGATGGGAATTGCTACATTTTCTTTGTTTTGGTGAAATATTACGCTCCTGCAAAAAATGTATAGCTTGTTCTTCTGTTGAAGGCAAATCCCAAATACGCATAATTTTACACTAATTAAATAACTAACTAAAATAATAAAAACGAAAAATCTATTACAAAGAATAAATAACAAATAACGAACAATAAACAAGCAATAAGAAACAATAAATCAGCAATAATCAAAACACAGTAAGCAAGATGAAACATAGAACAAATCAGTTTACTGCTCGCGCATGCGAACAAGCAGGGAAAAGTAACCAGGGCTGCGTTGAGACACAAGTATCTGGTTAATACATGATAGATTATCAAAAATGCCATATCATTACAGATAGTTACAAATAAAAATATTTGATAGATAAAGTGTACAGATTTTATTATAAAGTTTTATGTTATTAAAAATAATAGATAGATAAAAGTGGTGTTAAACAAAAATAAAATTGTCAGACACATGTCTCGAGCAAATGTCATATGGCCAAGAAAAGCTTTTTCTAGTGCACAGGAAAACATACTACCATTATCAATAAGTGATCAGCATATATAAATAACTGCTCAAGTTTGGCGAGTATTTTTACACTGGTCTGAGTGACAGAAGATATAACAACCTTCTCAAGAGCTAAGATAAAGAATAGGAAGGCTGATGTGTTTACTTGCCTAAGTTCATTGTTTAAGGACTCACTATTAATCTCTGTCCAAACATTTTATATAATTCAGTCATCTTAAACAGTCTAACAACCTTGTGTAGAGCTTCAAATTCTAGCAGAGCAGCAAAAGGTTTGAGTATTTTTATGCTATCGTGGGCAGACATAAAGTCTATGAACAAATAATGTTTAACTTTACATTCAGACAACTTTTCCGAAATCATTCTGAGATCTGGTTTGTATATTTTTGCCCTTTCAAAAACAAATTTCGTACTTTAAAATTATTCTATCAGCAAATTATATATGTACATATATAAGAGGAGTATAACTCATTTAAAGTTTAAGCAACATTGAATATCATCCTCCATATGTTGAGAGATGACTCTTCCTGTATTGTCCTGAAATACATGCAAGGATTTTTTTTTTTTTATAAGTATATTAGCATATTCACGGGTGAAATGAAAACCACATATTTCTGGACTATGAATAGAAATACTTATCGAAACATGAATAAATAAATAACGAAAAAATCAATAAATAACGTTGGTTTAAACTTGAAACATAATAAAACTTGATAAAGTCATTAAACAAATAAATCCCAGGTATTTAACTCCTACTTAAATACAAGTACACATCATGAGTAATGTGAATTAAAAATTTTAATTCGAAGATTAAACCGCTTATTTAACTTCGTAACAATTAAAACAAAAATTATTTCAAGGGGGAAATTGAAACGAGACAACAATTCACTGCAGTCTATTATGGTTTCTTACTTAACGAGAGACCTAAAACTAAAAATGTATAAAACAATCACACAAATATTAAAGCAGTATCCAATAAAGCAGTGGGCATGTTTCATTTTAAAAAAGGATATAGATTATGACAGGTACAGCTTGAGCAACCTTCCCAACTTCTTCATCAGTCTGCATAATTTTCTTTATTCTCCCCTGAATAAAAATAGTTTTAAATTGATGAATTGAAAAATTAAACAGATTCCTAAAAATGACAGTTACTTACAGCGGGAAA
The DNA here is from genome assembly GCA_037127475.1 of Arma custos. Taxonomy (NCBI): domain Eukaryota; kingdom Metazoa; phylum Arthropoda; class Insecta; order Hemiptera; family Pentatomidae; genus Arma; species Arma custos. The sequence goes on from CM073764.1 coordinate 73,650,530, forward strand.
TCTGGCATTATATTTTTTTTTCTTGCTAGGCATTTTTAAAGAGGACGCACTTAATCACTTAAATTCGAACATATAAGCTCTCACACCACTTCAAAACAAACAAATCTTTTTGGTAGTAAGCACTTAACAATCTCACAGTTGCGAGTGAATCGAGGTTCACAATCTTATCTAACGTAAGCAGAAGTTCAGTCGTAATATTTCTTAATGACGTCACAGTCAATTATGGCTAAGTATTTATTTCCTTTTTATCTTATGTATGAATTTTTACTTATAAATAAACTAAAGTCTGTAAACCCGAAAAAAAAATTGAAATCCTAAGTCAGACAAAAGCTGAAATTATAACGCATCAGCACTTAAGGCTTTGTTTCTGATTGTGGCATACACACATAACTTTTTTATTTTACTTAACTTATGTGCTTAACATGACTTAACTAGTAAAATATCGACAGTTTAGTTGTTTTCTGTTACTTTATAAACTCTAGTCTTCTTGTATGAAATATCCAATATATGAGACGTTCGGAATCAATAGCGGATTACCCCGATGGTAATTATTCCGCAGGTTGTTGTTTGGTTGATTGAGTCACAGCAAGTGTTAACTTATCATTCGCTAAAAGTAATATTTTCCAAAAATGCAAGTTATCATGAACTTTAGCATGGGAAAGAGAATCTAATTATGGCAAATGTGTATACTTTGGTAATCACTTCATCGAGAAATGAACGTTTCATCAAACATATATTATCTGTTACCAGATATATACCATTATAAAAATTATACCATATAACAATAAAATAAATTATAATAATATTTAATAATGTTAGTCAACAAGATCCAAAAATAAAAGTAATATTTAATTAACATTCTCCTCGTGTATACATTGCAAATTGCGAGATCACGGAGATATAGGATCAGTGAAAAGAAAGAATATGACTGACCGAGAAGCAAACCAGGATGGCTGAGATGGTTAAGCACCGCCACGGATAAGTGGGAGACCTGGTTTCGAGTCCCGGTCCTGGTCATATCTTTTTCAAATAAAATATTTGAAAAAATATACATTATCTGTACATCGAAATGTTAGTTGAAACACTTATTTCTTGATGAAATGACTCATTTCACATCAGATAATACCGAAATTTCAAAAATAGACTTTTCAACGTTTTTCGCTTATATAATCTAGCAATTCTGCCGAACACGTCACTTTGTCACATTATTTTTCATAGTTTTATTCATCATAGTTTTATCCAGTTCTGAGCCTGATGTTACGAGAGCATACCATCACTCGACTAAAGTGAAAAACTCAAATTTTGAAATTTAGAGTTATCCGATTTTGATCCTGAAAACCTCATATATCGAAGGTGAATCAATAAAGAATAATTTGTCAACTTTGTTGTAAGAAGTTAGAAAACAAAGGCAATGGTTAATCAAATGTACCTAATTTTCCAATACAATCGCCCTATTTAGTGACCAATCTTCTCCATCAAACGTTAGCAGTTTATATCTCCTCGGTGCAAAAAGAAGGGAGGCGTACGTTGACACAATTCATGGCACAATGTTCTCAACTCCAACATCATTGGTTAATCACTACTCTTTCCTTTTCAAAGGCCCATAGATGTAAAGATTACAAGAACATAAATTTCAACACCTTTTTCAGCAGCTTGCATATTAGATCAACAGTAAGTATCTTGCATTGTGCACATTACAAAGTGTATTAATTTTTAGAGGTTCTTAAATCATACATGTTATAAACAAGCTTCTGTTCTTGATGGCACCGTCTGCTTAGTAAAAATTTTCTCTAGATACTTTCTCCTATTTGACAGAACGTTCTAGTTTCGTCTTGAATCACATTTTTAAGTGCAATTTTCTTTTTTTCTATAAAATAAAATTTTTCACTTCAATTAATGGACCATCTTTGGTCTAGTGGTTAGCATAACAACCTACTAGGCCCAAGATCGCAAGCTCGCAGGCCCTAGGATTTTTTAAAGGGAGTAAAAAAAATCCTTAGTTATGCCATCCTTCGATAGGTAAGTAAAATGGGTGTCCTCGAGCCTATGCGATGTCAGGTACTCGTTCAAAGTCTCTATCTTAATTAAACTTGAATAGACAAAATCCAGGATTCCCATAGTAACGTATATTCCCATAGTAAAGTTTCTGGCCAACCATTGGATATTTTATCTATTTCTTTATTACATGTTCGCTCTCTTGGCCAAACAGGTTTTGGGCTTTTATCTAGTCCATCATAAAACATTTTGGCCTGCGGACTTAGGGACCATGAATAGTGATGGGGAAAATATATTCGAGTATATTTTTGAGATCTGCACACTCATATCAATCGAACGGAAGGAGATCTGGGTAAAAGTTGGTTTTAGCATACCTTCGCGCATATATATCAATCGAAAGCTCTTTCGATTTGTAGTCGAATGACATAACTCCCAGCGTCCGCAAAGATGAAATAAAAAAGCTAAGCCGGTCTGCATCCGTCCGGGTGCCGCATCCGTCCGTGTCCGCGTCCGGCCAGTCTGCATCCGTCCTGTCCTCATCCTCCTGGTGAGGCTCATCTCCTGATGGTCTGGTGGCCGTATCCTGCTGATGGTGAAGTGCGCAAGACCGACCACCTCCTTCCACCCGTAGACACTCTCTGAAATGAGGGTAGTTGTCCTCCTCCACCAGGAGGGGGAAGTCTTCCTCGGCGAGGGTGAAGATCCCGGTTTTCCTCGACAGCCTGGCACGGTGTCCTTCCATCGCGGTGCAGGAGAGCACCACATGCTCTTCCGTTTCTGGGACTCCACAGGTGGGGCACCGGGGGTCGATCTCTCTTCTATACTCACTGAGCTTTCCCCAGAACCCACCGTGTCCCGTCAGCATCTGCGAGACCCAGTAGTCCGGGAGGACCCATGTAGCAGCCAATCTCGACCGGACGGTGGGAAAGAACTTCCTCAACGTAGAGCCCTTCTGGCTTGTCACCCACCGTTCGTTCCACTCGTCAATGGAGTCCTCCCTCACTATCTTCTTCCACAAGTTCGGGGTCTCGCCGATCCTCTGACAGAGTCCCTCCGGAAGCGTCCCTAGCCTCTGCCTCTTCGCCTCATACTTCAGGGCCTCCTCCCTCAGAACGAGGTCCAGGGGCATCGCTCCGGCAAGCACCTGCACCGCCTCGTGTGACACCGTTCGATAAGTCTTCGTGACCCGCAGCAGAGCCAGTCTCTGGATCGTCGCCAGTCTCCTCTTCTGCAGCTGCGTGAGGTTGCGGCTCCACGCCGGGGATGCATACCTCAGGATACCCAAGACCACGCCTTTGTAAATGGTCATCGTTGCTGGGTACCTGAAGCCCCAAAATGCACTCCCTATTCTTCCTAGTCCATTCAGTGACGGGGTCACCCTATCCTTCAGGTATCCCAGGTGAAGAGTGGCGTCGAAGTTTCTCCTAAACTTCACGCCTAGATACGTCATCTCCTCACCTAGCCTGACCCTCTCTCCTTGGATCTCCAAAATCCCAATGGATCTCCTCTCCGCTTGCGTCTTCAGTCTGGCTCAGCTGTTCGAGGCCACAATGACTGCCAGGTCGTCGACGTAGGCCGTGGAAAGGAACCCTTCCTCTTCTAGTTCTCCTAGCAACTGATCGAACACGAGCTTCCAAAGGGCCGGCCCAAGGACCGATCCTTGTGTACAAAACCACCCCTAACCATCCAACCACCAAAAAAACCTAACGTAATCTAACCTAGCTGAACCATTACCATAACCACCCCTAACCAAACCACCAAAAAAATCACCTAACCACCCCTAATGAAACCAGGATCCGCTTAACCTTCTTGACTTGACAAATCTCAACACGTTCTCATGCCCAATTAAGTCATCAAACTTACTATACTTTCTGGTAAGCTAGTTTCCTTGAGATTATACCAGGCCGAAAATTTGTTTTATTTTTTAAAAATAATAATAACTTTAATTTTTAATATATTTCCTCACAAGAGCATGAGAGCTAACTGCTTCATTGCTACTAGACCAATGCGCAAAACCTTTTTTAATGCATTTCCCTTACCAAAAGTTACCACTTAAAATTATTCTTCCAATAGCTTTATGAATGGTTAGATTGAAAAGTATAGCTTATAGGGCACCTTCATGCCTAACTCCAGTGCAGAACTTAATTTAGTGGCTAATAAAGTTACCAACCAAGACATCCACTTGCATCTTATAAACTGCTATTTTTAATAAATTATTAACATTGATGTAACGGGAGAAAAAGACCATAGTGAAGGTTATAAACAGCCGGGTGATCAATGAGGTTTTCGTGTGATATAAATTGAGAATGTTATTAATACTAAAATAAAGAGTTTTATTTGAAGCTCTAGCGTTGGTCATTGTGTACAGTTTATAATCTGTTATCGAGTAATAGTGGTTTAGGTACTTAGATAATTTTTTTTACAACCCCTGTTACTCAAGATGGCTTCTCAAGGGAACCAAAATAGCCGATTGTTTGTTGGGGGGTTGAATATGTCTGTCCAGCAGAAAGATGTAGAGGACTTGTTTTCAAAATATGGGAACATATTAGAAATAAGGATGAACAAAAATTTTGCATTTGTGCAATTTTCTGAAGAAAGTGAAGCTCAAAATGCAATCAAGGATCTACATAGAACACAGCGTTTTTTCTGGCCAGGTATGAACAGTGACGTCTCGAGGTGGGCTCGTTGTTGCATTCCTTGCCAGCGGTCTAAGGTCGTCCGACATACAGTCACCCCTCCAGGTACCTTTGCACCCAGAAGCAGGTTTGAGCACCTGCATGTGGACCTCATTGGACCTTTGCCACCGTCCAACGGTATGCGTTACTACCTTACAATGGTAGATTCACACGTTGGCCCGAGGCGTGTCCATTGGACGAGATCACCAGCACGAAGGTGGCAGAAGCGGTAGTCTGCTCGTGGATCTCTCGCTACGGTACGCCGGCTAGGATCACGACCGACCAAGGGCGTCAGTTCGAGTCAGATCTGTTCATTAACCTCACTCGCGTCCTTGATGTTCAAAGAAACAGGACTACGGCGTACCACCCTCAGTCCAACGGATGTGTAGAGCGGTGGCATAGGTCCCTCAAGTCATCCCTCATGGCTACGTTGAACACGGCTGGATGGGCGAAGATACTTCCGACTGTTCTTTTGGGTCTCAGGTCGGCGGTTAGAGAAGATATAGGAGCCTAAGATATAGGTTAGGTTCTGTGCCGATGCCATTGGGGGGAGTGATGTAACGGGAGAAAAAGACAAATTGAAATTGTTATTAATACTAAAATAAAGAGTTATATTTGAAGCTTAGCTCTTTAAAGTGGTGACCCCGACTTGATACACGTAATAGACGTAATTTGGTGAGTAGAAATACGTATTTTTTTTCTCCTTTTTCCCTATTTTTTGTTTCTCTTAACCTCCGTTTGAAATAATAAGGTTAAGGGAATGAACAGCAGAGGAAATATAGACGATCTATTGTCATTCGATGTGGAGACGATAGAAGAAAGGGCTGGAGGCTTAGCTCTTTAAATTGATTTTATAAGGAATACCGAAATCCTCATGAGTCTACAAAAGTTGAGACCTGCTAACTCCATCAAAACCATACTTATGTCCATAAAATTCAAGTGGACATGAGTAGTGCTCATAGAATTTCTATAGTATTACAGGTAATACAAAAATCTGATCTCTTAAGTATCTGGGTTAGGTTATTAGGGTTAGAATCCAAACTGGTCTAAAGAACATGGGGGTTTTTTATCGAGCATTTATATAAAAATTAAGTTTGGCTCTCTAATATAAATTATTTTATTTTTTATATAAATATACTCATTGTATCAAAATTGAACTTCTGAGTGATTTCTTTGAATTTTTCTCTTATTCCTTAACCTGAAAAATTGGCTCATTTGGTACAACTTTCATTAGATTCTCAAGACACCAGAAATATGTCCAACATAGTCTTAGAGCAGCGCAGAGCCAATAATGAAAGCTGATTTTATGGTCCTACCAGAGTAGGAGACCTGAAGGAGCTTACTTTTACTATCCAATAAGGCGGAATGCAATTTCTTCAGTTGATCTAGTTCAAAACTATTTTGATTTATCTATGTTATGCAACAATTAAACAAGACCAGCATGGAAATATCCTTTACCAAACAAAAAACAATGAGGCCACTACTGACCTTCAACTCTCGGATAGTTACTAAAGTTAAACAACTATTCTTTAAATCAATAAAGACTACTCCCTGATTATTCTAAGCTAAATCATGTAAAATAAACCAAAAATAATAATGTAAACAGTTATTCGATATCCCACTGTGATGTTCTTGTTGTTCAGGAGGTAATACTAGTACATATAAATGTAATGATAAAAGGGATTTAAGAATTTTATTACTATAATACAAGGGACAGAATATATACATGAAGTAGATTATGTTTTATAATATTGAATTAGTTCTTCATCTTTAGGCTTATAAATTTCTTTTTCAACTAAATTTACTATCCATCCTGGTTCTAAACCGTAAAAAATCTGTCTTGGGTCTTTTCTTTCCATCAAAATATCAAACATTGGGTCATTTTTACTTAAAGCTGGCAGTTCATAACCAAATTTTTGAGATAAAACCAGTCTCTCATAACTGATTTTTTCCGGATCAGCTAAATAGCCACGATTTTCAGGACTAGAGTAGTAAAGAATAACATCTTCACTGGGCAGCATTCTCCTCGGAATAGGCTGACCTGAAATAAATAAACAAATCTTAAAAGTGCACTATAAGATATAAAATAAATTATCATTGCATAATAATTGGTCATTAGAAAAAATGTTCAAGTAAATGTACAATATTATAATAGAAAAACAATATTTGTGAAGTTATCAAATGAGAACGATAATGAGTCAGAATAATAGTTATATTGCTCATGATTGGGGATAATAGCTATAAAGTCAGAGTTACTGCTATGTTAAAGTCAAAACACAGTGGTACATGGGCCTGATGAAAAGTAGGCAAAACAAGGAGTATCAAATTGATAAAAGACATGGTATTGCATTAGCATGCAGATCTAGTATTTAATTAAGGAAAATAAAAAGTTTGCATATTTTACAAATAAAAAAATTTTAAGTTTCGCTTCAATGACATATCGTCTCACTTAACTTACACAGGAGAGTTGAAGCACAAACTGAAATGAATAATGTTCACATACATGTGGAATTAGTTAAAACAAAATGATGAAATATTTGTTTCAACAACCAAAGATAACTATCACCATAGTGTAATCTTCAGATCAGGAAATTTAGGGAAACTAAATATCAGTTAATAGAACAATTACTAGTTAATAGACTATTCTACTTGCTATAATCTTTCTTGTTTCTTGCAATGTTTTGTAGCATACCTCAGCATTATCTGCTTTCAATCTGACACATCTCCCTATAATACATAGCATTTAGATTTGTTGTTCTTATTTACCAAAAGGAGTTCTACTGCAGAGCATCTTTTTCAGCGGCAACAGCTCTACTGACTTTATAATATAATAGATTGCAGATAATCAACCTTAGTTTTGAATCTTTGGAGGGTTTTTTGTTGAGTTAAGTTAAATAATTATTTGATTAGTATTTTTTATTCAGCTTCTTACATTTTTCAACATGTTTCCTCTTTTAGTTTTTTCTAAAAACAATTGCTTGCTCAAATTTTATGTTCACGTCAGTGATAGAGATCGTAGTGCAAAAAGACAAAGATAGTCTTCCTAATTAAGATCTCATCACTTTCTCTCAGACCCTCCTGTACTCCACACCTTGGTCTATCAAGTGAAGCTCTCAGACTCTGCCAAGAACCACCATTAAACAGATCAACACCCTGTTATCGTAAAATGGTTTATTCAATGAGCTATTTAAGAGTACAAGAGAAAGTTGACACAAACTATGGATGGTGTTTGAGGAAGTTAATTTAATGAGAGGAAGGAAGAAAAAATACACATGTTAAATATTAATCAAAGGTGGAATAACAAGAAATTCCCTGGAAGAGGTGGTGACAATCCATCATTTTACCCACTAATCATGGAAATGGTATCTTGTGAATATTAATTTAAATAAAAGCATATTAATTTAAAATTAACCTCTTTGGAAAAATAATTCAGGATCTTTCAAAATCCACAAAGAATGAATATCGAAGAACGCAGTGGTTATGACACCACCATTTCTTTCAATAGCTGCAATCACTGCTTCATTAGCCCACTGCACTTCTATATTTATTTTACAATTAAAAATATCAGCACCCTGAAAAAAATTAAAATTTATAATACATATTAATTTGGATTAAATACAATTAAAACAAAAAGGGTTATTATAGTATTAACAAACTAAGATAATTATATTTTAAGGAAGAAATAGTTGGGGGTGCAGTCAATGAAAACATCAAAATAAGTATAACTTATTTATTATGTGCCGACGTTTCGGCCTACAATGTAGGCCATCTTCAGGGCTAAGAGAAAAAAACAGAAATATATAAAAACGTAGCAGTAACAAGAATATATAAAGTGGTACAGGAGTGGAAATAAAAATAGTGACTAGATAATTTTATTTCCACTCCTGTACCACTTTATATATTCTTGTTACTGCTACGTTTTTATATATTTCTATTTTTTTCTCTTAGCCCTGAAGATGGCCTACATTGTAGGCCGAAACGTCGGCACATAATAAATAAGTTATACTTATTTTGATGTTTTCATTGACTGCACCCCCAACTATTTCTTCCTTAAATTAGAAGATACAGTCGACTAACTCTTCTCTAATAAGATAATTATAATGAAATACCTATGCATTTAAATAATTACTACAATAGAATTAATATTGTCAATGACAAATCTTATAAAAAAATTAGGTTTTTGAACATGGATATCGTACTAAATAGTAAAAGATAACTTGAAATTAGACTAAAGAAATATTTAAAGTTTTCATCAGAACAACCAACTAAGGAATATGTAGTAGTGAATGAAGTAGGATGAATATTGCTGTAATCCAATTTCTTAGCTACAGAACAGGAAATGGAAAAAAATTGGATAATGCAGTCGAATAACTGAACATTAGTCTACACTATATCTAGATACAACTAAAAGACATAAACAGGTCACAACTCAAAGACTTCTGATGCAAGTTAAACAGATTAGGAGATAGAATTTTCTATCTACTGTTGAAATTACTGATGTTGGGGAGGACACAAAAATATTAGTATATTGACAGAGCATGCTCAGCGATTAATTTTTCAACTTGTGCCATGATTTCCCTGAAGCAAAGACTATTTAAACTCCAGACAATGGGCCTTTTACATCAGAAAGGTCCATAAGTATTGAATGGAATTATACAAACTAAAATAATATTTTCAGATGAGTACGGCGTTTAGGTGACATGTACATCATACCCTCCAAAAAGACTGAGGAACCGCTCTCAATGTTAAGCAGCAAGTCCATCAGACTGAGCTGGGTCACATTACTAAAAAAAATGTGTATTTTGGTGGAAGATGATTTAAAACCAGCAACCCATATTAAATTAAAAATGCATATGTAAAACGTAAAAGATAAAATGATGGAAACAAAAAGAATACCATTTAAAAAATATATTATAGTGGCTTGAGTGATGCAAATTGGAGAAACATCCAAAATAATACAACCTAGAATAAAATGGCATACTTCAAACTGCAAAAATAATGAAAACAAAAATATTATTATGACACTGATCCATGAACAACCATGAATGTGATCTTAATAACCCAAAAATTTGGATAACAAAAACCTATACAAATTAGGAAGATTATGGAAGCTTCCTTAATAATATAAAATACAAGTAAGAGCAAATTTAAATTGAAAGCAATAAATTTAAAGAGTCATTATTTAACAGTAGATCGTCAGAATTTGATTTCAAATGAGAATGTAATAAATTTGGTTCTGGTTAATGCAGGCTAGGCCATAAAACATACATTACCCGGTACCTGACTATATTTTTTTAGAAATTAGTTTAAGATTCTTAAAATCTAAAAACAAAATCCTATCCATATTAGAAGTAACAGAGTGAGGAAAAAAAAGAAAGAAAATAATTAAACTTATTTACTAACAGAAGTTAGTATATTTTTGAATCTTTTTCATTTCTTATTACTGAAAATAAATGATAACCACCTCATCAGTTAAATGAACCCCATAATGTTTATCTTCAGGTCGCATCTTATATAATCCTGTGTTGCAAAGTGTGGCCAAATCGATTGGCTTAGTTGTATCAATTCTGTTAGTATCGATCATCTTTTGTAGCTGGGCGAGAGAAAGAGGAGGATACTGCTTTCTTAAGCTGAAAATGAAAATAAATTAGAACCATGAAATAATGATGAATAATCATAAAAAAAGGTACTTATTCCGCAGAAACCCAACTTGGTGGTAGGAGTAGTTAAAGTCTAGATCAAGCAACGTCGCATTACCTTGTTTATACCTCACGATCTTATACCTTTTGTAATCTTTAAAACTAGAATTGTTGGATAAAATTTACTTGAAAATATACCTTAATAAAACAAACCCCTACCACCAAGTCGGCAGACAGTGAAATAAGTATCATACAATTTTTTTTAAAACAGGTAAGCATTAAAACTATAATTTATTTATTAATTTAATAACTCTAGCAATATTTTTCATTCAGAAAGCAATGACTATTGTTTAAGAACTATTAATTTACTTTTATTATCACTTAGCCACCTCATTTTCCACTGTTTAGTTTCAATGGAAATTATTCTTTTTTTAGTATTTTATTTTCTATTAGTAATAAATGTCTAATAATTTCAACCATTTATCATAGTTTCCGATGGCTTTAAGCATATTTGAGGTGTAATAGTTAGCATAATGATATTCTATGGCCAAATTCATGGATTTGAACAAGGCCACCTGGCCCTAGGATTTTTGAAAAGAGAGAAAACAATTCTTAGTAAGTAAGTAAAATGGGTATCCAAAGCCTGTACGGTGTGAGGCACTCGTTAAAACCCCAATCTTAATTACACCAGAATAGGAAAACATTAGGACTCCCTGTGTAGCCTCATTTGATTAATAAAGTGACATTAAATGATTAAACAAAAGCAACATTTAATTAAAAGTTAACACGTTGACTGCCAACTACCAAATAACTCGTAGATTGTGTTCTTTTCTAGGACGGCAACTATGAGTTATCTCGTCCTGTGTTTACTTGCCATTTTTGTGCAGCTATGATTAAACTCGATGAACTAGAATTAATTTAATGATTTAATAGATTTTGATAATATAATGTGATTAAATCAAATTGTCATTTTAGGCCAGATTTCTGAAAATTGCCTTGGCATTCAAAGTGTTAATAGGCTCTGATATGTAAATAAAGGTGTATATAAAAAAATTAACTCTTCAGCAACTTACTGATGCCCTTTGTAATATGGTTCATAAGGGAATCTCAGATAAAAAGGGTTGTTGCCAGTTTCATAGCCAAGTCTCATATAATTCTGTCGCTGCCCAGATCCTTTATTACCAGCACCATGTTTATCTCCTCCATGCTGGCCTCGACCTCTCACAAACTAAAAAAGAAAAAAATTAAATAATTTCAAGTTAATAAATTGAGTTTACCTTTTTGTGTCTGAAGTAAAGAAACTATAAAGTAAAAAATTTATAAAACTATCTTACTTCCAACTGAAGGCTGCGTGAACCAGATAATTTACAAAACCCCTATGGTATGGTAAAAATGGTAGAAAGAATAGTGGTATGTAAAGTTGATAAGGATGGGAAACAGCCAACTAACTAAAAATTTAATCAATGTTAATCCCTGAATTGCATTAGGTCTGGACTTTAGATTTGGATGGCATCTAATATTAGAATGAAAAAGGACCAAAGGCGTCAAGTATTTGGGTTCCTAAGCCTTGAAGTATTTGGCATGGTTAGATTGCAATAGTATCTCTTTACTTTGACTAGCCTATGTTCAGAGTGATCACTAAAAATGATAACATGACTCCTAAAATACATCAAAGCAACAATCTTTTAGTATTCTTTACTTCTCTTCTTAGTAAGAACAAGTCCTAGTAGGAAGTCAAGACCTTAAAAAAGGTCACTTCAAATTTCATCTACAACCACATGCCAACGTAGTCATCCTAAACAGAAGTTGCACAGTGAAGGTGAGCGGACAAAGTGAGGAGCAAGCTATCCCCCTTTTCAAATTGTAATAAGTATAGGAAATGGGATCCCAGCCATATTGCATGTATTGTACAGTACCTATGCCAAATGGTTGAATGTACATTCTGAACCGTTTGTATAAATAATTTTTATTGAGTATTATAAGAACACTACGATATTTAGAATATTGTATTACATCATACCAGATTTCAGACCTTATGATATAACGGAGATAAGGAAAATTAACCCTAAAAATAAAAATGGGCCAGTATTAGTGAAATTAAACTCGATAATTTTGAAAATAGATATTATGAAAAACCAATCTAAATTAATGAAACTGGAAGAATTTAAAATGATTAAAATCAAAGATGATAGGCTGTCAGGGAAACTAGAAAGGAATTATTTACGTTTATGAAATCCCACTGGGAGAAAGGAAACAAGGCTACCCTGAGATACGACAAACTATTAATAAATGATAATTTGTTTACCCTAGAAGAGCTGCAGGCCCAAGAAGCCATAAGAAAAAGGAAAGAAAGAAGTGAAGAAAAAGAAGGAACTGTCGGAAAAGGAAAAGAGCACAAACCAAAGGACAAAAAGCCAAAGGAAGCAAACCTTATCATCAAAGGAAAAACAGCCTAGACACATTTTTGAAATATCATGAAGAAAAAATATCGGAGGAGAGTGGTAATAAAAACTTGGTTTCAAAAACGAATTCCAAAGACCCAAAGATTCGCAAATAGCTTATAAATTGGAGAGAACAACCAAAGTTAATGAGAAAAGGCATCGACAAGGACAACAAACCGGACTCACTTCCCCCAGAATGTTTGGTCAGCAAGGGGGAATATGACCTAAACCTCCCAAAACAACATTCTAAAAAAAAATCCAAAAATTATATTATGATATGATATTATATTATAGCCACACTTAATGTCAGAAGTCTATTAGCCGACTGGAGAATAGAAGAACTGGAAAACGCGATGTTTAACTCAGATATAACAATCCTTGGATTATCTGAAGTAAGAAGAAAGGGAGAAAATATACAACTAAGGAAAAGTGATAGTTTATTTTTTCAATATGGTCAGGTCAGTGGACATCGAGGTGTGGGATTCATCACTCAGCGTGCAATGGAGCGAAGTATGTTAAGGAAAAGTAGAAGGGAGAAAATAAAGAAGACAGAACTACGGAAGCTGACTGGTACGCGCGATATTCTCAAGACAGTATCTGATCTTAAATGGCAGTGGGCTGGACACATTGCAAAAATGGCATCAACACATTGGGCTAAGGCAACAACGGATTGGTATCCAATACACCGCACTAGGAGAAGAGGAAGACCAGCTACGAGATGGCGGGACGACATACAAAACTTCATAGGAGTATTATGGCACCGTTCTGCTTGGAACAGAGGTAGCTGGGGTAAATTGGGAGAGGCTTATGCCCAAAGAAGGACCTTTTTTTTTTTCTTTTTAAAAAAACCTTGTAAATATAAAGACCATGTAAAAATTGTACATAGAAGAAAGAGGAAAAAAATAAAGCTTATTATTATTATTATTATTATATACAAGCAAAATTAAAATTACATCTTACATTGTCTGAATAATTAGAACTGGGTTGGACTATCTCAAAAGACCAGAAAGGAACGTACTATCCACTACTAGCTTGCCAAGTAGATATCATAAGAAGTACTTCATATATAGATATATGCATATGATTTTGTTAAAAATATTAATATTAAGACAACATAAATATGTGAATGCAGTATTTAATTAAATACTCATGATAAAATTATTGCCAATATGAAGGATTACCTTTTTGGGGGCTCCAGTATTTCTGATATTAGCTAAACTCACTCGTGGCAATGCTCTGAGCATTTTTAAGGCCTCAATAGACCCTTTTTTAATAGAACCCATGTTTAAATTAGAGTAATAAATAATCAACTAACAAAAAGCAATGTTATCATTTGAAATAGTAGCCATTAAACAGTAGATCGTGATCGCGCGTTTACTTTTATCACAGAACTTCAAGAACAATAAATTGTTTGATCGTAAGATAAGAGATGTAACATTATCTGTCTTATTAATACTGGTTTACGATTTTTGGTAGAAACTGTATTATTTTAATTTAATCTTCAGCAGAACAATGGCTTTTGACCTGGCTTCAGCTGCAACCAAAACTTATGTGAGGTAGTTGAACATTTATTTGTTTTTATATTTACTTTATCTTTACCAAAAGAATTTAAATGAAGAGGATAAATAATATTTGAACTAGGAGGGTACAGAAATCTAAATTATGGGTGTTTTAAAGGAACCTGATGGAAGAGTCAATTTCACTTAAAAAGTAGTTCATTTTAAGGAACGATAGAACAGCGCTGGTACTAGCCCATATCGTGCCGTGTGCAATCGTGACCTAGGCGCCCTCTATTAGGCACACCATTAAAATTGAACGCTTAAGCCTAGTACACACCTAGCGACAAAGTCGCAGAACATTGTATTGCTACGGTATAGAACTGTCGCGATACATTGTCACGCGTCCACACCTAGCGCACTAGATGATTCAAGCCAGTGCACTAACAAAATCGACGCGATGTCCCAATAAATTGCTATTTGTGCTGTTAACTTGTGCTTATATAATATAAGGTTAATTAAAAAAAAAAAGTGTAACCCTAAACGTTACTGGAGGAGAGCACTATTCTCTGGTGGGATAACTATGGCTTTGAATCTATTAGGAAAATTGAAATTAGAAGATGAGATGGGATTCAGAAATTTTGTTCGAATGAGCCCTGCTGATTTCGAAACCCTTCTGGAAATGGAATCATTTAAAAAGATAACACTGTATTTAGAGAAACTATTCCATATGGATTTTTTTGTTATCATCAAAAAAGCAAATTTTTTGTATTTTACATAAAATCCAAGAAGACGGCTCGAGCGCATGCGCCTCGAAGTCGAAAACTTAGATTTTTCATTAGGGCCCCAAGCCTAACAACATACTAAGAAATCGCTACTACCCCACCTTTTCTCTTCAAAAAGCCCCCACGTACTGGACTACAATGGGAGCTCTACATTATGCATATCCAGGTTTAATTAGGATAGTTACTTTAACGAGCACAGGATCGGAACCTCCATATTATGTACCTTCCGAAGGACTTACTTAAAAGGGAGTACCCTTTTAAAATGCCCTAGGGCCACCTGTCGGGCTGCGAAATCGCGATATGGTTGCTATGCTAACCACTAGGCCACAGGTGACACTTTTATTCTTTAGTTATGAGTCAAATAGTGATATCGCTGTAACTTGTTATAGAGCTGCTACGGTGTCATAAAGTGTTCCAATAACAGGTTATTTCTGTAACTTGTAAGTACCTCATTGTTTGTCAGAGCTTCTTGCACTATTTTTTATTATACTCGAAATTATTTAAATTGGAGGAATTGATAGCTAATTTAGAAAAAACGTACCAGTGCAGGACTTATCCAAATTCATTGATGTACTAAAAGCAGTAACTTGAATCCGACGGTCACCTGTGGTCTAGTGGTTAGCGTAACAAACTACTAAACCCAAGATCGCGGGTTCGTAGCCCGGCAGGTGGCCCTAGGATTTTTTTAAGGGAGTAAAAAATCCTTAGTTACGCCGTCCTTCGGAAGGGACGTTAAACGGGGGTCCCGAGCCTGTACGATGTCAGGTACTCGTTAAAAATCCCTATCCTAATTAAACCTGGATAGGCAAAATTTAGAGCTCCCACTGTAGCATCGTCCGATTAGCCATAGCAGCATAAAGTGACGTTAAATAAACAAACAAACAAACAGTAACTTGAATCCAAAAAGCTTGTAATAACTTATGCCCTTCAACGATAAAAAAAATTGTTGTAAAAAAGCAGGGTCCCCAATGATTGAAGAACAACTTGTCGCAGAAATGAAAGATGAATCCAGTCTTACAGGGCTGTTGGCAAATTACCCTAGGGATATAAGAGGGGATTTTGCGACAGTAGATGACAATTTGGTTACAGAAGGTTCCACGTTGAATATCACAGACATTTTGAACGAAATCGACCCCCAGCTCTCTTTATCTTCTTTGGTATCGGACTAGGGAAATAACTTTGTTCATGAACACCTTCAAGGTAAGAAATATGACTTTAACATACATTTTGTTTCCCAACAGCCAGGTATGTGTGTCGTAGAATAATTATGCCTTATTTTTTTTATTACAGGATATGACAAAATTAAATCGGAAAAAGAAGTTTTGCTGTCAAGGATTCGAGAATATTACAAAGAAAAAAGTGATGAAAATGGCTTTAAATTATTAAATGATCTGATTATTCACCAAGAACATCAAATGACCAGAGCTATTTACAAAAAGCAAACTCTAATTACCAATTTTTTAAAAACAGAAACGTAAACATTTGTGAATCAAACGATTAGATTATTACATTTTATATTGTTAAGGGCTACTGGGTGTTAACAATGAATTAAACAATTCCTTAATTAAAGATACTAATATTTATTAACAATATGATAAAAAAAAGGAAACAATTAAACTATTAACAATTAAATCATTAAACTAATATAAATTTATAATGACAATATTCTAAAGATTATAATCTAGGCCTAACTCCTATTTAATTATTACAATAATATAAGACTAATTCTAGGTAGCTTAACTAGTTACAATAGTTTCTATGAATATTATAAAATTACACTACAATTTATAACTAATAGTTAACACTTACAGTTCACTTGTCCACCGACCGTAAGATTCTCCAAGTATGACAAACTGACACACAGTAACAAACAGAAACAGTTTATTACACTCGTGAGACTATCACATACACTTATTACACTGGCCGGTTCAACACTGACTAGTTTATCACACTGACACTCACTTATCACAGATCTTCACCGTTCAACTCTCAGGCTAAGACTGACTGGCTCGAGACGAAGGAAGTATTTAAGTAGGCAAGGCCGAACATTCTAGAACACAGAGGGGCCAGACAATTCTGGAATATTCTTAATCCTTTTCCGACTAAACGAGACGATCTAGAACGGTTCTAATCCTATTTTAACGTCTCCCGCTGACGGACTTAAGCCGCTAATCCCCCGTTCCCGCCTTCCTTTGTGCGACCGTAACAATATATTTTCAATTTAAATATATGTATATTTAATATATTTAATTGTAAGTTATAAAAACATACATAAGAGGTATAGATAACTGTTATTTTAATTAAAATACTAAAATAGAAAAGAATAGTAGAAACTACACGTTGCTTATCATAAACAAGGATTCATTCATTAATAAAATAATCAATAACATTTTTAATTCTCAATTTGGTTATATTTATAAAACTACATAAAAACTCATGAGTGCCTTTAAAATAATATTTTTTTTAAATGTTACATAATCCTGAATAACATGAATTCAAGAAAACTTATTAGTTACTAAAACAATAACAATAGTTAAGGGATCAATATTTAAATATTTTACTAAACATAAAGAAACAATTTATTAGTCTTTAAAATCATTTTAAAAAGTAAACCCTAGATGTTTTTGAAATAATAAAAAAATAAAAATGATAAAATCGCTCGAATAAAGATACTAAAATGTGAATTTTTTAAAATCCTGTTTAGTAATTATTTTGAAATTTTTTTTATTAAATAATATTACATATTGAATATTAACATAAGTTTTATAAATTAACTTAGTGGATTTTTTTGGCTTTATGATCAGTCATTAAAATCTTCAGAGAAAACTTCCAGATATATTTAAGAATGATACAATATTAAGATATTCTTATCCTTCTGTTGATATCACAAATAGTCAATAAGTTCACATTCAGCCACAAAAATAAATTACTTATTGAATAAAACAAATCTACCTCAGATGAGATATCTTGGAAAGAATTCAGATATCAGTCAGAATTCATCATTTAACAAACCAGCCTCAATTAACTTACCATCTCTTCCACTTGTTACTTAAACAGTCTATTCTTTATAAGAGATTGCTTTCCGACTTCTAACAGATCTTTTGTCAGAGGAATTTAGTTGTATTAAATATAAAGAAATAATTATAATAACTAGGGAGTACCCCGTGTCAAGTGGCAGACCAATCCCTATTATTCCGTGCTTTCTTTCATAAAACCCGCTATTTTATTAAAGCCTACATGGTCCAGTGGATAAACAATCCAGCACAACTTATTTAAATTTATTAGATATCGGAATTGTTGTTTGTTCAATAAAAAGTTTATTTAAAAACCTTTATTGTTTCAAAATGATAAGTAATTATAACTTACTTGCTTTATCTGTAGGAGACCCTTCAGCAGACTTCGAGCTTCTAGATTTGAGGAAATATAAATTTAAATTTAAATATTCGAGGAAAGTAATTAAATTAAGAAATATCTTAAATAAGTTTACATGATTAAAATAAATATGTTACCTAAGATAAGGTTTCGTACTTTTTTTAGTTTCAGTTTTCCCACCTAAAATAATTGAAAAGTTATTGAAAAACAAAAAAACGAAAACAGGAATTTTTTCTAACATAAAATAGGCCTTGTGAAGTTAATAATAATCTAAAAATGTGCAAACCATTTTCAAACTAAATGATAACTTATTTAAAATAGAGAGAGAAGGTTGTTATGTTTATTTTAGTACAAATTAAATATTAATTATATTTATAGCTATAAACTATTTTTCTAAAATTTAAAAACAAGCCTTTGAAGTTAAAAAAAATATTTTCTGACCTCCACCCAGACCATTTCCTTAATACATAAACAAAATCAACTAATACTATTAAACAGATTTTTAAAGATAGTTTATTCTGTATATAAAAATGTAATTAAAATAAAAAGTATTAATAAGATTTTTAAAGATAGTTTATTCTGTATATAAAAATGTAATTAAAATAAAAAGTATTAATAAGATTTTAATTTATTCTATGACATTCTTAAAATTAGATCAGAGTGCACTGAACTTCTGCCGTAACTCTTCCAAGTGCTCCTACTACAGTTTACACGATATAATCGCAAGTTATGTCTGCAGCAACAGTCATGTATTAAATGAATTGTGAAGATGAGCTTATGCTTCCTTTTTATTCTGTCTACTGGATAGTTATTTAAGTATTTATTTATTTTAGCTTTATATAGTTATAATAATCTGGTTAAGAGAAAGTGAAAAGCACTTAAAGATAAACTTTGTATTTACTTAAAAATAAGTTAGGTTTTTGAGAGTATAGTGGCTAAAATGGTAATATCGTTAAATGAATAAGCTTAATTTATTTTTTTTTTTTAATCTATTTCTTAACTACTAATCTAATGGTCAAATAAAACTTCTTTGCTTGTTTTAGAACTTCTTTGCTGTAAAGGTCATAGCCTAGTACCAAACCCTGAAGATTCTTCCTGAGTTCAGAGTTCCCAGTAATGGCTTCGACCATATTTTTGAGGTCGGTTCTTTCGAAGTGAATATATTTAGATTATAGTGCCTCTTATGCTATCTTCTACTATTTATGACTATTTAAGTGTAACCAGTTAAAGCTAGAGGTGTTAAATTATTGTTTATTTTAATTAATTTACTTATTTAATTAACTCAAGTGAATCTTGGACCCTCACCAGCAAGCATAAAAGTCAACTCCAAGCAATGGAAATGAGATATCTAAGAAGAGTTGAGGGGAAAACGAGAAGAGATAGGGTGAGGAACACGACGATAAGAACCAACCTGGGCATAGGAACATAGGATGAGATATTCGGACATGTCTCCCGTATGGCTGACGATCGTTTGGCTAAAGCCACTTACGAGACTAAAGTATAATAGAAGGTAGAAGACCTCAGGGAAGGCCTAGAAGAACGGAGTTAAGGAAGCCTTTGACAAGAGAGGCCTGGATTGGAGAAGAAGAAAGTTGGTGGTTCAGGATCGAGACTTATGGATCAAGCTCTATAAGCAGGCTCCTCACACTGCTTGAAGCGGTAGAGAGGAAGAGATTAAGTAAGTAACTACTTATTTAATAATAACCAAAAGTTAATAATGAGAAACCTTGTGAAACAGAAAAAGGTTTCTGTTAAATAGAGACAATCGTTTTATTATTTAGAATTTTTAAAAATATAATAAGTAATTATTCTTACGAAGAGTCGTATGTATAAGTTAAATGCCTGTAATTTTTTCACCTTTTTTTTTATTAATACATTTTTAAATGTATTCCTCACATATCATTCCTTCAAAACAACGGTGTCATTACTCAAAAAACCTAATATAGCAATGGAGATATTTGAAAGTTACATGTGAGTTAAAAAAAATAAAAAAATTTGTTATTGATACAAAATTCTTTTATTAACCACTAGAAAATTTTTAAAAGCTTGAAACTTTTTCTTTCAATGCCATTATTCCCATAAAACTTCAAGTTCAAACATAATACAACTCAAAATATTACTTTATTAAAAATGTTGGAAACGGAATATCAGATATACTCTTTCTGAATTCTGAATCAATCAATACAATTGATTCTGAAAGCTTAACTAAAAAATGCCAAATTTCGAGTTTATGTTAAATGTAGTTCTTTTGAAGGAGCGAATATAGTTCTATACTGTTGGCAGATTTTTCTGTTTGATCTTTAATAGGAACAAATACCTGTTTTACCTTTATGTAATGCACTGGTATATTCGTATATATAAGTGTTCTACATTAAATCAATATATATCCCTGTTAACATAAAACAAATTTTAACAAAGATTTTATATTTTGTGTTTCTGTTTTTTATTTAGTTTATTACATTTTTGGATGTTCATAACGAACTTCATAATACACATATTTATTATTTTTAATTTGGAGAATAATTGTTTATTTTTTTTTACAGTAAAATTATTTAGGCTATGGTATTAATTAATAATCTGTAGTAATTGTTCATCCTTTTTGTACTTCATTATCTAATAAAAGCTTATCATTATATTAGTATTTTAATTTCATTATACCCTTTCATCATCAATTACCTTTTATAATTTATTGTTGTAATCTCTTTTACAGTATTTTCCAAGTTTGTGTTCATACTATAATAACTAGTCACCCTCTTAAACAAATCGATGGTGCCTATTAGCATTGTCAATGCTTTTCCATAACTCCGTGGAATAGTTCCATGTATATTTTATATTTCATATTTGTACAATAGTTCCGATAACGTTTAGATAACGTAGGCGTTGCCACTTGAATAACGTCTAAGGCAGTTTTATGGTTTTAAAACATATTTACTTGATATTTTTTCCATTTTTTTTTGTGCGAATTAGCAAAGTTTGATTTTTGTGTTAATTTTTCAGGAAGTAATTGTGAATGAAATCCTTCTATATTCGCAAAAAACAGGCAACGAAGCCAAGAACACTTGAATAGTTCCGATAACGTCTAAGATAACGTAGGGGTCGCCACTTGAATAACGTCTAAGGCAGTTTTATGGTTTTAAAACATATTTACTTGATATTTTTTCCATTTTTTTGTGCGAATTAGCAAAGTTTGATTTTTGTGTTATTTTTTCAGGAAGTAATTGTGAATGAAAACGCCTCAGCCTTCAGCTCTTATTGAAATCATGTCGAAGTGCTATTTGGTTATTTGCGAGTGAAACGATGAAGGAGTTATTCCAATAAAGGGCTCGTTCTGGTAACACGTTATCACAGTATTCGTTATTTTCCAATATTACGTTATTTTAGACTGTTACGTTATTTTGGCCCCACCACTACCTTTACGCCACCTTTGACTTTCATCACTGAAAGCAGGATTCTTTTGCAAACAAACTTTTATTTTTGTTAGCTTCGAATTCACAAGGGACAAATTTACATGGGTTCAGGCATTCTTATAAATATATGTAAGTTTTAATAGACAAGAAATTACACTTGTCATGGTAAACTAGTATAAAGAATGCATAATGTTTTTCTGAAACTCCTCTTAATGCAAACATTTAAAAAACAAAACAAAGGAAAGATTCATTAAGTAATCCCAGACAGTATAAAACAGAACAAATAATACATAAATTACAATTTCCTGTGAAATAGCCATAGAACTATTAAGTTTTGCTTACTTCCTCAAAATTTATGGAAACCAGATAACCATTCCATTCTTTTCTTGTTATGATCCGTTATTCTTACATTCAATCTATAAAAAAAAAGAATAGTTCAGGGGCAATTTTTAATAATTTAAGCAATAGGAAAGAGGGAATGAGGTTATCACCAGTGTAAATAAGCAATAGGATCAGCGGAACATGGGAAAAAGTTCTAACCAACTTCTGTTTTTTTTTATTACTGCTCTTATGTCTGATAAAATTATAATTTAAAACTATTGTATATTCGCAATAAAACTATTACGAAAAATGCACTGTTTATCACTTAGTATTTTCTATGTGAAATATGTTATTGATCTACAAATTAATCACTTTATTACATTACTTGGTATAGAAAAAAGAAGAAAAATACTGTACCACTACAACCCATGAAGGGCCTTGGGCTCAGTGCATGACTACAGTTCCTAAGACCACAGTTATGAACTAATGTGATTTGCTAAGATAATGCTCAACCCTCAGGCTTTTCCTAATTAAAGATGCCCAGGATTTATAGAGAATGGGTGACCCCCAGGAGGGTCTGGAGATCTTACTGCATCCATAGACAACTGCTAACAGATTAATTGATTTATCCAACATTCCTAGATTTGAAATTAGTATGTATAAAAAGTGTGTATTTTTGGTGTATATCCTGATGATCTTCTAGATTTTCTTTTATTTTTGAGTCCTAAGGGTTTGGATTTTTCCATTTGCATTCTATTAATTATTTTACTCCAGTTTATAAGTTTTTTCTCATTTTCAAAGATTTATATCACTTAATTAATGCAAGAAAAATGTGAGGAGACACGATGAATGCTTAGAAATCAAAAGTAAAATTCCATTTTATAATTTTAGTAGGATTTACTTATTAGTAAATAGTGTACATCCAACACATTGGAATGATACAGTACACTATCTACTATACTCTTCAAAAAATCTGCTTAAAAAAAAGTTTTATATGAAAAAAAATCAATTTATTTTACACCTACTTAAGTAATATGCATTGACATCAAAACCATATCACATTATGATTATCACTATCAATTCAATACACAGGTCATAAATATTTTTTAAAAATTGCTATCTAGCAAATTTAATTTATTTTACAATTTACAGGACTTCTTACACATTCAAGCAACAAAATTGTATATATACAATTGAAGATATAAAAAATCAGATCGTTTATACAATATATAATTCCATTAAAACTTAATGAACATACAATAACCAGGCTGCATAACATAACATTTATTTCGCTATCCTTATAATAAAAATGAAACAACTTACAAATTATAGCAATTCATAAATACAAAATATACTTCAAATGAACCAAAATCAATAAATATACACATCATGCACCTCATAAATAACTGCATAAATGTTCCAAACACCTAATGCAACTGTATGGAATTATAAAATCAGTCAACAAATAAAATTATAACATTTAATAAATAAAGCATTCAAAAATTACAAATGTACTTTTCTTTGGCACTCCTTATTAAAACAGTGCTTTCTTCTCTCATAAAGAAAATAATGTTTTATTTTACATTTTTAAATATTACTCTAGTTTACTTTTAACTAAAATTAAAAACTAGATGTAACATTCAAAGACTAGGGTATCAATTAGTCTCATTAAAGAGATTATTATCATTGGCCTTTTCAGTCGGTCTGTAAATTACCAAGAAATAAATCCACAGATCACAAGTTCATTAAGATTCATGAATAAACAGAAAAAAAAAACAATGCTTACATTATTCAAAGCTTTTATACAATATTTCATTTATGCATAAATGGTTTGCATATATTATAGTACATTTGCACTAATACTAATTAATCATTTACAGTTTCAGATGGTGAAAAAATTTATTAAGTTGAAAAACATTAAATATTTAACAATTTATTAATTAACTTAAAATAAAAACTAAACCATAATTCGTAAACATGATTTGATATTAATTGTATGTATCTCCTAATGTAAATGATCCTATAATCTATTTGAATTGTTAATCTAATAGTGTAATGAAATTATTTTAGAAAAAGCAATTAGGATTAGTTCAAAAACAAACTAATAAATATAAATTTTAAATTAAGTTTGTAAGTACAGATTCAGTCAAATAAATACTTATTTCTTTTCCATCTATATCTGCCTTAACAACAATAAGTTTAACATACATATGGTTCATGGTTTAACCTACCTACTTGATGGTACTGAAGCGGTATGAAAGATTATTTCAAAGTGATCAACTTAACCTACAGCATGAAAATAATTTAGCATTCATGGACTTCACCTACTTAATGCATAGCTCAAGCGATTCCTCATTGTACAATATTTTCAAACATTTTAAATAACATGATTTCCATTTCAAGTCTGAAAAATAAATAAATTCTATGATTTAACTGCAAACAGTGGCATTGATCCATCCAATTCAATTCACAGCAGACATCAGTACCATATAAATCTATATACAAAAAATCAGGTACAAACTAATCCTATATCTTTTGGTTTTATCAACTGTAACATAACTAACTGTAAGTAATATATGCTCTACTTTACAAAATAACTATAAAAAAAAAATACTCACGAATCATTTACAATAAAAATAGCTTATATAAAATTACTATTTAAAAGAAATATAAAAATTTAAAAATTACGGAATGAATTTTTTCAAGTCGGTCAATTAACTCTAAACTGTGGAAGTAAATCCAATGTGAACCGTGACTTTTATTTCTCTAGTAATTTTCTATATCACATTTCACACATATTACTAAGAAGAGGCAAAACCTTTAAGAGGTAAATTATTACAATCAGAAGATTTTCTTAACGAACCTTCTAAAGGCTCCAACCTTCTTAGGTTTGGCAGTTTCACTGCAGATGGACAAAGCCTCTTGGCTGGACGAAGTCTGCGTCTGCGATGACCTCTTTCCCCTCGACCACATTGCTGTCTTCATGAAATCTGGACCTGGATCCAGTGGTTTCCACTCTCCGTCACTCCCAAGGACAACTATGTCACCTCCCTTCCTTCTTCTCTTCCTCTTACGCACACCTTCTCGTGAAATTTTTCTTTTGGCCCCTTCTGTTAGTAAATCTAGATGAGTTCCACCTGATAACATTAACATACAGAAAAGAAATATTTATTTATTTTTTTCATACAACTTGAAATGTCTAAAGGGATTGTTTTAAGAGAGCTTATATAACTAGAAAAGTGGTGAGCTTACGATTATTACAAAAAGATAGAAAAAATTCAATGCAATTTGTAAAGAATTGTCCATTTTAAACTTTTATTACTAAACACATTAACATTGGGAGAAGAAGTAATAGAAAATTTTCATGTAAACTTAATATGAATTGCAGAAAGAAAAAAAATGTACTGCTACAACCCATGAAGGGTGTTGGGCTCAGTATGTTGTAGAGACTGTACTGTTTCTAGGACAATGGTTGTACAGGGAAGTGATTTGTCCGAGATCAAGCTCAGGTGCCAAAATTTCTCCCTATTAATGGTACCCAATATAGAGGCTGGGTGAGCCCCAAGAGGTTCTGCCCTCTAGGATCTATCCCAGGCTGTTTATAGATTAAATAAATTGTCTTCCACAGCCGGATTTGAATCCAGGGCTTTCAGCATGGCAACTCAGCTCTCTAGTACTGAGCCAACCAGACTAACAAGTATGATAAAAGTAAACTTAATAAAAAAGAGTGTTCCAGGAGCTGAAATATATTATTGAAACATACTAAAATAAGCCAAATAACTGTAGATTTCAATTTGAGGCTTAATCATGAATTTGTGTTTGTTTCTATCAAGATATTCAGCTGAGATGGTATAAAATATTAGAAGTGTTAAAAATGATTTCTGAACACACCTATGATGCATACCTGATGGAAGACAAGCCTCTTCTGAAGGTCTCCTCACACTGTTCCGTTTGCACGGTTCCTCGGCACTGTGCCTTCTCATCACTGGGGCCTGCTGTTGACGATCCGGCTCCTGCTGGGATGACCCGCCGAGCCTCCTCCAAACCCACACGACAGCTATGAAGCCAAATACTTCTAATATGACTATGAGCCCGTGCTGGCCGAGTACAGAGGCCTAAGACAAAATACATTCATAATAAAGTAACGCGTTATTTTATTTTACTTTTTAGGTTCACAGGTGATCCCATTCTTTTATAATATCCTACACTGTTCACTTTCACTGATCATCCATTGACAATCTATTTATAAAATTTTTGCAGCAATTGATCCCCATGAGCACATTTTATCACTTCTTTTGTATAAAATAAATTGTGGTTCAGAGAACTTGCACATCACTTTACTTATCACTTAATTATCAGTATCGTATCATGTCCATTCCTAGGATTTACCGATGGATTCATTATTTTTTTTTGTTGTTCTTGTAATAAATGATCTAAAATAATTAATAAATAAATATTAATGTTCAATTCATAAATAAATTTAATAATTTTCCTGAAGAATGTCTAATAAATTTATTTTATGTTAGCACTATGGATAAATAAGTCAGAGGAAAGAAAAATTTTAAATTTGATTATCATTCTTGATATTTTGAAGCTGTGGCGAAATCTTCTCGGACTTTCATGTTCACAATAAAATAGACATTAAAAAAAAAAGGTTTATGATAGAACTAAAAAAAAAATTAATTAAAAAAGTAGCAATAAGGACAGAATGACTCACATGCATATTTAAATTAAATGTTGCAACTAAGTATGAGTTCAATACAAGATTTTTTCCTGCATGGCTCTCCTTTCTTATTAGAAAAAATAACTAACTTTATCCTTATCACATAGATACTCTTTTATCTTCCAAACCATTTTCCTACTCACTTTTAAAAATTTAAAGAAAAACACTGGGGTCCACGGTGGTGTGATGTGCAATATATGGTACGAACAAGTAACCACTTAGCCTATCTACCACAACTCCTCTCCCACCTGTAGATGACGGACCCTACCAAACCGAGCAACCCAGCCCAAGGCGGTGGTAACCAATCCCTGCGGAAGACTGGGTCGGTAAACTAACGAGTAATAGGGGGATCATGTAAAAATGGGTGTTGTTGTTCTGAACTTACGGAACCTCTTTTACTGGGCCAATCACCGATAAAAGTGATTAACTGATTCAGAGCTTAAACATTGGCCTCAGATTCGATCAGTCTAAACGATTAAGACAAGGCACTCAAAAGGATTTAAGACTTGCAACATGGAATATTAGGATGTTTACTGGAAAAGAAGTAGAAATAGTCGAAGAAATGCAGACACACCATGTTGGTATATTGGGTATAAGTGAGGTTAAAAAGAAGGGATGCGGAGAAATGAAATTACACCCTAATATATTCTGGGGTCCCAGTAGGAATCACAGCTAAGGAAGATGTTGGAGTGGTCCACACCCTCCTCTCCAGCATAACAGAATAGTATCCGTTTTCCTCAAGGATGATAGTCATCAATATTAAAGTCACCTTAGGCCAAAGCACTTTAATATAAGTAGACACACCTACAGAAAACCCAGATGTGATGGAAAAGGAACACTTCTATACAAACTTGGGAACAGAAGTGATTAAGGCCCAAAACAGTAGAAGAGAAGTCATAATTATAGGTGATTTTAAGGCGAGAACGGGGTGTGATTTTAATAGCGCCTATGGAGTGATGGGGAGACACAGAGGAGAAGCCTTTAAAAATACTAATGAACAATGATTTATCAACATCGGTATAGACCAAGACCTGTTGATAGGAAATTCTTTCTTTCCCCATAAAAAAGTGCATAAAATAACATTTGCCACCCACAGTAGAAATTCAAATATTATCATCGATTATTTGGCTATAGTAGACAAATAAGAAGATTTTTTATTGATGTAAAAGTTATGAGAGGAGCTGAAATAGGCTCTGACCATTTACTACTAGTTGCCAATATACAAATTATCCAGTCCAGGAGGAATCCCTGCAAAAAATACGAAAAAATAGATGAATCCAAACTTCTCATACCAGAAAATCAAGAGAAATATGCCAAAGAACTGGAACAGAAATTGAGAAGTATCAATATGGAAGCGAATTTGGACAGCTTATGGACAGAAATTAAAAAGCACATCCTTCAGACAGCAACATTAGTATGTGGCATCAAAAGAAATTCTTCTGTTGGAAAACGAACTGATTGGTGGAACGATCGGGTAAAGGCATCCATACAAAGAAAGAAACAGGCGTGGGAAGAGTATAATAAAAATAAATGCAATGAAAAATGGGAATTATATGTTAGAAGAAGAAGGAAAACTAAAATGGTGGTTAGAACTGCAAAAAGAAAGAGTTGGGAAAATTTTGGCTAAAATCTTCAAAAAGACTATAAGGATAACTCCAGGAAATTCTGGAAAAAGATCAAAGCACTAAGATGCAAAAAATGCAAGCCAATCCACAATATAAAAGACATATCCCGAAAAATATTAAGTAACGATACGAATATTCTAGACAGATGGAAGCAGAACTACTCCCAGGTGTTTGAAGAAACTAGAAGAGGAATGGAAGAGGAAAATGAAGAAGGACTATATCAGGAATGTGTGGAAACTATATGGGAGGAAGAAGTTGAAGCGGCTGTGGAAAGATTAAAGATGGGAAAATTACCAGGGAGAGATTGCATCGTGCCTGAATTCATAAAATATGGAGGGCAAAGTCTGATTGGTATTCCTCTAGTGTAGAGTTCGCTCCAGCCGCTATATGTAACGGCCACGCTTCCCAACATTCGCCCTGAAGATGACCTACACTGTAGGTCGAAACGTCGGCACATAATATAAGTACTTCACTTATTCGGTGTTCTTATTGACTGCACCCCCCAACTATCTCCTTTACATAAGATCATCCAGTCAACTATTTTCATCTCATACAGGTATTCCTCTAGGTTTATTCCAAAAAGCATATGCAGAAAAAAGGATAACCAAAGAATGGGAATATAATATCATCGTACCTATCTTTAAGAAAGGGAGTCAGAGAGAATGCCAAAACTACAGGCCCATCTGTCTATCTCAAGTAGTATACAAATTATACACATCTATTCTGAAGAGAAGATTGAGAAGTCTGGTGGAGAACCAATTAGAAGAGGAACAAGCGGCATTCAGACCATCACGACAAACCCAAGACCACATCTTTGCTTTAAGACTATAATAGAAAAGGCATGGGAATGTGACCGAAATATGTATTTGGCCTTCCTGGATATAAGGGATATAGAATATGAGAACAATACTCGCACAAACTCTTGTACATGCAAATGATATTGTCCTCATAGCAGACTCAGCAACAGCACAACAACAAGCCATCATAAAATAGAAACT
Organism: Arma custos; assembly: GCA_037127475.1. Classification (NCBI taxonomy): domain Eukaryota; kingdom Metazoa; phylum Arthropoda; class Insecta; order Hemiptera; family Pentatomidae; genus Arma; species Arma custos. The sequence goes on from CM073764.1 coordinate 73,680,007, forward strand.
TGAGCTAGAAAGAAAGGGAATGGTCATAAATGAGGAAAAAAAGCAAAGTTATGCAGATAGGGTAAAATGCCGAAGAAATACAGATAATCTGTAACGGTAGAACTCTGGAGATGGTCAATGAGTATATGTTCTTAGGGACAGTAGTCGGAAGAAATGGAAAAATAGACCAAGAAATATTAAATAGAATACAAAAAGCTAATGGTGTCTATTATCAAATCTGCCATACTGTCGTAGGGAAGAGAGAGGTTGAAAATAAGACCAAAATAAATAATTTTAACAAATAAATATGTTTTAAAACATGAAACTGCCTTAGACGTTATTCAAGTGGCGACCCCTACGATATTTTTTTAATAATTATATATAATTTTTTTAATAATTATAATTATAAAAAAATAGAATAAAATTATAAATAATATAATGACGTAAGTCAACAAGATCCTAATTAAAGTAAGGTTCAATGAACAGTCTTTCCCTTGTATACATCGCAAATTGCGAGAACACGGAGATATGGGATCGATGAAGAGAAAGGATTATTCTGACCGAGGATAGCTTGCCAGGATAGCTCAAGTAGCAGAGTACTATGACAGATGCGTGGGAGACCCGGGTTTGAATACCGGTCCTGGACAAATTTTTATTCTTAAAAATAAAAATATGACCAAAATACATATATACAAAGCACTGTACCTCCCAACCCTTTTGTATGGAAATGAAAGCTGGGTCCTACTTAATAAGCATAAAAGCAGACTGACCACATCCGAAATAAAATACCAAAGGAGAGTGGCTGCCCGAACCAGAAGAGATCATATTCGCAACAAATGGATCAGGGAAGAAGTAAGGGTCCCACCATTGTTGGAAACTCTGGAGAGGAAAAAGCTCAAATGGTTCGGTCATGTGATGAGGATGAACGAGGAGAGGGAACCCCAGACATTTTTTGAAGCAAGGCTGACAGAGAAAAGAAGAAAAGGTCGGCCTTGAAAAACTTGGTTGGACGAGATCACCAAGCTAGGAGAAAAAAAGAGATAAGCAGTTGAATGCAATGAAAGCGTTGGCGAAGGTATATTTAAACATAAAGATAATCCATGTTTACAAAAATAGCAACAATTTTTATGCATTAAGACCTTTGACAACGAGAAAACAGTCTGTTAATTGTACAAATACAAGATTACGAATTGAAAAAAAATTCCATAAACATTAAAGCCATTTTATTTATGATTAAAAAATGTTATATTAAGGATTGGAAGAACTTGCCTTGGTAGACCAGCTGTCCCTCTCTGCTACAAGTTCTTCTAAAGCATTTGATAATGTTTCTACTTTGCGGGTCAGGGCAGCTAATTGAGAACTTTGCATACTTTCTCTTTCCGCAGCTAATCGTCTGTCCTCTACCATATTCCCTAAAGTTCGCTGCAGCTCTTCAACCTGTTTCTTGTATCTTCTTGAAAGCTCCTCGAGGTACTGACTTGAGAGAGACATATTTACTTCTAGTGCCTATAATGTAATACAGAAATTAGATAACTGATAATATTAGAGAATACAAATACCTGCAGAATAAATATGCAACTATAATCAATAACAAACCTTAATCCTATTTGCTAATCGTACAAAAACTGATTCTTTCTGAACAGGTACTGCAGTGGCCGTTTTCGTTTCTTCAGGCTCCTCTTCTGCTTCAGGAAAAAGAGAATCCAAAGCAAGTGAATCAACTACCGGTTCATCAGTTGTAGGTTCAATAACGGGTTGAGAAATGTTTGCAACAATAACTATTTAAAAAAAAATTATAAAATGGATGAAATAATTTTCACTAAAAAATACTTATTCATTTGAAAAATTCTATAAATACCTTGATCAACCGTTTCATTCTGTGTAACTTGCTGGATTGATGAGTCTTCTGTTGGAGTTAAGTCTGGTTCAGTTATTTCATCTCTAGTGTCATTTTGTACTGAAATGGTTTCTGAAATAACTTCATCGATCGTTACAGATTCTGGAGCAACAACCTTGGTGGGCTGAATCACAAAAGAAGTTTCTTCTACGGTATTCATATGTTCTACAGGAGTGTTACTATCATTATTGTCTACTTCACTATGGTTCTTTATTGATGGGTTGTCTTTAGTTGCATTTAAAGATACTTTTTTCCTACTTACAGCTATATAATTACACAATGCAGCGATTATTTCCCTAAAAAAAAAAAGAGAAAGAATTTTGAGGTAATTTCAATTTGGGAAAACAAAAATCTAAATTAAATTTCAGAAATTCACTAAAAGTCTTTAATCTCTAATGTTATCAATATATTTACACCACATTATTAAATCTGGTATTAAATAATTACAAAAAATAATGAATGGGTTAAATAATGGGGAAATGATTTATCTGAACATTATTCATAATGGTCTACCTGGTTAGTTAATACAACTGGTGATAGCATTAATTGAGAGATTAAAATGAGGCTGTAAAGTAGTAGGGCTTAGTACCTTAAATTACTACCTATTGATATAACGGTTAATCTATTAGTGGTTTTGAGTAATCATATCCAACTTAGTAGCATAGTTAGTAAAGATTATAAATGATTTGAAATAGATAATAAATTGTACCTAGGCAGAAGTGCCCTGAGGTAAGCCATCTTAGGAGACCATACATTAGTTGAGGAACTGGTAGAAATTTTGGAATCATTCCAACTGAGTCCGATTTCGTTACAAAGCTGACTGTCAGATATAACTGAATTCACATAAGGGTTGGCCAATAAGCATTGTATTTCTGTTCCACGACAGCAAAGAATTTCATAAAGCCTGTAAATAATTAAACAAAGTAATAAATAAATAGGAAAAAAATATATATAAAGATACAGTAAGGTTAAACAAATTGTTTCTTGTTATCACTATGTTTTGATACATAGATAATGATCTTAAAATTGATGTTTTAAAATTTTAATCTACAGTACAAAAAAATTAAATAATTTTTTTTATGAATCCAATAAATAAAGCAACACAAGGAAACTCATTTGTCTGTCAGATTTCTTTTTCTCATCATAATGATAAAATTTTAGTTTCACAATGCTTAATAAAAGTTTTAAACCACTATCATGCAGATATGTGTTAACTTAAAAGATATTGATCTAGGAACAAATCATAGATGTTTTGTCCACTTCCCAACGACAATGGCTAACCGAATTTAGACCAACTTGCAAAATAACTGCTTGTATATAATGTTATTGTTTATTGTTATTGATGTTAGTGGTGCAATACTTTTCTGTTTTTGAGATCAATAAGTATGGGAGGAACTTAATTATTACCACCTTTTGCACTAAAATGCAATCTTAATGACATCATATAAGTTATGGATTATTAGTGGAATTCTGTTTATGATGGATACTGAATATTCTACTTTTGGTTCAATTATTCTATAAACTCTTAAGTTGCCATATAAACTTTAAGTTAAACAATAAATTCTTTGATTGTTTCACAATACAGTCGAACCTCGGTATATCGAAACTCAGGGGGAATCAGAAAACTTCGAATTATCGAGGATTTCGATATAGCGAGGTTCGATTTATTGAGGTGACTTCTGACTGACTTCGATATATAGAGGTAGAGGTTCATAATAAAATATGTATATACTCAATGTAATATAGAAAAAATGTACCTATTTTATTAAAATATTGTACATATATGTACAACAATACAATTTACGCCAATTACATTGCTTAAGATAGCTATTTTTGAATATTGAAATGAAGAATTTTTATGACAAGTATAACTAAAAGCAGATAGAAAAAAAAATACGCAATCAGAATAAAAACCATACTTTGTCATTATTTAACAACAAAACAATAGACTAAAAAAACAGATACATTTTCAATTTGTGAAAAAAAATAAGCTGAGCTTTTAAAAAAATCGGAAATTGTAGTTTGTATACCTGAAAACAACACTTTATCCAATGCACCATCCAATACTTAACCTACAGAAGACAAAACCTATTGCACAAGTGTTAGCAGAAACCAAAACAAACTGGAAACAAATGTGAGTGGGGGAGTTACAGGATTACTTGAGAAAAAAGGCCGTTCTGAGAATGACAATGCTTCTCAGAACGAGCTGTTCAGGCTAAACAGTTCATATTTAATGAATTGACTTCGATATGTAAAGGTTTTCCTAAAAAAACTTCGTTTTGTAGAGGTGCGGTGTAAGTTAAGGAATCTTGGAAAATTCGATATATCAAGGTCTTCTAAACCAATCCTTCGATATGTAGAGGTAAAAATAACGTAGAAAAGATAGGCAGATTCAAGGGGAATAGAAAAACTTTGATTTATCAAGAAATTCGCTATATCGAGGTTCGACTGTATTATATAATGCAATAAATAAGAAAACAACTTACTTATCATAAAAGTCCTCAGAGCAATTGTTGCATATGATTTGGTAGCTCGGTGTAAAACAGTGCCTGTGCTCGGGAGGCCCAGATTGACTGCACACTGCGCTATTATTTCCTGGTGACTTTACCAAAACCTCAGCGGCTTTCTTCACTATACTCATCACAGCTGCTGTTGCAGAACCAAACAGATTATTATTTTCATTTTCAACATCTTTGTTTTCATGTTCTGTAGTTTTATTTATTTCCAATTCTTCGAGAAGATCCCTTTTCTCACCGACATTTTCTTCATCATTGATGTCATCTGGTTCATGTTCATCACTATCGACAGTTTCTAAAACCTGTAAAAATGACCAATGAACTTATTCCAATGTTAAATCAGAGAATTTTGTTATTTTCAAACATACATAACTCTTAAAGAAAGATTAATATTTAATAAAGATAAAGTAAGTTTTTTAATAACAACCTCACATAAATAAACATTTTAAAAATAAAATCATATCGATTGCAAGAAAACAACTTGGAGACTTTGAATGAAAGCATGAATATATTTGAGTTGGAAGCACGCTGCTGTTTATTTATAGCCTGAGCATCAATGTTAATAGCTTACCTTGATTCAACACTGAGTGCTTTTCCCTTTACTACATTTACCATTAATTATGTAGTTCAGTTATAATTAATTGTTTTATACTGGATTTTTATCTTTTATGTGTTATTTATATTTATGCACCTTATAGTTGATTTATTTCATCGTAATAAAGAAAAAAATTGTTATTCCCCATTGAACATACTAAAATATTTCATCTATAATTATATAATTATTATATATAATAATTATATAATTATTTCATCTATAATTATACTTCTATTACAAATGCTCTTATGTCCAATCTAGTAAAGCAGCAATAAGTTTATGATGATTTAGATTAGTAAAATAAATAAATAAAATATATATGAGGGGTTCAAGATCAAAAGCGGATAACAAAAAAATTTCTAAAATTGACTTTTTCACATTTTTCGTTAGTTTATTCAAGTCATTTTGTCATCATGACAATTTGCCACTACATTTTTCATGGTTTTAGTCAGGTTTAGAATCAGAAATTCCCGGGATAGTAAAATTCCTTGACTAAACTTGAACAAATGTGAATAATACGCCTCATAACACATGCACATATTAGTTTGATCACCAAATTCAGGCTTAAAGTTGAGTGAATCACGTATTGTTAACTCTCCCTCATCCATATTAAAAAAATTAAAGAATTGTTGACTCTAAATCTACAAGCCTTCTTTTTTTTTCCTTAGTAAATAAAATAAAAATTACAAAAAACAAGAACTTATTTTGAATTAATATTTAATTATCAATATTACCTCAAGTTCTGAAGTTCCGTAGGCTCTGAATAGAGAGATGGGACAATAATGTTCGCTGCCGTAATGAGAGTGAAGTTCCACTTTGATGTATTTGACAAAGTGTGAAATCCTCGGAAGCTGAAAACTCTGAACGGTCCTTTCATCTTTGGCAGTCAGAGCACTTGTTTGAGCCCATTCACGAGAAGGGAATCTGTCGCTCGTGAAGACTGAGAGATCTTGAGGGGACGAAGAGAATAATTCAAAATTTGCTATTTCGATCTGAAAAGCAAGTAAATAGTAAATGTGATATATCAGTGAATTTCATAACTTAAAAAAATAAATAAAAATGTGTTACCCTCTGCGGTTGTATAGGTTCACAAAGCTCGACGACAAACCAAATTTTAACATTACAAGGATTCAACATGTAATCGTCCCTCGTTGGAGAAAGAATCGCTGAAGGGCTCGCTGCTTCGGGATTGGCAGCTATTACTTTCGCACCACAATCGGGAGATGCGTAATTCTTTATTCTCAACTTAGCTCCACTGCTTCCTACAGTTAAGTTTTCACCTAAACCAGATAATTCAATTTCATTTTCAACAATTACATACACATTACATCTGTGTGAACAATGTACACAAATCCTGGTGAATAAGTGGTGAGCAGAATTTTCAACAAAATGAGTATCTGGCTTCTCTGAGTTATTCTCTAAAGTCAGGTATTGGCTTGAAAAGGAGTTATTGCTTATATTAAAATATAATTTCATGATTCTTCTTTCCTAAATACAGTTAATTCTCTCAGGTCAAAATTCGACTTAGACACTTATTCACTGGAGCTAAAGATACATACCATAATATTACATACCATTACAATATTACAAACATTACATACAACAAGTCATATTCATAATCAAAGATAATATTGTTAATCAATAAAGAAATAATATTTTCATTGTTTAATACTTGAAAATAAAATAAAAAACATTGAATAGTAATTGTTTAAATAATTTTATAACTTGTCAATTTTTTTTTTTTTTTACTAACGAAGATGAGTAATTTTGTATCCATGTAAGTAATTAAAAAATAAATTGACAATTTCCTATAGTATTTTATATTTTAGCTTGGGAAAACCCCTTGCTACCAGGTGTGTCCACAGGTTGCAAATAGGGAAACGCCTACCAGATATAGTGGTTTGCTGCGAAATAAGTAGGTTTCTTGTTGAACTGACAAATGAGAAATCATAGAAAAGGGTGAGCATATGAATGGGAGGTGGGCTGTCTGGTGACACAGGCAGTGCTACAAAAAAAAATCCGCATAACCATATTAATGTATGATAGTGCCGAGTTAGCGCCACCACTTTATACTAAATAAAACACTTTTAGGGTGGGGTGGACAACCTAAGTTTGGTCAACAGTAACCTAAGGGAAGGGAACCCTATATTTTCAAACGAAAAATTCCTCTGGTCTTCCAGGTTGGGTGCTGCAGGCACAGTTAACAATTAGATTCTGGAATGAAAACTATAAGCTATAAAGAAGCCAAGGCTCAGGGAGGGCTGTAGTGCCAAAGAAAGTAAGTACTTGCTATTTTACACGTCAAGGAACAAGTTAAAATGCATCCACCACTTCCATTTACAAAAATGTAAACATATATTCCTTCACACACTAATACTTACAAAAATTGCTCGCTCCATAGACAGCAAATCAATGATCTTGAAATACACATTATAATAATTATGTCCCAAATTATAGGAAGGAAGAGATACTACAAAAGCTGTACCTACCACAAAAACTTTTTTTTTTTAATTACATTCAAATATAATCCTTTTCAACTTACATAGAAGTAATTTTTTTTTCAAGAATGTTATCAAAAATAAAACGAGATAAATGAAGACATATATTTATTTATTTACCTTTATTCCTTCCTGCTTCCGCCATGTGCTTCTTGGCCCACTCACTGAAGGAAGGTATATCATCGGGCGTAGCAGGGGCGGTCATGTTAACCGAGGCATCTGGCGGCGTGGCTTCAGCCTCAGGGGCAGTGAGGTTTGCTGCCTCTTCCACAACCCGTGGTGGCGGCTCGACCGGAGTTCCTGCCTCCCTATTAACAATCAAATAGATTATAGATAACCAATTTTTAAAAAAATACACTTAGTTCAAAAGAATTCATTCATATTGAATCAGCATTAAAAGACTAAATTGGAAATTTTTATATTTTAATGCAAATTTCTTTGTTAACGTACATAAAATTCATTGTAAGTAACAATAGTTTGGTCCAACAAAATCATTTGTACAAAGTATTTTATAGAGGGGAGGAGAAAAAAAAAAAAAAAGTTTTTTGTTTTTATTATTTTTTAAAAACACATGTTATTGATGATAGTTTTTCCTGCTGGGAAACATATACTTCACTTTCCTGAAGTATATGTCTATTCCTATTCTCTAATAAAGCTTTGCTTTTATGAAGTTGAGGTTTCTATGGGGGCTGGTTTAGATTAGGTGTAGAGTACACATTTTTTAAAATAACATTTTTTTAAATTGCATCCAAAATATGATCTTTAACAAAATCTGATGACAGCATTAGAAGGGGTGATATGACACTTGTGGTGCAATGATGGAGTACCTTCTATGCACAAGATTGCTGGTTCACAGCCAGGCAAGTGGCCATAGGATTTTTAAAGGGATTAAGGGAAATCCTTGGCCATGCTGTCCTTAGAAGGAGAAGTAAAATGGTGGTCCTGAGCCATTTATTTTCTTAGTTTTACTAGGATATGAAAAATTTAGGACTCCCACTGTAGAAGAAATCCAAATAGCCGTACTGACATAGAAGTGATGTTAAATGTTAACGGAATTACAAATATTAGAACTTCTCTGAGAGATATATATCTAATCACCATACAGTTCAGAAAGTAAATAATATTTTAAACTTATTGATTAAGAAAAAAAATAAGTCTGAAGAGGTCTCTTCAGGAGATGGATTCCACTTATAATTTATATAACTTATATTTTTAATATACAGACATCCATTATGTATATATGTGGAATACTATGAACTCAGTATTAGGAGCTAAGACAGTTTATAAGTTAGAAATCAGAGGGTTTTTTTTAAACCCTTACTTACACAAACCAGTTATAAATTAAATAAAATATTAAAGTAAAACAATGCAAAAATTATTGTTTTGTTGGACTACTCCTCCTTATCAGTCATTAGCCTGAAAGCGCGTGATAATGAAAATACTAATAATAAATGGCTGAGCGTTTATTAACCCTTGAATAGTTTATTAATGGTGGCTTTCTATTCAAAGACAAATGTGATCATTTTATTTAAAAAGAAAACATATGGCCAGGACAGGGACTCGAACCCGGGTCTCCGTGGTGACGCCTCAACCATCTCGGCCACCCTGGCTCGCTTCACGGCCAGCCGTGACATATCACCTCTCTTCACTTGATCCTGCATCTCCGCGTTCTCGCAATTTGCGATGTATATACGGGGAGAATGTTAATGGAACATTACTTTATTTTGGATCTAGTTGACTTAAAGTCATTAATATTAGCATAATTTATTTTATTGTTATATGGAATATAACAATAAAATAAATTATAACAAATGTAATCAATTTGAGAAAGAACACAAACAAATTTCTCGCTTTTCAATGTGAAATTAATTGGATAGGTTTATATGAATTTTTTCGATTGCAGACAGATGAAGTTTCCCGAGTCTTAGTAAGCCGTCGTATATTTTAGACGAAAGAATTATATTTTATTCGAAAACAATGGAATGCGAAACGATAACGTAAGAATAGGGAATTAACCTGAGTTCACTAAAATATCTCGTTTCAATTCTATTCAAAGGAATAGCCTTCTTGGTTTGAAATTTCATAGCCTATTCAGTGGAAGAAACAACCAGAACGGAAATGCAATCCTATCACAGTAAGAAGCACAGGAAAAGAACAAAACAAAAATAAGTTTAGTTGAATACTTCTCTTTAGTAGGATCGGGAGTAGGATTTTCGCCAAAAGGAGCAAGCTTAACTTGGCTCCTTCTTTCACTAACTTTCTCAATGAAAGTCAGAAGTAATTTATTTATATCCTTTCAACTTGTTCTGTATGGGTGTGAAATATGACTGCTTATCTTGAAGGAAGAACTATGTTTTATAGTACTCGAAAATGTGGCAATGCGTAAAACATTTCGTCCAAAAAAAAATTAGAGTTAAGTGGAAAATTTAGGAGGTTACAGGAACGCACCTTGAAATACAATTGAAGAGATTGTATCGCGAAGACTGAAATAGGTTTGTAAAGCTGTAGGGCTTAGTAAGAGTCGAGCTCTAAAAAAGTGATTTAGCGCGGATCGGCTGAGAGGTAGAGCAAGGCATAAGTGTGTTTGGCTGAAATCAGTGGACAAAAGTTTTTAGTTAGTAGCATTGGTATCAAACCTTCGGGTTCGCTGAGCCATTTATTTTTAAAATAAATAAGATAATGTAATAACATAAATAGTATTTACATTATCACGGACTTTTTGGCAAATGCTATTATTAAAATTAAATAGCAAACTGAGATAAAGGAGTAGTCCAATATAATAATAATTCTAAACAATTAAGAGATTTAAAATTTTTAACATGTGTTGCTGTAAGTAGCGGTCAGAAAAAATCTGACTTTTAACTGAGGCGTTGAGATGCAAAAGGGGATAAATCCAAATTTAAATTTTTTTCAGGGATCACAAACAAATGCATAATTTAGATTATTATGAAATGATTATTTATTTGAGACAATTATTTTTAGAAAATTTGTTTGGCTTTGACATGTTCAGAATGGTGAACCATGTACCACCGCATAGAGGACGCTAAATATGTGAAAAACATTAAAAAAATTATAAAATATGGATTTATTCCTTTTTGCATCTCCACGCCTCCACTATAAACGGTATATTACCCGACAATTTAAAAAACGACCTTTAGCGACATCGGAGGCGGTGCTGGGTAGTTGCCCTTGGCCATCAACAATGTATTATTAGTTATATTACGGCCAATTATAATATAATTATAGTCAGGATTAGGACAAAGGGCGAGTGAAAAGAGCTAGAAAGTGAGTTTCCTATGCGGAGCCTGACTTCCGCGCAGGTCGTTTTCTAAATTGCCGGACTATAAAACTGAACATAAAACAGAGTTCACTACTAAACGATTATTATTCCATATATTTATTCAATGAATGTCTGTGTAACGAGTATATAATAAGTCTTTTACTGAAGAAAATAAATGTAATGTTTGATTTCGACGTTATTACATTTTTCAAATATTTCTAATGAAAAAGAAATATAATATTAAACATCAGGTGTTCATACTAATATGAACTGGAAATATATAAAGGCAAGTTCTTCTAAATTATAAAAAAATAGAATATTCCTCGTAATTTAAACCTTAATCTCAATTAAAAGCATTTCATAAGTACTCATCCGAAATATGCGACAGAAATTAATGATTTCTACCTACGCCAATACATAACAAGGTGTCCAAGGAGCTGTTTAACAAGTTACTCGAGTTAATTTTAGCGACGGAAGCGTTCCGGTTTTGCACAATAGGTCAAATCAGCAACTGCAGTCATATTTCCTTATGTAATGCTCACGTAACTCGGTCGAAAGGAAAACTTGATCGGCTTATAAACCGGTGATTTAAAAATAAATACAATATGCATTCCACCCTAAAATATAAATAGCATGGTTAGTAGCAGAATCGGTGGTAATTTTTATGGAGATGGTCTATAAAAAATAAAGAATACAATATTTTTAAAATTTACAAGAGATGTAGATTACCTGCGAGGATGCTCTGGAAAGCAACCGTCTTAGAATGAAACTGAATGCTCACATAGGTTTTCAAGAAAAACCAAAGCTGAAGACGGGAAAGAAATTGATAGAAGAAAACGGGAGCAGCGCTGTCGAAGAATGAGGGATTATTGGCAAATATCAAGAATAATTAAAAAAAAAAAAGACAGTTAAAATGACGTGATCCTCAGGATATACGGGGTCAATACGGAAAAAATAATGAGAAAATAAAATCGTGGTTTAAGGTGGAAAATACTTATTTTTATTTTTTCGCGCCTTTTGTCTCGAAAACGAAGATGAGTGTGAAACATTGCCACAAAATTTGAACGTCAAAAATAAGGTATTGCGTAGCATATTCGATACAAAAAAGGACAAGTTCACTGCAGAATATAAGATGTTGCACAGTTCGGAATCGCAGAACATGCACCCGGCTAATGTAATTGAAACGATAGCATTGCTAAGATTAAGATAGACTGGTATAGTTGTTAAGAGGGGGATTTATACAAAGAAAATTAGTGATGAGCAGATATCCGAGAGGAAGACCGAGGCGTAGGAGAGAAGATTACGTTAATGATGGTCTGATCTGTTTGGATGGTAATCCGAGGATGGATGTTTGTAAACCGCGATTGATGGTATCGGCATCGAGCCTGCGGGTTCGCAAAGTATTTTATTATTACCATTATTAATACAGACCCTATCAGGAGCCAATATATAAATTTTATTTAGACTATTTAGATAAACAAGACCAAGCAAAGAAAAAACAACATTACGAAAATAATAACTAATAAAACTGCACCACTACAGCACATGAAGGATCTTGTGTTCACAACGTTTGTGCAGAGAGGTGATTTTGTCCGGAGATGACGCTCAACCGGTAGGTTTATCCCCCAATTAAGGGTACCCACTTTATATAGAGACTATTGTCGGTAGTTTGAGCCTCAGGAGAGTCAGTAGATCCCACAAATTATTTATACTGTCCACACGTGCCTGTTAACAGTATAAATAATTTATGTGCCTCAGCCGGATTCGAACCCGGAACCTTTATCGGAGCAAGTTAGGGCTACACACTCAGCTACACTGGTCCTTATTCTTGAGACAATTTTTTAATATTTTAAAATTTTATTAGTAATTAAACTAATTTTTTTAACTTTTAAGATATATAATATATAAAACTCAATAATTATTTTAGACAAAGGCTTTTAACAAGCTACTACAAATTAATATACTACTACATTAATAAATAATATTCTTTAAGTCTCACTCAGAAAAACAATATTAACGGATCTGTCTGACGCCAAAAAATTCCTTTCATATTCACTCTACCCATTACGTATTACCCCAATTTCGACTTCAATTATTTGCCGATTGGTCTAGATACAAATACAACGTAGTTACATAATCGCTTTTTCAACAACTAAAATTATTTAACGTTTTAATGTAATATTTAGAAACACTTTCTCATCTAAACAAGGTATTGAAATTATAAAATCACCAACAAATTCAGTTTAAAAGTTGAATAAAAAATATAATATTCTCACGATTCATTACACCAATAGATTTGTGAAATTAAATAAAATATTTCTGTAATATCAAAAAAAAAATTGATCACTTATTCATGAAAAAGCCATATATCTAACTTCCTATAATTAGAAATTTATTTTAGTCACGATTCGAGCTGACAATGCATGAAAATAATTTGACACGACTCTTGTTAACACTTCAATTAATTAATCTTTTTATGTTATAGAAAAGTTTTTTGTAAACGTCGTGAAATAATTTTTTTTCCGGTTCATTTTGTAAGCGGGACGACCGTAGCGGAGACGTCGCACTTCTTGTTCCCAGGAATATTTCTCCCTTGGATTGTTTTGGGCCCGATATACAACTGTAAATTCCTCTCTGCTTTTTTGCATAATTACGTAATTATCGTATTTAACGAAGTAATATTTTTGACGCCATATCTCCTTATTTTCCTCAACACACACCTTCCGCGTTCTCCAAAAACTCGAACTGAGTCTCAAATAACAAATTTGTCTTCTCTTCAACTCTCCATAAAATAGTCATGACATAAGTTCTTATTATGGTAATTATTCCGCAGGTTGTCGCTTCGAGTTGAGGGACAACAATGTTTTACTTTTCATTCGTTTCCCTGATAGTATTTTCCAAAAATACAAATTATCATGAGATTTGGTAAGGAAAAGAGAATATAATTATGGGAAATGTTAGTTGAAACTTTTATTTCTTGATGGCATGATTACAGAAATCTACCCATCACCCATAAATACATAATCTTTTTCATACTGAACCTCATGATAGCTTATGATTTTGGAAAATATTAAAAATGAAATGAATAAACAATTAAAAGTATTCCACTCGAAGCGACAATCAGCGGAATGGATACCCTTATTATTTTTTTTTTTTTTCAATTTTTGTATTTCCTCTCTATTATTTAAAACGTTTTTAGTGATCACCGTGTAATATTTTATCATACATATAAGATAGAATAATATATTTGTCAATGTTGTCGTAGACATCTGTTAAGAACTTACATTCATCTTCAACATAAATTTGTCGAGGAAGCAATTAATTAAAACAAGTTCACTGATCCTATTCTAATTCGAGGTGAAATAAAAACAAAAGTTAAATAAAAAGTGATAACTTTCAATGCGAAGGCGCTTGGCCTAGAATGGACCATGCAAACGATCTTGGCAAACCTCAATGCAAATCCGTTACCAAAGCATCTCTTGGATTAGTTTGTTTCGGCTTGTTTACTCAACATCCGATCCAGGACAGGAATAAATCATGGTGCCTTTTTATATCAACAGCGATACATTGTTTAGTTTTGAAAAACAGGCAATAAATAATAAGTGTTTTTATGAGTATTATAAAGACCGACAGGGAAGATAATTTAGTTTACAAGAATAGTTTTTCTGAAAGAATTTAGATTTGCATTGGATAGAAAAGACACTGGATGGGTACTTTTGAGTGGCAGAAGAATTATTATTTTCAGATGATTGTCGACATACCTAGTGATTGTCCAGCCGATAAGAAAAGATTTTGGCAGTTAACATTCAACCATTCGCCCCACTATAACCCCTGAAGAAGACCTGCAATGTTGGTAGAAAGGTTGTAAAAAAAAAAAAAAAATCGTACCGCTTACCTACGCAACGGTTGTACAGGGAGGTATGTCCTAGATTACGCTTAACTGCCAGAATGTTTCCTCTGATTTTGTGTAATCACCTTTATAGAGGCTGGGTTAGCCCCAGGAGGATCTAATCCAACACTGGCTGCTATCAGATTAAATAAAAGTCGAGGTTTGAACCCAGGACCTTAAGCAAGGCAACTCAGCGCTCTACCACTGAGCCACTCCGCTCCCGCTTTAAAATAAATAGTTCTCCTTATTAAAGATAATTTTTCTAATCTTCATCCGGATCAGTTTCTTTCTCGCTCATGTAAGGCCAAATAATAGTCAAAAATATAAAAAAAAAACAACAAAAAACAAATACAAGAAGTCGTCAACAGAATTCATGAATGAGCAATATCAATAGACTTGAAAATTCCCATAGAAAAGAAAAGTAGTATAAATCCACCTGAGCCGTAACCGAAACACGTCTTTCCGAATCATGTCCAGGAAATTGATCGAAGTTCTAGACAAGTTATCACAAATTTTTGGAGCTCATGTTCGATCAAATATTGAACCAAAGGTCACATAATTAAGAAGAACCTCTACTAGAAAACTAAATACCTTTGAGTTAAGCTTAAACACTTGACGCTGCTACAAGCCCTGAAGAAGACCTGCAATGTGGGTCGAAACGTTGGCTTTCCAATAAACAGTTCTCATTACTTAAGAGATTTTTTACTGATCTCCACCCGGAACATTTTCGTCCTCATAGATACCCTTTGGTTTCTCAGAGGCAAATTTTGGGGTCAGCTTAGCGTCGGACATTATAATATTACGGTATTATATTTATGGCTCTGCCCGTCGCAGAACATTATCAAAGCTAGATCCCAGCCATAATAACGGAAACCGGATAGCAACAGGCGCTTTTAGAACCAGTCCTATCTTCAATATATGTTCATAAGCAAGGTTACCTGTCCAGGTATTTAGGAAACAAAACTAGCTAAGAGTTTCACTTCTAAATGATTTCTGCTGATCGACATTGCCACGTATAGATAAATTTTCTAGTCAGTATTCTCAACAGCTTTTCGAAAATACTGAAATTTCTGAAAAAACATGAAATTTGGTAATTTTCCTGAAGCAGAAAGAATTTATACTCCTATTTCACCCCTTTAAGCTATTTCACTAAACCTAAAATCCAGAATCACACTTGCACCTAAAAACAACCTAAACTAATCAATACTAAATTTAAAATTAATTTAATTAAAATAATAAATAATAAAATTTTAGTGATAATTAATTATCATTAATCACTGAATTAATAATAATTAAAATTATAATATAAGGAAGAAATAGTTGGGGGTGCAGTCAATAAAAACACCTTAATAAGTTAGACTTATTAAGGTGTTTTTATTGACTGAATCCTCAACTATTTCTTCCTCATATTAGAAGTCACAGTCAACCAATTCTTCCCTAAAAAAAATTAAAATTAATTTAAAAATTTTTAATTTTCCTAAAAATATTCATTCAGAATATAAAAAACGGTTCTCTCACATCCTCCTAAATATTCCGGAATATTAGGAGGATGTGAGAGAGCATTATAATAATATAACACTGAATATTGGAGACAGATGCATCCAAGTCAGAACTCAACGGCTTCGTCTTTTGAAACCCGCACGGAAACATAAGAGTGATGGTAAACTACCCGAGAAGAAAGCCAACATAGTTAATTAAAAGCTATAAAAGAAAGTAGTAAGATCATGGTCTATATCCTACCAGGCGTAGGGATGATGTCTCATGATCCGCTTAAGAAAAAAAAATCGTGTACTTCTATAACCCATGAACGGCCTTGGGCTCAGTACGTGGTAGAGACTGTACTATTTATAGGATAACGGTTTTGCAGGTCATTTGCCCTAGATCACGCTAACCGCCAAGATCACCCCTATTTAGGGCACCCACTTCAAGTACCACTGCATATACACTTTCTCAATTTTTATTATATTATAACAGTTTTCTATGCATATCTCCGTGGTTGTACATTTATTCCACGATTTGTCGTTTGTTAAATAAAAGTCTGCCTAAATCATTGCACTACCACTGGGCTACTCCGCTCCTTAAGTAAATACATGCATTAAAAAAATAAAAAGTATAATAATAGAATTAAAAATAAAAAGTTAATAAAAAATAACAAAACAGAATCACCCATATAACAATGAGTAATGTGACATCTGGTGACATGCAGTGATCTACTGATTTTACGCCTTTAAACACGAACAAACAAGGTCCTTCATTACCTCTCGCAGGATGAAATTGATTATGGTTGTAAATTTAAAACAATTAATGGACCTCCCCCCCCCCCCCGATGAAAAACCTGGCGACTGTCCAATATGAGAGACAGCGATGTGGTGAATTGGACAGCGGCATCAAGGTCTAGTGAGCTGAGCAGCCAGCAGCGGTAACCTGCTTTACTAACACAGTCAATGGCCACGACGGACGGTTATGTCACAGTATCATGTCAACGTCCTCTTCTTATTATCAACCTTGGACAGAAATAGCGGCAATAATCTATAATTATACAATTCTAGCTATTGCGTTACTTTAAATGCAGAAGTGCATCTTCTTCATTCATCAGTAGCTGAAACCCATGCTCATTGAAGAACTTAACCTATAGAAACCGATTCAGAATCGACAATATTTCAGTTTCATCCACTCAGCTATACATCTACACCTCCGCTGAATAAATGGATAAGTCGAATTGCCTTTAAAATGAGGTTCTTGTACTTTTGGGAAGCGGAATCGTGTTATTTTCTCATCAGGCCAAGCCTTAGCTTGAAATGGATTTATTACTTATCACATATAATCTAAATTAATGAACTCTCTTCTATACATAACCAGAAATTTTGCCTTTTACTAACTTTAATCAGTCGAGCTCATTACATGAGTTACAGCGAATTATTTGGCTGATGAAAAACGAAATAAGAAGACATTCTTGAACGACGTAAATATAATTGTAAATGATATAACAGACAAGTGGAAGTGGTATCTGTTAATTAATTAGATTTTTATATTTACATAAAAACCTCTTAACTGCGTAATTGAGCGTAGTAATTGTAGTTGAGTGGATTACGCTACATAAATCGAAGACTGATAGACGTGATCGAGTGATTAGTGCAAAGAAAAAGTGGAATCATCTGATCACAGACAGAACAGCACCACTGTATCTTTTCAGAGAATGGAATGATTTAAAATGAAGAAATTTACTATAAGAATAAGAATACGGCTCAGCGAACCCAAAGCCTCGATGCCGATACACCAATCTCAGCTTACCACCAACAATCCATACAATCAATCAGCTTCATCAGTCTTAACTCAATCTTCTCATAGACGCCTAGATCTACCTCTCTACCTTTACTATTTGAAATTAACTATAGCATATAATATTCACTAAGACAAATTTATATTTAAAAAAAAATACTTTTCAGTATATATTTTTAATGTATGCATACTATTTTAGTTGTATATCAGTATATTTTTTCATTCAGCTAGGGTTCTGCTATATCAATTTTTTTTTATATGGAGGATAGATTTTTAAAGTTGGCAGAAGTATAGTCGCTATGAAGATAAAGAGCAACCAAGAGAAGGCCAACTATACAAGCACAGAATCTTAGAACATTAACAGAAACGCTATATCCAGTGAAATAATAGTTAGTTAGCGGTCAACTTAAATTCCAGAATGTGGATTGGTTTACTAATTTAGGATCTGTTCTAGTGAAATTGCGAATGAGAAATACTCTCTGAAGTATGAATATATATGTGTTTGTTTGGCTGGACAGCGTTGATATATTACAAGATTACTAGAAGAAGAGAACCCCAGAAAGTTGCTGGACGGAAGGTTCGGTTGGTTAAAAGAGAAAGGCCTATCTAAATGGGACAATTCTGTCCGAATATCCGCAATCGCCATGCGACTCCACTAAGCAGTTTTCTGGCAAATGCTTATTGAGGAGGCCAAGGATCAAATATGTCTGTGGCGTCACGGAATCAGTAAACTCAGGACTGGCGAATGAGTCTTGCGCGTTAGCACACATAAAATCAGGCTATTAAAAGCCAAAAGTAGGTAGAAGTTTAAATTTACATAAAATCTTTATGATTCAACATACCAAAGATCGAAGCCACCCCAATTGTGCTGACATATCTACATCAAATGTAGATGAACCTCTACTGCAGAAAAGATATTCATGTCATTACTAAGATACACCTAGGGGCATTTGAATGATTTGATTTGGTAAAATTGCATAATGCCAATTTTCGAGATATTTGTACTCTGAATTATACAATATATTTTGGCTATCTGAATATACAACCACTTTGATTCTCTGGGATAGGACCAGGATTCATTAATTTATTTTACAATCTAAAACGAACAAGTAGGTTTTACCATTGAGACAAAATAAACTATGGCGTGACGGTGCGAAACGAACCCCAGTTTTTTTTTTAGTTTTCTCCTAACTTTGGAGTACTCCGGATCAATGATTTTGTTCCGCGACTTTCTCTCCGCCCACTATCGCTTCATCCTCTTTGACCTCCTATTATTTTCCTCAACGGAGATTTTGATCGTCCACTTTCTTGCCTCAGATCTCACCCTCATGGTTTGAAACTCTTGGCAGTTTCATCCTTAAGCATATCCTTGGTTACCCTTAGTTTTCTCCCTCTCTGCTTTCTTAAAACACTTCGGTTTAGTTTTTCTGTTTCTGAGGAATTCAAATATTCTTTTCGTTTTCCTACTTGCAATCATTTGCAGGATATGTCCATAGAAATTAACCCATCTTTTCCTCAGCGTACCAGCCAGAGATTCTTCCAGTTACTTTGTAAAAGAAGAATTTAGGGCCTAAAACTTTCCTTAATATCTCTTGTGTTATAGTATATGAACTGATAACTAATACAAATGTTAGGCAGATATATAGATATGTTATTGATAACTATAGATATATTATAGCTCCAAGTAATAATAAGCATTAAAAAACTAAAAAAGGTTTGATTATAGAATAAAAAAAAAAAAGAACAGAACAGAATCGCCCATATACCACTGAGTAGTGTGACGGGTTACACGCCTTAATTATATATATTATTGATAGGAATACAATGCCCATGTTCTATAAATTATATTAGATAATTAGACATACCGTAAGTAAAACGTCCAGGTGGCGGAGAGTAGAGCCAGGTAGAGGAAGGATACGTTGAGAAGAGGTGGAGGCCACGTCTCCTGCCAATGACTGCCCATCACATTCTGTCAGAACCGGAAGTGCATCAACTCAATAACTTATCTATTATAATAATCCATGGCTGTCCGGAAGGAAGTTAACAACTGTATAGGAAGTGATACTTTACGTTTCGATCTTAGACTAAAAGCAAGAACACATCTAGCAGCACTGTGGATCCGTTAAATGATGCAATTATAGTGGATCAGAATACGCCTTCTCCCTGCTTCAGTACCAACCAAATCACCCAATTAAAATTATGTTAGAACTAATGATTTGGATGATTAAAGAAAGAGGAGGTCCTTTCTTATCATATGGCTATAATAAACCTACAGCAGAATGATTCTAATATTATTCGTCAACGCTAAAATGTGTTCTGCCACATCTGAGGTAATATTGACATTGTTGTAAATACTGAATTTTCAAAACGAGTATAATTAATGAATTATGTATTTAGATCATCATTTACTATTCGTACTAACTTTTTGAACAATCAGAATTTTTTGTCATCGCATAAAAAAATATGGTATACTTGCAATGTAAGTACATCATAGCTAATAATAAGGTGTTTTATTCAATGGATAATTAATTAATATAACAACCTTCAATCCATATAATATGAAATATAAAATATTTTAACCGAAATTAAATGGTCTTAGTTTGATCTATGTTCTGGTATTGGAAAATTGATCAGAAATTTTGGCAACCTCCAAAATGTGGAGGTCCTTGAGAATTACAGAAGGGATATAAATAAAAAAAAAGATATATATGAACAACTGATTAGCCATCTCAACTGCTAAATAAGTAGAGCATAGCCTCCATCAACGAGTATCAGATCAAATTCACTACATGCGCAGATGGGCCCAGTAAATGGAACACATGCCAGATGCTTCTAAATATTCGATCAATGTTTGACTGATAAAATTATTATTTTATTTTTCCGTTAACAAGAATTAATGTTAAATTGAATTTTTTTAATCTTTATTAATCAATTAATCATTAATTAAAAATAATGGAACACATGAACACAAAGTAATATACCGAGCAAGGTACAACTGCGTATGTACAACTGCACCTGGTGAGGTAGAGGTATTCAGTGTTGCACTAATAAACCATGAAACAATTAATTTAGTTTGGCTACACTGCTGGCAACCTGAGAGTTACTAAATCGGTCGGTAGCACTTACCGACTACCTGCTATCAATTTAGTGTGTATTTATTCATTAGTGAACATTAGCTTTACCATTGTGTGGTCTATTGGTTAGCGTAACAACCCACAATGCCCAAGATCGAGGGTTCGTAGCCCGGCAGGTAGCCCTGGAATTTTTTTAAAGAGAGTAAAAAAATCCTTCGAAAGTGACGTAAAACGGGGGTGTCAGGTACTCGTTAAAAATCACTATCCTTATTAAACTTGGATATGCAAAATTTAGGACTTAGTTCTATTATCTACTTAGAATTAGTTCTAGCATCGTCCAATTGGACACACCATAAAATGTCATAAAATGAAACAACGAACAATTTACCATAAATTTTATTATGACGGACTGAAGAATAAATTATTCAGTCATGTGATTATTTATGCCTATTTACAATCATCAGAAATGTTCAATTTTATTTTCTTTACAAATAATAGTGGGGAGAGGAGAGGCTCAGTGTGCTATGCCGATTGTTTCGGGTTCAAATCTGGCTGTGGAAGATAAATTAGTTTATCACAGATTGACACTGTTGGATCAACAAACCCTTCTGGGTTCATCCAGCCTCTATAACGTTGGTACCGCTAATAGGGGGAAAATTTGGCGGTTGAGTGTGATAACATACAAATCAGCTCCCTACACAACCGTTGTAATAGAAACAGTACAGTCTCTACCACGTACTAAACCCGACACCCTTCAGGTGTTGCAGACGCACAGGTTTTATTAGCAGGTTAACCATATCTACCGGACTTATCAGTTGATTAGCATTTTTTCAAAGAGCTTGAAGAATTTAAAATGTATATGGATTGTAGTGATGAGGTTATTTATACAATTTATAGTGAACTTACACTTTCCAAGTTCTTTAAAAAATTTTTTTACTTCACTGTAATACGTTCTGGCTCTGAACAATATTTCCTAACTTTAAAAATTTCTTATGTATTTTGAATTATAAGAATAGAATAATATATACAATGCTATAATAATATAATGTAATGATGATATTAAAATTCTTTTATTAACCATGAGAAATTTTTGAAAACTTGAATCTTTTTTTTAAATTTTAACTTATGTAATTATTTCCACGAAACTTCAGGTTAAAACGTGATAAAACTCAAAATATGACTAAAACAAATGTTGGAAATGAAATATCAGATATGTCATTCCTGAATTAAAAAACTTCAACTAATACAATTGCTACTGAAACCTTTATTCAAAAATGCCAATTTTTTAACTATGTAATTCTTTTGAAGACGCGTATGTATTGCAATAGTTATACGATAGAAAGAACTCGATATCATGAACCAGACGACCAATGCTTTCTTCCAATTTAAAAACATACGGAATAGAAACACAAAATGCGACAGCAGCAAACATAAAAAGAAAATCTATAGGAAATGCCGAAATAACTCGATAAAAAAAACAACTCCTTATTGAGGGAGACATCAAAGAAGGCGATTAGAAACCGCTGACAGGAAACTTGACGAGAAATCGAGAATTGACACGGCCTTTCTCCCTGCCTAGGGCGCGCTTAATAAACGAGACCATGTGATTTATACCGACGCCGTGTCTATTAATTACAAATGGCCGACGAAGGCATTTTTTTTTCCTTTCGAACTGCCTCTTAGAAAGTAAGTGCAGCAGGGAAATGATCGGAATTGGGCGTCAAGTACTTACGAACGATCACGGTCAACATTCTATTTTAATAACACGGTTCAGTTTTGCGAGCTATGAATTTTTTAAAATTTTATGGATCATTAAAAAAAAATGATAATCTTACACCTGTTATGGTAACTAAGGTGATCTTTATGAAAGTGAAGTTTTTTTTTATTTCGAATTGTTTCGCTATCTTTTTGTAACTCTATAAACTTTTTTTTTATTCAATGAAATTTACAACTGTATTATACTAATACAACAAGTAAGTGGAATGAATGGTACATATTGGGATGTCAGTTTTCTATAATTTGTCTAAAAATAATCCTTTTATGGCATGTTAATATTTTATTACTTCATATTATTCCTTATTCGATAATGCTTAATAACTATTCTTCCTGTATTTTGTTAAATCTACTTAAAGGGTTCCCCTTTTATCATCATCATCCCTGATGTATGTGTTTGTGTAGATATATACACATACATAAGTGCGTATACTGATGATGCTGAAATTCCTACCCACTATTCATTTCCCGTTATTCATACAAATATGGGAGTGCTGTAAACAATTAATTTATGCCTAATAAATAGAGATGTTGTCAAGAAACAGTTTCCAAGAAGTCTCCTATTTCTCCTAAAAAATATGACAAACAAAGGTACGAAAAGCCATGCCTTTTAATCGATTCTATTTTAATGAACAGAATTATAAGCGGTAAAAGATGTTTTAAAACCAACATGAATGAATATTCCAGCGTTATATTCATTCATTCAGTATTGTTCATAATCAGCATTTTGAAATCATCTGATTCCTTATCTACCACGATACAAGAATTATAACTAACACTTAAAAAATTAAATAAATGCATACCATTTTTTTAAATTAAAAAAAAAAACAAGTACCATCACATAGATGCATACATGTAACTCAATGAATGTATATATATGTAAGTAAATTTATAAATAATTTACATCAAATAATTTATTTCAATTAGATTATTCTTGTATAGTAAATATCCTTATAAATGACGATCATCAACTGGTCGACATATTGTTTCATAAAATATTTTTTTCAACTTTTGAAAAATTACTACCAAAATTTAAAAAAATAAAATAAAAAGGTGAAAACAATATGATGCAGGCCTCATGAATCGAAATATGCTTATAAAATACTTATATTTTTTATTAATTATAATTAATAATAAGTATAAAAATCTATGGATCACTTCTGATATTGCGGATTATTATTGCAGGTTTTTTATAAAGTCAAATTTTATCTGAATATTTAAACCAATGAATATTTTGCAGATGTGCAGATTAATAGAAAGCTAGACAATTTTTTTTTTAATAATTTTGTTTCTAGTTCAATTAAATTTTGCTCAATTTTCCAAACGATGTGTCTAAATAACTGATCCAAACACGAGCAATAATTCGTATAGGCTGAAATATATTAGAATGCTTTCTAACATTTTTAAATAAGTGTGATCTGATAGGTATAAGACGGTTCCTATCACTTCTAATTCATTTTATGGGAAATGAGCGTAAATTCTGGATATGACCATATGGATATATAGTTAATTACATAAGACAGTAAAATCTGTAGGTATGAAATGTAGTTTGCGTCACTTTATAAAATTTTCATTAAAGGGTTCACCCATTCAGCAACTTATAGTCGCTCACAAAAAATTACAATATATTCTAGGCGGCATTGCCAAGCGATTGTGCCCAACAGTACCAGGAACCATAGCAATAGATAAACAAGAGTCCTCTGAAGCCTTCTACACTACGAAAGTTGCAGGTAAGTAATTTCATTCAGTGACAATAAACGACAACAACTAAAACTATTTATTCCTTTAACAGAGAATAAAATAATACCTTATGAACTATTAAGTGGAAAAAGAAACAACACTGAAGCGAAATTCTATTAGAAAATGGTTACTGTCAGGACATTTCATCGATTTAGGTGGTAAAATCCTTTGCATAATATAATCATTACGAGTAAAAAACAACAATAATTTATATTTGTATTAATAAATTTACATTTTTTAAACATAGTTGTTTTTAAGATAAAGCACCTCACATTTTTGCGAAGATGTAATTTTTGCTGTAAATTACATGTACCTAAAACGAATCAAAGGTTCAATATAGATAAATTAAAAAAGGAATATATCAGTTACTCATTGATAATTTCATGCCTATCATATTTTGAATATGTTCATAGCAACAAGGGCCAGTAAATCCAGTGATAAAACTCATATTAAAATTAAAACTGGAGATTTATATTTATTTTTTAAAAGCCTCATAGATTGAAAAAACAACAACAGACAAACGTTTAGTAGATTCTTTCACGAAACAGCAATGATAGTTCTGTCAAAATTGTGTACATACATTTTCTAGTCTGAATGAATGTTAAAGTATTTTGTTGGACGTCTAAACAACGCACGTAAATTAAATGAGATTTAACAGTTTTTGTTGTAAGACAATCAAACTATTTTAACTTTTTTAAATGGAAAAACTAAAGTGTACAGAACTGTAATAATAAATTTATAAAAATAAATTAACACACGGTCTCAATCAAGCGTTTTATATCTTTAAAACTACAATAATAAATACTTTATACAAAGAAAAGTAGAGATGCGCAATACAAATAAGATTAATTTATTTGGTTTGTAGGTTATATATCGAAATGGGACCAAAGACACCAGGCAGAAAAGAGAAATTAGCAGCTAAGGCAGCTCAATTGGAAGCGAAAAAACGCGAAGAGGAAGAAAAAGAGGAACTAGAAAGGCTTGAGCAAGAAAAGCTTCTACAACTTGAAAGGGAACGGCAAGCGAAAAGAAAGAAGGAAGAGACCGAAATAATGGAGAAGTTGGTAAGAGACGAGATCCTCCAAGACACCTGCGACTATTTCCAGAACCTGAGGGAAAAGAATTTCGAACATCTTCTGCAAATGAGGGAATATCAAGAATGGGGACGGTACATATCTTGCGACAGGTTACCATATCCAAACGACGTCCCAAGCATGAACACCTACTTGTATTTGTGGCACGAAACCGGAGAAACAGCGAGGATGAAATTCGTATTCGAGAAGAATGAAGCCATGCTTGCGCTACTAAATACTTTACAAGATTATATCGACGAACCTCTAGACGCCAGCGAAAGGAAACTGAACAACTGGAAGGAGGTGAGAGATAACTATCGGGAAGAGTTGAGAAACAAATTGGATCTGGCTTGCTTCCACATGATAAGAAACGTTGAAGAAAGGTTCAACAGAGTAAATTATTGGGAATCTGAATTTGAAAAGAGTTCAGAAAATATATCACTTTGGATGTGGGTATGGATGGTTAGGTCAGTCACATCTGCGTCTCGCTCGAAACCAACCAAGAATTTCGGAAATGTCACCGTTAAGTTGCCCTTGTCCTTTGCGCACTCGCCGCTGCTCTTGAGAATCATCCATACCACTTACGACCATTACAGCGATCGATGTAATACATGGGATGAACCTAAAAATCCAATAGATCACGACCTTTATGACGAAACTACAATGTGGCATTCAATAAAAGTTGATATAATTTCTGAACATTTTCAATCATTACAACAGGCCGAACAAGTGCCATGTTGGTTCGAAGTACCTGAAGAAGAATTGTATTTTGAAAACGAATCACAAAAGCAATCAGCTGCCTTAAATGGTCAAGAAACTAACCGATCCAATGAGGAAAATGGAAGTCATACAAATTTCAAAGAAGGGGCAATAAACAGGGAAATCAGTAAAACACATAAAAGAGAACTTTTAGAATACATTGTAGATAATAAAGACAAAATCAAAGAAGGGTCATTTGAGGTAGCATCCGAATCACAAGATGAGATACCAAGCTCTTCCAGGGATCCAGGAGTATATGTGGGTACATTACCAGTAGCGGACAGGTCAGAATTTTACAGAATAACAAGTGAAGGAGAAATTGATATTGTCGAAAAGGACGGAGGCTTGCAGATCGAACCCGAGGAAGAGGAGGTGAACATCGGAAAAGAGTTCGAAGATTGGGTGAGCCTCACAGACCCCATGGAAATACACGACGAAATGGAAATATTTGACATCCTTTATTACGGTGGTAAACTCTCAAATGAAAACACTGAAGGTGGGAGAAAATTAAAAACGCTACCAGAAATGTTAAGAGAGGTGAGCCCAAGAACCGGAGGCTTGGCACATCTAAATTTGACACCAGATGTCAAAAGTATGCTCTCTGAAATACTTGGCATTACCATAGCATCTGAAAAAAAGAAAATCACGTCTAAAGATGATCAGGAAGAAGAAAAATGTTTCAAATCTCTCAACAAGCATTTGGAAGAGACTAGGGCTCGATACTTTGATGCTTACAAGAATGAATTAAAAGTACAAGTTAGGGAAAACGAACTGAATCTAAGG
The DNA here is from genome assembly GCA_037127475.1 of Arma custos. Taxonomy (NCBI): domain Eukaryota; kingdom Metazoa; phylum Arthropoda; class Insecta; order Hemiptera; family Pentatomidae; genus Arma; species Arma custos. The sequence continues at coordinate 73,707,142 of CM073764.1, forward strand.
AAATTTGTGATTCTTGGAGGAGTATATCATATAGATCTTATCAAACAAGTTCCACAACCACACAAGCACAAGGACGGGACAATAGTACAAATCAATTATGGAGGTTACAACATCAGCAGGGAGGAATTCTTTTTCAAATACATTCCCCCAATGATAACAGAGGAAGAGGAGAACGACGATGAAGACGCAAAGCCGCCAGTGGACGACGATATCGATCAACTGATTTTCGTAGAAATACAGATCTCTGAAACTGTCCTTTGGTTCGAAACTCCAGCGCCTTATTTATGGGATGCAGGTAACAAGTCATGGTCGTCGGAGAACATATACGATGTGCGCTTTAATGAAGAGAAACAGATGCTGTCTTTTAGAATCGGAAAGACATCTCCTATCGGAATAGCCTCTTTTAAATACTATAACCTACCATACCAAACCTGGGAGATACGCCCAGCAGCCGATTGGAAGGATTCCAAAAGCATAATATTCTCACTGACAGCTTCGGCTGTTATCGTGGAATACACCATACAAGCCGACAAGGTGTCACTGAACAGTATCCAGAACGCAACGGGAGCTGCGCTTGACAGTATCCTAGGAATACCCTTCCCGCCAAATCAGCTGATCAGAATAATGCGACAAGCAGGGTTGGACCTTTTTCCGAGTTGGGACGCGTTCCTCTATGTGGAGGGTAATTCGGCCAAGAAGAAGGTGTTGGAAGAACACGTTTACTTGAGCATGGCTCTGGTGGCGTCATCCTACCAGTACACCTGGTCGAGATGGAACATGCCCGCTGGTCCCGACAGGATCATCTTCCAGGCGAGGGAGTACCTCAAACCAAAGGAACAGGGAGCCTACAAGATGCTCCTCAACACGACCGATCGCGCTGTTCTCGTCAGCTGTACCGAAGTCAGTCCATCCTTCAGCGACAACCCGGCTTCGGACATCGGCTTCCAAACAGACCTCTTCAATCTTCTTCAGTCAACTGCATCGGAGAAAGCCAAGAAGAGGGTGAAGAAGGCTAATCTAGATGTCGCATTCACACTTAATTACATGCTTTTACAGACTAAAGTATTCAGTTTTTCATAATTAAGTAAAGTTTATTGTAATTCTTATGGCCAAAGATTGATCTTTTGTTATTATTTATTCTAAACAAAAATTATTTTTTAAAGTATAAGTAAAAAAAATTAAATGAAAGATTGATGAATAGCGACCGATATAACTATTATGATTATCATTAATAAATTAGTATAAATATCAAAACTTATTATTTATTAACTGTTCCCAATCATTCTTAAAAAAAAAGTCATATAACTGTACTAATGTTTTCAAGTGATAACTACACAGAATTTCAAGTTACTCAACACTACTAACTTATGCTTAACAATGTAATTACTCATAAATATTCAAAAGGAAGTAGAGAAAATAAGTTACTTCAGTGAAGAATTGATTATTTTAGAGAAACTGTGCTTTCGCTACGAGGAGAATGTGATAATTTTTTAACAGGAGTTAACACCGATACTGTAGGAACGCATTTCAAACATGCAATGAATACAGTTTTAGCATCTTTGAAATGTATCAAATGAATTGTAACACATAATTAGAAATACAGCGTAATTGATAAATTCTTCTTGAACCGTATAGATCGACAAGGATCACGATATACAACTATTGTGCTTTGGATAGGCTTTGATGTTAGCACAGCAGATATTCATATTAGCAAATATATATAAACTTTAAAAATTAAGAGAGAACTTGAGTAACAATTATTTTTCAACAATATCTATGCTTAATGTAATTAACATATTCTTTATATGCTGTGCTTTGTGTAGAACAAACTAGCCAAGCTATAGAATACATTTTTTTTATAAAAACCAACTATTTTTTTAAAAACCCTGAGCTGGGTTTGTTGTCAGTTAACAGTTGCAGTACAGGGGGCTAATGTTGCTTAGTAATTACAAATACTTTGCAAAAATAGTTACAATTTTTGACTTTGATCTCTCTAAGAACACGTTTCAAGGTTCAGTTGATTCTGAATCGAACTGAAAGTGTAAAATCGCGAGGCAAAGATTTCACTATCTTTACCAATAAAGTTGGTTTTCCGCGGCCATTCCGCCTATTTTCTCAACCAGCTGTTCAATTGGTTCCATCGCAGGTCAGAAATACTGTAATTTGTAATAGATGACAAGTAATGTTAAATAAATAGTTTCATTAACCAATGTTACTCTATCGTTAAAGGAGGTAAAATGTAGGAATTTTTCTTTAATTCTGTGTTGTTTAGGACAATACAAATTTAAGAATGTTACGTAAATTATTGCAACAAAATTAACTCATTTAAAATAGGAATTTAAAGTAGGAAGATTACTACCTAAGCTAATAAATTATTGACAAATAATATAGCTCGTCAATACTAAATTTGACATAACAGAATTTAAACGATCATATAGCTGGGTTAATCTCACGATCAGAGATATGGGAAAGCAAAAATAAAATCAATCGTAACTATATTTAAGAGAATAGTTGTTGAAATGAAATATTAATAACTTTTTTCACGGTTGAAGCAGTATTCGCTTTAAATATATAAGATCACGACTGAATGATCTTATTTAATATTAAAATAAAACAGATAAAGATAAATTTAAAAAAGATGAAGAGAGAAGATGGATAAAGTAGGTCAGTGATAAAATCTTAAATGCTCAGTGATCAGTCAACGACCCTTGCAGTTGCAGATATACTTAAAGTAAATAAATATTTCTGAAACATTTAATTAATATACCCAAAAGTAAATCAATTATAATTTTACATTACTAAAAGTAAACGAAAGCCTATGTGTAGTACATATATATATATATATATATATATATATATATATATATATATATATATATATATATATATATATATATATATATATATATATATATGTACTACACATAGGCTTTCGTTTACTTTTAGTAATGTAAAATTATAATTGATTATATATATATATATATATACATAATACAACACAATAATACAAAGATAAGCCTTCAGTAGCAATCGTATTGGTTGAAGCTTTTAAAGTCAAGAATTATTTATTTATAGCTAACATATTTTTTATACCAAAAACTTCAGTTATTTCTTATGGTTTAGACAGTGTCGGTGAATTTTCTGCCAACGTTTCACCAGACATGGTGCAGATTTCCTTAAGGCTCAGTTAGTAAGATTACAACATAAGGAAGTCAGCAGCATGGGGACGGGATAGGCTCCCGTGCCCCCACATAAAGCTGCCCTTGCTGTAGCCTGTGGTGAATAACCTATTTTACTCAATAAGTTTCATACAAATCCCTTCAGTAGTTTTTGCGTGAATGAATAACAAACATAAATACAAACATTCGCATTTATAATACTAGTAGGATATCAAAACAATAGTTTCACTCATGTTCTTTCTGTTATTTTAACAACTATTATCATGTGATTTGCTTTTAATTATGTACTATAATGGATTCTCCACGGTACCTAAAAAACTGTCGGGGGGGAGGCACGTGCCACCGTGCGCCCCCCCCCCCCCCTAAATCCGCGCTTGCTATAGCCTATGTGTTATTCTGATGTATAACCTATATTACTGTAAAGTTTCATCCAAATCCGTTTAGTAGTTTTTGCGTGAAAGAGAGACAAACATACAAACTTTCACATTTATAATATTAGTAAGATTACAACATAACAACATCTATTTCCAACATGTTTTTTTCTTTTTTTTAATAAAGACATATTTTGAGTTGTATTATGTTTGAACTTGAAGTTTTATGGGAATAATGACATAAGTTAAAATAAAAAAAAGATTTAAAGCTTTTAAAAAATTTCTAGTGGTTAATAAAATAATTTCAATACCATCATTACAACAGGAATGCTTTTCATTACTAATAAACATTTTTTTTTTTAACTCACATGGAAATTTCAAATACATAGTTCTATTTAAAAATTAGGTTTTTGAGTCATGGCATTGTTCTTTTGAAGGAGCCATATGACGTTAATAAATCCGATTTCTTATCTATGTGCTAACTCCAACGTTAATTCTGGCTCGAAGAAATTCAATCAACTTAAGCAATATTCTGGGAAACAGGTTATGGAGAAATAAAGAAGCTCGGTGTAGAGTTGAATAATTGGATGACGCAGTCAACCAAGAACTGATGGGAACAAAGAAAGTTCACGATGTATCAGGTCGTAGGTACTTCATATCATGTGAAATTATTCCTATATAATAACAAAAGTCAGCAACATTGGCTGAAGTATAAAATTATTTAAGACAGCCCCAGTAGTAAAGAAAGAAACTAATACATTTCAGACTCAGGTGAGATTTTCTTAAGCATTCTAGAAGAGATTTATCCTATCTTAACAAGAAGGGCTAATACGCAGAATCTTCTCAAACATTGTATATATTGTATTTGTTAAGCATTATATTTCAGTTCTAAATATTATCTCTTATCAGTTGTACATATTATTGCATTGTAAATATTAACCGGTCGGCACCAATGAGATGCCAGTCGTGAAGAAGCCGAGGAAAGAAAAACATTAGGGTATTATTAAGACCTTGGAAAAAATTCCAACGAAAAGCCCTTAAGTCTCCAAACTAAAACAGAAATTGAAAATATCTGTCCAATATTTCGCCTTTTCAGGCATCCTCAGGGTAGAAAAAAAAAAACATAGGGGAAAAAAAAACAAAAGAACAAAAACAAAACATGAATAATGCACCCAAGAAGCATCCCACCACCTCCAAGGCTCAAATACAACAAATGAATCATAAGGAAGGTCACTCGACACCGGCTGGGTAAGGTTAGATAAAAACAGCTGATAAATACTGGAGAATTTGAAAATTCAACATACTACACTCATCAGACTACCAAAAGCACAACAGGAAAAAATAAATAATTGTTAACAACACCAAAACATAAGACAAAAACCATATGAAACAATGAAAGTAAGATTGCAATGAAAAGAAAAACAACATTATTAAGACACCAGTGGATTTATGGCTATTCCACCAAATATATAAATATTGAAAAATAAAAAGAGACCTTACATAAATATTAAGACAGTGGAAAAAATTCCAACGAAAAGCCCTTAAGTCTCCAAACTAAAACAGAAATTGAAAATATCTGTCCAATATTTCGCCTATTCAGGCATCCTCAGGATAGATAGAGATAAAAAAATAACAAAAACAAAACAAATCATGAATAATGCACCCAACAAGCATCCTCCACCTCCAAGGCTCAAATGCAACTAATGAATCATAAGGAAGGTTACTCGACCCCGGCTGGGTAAGGTTAGATTTTTATTCAAATACCACTCGTTAGCTTTAACGCATTTCTCCCAAGCTTAAGAAAGTTTTTTTTATTATTCTTGCACGAAGATTGACTCTGGCTTTGAGTCAATAAACTCAACAAATCAGAAGATTTCCTCGTTTTCGTAATGGAACAAAAACATATGTGTGTGTGTGTGTGCTTGTGTCTGTGTATTTGTTAATGTTAAACACTCTAACCAATTGAAAATAATTTAGGCGGACATGGTTAATGTGGTAGTAAATACAATATTCAAATGAATTTTTTTTTAAGTTAAAAGTTTTTGAGGTAGTTTATTTTTAACTTCGTACTTGACTGCTCGTCGTTTCACGCTACACTTCCTGGACAAACGCTCTAATGTCCTAATTAATTACAAAATACTCATATACATGACTGTTATAAGACCTATCTGGACTTGCGGAGTAGAGCTTTGGGGCTCCACTAATTCATCGATTTCCTTTCGTACCCAATCTTTATAATTCAAAATACTTCGTAGAAACGCCAAAGCTCCTTGCTTTGCTACGAATAAAGCCATCTATAATGACATCAATGTCCCACTTGTTGCTGACTTTCCCGAAACCCGATATCAATCTTTTTATGACAATCTTGATTACCACATAAACCCACAAATTTCAAACCAAGCTTCCTTTTCGATTTCCAATAATCCTAAGGGCCGAAAAGGATGTCCTAGCGACCTTTTAAGTTGAATTGATAATTTGAATACTACCAGTGGGTCTCATCTCATGCCATTATTGATCATTCATTCTATTTACTAGTTGCATTACTATAATACAGATGTAAATTTAATAAATAATCCATAATAATAAATAAATAAATTTAAAAAAAAATTGTACTTGAGTCATGCAGTAGTTCTAATTGGAACTTTTTTGTTTAAGTGTTCATAATTTTTGTCTATTTCTGGACAGTAGGAGGACAATACACTTTTAAAAATTTTAAAACGATCAAAGAAAAAAATTATATCCGAAGAATAACTGATATACAATAGGTTCATTGATGGTATAGATAAGGCAACGTTAATTTTCCGTAATACAATACATCGGAAGTGTTACGTCAAGGATTAAATTTAAATAAGATATACTGGGGATGTTATAGGTGCTGGTGGGGTAACAAATCCAGCAAGCTTAGTATTTCATATATAATATATGAATTAAATATTTCACTATAACCTATATGATACCCTGTAAACAATACAGATATAAACCTATCAATATATACAATGTTAGTGCATGAAAATCAAATATAGTTTTATACTCTGACGATTTAAAATAAATAAATTGCTATATGTCATCCGTTTTTTTAGTGTTTACCTTTTGCACTTGTTATAAAATAATGTTTAATTAACTACAGTAATAAGCCTCAACAGTCCCACCTCTTATTAAATTAGCATTTACTCCTTTCAACAGATAGATTCCGATTCGATAGTATTAAATATATTGATGCAATAAACCATCAAATGTCACATTAAAATTTAAACTATTATTAGCAAGATAAGAGAAACCGTTGCTGATCATAGAAATACTATCGGTATCGCACGTACGCACGAAGGAGAAAGGAAATCCCGCGACAAAGTCGTTAAGATATCCTGGGACAATTGTTGGAGAGAATAAGGGAGGATATTCAACGGAGGGGACGTAGGTGAGAGGATCACATAATGCGATCCTACGGAGAGATCTTAAGGCCACTTTCCCCAAGAAACTTTCCTAGTCTTGAGAACTGTGCACTTAACGATTCCAAGTTAACTAAGATAATGAGGAAAATCTTAAGGTCTAATGATAATGAGGTTTAGTTAAGGAAATTCTTAATAAGAGGAACACGGGATCGTTTTAACGAGTGATAAAAGTAAATAATTTCAACTCCAGTTTTATAAATAAAAGAGAGGGGATTTTTTATTTTTAGCTTTGGTTGAAAATTAACTAATAATTAGCACCTTAATCACTTTCCCTTATTTATTGTGTAGTCACCTGTGGATTAACGGTTAGCATAACAACCTCCTTATCCCCAATTTACGTATTGCCTTTAAATCCCATAACAAACTTTCCCATATTTATACCCGTATCAAAGATCCTATTCCCCTCAAACTACGTTCCCATGTCGTTTATCGTGTCCCCTGCTCTACTACTAATTGTAACTCTTTCTATATAGGTGAAACCAAAAACTTCCTTAAAGACCGTATTACCCAACACAAATATGCCATTTCCTCCCGTAACCATACCTCCTCTAAACTTTCCGAACATGCCCTTTCTTTAAACCACACTTTTGATTTTGATAATACCTATATCCTAGCTACGGTTCCTAAACATGAAAAACGCTTCCTCTCTGAAACTATCCACATAAATTTAGATTCCTCCACTATCAATCTTAAGACTGACTCACATCACCTTTCCTCTACCTACTCCCAAATTTTTAACTTACTCAAAAAACCTTAAATTCTGTTACTTCGTCACTGATGTTTCTTTTGTTATCACACTATTGACATTTATGAATTTTTTTGTTCTAATTTTATTTATTTTATTTTATTTATATTAATATACGAATCTGTTAATTCGTATAATTTTTAGTTTTAATTTTATTTACATTAATTTTATCCATTTATTCACTTTCCCTCTTTTTTTCCTATACTCCAGTATAGATATCTTCTATATTTAACTTTTTGGCCGCTAGAGATCGCTTCTAACCCTTCCTCCTTCCTCCCTTAACGGTCTTTTCAGTATTAGTCAGCCGGCTTCTCTCTCCAAATCGGTACGTCCTTTCTTTATATTTTATTTATTATATCCTTTTCTCTTTATCCTTTCTCCATTCTTCACACTATTATTATTTCTCCCTTATCATTTTGGCATCCATCATATGTTGGTAATCAAGAGTTCATATTTTTAAGCACTAGTTTTAATTTTTCAAATTCATTAATCCTATCTACCTTTTTTCAAACAGCCATTGTACACTATTGTTACTGTACAATAGTTTTTCACTAATTTTAATTTTTCAAAATTCATTAATCCTATCTACTATTTTTCAAACAGTCATTGTACACTAATGTTACTGTACAATAGTATTTCTATTATTCACATTAGTTATTGTACATACAGTTCCATACTTTTCTGTAACATGTAACATCTTTAAGTCCGTTATCGTTCATTTTATATCTTTATTTTACTAGTTTTTCTTTATTCTTCATGTTCCAACCGTTTTTTGTATATGTAAATATTCTCATTTTGTTTCTTTTGTTTACCTCCTCCTTTCTGATTTTCCTTTATATTATTTTTACTTTACTACCCTTTCTGTACATTTATTTTCTGTATTTTATTTTATATACGTTATTTATAATTTGTCATTTCTGCTCATTCTCTTTAATTTTATTAAATTAATGTACATTTATTTTCTGTATTTTATTTTATATACGTTATTTATAATTTGTCATTTCTGCTCATTCTCTTTAATTTTATTAAATTTGTCTTACTTTATTATATCTGTCATTATTTTCATTTTCTTGTCATTATCATTAATTTTGTTATATCTGTCTTTATCTTAATTTTATTATATCTGTCACTATTTTAATTTCTCCTCATTATCATTATTTTTTTAAATCTATCTATATCTTAATTTTATCACTCGTGTCACTTTTTAATATTCGTTATCTTCCATCTTCATATCTGCCACTATTTTAAATTTCTACATTACTTGTCACCATATTATTGTTACTGTACATTTTTATAATTTTTGTTCTGTTTGTTTCTTTCTCATAGCCCTGAAGATGACCTACACTGTAGGTCGAAACGTCGGCACATAATTATAAGTTTATTACTTATTCAGTGTTCTTTCTGACTGCACCCCCCAACTATCTCCTTTACATTAAAAATCATTTTGGATGGAGAATCTTCTATCGTCGTACATTTCTACTTCTTTTATGCCATTAAAACTTATAAAAATAATTATTTGTATAAGTATTAATTATAATTAATAATTATATTATAACTAATAATACATCAGAACAACCTTAAATTTTGAAACTATGAATCTTAAGTTTTAGCATCACTTTATCCTTCTCGATTCCCAACAAAAATGTTCAGTAAACGCAAATTATGTTGGTTTTTTTTTGCTGCATAATTCATTTGAAATAATAATAAGATAAAAACATACAACTGAAAAAATTGGACGGAAGAGAATAAGGCAATCCGATACGAGAGATTGGTACAATATAATTATCATCAAGTTATTTTTTTTTTTTTGTATTTATGAAGAAAACTGAGAAAAGGCAAACGATCTGTCCGACAAGGCTAATCAATACGTCTGTCTCGCACCCTTCAGACGGCACCGTGGTCATAATATTTGATGGAACTATGGACTATAAAAAAAAGAAAGAAAAAAAAGATACCAATGCATTTTATGAAGGTTCAGTAATATTTCTAGAACAATTGCATAAGGAGATTGTTGGACTAGGATCACTTACGACCTCCAGATTTTACCCCTTTTTAAGGGTACCTAGGGGAGGGTCAGCAGATCCCGCAGGGTCCATCCATGTCTGATAACAGATTAAATAATATATCTGACACAACCGGATTTGAACCTCGGACCTTACCAGCAAGAAGCTCTACCACTTGTATATACATAAATTAAAATTTTAAAATTATTTAATTCCGTAAATATACGGAGAAAGAAAATTGCCTTATTTTAAACCCAAATTGAACCACGTCACAAGATATCATCTTCAGTAATCGATAGAGGCTGGATAATCCACATGGGGGTCTCCTTATCAAGAATTCATTCCTGATAACAGAATAAGGAATAATCTGTATCAGCCGATCTCGAATCCGAGACCTACAGATAAGATGCACGTTACTCCTCTCCTTTTTTTTCTTATGAAGCACAATAACGGAAAAATTCATTTTGATATAAGGATGTATGTTTAAACAAATCAGAGCGTTTTTAAAGAAGGATTACACCTACAGGTATAAACACTTATAGTATATTGTACTTAGTTTAATAATATACGTGTCGTAAGATAAAACTGTATTAACCAAATTCTGATATTAAACGAACGAAGTTCAAAACCGCGTTGAAATTAAAATAGAAATAAATCAAATACAGATAAGTTCAATCTATTTATAAAAAGAGGTGAACATTCAGGAAGTTTCCAAAAAAACGAGCAAAGATATCAGGAATTCCCTTCCTTCATATAGCTGCAGCTGCACTGCTTTTAAACTCAAGGGGATGAACAAACAGTATTTGGAGTAAGTCGCAGATGGCATACGGCCAGTTTCGGTTTCCTGAACGAATTGTTGACAAACAGGTAGGCATTCTAAAATAAATAATAATTTTAAAAACTCACACTTTAATAAGAAACAAAACAAAAAGTAAAAAATAATTTTAAATAAGCTTAAAACGAGAATTGAGTGAATAAGAATCTATTTTATCATAAAAACAACATGGAATGCTTTTTTAGATAATGAATTTACTCAAACCAATATCTGTCAATAAAATATTCACATTAATTTAACATCAAGCAGCACACGATTTTTCAAGATAAAATGATTTTTTTTTGTTCATTAATGAAGCGTGTTTTTTAAAACTATTATTTATTTGTTTCAAAATGCATTTACTTGTTCTTTACAGAATGAGAGTAAAAAAAAATTTTAATTCTCTTTTACCATAAAATGAAGTTGTTTCTTCATCGATCTATTATTACTTTAAACATAATAAAAATATTTTCTACTTAATTTTGTGACCTTTCAAAGGGTGTTTTTCAGTTTTTGTAACTATTATTTATTTTATACATTTTACTTCGGCTAGCTACAATAGCTTGCTTTTTAGTTTTTTTTAAACAATACTTTTTTTAATGCAAGCTATACAAAACTACCTAATTGATCCGGACAGTAGTCTAGACTTGTCTCAAAGATTAAACCATGTATGCTTTAGTACACAGCTTAGTACTTGGCACAAGACACCTCGGCACAGTACAGAAGGGAACTTCACGCTGCATGAGCGGTAGAGAGGATGGACTATGATGACGAATATTGGTCCAATAAAAGTAAGTTCAAAATAGCAAATCTTTGTTGTTTTAGATTCCTTTTTGGGATTTAAAATTCTTAAATAATAAAAAACAGATAGGAAGGAAGGGTTATTCTGGATATGCCAGAATTAATTTAGCCAGAGTGAGTTCCAGATTCATAAGGCCGGACCAGAAATTAATATCAACCCTTAGATCCAGCATTCCAACATGAGCTCATGAGCATTCGAGAATGCTGATCTGGCGCTTAATTAAATATTTATACATTGTTTGTAAGCCTTACATGTATATTCTAACACTTTTCCTTCCTTCTTGTACCTTTCAGTGCGTAGGGTATCGTCACACTCAAATTGTTAATAGAATATTTGATCAGAGTAGACTATACCTACAAAGAATTATAGATAGACTAGTTCCGATAAAAATAATAGATAACACAGCGATAATTTATATTTATGGAATTATAATTTCATAAATATAACTGGAGTTTCCTTATATCATATTTATTTTTTATTATAACTTATTTAGCGATATAAATAAGTATGGGTATCTATATACTATAGATACCCCTATAAATATCTTAGATTATCATATGAGAAGACTATAATAATCCGAAATAGCGTCAAAAAGTGGAAGATTCAAACAAGTCGAGGCTTTCAAGTAATAACACTGTAATGAAATTTTCAAATAAAGATCTGAGTAAATAAATTAATATAGGTACAATAATCAGTAAGTATCCATTCAATATTTACTCAAACATTTCTCACATGCTGTATCTTCACTATTATATGTATACTATCGTATAGTAGACTACTTCATTATCATTTAAATAAGCACCTGTAGCGTTCAAGAATATGTATAGTCTTCGAGTTATTTTATGAACCAAAGAAGTGTCAACGGTTTGTCGTGGGAACATGGACAAAATATTTAAATATATGGATAAACTCTTGAAAAGCTGTTATCATTGTTGATTTTATTTTATTTTTTTGGCCAAGGGAATTGAATTGTCTTTAAAATTATTAAATCGACAATTAAGGAGAAAAAAATGGTTACGGCGGAGGTCAACAATTTTATAATAATTTCATAAGTAGTGAAATTCTAGAAGCAGACGTTTTGACCCACGGATTTAAGTATGGAGATGTAATCAATTTAACCATTCATGATTTTTTATTAGCTAATAAAATTTAAAAAGAACTTTTATCCCGAACAAGAATTATATAATTTTATTAATCAAATCTACACATAAATTTCATAATGCATACATATATTTTTCATATTTAAATGGAAAATATTTGACTGGAAAATTCTAAGAATAGAATAAAATAATGACTTATTTATATTGATAAGAATGACTTATTTTGTATATTCGTTGATTCCAGCCTCTGACCATTTTACACTATTCATTAGATTTTCATCCATTTTTTCAATCATATTTATTTTTTATTATAACTTATTTAGCAAATCACAGTTATTTGGCCAATACCTTTCCAAAATCTTTCATCCACATCCTGATATCATTAACCCAACTCAAATTGAATATATAAAAGAAGCGTTAGATGTTCCCCTCCAAATGTCCCTTCCACCCAAAGCATTCCATCCTTCAGAAATATCCAACATTATTCACAGATTACCTTCCCGCAAAGCTCCTGGTCACGACCTCATCACAATTCATATCTTGAAACACCTATCTAGAAAAGCCATCCTATTCCTTACCTATATATATAATGCTGTACTCCGCTCCACATATTTTCCTGACCTCTGGAAATTCTCCATTGTAAAAATGATACCCAAACCTATTCTATTCGCTCCACTCTGGAGCAGTTTTGCTATTTGGGATCCATACTGGAAAGCGGAGGGACCACAAATGTGGAAGTAGAAAAAAGAATAACGAATGATAGGAAAGCAGTTGGCATGTTAAACTCTCTCCTATCGAGTAATAATATACTGGGAAGGACGAAGAAAGTGATATATAGTGCTGTGGTCCAAAGTATAATGATCTACGGCTCTGAAACCTGGGCCCTCAATAGAGTTCAGGAAAGAAGGTTGTTATCAGTATAGATGGACTTCTGGAGAAGATCTGCCCGAATATCAAGAGTGGAACATGTCAAAAATAGCGACATCAGGGAAAGAATGGAAGTTAACAAGAACATACTGGAGGTCATCGAAGAAAGAATATTGAAATGGTTTGGTCATGTGAAACGATGGACAGTAAACGGATCCCGAAATTGGTCATGGAGTGGGAGGCCGAGGGAAGGAGGAAGAGAGGAAGGCCTCGAACCCAATGGAAAGCTAAAGTGGAAGAAAGCTTGGCTGGGCATGGAATGACGGAGGAGGATGCGCTTGACAGGGACGAATGGAAGAGAAGGCCGAAAGAAGAATTTGTTTGAGGAAACCTTCATTTGTGAAGAAAATCCTTAAAAAAAAAAATAAGTATGGGTATCTATATACTATAGATACTCCTATAAATATCTTAGATTATCATATGAGAAGACTATAATAATCCGAAATAGCGTGGAAGATCTAATAATAATCGACAACAATTCAAACAATTCGAGGCTTTCAAGTAATAACACTGTAGTGAAATTTTCAAATAAAGATCTGAGTAAATAAATTAATATAGGTACGATAATCAATAAGTATTTCAATAATAATAATAAATAAAAAATAAAAAAAAATAAATAAAAAAAAAGAAAAACGGGCGTTGATGAACTAGATGTTTTACGCCCCTAAACCCAAGAAAACAAACAAACAATCATATTTCTTCGATAAGAAAAATAAAAACGATTAAAATCCTACAAATGAATTAGCCAACATCAAATTTTTCAATTTTAAATAAATTATGACATAACGGGAAGGATGTAAACATAAAGATATCAGGAGGTCCATTTGTGGAAGAAAATTCAGGTTGTGGGAATCTCCAATATATTATATTACTATCTAAGATTATATAAAGAGGGAAATTCTAAAGGACAAATTGCACATGGAGCTATTCTGAAAGGCGGGACATTCATCAAAAGACCAACTGAAAGAACTAAAACGAATACAAACACATTATGCCAGGAAAATGATTTATGTTTGATGTATATTAACATAGGGTGAGCCATGTTAGCCCAACAAACTTTTAACATAAGTAGAAAAAGTAAAGAAAAAACAAACCGGATGAAACTCTGGAAGATTTAAAGATATTAGATATAAAAGAAGAATATAGAATAGAATAAATAGAAGACATTGAAGATAGATCCAAATAAACTTACAAAGACTGAAGAAACTCTTGTGCTATGTGATTCTGAAGGATTAAGAAGTGTGGATTTGCGTCATTAGACTTGTTTAAATCACCCAAGACCCACCTAAGATTGGTAACGCGATAGCACTCTACATTGCCAAATACCCGACATATTTTTGGCACTTCTGGTTTTTTATAGACGAAACAATAGGAATCGAACGGTTAAATAGAGTATTTTTAAATAAGTAGAGTGATTTGATCGCCTGATTGACATGTTTAAACAACGTGCATGTTAATAAATTTAGTAACGTTGCCAACTGACCCTCCTATAACTGATTGGGGTCCATGGTACTAAAGAAGGCTATCATAGATTTATTTTACAATATATATCTTTAAAGTAAGTATGACTAAAAATTTTGTCGAATAAGAAATTTGTTATTCCATAATTTTAATCATCCTATCACACTCTGATCAAATACCCTATTTACATAAATCTTCTATACTTTACTTTTAAATACTATTATGTTATATATATATATATATATATATATATATATATATATATATATATATATATATTTTCTATTATTCATTTCTATAATTCATTCATTTCATCTATTTTATTATTCAATTCTCTGTCTATTATGACTCTTCTACAATTATCCTTGTATCTGATGAAACACTTTTACAATTTATCAGTAAACTCTTCCATACATTAGCTTTAAATAATACTGATATATCATTTATTCTATATTTTCCAACAACATTTCTATTACCTATTTCATTTATGTACCCTTTAAAATATTTTATCAAAAATTTTTATATATCATTATTCCCATTATTTCTTATTTGTATAACCTTCTTTATTGCTTATTCAATAATGCTCCACAATTATTCCCTCTGCTTTGTATATTTATCTAAGCATTCTCCGATTTTTATGTTTTATTACTCAGATACCTTGATGCCCATATGCATTTTAATATTTACCACTTATATATAATTTTAGTTTGTCTGTATTTTGTTTATTTGGCCCTGATAAAAGTTGTTGTTATTTAAGAGAATTTTTTTTCCTCCACCCAGACCATTTTCTTCCTTTTATGAGTAAAAAAAAACTTGTCAGTAAAGTATCAACAGTAAAATAAATTGAAAAGAAGCTTTTAGTCAGACTTCGATAAAACGTTATATTACACATTAAGTATTTGTTAAATACATTTTTAGCTGTACTTTATTATTTTTTAAATCAAATCTTATAGGGCATCCGATATTTCTAATCCTGAAGGCGAACATGGTTATAGATACTGGACAGTAAAAATAGAAGAGCTGCGATTTTATGAAAAAATGTTATGCTCATCTCCATACATTATCATATAATTGCTCTTCATCAAACTAATAGGATGCGAGTTAGAACCTCCTGTTCCTGAATTGAAGTTGCGTATCAATCCTAGTTCAGCATTCATCTAGTTTATTTTTAAAATAAGTATTATACAGAACTTTATTATATAACTATCCAGATAAAAGTTCAATATATTTAGATAGACTGATTTAAATATAACAACGCGTAGTTTGCCAAACGTTATCGAAGGACGCTACTGATAACGGGCATAAAAGCAAATCAATTGATAGTTCACTAATCTAGAAAAATGTTTAAAAATGAAGACAGTTTCATTTTTTGTATAGGAGTAAGAAGGCCAGATAAATAGTAATGATATGCAAGCATGAACCGGTAGATAGAAAAAAAATGTATATGATGTACTAAAAACTATTCCTGTTCGCTTGATCGTGATTTAAAAGGGCGTTATTAAAATTTGTATTACTGTATGATTTAAAATAAATAAAAACTGGAAAATAAATATTATTAAAATTTATTATAAATTTTAAGTTAATTTATAATAAATAAATTTTAAGCAAATTTACAATAAATAAATTTTAAGTAAATTTATAATAAATAAAATTTAAGTAAATTTACAATAAATAAATTTTAAGTTTCTATGACAACGGTTGTGCATGGAGATTTCACCACGTTTTTCCACCTTTATAGAGGCTGGTTGAGCCCCATGAGGGTCTACACAACCCTAGATTACACTACAGATCTACAGAAGGTCATTTCTGGAAGTTAACAGATCAAAACAATTATCTCTCACAGCCGGAATCCAACCCGGGACCTTCAACGCTCTATCACTGAGCTACACCATTCCTTAAATTGAAAGTATAAATGACTTTAATTTCCATCAACACCACTATGTATGTAATTTACTAAGCATTAACAATATTTACGATATCGCTCACAAATCAAAATATTGGAAATAATAAAAACGTAATTAGGTTAAACGAGTCATCAATGACGAATTTCTAATTACTTTTCTAAAAGGTTCCGTTAATTTTTATCAAAGCTTCTCATTAATGCGAAAGCCAATTACTTAATCACTAAAAGAGAAAAAGAAAAAACTAATATAATAATGAATGAATGAAATTAATAGAAAAATTTATTTTTGCAAAAACAAAAGCCGGAAAGTAACAATAAGATTAGCAAAAGCGACAGAAGGAAAATAAGTTATTAAAGTTGTTATATAACTTTTTTTATTGTATGTATGTTGCCTTAAGGATTATCACGTAACAAATTAAGCAAATAATACATTTTTGATAAATGAAAAGTTTTAATAAAAAAAAAAAAAAAAGCCTATACAACTACAGCTCTTGCTGGGTCTGTACTATTTGTAGGACAACGGTTGCGCAATGAGGTGATTTGTCCGATATCATGCTCTAGGTTTTACTCCTAATGAAGGGTACACACTTTATAGAGGCCTGCTGAACCCCTGGAACTGCAAATCCCACACAGGGTCCATCCGTGGCTATTTAACCCAGCACCGACAGCCTAGCAATTCTACAGACTGAGCCGCCTAATTTAGTAATAATAGTGAATTTAATTTTAATTACAAACTGAGTGCGTTAATCAGAGCACTATTTGTATATAAAATAGATTTTGGTTTACTCCTTTAGTAATAATTTACAAAAAATAATAATAATAACATTCCTTATAACTGTTAAATACATTCCTTAACTTTAATAAAATACATAATAGTGATTTTTTTGGAAAATGTATGTACTAAACAGTTATTGGAGAAATTTTCGTTGTTGTAAAATCATCATAAAAAGAATTAAAAAAAATGTTTAGTAAAACAGAGTTTTGATATTAGGGGGGAGCCCATGTTTTATTTAAAAAAATATAGTTAATAATTAAATGTAGATCCAAAATATAATGTGCCTCCCTACACATAAAGGAACACTTTAGGGAAATATACTGTTAACAAAATCGTTAAAAGGTGCCGACCCACATAGTACAGTTCCTGCTACAAGATAGAGGAATGCGTGGTCGTAAGTACAAGGTCTGCAAGTTTAAAATGTCGTTTATTTCTTAAAATATAATTTAATTTACAAAAAAAAGTATAATATATTTTATTTAAAGTACTGGCCCTCGCTTTCTACACATTTTGTCCATCTCTCGGGCAATTTATGGATACCATTCCAAAAGAATGCTTCATCTTTATTTGAAATCCATTCATCGAGCCATTTTCTTACATCCTCCAAATTGTTAAAGTGTTGCTCAGCCAATGAGTGTCCCATCGATGAGAATAGGTGATAATCAGAAGGCGCCAGGTCAGGTGAATACGGCGGGTGGGGTAGGAGTTCCCAACCAAGCGAAGAAATCGTTTCCTTAGTCAATCTGGCTGAATGTGCAGGAGCGTTATCATGCTGAAGAATGACTTTGGCGTGCCTGTGAGCCCATTCTGGGCGTTTTTCGATCAATGCGTGACTCAAATTGATCATTTGTTATCGGTAGCGGTCGGTATTGACTGTTTCGCCGGGTTTGAGAAGCTCGTAGTAGACTACTCCCTTCTGATCCCACCACACACACAGCATTGTCTTCTTCCCAAAACGATCCGGTCTTGCACTCGATGTGGATGGTTGTCCTGGCGTTACCCATGATTTTATTCGTTTGGGATTCTGAAAATAAATCCATTTTTCATCGCCAGTTACAACTCGATGCAAAAAACCCTTTCTTTCGTGGCGTAAAAGCAGCATTTCGCACACAATTTTTCGTTTTTCCATCTGTCGTTCGTCCAATTCATGTGGAACCCATTTTCCAACCTTTTGAATTTTTCCCATAGCTCTCAGGCGATCGGAAATGGCTTGTCTAGTGACATTCAACTGTTCTGCCATCATTTGTTGGGTTTGGGTATTGTCTTCGTCTAATAAAGATTGCAATTCGACGTCCTCAAACTTTTTTGGTCGATTTTCTCGTTTTTTATCAGTAACATCAAAATCACCACGTTTGAAACTTTGAAACCAACGTTCACATGTCTTGACGGTTGGAGCAAGATCGCCATAAGTCTCAACAAGAATTCGATGACATTCAGATGCCTTTTTCTTTTGATTGAATAAGAAAATCATGACATGCCGCAAATGCTCTTTATTTGGCTTAAAATTAGACATTTTTAACACCAAAGAAAGGTATGATACGTCCACGTAAACGACTTAAAAACAACTGACTTTTGTAAACAAATGACTAACAAACAAAATAGCGTTTAGAGATAAGCAAATCCTTCAATAGGCTAAGGGCGCATTCTATTGGAATTAAAACGACATTTTAAACTTGCAGACCTGGTAGATTGCAAGACAAGCCCTGATTGTGCGAGACTATGAATCACGAGATGGTATTCTGATACTAAAGCACGTGGGGAAAACTTAGATTCAATGGCGAGGATGATCAAGTTTTAAATTAGTAACAAAAAAAAAAGACATTAATTCATTACTTTGCTGAATAGAAAATATTACCATAATCAGCCTGTGAGGATAAGGGACACCATACAATACCAGAGAAGGCATTATTGAAATATTTTTTAAATAATATTTTGAAGTTATACAATATTGAAATTGAAACTGTTAAGGCAATTCGGTGCATGAGAAAAGCCCTAGGTATAATATTACACAAATCAAATAGATAACCAGTTACATAGATAAACTGTACCAACTAATACTCTAGTGAGAACCTCAGAAACCGTAAAAGTATAACTTTCATTATGTATTGAACTATATATATATATATATATATATATATATATATAGTTCAATACATAATGAAAGTATATATATATATATATATATATATATAGATATAGATAGCTATATCAGATATATATTTATATATAAACTACCACTTCAACCCATGAAGGATTTAGGGACTTATGTACTTATAGGAAAGCGGTAGTGAAAGGGGGAGATTTTTCCGAGATCACCACCAAATTAAGGGTGCACACTTTACAGAGGCTGGGTGAAGGTCTTTAGATCCTACAGGTTCTACCGGTGGCTGTTAACAGATTGGATAATTTACTCGACACAGCCAGATTTTAATGCGGAAGCTTCAGAATAGCCTTTCAGCACTCTAAACTCTGAGCTACCCAATTCTCAATTTATTTTGACTATAATAAAAAACAAAAAACGAAAAGACTGATAAACATTGAACTCAGAATATTCGGAATATTAAAATTATCTAATATCGTTAACGATCTCAAAAATATTGACGTAGATAGAAGCCTTATATTCTCAAAAGAAAATGGTACAACTTCATAAAAAAAAAGGTACAAAAAAAAAAAGGGAAACCTTTTGGATTGGGTTTACATTTTTTTCAGAGATTTCAGCAACAGTTTCCTTGTTTTTATATTTAAAAGGAAACTCACTAATTACAATGTCACTACAATACAACGATTGTGGCGTACATTGTACACATATTTATATATTAAATTTCTGTTTATTGTAATTTTTTAGTATATTATTTTTTTTTAGTCTTATGTATATATTTTTTTTCCCTATGAGAAGATACGTTTTAGTTCATTTCTAATTGTAGTATTCCAATAATGTAGCCGTATGGCCAGAAATATTTCTATTAATTTCTGTACAATATTGTTATTCTTAAGGGATCTGGTGCCAAATTAAATTATTTTTCTAATCTATTATATTCTATATAAGGTGATGAAAGTTGAAGATGCAGCATCGACTTCCAACAACTGATAACCTGGCGCACCGGTTGCAATGCAAGGCCATCGCCCGTCCCTCAAATAGTCGATGAACCAACCATATGCCCGCTATGTTCCTGTGCCTAGTTCATTTGTATTTTATTTTTAAGTACAAGTGTCAATATTCAGAATCTTTGAGTAGAGTCACAAATGTCCTTTGAATTTAATGCCTTCTAGTAAAAAAATTATATCATTTTAATATTAAATAATTTAAATACTGTTATACGGTACATTAACTTTGTAATCCTTTATAACTTTAAATCTTACTAATATTATAAATGCGAAAGTTTGTATGTTTGTCTCTCTTTCAAGCAAAAAGTACTGAACGGATTTGGATGAAACTTTACAATAATATAGGTTACAATTCAGAATAACACATAGGCTATAGCAAGCGCAGATTTAGGGGGAGGTACGGGGACACGTGCCCCTCCCCCGACAGTTTTCGAGGTACTGTTGAGAATCCATTATAGTACATAATGAAAGGCAAATCACATGATCACAGTTGTTAAAATAACAGAAATAACATGAGTGAAACTATTTGTTTTGATATCCTACTAATATTATAAATGCGAATGTTTGTATTTATGTTTGTTACTCATTGACGCAAAAATTACTGAACGGATTTGCATGAAACTTATTGAGTAAAATAGGTTATACATCATAGGCTACAGCAAGGGCAGATTTATGTGGGGGCACGGGGGCATGCCCCCCCCCGTTATAGTACATAATTAAAGGCAAATCAGGAACTTAGCATCTTGAATTCTGTAGATAGGTTCTTTGCATAGTTTAAGAAAGAAATTTGGATAATTCCACCCCAAGGGTTTCTCCTTTAATATAAAAGGGGTTTAAAGGTTGTATGGAATCCGTCAGTTTTGAAGTTAGACATCTGAAATTTTGGATGTACGAGTAAATTATATTAAAAAAAATAATTAAATTATTTATTTAAAATGATCTGTCACGGAACTTTAAGTGGCAGACCAAATTCCACGCGAGCGAAGCCGCGGGCAAAATCTAGTAAGTTTATAATTCTAAAATCTATAGCTACAAAACATTCATTCATTGAGTATTGAGGAACATAACAGAATTAAAGCTTTGTAAGTAATTGTTAAATAAAAATAAGTCAACATGATCTGCAGTATTATTCCTATATTCTATATGAATTTTAACATCTTTTCTGTTAACGTGCCACAAAACATAATTATTCATCTACATCCCTTACAAACATTTTAAGACGAAATATAGGTAAAAAAGTAAAGGTTTGCTAGGAAAATGGGGTATATCTCATGTATGTATTAGGGATTGTTAGTGCTATTAAATAAATGTATTGAAGTTTGCAATTCAAGTTAAATAAAATTATATTTATAGCGATGGATCCATTGTGATCTGGAGACCCTCCTGGGGATTAAAGATTTATTTAGGAGTTATTTAAAGTGAGTACCCTGAATTGGGAGGGAAGCCAGTCGTTTGAACGTGATCCAGGACAAATCACCTTACTGCACAACCGTTGTCCTAGAAATAGTACAGGAACCAACTAACCCTTAATGGTTTATGTTATTAACCCTTAATGGTTAACCCATTAACCCTTAATGGGTTGGTTGTAGTGGTATAGATTTTTTTTCTCTTTCCATTCCAGTAGTTTCACAAATTAGAAGGTTTTGCTGAAAGCAAGAGGTAGTTCAATTTCCGAGTAGTTTGGATTCAAATATAGATTTTGCATGTTAAATAAATTTGTAGTGGATTAATTAATTAAACTAAGGACTTTATCAAAATCGATTTTCACATTGGTTACTTCAATTGTAGGGAGAGAGCGGGGTAACTTAGTGTGTATAATGTGAGTTATTAAACTGAAGGTTTCGGGTTCAAATCCGGCTATAGTAGATTGGTTAAATTTAAAGTTAAATTTGTTACATAACGCCTTGAATAGATCCTGTTGTATCTACATCCTGGGGCTCCTCCAGCCTCTATAAATGGAGTACACTTAAGTGAGGGGAAAATTTGGCGATTGAGCGTGATCTCGGACAAATTTCCTCCCTGCACAACCGTTGTCTTAGAAACAGTATACTCTCTAGTAGTACAGGTTAGGTTTACTTCAATGGTGACAATATAACATAATTTTATTTAACTTGAAGCCAGCGTGGCAAACATAAAATAACCTATTTCAAACCTGTATACATTTATTTAATAGCACTAACAATCCCTAATACATACATGAGATTTACCCCATTTTCCTAACTTTTACTTTGTTACCTATATCTCATCCTACAATGTTTGAACGGGATGTGGGTGGAAAAGTGTGTATTGTGGCACGTTAACAGAAAATATGTTCAAACTTTATATAATGTTAACAGTAAACCAGAATCGTATTTAGTGAAAAACTGAAGGTAAAGTGAGAATAATCATGAACAAAACATCTACGAAGAAGATATAATATTAATAAACTAGATGGATCATTGCCATCAGCCTTGGGGAAGGAATAATTCAGGAATCAGAATGGTGATGAGATGATGATAGTTGATGGCTGATGAGATAATCAATAAAATATGCAATCAAAAGAATAAATTCTAGTGAAGTGGTTAACCTAAAGGCCTACCATACGTGTTTGCATCCCAGCAGGTGGCCTTGGATTTTTTTAAAGGGAGTAAAAATGTCTTAGTTATGCCATCCTTTGTAGGGGACATAAAATGGTGGTGTTACTACTTGTTAATGATCCCTGTCCTAATTATACCTGGATTGGCAAAATTTAGGACTCCCATTTTAGCTTCTTCCGATTAGCCATAACAGCATAAAGCGGCGTTAAATGAAACACAATAAATAATACACACAAGGGTTCTAGTTTCAGGATAGTATTGCCCTAGAGCTTAATTACAATAAACGATAGAAAGCTATGTCCTTAAGAAGAATATAATTTTAAAATTGATACCTAATGAATTAAGAAATGGTATAGAAAGTAGCTTTTCATTTTTACAAAAGTAGCCATTTCAGTTATGACCAAGAGTTTCGAAAGTACTCGGTGGAAAGTGAGTTAAGTAAGAGGGAAAGGGCTTGCATTCACGAAGCACAAAGCCGAACCCTTTACTCTCGTATGCTTATTGGCCAGGCCTGCCAACCACACCTTCCTTAAAAGCGATGCCTAACAACTTCTGTCCTAAATTATGGCGTCTATACATGGAGTTCCTCCGGGTTTGTCTTCTTATGGAAAGTTATTACAAAACAGTTCGGAGTAAATAATAAAACCACTTATCAAATAAATTCACAAAGTAGACTGACCACGA
Source organism: Arma custos (assembly GCA_037127475.1). Lineage (NCBI taxonomy): Eukaryota > Metazoa > Arthropoda > Insecta > Hemiptera > Pentatomidae > Arma > Arma custos. The sequence continues at coordinate 73,731,036 of CM073764.1, forward strand.
AATGACTCTTTTAAAGCCTGTATTTAGAGAGAGTTTATAAATTTTATTAGCACTACGTGTAAGGACAAAATGATAACTGTAATTTAATACATTTTAAATAAAGAAATATAATTTGAGGCGCTTATAGTGTACCAAAAGCGGATAACTGAAAAATTTTTAAAATTGACTATTTCATATTTCATGTTGAATATCATTTCATTTAGACGTGTAATGTCTTTTTTTCTCGTTGAATATTCTTGAAAATATATAATATTCAATGATGTATTAACACTCTGATACTCATTAAGATCTTATGTTAATATAAGAGGTGTTCAAGATAAAATGCACTAAAATTTCAAATTTCGACTTTTTCACATTTTTCAATTATTATTCAAGAAATTTATGAACAAAATAAATATTTTTATTAAAACCATTTTAATTATTCATTTATCCTCCTATTACTTTTAATCCCAAGAAACCTACATTATACAAATATAAGTGATATGCTGATATGAAGAATTACATTTCTTAAGCAACTAATTAATTTTTTTATTTATTTCATAAAATTATTGTGCTAAATATTTTTCTAAATTTCAATAGACTGAATAAAAAAATTAATAAAGACAAGTAGTGATAAAGCAGCCTCAAAAAGTATAGATTCTCCATTATGAGAAAAAAAAATGGAAAAATAAAATTATGAATTGATTAAACACTAAAATATACTTAAACGCATTGAAAGCAAAAATAAAAAATCGAAAAATTAATTTAATTAGTAAATTACTTCTGGCATAACGACCGAACGAAATTGTAACTTTTATTTCGTTACTTGGCTAAAGATAGGCACGAATCAGAAAAGATTAAGAAAACCAATACACACGTATATTTGCTATCATACATTTATTATATATTATAATAAGATTAATGATTGCAAGTAACTTGTTAAAACTGCGAGTACTATATGAAATGATTTTCTATGTTTGGGACCATACTTTTTTCGAATGATGAAACTATTGATTGAAACTGAGAAATTGAAATGTAGTTTATTGGAATAAAAATAAATGAAAATGTAATTAAATATATAAAACAATATAGATATTGTACTAGAAGCAGTTAAGTGGAGATCTCTGTTCTATGTTTGAAATCCACCATCGATCGGGGCTTCTCCAAGGTCGCCTCAACAGATAGCAGAAAATCCAATATTCCTGAGATAGAACTTCTGAGTACTTAGCAGGAATTTAAAAAAAATCTCAATCCTTAAAAAAATTTTAATGGAGAAGATATTGCATAGGTGAGAATTAAACAAATCATTGGAAGAAAATGGTCAGAAATTAACTCTTAAATATTGATATACGATTTATAAGAAAACAACGTTTCAAGCTCACATTGCAGATCTTCTTCAGGATTGGTTGGACAAGATACAAAAATATATGAAACTTTATTAAAAGGATTATGAAAATTATTGCCTATCCAGCACTAAAGAAGACTTGCAATGTGGGAGGGAATGTTTTGTACTAGCTTTTGCCCGCGGCTTCGCTCGCGTAGAATTTGGTCTTCCACATAAAGTTTCGTGAAGGATAATTTTAAATATATAATTGCTGTAGCCTATATGTTATTCTGATGTATAATCTATATTGCTGCTAAGTTTCATCCAAATCCGTTCAGTAGTTTTTCCGTGAAGGAGAGACAAACATACAAACTTTCACATTTATAATATTAGTAAGATATCAAAACAAATAGTTTCACTCATGTTCTTTCGGTTATTTTAACAATTATGATCATGTGATTTGCCTTTTATTATATACTATAATGGATTCTCCACAGTACCTAAAAAACTTTCGGGGGGGGGGGGCACGTGCCCCTGTGCGCCCCTCCTAAATCCGCGCTTGCTATAGCCCATGTGTTATTCTGATTTATAACCTATATTACTGCAAAGTTTCATCCAAATTCGTTCGGCAGTTTTGCGTGAAAGAGAGACAAACATACAAACTTTCACATTTGTAACATTATAGATAGATTTAACGAATTAATACTTTGATCCCCACCTGGACCATTTTCCTTCCAATGTGCATAATGCCAACTGATAATTATTCAAGATAAATCATTACTTATTTAATTATTGCTCATTGTCTTTTGTTTAATGGCTACTGATAAAACAGTATAACTAATGGCAGCGTTAAGGTGCGAATGCGTTGCTAGCGTCATATTTTGGATCATATCCACAAATGCGCTCGGCAGTCATCTATGAGAGACTTCTTCTTTTAGTGGCGCGACAGATGCTAAAAGCGATCCTTGGCCTGCCCAATCTCCAAGCTCTATCTGCTTTGGTCCTGAGCCTGTGAGGAACTTATTCTCAGTTTCTTGAGATCTCCTTCCACCTGCCCCTGGGTCTCCCTCTACGCCTCACTCCATCAGGGCAGTTCTCGAACACTCTTCTAGCATTTCTTTCTCCTCCCATTCTCAGCAAGTGACCCAGCCACTTCATTCTCTGTAACCGGGCGAAAGAGGAGATCGTCATGTCATCATAGCTTTCATATAACTCTCTGTTTTTTCTTATGCGCCATACACTGTTTTCCTGGACGGGCCCTACGATGCGTCTGAGGATACGCCTTTCGAATCTATCCACTAGATGTGCATCCTTCTTGTTTAGGATCCATGTCTCGCAAGCATATGTCACTATTGGCCGAATCAGCGATTTATAGAGAGTGATCTTAGTTTTGAGGTCGACATTTTTGCTTTTCAGCAAACTGGTAATAGCAAAGTATGCCCGATTCCCAGCCATTACTCTTCTTCTATTTCATCTAGTTTGCCGTTGATGACAGAGCCAAGGTATTGGAAACTGTTCACCACCTCGAAGGTATGTGTTCCCATTAGGTAGAGTTGCTGCCGGCGAATTTGCTGATTTTGCCTTCCTCTTCTCAGCACCACCAGTTTCGTTTTTTCCTCATTTATTATTAACCCCCAACTTTTCTGCTTCAGACTCGAGCCTTTGCAGGTTGTCCTTAATACTAGATAATGTCCTTCCAATAATTACCACGTCATCTGCATAGGCGAGTACCTGCGTTAGTCGATTAAAAATATTCCCGCCTCCAGTAAAAAGTAATCCTGCTCTTTCCATAACTGCCTGCAGGGCAATGTTGAATAGTAAAAGGGCAAGAGGATCTCCTTGTCTTAGACCATTTTTTATTTCAAACTGTTCCGACAGTCCCCCTCTAATGCTTACTCGACAGTATGTGTTTTTCATCGTGCACTGAACGAGTTGTATTAGTTTCCCAGGGATCTCCATCTCCTGCATGACTCTGAACAATTCTTCCCTTATAATTGAGTCATATGCTGATTTAAAATCTATGAACACCATCCACATTGTCTGGTCGTACTCCTTCACTTTCTCGCAGATAATTTTTGAGGTCCATATCTGATCAGTGGTCGACCTGTTACTGTTCTGAAACCTCCTTGGTAATCTCCCAGCTTCCTCTCCACATTTGGCAGAAGTCGATTATATACTGCTATTGAAAACACCTTGTATGCCGTGCAGAGAAGTGTTATTCCTCTGTGATTAGAGCATATCGAAGGGTCGCCCTTTCTCTTGTACACTGGCACTATGATGCCTTCGCACCACTCCTTGGGTATAGTTTCTTCTTCCCAGATCTGTGCTATGAGGTCGTGGAGTTTTTCTAGCTCGATATATTTCATCATTGAACCCATTAAACGAAAACTGAAATCCAAAAAAAAATTGAAAAAATTCAAATATATCGACGGTCCCTTCGTACAAAGCGACAAATCAAAAATTGAGGTTACAGGAGTGCTAAAGAAACGCTCTCCTGTTAACAGTTTTTGACGTGTCGCTTTGTACCGTCGATATGTGTATTTCATATAAAATTATTTTAATTTCGATTCTTCGATTCTCTGCAGTGAGACTAAATAGTTAACTCCTAAAAAGTTATTTCCAATTTTAGAGATGAATCAAAATTTAAAGTAGGTGAAACCACTTGGCATTTATAACTAATATAAACTTAATTGGTTATTAAAAATCATATCACAGATAAGTATATCAGTAAGGTTCAGAAACTATAATTTTTTAAATGGTAATATAACTAATACTATTTTTAATCAAGTTTTAATCAAATAGATCGTACACGATATCTTGGGTAAGCTACTCCAAATATAGGCACACGACTCGGCAATTTACATAAGCATTACGAAAACACAATGCACCACTTTCTCCACCTGAACTTACAGGCCAAGATCAAGTTCAGTGAAGGTAACATTAAAAAGTATTCAACCCCGAAAGATCGATGCAGTATCAAGGATGCTAGCAGAATCGATTATAATAATAAAAATGTATGTTATAATTACTTTCTATCTGTAGTACTGCAGGAGTAAAGGAATTCGAAAACTATTATGTAATGCCCCATGTATCATTGTAATAATTTCCAATCAAACGTAAAAAGTCCAAATATATTCTGTTGATAAAAATATATATTTTTTTAGGATGTAAATACAATATTTATCATGGCACACAACATTTTACTACGAGCACCAAATTATTACATTATAATATATGATATATAATCAATGGTTAATAATATAATAGCTGGTAAATAATCAATGGCTTATAATAATTAATCGGTGATAAATAGGGGGGAATATAGGTTGAGCATGATCTATCACCAACCTGCCCAACCGAGGTCCAAGAAACAGTAGTCTTTTTTTTACCATGTACTGAACCCCAGACCTTTCACGGGTGGCATAGGCTTAATTGTTAATAAATAATTAATGGTTTAATAATAATATAACATTGTGAACTAGAGATATATATTCTCTAGTTATACATCCGATCCAAAAAAATTTTTTTTAGATAGGGGAAGAAAGAAAAAAGTATTCTTTAATTATCAAAACCCTAGTAGGCATGTATGAAATTGAAATAGATAAATTGATTATCAAATCGCTTGCGCATATCAATAAATGAAAACGGATAATGAATGCATACAACAGCTAAAAGTAACTGGATACGATGTGTAGACAATTTAAGATTATTTTTCTTATTTTCGATCTCAAGACTGTATCAGCAAATCTTCCAATAGACAATTTCCATAGATTAGTGATTCAGCTAATATCTAGGTTATAAAAAAATATTATGTAATGACGCAATGTGTGACGCAATTTAATTTTTGGTGCAAATGTTAATTCAACAAAAAAATATGAAGCGAAAATGGTTTTTATATATCTTATATGGTATTTTAATGAATGGCCATTTCTTCAAAAATACAACTAACTTAAAATCGTCAGTCGATGGCAAAGAAAATTAATTTTAAAATTCATTCAGACTCATGCGCACTAGACAAAACACTGTTATTTTCAAAATGTATGCAACATAGGCAGTTTATAGGTTTCACGATCTATTTAACATTTTCTTTGTTTCTTTTTTATTATGATTTGAAATTCTACAGATAAATGAAAAGAAGATATAACAGAGTGACAATTGAAAATTCATTCTAAGAAATATAGTACACAGTAAAAAAAATCTCGTAGAAGTATTATTTTTTTTTGCTTTTCTTGTAGCATATTCAATTAAAATATTTATATCTACATATCGGAAGTAATATTAATATGATGAATTACCACCTGATTATCAGTATGTATGTAGACGTTACAAGAACACTGTTGTAAAGTCAACACTAAGGCGGTATATTGTAAGATAATAACTCATAAATGAACTATCTTATTTCATACATAAAATTTAATAACTTCTTTGAACAGCTCAATTTATGAGTAAATTTATGGGCTGTATAAAACGCTTTATACTTATTACATGGTGCAATTGTTTTGTTTTTTCCCATAACGCTCAACTCTTTACAGGTGAAAACAGTGCTTATAAAATGAAGTTATTTTCAGTCCAATAGAAAAACTTCGCAGTAACTTCGACCTTCCTCAAGACACGATTTACATGTAAACAACATCTGATACATACAATGGCGATGTTAGATTTATTCAGACAAGAGACTGAAGTAATACTTACAGTTACGGAAATGAGGTTGTCAGAATTAAATAAAAAAATAAAAAATAACAGGCCACGGAGGATATATTTAAAACACTATACACATATTTCTTCAATCAATCAAGATTTGGGATCTTTCGTGAGCACCTGAAATCGTACATCCTCAGGGCTTCCTTTGTTATGTCCCTTCCGAAGGTCGGCAAAACCAAGGATTTTACACTGTTTTTTTACAAAAACCTGTGGCCACCTACCGGACTACGAACCCGCGAACTTGGTCTATTCTGGTCTTGTAGGTTGTCATGTTAACCATTACTCCAAACATTCCCTCTTTAGTATCAATAAATTTTCTATAAAATGAAGTTCTGAAAAAGTATGAATAAGAACAGACTATTCTTATAGCTTTCGCCGGTAAATATGGTACTATATCGCACTTAGTTTAGTGAATATAGTATTTGGTCAAAGTAAAAAGGTACTATATGAATACTAATTAGGGAAGTAATTACCAAGGATAATAAGAAACAATTAACATTTAAAACTGCTAAATGACCTCTATACCTAAAATCGAAACTTTCTAAAATATAGAATATTTCTAAAACATAGAGGTATCTTTCGGCGTGTTAATAGCTGGATTACCAAAAAATATAACCATATATTTCAGATTTAACAGTATTTAAAATAGATTTAATAAAATTGTTAATGGAAATTTTTAATTTGCTTAATTAATTGTCTAATCTCCATTTTTGAGGTAGTTTTATTTATAGCCAATAAGCACATAGGAGTATAGATAAAATTAATGCACCAGCTTATTTATGCACTTATTAATAATTCTGTTTATCATTTTCTTTTGAAGTGTATTTTCCATGTGGCCCACGTGCACCAGACATTTTCTCAACTGAGAAATTTGAATAGATCTGGTAATTACATAAACCTAAGATTTTTTTAAAGGATATTCATTATATAACCAAGTCATGATGGTTGATTGGGAAAATTGATTTGACACTAATTGGAAAAGATAAGTGTCCACAAATCAACACGCGTAATACAAAAAAAAATTAAATGATGATTTCTTAAAATTAGAATAAATCATTGCTAACAATGTTTTTGAAATTTCCAACATAAAAGAAATTGCATAAGATTTTTCTGGAAAAGATACATCGTCAAGCTAATTGCTTTAAAATTGTAAACTACATAAGAAAAATGAGTGATTAATAGAAATGTATCAGTATATAAATAATAATCATTATACTAAATATTGACGTAATATTATCATAGGTGTAAATCGGTACAATTAATTGTTGTTGTTTTTCAATTCGAGTTGCAGTTCATTAACATGGAATCACGAAAACATTTGACCATAATTCGGAAGTCGTATCAATGAATTTAATACGCCTAGAAGCCAGATAGTATTTTAAAGAGGATCATGAAATTGACGTAAATATATTGCATAAACGTTATTTACAGTTTGCCAGAATCAATAGATGACGTCTATTTTTGAAATATTATTAAAGATATGACAAATGTATTTTTTTTTTAATTAGAATTTTATCATTTTGAATATATTCACCAACATGTAAACAAAAAATAAAATAATAGTTATGAACAGAAAAGTTCAGGCCGTATTAATTGAGTTTTTAAAACGGAGCATCCTATTCCTTTCTTTGTTTCAGAGGGACAAAAGAAAAGCTTTCGATTAATTGATAAAAAAAAATTGTAAATCTATACTCTTTGCGAAGGCCTTTGTAATTTTATATATATTCTACGAACTTTAATAAAAAGTACTTGTTTATCGAATAATGAAAACTTATCCTTCGAAATAATTGTATTTATAAATATAAATAAATAAACTCGTTTACTTTGATATCATATATCCGTTTTTTTTGGTAGGCTGGAGTTTTAATGATTTAGCAGGTCCAGAAACATTCGATTTAAATTAAAACAAATGGATTAAATTTCAAATTAATATAAACTAGAGACCCGGCCTTGCACGGATAGTAAGACATATTATGTCATGTTTTGTCTATATAATGTATTTTATTATGTTGATATTATAACCATAAAAACTAAACAAAATATTTCTTTATATAGGAATTTATTTTCTTGTGCGTTAAGTTTTTGCGATAACCCATAAGCTACTCATTTAAATTATATGGTATAAAATATTTAAACTGAATGATAATTGTTGACCTTGATAATATATGTGGAAGAAATTGGTCAATGAATTTCTCTTAGAATAGGAGAAAACTTTATTACGTAGCCAACGTTTCGACCTACTTTGTTCAGGACTATATGCAAAGTACAGACAATTAAGAATAAAAATGGTACAAATATATTAAAACATAGTAAATATAAATAAACAAAAGTATGGTGAATACAGGTAATAAAAATAAAAATGATAAATATTGCACAGCAAGGTAAATATAAATGTTAAAATGTATGAGTGTATAGTATAAAACAAAGAAGTGCCAGGAAGGTATTAAAATACATAATGAAGAATAAAAAAATAATAAAACAGAAAGTGTTGACAAATAAAGAATAAGGTAATAAAGATAAAAAATAAAAACTGAATATTAAAATGGGAAATATAAAAAATTATAAAAATGATATGGATAAATATAGAAAATGATAAAAAATACAGTAAGAATTAAAAATTGTAAAATTATAAAAAATTCAGAAAATTATAATTTTATAATTTTTACTGTCCAATCTTTTCTAATCATTGTTACTTGATTCAATAAATTTTTTGTTAAAAGTTATTTGAATAATAATAATAATGGATATTTTATTTATTCTACGACAAGTCCCTTTAGAATAACAATACAGTTATTAATTTATAACCTAATATGCCTTAGAGCATTACCTCTAATAACAATATTTAAAAAAACAGAGTAGAAGAAGGAAAAGAAAAAAAAATTCAAACGATATACAATAGAGAAACAATTGATAGTTACATATGTTACAAATTTTATTGCAAAAGTAAATATTATTTAAAATTAAGTTGTTATAAATCATATAATTTTTTATAAAATATTATTTTGAATGCAGTTTGTATTATTTGTATTAATAATAAAATTTCGTAACAACCTATCATTCGACAATTATAAAAAAAAAAAAATAATAATTACAAAGTGAGGTATCTGTTCCGCAGGTTTTCCCTTCGAGTTGAGTGACAGGTTTTAACTGTTTGTTCCTTTCATTCTTAATGTTTTCCAAAAATACAAGTTACAAGTTATCGTCAGGAAAAGAGAATATAATTATAAGCAATGAGAAGGTTTCGGTAGTAAGTTCATAGAAAAAAAAAAAAATCAACTAAAACTTCGAAGTATAAATGGTATATGTTTGCTGGAATGTTCATTTCTAGACGAAATGATTACAAAAGTATACGTATTTCCGGTAATTACATTATATTTTCCATAATAGAGCTCATGATAACTTGTATATATTGAAAGTGAAACGAATAAAAAATTAATTTTGTTGTGACTTAATTCTTAGCGACAAACTGCGGAATAATTATCATACAATTAACAAAAACATTTTATTTACGACTTCATGAGGGCTTAAAACTTACAAGAAATACTAATTAGTACTAATGGCGAAGCTGTACAAGAAACGTGTTTTACAACATTAAAAGCACTTTAATTAATTAAAAAGTTTAATATATTTATACTCGAGACAATTATCCTCGACTCGGGACTCGAAGAATGTTTCGCTGAAGTTGATAATTGGGAAGTGGAAGTGAAAGACGACGAAGAGCAACGAACCCTTCGCTACGAGTTGAGTCACAAAAGGTAACAGAGCTTGATAAAGAAACAATGCTTTGACAAGTTCATTCTAAAAGGCACAACAAAAGGGAATCCAAAATTAAACTTAGGTATTCTGAGTAAAATGCCATTGTTTTAAAAACTTGTTTCAGGATGATAATTCAAGGAATTATTACTAGATTTCATGAACAATGGACGATGAAAGCAGTAATCAAACATGTCTATAGGACAATAAACCTATTATTTAAAAAAAGTTTCTACGGAATACTAAAATTTTTATCGAACGTGGTACAAAAAACAAAAACAAGATTACTAAGGCCTTTCGAGGGGATAACGGAGCAAGAATTTAGGAGTGAATTAAAAGTAATTATTTATTTAGTTCGATTTTAGCATTAACAAATACGACTATTGAATGCCCAAATGTTAGTTTTAACTTGATACAAATTTATTTATCTTTTTAAAAATTATATCAATTCTGCAATCAAAAGGAATCCACTGGATATGCCATAAGTAATAGTCTCTAATTTTTTTTTTTTTGTTAGTATATTCTAAATCTCAATAAGTCACTAATAGTTTTGCAGTAACTGAGTTGAATATGGTTCATGTGTCCATGATGTAATGCATGGAACTACATGACTGAAACAATTAGTACACAGTGATGAAGGTCACAGAATGACCTGAGGCGTTCTTTGACCTTCATCACTGTGTAAAAATATTCATGATAAGGAACGCAGTAGCTTAGTGTGAAGAGTTTTCGTGCTGAAGGTCCTGGGTTAAAATCTAGCAGTAGCAGATAAATTATTTAATCTTTTAGCAGCCACGGATGGACTCCGTGGGACCTGTAGACTGAGGCTCAAACTTATATAAAGTGGGTACCCTTGATTACGATGAAACCTGGCGATTGAGCGTGATCTTGGACAAATTATCTTCCTGCACAACTGTTGTCTTAAAAAAAATTGTAGTCTCTACCATGTAATGATGGCTTGTAGTGGTACAGGATTTTTAAGTTTGAATGATAGTTTAATTAATTTACGTTCTGCGATTAAGTTTCTCAAACAAATATGGCCGGCCGCTGAATTTGAGATTTTATGTGTGAAATATCCCTTGAGCTCCTATATATATATATATATATATATATATATATATATATATATATATATATATATATATATATACATACATATATATATATATATATATATATATATATATATATATATATATATATACATACATATATATATATATATATATATATATATATATATATATATATATATAATATTATAATATATATGCATATATAATCTTGAGTTTCAGTCTTTTATTTCTTTATTAATTTTTCAGGCGACGTTTAGTTTTAGACTGGTTAGTCTCATATTCATGCCCTGACAGTGAACAAATGAGCTTTTTAGTAAAAAACATCAAACAGCACACTAAAATAGATGTAAAATGACCTGTGTAAGATAGGGTGTACTTACATGTTCTAAAGAATGAATCAGTTTTTCATTAATCTGTTGCCTCTTAAAACAGCATAAATTGTTTGTATTGTAATTGCTGTGATCAATGAACAAGTAATCCATTTTTTAGGAACAGCAGTTTATTTAATTGTTGAATCATATTAGATTATTGTTATTTTTATATATTATGAATTGATTAAATTTGCATAACACGAGCTAAGACCCTGAACATCCGATTTTTTGTTTACAGCGCGATTTCTATATTTCTCTATAGTTATCATCTCCTTTATATTCCGTTTGAAACTATTTTTCTCTTGGTATATTATTTTAGGTTTATCAAATTTAAAGGTATGTTGTGTATTTCTAAAATGTGTAGTGAGAGTTGTTTGATTTGGTTTATTGGGGTTTTTTATTATTGAATCACAACTATATTTGTGTTGGTACACTACGTTTTAAGTATTGTTCCGAAATAGGATTTACCGCATTTATCTTCACATTGTATTTCGTACACGACATTTGATTTTAGCTCTAATTTATCCGAATCTTTGGTTTTTGTATACAGTCTTGACACAGTTGTTTTTGAAGGTAATTGCGGAATCTTTTTTACTTTTATTACTGGTGAGTGTTTTTGCTAGTCTTTCTGACAGTGTTGGTGTATAAGGTAATGTATAGTATTTTTTAGGATTTGTTTCATTTAGGTTGTTTTGGTTAGAAAGTGTTTTTGTTGTTTTTAATAAATTGCGAAGGAGGCTGAATATGTTGAATATGTGAATATGTTGAATCAACGAAAATACAATAATTATAAAATAGTCTCCAGTTGTTGAAGATCAGACAGGATAATTGACGGAATCTAAACTAGCCCGAGAACTGACCTGTACCAAGGAGAAACAGTTGCAGCCTCCAGTGTAAAAGACATCTCATCCAGCTGCCATACTTAACTGTTACCTCACGAATCAAGAAATAATTAATCTCGAAGGGTTCGGTTAATAAAAATTGTTAATTAGGTAAAATTAAGTTCTGATGGTTATTTAATCGGGGCAAAAGTAATAGTTACAATAATTAATTCATAAAAAATATATTTGTTTTCTTTTATTAGTGGACCTATTGTTTTCGTGATTAATTTCTTTTTTTTAATTCTTGTCAAGTATTATTCATCATAATAAAAGTTATGTAACATAATATTATAAAAAATTAATTTATTAAAAATGAAAAAAAAAGTACTCGTGTATTCATTTAATTTAAATTGAGCGAAGTTTTAACCATCAGTTATTTCTCAAATGACGCTATTATTCTGAATCAATAAAAATCCTATGATAAAGGGATTGTTTCTACAACAATAAATAACGCATTAAATTAAATAAGAAATATTTATGACTGAACAAAAGATAAAACTACACGCCATGAAGTTGATACAGTAAGTCAGATAACGATGAAAATAATATTTTTCACAATCAGGGATTCGCGTGTTTTTTAAGGATTACCATTCTTAAAACTGCGTTTTTTTATTTTATTTTTTAACATTTCTTTAATTTTTAACCAGTAAAATAATAATTTTCCAAAGTGAACTATAATATTTACCGTATTTATCATAATCACTATAGGTAGATTGTATTAATTTCTTTAAACATAAGACTAAGTAAAAAATAATTTTTAATCATGTTATATCAATGTTTTTTTTTAGTTGAATTTAAATTGAGTACACGCATTGGATAGATTCTCTACTTGCTTTTATCCATGTCATTAAGTATCATTATATTTATTTGTATTGTTATTACAAACTTGTAAATTTCGATAAATATTTTTTTTTTAAATAGTTCGTAGAATCTAGACAAAATACGGAATAAAAAAATACAGTGATTGGAACGGAGAAAACCATTAAATAACAGCGCTGGTAATGAACGAATTTACTATTAATTATTATTGCTATAGTAACCGTGATGAAGGAAAAATAACTGTATCGAAGATATAATTAAAATAGAAATAAATAATAGTAGTACAGATAACAATAATCATAAACCGCGATTTTGCCTATTAATTTTCTCTTTAAATTTCACTGCAATACTGAATTCCAAGATAAATCATACAGTTCTGTATTTAAATCGAACTCTTCGGACCATTAAATTACTAAAGATATGTGGGATTACATTATTATTTTAATTTAATAAATAAACTAAGTAATTTACTATCTTAAAATCGATTGATCGGTCCACATATTATGAGCGCATTCATTAAGTACATACAATGATATTTAAGCAAATATGTATACCTAAAATGAAAGGAATTGTATCACTACCTCCAAGATCTGAACCTCCAGACAGCCATGATTAATGATTATATTAATTAATTAATTGTTAATGATGAATAGTTAATACCTGGTGATGGATGTAGCATACGAAGCAGACACGCGCGAGATCAAGAAGAACCTCGACCCGACTGTCCCAGGAGGACTCCTACCACTGACTAAACAAAACCGGCTAACCACTCTCTTTCTATACGGTCCCCTCCGACGTGAAAGGGTGTCTGGGGGGTCGAAAGTATTCTATTATCCCAAACACCTTTTGGTAAAAGGAGTCATTACATTTATTATAGTAGTAAATACAATTAATTACTGGATCGTGATCAAGCGAAATCAATTACTTGGAAATTTAAGAGTATCCATTTTCAGCAAAAATACGGTATTTTTAGGACAATTTTGACGACTAAATAAGAAGATTTTGTTGGAAGAAATATTATATGATAACATCAAATATTATAGTTTTATTATTTATACCTGATACGTTTATTGTTTTTCACGCCTATAAATTAACAGCTTCCATAGCCAAATTTCAAGAAAATATTTATAATGAAACAGAAATAATCTCTCACAGCTTAAAAAGTAAAAATTTTGTATCTTGGTTTGCTGTGAAATATAGTTATGCAGTTTCCTCTTTTGGGTCACTCAATGATAATTGAAAGGAGTACTTTGCTTATGGATCATAATCGATTTTCATAAAAAATTAAATTTAAATATAATACAAAACTATAATATTTATTTTTTTGTTAGTTTATTCAGTTAATGACACTTTATGCTGTTATGGCTAATTGCAGTATGCTACAGCGGTACTCCTCAATTTTGCCTATCCAGTTATTAAGACAGGAATCTTTAACGAGTACCTGACACCGCAAAGGTTCGCGATCTCTATATTACGACCCATTCCAGGGATGACACGGGGGATATTTTACTTCCATACACAGCAGGACTGAGAATACAACTTGGGTATAGTAGGTTCTTATACTATAGTATTAACCACGACTTACGGTCACCTGTGGTCTAGTGGTTAGCGTAACATAAACAACAAAGAAAAGGGCGGGTTAGTAGCTCGGCAGGTGGCCCTAGGATTTATTTAAGGGAGTAAAAAATCCTTAGTTACGCCGTCCTTCGGAAGGGACGTTAAAAGGGGGTCCCGAGCCTGGCCGATGCCTATGCTAATTAAACCTGGATAGGCAAAATTTAGACCACTGTAGCATCGTCCGATTAGCCATACAGTGCCGTTAAATGAACAACCACGAATTCACAGGAGACGCCTTGCTAATTTACAATATACATACATCAAACACAGTAAGGAGCAAAAATGTATTTAACCCTTGACTGGTAACATACATTTTATGCTCGTAGCAAGTAAAATGCGTCTGTGAGACATGTACAAAACAAAAATTGATTTTAGAGGTAAAATATTCATTAAATTTGTGAATATGTTAATTAAATAAGTAAATATGTTTTATTTGATTGTTTACAAATTACAAAAATACATAGGATAATTAAAGTACATACAATTAAAATTAAACCATCCAAATTAAAATTAACGTACATATAACAAATTAAATTAAATGCAATTAATATAGGCACCATATAACCAAAAATTACATTTTTACACCAGGAGCACAGGCATTGACCATTTTTTTCGAGCATTAAAAAAATAAATAAAACAGTAATAATAATGAAAATGAAAAGCTTGACGAACCTATTTATACCAAATTAGAAAAATAAATAAAGATTGGGGCAAGATTGCGTCAAGAATCTTTTTGTACCTGAATATTTGTTTTGCTAGCACATTTTTCGTAGATGGAAAGAAAAGATAAAGGGAAAAGTATGCATTCATGGAAGTATTTAAACAGTTTTGAATATAAATTGATTGGCCTAGAATGCAACAGATAAATCAATAAAAGAGTTGAAAGCATATATTTTCTTAAAATATTTAAAAATCAAAATAACTGACCAATAATTATAAAACAATATTAATTGTTTATAATTTTCAGGCTTATATATCGATGCCTTAGTTCACATATGCGTTAAGTGTCGAAAACAAGATTTACAGGAGTCAAATTGGTAATAATCTAGGACAAGAAATACAGTTCAAGTTTAAGCACACAATATATTTTTGTAACCTTCACAGCTTCTCTATTAATTTTATATAAAAATATGATTTATGACTCCCTGATCACAACTTTACAATATTATTTATACATATAACAAAACCAATTCTTGAAAAATTTGCACTAAACACATTTGTGAACTAGGGCATCGATATGTCAAATTAAATATGAGGAAAAACACAACTTATAAAGAACTTATCTGAGATGAATTTAAATGTTAAAGAATACTTTTTGATTTTCAGGCTTACTAATCTCAAATTGAATTGAAGAATAAATAAAAAATTATAAAGGACTTATATAACTAACATTAATAGTTGGAGAGTATTTTTCCAGGATTAATGATTTAAAATTGAATTTGAGAAAAAACAATAAATTATAAAGAACGGATATTAGCAGTATTTAAATGCTGAAGAATAATTTTTTGTTTGCAGAGTCGCTGATCTAAAATTGAATTGAAGATTAAATAACAAATTATAAAGAACTGATGTAATATTGTCAAATTTGATTATTGGAGTATATTTTTAATTTGCAGGATTGTAGATATAAAATTCAATTAATATTTAATAAAGGGCTGATAAAAAATGAGTTTAATAGTTGAAGAATGTATTTTATTTCCAGGATTATATCAATAATAATAATTGAGATAATATAAAAAATATATAAGGAAATGATTAAAGATGAATTTAAATACTGAAGATTTTTTTTTTTGCAGGGACTGACCTCAAATGTAATTTGAGAAAAATAGCCAATTACATATATAGGTCTGATCTAGGATGAATTTAAATATTGAAGAATACATTTTGTTTCGCAGGATTACGCATCTAAAATTGAATCGGAGATGAAATGGGGCGCTTTTGATCCTGAAAAAAACTGATATCTCTGAAAGTTAAAATATTGATTTATTTTTACTTAGCGAGTTTAGTCAAGTAATTTTGCCTAATACAGCACTTTTCCGCCTTATTTGTGATTAGTTCTGAACTTTTTTGTATTGGAGAATAAAGTATTGCTTGACTAAAAGAGCGAAAAATGTAAAGAAGTCAAGTTTTGGAGTTATCTGCTTTTATGTTGAACTTCTCAATTAATCAGTTATAATTATAAACTGCTACAAAATAAATTTAATTGTTGAAGATTTAGATTTGAAAACTATTTGGTAAGGGGTGGACAATCAAAAACAGTTTGTGATAAACCTCTAGCCCAGCGTGACGCACTGGAACATTCGACAATCTATTGAGTAGCAATGTGGGCGCCGCCTTGCACAGCACGGATGAGGAAATAAGGTCGTTTAGAAGGCTGTAATACAATGCCGCACTGGGACCCAGTCCAAATTATGTAAATGAAACAGGTGTACGGTACTAATATATATATGTATTCTTATTTACCTAAACTAGTTGGATTGCATTTTTATTAATTGTATTTAAAAATAAAATAAAATTGTCAATTCATAGCCACAGAGGGATCACATGTCATTTGTTTGTTGTATATTCATTTAAGGTCACTATATGCTGCTATGGCTAATCAGACTATAGTGGGAGCTATAAATTTTGCCTATCCAAGTTTAATTAGAGTAGAGGACTTTAACGAGTACCTGACATCGTATAGGCTCGGGATCTCTACTGTACCACTTTACGTCTCTTATGAAGGACGGCATAACCACGGATACTTTACTCCCTTTTGAAAAATCCAAAGACCACCTGCTGGGCTACAAACCCCTGGTTTGGCATAGTAGGTTGTTACGTTATAACATAGGTCGTGTTTTGGATAGGTACTTAGTAAGTGACATTGCATATCTTTGAGAAGCTACGTATCTTCTCAAATACGTGAAGGAATTTTCCTTAAGAGGAGAAAAGAAATGACTAATTTATATGAAATATTTCTAAACAATTTCATGGAAATTTCATTAATTTTCTATGGAAAAATGTCTTCCAAACAAATCATGGAATTGTTTTGTAGGTTCTCTCTTAATTATTTTGATTAAATTCGTATTAATTGTAGAATTCTGATTAACTAATGTTCCCACCCATCTCTTAAAGTACAGAAGAAGAGAGCCCTTCAAAGCTCCTTCGTAAAACAACAGAATATCAGAGTTCAAAACCAAGAGGCTAAAGTAAAAAAAAGGTAGTGTTCAGAATCAACAATTTTAAGTCCATTTCAGAGAAAAAACAAAACACATTACTAATGGCAATTGAATTTTAATAATAAATTAAACTTAATAATACATTAGTTCAATAATTATAAGTTTACCATATTAATATGGAAAAGAAAATGGCCTGTGTGGAGGTTAAAGGCGAAACCTCTAGCGGAGATTTTTTCGAAACTAACAAATAATAACAATATTAAATAAAAATGTTTATTAAAGAAATTATACAAATGCCATTTGACACATATTGTAAATGAGATCTTCTTTTGAAAACTTTCCCAAAACGATTCACGTGGAAGCGTGTATCGAGAAACCTCCCATTGAAGGGAATCCTATCGTGATTCATCTCTCTGTAGTAGATCCCTACTCCAGAGACTTTATAACGAATGTAACAAAAATATAAATATAATGAAAGAATTTCGATTGAAAGATATGAATGGTCTGTATGTGAGAATTTTTACATGAGCCCCACAAAAACTAACAAATAAATTTAAAATATGGCTAACACACATTAGAAAGTAATTTAATAGATTGAAAGTAAAATCACTTAATAGGTGCAATTTTTTTTTATCTAACAAATTTTTCAATAAAAAAACTGCTTATTACTATTTTTGTATAGAATCGTCGAAACATTTCATCATATACTTGGACCGTGAAATAATCACATCATTCTTCAAATTATTTTCAAGATTGTATTAATTGAGCTACCATTCATAAAAGTTGAGTCCTATGCTCTCTTTAATTGACAAATAAAAAAATATTCGTATGTTTGAATAACACGGGATAAAAAAATAGATAAAAACTTGTGTTAGGAGTCAGCCATTTGCGAAACCGTTTGGCACTAACAATTTCAAGGTTATAATATCTCACGAGTCAATATTTCATCAAGTTTCGTCATCCTATTTCGAACAATTAAGGTAATATGGGCACAATTTATTAATAATGAAAATGCATGTATGGAATAATAAATGGACATTCGATTAAATTTATATATGGAATTATTGCCTACCACCAGAATATACGGTGAAGAGTTTCTAAATTAGGATCTATTCATAAAAGTCAATTAAAGTCAAGGTGTAGGAGCTAAAATTTCTGCTTCTTAATTCGGCTTAACTCATTTGATGTTTGTCATTCCTTGCAGCAGTATCATCTATTTTTTTTTTTAATTTACATAATTTGTTTCACATATTATAATACTATGTTTTACTCCAGATATTTATACTTCTCGGCACGTTTAGTTTTATACTAATTTATAATAAGCATATAAACATAATAATTAACAGTGATTCTGATATTAAAAAAAATATCTGCTACAGTCGTATTCGAATCCGGGTCCTTTGGCACGGTAACTTAGCGTTCTACCATTGAGTATCCCCTCCCAAAAAATTTCTTTTACGATTATTTTGAAATAGAAATTAAAAAAAAAATACCCCGAGTAAGACGTAGTTAACTTAATTAATTTTGAAAAAAAGGTAATTAATAATACGAACTCATAAACTGAAATTTAATATAATTGACAAGACTGAAAAGACAAGAAACTGCTCGATGTTTTCGCTTATTTCAACATTTACTGGACAAACGTTCAAAGCTCCCAATTAATTACAAAAGACTCATTTACATGACAGTTATCAGACCTATTTGGACATACGGAGTTGAGCTTTGGGGCTCTACTAAACCATCCAATTCATCTCGTATCCAATCCTAACAATCCAAAATCCTTCGTAAAATCCTCAATACTCCTTATTATGTCACAAACCCACCCAGCATGATCTTAATATTCCATATGTTGCTGATTTGGCCCAAACTAGATACCTCTCCTTCCATAAAAAGCTCCATACACACTTGAATTCGCTGGTCTCTCAACTTGCTTCTCAAAATATTCCTGATAGCCCTCCGAGGCGTCTGAAAAGAAGATGGCCTCGAGACCTTCTACTATAGAACTTTATTGGACTGCTATCAATAGGTAGTTTCTCCACAAGTGTTTTTTTTCATGTCCTTTGTTCATACAGCAGATTCAATTATTGTAATATAATTAAAGTTGTAAATATCAATAAATTATTCTACAAAAAATAAGAACCTGAGCGGCTCTGCCTCTAATCCGGCTGTGGCAGATAAATTATTTAATCTGTTCTGCCTGGGATCTGGAACACTATGGGATCTGAAGACTCCCCTAGAGCTCACCTATCCTATATAAAGTGGGTACCCTTAATTGTGGGAAAATCTGGCAACTGACTGTGATCTAATGCGGTCCTCCATTGTTTGGTTTGATTACAAGACTATATTTACAGTACAGGTTGCTTAATGCGTGTGATCTTTGACAAACCACCTTCCTGAACAACCGTTGTCCTAAAAACAGAAACGTCTCTACCTCGTATCAATGGAATGTAGTGATGCTGGGTTTTTTTTCAGCATTACAAAAAAACAAAACAACATCAGCTTCAGAACCATTTTCATATATAAAATTCAATTAGTTATTAATGTAAGCTAATTTTATTGTATATAAAACAAAACATAAAAATTATAAGAAAAAAGGAGATAATTACACATGATTAAAAATTCAGATTGGTCCTTGAGAGCTGGCCGGATAGAAGCCTGGGGAAGGGCAACACGAAATGCCAGTGAGCAGTACATCCTGTTCCTACATAATCAGTCAATGCCGACAATATACAAACGAAATTATTAAACTGCGGGGTCCAGTTTCAATATTTTTTAACTAAAGCTATCTAAACAACTTCGTTTGGGTGTTTCATTTAATGTCACATTACGCAGATTTCTCTGATCGGACGATCGGGAGTCCCAAATTCTGCTTATCCACCTATAATTAATATAGGAACATTTAACGAGTATCTGAAAACACACAGGCGAAACAGACAACACCATATACCAATCAAACTAAGTGGTCACTTGTGGTGTGCATAAAAACCCAATATATATACCAAATGTCGAGGGTTCGAAACCCAGGAGGTCGCCTTAATATTTTATAAAAGGAATAAAAATGCTTGATAATACTATCGTTAGGAAGGGACATAAAATGGCAGCCATGAGCCTCTACGGTGGCTGTAATTATTATTCCTAATTATTCTTGGATAGGCAAAATTAAGGAATTCTGTAGCATCGTCAAATTAGCCTGTCTATTGCTTATTTATTTAAGAAGTCAAACAAGATTTTTGTTTTCAAGGTCAAATTATAAAATCCTGAAATGAATTATATCTCGGATAAAAAATACGAAAATTCAGACTTGAATTTCATCCACAGGAAGAGAAAATCTCTCGAATGAGAATAAATATCAAATGACGTTGTCGACTTAAATCTAAATATTTAACCAAACGCCATTCTTCTTCTACATTACAAAGAGAACACAAACAAACACATCAAATATTTACAGTCAAAGAGATCCTCTTCAAAACAGATATCAGATGAAAATGAAAGGTATCCGATTAAAAAAAAAATCATGATTTTTTAAGTGCGAACGAACAAGTCTCATACCTATAACTAAAAAAAAAAAATCTGTACCACTAAACCCGTGAAGGTTCTGGAGTTTAGTACATGGTAGAGACTGTACTGTTTCGTGGACAAGGGCTATGCAGGGAGGTGATTTGTGCTAGATCACGATTAACTACTAGATCCTCCCCCTCTTATTATGGGTACCCACAACTTATGAAAGAACGTAAACAAAATCCAAACGTAAACTTAAATAACAAATAAATATACATGTAACTGACCTTTTCAACGTTTCGTCTCGGACATCATTTACGTTAAGGGATACTAAGAGCTTCATACCATACTGAATATTCTATGCCGGAACTGTCTTTGTTCTTGGACGAGCGGCGTCATGTACCATGACGTGAACAGAATAGTGCTTGCGCTTCTTTGCACATACCTAATTAGGACAAATTTCACACCTCTGGTTTGCCGTTATCTTCCATTCTACTTTATGGACATCTAATACCGGCACTTAGAGTTTATCGAATGATTAGAAATGCTAAAAGATGACGAGAAAGCAATAAAAATGAAGAAAGACATAAAATTCTCATACTGAATTCACTAGCATTGCCTGAAACATAAGAGTTCCCGGGAAGAGTGGTGAGAATATTTTGGAAGCCATCAATATCGTATGATTACAAGTGAAATTCAAAAACATGATTTAGAGAAAACGCTGATGAAAAGGCTATAGTCGTTAGTGTAATTACGAAAATTGAAAAAAAAAAAAATAAGACTTAGTGGATTTCATCATTAGAAACATCTCTCACTAAGTACTCTAGCCCTTTCATCAGCGTTTTCCCAAAATTATGTTTTTGACTTAGTGTATTTCACGACGTTACTAGATTATATGTTATGTTCTTATAATATAAACTATATTTAATCTGTTAGCGGCCGAAAATGGATCCTAGGGATCTAGGATCACCCAGCCTCTATAAAGGGGTACCCAAAATAAGGAGGAAAATGTTGCAGTTGATTGTGATTTAGGACAAATCACCTACCTGCACAACCGTTGTCCAAGAAACCATGACTGAATCTTATTTTTTTAATAATATATACATATTGTGTTATAAAAATTGAATATGTTTAAACATGAATGCATGCATAAGCATATAGAAGAAATAGGCAGAGCACAAACTAACAATTAAACTACGCGAGTCTGTAATAGAGGCCTATTAGACCAATTGCCTCCGATCAGAATCTCAACTAGCAGGCTTTTCGATTAGGACGTTTTGAACCTAATTAATATTTTTTTAAATTTATTAAGTTTCTAAAATGTAAATAATTAATAAGTGGATTGTTCATGGAAAACTTTATTTGCGAAGTATTACCAAAAACACATTAATAGAAAACCAAGCAATAAGCCAATTCCTAAAGAGTTATTATTTACATATTTTTATTTTGAAGAGAAAAGATTTGTCTTGGCCTGGATTCGAACCCGGGTCGTCCGCATGTATAGCGCGGTGCTCTAGCCAACTGATCCACCAAGGCTCGTATCCAAGGCAGACAAATCAGACACAGTTATTAGTTATTATTAGTTAAAGACAGTTATTATTTACTTACCTATTTATTTGAGTACGATATATTTTAATTTATATCGTCAAGTTATTGGGGGCCTTAGGAGATAGCTATTGATTCCTACACCCAAGGGCGTAAAATATTGCTGGGCCCCAAATTTTAAATAAATTGGGGAGGTAATAATATACATTACTTAAAAAGAGACAAATAAGACCCACGATTGTTTATTTTGATTACATGATAATATTTTCTGTAGAGGTTGCTTGATGAGAATGACATAGAAAAAAATCACCTCACCCTTCAAGGGTTGTAGTGGTACAGGGTTTTTTTGTTTTGTTTTTTTTCTTGATGATGCCGAGTCAGTGAATGTAACTAAGAAATTTCCAAATTAATAACTCAGAATAAGAAGAGCATAAGTATGTCATTTTACAGTCCACTTACAATGGAATCTCTTAAAAAGTATTTCACATAGAATAATTTATTTTATATAAAATAAACATAACTTAGTGATGCAAACGTTTCAAACGGCGCCAACTTCAGGATATTTTCAACTTTTTGTCCTGCCTTTTAAATTTGAGTTTTTAAATTTAAAATCAACATTACTCTTATACTCTCCTTATTCGTAACACAGTAATTTTGTGCATAACGATCATACTTATAATTATTAAAGACTATTTAAATCATATGCAGTTATATGTGAATAAGGAATTCCTCTTAACGCATCTGCTTGATTAAAATGACCATTGGTACTCCAGAATTCTGTTCGAGTAAGATCAGAATGGTCCTAATCGTATCCACTAAAAGAGTACGATGAGCTTGCCTGCCTAAAGGCCGATATGCCTAACATGTTTCTGAAAAGGTAATTCGTATTCACAAAATACAAACGAGTTCCCCCAGGTTATGCAAGCCTGTTCAAATACTTGATTTTGCAAAAGTTCCAGATTTCTACGGAGAACACTTAAATAATGGCAAATGATGTCTTCGTCTTGAACTAAATATCCTCGACGCATCATTCGGATTTCGGGGAGGAGGAAAAGAAGAGATATTGATGTGCAGAGATACATGCTTGAAAGTTTGCGTTGTATTGGACGTGTGGCTGGAAAGTTATTGGACGAAATGAGTATGCATTATCGTATTGCAAAAAACAAGTTATATATACTAATGTTTAACCTAATTTTTATTTTTCTATAACAATATACAATATGAACTCCATTAATGGTAGTCTGTTTGACCCAATATTTTCTGCTGCAACGAATATTTCTTTAGATTTCTTATGATATAGATGTAATTTTCAAATTCATTTTTAGAAAGAGAACGGGGCGCTTTTTGTTGAGCGATTGTGTTTAATAATATGTAATAAGGCACAGCAAATTACCAATAATAATTTTAGGAATAATATTTTTTTAACTTTTTTTTAGCTTGTTTTGTGAACTTTATTTTTGACGGTCACCTGTGGTCTAGTGGTTAGCGTAACAAACTACTAAGCCCAAGCTCGCGGGTTCGTAGCCCGGCAGGTGGCCCTAGGATTTTTTTAAGGGAGTAAAAACCTTAGTAAAGCCGTCCTTCGGAAGGGACGTTAAACGGGGGTCCCGAGCCAATACGATGTCAGGTATTCGTTAAAAATCCCTATCCTAATTAAATCTGGATAGGCAAAATTTAGGGCTCCCACTGTAGCATCGTCCGATTAGCCACAGCAGCATAAAGTGACGCTAAATGAACAAACAATAAATTGAAGAATGGTTCAAGTCGTATTATAATCAAGGCGTAACAGGCTCTCTTAGTCACATAATGGGTGTTTTGTTGTCAATATTTTAATTGCTAGAGTCTATATTTAGATTGTTTTTAAAACAATGGAAGAGGGCACAAGAAATAACTTTTTAATAAAACAGTGATTCAAGTAGAATTTGGTTTGAAACACTAAGCAACAACAATTTGTAAATAAATAAATAGTATTTAAAAAAAAATAATTTATTGATATTTACAGCTGTAATTATATTACAAGTAAACCTGCTGTATAAATAGTAGTTAAGTTCATTTTCGGAATAATAATATTATTAAATTGTTCTCTTCCCCTTGATTAGTAATAAGTAAACTTTATTTTTACAAATTGTTGAAGCGTTAGATAACATCCCTATAGAATAAACTGAAGGATGATATGATGAATAATAATTTCGCAAGGTGCAACAGGCCTTCTAACCCCTGATAATGCCTTCCTTCAGAAGGAACGTAAAATTGGGGTCCCGAGGCTGTACGGTGTAAGTTACTCGTTAAAGAGCCTGATAATACCTGATAACACAAAAATTAGGACTTCCACAAAAGCATCATCCGAATAGCTATAGCAGCATAAAGTGATACTAAACGAGTAAACAACATTTTGCAAAGATAATCTTTTACCAACATCTGACGTAAAAAAAAAAAAAAAATGGAATAGCTGCGCAGTAAAAGCGGATATTGTTGATACTAAACAAGCTCATACCGCCACTCGAGATTCGAGGCGCCGGGATCCAAAACAATTTGTTTTTCAACAAATAGTCAATTATCACATTCTTTTGCGATTTCAAATTGTACGGTTATATATAAAGAGTACAGCTTCAACTTATGTTTCATGTTTTCTTCGAGACGCAGATACTCGTCGAGGAAATGAGGTTCAGTTTTTGAGTAACCAATATTTTAAAGAAAGGAAATAGAACTAGCTGCACAAGAAAAAAAAATAACATAAGCAATATAACTAACTTTAAATATCTGGACTGGAAGAAACTCTGGACAATATGCTTTTTTAATAAATAACATTGCATTCAATTTTTGAATTACTTTCTTTGGATATTTCAGTTAAACGACATTGACCAACGAGCAGTATCAAATATCCCTTTAACACGATAAAAACCAGGTTAAGACATACAATAAAAAAAAGGCATCTATTTAAGAGTACGGTATTTATGAGTTTAGTTATATATAGTGGGATTAGAAGTGAAATATACCAAGTCAAAAACATGATTTTGAGAAAACGTTGATGAAAAGCCTAGAGTACATAGTGTTGGATGTTTTTTCAGGTTAAA
Source organism: Arma custos (assembly GCA_037127475.1). Taxonomy (NCBI): domain Eukaryota; kingdom Metazoa; phylum Arthropoda; class Insecta; order Hemiptera; family Pentatomidae; genus Arma; species Arma custos. The sequence goes on from CM073764.1 coordinate 73,756,832, forward strand.
CCTACTAAGTCGTATCTTCATTTTTTGGTTCAATGCTTCGTAATTACACTAAGTAATTTAGCATTTCCATCAGCGTTTTATCAAACTTATACTTTTGATTAAGTATCACCTGTAACCCCAAGAAATATGTATATAAATCAAAATAAAAATCTAGAGGATAAAAATTGCCCTATTTTAAACCCAAATTGGCCCACATCATAGGAGAACATGCAATGTAATCAATAATTTACTGTACGAAATAAAGTTTTGGATATAAATATACTTTCTTTATTGAATAATTCCATTAACACAATCTAATCATCATTTTACAAGCAACATTAATAATTAAATACACCACACACGAAATAGCGTGGCTAAATGATAAGCAGAAAAGAAATAATCGACTGCATAACCTAAAGGCTTAATGATGTATCATTAATGAATGATAATAATAAACGGCATAAAAAACTAAATTTGCTTTCAAACTCTTCCCACTCGCGATGCCAGAATAACTTTCAATTTCTTCGGCTAAGTCGAGGTTCTATCCCAAGTAGCACAGGCTGAGGAAGTGCTTTCTTCGGCACCCCTGACCTACCATCAGGTGTGCCAACCATTTGGCAACGAAACGTTACCAGTTCTACCATCCGTCACTTTCACTCGGCCAAGTTCAAGTTTAGGGAATGTGATATTAGAAAGAAATCGTAGGCATAATACCGATCCATTACGAGGCTGAACGGACGACTATTGTCTATCGTTGTTCTACAGCTTGAGTGGCGCATCAGGAAATTATTGAAAACAAAAACGCAGGGTTCATATAATGTTTGCTTGATTACTAAAACTAATTTCTTAATTGCATTAGTTGTTATAGATTATTAATGAGGTAACATATTCAGTTGGGTACTTCTAGCATAGATAAAGGAATAAACTTATAAACACAACGTTCCAGGATTAAATAAATAAAAAATGTTATAACGGTCTTCAACCACTTTTGATCTACTATTTCATTGGATTCCCCTCTTCCCAAAATTCTTCCTCAGCTCTACTTCCCACTTCTTCCTAGGTCGTCTTATTCCTCGTTTTCCCTCCACTTTGGTTTGGTTTAGAGTTTGTCATTTAAGGTCACTTTATGTCGCTATGGCTAATCGGACGATGCTACAGAGGGGGCTGTAAATTTTGCCTATCCAGGTTTAATTAGGATAGACATTTTTAACGAGTACCTGACATCGTACAGGCTCAGGACTCCTGTTTAACGTCCCTTCCGAAGGACGGCGTAACTAAGGATTGGCTCGGTAGGTTTCGCTAGCAATTCTGTAAGGATCAATACGCTAGTGTCCAAGCCATCTCAGTTGGTTTTCCTTTACTACCTCGTTGGCTAACTTAACATTTAGGTTCGACCTGATAGTGGTGTTCCGAACACGGTTTGTTATTGTTTTGCCTTCAATCTTCCTGAGAAATCTCATTTCTGCTGCTTTTATTCCGAATTGGTGCTTATTTGTCAGAGTCTATGATCCTACAGAGTACGTAATGATACGGAGGAATGTTGACTTGAATATAGTCAATTTGGTTTACCTTTTAACTTCCCTTCCGTTTAAAATATTTCTTTTAGCACATAACTGCATTTATGGGAAATTCGAGGCTCAAAAATATATTTGATTTTTTTTTTATATTTGAATATTAATAGGACATATTGAAATTAGTAAAAGACCCCAGGTGTTGAAGTTAGGTAAACATAAGTGTCACTTGACGTATACTTTAAAATACAGATTAGTAAAATATCAATATTGAATTGTTTGTTTATATTTCGACATTAGTGATAAACCGTAATCATAAAAAATTATGGCTCAATCGTTAGTTTCGATAAATGAGATGAAGTACGAGAGAACATGTGCGGTCCTGATAAAAAAAAATCGATAGTTAAATCATAAATTGTTCTTCTTTCCTTTTAGTACAGAAATAAAAAAAAAATATGTAAAACAATGTTCTATACAATTTAATTTGTATAGAATTATTATTCTATGAACACAATTGTGTCATGTACACAATTTAATTATTTTATAATTATTACAGCGACACGATTAACGCCGCAAATATTCTTTCTCTCCGAAAATTTAAATCCGAAGTGACCTCTGATTAAAAAGGGAGTAATCCTTGGCTATGCCGTCCTTCGGAAGGGACGTGAAATAGAGATCCCAGCCGGTACAATGTCAGTAACTCACAACTCTAATAGTGATAATAATCTAAACTATAGATCACTATTCTAATTTTACCTGGAAAGGCAAAATTTAAGACTCCCGCTGTAGCACCACCTGATTAGCCATAGCAAAATAAAGTAAAATTAAATGAATAAACAAACAAAAACTTTAAGGTGCTAGGAAAAGGATATTATACTTTTTATTTTATTATTATTATAAAAGCACATTGTCATTTAAAGATCTGGTTCTTAAAAAATAGAACAGTTTATTAGTTTTAATAAAACACTAAACGTTGCGAAGGTCATGATTATGCAAAACATTCTCGCTTATGTTTGGCTTCTAAACCAAATAGTGCAAGGTAAGGTCAAACCAGGGTTATTAGCATCCACACCTTAACGTCGCTGACCGTTCGATATCTGTCTACGCACTGCTATATATACATAATATATGAGCATATATAAACATACATCTAAGCATATAAATATACATACCTTAAAGATAATTTTGATAAACACTAAATTAAAAACTTTAGTGCAATTTAAAAATTCTTGCGGCATTCTAATGGAATAAATAATTGTAATTTACATCATACAGAATTTTGAAATTTCAGCGGGTATCAGTTTCGCAAGATGACGAATCGAGTTAAGTAACAAGTTTTAACTTTTCATTCGTTTCCTTTTTAATACTCTCGAAAGTAAAAAATGATTGTGAGTTTTAGTATGAAATAAGAGTGTAATTATGGACAATGTGTATATTTCCGGTAATAATTTCATCACGAAATAAACGTTTCAACAAACATACAGTGGCTCACACAATTGATACACCCTGTAGAAAGAAGAAGAAAAAAAGAAAAATTTATATTGTTACAGGGATCAAAACCAGAAAACTCTTCAAAATATTTCTTTATAGCATCAATTTAAATTTATACAAACAGATGAAATGAAAATATTCAACTTTGATTATTTAAAAAAATTAACAGACAAAAAGGAAATAAATTATTTCAAATACTCAAATTATTATGAGTGAAATTGAGTATTATTTATTAGGAAATAAACTATACTCATAAAATAAAAATGACACATCACTTCTAATTTACTTTTGAGTACTAATAATTTATAAACTTTGTATTTTATTATTATTATTATTTAATTTTCATTTGCTCCTGCGCAATTGCGCATCCAGCAAATTTGATCCAGATGTTTTTCTCTTTGCTATTGTACAGGAACATCAAGTTTTGGAATGAAATATCAATTTTTCAGTAGGTCTCTTGGCCAATGTCTTTTTAATCTTTTTTTATTAAGTCCAGGTAACAGGGAGTAGGAAAGCGGAAGAACGAATGGGTTTGGGTGATAACTTTGTATTTAGTAAACAATTAATGTAGTACAATTATTTGTAGGTTGTGCTTTGTTGGGTGCTCTCAAACGTGGATTTCTTTTAATTCCCTTGACAATCCAAGCCTCATCCCTATCAGTTAAAATTTGTCTAGTACTTATAACTTTTTCTCTGGCAATGTACTTTTCCTTCTTGAATCTCTCCACTATATGCTGTTTTTTTTTAAAAATAACTTCGGCCATTTCATTTAAAGATTTCCTGTCATTAAAATGTTGAATAACGAACTCACGTTCTTTTAACGTTTTGTATGCATCCATTTTCGTAAAATTTAAAAAAAAAGGTCAGTTTTTCTTCAACTCTCTTTGAAAAGAGCCAAACACTATCGACACAAGAGTTTAACTAAAGTAAAATAGTTTAAGGTAAACAAATATTGGGAAGAACTAAGGTGTGTCATTTTCACTTTGAGATAAGTAATTATAAACAAATGTGTTTTATTTTTATAATTAAATCCTTCATACTCAAAAAAACACAAAAAAGCAGTTTATAAAAACACTTTCTTACCGATTCTAACCTATTCAAGTGAATCGTGGAATCTGACCAAAAAGCTCAAGAGCCAACTTCAAGCCATGGAAATGCGATATTTAAGATGAATGGACGGGAAAAACAGAAGAGACCGAGTGCGAAACGTAACGATACGGCCAAATGCGGGACTTCGGCCGGCTGGGGATATTATCGAAGAGCGTCAGCTGAGATGGTTCGGCCATGCTTCCAGAATGGTGGAAACCAGAGTGGCGAAGGTCGTATATGAGACAAAGGTGGAAGGTATGGGAGCGAAAGGAAGACTTGGGAAGGCGCAATCCAGGAGGCCTTTGAAAGAAGAGGTTTGGAATGGGGAAGGAGAAGACGATTGGTTCGAGGGGAGGATTCATGGATCAAGCTCTACAGAACGGATCCTCACACCGTTGGCGGTAGAAGAGGAGAAGATTAAATCCTTGTTTATTTTTAAATGTTTATATACAAAGTACATACTTCTAGGATGTTTAGTGATTACAATAAATGTAATATAATTTGAACTATTTATTTATTCAAAGACATCTATAAATATCCTGGTGTATCATTTTGACTGGGAACCACTGTATATCATCTATACTTCGAAATGATGGATGAAACTTTTATTTCTTGATGAAATGATAACCGAAATCTATTCATTACCCATAGTTACTATATAAAGTCAGTTATGAAATTATTTTTATTTTCGAGAAGATTAAAAAGGAAACGAATGAAAAGATATGACTTGACAAGAAGCGACAACCTGTGGAATTCATAAGTTTCCGGGCATGAAGTTAATATTTAAATTGAGAATATACATTTCTATTCAAGTCGGTAATTATTCTGCAGGTTGTCGCTGAGTTGAGTCAGTTTTAACTTTTCATTTGTTTCCCTTTTGATATTTTCCAAAAATGCATGCTGTCGTGAACTTTAGTATGGTAAAGAGAAAGGTTAGGTAATTAATTTGTCCAGGCCGGGATTCGAAGACGGGACGCCCGCGTCACTAGCGCGGTGCTCTAACCAACTGAGCTAACATGGCTCAAAACACGGCCAGACAAATCCATTATCTTCACCGATCCTATATCCCAGCGTTCCCGCATATATTCTCGGTGAAGAGAATATTTTTGATCAGAGAGGATCAAAAGCGGATAACTCCTAAATTTCAAAACTCGACATTTTTTTTTTACATTTTTATTTTGAAATTTGGAGTTATCCACCTTTGATCTTGAACGCCTCATTTAGATTAAAACATTTTATAATTATGTTTAAATTTTATTAATAGTTAACTTAATATCTGCATGTCAGGAGTTAAATTTCTAATAATTTAAAAGTATTGAAAAATAACAAAATGAAGGTTCATATCGTACCATATTTCTGGTTATCATGAGCCACCTTATACTGTTTTTCAGAAGGAAAGCAAACTAACAAATGAACAATAGCATACAGTATTATCTATCCTCTCTGTCGTTATCCATTTCATTCTACAAATGATGACAATCTATATTGCAAACATAGATATTAATATCAAATTTTGACGTTACAATACCATGTCCTACGTGGAATTGGTATAAGTGGTAATTCAAATAAAATTTAGACAATGAAATTTCAATAATGACAATGACCGGACAAATTTTACATAATCATAATTGAAGTTATACCATTTTATGGTACTGCACTGGAGTTATCTACCGAATTTTTTTTTAGCTAACTTATTTTATTTGATATTACTTGAAACAGTTATGACTGAAAACTTTTCTTTGCGATCATTCAAGAGACGAACGATATCTAACGGAACCTTTTCAGTCGAGGTCGTACGTTACTGAAATTTAAATTATTATTGTGGTCGATAAATAACAGCGCTTCAACTGGCTACTAACGCTCAAGTGCAATACTAAATCCTAACTAATGAGTGGAAATCGAGCCAACAGGATAATTTAATTTACTACTAATTTGTGTAATACTCAGCAGGCCATCGGGTAATTATTATATTAATGATATCAATGGAGAAATAATTGTAATAACAAATTTTACAGTTTGATGCAAAGCTTTTAGTTACCTTGAATTCATCTCTATGCCACAACTGCGACTCTGGACTGATTATGAGGCCTTATTTTGAAGCTGTGCCAAAACGGCCGAATACTAATGGAATGTCACGTTGAAATGTATAATTGCGGATATTTAAAAGAGTAAACGTTTTATTTAAAGGATGAGTGATTCACTGATACATTCTGACAACAAAATATGGCAGCAAAACTTACTCATTCCGGAAGGAAGTGGAGCCAAGAACGTCTTTTTCCTTGTAACCAATGAATGGGCGTTACACCAGACAATTAAAATCCGGCATTATACTTTTCGACTGACAATGTTTGAACACTTAATTTCAAGTGCGATGACAAGAAAGCCTTAGTGCATGGATATATACAGCTGCTGTATAGATATGGAGGTAGCAAGGTTCCTTACCTGTTTCCCACAGGAAAAGCCTATAACTCCGACTTTAAGGTGTCACTCTAACAAGCACAATTAACACCATTAACACAACCATGGTTCATCACAAACACTCATGATGCTCCTCCAATTATTTAATGGTCTCACTAATCCAGAGAAAGGAGGAGGAAAGAATTATCTAAGAGTTCATTTAGCAAGATTTTTCACAATCCAAACCCAGCTTCACTTAGTTTAGAATATCTAATGAACAAGATGGAGGCCAATGTGCTATTTGAGTTATGAATATGAGATTATTTCGATAAAAACAGACTTTTTTTTTTACGCCTGATTAATCATTTATTAAAAAAAAAAAAAGTTATACATAATACATTTATTTCTTCAGAGATAATTTATTAAGAAACAATTAATAGATATATAGAGATAATCATTGAATTATATAACTAATCCTGGTACTTAAATAAATACTTTAACATTATTGCTATTTTAAAATTGATTTTGTGAATTTTACTTACTATCAATATAATGTTATTTTTTCAATAGATTATAACCTTAAATTGCCTTACACTTGTTAGAATAAAGTGATAATTAGATAAAAAGACCTTGAAGATCTTTGGTCGAACAATGCAGACATATATTGCTAGCCAGATCACAGATGGCATGTAGAGAGTTACCCAATCTCAAGTTGCTGGGAACCATGGTTTCCATGGTGCAGTGGCAGACTGCCCATAGCTCCATAATGAGTCCGTTAAGGCCTAATCCACCAGTGCCCTTCCCACCAACATATTTTCAAGTTCAAGGAGAGTAATAAAAGGAGAGTCTAGATCCAAGGATTATGGCTGCTTGAGGTAAGTAGATACACGAGGCCCTACATTTTATTTCGGTGACTGACTATTCCTGATCCAAACTTCCAGGTGTTACTTGTAAAACACAACATGATCCCCAATATATGAACTTAGGTTATCACTCCTGTCTCCAATACCCGGGCTTCGTAAGTTGCTTCCAAGGGGATGAAGGCATTCTTGAGGAATCACGGGATTCGAACTCACAATCTTAGAGTTAGTAAGCAGGCTTTTATGGAGGAGCGTAGGCCAGAAAGTTATGTTCATTGTTCACAAGTTATTTATAACGATGACGATGCCAAAGTAAAGTTTCTAAATAAATAAAAAAAGAAGAAAAACAAGAACAAAATATGGACAACATTTAAGAGAAAAGAACCAACTCTCAAGGGCCATGTATAGCACATAACAAACTTTTATAATTGTAATAATGGTTGACATAGCACGCAAGGTTCGGAGAGCAAATACTTTTAAAGGATAGTGTTCTAGTAGAACAGGTTAAAGAGATCATAATAATATTCAGTAAACAACATTAAGTAAAATTGATCGATAATAAAATAAGTATAGTAGATATAGATATGTTGTTACGGTAGAGACATATGTAGAATTAATGAAGTAATAAATTATATAACATCCATATTCTATGTAACTGTGTATATTCAAGTGTTGTATATATTAAGACAATGAAAAATGAAGATAAATAGTGTTCACTAATGCAATATTTCCTCAAACTGCAATAACACGATTATTAATGACTAATACAGCAATATCATTAAATTGATCTAACTAAAATCAATATAACTAATTTTTCTAATTATTTCAATATTATTTAGCAAAAGCCAGATAGCACCCTTTTTTTCGCAGAACAGATAAGTGACCTATTCCAATAAAAAAATACTTAAGCTTCTGGAAAAAAATATGCACAATGAAAAACAAATAAAATTACTTACTCAATAATAGGGGTAGCGAGATCAACTGTAGCAGAAGGAAAACTATCATCTGGCTTCACTTCTGTATTGAATAACATAGGAATTTCTTCTATACTACCATGAATTTCATGAACCACAGAGTTAACCTTCAAATACCAACATTATTACTAATTTATTCACATCCCCATTTCAATTTCTAGAACAAAAATATTTACCTTCCCATGGATCACATCAACTAAAGGGGGTACAATAGGTGGGTTAACTATTTCTTCTGGTATAGTTTCGTTTTTCACTACATTATAAGTATTATTGGTTTGTAGAATTCTTCCATCAAGATTATTTATTTCAGCCGTTGCCAATATAAAAATTATGCAGCTGCAATGAAAAAACTTTGTTAAAAAATACTGAAAAAAATTGATAAGATGATAAAAATGAACGTATAGGCACCTCGAACATATTAATGCCACCAAGAATAACCAACGAGCAAGAAATAAAATTAATTTCATAATTTTCCCGCTTCATAAACCCACAAAACTGATAACTTTATATATGAACAGCCCAGACTACGTCTGACATGAATTTAATTTTCATACTAACGTATGAACCTGCACTAAAGAAACCTGCCTTGACACTTGAAGCTTACCCAAAATCCCGATAGAAAGCTCTAGGAATCACAGTTGGAGGGTAATCTTATTTTGAAAGGAAGTGGCTCAAGACTTAAGATCAAAAGGGTCAAATAACCATAATTTAGCATGTCATTTTAAAAGATCTTATAATATTGGCTCAAATAAATAATGCATCCCATCAAAATTAACATGTGAGCATTATTTTATTTTAATTACTTGTGACATCTCTTTTTTATTACCTGTCATGATTTCTGTGAGTATTTATATATTTATATATATCAGCCAGTGAAAACAATTGTCTATTTTAATTTCAAACTTTACAGAGAAAGTGTGTTATTTCAGAACCGTAATGAATCCAATCATCCTGAAATATCTATTTTCTTTAATAATACAAAAGAAAATTTGTCAGGTTCTGTACCCCATAAGAGGCTGCAGTCTCCTACGAAAAGTAACTGCAGTTCAGCATCGACATGTAGAATATGTCATGAAGGTATTAAGGAAAACACTATTTAGTTCTGTTAAGAAAAGTTGAAACTAACTGAAGGATGAGGAATGGTTTAAAAAAATATAATTTTTGAAAGGCTAAAAAAAAAATCTCCTTGAGCTATAGCAGAGTATTGAATTTATTATTTCCTTTACAGGAGATTGTGTCGATGGTCTCATTTCTCCATGTGAATGCACTGGAACTGTAGGTCTTGTTCATAGAAGATGTTTAGAAACATGGTTATCAACATCTAACACTGAACAATGTGAAATATGTAAATTCAATTTTAAAATTTATAGAAAAAAGAGGAAATTGAAAGAGGTAATATTCCATTTTAATTTTATGCGGTAATTTTTATCAATGAAATAAATGCTAATACATTAATCATTATGAGTCATAGGAAATTAATAAAATTAACATATACTGTAAATTTGGTATTTACAATTGATTCTATTAATACTATTTTGAATGTTTTCTTATATCTATTGAGAAAATATTAATTACTAGTGATTTTGTAAATATCTTTTTTTCCTTCATATTGCACTATGAAATATTATTACTTTTATCATTTTGTTTAATTTTATTTTTTTTTAAATATGTTTAGTTTAATTAGATGTAATATCAACCCTATTATTCAATTTTCAAGGGAATTAGAAAATTCATGTTTCTTATTCTTCTCAATATTTACAAAAGTTAATCCTTACAAGTCTAGATAATACAAAGAGTGAGGTAGATTATACTTATTTGAAAAGAAATGGTTAATAGTTATTTTATATTAGTAGTTTTTATTTTCTAATTGTATACTTACTGACACAGTTATATTATGTTTTCATTAAAATATTTCTGATTTCTTTTATTTTCTTCTTTTTTTTTTTTTTGAAATTTAATAAATCTTCTAAATTGAAAAAAAATCATTAGATATAATTGTAAGATAGCATTAATTAAACTTATAATTAATATAATGTTAATAGATTTGAATTTGTAGTGGTTGCAGTCTGGAGAAGGCCTCACAGGCCCTAACGGATTTTATGGAGACATTATGTGTATTTTACTATTAACTCCTCTTTGTCTTGTTTCTATTTATTTGTGTGCAGCTGGAGCTTTTGCATACTTTGGCAGAGGCTTATGGGAAGGCATCGGACTTGCAGTAATAAGTGTCACAATTTTAATGGCATACGTTTTATGGGTATATATGACAATAAGGTTGGTATAAATAAGATTAGTAAAGTGTTCTTTGACTCTGTTTTTATTGTATTATAAGATGAAGAAAATTTAGAAATATTTGTATAGTTAATGTTTCAAAAATTTATTATAAAAATATTTATTACAATAAAAGAATATGGTTTAAATGATATCAGTTTAAAGAGCTCGTAATGATTTACATGATTTATTGAGACAGCTCTATTTCACAAAATTAACACAAACACTTCGGTTTTTGAACCAGTTCTTTTTTAATTTTAAAATATAAATATATCAGCATTAGGAAATTAGACTGGATTAGCCGGAACATGCTCTCTTCTTAGTACTTAGAAGAGAGATTAAAATATTGGAACTGTCTCCTCTGATATGCAGAAAAATAACTCAAAATAACACTGATAGTTTAAGGAAAAAACAAATGTAATAAGAACAGAATGCTGAAAAACTCTTTAGTGAGTGATGCAATACTGATCTGCTAATGAAATCTCGTATTTAAGATAATTATAACAAAACATTGGGGATTCACAAATGTATTATCCTGGAGTAGAAGAAAAAAATTGATTACAAGGTCCCAATATTTTTGTTTTCTGTGACAACTACAATAAAACGCTCAGACTATATTCTCTGTGTTATGTAAGAATGCAATAGTTTATTTATTTATCAAGTAATGGTTTTTAAAATGGACAAAGGCCTATTGACTTCTGTATTGATTATGACCTTCTCATTGGAAAATCTTTCTTCCCACATAAGACGGTGGACAAAATAACCTCAGCAGAAGAAAGGGGAGTAAACAGCATTATAGACTTTGTCTATAATGTTGTATAGGCATTGTCTACAGTAGGAGAATAAGGAAATATTTCACCGATATAAAAGTTATAAGAGGTGCTCAAATTGGTTCGGACCATCTTCTTTTGGTTGGAGACACCCAGATCCTACGACCTAGAAAGAAAAGGCCCAAAGCACACAAGAGGATTAACATTGCAAAACTGCAGGATCCAGAAAAGAAAAAGTAATATGCAGAACTTCTGGATCTAAAACTTAAAAATGTCAATACTGTAATGAATATTAACAATACATGGGCAGCATTGAAACATGCAATTCTTGAGACTGCTGAAAGTGTATGCAGAACGAAGGTAGTCTGCACCAAAGGTAAAAGGTCTGATTGGTGGAGTGATCAAGTGAAAGCTGCGGTGGGTAGGAAGAACAGGCGGGAAACAGAAGAATATGATGATGTAATATGGGAGGAAGATGTCACATGGGCTATAGAAAAAATGAGGATTGGCAAAGCAGCGGGAAAAGATGGTATTGCTCCAGAACTTATAAAATTTGGAGGTCTACAATTACATAAAGCTTTGCAAGACCTGTTTCAGAATATCTTCTCTACTATGCATAGAAATCTATGCCTGAGGAGTGGGGATGTAACATCATCAAACCGATCCAAGAGAAGGGTAGCTCCAGTGAATGCTAAAACTAAAGGCCTATATGCATCCTCCCTGTAGTCTATAAACTTTACTCCTCTATACTAGAAAGGAAAATCGTTGTAGATAAATTGGAAGAGGAACAAGCAGCTTTTAGACTGACAAAAACAGGACCACATCTTCTCGCTGAAGACAATTATTGAGAAGACATGGGATAGAGGAAAGAGCTTGTACCTAGCATTCCTGGACATAAAGGCAGCATTTGGCTGAGTCCCTAGAGAAGAATTATGGAAAGCTCTAGCTGCTAAACATGTGCCCTCAGCATTAGTTAACACCATAAAAAGCACATATCATGACTCCAAAGGTGTAGTCAGAATTAATGGAAGAATGTCCGAGGATTTCGCCGTGAGAAGAGGTGTTAGACAGGGGGACAGCCTTAGTGCTCTTCTTTTCATCACTTTTATGCAAGCAGAGGACCACACGGATGGCCGTGGGAAAGTGGAACATGAGGACAATCCTAGCATAAGTAATGGTTTTTGCAGATGATATTGTCTTCATCCAAGGAAAATCTACAGCAGGTGGTTACGGAGTGGGAGGCGGAACTGGAAAGGAAGGATATGACATAAAATGTTGGAAAAAGCAAGGTGATGCACATCGGGCGTGAAGAAGAGGAGGTTTTGATTCACTGCAGAGGAGAAAACTTGAAGACAGCCCAGGAGTATAACTACCTAGGAGTAGTGCTCAGCAGAAATGGGGAAATGGACCAAGAGCTCTCAAATATAATTAAGAAGCTAATAGCATATACTACCAGCTATGCAACTCAGTGGTGGGGAAAAGGGAATTGGAAAATAGTGTAAAATTACCCATCTTTAAGTCCATATACCTACCTACCCTTATTTATGGAAGTAAGAGCTGGGTCCCGATGGACAAGCACTGGAGTAGGGTTACCGCTGCTGAAATGAAATACCTCCGGTGAATGGCAGGCAAAACAAGGAGGGACAGAGTTAGGAATGAGAGGATGAGGGGAGACCTGGGAGTGGCTGCTCTGAGAGAAACAGTGGCGAGGAGACAGTTGGGATGGTTGAAGAAGGTTTTTAAATTTATTTCCTGCAACAATAACAAACTTTTAGAAAATAGGGATTTGAGAATATTAAAAATAGGCTAATTTAATTAAACAATTAATTTCATTCCCTGTCAAGAATTAATGTTGTTCTAAATCCTGATATTTTGGTTTTGCTTTAAAATAATTTCAACATATTCTAAGCAAATTTTTGTATATTGGATAGATATGTTGGTAGCTCCAGGAGCTAATGTAAAATGTTGGTACCAATATCTGGCAGAAAACTGGATGCTTTATAATTTATACATCATGTGAAAGAGTTATTTTATTTTTTAACATTATTATGCTCTAACTGAAAAATTAAGCAGCTCCATAATTGATGAAAACAACTAAAGTGTTGGCTGTTAAAATAAAACAATGTTTTAATTTTAATATATATTACCACCAATTTAGTTTTATTTTCATATTTCCAATTTTGCTGATAGATCCTTACCATCACAAATAATAAAATTATTTTGAACATGTTTTATAACTTTGTATTTTAAAAAATCTTTCAATCCAAAAATATTATGACAGTAATAATAATGAGACTATTTATGCATTTTTCTTTTATGTTTATATCATTTTCATCTTTGGCATGTAGACATTAATTATTATTTTGCATGTAGTTGTTCAGATGCGATTGAAAAATTTATGTTGAAACAATTTATACAGAATTTTTAAATGTGTTTTTATGATTGTTTTAGAAAATATAATTAGATCCTGAACTATATTTCAATTTAAAAAAAAGAACTAAGTGGAAAAGAAATGAGTTTATTTGGGTAAAAATAGGTAGTATAGCAGATCATATGATTTTATGCAATGTCATTTTATAGCGCATATATAATTAATCTATGGTACATGCTATAAACAGATAAATTATTCGCTTGGAAAAAAATTTAAGGTTTTAACATCTCAATCATTTTGTGTTTATTACTGGGTTTAAAGACATATTCCAATTATGTCAGGAAAGATAGGTTATCCTTTATTTTACTAATGCACTCAGGCCAAACTGTAGTAGTTGCAGTTCATTATGTATTCCTTACATTTATTAAATGTGACTATCCATGAAAAAAATCAATCAACAGAGATTGTGTTTGAAAATATACTGCTTATAAATCAATCCTGTTAGAGTAATGTAACAAGAAACTTGGTCTCGATAGTCTTCATATAATCATTTTTTATATTTTAGAGCCGAAGAATTTATTATTCTCGACTTTATGAAATTTGTTTTTTGTTTCATTTCTTTAATAAATATGAATAAATGATTTAATTTAGTAAATTATAAATTTCATTGGAAGAAGGAGAGTGGATTATAGTGTATTTTTTAACTTAAGATATGATTCACTACATAACAAAAATCAATGAAATTAATAAAAAAGTGTATTTAACCTTTATAAAAAGTTTTTCAGGGTAGTTTTTATAAATGCATTAACCAGGGGTGGCCAACCAGCGTTCAGCCCACCTTGATCCGGCCCACAAGATTCATCTAATTTATTCATAGTATATTTATTTTATAAAGGCCATAGTAGTGAAAACCACTTTATTAATATAATTCATTATTTGTGCATCTATATATTAAAAAATTAACTGTCGGTATTATGAGATAAAATCATTATAATAATTACAACATGTGTTTAATATCATTGGTATTATATTATGTAATTTTATATTTTTACATGTGAGAATAATAGGAAACAATAATATTAGCTCATGTTTAAACTTTTACTCAAAAAAAAAATGCATAAATCTGTATTTCCAGTATATACATACTAGTATAGAATAAAAATTTTTAATGAGTCTAAATCTTTTTTTTTCTCTTTATATTTGCATCCATACCTGTCAAATAAGAGAACAGTACCCAGTGGAACCTTTCCCCTGGCTTGATTAGATTTCCTATGATAACAAATCCCTCATCCATGGAGTCTAAATCTGAAATAGGAAAATATAACATATAAATGTATATGTGACCTGTGGAGTTATGATCCATTTTTAAAGCTGCCCTTGAGATCATTTAGGTTGGCCCCCCTGAAATTAACCATGATGTAGCAAAATGTTAATGCAAAATATTACTTATTATTTTCCTGTTCAGATTTCACTTGAGATGCCTCAGAGCTTGGCGTAATTCGAACCCTGTCATACAACTGGCTACAATAAACCAAAGAGCTAACCCATAATTGATTTGGCGTGATTTTGAAAAAGTAGAATGTATCAATTATCCAGATTCAGGAATGTGGAAGTTATGAAATGAAATATTGTAGTTATGAAATGTTTTAAGAAAACTAGCATTTAAAATAATGAATGTTTATTGTAATATTATGAGGATGCATGGCTTTTGTGATTTATTTATTGTTTTCAATATTTCTTTTTTATGGAATTCAGAAAGATAACAATTTTATATTACATATCTAGAATTGTATTTTTGTATATTTAAGTTTCTTATTTTTGCAATGTTAATATTATGTTTGATATTATTAATTTAAAGTTGAATATTAATTTTAAAAATCTTATATTTTCTAAAAATTGATACTTTAATAAAGTAATTAGTTATTCTTATTCTTATTAATTACAACATTAACTTTCAAACTAAAATTGGATGGAGTTTAGCCATGATAATTTCAGTATTTAAAGTCATTTTGGCTTTTTATATTCAATTTTTACAGTTTCTTTTTTTCCTTTAGGATTCTTCTTTATTTTTTCTTTATTATTATTTCCCTTTATTTATTCTTTTATTATTTCTCTTGATTAACTATAAAATCAATGACAGGGCAATGTTATAGAATCAAAATGACTATTTTCTTTTTAGTTTCACCCAACATTGGGGTACTCTGGAATAATCAATTATGTATATTCTGTGATTTTCTTTCTGCCTAGTATTTCTTCATCCTATCTGATCTTCTATTCCATTCTTCATTGGAAATTTTGGTAGCCCGCTTCCTTCTACACTCAAACTTTATCCTCTTCTTTCGATTTATGCTCTTGGTAGTTCCATCCCAGGATATATCTTCCGTAAACCCGAGTCCTATCATGTCCCTCTCTGTTTCCTTAAACCAATTCGGTTTAGTTTTATTTCCAAGGAATTAAAATATTTTTTTAGATAGCCTAATTGCATTCATTCACAGGATATGTCCCTAGAAATTAACCTTTCTTTTCCACATTGTGTTTGGAGATTCTTTCTGTTGTTTTATAAAGGGTCTAATTTCACATGTACACTAATTTGTCGTTTGACAAAATTACTATTTTTTTTTATTTCAGTATTAATAATCTTATAGTTTGAGATTTTTTGACTGATTTCAAAATAAAGAAGATGAAGGTAATTGAGACATTATAGAGTAAAAATTATACCGGAAATTGTTGATAGATGGTTTTTCATGAACACATCGAAACTACCAGCAGTTGAAACGCAACTTGTCCAACTTTTGAGATTTTCATTTATAAAACTTTAAAGATTAAGATATGCCGGGAGCATATCTTTTCTCTTCAAATAAAAATTAAAACAATTAAAAAAAAAATTATAAATAGTAATATGTCGTAAGACAACAAGATCCTAAAATTAAGTAATGTTCAAAGAACATTCGTTCTCAATGGTAGAGTACTGTCATGGAGAGACAGAGGACCCAGGTTCGAATCCCGGCCTGGGGCATATCTTTTTTCTTCAAATAAAACTGTTATCAGTGATAGAAATCATTTACTGTAGAATGACACTTTTTTAATTGGTTTATTGCAGATAGAGGACTGGTGCAGGATGATATATTTTTTTTTCCCTGGTAAAATTTAGAAAATTGGGCTAGTTGCTCTTCTGCAGTTAGCTAGTCATTCGACTTATTTAGAAAGAGTAGTTTGAATTTTATTGAAGGTGAAAATATTATTTTATTATATTTTTTACTTTTAATGAGTTAAATGATCAAAAGAATATACTTCAGTATTGCCTGGGTCCAGATGGATAGTGATAGGATGTTATTGTAAGTGGGAAAAGTGTGTGTAGTAAAGAAAATTAATTAGTAGCACAAGAGGGAAAGGAGGATATCTTTGAAGGAAGTTTATCTGCGATGATTTCACTTGCCATCAATTGGAAAAAGTATCATCTACCAGAAGAAATGGAATTATTTTTACGTTTCAAGAAAAGAACTTATTGTTTTCAACAGAATTAAACACAATGGAAAATTAATTAACGATGAATAACTTTCTGTATTAAAATTGTAGATCATGTATTATTTTAAAGATAAACCATTTTCATGGCTAGAGTTCATGGGCCAGAACTTGAGTGTTCTTCAATGGACTTTGCCTCAGGGGTTGAGTAATACATACAAATGGTTTGGAGAAAAGATAAAAAATGTATAAATTGACGAGGAAGATAACTTAATTAATTTAAATAGTGGATAGACAGTTTTTCATGAAGAAGAAAAAGCTAAATATTCCTATGTTATGTTCTTTTAAACAGTATTTAATCTCATTTATTCATTTTGCAATGCCATGAGTAATTATCGAAGATAATTACCCAAACTTATTATTTATATTTATAACAAACTTATTATTGACCAGCATCCATGAATGTTCAAGATTGGATTCCTTTCCAAAGGGTTTTGTGAATTTACTAATTTTACTAATCAGTCCAACATTAATTGAATTTTCAATATTTTAACAATGAATATATGGTGAATGAGAAATAATCACAAAGCTAAAACATTAAAAAATATTTAATTACTTATTTTGAATAAAATTAATATATCCATTGAAACATGGCTATTATTGATTCAGATTAATAGGATATTGTCATAAAACACATTAAAACTTAACTGTGTATGGTAAGGGGTACCATATAGAGTGTTTCGTTGAGTAGGTTTGATGGTAAGGTCATCTCCCGGATCTTGTCCTCTTCAGTACATAGCAATATTGAAGGAAAATTGTATAAATATAATAGAGGACAGCAATGAATGATGAAAGGCAAAATTTTATTGTTATAACATAGGCGAATCCAGGGAGGGAGGCACGGTGGCACGTGCCTCCCAGACGGTTTTTTGTGTGAAGAATCCATTACAGTACATACTTATAGGCAAATCATGTGATGATAGTTGTTAAAATATATGAATAAAATAACAGAAATAACATGAGTGAAACTATTGTTTAGATATTTTAATAAAACTTTCTATAAATACTAAAAGTTTATTTCTAAGTTATTGTTGATTATTTGCCCATCTGCTCGTTGTGCCCCCAGAAAAAAATCCTGGATCTGCCCTTGCATTATAATTTCGTGGAGATTGTTTCATGCAATTATTGTAGCTGAGGAAGTCTAATCTGTTGGAATAGATAATTTTATCAAGGAATATACTTTTTATTTAGGAAAATTTTAAAAATTTATTTTCAGTATGTTTAGAATCAGTTGTGTTCTTTTCATTACTAATATTAATTTATAATAATTACTTCCTTAGGGGAGCGGGATATTAGGCCAATGCAGAGCACTCTGTGGGCTCTGACAATGTGCGATTATATGTTTTATGTTATGTGAGTAATGTTTCATGTGTAGGTGCATCATGTATCATGTATGTTTGTTATGGTTTAGATTATATGAAAAACTTAGGTCGTCAGTGCCTAGTTGTTGTTTTGTATTTATGTCTGTTGTAAAAAAAATTCAAAAAAACAATTTTTGGAATTTTTCATTAATGTTCCAACTATTAATTGTCATATTTTGAGCTTTGACTCTTCTATTTTTAATATTTGATGGTTTTTGAAGGAATTTAACCCTGATTTTATTATGTTTCATCATTGCTTAGTGTTACTGATTACTCATTCAATCAGTAGCAACATATGTTTACGATACATGGATTCTAATGAAGGAATCTACAGAAGGAATAGATCTAAAATCTAAGACGAATATTTAAGCCTAAACTGGGGGAAGCAGTAATAAATTTAAGGAAGTCTACTTATTTACGGCGACCTATCTATCTCCCAGTTCACACATGTTCAGCTTATGATACACTAAGGGCATGTCCTGAAAGTAGATGAAGTGAGGACAGCAAGAATGCTTTTGTCATAGGAAACCAGATGACATTAAAGGTCGAGGAAGACCGAAGAGAACATGAACGGATTAGGAATAAGGAGAACTTACGGGAAAACAGAATATCTGATACCTGTGTTCCCAGCAGAGAAAACTGGGCAAAGGCACTGGAGCAGTCTTTTTTTTTTTTATTAAATACTTTATTGAAACATTACAATCTGCCACTCGTGGGCAATAAGTAATGGTGCTATGTAGCTACATAGCATAACAAAACAAAAAATGATATAAACAAAATAAACTATATACACTAGAGCAGTCTAAGGACCGCTCTATTATTCCATCTATCTGAAGTGTCTGTCACTCCAAGAATGAATGTTTTAATGTGTATAGTTTCCTTATCTTCATCCAAAACAAACATGGATATTTTTACCTATTAGATTCGACATTCTTGTGCTTCTCATTCCTCTAATGGCATACTCCAGTGCTAAATTAAATTGTAAACATTGACGAGTCTGGAACTTCACCGAAAAGTAATTATATAAATCAGTTTATTTGATGTTTACTTTTCTACCAGATATAGTAACTCCTTTGGTTTTCCCTATTCAATATAAATATCATTTGTGTTATGTATCATTAAAACTAATTGACTGTTTAATATCATTGAGGCCCTTGTATCATGTAAGCATTTGTTGTAACCTCGTTGTAACCTTTTTTAATAGAGTATACTTCATGTTTCCGCTCCAAGCCATGTGTACATACTCAATTACTTTATTACCCGTTTTTTCCCATGATTTACCTAAACATAACAATTGGCGACGAGGATGGGATAACCATAACAATTGGCGACGAGAAAAAAACTGATTAAACTATCCGAGTTCAAGTTCGCGACGTGTTACATGGACATTACCGGCAGTATAGGCGTTAAATCATAATTTTTACCGCGAGTGCTTTTCAGTAGTACTTTTTCGCTGTTTTATCGGTTTTCTATTTTATTTATCGTTCGGATTAATTATCAAGATCATCAAGAATGGATGCACAACAATTTCAAGAATTCATGGGTGTGCTTACATCACTTCTAACCTCTCAAGCATCAAGTAAACAAGACCTCAAGTCAGACACGAACAATCTCGCGAATGTGAGTATTTTTGAAAACTTTGATTCAAAAAAAGAGAAATTTTCATGTTATATAGAACGTTTCGAGAATTATTGCACAATGAAAAATTTAATCGATCCCACAAAGAAAGCTCAGCTCTTGTGTGGTTCTGTGGGTAGTATACATTACAATGCACTCACCGTATTCCTTGGACCAGAAAAACATGTCATGTCCCTTGATTATAAGACACTTGTTTCCAATCTCAAGACCATGCTGACCCCTAAACGTAGCGCAATTGTGACCCAACACTATTTCTTGAACATTACCCAGAAAGAAAATCAGTCGATTTCCGAATTTGTTGCTGCGTTACAGCGAGATATAGGAGATTGTGAAGTTAAAGTAGAATGTACTTCCGACTCGTGTAAAAATTCAGAGGGGAAGAAAACAAGTACTTCGGTGAATGATATTTTCCTCAGAGCTCAGTTCATTCGAGGATTACGTCATATCTGGATAAGGGAACAGCTTCTGCAGTCAACTGTGACTGGTTTTGATCAAATTTTAGCCAAAGCCACTGCACTAGAGGCCGCTCATATTGAGAGTGCAGAATTGACAAAGCAGTCTAATACAGGTACTTCATTTTTCTCCAGTGACACGTATCACCTATCTGGGTCATCAAATCATCCACAAAGGGACAGGAAGACTCAATTTCGAAGAAAATGGCAAGAGCGTTCCTCCAACCGCCCTGATTCTCGTAATAAATTTCATTCATCAGGAGCCAAAAATAGATCCCACAGCCGAGGTAGAATAGATTATAAAGCATTAGGGATTCAAGACCTATGTACAAGGTGCGCTAGAAATAATCACAGACTAGCAGACTGTCGCGTTGATTATGATAAAGTTCATTGCACGTCATGTAACCGCAAGGGACACGTTTCACGAGTTTGTATCACCACCCTGTCACAAAATAAAAAACCTAGTTACGCGTCATCTGCGAATGCAATTTCTCAGGGCAACGCTGAACATCAATACGGCATTTCATATCTTGTAGACCTTTTCGAAGTAAACCCCGACTCCGATAAATATGTCGTCACAGTCCAAATCAATGGAAAACCCCAGCTCATGGAGGTCGATTCAGGAGCAAGATTTTTTCTCCTAAACGAGGATGATTTTAGGAAATTGAATTTGGGACTAGAAATCCAACCAACAAATACCATTTTTCGAGCGTACTCAGGCAACGAAATTCTTCCAAGAGGAAAAGTTGAGGTAACAGCCACATATAAAGGTAGAAATGCGTGTGGTGAGCTGTATATTGTTCCGTCTGGCCATACAGCATTGCTTGGGCGTCAATGGATTAGAGAGTTAATGATTGAATTGAGAGAAATTGATACCACCGAAAACCATATGTCAAGTGTATTTGCAATAGGCTGTGACACTACACCTGGCGAGATAATAACTGAGTTCCCAACTGTCTTTGCCGAGGAAGTCGGTTGCATTCCAGATTATGAAGTTAAGCTGCAACTGCGACAATGAGCAAAACCTAGTTTCACAAGAGAGCACCATTTGCCTTATGCTCCACCAAAAGTACCAGTTCACCCTTGGGATGAACCATCCGAGAATTGGGAACGAGTCCATACAGATTATGCTGGACCGTTCCAGGGCCATTATTTCCTTGTTTGCATAGATGCTAAGTCAAAATGAGCGGAAGTTGAACCTATCAAAGAAGCACCTACCACGTCCTCAACCATAAATCTTCTCAGAAAGATTTTTTCAACGCATGGATTCCCAAATCAGCTTGTTTCAGAAACGCTAGCATTTTCCAGAGCGAAGAGTTTCATCTTTTTTGCCGCACAAATGGAATTTTACAAAAATTTATAGCCCCTGGCCATCCAGCAACTAATGGCCTTGCTGAACGAAATGTGCGGACACTTAAGGATAAGTTGTGGGCCTTGTCAAATGACGATACCCCAATGCCAGAAAAAGTCACAAATATCCTATTTCATTACAGATCAACTCCCCTTGCTAATGGCTACTCACCTGCTGAGTTATATTTGAAAAGAAAATTCCGAATCCGCCTGGATGCCTTGTTTCCAACCAAACCACACTCTTCTCAGTCAATGCGAGTTACCAGAAGATTTTTTCATGTGGGGAGAGAGTGCAAATCCGTGTCTTCAAAAATAACAAGCCAAAGTGGGAGTTTGGTGAGGTGACCCAAAGGTTGGGTCAACAACATTACCTTGTACGCCTGGACGAATCAAGGAGAATTTTCAAGCGTCACATAAATCAACTGAGAAACACCCTTGTACAAGCAAAAAAGACTGTTTCATTTTGGCCTTCTAAGTCTTATGAAATTCCTCGAGCTCCAGGTCCATCTCAGGAACCTCGCACTCAATTTGCACCTCATGATCTTCCAGATTCATCTTCAATCGAGCCTTTTCTTCAGACTTCTCTATGTCCCATCAACAGACCTGTTCGTCAGAGAAGACTCCCAGAAAGGTTTCGAGATCCAAACATATCACTTCAGT
The DNA here is from genome assembly GCA_037127475.1 of Arma custos. Lineage (NCBI taxonomy): Eukaryota > Metazoa > Arthropoda > Insecta > Hemiptera > Pentatomidae > Arma > Arma custos. Next base: position 73,779,528 of record CM073764.1, read on the forward strand.
ATTGATGTCCCCTCACAAGATACATACTTTTTGATTCATGATACTATTTTTAATGTTAATAATTCTTGAATAGGGGGGGAGACTGTTATGTATCATTAAAACTAATTGACTGTTTAATATCATTGAGGCCCTTGTATCATGTAAGCATTTGTTGTAACCTCGTTGTAACCTTTTTTAATAGAGTATACTTCATGTTTCCGCTCCAAGCCATGTGTACATACTCAATTACTTTATTACCCGTTTTTTCCCATGATTTACCTAAACATAACAATTTGCCACCTCAATATTACGGTCAAGGGAGTCATAAGCCTTCTTGAAATCGATATAAACTAATCTAATACCTCGTTGTATTCTATTTTTTCCTCAACTATTGGCGTAAAGAAAATATTTGATCGATATGTGAACGTTTCCGTCTAAATCCACATTGGTAATCTTCAATAATTTCCTCATCGCAATCCGTTATTCGACAAGTTAGGATTAACGTGAATATTTTATAAGATGCCAGTAGAAGTGATATTCCTCGCCAGCTATTACAATCTGCCATCGGTCTTTTTTTGTTGATCTGGTTTATTCCATTCCTTAGTATGTCGATGGAATTTCGACTTCCGTCTTAACCGTATCTTCTATTGACACTTCAACAATCTAATATTTAGTAGGGAAGGTTTGTATCAAAATATTTCTAAGAATATTAAAAATGCCCACAGAATCAGCCTAAATATTATAATTATTATACATACGAGCTGTATGCACTCTTTTTCATGTCGCTAAATTGTTTCCGATTCTATTAATTTCTATCTTTTTGTTTTTAGAATACTTTTTTTTTTAGAGAAGTTTAAATGTTTTTGTAACTCTCAGAAGTTAGCTATGCTGTCCTACTTATATTAATAGGGTGTTTAAAGCAAATGACCGTTTTATCAAATTCCAGAGTTCAAAAGTCTATAAATATTTTAATGATATTCATTATTTACCAGCACTTAATAATCCCTTTAGAGCATTCTCTAATATAAAAATAGAGCATAATCTTGTTTACTAACACTGGACTTCTTCAAAAAAAGCCTCAGTTTAGTTATTTATTTCAAAGAGGAAATATGGCATTGTCCTACGAAATTCTCTTAATTTTAAGACATTACTGAAAAAAAAAATCACAGCCGCTGAAGCAACTCGTGAAATGATTAAATATGAATGGGAAGGTGTCCTTGACCAGCGCACTGCGCGGCGTTGGTTTGAAAAGCAGTGGAGATACGACGTTGGAAAGGAAGACGGGCTCCGGGTGAGCATTAATGGATATTGATGATGTTCTGAAGCAAGCTGTTGAGTCAAATCCATTGACAAGTACTCGCGAACTGGCCAGGGAGTGTGGAGTATCGAAAGATACTGTTAATTGCTATCTTCTCTCCATGGGGAAGATGAAAAAAAGCCAATGGACTGGTCCCTCACGAACTTACTCCTCAACAAACGGCCATTTTTTTTTTTTTTTCACCCCATTACTTAGAGAACTTTAGATTTCGCTGCTTTTCTGTTGTGATGTATAGTCAAACGTTATAGAACCAAGGTTTGCTCTTTTTATTCTTCGATTTCCTTGAACGCAATGCACCAGTTTATCTATATTATTCCTTATTATATTATTCTTGATCTCTACTCAATGCCTGCCTATGGTCTCGCTATAATCATCTAAATATTTTATATATTCAAACATATTCTCGGCCTTAAAAGCAAATAGATTCCGGGTGGAGGTCAGAGAAAATTCTCTTAAATAAGGAGAACTACTTATTTTAAAGCCAACATCTCAGCCCACATTGCAGGTCTTCTTCAGGGCTCATAATGAGGCCAATGGTCGATCGTTTGGTAATTCACTGTCAACCCCTGATCCCATTATAAGCTCTCAAGAAGACACGTGGATTGAAACGTTGGCTTTACATAAATATATAAGTGGTTCTCCTTATTTAAGAGAATTTTGTTTACCTCCACCCGGACTATTTTCTTCATCACATATACAAGGTCAAATAATAATTTTCGAAATTGATTTTTAATTCATGGATTCTTCAATTTATCTATATAAACGTTATCTGAGAGAAAAATACTTTCAATTTTCCTTTCTATATACAGTTTTTATCGAAGATCCACGATTACCAATTCATAGTCTGACCCACATTCCGTTACTCGATGTGATCTCACTATAATTAATTTCCTCTTTGTGATAGTTATGATTACCCTTATATTTTAATGTAATACTTTTGGTTTTCCAGATAACAAAGTTTACTGGTCGGATCCAACATTATCATCACTTTTTTGACAAACGTCGGAAAATATACTCTTGCTTTCCCATCTTTATGTGACAGGTACCTGACGTTATCACAACAACAGACAAATAAGGTCGGATAGAACCAAGTCTTATAGACTTAACCACCTGTTAACCTCAAGAAACTTATCGCACCGCCTCAAATTAATGATATATAAAGATAATGTTAGACCGGCCCATATTAATGGGGCTCCTATGCTTAATAATATTTCGCCCTCAACTAAAAAAAAACTAACAGTTTCAGAACGGTATGCTGAAACGTATAGTAGGCCACACAATATTGCAAAGAACAAAAACTGACAAATACACTGTACACTCGGACTACTTATGGTAACAGGCTTCATTCATTCTTTGATAGTCTTTATCACTGCTCAAACCAGCTTGTTTGTTTATTTAACGTCAATCTATACTGATGTGCTTAATCGGACGATGCTGCAGTGAGAGTCCTAATTTTTGCCAATTCAGGTTTAACTAGGGTAGGGATTTTTAACGAGTTTTTGACTCCGAACAGGCTAGGGACCCTCGTTTAACGTCTCTTCCGAAAGATGGCATAACCTTTAACTCCATTTAAAAATACTTGGGCCTCAGCACTTCCAAAAACATGTAGCGACACTCAGACTGACCTAGACTGACAAATACTAACTTTCTAACCCATTGGTTCCCAATCTCGGGGCACGATACAAGTTGAAAAAAAAATTCTCCTTTAGTTTAAGTTATTGTTATCTTACCAGTACTTCTTTATGTAAAATTTAAAGTTATAATGTTGTATCTTGTGATAGTAAAACCGAAAGTTTTGTTTTTAATTTACTACTTTTTTTCATATAGTCCATACAAATTTTGTGCAAAAGGGGCGTGGGAGGCTTTAGTGTGAACAGGGAAGGGGACATGTAAGATTTGTGACTGTGTGCATGTGAACAAGAGGGCGTGGTAAAAAAAAAGGTTGGGAACCGATGAACTAATCCAATCAAAAAGAACTAACTAGTGAGCCCCATCACTAGAGTCCCATTTCTATGATGCAATACAATTTCATTATATCCCTATCCTCATTCCTCCCTTACAATGCGTCTAAAACAGTACAAGAGATTCTCTCATTTCTATATATTCCTCTATTACAATGATTTTAAAAATAAATAAACCAAGGGCTTAGAAAGAAAGAAAAAATCTTTACGTTCTTGTCCCCAATCATTACCTTGACAGTTTATCATAAAATAAGGTTTGATTAATTAATTGCCGCATTATTTAATTTCCTTATAATATTATTTGCTAAGCAGTGGTCGCTAGGTACCACCGATAGCTTCTTCAGCCTAGTGGACGAAGGTGTCCTCAGGGCGCAGGGCTGGACTCTGGTCAGTCTATGAGCGGTGCCTCAACGGTAAACATGTGGCGGGACCTCGGTTAGCCAACATGGGCATCTGTCTCGACACAGGTATATTGCATATTAATACAACACTAATAATAAATATTATCATAAACAATATCAAATACAAATAAACCGAATTCTTACTTCAATGAAGAAACCATTAAGTTTTAATATATAACTTACACACCACGGTGCCGTAAGGCCTTAAGAACAGTTTGGTTCATAGTCCTGTCCAAAAGGGCTTTTGCAAATGAGTATTAACAAATAAAAAAAAAGTGTATACTCTTTCTACAGTTCAAAACAGTACAAAAAAGAGAGAGGTTGGTACATAAAAAGAAAATTGAAGATGTACCGGAATTTCAATAAGTTCACAAAATAAAACCGAATACCAGTACTTGCCGGATATTTATGAGGATATTTTTTTACTTTTTGTACTTTTTAACTACTTTAACTATATAATCCAAAACAACGATAACACCAAATAAATTGAAGCATTACAAAAATGTCTAAATTCTTCTAATATTATTTTTATATAGACTTCATAACAATGTTTCATAAATAATTATGATGTTAAAAAAAATCAGAAAGTTTTAAATCTACGTTATTTCTTTTAGAGAACTCAAGAAATTCATAACTCACTCATTTAAAGAAAAAAAAAATTCGAATCGTATTGGACGAGTATCGGAAAAATTCAGGCATTGACAAAAAAATTGTTTCACACCTTTTCAACACCTTTTCAGTCGGTTTACTTACAAGTGATTCCAAATAGTTTTAATAATAGAGCTTTAAATCCTTAAAAAGTTCGGAAATTTTATCCAAGTACCGTAAAGTTTAGATGTTTCGTAATCTTTTTTTAATCGATTACAACATTACTGGTAATTTTTTTTTAAATATTTCATTTTAAATATATAATTTCAGAAAGTATTAAAATTAAAAAAATATAATGTAATGAATAATTTTTATTTTTGAATTTAAATTCTTCAAGTTATTAGAAATTAAATAATTAAAAGACCTTATTAAAATTTTTCAAAGAAAGAATTTCACAATACCTTACAACGGTATATAAATATAAATTACCAAAAATATCATCCGCCCCGTCCAATGTTTGGAGCTAATAATTGTTTTTTAAAAAGTAGTGCTAAAATAAATGTAATTTGTCACCTTAGTGTTCGTAGCAGCTCAAGACTTTAATTTTCATTAAATCCTAACTTCTTATTTTAATAATAATAATAATAATAGTTTCTATAAAATTCTCTTTTTAATCTCGTTATTATCCCATTTTTTATATTATATTTATTTAGTTTTTAAATATTTAAAAAATTATAACATCTAACAATAAAATAAAAGATATATTTATTTAGTTTGTAAACCGCGATATCTAATAATATTATGATTACTTGATTGTTGCACGATACAAGGGTAAAATAGTATTAAAAAAATGAAGAAAAATCCTCAAAGCCTTTCTCTGAGGGTATTTAATTAGAGAAGTACAAAACAATTATATCTGATTATTAGTGCAAGAGAATTAAAAATAAATAAATAAAAAATTGTATTGTTTATTTACTTTTTATAGCGGTAATTTTCCAATACAAGAAATAACTTGTCAAGAAGCTTTCCAGGTCAAAACTATATAAATTATAAATTTTTTGTCCCAAACAAAGAAATTATAAATGTAAGCGCATTAGACTTTTATTAAATTTACTAGGGTTTTTTGTTTATAACTACAAAAACCTATTGCAGTTGGGGGGATGTGGTTGGTTTTAAAAATTATGTGTATTTGGTTTTTAATTTTAAAATTAAGCTAGTTTAGTTCGGCTACAAAATTCGGTAAAGGTAAATAGGATTTATAAACTTCTTTCCCATTCCTTTATTCACTAAACGCATTCAGTATATAAAGGCACATAAAATATAATCCCCAATGAAGTTAATTTTGATAAGTTTATCATAAACAAAATTTATACTGAATTTTTTTTTTGTTTTTTTTTTTCGAGATTTCTCTTGGAATCATACAAATCTTAATGGATATATATTTTTTAAGTAAGTATGTTCGAGAAACCTCGAATTTCCCCTCCCCCCCAAAAAAGAGAGGTTACTGATAATATTTTTCATGGCTAACACGATGGTTTGGTTAAAAAGGGATAAAAGAGAATTCAAACAGTTCAGAACGAATAAAGACGAATGCTCGTACAGAGGAAACACCGGATGAAATGAGTCAAAGACATGACTATTGGGGGCTATATTGTATATTATAAATATAGTGTTGAGCCCTGGAATCTTTTACGACCAGATTTTCAGCATTCCAATTTTAAGCCAAAACACTTGTTGAAAAAGTGTACAGAAACTGGTGTGCTTTTCTTATTCCAATCTATGGAAACAAAACTAGACCTTCTTTAAATGCAGATCCACAACATAAATAAAAATTGAAAAAGAACATTCTCTCTTGCATCATAAAAACTCATCTGGTGGATCAAGGATGATATTCCAAATAATTGTAAGGAAAAGGAACAGAAACAAAGTATGGAGGTCAATTTCAATTTCCATCCCGATTTTCTCCCAATAGCCAGCAAGCATACCCATACCAAGTAGAAATATCCAAATATACAACATTTGAAGCTTTTCTGCGGCTTGAGAACTAAAGCTTATTATCGACTGAAGAAAAAGAAAAAAATATCAAAGAAACTAAGGAAAATGCTGATATTTTTACTTATTCAATATTTATGTAAAGTTTGTTATATTGCTAGATTCATCCATTCATTGCTTTTGCTTTAGGATTAAACGAAAATATTTCAGTCGTTCTATTCATTTATTTTTAACGATTTTTTCCATCTTTCCAAAAATTCGTCACCAAAGATCTCGATGGAGCCAGTCTCCTTCTGGAAGACCCCTCGCTGCCAGGCTCTCCTCCACAACCTCCTACCATCTATTCTCGGGTCGAAGATTGTTTTAGGTAATCGTTCCCTCGACATTCTTTTAAAGTGGCCATACCATTTCAGTCGCTTTGTTTTTATTGTGTTGAGGATAGTTGTTTCCTGTTCTACCAGTTGCCTGACCGTATTCTCCGGGACCTGTTGAATTCTGGAAATGGAACACCGTCTCCAGAAGTCCATCTCTATTGCCAACAATTTTTTTCCTCCTTTTTCGTTAATGCCATATTTCGGACCGAACAGGGTGCTTTTCAATATTAATGAGTGAAAAAGAATTTTTTTGGTTTTAAGATAAACTAATGTACTCCACAGAACAGTTTAGACTCATCTTTCTCCCTCTTATTTATGTATTATTAATATATAACAAAAAAGATGGTATCACTCCATGTTAATCATGTGCGTCCGTTAATACAACTGACAACAAAGAGCGTGAACCTCTTTTTGACTGTTTTTTTAAATACATTTTTGACCAATTTATTTTATTTCAGTATCTATTGACACAGGATACCTAATGATAGACACTCAAAACACCTTCATACCTTTTTTTCTCCTGCTTAGCTGGGCTATTGCACATCACAGCCATTTTTTTGGTCTAATTTAAAAATTGCATCATGTTATACATTGCATAGAGCATCCAATGCAAGTAAATTTTGATTTGTTCTACATCGTTCGTATGAAGAGTATTCAATGATTCCGTGGTTACTTTTGCTCTCCTTAATATTACTTGGTTTTTTTCTTTAGGCCTTCACGTGTAACTGAAATGTAACAGGTTACATAAACAGTTCCCATCTTTAGCATATCATGGACAGTCACCAGTTCCTTTCTATACACGCCAGTATTCGTGACAACTGACTTCTATCGGAATAATTAATAAAACGCCGGCAAAATAACTCGTTAAGGGGGGATAATTGATTATCAATAGTAATTATTAATCATTCAAAGCGGCTGTTTAGGCTGCGGTACCACTATCCATTTTTTTTCTTTTTTTTTTTTAATGGCAAGAGAAACGAAAAAGTAATATGTGTTGCGTTGAGTAATGTTGAGTTGCTCGTAGTGTAGGAGTATCGATAAGACGAATCGTTTATTATTAATTTTAATCGATTTAAAAATCGTTTATATGTTACTGTCGGTTTAATGATACGTCATAACATTGTAATTACGAACGCTTAATCATTCGTGTTTTCTTGAGAAATTGGAATTAAAGAATTTATATGTTAAAGCCTTAAGAAGAATTGGGTCAATCAAGGTTAGATCAATCAGCGAGGATCGCTGTTTTGATAAAAATCAAAAGAACTATTTTTTTCTGTTATCCATGTTAGTACTATTCAGAAGGAGACAGATATTTATTAATTTGTGCCCAGGAGATAAAAGACACCATGTCACATTTTTGTAATTTTTGTATTTGTTCGTGAGAGCTAATTTTTCATAACTTTGAACTATTAAAATTCGTTTCTTCGTTACTTACAGAACCAGCTTAAAGACAATTATTCACATTGTTATTGTCATTGATAAGTAATTGGAATTATTGATCATAGTATGTATTTATTTTTGACAAATTACACCTATTTTATGGGCATGGTGTCCTTTACCTCCGGGTGACAGATATATAAAACTTTGACTCAGTAAAAAAATGTTAAACATTTTATAACTTCACATTAAAATTATGTGTTTCAAAACTTTTGGGTATTTAAAGTGTACTTTTTAAAAAATAAATAAGTATCTGTAAAGACTATATTGTTGGTATTTGCAGCGTGTTACGCTTTATCGTTATAAGAATTTTCCAAACTACTGGTCGCGACTGGTCAGCTAAGGTTTAATTAATTACATTGTACAAATTACGATGTTATTACATATCATAAAACAAAATAATATGACGGTAAAAATACAGTAAAAGTATATAAAGAAGGCTTTATTTAATGACGAAATAAAAACCATAAATACAAACACCGATATAATGTAAACGAGATTATTAACTTTATTTCGTGCTAAGAGTATGTTTCTAAAATAAACAGATTAGAACTATGAAGGTAGGTTAGGTAGTTGTAAGTAGAGGAGTTAGTGAAGAGGGAAATGTGGAAACTTATATTCCTACAAATATATGTATAAATAAAAATAAAAATATAAATTAATAAAAACAAATATAAAAAATACTTTATTTCATTTTTTTATTATTGCTATAATTTTTAAATGTTTTTGTTTTGAAGAGAAAAGATTTTTCCTGGCCGGGTTTGGAACCCGTATTTTTTTTTAAGGGAAACAAAAATATGTAAAAAAAAATACACAAAATAAAAGTCGAACGTTTCGTCCAATTGGGCCTAGATAAGAAGCTGTAAAACAAGCTGAAACTGCTTTACATTAGATTTCGAATATAATTTTGTAGAATATTAAAAAAAAAAACAACAACTTATAAACGTTAAAAGGTTATAGCTTTATGGTCAAGAATATTTAAAAAATATATATTAAGTTAACTAGCCTTCTATGTGGTTTTAATATCTTGTTAGCATTAAAGGAAAATGGCACCATTTAATAATATTTTCCGACACTGGGTTCGATTATATTGCCAATTTTCGTTTTAAATGTTTAAGGATTCCTAATTTTTATGTATCTCTAAATTTGAAGTCTTGGTTTGGCAATTTTATTTTTATACTCAACGTTTTATCATAATTATAGATTAATACTACAATTGGGTAGATGAATATCTGATTTCTAATCTGTAAACAAAATTTTTATAGATTTTATGTTTTTATAAGGGGGGGAGTAGTAATATACAATTTTTTTAACTGTTACAATCAAGATCTCTAGTCTGTTTAATACAAGCTTTCTTCAGCTTTTAATGGCTATAGTAAAAATGAATTCGTATATACTTATTTTGTGATACGGCTTAAAGTACATATTTTGTGACACAGCTGATAGAAGTTAGGAACAGGGGCTTTGTGATTTGCCAAATATTTATAATTGAGCCGATCGAGCACGACAAAAGACAAAACAAATATTGTTTCTAGACAAAGTCCACAAGAATCACAACACTACAAAAAAAAAAATGTATATAATAGAGAGATATTTCGCCTGGGCAGGAATTTCCAAATTTTAAGATTTAAATGAACCCTGCCGAACAGATACGTTACCTAGGACTCTTGGTATCTTCATACAAGATTGAAAAGACAAGAAACTGCTCGTCGTTTTAGCCTACTTCAACATTTACTGGACAAACGCTCTAAGCTCCCAATTAATTACAAAAGACTCATTGACATGACAGTTATCAGACCTATTTGGACATACGTATCTAATCCTTACAATCCAAAATCCTTCGTAAAATCCTCAATGATCCTTATAATGCCACAAACAAACTCATCCATCATGATCTTAATATCCCATATGTTACTGATATTGGTCCAAACTAGATACCTATCCTTCCAGGACAAGCTCCATACACACTTGAATCCGCTAGTCTCTCAACTTGCTTCCCATACTATTCTTGGTAACCCTCCGACGCGTCTGAAAAGAACTTCATTGGAGTTCTACCGATGAGTAGTTTTTCCACAAGTGTTTTTCATGTCATATTGTTCATATTAGCAGATTTACTTGTTGTAATGTTATTACAGTTGTAAATATAAGTAAATTAAATTAAAAAAAAAAGATTTAAATGATCGTTCAAGTATGAGGAACCGTAAAGATTAAGTTTTTTTGAACTATTCTTTACTTTATGCCAAACAAGATTATTCGAAAAAGATTTAATCTTATTTAATTTTGTGATCACTTTTTCTTATACGCCAACAGTTTCTTTGGGAAATTGAAACCTCCCCATTTCTAATAAACTTACATAAAATAAGTTAGTTTTAGGGGTATTTTTCTCGGCTTTCAGGTTGGAAGAACGGCAAATTAAGCACATTTTGACTTTTATTCAAAGCTAAATCAACAAAACTGCTTTTATATAAAGCGAAGGGCACAACACGCACTTCCCCTCTTAATGGTGGGGTCAATATAGACTATTAAGCTAAAAAGTTAGGAAAGTAATGGAAAATCAGTGGAAATACATAAAGCGGGACAAATTGGACTTGTAATGTTCTTGAGACTTATGATTTTTATACAAATAAATTTTAAAAAAAGCAGTGTACCCATTACAACATAATTTTTTTTTATCGATATTCAGTTAGCAGTTACCCTCAATCATATCTCGTTTTTGTTAAAATGATGTCTCAGGAAGAAATTTGTTGAATAATATTAGTTGACCTTATAAAAATGAGGAAAGCCATGGTCCTGAGGAAGAAAATGGTCAGGGTAGAGGTCAAACAAATTCTTTTATATAGGGAGAACTGTTTATTGGAAAGCGACAGGGCTGCAGGTCTTCTTCAGGGCTAAATATACAATAATGTTATTTATTTTTTTATATGTATCTTTTAGTAGGATAACAAAACGTCAGTTTTCCAATGAAGAGATCTTTCTATATAAGAGAATTTTTTTTTACCTCTACCCGGACCAGTTTCTTCTTCAGGAAGAAATGATTATTAATGAATTAAAAATTCCATACTATTTCTGGTTTATGGTTCAATAAGTGCATATTTATGTTTAATCATTATTATATTATATTATGCATATCACCAAATCCATTTGAAAAATTAAATTAAATTAAATTTTTCTTTTATTTATTTTATTTTTTAAATAAATAAAGATATCCCTGTGGACACCAACAAAATTTTATATTTCGGAAAAAAAAAAACAATTTATAACATATGATATCTAAATATATTTGAGCTATAACAAGGGCTGTATTATCATATCCAGATAGATCATAATTTCACAAAATATGTTCTGTCGTATCTTCATTCCTATGACTGGAAGTGAACTCTGAATTAGATTTAAGAAAAGTTTTCCATGGTGGGCCAGTGTTATTTTTCATAAAACAAATCATATTAGTAAAATGGCCTAAGCGAAGTAAAAAAAAAAGCTTCTATTTCTAAAAGTAATTCTGTACAATTCATGATATCGATCACGATACATAATTTATCAAACATTTCATAAGACATAAGGTACTAAATTATTGAATATGTTTATACTAATTCGATTAAACGTTTATAAATGTCATATACATATTGATAATAATTTATTCATGTAAGATAACTGTGTGTAGGTCATTCAATTAATTGATAATTTTTAATATGATAAGATTTTGACATAAATATTATCAGTTTATATTGACCGTCGATCAAATATTAATAAGCAAATGATGGTATTTTAATATACAACTTAGAGGAAGCAAATATGATTTTTTTTTTATTCGTTTTTTAAAACTAATATTACGTTTTTACAGATGTATACTGGAAAAAAGGAACCTATATATAAACAGAAACTTACACTAATAATTCCATATTAGAGCGAGTGACTTGCCCCAAATAAAGCAGCTTTACATTGTAATACAAATCATCAGGAGTACGGTTAAAAAAAAGCAACATAAAATAAGAGTTTACCTTCCCGTAAAGCTCCTGGACATGACCTTATTACAGCTCACATCCTAAAATCCCTTCCTCGAAAAGCTATCCTATTCCTCACATACATATATAATTCTGTAATCCGTACTACCTATTTTCCTGATACATGGAAACTATCTATTGTAAAAATGATCCCAAAATCCAAAAAGCCTCCAGAACTCCCATCATCTTATCGTCCTATCTCCCTCTTACCCATAATGGGCAAGATCCTCGAAAAACTCATTCTAAAACGTATTTATCCCATCCTAGATAGTAACCGCATAATCCCAGACCACCAGTTTGGTTTCCGAACATCCCACTCCACTATCCAGCAATGTCATCGTGTGGTGGATGTTGTCTCCTCTGCATTGGAGCGTAGATTGTACTGCACAGGAGCCTTTCTCGATGTAGAACAGGCTTTTGATCGAGTCTGGCACCCAGGTCTCCTTTACAAAATCCGACAATTCCTTCCTCCTACATACTTTTTAATCATTCGCTCCTTTCTAACTGGCAGAACATTTAAAGTAAGTCATAAAGGTTCCTACTCATCCCTCTATTCCCAGTCTGCTGGCGTTCCTCAAGGTAACATCCTCGGTCCTATCCTTTACACAGTATATACAGCTGACATTCCAACCCATCCTAACACCTTCATCTCCACGTATGCTGATGACACATGTGTGTTATCAGTTAACAACGACCCATATATTGCATCTCAATCCCTTCAATTACACCTATCAAGCCTCGAAGAATGGTGTCGGAATTGGAGAATTAAAATCAATCCCAGCATGTCCCATCAAATTACCTTTACCCTTCGTCGAAAACCCATGACTTCCTGTCCTACTTTTTGTGTATTCTTTAATAGTACTCCACTTATCCCTGTTGAACAGATTCGCTACCTGGGACTCTACTTAGACAAGCGTCTTACTTGGAACCCTCACACAAGATTGAAAAGACAAGAAACAGCTAGACGTTTCCGACTACTTCAACACATACTGGATAAGCGCTCAAAGCTTCAGATCAATTACAAAAGACTTATTTATGTGACTGTTATAAGGCCTATATGGACTTATGGAATTGAACTATGGGGCTCCACCAAACCATCGAATTCCTCTCGTATCCAATCCTTGCAATCCAAAATCCTTCGCAAAATCCTAAACGCTCCTTATTTTGTCACAAATAAAACCATCCATAATGACCTTAACGTTCCATATGTTACCGATTTAGCCCATTCCAGATACCTATCATTCCACAATAAACTTCAAACCCATCCAAACCCACTTGTTTCCATCCTTGCATCCAATTCCATCCCGGACAATCCTCCTAGGCGTCTGAAGAGAAGATGGCCTCGGGACCTTCTATTATAGAACTTTATTAGAGTGCTGCCAGTGGGTAGTATCTCTACATATCCTATCATGTATTATTTTCTCTCATAGCAATTGTACTAGATGTATGTATTACAGTTGTACAACTCAATAAAATAATAAAAAAAAAAAAAAAAGATTCTATGGACATATGGTGAGGATGCACCCAAAGAGATTAAATAGAGAAATCTTCTGTAAAATGAGAGCATACAAGAGTGCTGGGGGTTACATCAAACAGTTGAAGGAAGAAACTGAGAGATTGAAAATAACAGACCAAGACTGTTTCGATAGGGATGATTATGGGAAGAGACTCAAAGAAATTACGGTCCTTGTGGAAAAGAGAGATAGCGAGAAGAAAAGGAATAGCGTGGACCGAGGAAAGAAGGAAAGAACAATCGGAAAGAATGAGGAAAAGTTGGGAAGAAAGAAGGAGAGAATGAAGTGAAAATGAAGACATTCACGTGGTCTCTAAAGTCGTTCCGTGAAAAAATAATGAAAGGAAATCGGTGATTAGCGGAGGAAAATTTTAGCTTTGTTAATACCCTAGGCAAGTTCTCATTAATTTATTACGTACTCATCAGCTAAATAAAATATTTTTTATCCAAAAAACTAAAGCTTAGAGTTTCTTGAATAGTCTAAAGTAACTAACCAGTCAAGGTTATTCACAAAAAAATAAACACACCACAACTCCCATCAACAGTCCAAATAGACTTTTGAACCAGATATTTCTATATATCATCCCTTCTCTAAATACAGTGCCCCATGGTATACATAGATGAAAAATCCAAATCTTTAATAAAAATAATATATTAACGTCAATACGATCAAGGACAGGGTCATTCCTATGAATGTTCTTGCTATCGTATAAAGGGCATTAGCACAGCGTACTAAGATCGTCAATATAAAAATAAAATCATATTCCCTTAGCACTAAAGCTATTATCAATATTTATTTTAAACTATTGTGATAAAACTTTTTGAGACTCATATTTTACAGCAATTATTCGCAGTTTTAATTTTTATAATTTAATAAATCACAAATTTGACTTATTTTTCATGGTGAAGTCCTTATATCAATATCCATCTCACTTAAAGTTCATATCTAACTCAGACTCTAATACACAAAATAAAATAGCTTCCGCAAACAATATTTCATAAGGTCCTTGTTGCAACAAAAACTGCTCATACTCCCTGACTATCAAAAACAGATTTTCAGTCTCTTAAACTGTTATCCAAAGAAATACAGCTTTGCCATTTAATTTAGAGGGAATTACCTACCTCACAGCATTCTACCATTACTTTCATTCAAGGAAACGTAAATATATTTTTTTTATTTAATATTATTCAGAAGTTTTATATAGATCATAAGCAGAGAGATATCCGTCGAGAATTTCCAGAAAATGAAGTAGTAAAGAAATTCCGCCTATGGAAACCCGTCAAATCCTTCCACCAAAATGATCATCCACTGTTTCGTCTGTTCCTTTTTCCACCTTATTTTCTCTTATCTATTTTCCACATATTGATATGTTTACACCATTTCGGATAAAATCTAACCTTCTTCGTTTATTCCGAGAACTTCATCATTTGTATTTTGTCATTTTCTTTTCCTACTGCACCACATTTTTAAAAGGATATGGAATAATAACTTATCTATTGTATTTTTTATCTAATTTATTTTTACTAATTTTTTAGGGCTTTAGGCACCCTGGATAGCCTTTTTAATTTAATTACATTTTTTAAAGAAAATATTAAGAGAATTTTTTAAGGTGACAGATTCGTATCTTACCTATAGAGTATTGTTTGAAGTTTTAGCCGTAGTTCTAGGTCACTGAGATTGGACATAATATTGAATTAGGCGTATTATGCAATACATAGGTACATAGCAATGATTTTGGATTCCTATAATTTAAACATCAATTCTGTGTGTTTAGCGATTGTAGAGCCCAATAGGTTTTATATTCTTTTTTGACATTTCGAACTGTTACCGCGTTATTGGGTTGCTTTTTCCTATTATAAAAAAAAATTTTCCATAAATATAAAATTAGTGTGATAATGAAAGGGCACATAAATTTGCAAAAGAATATGCATGGAGAAGACAGAAAAGCGGAAGTTCTTCGCTATACCGATCGGAAGGGATACGAAGGAAAATCATACTTAGCTAAAATTATAAGAATGGATAATGTTTGAAAGCTATAGGTCAAACTCATTTACAAAGAAGAACGGGCAGTAAACTTGTAAACCTGCCGAGAGAGGATGCTGTTGCAGAAGTTTCCCGTTAGGTTGCGATTGTTTAATGAAATATTTACAAGGTACAGGCTCTTAGTCCTACATTACAATCTATGTTGTGTATTTAGGCGTACCTCACACTTGTTGAAAATATAAAGTTTGACATCATCCGAATCAAGATAGTATCAGGTCGGTAAGATCTCTTATAGTGAGAGACCATTAAGAGGGGCAAAATTAAACAATAAAATAAAATAAACGATGGCTCATTAAGAAGTATATATAAAGGAAAGAAAGAGGAAAACGCAGGCCTAGACTGAGAAGGCTGGAAGATGTGGAGGCAGACCTTAGGCTCCGGGGGGGTGAGAAATCGATCAGTGTGGAGGAAATTTGTCGAGGAGGCCAAAATCTTCCATGGTAAACAAGACGATATCTAGGAAGAGAATCTTATTATTTGGTAACGAATAAGTTGACCATAAAATAATACTTGGTAATTATCCTCCAGTAAAGCTTATTTTATTGGAAGGTTAATTATATATCAAACGTCAGTAAATTATAAACCATCCAATATTTCGCAGTTAGAGGCATCATTAGGTCAATATTTAATATCAGTTTTACATTTTTTTTCAGGATTGGACTGGAATAAAAATCTTTAAATTTATATGTAAAATATAAGGATGGAAATAGTTGGGGCGAAGTCAAATTAAGCACCTACTTTGTAGGTCATCTTCAGGGCTATGAGAGAAAAATAGACAAAACAAACATAACTATAAAATTACATTACAGTACCAAGAATATTATATAGAGTAATAGAAAAGTTGAACGAATTAGTGAAGGAAATATATGAATAAGAAATATTACAGAATAAAAGTACAGAATAGGTTAGAATAGGTAGAATAGGTTATAATGCAAAATAAACAAAATACAAAGAGAAAAAAGAAGGTAAACAGAAAGTTACAAAATGAAAAAAGTGTAAACATAAAAAGGTATATATAAGGGAGAGATATAAAAGCATGGAAAAACTAGTTTAATACAGATAAAATATAAAGTGTATGATAATAGACTCCTGGAGAGTTAACATAAGTAAAATGAAAGAAAATTGTAACAAAATGTGATGCCAAAGTATAAATAACGGAAGATATATGTGGAAAGTCGAGATAATAAATCTCGTGAATGAAAGGTAGAAAAGTAAAATATAATTGTTTTGTCTGTTTTTCTTTCATAGCCCTGAAGTAGGTACAAAGTAGGTCGAAACGTCGGCACAAATAAAAAATATGTATTCACTTATTTGGTGTTTAATTTGGCTGCACCCCCAACTATTTACATCCTTACATTAGATCTTCCAGTCAACTAATTTCCTCTCTATATGTAAAATAGTACTAATGATTAGAATTTTTTTTAGAATGCAAAGGAAACCTTTTAACTGGTTATGTTTTTAACACGCTTTTATAAGCTTCTTCTGTACGGTCGTATATATGTAAAGGACCCTTTGGATTAGATTTTCGGTCACTTCAAACCATCGAAAGGACCGTTGACAATACAATGATTTAACAAGTTTTTCCTCTCATTCTGACAAGGATCTTTAGGATTACAAAAATATTCGTAGACACGCTAGTGTGTTAGCATATGGCTACTTGCAGGTTCATCTGGGTAGTTTCGTACATTTGCAACAAAAAATAATAGTTTAAAAAACCATGCCTTTGTAGCTAGCCAAACTAAATATTTTTTTTTTAAATTTATTTATTGATATTTACAACTGTATTACAATAATACAACAAGTAAATAGGATAAGTGATATATAATGACAAGTAGAGAAACTACCCACTGGTAGTACTCAAAGCAAAGTTCAATTAAGACGGTCACGTGGCCATCTTCTTTTCAGACGCCTCGGAGGATTATCGGGAATGGAAGAGGATGCTAGGTTTGAAACTAGAGGGTTTGAGTGGTGATGAAGTTAGTTTGAAGAATAGATACCG
The DNA here is from genome assembly GCA_037127475.1 of Arma custos. Classification (NCBI taxonomy): domain Eukaryota; kingdom Metazoa; phylum Arthropoda; class Insecta; order Hemiptera; family Pentatomidae; genus Arma; species Arma custos. Next base: position 73,797,135 of record CM073764.1, read on the forward strand.
GGTTCGGGCCAAATCAGCAACAAAAGGGGCATTAAGGTCGTTATGGATGACTTTATTCTTAACAAAATAAGGAGCATTGAGGATTTTACGAAGGATTTTGGATTGTAAGGATTGGATACGAGAGGAATTCGATGGCTTAGTGGAGCCCCAAAGCTCTACTCCGTTAGTCCAAATAGGTCGTATGATGTTCATGTAGATGAGTCTTTTGTAGTTAATTAAAGCGTTTGTCTAGTAAGTGTTGAAGTAACCTGAAACGTCGAGCGGTTTCTTGTCTTTTCAGTCTTGTATGAGGATTGGAATCCTGGAGACCTGGAAATCTGGAGGTTAATCGTTTGTCAAGGTGCAACCCTAAGTATCGGATCTGTTCTACAGGCACCAGTGGGATATTATTAAAGGATACTGAAGGGCAGGAAGTCATTGGTTTACGACGTAAGGTAAAAGTGATTTGATGCGATTTTTGAGATTTTTTTTAATCCTCCAGTTTTGACACCATAAACTAAATATTAAAAAATGAATATTAATTTAATATACAGAAAAAACAACAACGCTTTAAAGGAAAACAGAACTAAAATGTGGAAAATAATAACTTTAATATAAGAATAGATTTATGAACAAAAATATTAATTTCAAACATCGTGGGGTGCTTTTAAAGATATTTTCATAATGACTCCAATATCAGCCATGGTGCGTACCAATATATATCATCAAACACACCGCGATTTCTTACTATAAAATAATTATTTTTTTTTAATTACTGTATTCTTATTTTAAAATTTTTGAAAATGATTTTCTTTTTTTTTAATTTTAATTTTTTCTAAAGCGTGTTAATTTAAAAAAAAAATTAAATTAATCAATATTATATTACGTTTCAGAGAGGGAACAACAAAACGCAGAGGATGAGTTCGAAGAGGAGAGCAACGAGGGTTGGATGGGAGAGCAGGGCGAGTTCCGCTACGCGCGGACGCCGCCAGAAGGAAAGTTCCCTTCACAGAACGCCGGCACGGTCAAGTTCGAAGCCCCGAAGGTCCCTGTCGTCTTCGTTCTTGGTAAGTGGAAATAAGTTTATGTTAATGTGCACCTTTTTGTTTTAGTATTAATATGGTTATAAAAGTTGTTCCAACAACACCCGACTCCTGGACTAACACCATCGGTTCCGATCTGATTGGGAACATGTTAGGATAAGGAATGAAGGCTCTTGAACTTCCTGCCAACCTTATTCTGAGTCTTAATTCAAGGATCCATTATTTAAATCGACTTCATAATTCCAATGAATCGACTTCGCAATTCATAACTAAAAGTCATAATGTTAATCCTGAATATCGAGGTAATTAAGCGTGTGTAAAAACAAAAACCTGTACCACTACAACCCATGAATTGTCCGGGGATCAGTAAATAGTAAAGACTGTACTGTTTCTTTGATACGGTTTTACAGAGAGGTGATTTGTCCTAAATTACGCTCGACTGCCAGATCCCCCCCTAATTTTGGGTACAAACTTTATAGAGATTGAGTGAGCAGGATGGTCGTAGATCCCATAGGATCCAACTTCAGCTGCTAACAGATTAAATAAAAGTTTTGCCAGCAGCGGGATTTGAACCAGGATTTTCGGCATGGCAACTCAGTGCTTTAACACTGAGCCATTCCGCTCCCGTGACGTGTAGAACAGACGTTTAGTATTGGGAGACTACTGTTTCTTGGTCAAAATGATTTGTCACAATCAATAATCCAATTTAGTATTTCTTTCACTTTACAGACGCTGGTAGTGCCCCGGGAGTTTCTAGTTTCCACAGGGTTCATTCGTGGCTGATGACAGATTACACAATTTCTCTGCCCAACAGAATCTGAACCCGAATATTTCAGCATAGCATCTCGGTAATCTGCACACTGAGCAACCCCATTGCTACGTAGAATTTAAAATAATTAAAACTGTAAATAACGCCACTGTTTCAACCATCATTCGAAAATTTATTTAACATGTGTTTATTCTAAAATATTTGTAGCTGCAAAGATAAAATTGTTTATTCGACTTTTTTTTTTTTTTACATAAATTCCTTTATTCTAATCCGCATCATGTCGGCCATATTACAATTTTAGACAAATTTCAAGTTACTGGCAGTCCAAATATTCATTACTCCATAATCACTAAGATAGCACTTACTGTCTCTAATGCTATATAAGACTTGATGAATTAGCCGTACACAACAGAGTTAACATGTTTTGGATCCCTGGACACAGTAATATACCAGGAAATGAATGGGCCGACAAATTGGCAAAGAAAGGAGCAGGAATTGCCAGGACAGAACCATGGTGCCGGGTCCCCCTCTCCCTGACTAAGGATACAATTAACAAACTAGCCAAGAGGAAGATAAAAATGCGTTGGGATAGAGCCAAGATAAGGCACACTAAACTTTTTATAAAGCATCGCAATGACAAACTCTCTGAGAAAATCGAGAAAGAAGCCGCTCACATGTCGAGAACCGACCTCAAAAGTATGGTCGAAGCCAATACTGAGAACTGAAAACTGATTTGCATCGCCAGGGAATTGAACTAAAACCTCGTTTTAGATGGTGCACAGAGGAGGACGAAACACTCTGGCGCCTTCTCTTTGAGTGTAATGCACTATGTAGAAAAAGGACATTTGACCTTGACCCTGGAGGACACGAGGATCTTCAAGAACTGAGATTTAAAGATTATTTAAAATATCTCAGAAGCCTAGACCTATGATAGGGATTTTTAGGATTCGAGCATCACGGGCGTCTCTAGGCCGAAGGTAGTTGTATAAATCATTCACAAATAATATTTCTAATAAATTTACGAACATTTAGTACTAAGGTCAGTTATTCCATACTGATTGGTATTGGTTTAAGTAATAATAGGTCTTGTTATTCATTTATCGGATGGATTTAGTGAAATGAATAAATAGCGGTTGTTTGTTAATTAGGTTAGCCTTATTCAATTAAACAATTTTTACTGGACTTTTCATCCCATTAATAATTACAGTATTATAAATAATTTAGTTTTTTTTAATGTTAATTTCCTTAAATCTAGGTGGCCCAGGTAGCGGAAAGGTGACACACTGCGATACATTCATGGAGGAAAAGAGAGGCATCATCCATATCAATATGACTGACATCCTACAACAATACACTGTCGGTAAGTGTTCATTATTTATAATTAATACATCAGTGAAGCCTTCAAATTATATTAGTATTACAAAATGAATTATATTTGCAATCCCGGTGAATAAGTGGTTAAGTCGAATTTTGCCTTGGTTAAGTCGAAATTTTTGAAGCGGAATCATGTCATCTGTGGTTATGCGAGGCCTTAACTTAATATGAAGTTATTTCTTATATTAAAATAAAAACGGAATTATTTCTTATATAAGAACTACATTTCAAGGAAAATATTGCGAGAATGGTACAAAGCTACTTCTTGGAATACAATAATTATTTTATTTATTAGTAATTAACTAATGTACATATACTCTTCTGTGTTCAAGTGGTAACTTCGCATATTAAAAATTTGTTTTTGTTGAATGCAAACACATGCAGAAAGCATTGCTTTATACTAACTCCTTTGAATACTTTGATTTCTCTAACGAAAATAAGTGATTTTTTTATTCGAGGGTTCAGCATAGGATATGAATAATATGTTATAGGTATCTGTGCCTATCTTCGTTCTTATGATAAACAACATTTATTAGAATAACTTATTTTCGTAAGAGAAAAAATAAGTACAACGAACCTACTAGGGGCTGCATTAAACAATAAAAAGTTTAATTATCGATGACACACCTCATACATAGTTTTTTTTTTTTTTTACTCCTTAAAAGAGAACTTATTCCGCAGATTGCCGGATTGGTGTTAAGGGTAGTGAAGTCCAAAGTCCCGTCAAGTGACGTCACGTTGCGTAATTTCTACCCATAAAAATAATAAGTAAAAAAAAATAACCTTCCTAATTTGGATTTATTTTATTATTAGTACCTGGCATAATTTCCTATAATAAAGGTTATAATAGCCTTTTCACATAACAGGAAATTATGCCCTTTGAAATTACTCATCTTGGATTAGCCACTACTGGCTGTGTTAGTCATTCTCAAATAAGGCATAATTTTTGTTGGTGTATATTTTAAAGCCAATTTTTTCCTAACTACTCCAATTTTATAGATTACAAAACATTTAAGATCGCGACATAGAAGTGACGTAACGTTGGATCATTTGAAGGAACTTTAACTAGCCCAAACATCAAGTTAGAGGCGGCCTGTGCTCTAGTAGTTAGCACAACAATCTACTAAGCTCAAGACCGTGGGTTCGTTAGCCCGGTAGGTGGGTTCGTAGCCCCCTAGGATTTTTTAAAAAGGATCTAAAAGTATTTATGCGATAAATAAAAAAATCAAAAAAACGAGAGTCCCGAGTTAAAAACCCCTATCCTAATTAAACCTGGATGGACAAAATTTAGAGCTCCCAAGGTAGCATCTTCCGATTAGCCATAGCAGCATAAAATTACGTTAAATGAACAAATAAGTATCAAGTTGGCAACCTGCGGAATAAATAGTTTTAAACTTTTATAATCGGTTTAACATGACAACAATTATTTACCTATTTGCTCATATATCTATATTATTATACACTCACTATACTTAAGCACCACTAACTTGAATTTATTTATACATGTTTTTTAATCAGAAGAAATACTCTACATATAAAATAATACGTTTGCATATTTGTTTTATGTTCCTTTCTTGCTCTTTAGTGCTATTTCATCTGGAAATGCAATTGTTCTTTTCTATAATATATTTTGTTATTGGAACAAAGGTCCAAACGAATGTCCATTATATCATTTTTGCTATATTGGCAAATGAATTATTGATAGTAAGACCTTGCATAGATAGATAGAAATATTTATTATACACCTTAGTAAGTATTAAGATCTAAGAAATCCGTTTGTAGCGAAATTCGGCAACCGGTATAATTATGAATCATCTTTAATATCAGCTGGGTGGCTCAGTGGTAGAACGCTGAGTCATGCCGAAGGTCCTGGGTTCAAATCCCGCTGCTGGCATGACTTTTAATTAATCTGATAGCAGCATGAGATGGATCATATAAGATCTAGGACCCTCTTGGTGCTCATCCAGCCTTCAGATACCAGAAGTGAGTACTACGGTGAAAAAAAAACAACGAGAATTTACTACTTAAAATTCCTTAATCAAGGATCCCAACGGTAGAGCACTGAGCTGCTGTGTCGAAGGTCGCGGATTCAAATTCGGCTGTGGCAGATAATTTATATATTCTGTAAATAGCGGGGGAGGAACCTTGTGGTATCTGGAAACCCTTTGTGGGTTCATTCTATTAAGTGGGTATCCTTAGTTGGAGAAAAGCCTGACGGTTGAACATGATCTCATATAATCGTATAGTCTCTATCATGTACTGCACTCCAGACCCGTTCACGGGTTTTTGTGCCATAGGTTTTTATCTTTAATATCGATATTACTACTTAACTTCGGGCGGTTTGAACCCGGTATTATAAACTGTTTTATAACATGAAAGCTAATCGTTGTGACATTCCCGAATTAGGGCGGAACTAAGATAGTTATCAACGTTTGCGCCGCAGTCCCGAGGTGAAAGACCTGGCGAATAAAACATCACTGGTCCCTCGTAATCGAATATAGTCAATTCTTAACGCCACCACTTCCTCCTCTAAATATTTTATAGCCGTACGATTTCGAATAGTTCCTGGATATCGACTACTGGAAGTAGTGCCGAAGAAAGATATCGGGTCATACTCACTTTAATGATCGTCTGCATCGCAATTACTTTAGATGCGTCCTGTATAATAGGAAAAGAAAACTTTCCAATTATATTCAAAAAGTTAAATATAGAAAAAATATTACTAATAAAGTAAATTAGAAGTAAATATAATGAATAAAAGGCAAGACGCATTCTTCCTTACGGTTATAGTTAGGTGCGTCATAGTGCGATGTTATTGTAACCATCAAGCCAGACTTCCGCACATCGCAATTATACTCAATAATTTGTTCAAGAACTAAGTCACTTCTCATTACAATTAGTGATGTGGTACATAATAAAAAACAATCCACATCAATACAAAGTTTGCGACTAAGAAATTGTTTCCTGGGCTATTAGTACTAGAGGTAGCGACGTCGAATAAACAAGAATTTTTCAGAAAGCTGATTCTTAAATATATCTTTCCCTATTCATTCTGGAACAGTTTGCGGGCTACCTGGCTGCCGGTAAACGTTTTGTTTAATACTACGCATGGCATCCTTGATGAGGAGGAAGAAGTTAGAGCCAGGATAGTATCAGCTAATAAAGCATGTTTTGGGAACTCAAAGCTCCTGAGAAGTAAGCTCCTTAGCCTAAAGTCCAAGCTGATGATATAGAACCATCATTAGGCCAGTAGCGACATACGCTGGTGAAACCCTCACACTGAATAAATCCAGCGTGGAAAAGCTGAATAGATTTGAAAGGAGAGTCCTGCGGCAAATATTCGGCCCAGTGCGAGAAAACGACCAACTCAGAATCAGAAGGAACAAGGAGCTTAGTGAGTTATATGGATACCTAATGATATCGAGCTTCATAAGGATTCAACGGATTAAGTGGCTAGGCCACGTATATAGGATGAAGGAAGAAAGGACAGCTAAAAAGCTGTAGACAGGAAATCCGGATGGAGTAAGACTTCGAGGAAGGCCCAAAGCTAGATGGAAGGATGCCGTCTGTGAAGATCTGAGGCTGAGCAAGGTCTCCATCACTCGAGCAGGCGATCGGGACGATTGGGGAAGAGCGGTTGATCAGGCCAAGGACTTCTTTATAAGACTGTCGCGCCAATAATGTAAAGCATGTCATCCTTGCAAGTAAATATATTGAATTTTAAATTTTAGTTTATAGTTTGTTTATTCATTTAAAGTCACTTACTATGCTACAGTCTAATCGGACGATGCTACAGTGGGAGTCCTAAATTTTCCCTATCCAGGTATATTAAGGACAAGGATATATAACGAATACCTGACACCGTACAAGGTCCCTTACGTCCCTTCTGAAGAATGGTATAACTAAAGATTTTTTGCTCCCTTTAAAAAACCCTGAGGTTATCTGCCGGGTCGCGACCCCAGAATCTTGGGTGAAGTAATGGGTTGTCACACATGAAATGACCGTTTTTAGAACCAGGAAGAAAATAAAAATTTGAAATCAAATCTAACATATTTTTTATTCAAAGTATTTACCATCATTTTCAATACACTTCTGCCAACGGCTAACCAGTTTTCTTTCCCAGATTTGAAGAACGTTGAGTCACGCGATGAAAGGAATTCAGAAAATGCATTTTTAATGTCTAAATCATTGGTAAACTATTTTCCTCGCAAAAAGTTGTCTAAACTCCAAAAAAAGTGGTAGTCTGCAGGGGATAGATCAGGGCAATATGGGGGGTGTGGTAAGACTTCATATCACGTTTAATTTATTGACTATCTGTATTGAAACATTAGGTCGGGCGTTATCATGAAGGAGAATAGGTCCTTTCCTGTTTACCAGTACCGGCTGTTACTTGATCAAATTTTGATGCAGTTGGTCAATTTCTTGTCAGTATAATGCTGAATCAATTGTTTTTCCCCTACGGTAGAAAAGAAAAATGAATGAACCCATAGACCACCATACAGTAACCATTAACTTTTTCGGATGTAGATTCTGTTTTGGCATGTGTCCAGGAAGCTGATCAGCATCTAACCATTGACCAGATCGGCGTCGATTGTCATAAATGATCCACTTTTCGTCACAAGTTATTAAGCGGCCGAGAAATGGTTCGTTGCTTTGACGAGCAAGCAAAGAAACACACGTCTCTAGAGTTTCAACTGCTGACGTTCGTTGAGCTCGTGTGGGACCCAGGAATCGAGCTTTTTTGATCAATTTTAAGTTCCTGGAAACTGTCGTACGACTTGTGTCTAGCACTGACTGTTTTATGAGGGTCTTCTTCCACAGCATTCTTAAGATATTCGTCCTCTATTGATGTTTAAGGTCGTCCACGGGGAAGATTTTCTAACGTCGTATCTCCTGAGAAAAATGTTGTAAACCAACGACGGATGGTTCTTTCATTAGCACTTCCTTTACCAAACGCATGATTAATATTTCTTGCTGCCTGGGTAGAGGAATGATCGAGTTTGTACTCATTAAAAAAATAGTTCGGAAATCGCGTTTCCATGGCTACGGTTAAAATTATACTAAAATCTGTATGCCTACTTGGGGAAAAAACAAACGAATAGAGGATTAACAAGTACTTATTATAGATATTAAATATTTTTCTAGGAATCAACAGGCAACGCTTTAATCCTCTATAAAGATTAAGATTTAAAAAATCGGACATTTCATGTGTGACAACCCAATAGGTTGTCATGCTAACCACTACACCACACTGCCAAGTCTATGTCACCACTTACCCTTTTTGTTTTATACAATATTTTTATTTTTTACATTCTTAAATTATGCTACATGATATAAATATATATAATTCATACAAGGGACTATGAAGACACTAGTTATTTCTTGCCAGTAACCAGTAATAATAATTGATGGTGAATTTAATTACACACGCCTTTAATGACATGCAAAGAACCTTTCAATCTATTAATACGCTGTCACCTGTGGGCTAGGAAACGGATAAGCCATCAACTAACAGTTTGATGTTCAAGGCAGAAGCACCAGGTCGGGTTGGGGAAGCAATAATGGGAAAATCGATTATCTAATATTCTCGATACGAGAGCGTTGCGTTTCGGTTCGATCTCTCACGAAGAACGAACGTTGACGGGTCAATTGTTTGCTGACGTCCAAAGGATATTTCCACTCGATCGTTACAGAAGAGGACCTCTTCTTCGCGACCTTGACTTCATTCTTAGCAAGACAATGTCAAGTGATGAGGACAAAAAGAATTAGTAAAAAAAAATAATAATAAAAAACTCAAACCAGAAATGTTTTCTCAACTACAAGTTTACACTAAAGATAGATAACACAGGCCAACAAAAAAAACCTTTTTGAAAACTTTTTTAATTTTAATAGCTGATCTTGATAGATTTTTATGTGCTGAATCCAAATCTGCTCGTAGTTTTTATGTATCACCCTTAGTTTCCAAGCAAAATGTATTTTATTATATAGTCTAATACCCATTTACAGTATATAGGGAAATCAATGAAACACTGTAGAATCGTAAAAATGGTTTGTATTTACAGTAAAATACTTGGAATAGTAATTTTATGTGATGATACAAGGTTCACTTGTCAACTGGAATTGGTTTATATTTTCTTTCCCTTTTTTCCTTGAAGCTTCTTGTGTAGCTTTTCCTGCGATGAATAGCTTGCTGAACTTCCCGGTGAAGTGACCAACAGTAATCCCCCATCATGTTGGTATTCCAGCGGCCCTGGTAACGTTTTTCCATCACTTTAACGTCCTGGTGAAAACGCTCACCTTGCTCCTCACTAACATCTCCTAAATTTTCCGGGAAGTAATCGAGGTGGCTGCTCAAAAAGTGAACTTTCAGGCTCATCAAACATCCTAACTGTTCAAATTTTTTTAACATGTTAGCAACAATAGCCTTATATTCTGGGTCTTTTTCATTTCCCAAAAACTTGGTGACAACTTGCTTGAATGAAACCCATGCTTCCTTTTCATTTGAGGTCATTGTGGATTCAAAGTTAACGTCAAACATCATTTTTCTAATATCAGGCCCGGTAAAGACGCCTTCTTTCAGTTTAGCTTCTGAAAGGTGTGGAAACTTCTGACAGAGATATTTGAAACAAAGCCCATCTTTAGGCAAAGCCTTTACAAACTGTTTCATGAGACCTAACTTAATATGTAGTGGTGGTAGGAGCACGTTTTTTGGATCTACAAGGTTTTTGCATAAAATGTTCTTCTCGCCAGGCTTTAAAGACTCCCTAGCAGGCCAGTTCTTTCTGCACCAATGTTGATTCCGAGCTCTACTGTCCCATTCACACAAGAAACATGGAAATTTGGTAAAACCCCCTTGCTGACCAAGGAGCATGCACGTAACTTTCAAATCACCACATATCATCCAACCGTGTGCAGAATAACCTATTTTATTTAACACTATTTCTAGATTTTCGTAACTCTCTTTCATATGTACAGAATGACCGACAGGTACAGAGGCATACATGTTACCGTTGTGTGCTAAAACTGCCTTCAAACTATTTTTGGATGAATCAATAAACAACCTCCAATCTTCTGTTTTGTATTCAATTCCAAACTCATTCATTAAACCATGAATGTCTGAGCAGTACACCAAATCACCCTCTTGTTCAAAATACTTCGAAAATTGTTGTTCTCTCTTCCTATACACATGAATGCTGGTTCCAGCCGCCAGCAAGTTCTTTTCTTTTAGCCTAGAGCCAAGCAGTTCAGCTTTTTCTTTTGTTAAGCCCAGATCCCTAACTAAGTCATTAAGCTCGACCTGAGTGAACAATTTAGGCTCTACATTTTCTGTAACACATTGGAATTCTTCATCGTGTTCATCTAACTCCGACTGTACATCAGAAAATACTTCTGTTTCAATAGAATTTAAGTCCTCTGGTGGTTCCGGGATTGGCAAATCTACACCGTGCCCTACTGGTCGGATGGCGGACGGAAGGTTAGGGTAGCTTATTACCTTCTTGTTCTTAGAGTTATGACCAGTAATATCTACACTGCAAAAGTAACAGTCATCGGAATGATTTTTTAGTTCCCTCCATATCATGGGAACAGCAAATTTAAAGTGTTTTTTCTCTTTTTTTGACCATTTTCTGAGGTCTTCAACACATACATAACATACCTTATGCGGTGCCCAAGGTTTATCCTGGTCTCCAAGTTTGGTTCCAAAGTATGCTAGATAAACCTTTTTCACAAAGTCTGTAATGTTTCTTTGGTGCTTTTTAATAACAAACTCACCACAAATATAACAAAAACTGTCAGCAGAGTTTTTACAGCCGCGATGAGACATTGCACTGAGCACATGTACAGGAAACGTAAAAGTGAGGTTATGTTGAAAATAAACAAAACATCAGCTGTTTAGCATGTGTTTCAGCAGTGCTGCCAACATCATCTTTGTTCATTAGACCTATTTTTTCATGTTATCTTAACTATGAAAAAGCTGTTAAATTCTAAAAATATTTCTTTATTTCATGAATTTAACTATAAAATGTGAATAAATGGTGGGTGATACAACTTTTTAAGCATCATATTTGGATTCAGCAACCTAAACAACATAAGAATAAGGTATTTTCATTAAAAAAGTTTTTTCATCGTTGGCCTGTGTAATTGATTTTTATTTAGTTGCAATTTAATATGTATTTTTCATTTTATATTTTAAATAGATACATAAAAGTTAAGCTTATAATTTCATTTTAAACTCTTTTGAAATTTATATAACTTCAATATTATTCATAAAAAAAGTCTTTAAAGACTAAAACTGAACATTTAAAGGTGAACATGTTTATTTAATTATAATTATTTTTCATAGTAACTATCTGGGAAGGTTGGGTATGTTTCTATGCTACAAATTAGCATTATTTTAGTGTCTTGGTAAGAGTATTTACAAGAAACCGATGAAAAAATAAAAATAAATTAAAACTCACAAGGTTAAAACAATGCAAATAGAACAAAAAATTAAATTCCATTAGTAAGACATAGGCAAAAATAGTAAATGAATATTAAATTATGTCAGATATAAAAAAAAAAATAGAACTTACCAAATAAAATATGGCGGATTCTAATTTACGGTGTTAGGGGTCCTTCATTGGTGTTGGTTAATTGTTTTTTTTCCATCATTAGGATGTCTACTTTCCTGCAGGAATTCCAAATATATATATATATAGTTATTGTATAAGTATATATTGATATTTATTTTTCTCCACTGTTTAAGTTTTGTTTTTTTAAACTCAGTCCATAAATATTTAACTAACTTTTTTTCTGAAATTTGTGACAAAGCTTCCAAATAAAAAAAAAGGTTCTCATGGATGCCAGGCGTTCAGATATACAGTACCGCAAAACATTTCCGTCACCCTGGTTATCGCTTGTACAAAGGCGAAATATAAATCATATTAAGCTTGATATGAGTAAAGTTTGAGTGCTGCCAAATTAGAAACCGAAAAGTACATAAGTTACATAAAAGTTTTTGTCGCACTAAACTATTCTTTATTCGCTTTTCTCCATTTCTCTTCCTCCATCAAAATTCGAACACTCTACCTTGTCAGTCCAAAAATCTTTTTTGTATTCCGCGTTTGGTCTAACTCTTAACGAGCAGTCCAACTGATAATTGAAATTAACTATGATACTTCAAGTTTCAGAAAGGCTAGGTTTCCATCTATCCTATCCAAGAACGGTCGGGGCTATGCCAAAAAGATTAATGACATAACTCCTCCTTCTGGGATGATTCTCCTAGCGAAGTAGCTTTAGACGGTGTAATATAAAGGTGCTTATGTTGAATAAAAATATTTATTGAGCTTTTCTGTTGTGTTAATATTAATAATAAATTCTTTATTGGCTTTAATGTACAACATGTAGCCATTGAGTCTGGCCCACTTATTGCTAATTTTTAGTAATTAGTAATTAGCATATCGTAACTTAATTACATTTATTTTTATTTACGGTTATATAATACGATATGTAAATCTTTTACAATAATTAAATAATTAACACTGGCTTAGTAAATAAATGAACCAAATTTATGTCAGAACAGAATATTATCAATTATAACAACAGAATAACTATCTTCCAAACAAATGACGCGAATAGACTTATTTGGTAGGTATGTGCCTATATACATTAGGAAATAGATAAAGACAATGGAATTAAAGTATTTAGGTACTAACCCGCAAATTCTTTATTCCAACAGTCATCTGATTCTTTCTATACATTACAATTAAGATATTGTAGAGTACATGAAACCATAAACCATAATTAAAGCCTGGGTTCCGAATTTTTAAATACAAACTGTAGATAGAAAAAAATGTTTAATTTTTTAACGCTGTCCATAGTGAGTGCATTTGCAGTGATAATTCATCATCATGCTGGACAATATATTTTTGCAGAAATCGTTTCCGTGTGTTAACAAAAAATTTACACTGCAATATTATATGCTTCAAACTATTAGCATGGTCCCATGGCACCACTGACATTTTTAATCAGTTCTGAGAACACAGGTGCTGTTCCTATAAAATATTTTCAAGCATTCAGGGTTTCAAATTCTTATTTGACTCACGGTTCTTAATTTTGCTATGTTTATCTTGAATTTTAAATAGCTTTCAGGTTCAGGGTTGGTATAGGTACAAATAGTTCTGTATATTGGATTGTAATTTGAGTTAAGAGCTCTATCAATATCCTTCGACTGTAAATGATTTATTACTTTTTCAAGAATAACATGTTTTTTTAGCTAATAAAACATTGGGGCTATGAAAATCTGCAAAATATTCTTCAATGTGATGCGTTGTAGCTAGTTTTAAGTTGTGAAAACGAGTTAAAAGTCAAGTCCAGATTTTTCTTTTCCACAAGTCCATTCCACAAGTCTATCGAAACATTAACGGGGTAATCTATAACCGGGAATAGAGAGTATTTTTAGGCAAAAGTTAACAGTTTTCTTTAAGATTGTTACGATAAGTGGGTTACGGCCTGTTTCTAATCGTACAATATAATTTGGAGTGCATTTCGGCCAATAATATAGGTATTTTAAGAATTTTAATTGAGCTACTTCGATGTTTGTATAATAGTTCAAACTCCAAATTTCTGCAGAATAAAGGAGTGTTGAGGATACCATAGAATCAAAGAGTGTCATTTTTGTCCCCCATGTTGTGTTAAATGTGTGCATCTAAAACTATGGTGGCGTCACTCCCCATGTCTGTTACATCAATGATGTAATGAATGATGTAATCTAATCAATTGAATAATTTTTTTTTTTTTTTTTATTGAAATATTACAATCTGCCACTTGTGGGCAATAAGTAATAGTGCTGTGTAGCTTACAGTCATTCCATAACAAAACAATAATATAAACAAAATAAAATAAATAAATATATACATGCGGAAAAATATATACATGCGGTAACAGAAAGAAATTAATGCGGAAATGATAATAAAATAAAGTAAAAAATAAAATAAAATAAAAAAAAAATAAATAAAAAAAAATAATAATACTAATAATAAAAAAAAATAAATAAAATAAAGGTCGTGAGTGGAGAATCTGGCCAGTGCCAGTACTCCAAATAACATTATTACAACAGATCTCGGGGCCATTGCCGGTTTAGACGGCGGGGTGGGTTATATGGATGTGTGGAACTGGATAGTGACTGAGCCAGGGGGTTGGGATGACAGGCAAGGTTTTGGTGAAAGTTTGAAAATTTATTAGGGATGAGTTGGAGGACGAAAGGAATGTTGAGATCATTATGGAGGGTTTTGTTGAAAACATAATAAGGAGCATTGACGATAGCTCTCAGGACTTTGGATTGAAAGGATTGAATGCGTCTGATATTCGATTGTTTTGCGGTCCCCCACAGTTCCAGTCCATAGGTCCAAATAGGTTTGATGATGGTCTTGTATATTAGTAATTTATTGTCTATTGAAAGATCGGAGGTCCTACATAGTAATCTGTATAGTTGGCTAAATCGTCTGTTAAGTTCTTGTCTTTTGAATCTGGTATGAGGATTCCATGTAAGTATTTTGTCTAGGAGGAAGCCAAGGTATCGTACTGTGTCGGAAATAGGTAGGATGGTTTCATTGAATTGGACAGAAGGACATGTTCCCCGACGAAGGGTAAAAGTCACGTGTTTGCATTTTTCCTCATTGACTTTGATCCGCCATTGGTTAAACCAAATTTCAATGAGTGAAAGGTGGCTTTGTAGGTTCGACGAAGCCATTTCGGGATCTGGATGAGATGATAGGATAGCTGTGTCGTCTGCGAACGTTGCAAGGAAGGTTTCAGGAGTAGTTGGGATATCAGCGGTGTACAATATGTATAGGATAGGACCGTAGACGCTGCCTTGGGGAACTCCAGCTTGAATTGGGTAAAGATTGGAATATTCATTACCACAGCGTACTTGGAAGTAGCGATCAGAGAGGTAGGATCGAAGAACTAGGAATAAGGATTGAGGTAACTGGGTTTTGAGCTTGAACAGCAAACCGGCATGCCATACCCGGTCGAAAGCTTGTGCTACGTCCAGAAATGCGCCTGTGCAGTATTGTTTGCTTTCAATAGCAGAGGATATGTGATCGATAACTCGGAGTCCCTACTGGACCGTCGAGTGCCTGGGACGGAATCCAAACTGATGTGAGGGAATATTATTGGATTCGATGATGGGTAGGATTCGTTATTGAATAAAATTACAGTTATGTTATGATAAAATTTCCAAGAACCTGTACTGTAAGATATAAGTACATGTAAAAGTGAAGAATTCCTTGGTCTTCAACCCCTTGATCTTGTTTCCAATCAATCTACAGTTGGTACAACAAATTCATCGCAAGGACATCCAATTCATTAACAGAATGGCTCATATATCTACTCAATTAATTAACTTTTCTTTGCTCATAGCATCGTAAATCTCTCAGCGCCCGTTCAATGATTATTGCTTGTTCATTAGTTGTGCTTGATTAGATCTGGATGTATATGTGAATACAAACTTATCTCACTGACAATACTGCAGTATTCGCCTGATTGTTAGATCAATACCTGATTCCAGTTTTAATAATTTATTCCTTTATTTATTGGGTCAATTGCACAATTACTAAACTGCCGCATCGAGAAGGCAATATCAAACAGAAAGAAATATAAGAGAAAATATGACTCATTGTTTAAATAGTTTGTTTTTATAACGATAGTCGTTAGAGCGATGGTGGGCAAGATGCGAAATCGATTCTGTCCATCACGCTTCACCATTGTTTTGTCAAATCCACAATAACTTTTCCCTCCATTGATCATATTCTAAAATATACCGCTACACTATAGTCGTTAATAAGCGATTTCCAAGTCCACTAGACTTCGAAACTCTATTATAACTATGTTAAGTTATAATTTTTAGCTACTATTTTTTCCCTAACTCCTTGGCTTATTTATTTATTTAAAATTGATATTTATCATGATTGACGGAATCTCTTTTACTGCACCTGGAGCATTTTAAGAGAGGATTGATGGATTCCTAAAGAATGATAGGAGTAGGACTCTAGTGATGGGGCTCAATAGCTTCATTATTTACTTATTATAATGTATTACTTTCTTCTTTTATCCCCTTAACGACTGTGGGACATACGACATAGCAATTTTCAGATTATTAAGTCATCTATCTAACACAAAAAGAGCATCTCCTGGAATTTCAAAATAAGACATTATAACACTGAAGTAAAAATGGAACGCTTCTCTATAATAATCAACTGTGCAGTTCACGCTAAAGACGGATAGATGGACTGCTAAGTAGCAGAAAAATGTACGAGAAAATGGAATGAATCTCGGATACAATGCGGAAGAGGAGGCTGACATTCCTCGGATATCAATACAGGATGAACAAGCATAGATTTTCCAAGCGAATACTTGACTATTTTTGGAAAAATAAAGATACGATAACGTGAGAAAAAGGTTTGGAAAAGTTGAACCTCACATAGTCTAACATGCTAATAAAGTGGATTTGGAAGCAGAATGAATGAAAATTGAAGAGTTTCAGGATGAAGAAAGGGAAGAGAAGGTTGGAAGAAGTTGGGCAGAGGATAGAAATAAACGTGCCAGTGAATGCATGAAGGAATATTGGAGACAGAAAAGTCTACCAGAAAAAGAAAATAACGTTTCGTAATCCGAAGTGGTCAATGCAGGGGAAGGTTCACATTTTATTTTCTTTACAAAACGGTCTTCTTGATACTGATTTTCATGTATTTCTAATAGCTAATAGAAATAATAAATAAAGAAAACTGATGCTGCGCAGGATAGAGCTGATTGGCGGAGAATACTGTTGGCGGCCCAGACTCGGTAACGAGTTGTTGCGCCGGATTTTATTATTATTATTATTAATAGAAATAATTCCAAAAAAGGATGAGACCACTGGAGAATTTAGTAGATTACACAACGCGGAATTGAGAATCATGCACCTGGTTTAAATTATTCAAGTGATAGTGTTAGAAGATAAAGATGTGCCTGTAGAGTTGCAGGGCTTCATTCTCCCATTAGGAAACTGTAGATTCGCATCGCATGGTTCATAAAGCATGAATTACAAATATGTACTTTTAAACGAATCTGAATTCTGTAACCTCGCTTGACTCGACAAAGAGGGCAAATTATTATTTGACTGTTTAGGTTAATAATTAACTATTTAATAATTATAACTACTTAATTATTTAATTAAGTTTTCATATCAAAACTGAGAACACTACCACAATCAAATAAGACGTAAGCCCTCGAGATAAAGAGTTTTTAGGGAAAGAAAGGGTAGTTGAAATCGATGATAAGGTATTGGGCCATTGGAGGTATCCACTTTGTTCAATTATTCAGGACTATCTTCATCTGAAAGGAGTCGATAGTTGTCAACAAGGACATGAAAGCCTAGGTCAGACCCTTTTATAACCCCTCCACCGTTTGCCCATTATTTACCAAGTGTTTTACATTGTGCAATGCGTAATAATGCTTTTAATAAATATTAATATTATACATCTATATAATAAAGGTTCGGGCAATCCTTATAGACCATCAGGTGTGAATTGATGTTATATGTTATATATGATGTATGAAAAAAAAATGAAACATGCAGACAGAACTAAAAACTCAAAACATAGGAGTAATTGTGTTCTTTTTTGAATTTCTAAATCAATTATAGTCTGAGTTGGTCGGTTGGTACATCATTAAATTTTAAAATCAGGTTTTCAAGACTACAATTTGTGAAAAAATATTTTTTTAAAATACATACTTCAGACTTTTTCGTTTGATTTACTTTAACAAAAAATCAGATAAATCCATTATTGTGTATTATTATCCTGCTGTATGGCCTTCATGTTTGATATTTACTTTTAAGTCGATTGAAGAATGGCTGTAAATTAGCAATCCAAGAGACCAAAAAAATGACAGATATTGGAAGATTTTGGCAATATCTTCAATCTTTAGGATAATATAAGCTTATATAATAATATAATATAATAACTATAATATAATATTGATATCTGAATACAAGTATCCAAATCAAGAATTTTAACCTGATTTCTGAGACTATTGCAATCCACCACCGAAAAAAAATCCACTGGGAAGAGTTCTTTGAGAAAGAAAAATACTCAATTAATGTAAAATGTGATTAAATCTAGAGTGCATTAGAAGAAGAGGAAAGTGTTTCTCTAGATTTAATAAAATAAAATCCAGGAATTGGTGAAGCTTTTTGAAGAAGTATGAGATTCTGGAAGGGTACCACAGGAATGAAACATTAGATACATATTTCCCTTCCATAAGAAGAAAGTCCGAAAGAATGGAAACACTATAACTCAGTGGTTCATGACCTGTTGGGAGCCCCCTCCCCACAGGGGGCCTGAAGACCAGTCAAGGGGGGCACGAGACCAGTTGAAAAAAAATGAAATATGCAGACAGAACTAAAAACTCAAGACATAGGAATAATTGTGTTCTTTTTTGAATTTCTAAATCAATTATAGTCTGAGTTGGTCGGTTGGTTGTTTGTTCCACATTTGAGGCGTAAAACCGATTGTTCGTCAACGCCTTAGTTTAGTTTGGTTGAAATGTATTTACATTATTTATATTCATGCGTTATATGTATTTATAGTCTGAGTAATTTAATTTTCAAATTTGTAAATTTAAATTATTAACATTCGTCTAGTTTTGACATATAGTGACACTTCGAACAATAATTATATACATTTTTAAAGTTTGATTATTCAAACCATATGATGGGCTGCCCAACCTCAAAACAAATTTATACCTTGCAGTGTTAGTTGTATATTTCTTCAGCCCCGGTGAATAAGTGTGTAGCAACATCGAGCATTGATAATCGATAAAATCGAGTGTAGTATTATAACAAGAAGATAACCTTCTATTATTATTTTACCCTACGGGATTGATGTTTGTCTAACACTGCTGTATGTATCACTTTTTATTTTATATCTTGTGTATTTTGTGATAAATAAAGTGATTCAACTTTCATGGACACGTAGTGTTAAGATCCTTCACTATCCCTATAAAATCTTAACAAGTGGTTTAGTCGGATTTTGTCTAGAGTGAACTAACTTGTTTCAGATATCCGGAATCGTATCATCCTCGTAGTTTTTGGTTTGAAATGGAGTTGTAATATAAGCTATGACTCCTTTTCAAGCCAATAGGAATATCAAAATGAAGAATGAGAACATGTTTTCTGAGACTAGAGCAATATACTACCTATAGAAAGCCCAAGTACCTGATATGAATTCGTCATAAATATAAAGAAAATAATAAAGAACGTTGGAAATGGGAGAATTAGAGTCACTAAAAGAATACTCCAGCATGTTACAAAATCGGCTCTATGCCTCAACCTGTATTCAGATTTCTATTTGACATAAACATTCTAGAATCTATACGTAGAAACACATTATACATGACTATATAGAGCTCTGGATTTCTTAAATATCTACATTTTCATATATCAAATATTTATATTTTAGTAAGAAATTGGAATTTAAAACATTTTCAAATACTTCAGAAAGAATAGATTTGTGTGGATCTCTATGGGAAAGACATGTATTAACTTAAACAATGGGAAAAAAAGGCAGTGGGTCAGAAACCTGAACTTGACATGAGTGACCTTCCTCAGATATTGCGTCGTCCCTCATTAATGAACAACATCTCATTGATCTATTAAATGCATAATGAGCCTTCTTTGGTGAATTTGTCGAAATCAAAGGAACGGGGCTAGCGTTTCGTGGGAACTGTCCTGCGGAGGTCTCTCTTTGAAGAAAACAATGGAGACCATTAGTGATTGATATCGCTTCTTAAAACAGAACTTACTTTCCGATCCAGGGTATTTGTGGAGCATTATTGATGGACATAGGTTTATTGTGTAGGTTTAAATGTCTGATTGGGACGAAAGTAATGCTGAATCATAAGCGCTTATATATTATATTTTTTAAAATACCCTTGTTATTTGAAAATATATCTTCGAAGAATAGAAAATATAACAATGATCCACCTAAGTCGAATAACGAAGCCTGGGATCTAAACATGATGGTTTTAAGAAATGTTGAAAATGGTACGGGCTGCAGTCAATAATATTTACATGAATAAGTGCAACTTATTTTATTTGTACCTACGTTTCAGGGCATCATTAGTTAATAAAAGAGCAATCCATTCAATTTCCTTAATGCCCTCATAAGTGTTTATTAATACCTAACTGATTATGGAGATTGACTTTGAAGGAATATAGGTTGAAGGTAGAAAATATAGGTTGAAGTACCATCATTAATGAATTTCACGGATTTTTAGTTTTAGGTTTTATAATGAGGTCTTCAAGAATTCTCCAACTCTAAAACCTAAAACTAAAAACCGGGTTAGTATGTTTTTCATATAAGAGAGCAGCTTCACCTTTAATTTCTCATTTCTTCAAAGTCAATCTTCATAACCAGTTAGATAAATAGGCACACTTATGAGGAGATTATGAAAATTCGTTGAATTTCATAAGGAACAAAAAATGCTTTCCCTGATGATGGCCTAAAAATGGGGCAGAAACGTTAATGACTGCATCTCCCATCTTGAAATTTGCAGATAGGTTCTTTGTATTATTTAAGAAAGAAATTCGGATTATTCCATCCCCAAGGGTTCTCCCTTAATAAAACAGGGGTTCAAAGATTGTATGGAATCCGTCAGTTTTGAAGTTAGATAGTAACTTATAGTTTAAAAAAAAATTAAATTATTTATTTAAAATAATCTGTCACGAAACGTTATGTGGCAGACCAAATTCCGCGCGAGCGAAGCCGCGGGCAAAAGCTAGTTACAGATAAAATATAAAATGTATGATAATAGACTCCTAGAGGTTACATTAGTAAAATGTATGAAAAATTATACAAAATATGATGTGAAAGAATAAATAGAGAAGAAATATGTAGAAAGTAATGGATAGGTATCTCGTAGAATGACAGGTAGAGATGTAAAATTTGAACATATAAGAATGGGATGTAATATAAGTGTAGTTGATTGTATTATAGTAAATTTGAAAATTAAAAATAATGCTTATAAATATGAACTCTTAGTTGTCTATAGTCTTGACTTATTTGGAGTTTTCTTGACTGCACCCCCCAACTATCTCCATTCTCCATTATACCATTCAGTCAATTATTTTCCTCTCTCACAAAACTATTAAGTTGAGAAGAATTTTTATTCTATTTAATAAAATAATTTTATATATTGGTACAACTTCCAAATCATATTGAGAAAAATAGTCTCTTAAATGAACTCTTTTTTTTTTTAATGGAAAATATTTTGAATCCGAGTTTTAAGGTAAGATACATGTTTTGAGATCTCCTGAGTCTAAATATATGAGTTTAGTATTACCATATGGTCATATATGAGTGTTTTAGTGGCAAAACAATACCAATCAGAAGAATTCTGTCCACCAGTTTATATAGCGAACTGCAAGTTCTTCAGACGGAAATATTATGCCGTCAGTAACTTATATCGAAAAAAGGCGAAGCAGGGGCTTGAATGTTAAGATGAAAAGATTATAAGTAAGTTCCTCTATTCACCTGTAGCTCCGAGACGAAACCTATATTCAGAGTAGCAACTTATAAAGGGAACAGGTAAAAAGGTCGGAATGTTATTCTTACGAAATGGGTGTTCTAGATTTATGAGATGGATATATTTAGAACTACAAGCTCTTGAATACTGTATACATACTGGTTTCTTTTAAAAGAATCTTCTAAATATACAGACATTATTTTTTTTTTAATTCGTCACTGATCGTCCTTTTCCTCAAAATCAAACAAAAACCTCTGCCACTACAACCCGTGAAGGGTTTAGTTCATGGAAGAGACTGAACTGTTCTAGAACATAAGTTGTGCAGGGAAGTGATTTTTTTCTGGATCACGCTCAACCACCAAATTTAGTTTAAAATATTAAAAACTATTTTTTTTAAACTAATATTAATAAATATTTTTAAAAGTTTAAATATTTATTTTATTTAGACTGAGCCACAGAAGAATCTGTAGATCTTGATGGGGCCATCCATGGCTGTTAACCGATTAGTTACTTTATCTGCCACAGCCGGATTTGGACCCGGAACCTTCAGCATAGCAACTCAGCCTTCTACAGCTACGCATTTTGAAAAGGAAAATTTAATTCAGTAATTTTCTTCGCTTATAAATTGAGTAGCGGTTGTCCTCTATCCGCAATCGCCAACATACCTACTATTTCAAAATAGCCTGCACTGATATATCAGAATCATAATAACATAAATGGAACAGTTATTAACCAATCTAAGGAAGAGCTAAAAAGAACTTTAAGGACAGATCAAAGAATTCTCACAACATCTGAGTGTTTTATATAAGTCTTACATTATTTAAAAATTATATTCCCAGACAAATAGGCAACATATTACGGCAATGGACCTCATGGCCAAAGGTAACTAAATCAAGACCTGCAACAACAGGTGCAACAAAGTTGAAGAAATAAACCTTCCTCGTGCCTGTATTATCATTAGACATTTTATTACCATTCCGAAGATCCACTAATTATCACTTCATCTAATAACAGAAAAACTTGACAGTTGTGAATATATATTTCTATTAAAGAGTAGTATGTAAAAACGCAAGTGAATGAGTTCATAAACAATATGTTGTTTTTAAGCGATGTTCAGCAACCCATCAACGGACAGAATGATTGACTAAAGATGGCTACATTCTTGCCACATTCTAATACATTACTTCAATTCGGTTACAATACGCCTCAGTATTGATCTACTTTTCATCGCGTCACAATTCTGGACAGAAAAGAATCGCTGTTGTTTCGGCAAAGAAATGTCGAAAAAGCTTCATACCGCTGATCTTTTAGGCGGTCGTGTAATGTGTGAGGAACCCAACTTTGAGGCTTTTTACCTTCCCTATCGCCTTGAGATGGTCATCAAGCGTTGATTTTCTGACTTGAAGTTTCCCTGCCGGTTCTCGAACAGTTGCTCTGAGATCTTCTTCCACCAAAGCTCGGACATCGTCATCAAGAGCAGAAATTCTTCCATGGCTTCTTTGTATTTAAGGCTCAAGTCTCACCCTCAAAATATCTGTAACCACCGTTGAGCAGTGCACTCATAGAGACTTCGCCCCAGATTTTGTTTATGTTTCTAGCCGTTTGAGCCCCTTTCCAGCTGTTTGAACTCGTAAAAAAAATTATGGAAAAATCATGCTTTGTCATCTTTTTAAAGACTGAATTATTTCATAGTAGCACTATGGTAAACAAATATTTTGGTTTGAAAGAGTATTAATAAGTGTTTATATTTATAAAAGTCAAAAGTCCTACAAACATCAGCAGTTTACTAATTGTAGGGGCTATTTAAAGAAAACACAAAATCCTGCATTATTTTCCGGACAACTCAATACAATAATTTATAGTACGTTTTTTCTTTCATTGTGTCTTAACTAATATTTAATATATATTTCCTACTTCACTGCTTTTACTCAATATATATTTATATTATCAAACTACAACAGTCCATACTACCAGAACGGGAATGTACCATATCCCATTGAAAGGATGGTATATTTACACTTCAAACACAATAATTACAAAAAATAATTAGTACTTTTAGAAACTGATAATATTTGTAGATTCATAAGATATCTACCTAGATAACCATTTACTTTGCACGCACACTGCCATGTAAATAGACCATTTCCTCTATCATCTCCTTCAGCAAACACAACATTAATTGGCGACTTGGACAGGAAGCGATAGTGACCTACTTAACTGGGGACTGTTGTTAAATATTTGAAAGATTCTCGGAAAGTCATTGACACGCCAATGAATTATCAATAACCACGCCAACGTAAAAAACTTACATATTTCAAAAGATGTTTCGACTATTTGTCTCTTCCGGTTTCTTCGTCTCAACTTTTTACCGGTAGTTTTAATTGCTTACCTATTACGCCGTTTTACAATTTCTTTTAGTTTGATATGGAGGAATCATGAAATAATAAGTAGTAAAGTTGTATAAAAAAAAGATGAAAAGTTTTTCAGAAGTTGAGCAAGCCTTCTTAATAATTCTTAAACGAAATAAAAAATAGTTCAGTCCAGAATTAAATAATTGTTTCAGGGCAATGCTTGCATATAAATATATATATATATATATATATATATATATATATATATATATATATATATATATATATATATATATATGTATAATTCTTCTGTTCGTGTGTATATGTGTATACCACTAAGCTCCTAAACGGTTGGACCAATTTTGAAGAATTTTTAGTATGCGTGTTCAAGTGGGTTCGATAACAGTTCAGATCAAAATTCGATCCGACGGTTAATTAAAAAAAAATATCCTCCTCCTGTTTGTATATATTTATTCAAATATAAACAAGTAGGTATATATGTATATATATTTTTTTTCTGCATATATGTATATTATACATACTTAGTTCTTTTTTTTTTTTTTTTTTTAATTTGGCTTAGTGTGTACTTTGTTAACTGTTAATTTAGATGCCAACAGCATGTGGTTTTTCTCGGATGGTTACCGACTGTTTTTCCCAGGCGGTCACCCATCCAAGTGCTAACCACGCCCGACGTTGCTTAACTTCGGTGATCTGACGGGAACCGGTGTGTTCAACGTGATATGGCCGTTGGCTACATAGTTCTTTAGTTCGTATATATGCCACTGAACTCCACAGAAACCGCCAGCGCAGCGATATAAAATCGAAATCTTTGAAGATGTTTTTTTAAATTTCAGTTATACCTGAAAAAATATAGTTGTCATAGGAATTATTTGAGTTTTTTCTTTCTTGCCATTAATTAAAACAGTTTTAAGTTTATATTTAATTAATTTGAGCGTATAATAGTATCCAGATATACTCACACGTAATTGATAAGTCAAGTTGTGCTAATTGTACGCGTGACGATGTCAGTTATTTAATTAATATTTTTTTACATATCGCTATTTGAAAGTTCCATGTGAGATAAAACAATAACAATTTCTGTAATGGTAAAACAGAGCATTCCCTTCCTAATGATGGTATTGAAATTCTTTTATTAATCATTAGAAAATTTAAAAAATGTTAAAACGTTTTTTTATTTTAATAATGCACAAATCAACATATGACTTTATTTTAAAAAAAATTGGGAATGGAATGTCAGATATGTTGCCCCTGAATTAAAAAGCTTCAACCAATAAAATTGTTTATTTGAAAGAGCGATATATTTTCACCAAAACGATCTAAATAATCAAAATATTTATATATATATTTTTACAAAAATATAATTTTCAGATTTAAAACTTTTGAACAGCACAACGTCTGTAGATTCCGCCTACAAATATATATTCACATATAAGATAATATAATATAGTTTTCTGTTGGTCTTGTAGATATTTGGCCACCTTTACCTACCTTCTTCATCTGTCTATCTTGGGCCAATGATATTCTTATATAAATACAAGTGTATATATGTGTGTGTATATATATACATATATTTGTGGTTCTCGAGCTTCAGTGACTTCATTAATCTTCTTACTTGCTTCTTTAATCTGACTGAAGCTCGACAACCACAAGTATATATAATATGTATCTCTTATACCTATATAAGTATGTATTTTTTTCGGTACCCTATTTTTATAACATTTTATGTTATAAGGATAGGGTACTTACTATCTTAGCTGGGGTGAGCCCCAGAAGTGTGCTAGATTCCATATGATACATCTCCGGTTGCAAACAGAATAAATAAAAGTCTTGCAGCGGGATTTGAACCAGGATTTCCGGCATGGCAACTCAGTGCTCTAACACTGATCTAACACTCCGCTCCCATATATATAGATATATATCTGTGGGCTTGTGTTTTAATTATACAATGGGCGAGTGAGTACTATTGGTCAACTATTGTGCGATAGTGAACGGGGGAAGAAATCAATAAATTATCAACACGGGCCTAACGTTGGTCAATACTGATGTTATCCCTTCGTCCAACCTTGGCGGTCCTCCTTTATTTTATATTGCATGTTTCCGACATGATAGCTCGTACTTCTCCTCTGAAGTATTCGCTAAATGTTTTAAATGGCCTTTGAAACCAGTTCAGCTCCACTGCCTAATATTTGCCGTCTTCGATCAAGTGTCCTATGTATTTTAGGAACCAAAAATATAATTAGAATATGATATATTATAGAGTATTTAGATTCTGCTGTTGTACTCGTAAAATAAATGGGACCTTGTTATATAGTAGATAAAGTATTCATTAACAAGCGCACTTTTCCTTTACTTTCTACAATAAAATCGCTTTTCGTTTCTCCTCACTTTCTTTAGGAAACGTAAGGTCCTAAATATGTTTTGGATCACTGATAACTTCGATCTAAATTTGTGAAGAGTTTTATTATTATATTTCGCTAATATCAAGAAAATCCATGATTAACATAAAATGGATACCTGTGCGCCTGCGTAATTCTACTTGACGGAAGAAAGTTTCATATAAAAATCGATATTTAATGTGGATCAATCTATCATAATGTGGAATTTAGAGATCCACATTATGATATATTGATGCAACGATACATGGCAAATAATCTAAAGTGCCAAAGACGGTGACATTTCATATTACACAAACAAAAACTATTAAACTGTTTAACCTTCCTTTAGATGCGGCGTGCTGTTATAAGTAACAATATTTTAGATGCTAGGAATATGCAGATAAATCTGTGAAGGCTGACTGAGAAGGTAAAGCAAAGTGTACCAGGGTCTATACCTGAAAAACGTAGATACTCGTAGCACAGCTGTAGACAGGCCGGCAATGCCTCAAAGATGTAAGCATTCACATATATCGGAAAGGTTCCCTTTTAGATGTATAAAAGTAGATGTATATTTTGTGATCATGATAACCACATAATAAAAGTAATGTTATTTTATCTAATGTCAAAGGATCTTTATTTACTTAACAACTCCTGGTAAGTCAACCACATCCACCTTTGAAAAGAGAAGGATATGTTTTTTAATAAATAATTATATAGCATTACTGTACCTCAGTTGTAGTGATCTTAGGGTGGCATCCCATTGAAACAGATCAAAGGATCTTAACTTTCCCAGATATCGTTGTTTGGGCAGCGAGAGCAATATAGCAGTATGGACTAACGAGCTCGGGCGCCATGCCTATCCAGCACAGATTAAAAATTCTTATAATTATATCCATTAATTTAAATAAAAGGCATGAAGGAAGGAATATTTTCTGGATTGTTTAGAAAAAATATATATTAAAAGTTGTAGAAAAACAAATGTTTTCGGTATAAAATTGGTTAAAAAAATATGTTTTAAAACTGCAAGTAGAAATACAGTAAAATATGCAATAAAAGTTAACTTAATTTTTAAAAAGCCATTGATAGAATATTAAATGTTTACATCATATGTCTGTGGTAAAGCATCGATCTCACACCATATTTACAGCACAGATTGAATTGCCCCTATGGAGCTTTAACACGAGAATCACATTCTTGGTTGGCTGTGGAACAAACGAAACAAAAGTCTTTCCTCCACTAAAGCCCAATAAGTTGCTGAAGGCTGCTTGTTTTCTTCCTTTGTTTATAACAAGGTTTAGTACCAACTGTATTTAATCTTCATCTAAGGATGGTTTATTTTTTTTTTAGGTCATTCTTAAAATCTATTTAGGTGCATCAATCTCCTTTTATCATTTCTCTTAGTTTTTTACTCGCAAATTCATCAGATGCAATCTGGTCGAGACTGGTCAAATTTAAAATTGTAGCAAGTTCGAGCGCACTGAGCCAATCAGATCAAAAGTTGTACAACTTCTCTTGGTGAAGGCCAATGAGTATATAGTTTCATAGAAAAGATAAAAACAAAATGCTACAAGAAAGCATTGCCATCAAGCGTCATTGAGAGTAAACACAAAATGACAAGGCTGTGCCTGACAGATCGGTTGCGCCCGCCCGAGGTTTAAAAAATTATTTAAAGTTTGTGATTGATCTAAAATGTTTATTTATATTGCGACAAGATTTATGCACTTAGATTCTGACTTATTCCATTACTAAAAATGCCAATATGAGAAAAGTACAAACGAAGTTATTTTAATTTTCAGCGGAAATGAAGGACTTCAACCAGCTTTCAAGTAAAACCGTGACTGAAGTTCTGATGCTGGAGATGAAGATGGCGCCTGCAGCGAAGGCGTTCCTCATATCCGGCTACCCGAGAAACATGAGGGATGTCGTCGAATACTCCAACAAGGTATTTAAAAAAAGCTTCAATTTATAAGCTTTCTATTAATATCTTCCTAAAATTACTCGATAGGAAGTTTAGATTCACTAGTAAGAAAAAGGTGTTTATAGAGTAAAAATGGAAATAATAATTATATACCTAAATTACAAATAATTTTTATTTTATTAATATAAATCTTTTACTATCTATTTAACATTATTATATAGCATCTGGAATTTTTGCAGATCGTTTTCTGTTTTTAATCAAGATAGTTCACTAATGCTGAATACGAAAGGCATGTACTCAACACTTTATACAATCCACTACAACTTGCATAATCGTCTACTAGCTTTACTCCTCCATAAATCGCCAACAAAAATAACAAGTAAATTAAAGAAATATTTATAAAATATCCAGTAAGGTTTTAGTGTATCTAAAGTCTGTTTATAATGTGATGCTCAAAATGAATAAATCCCCCACATTCTATGTATGAATGTCCATAAATACATAAGTTCACAGACCATACAAATACACAGACACATTTTCGTAATACAAACCTGTCAACCACCTCACAATATGTTCTAAAATGTTTGAGAAACTATGCAAGACATAATGTCGAATAATATCTAGACGAATTTCTGAACAAAACATTCAACCATTCAACAAATATCACAATAAAGCAAAAGGAGGATTTCTATAAACTAAATCGAGCAAACCGCATATTTTTTTACAAAACTGATGATAAAAAGTGTCCTTCCAATATGTTGATTTCAGCGGAAACGTTCCCGTAACATCCCAGTTATATAACCTCATTTATAAGTAAGTTCAGTTCCATGCAATTTTTTGTTTTGCGCAAGATGGTTTTTCTCACTTATATACACACCATTTTCCGAGGCTGTTTTATTTAGGCCTTCCAGATGAAAACTCTAATATCTAATTTTTACAATGACATATTTCCTCATACTATGTATCTCATGTGTAATTAAGGGAAAGTGAAAAAAAATGTAGGATGTGATATCGGGTAAATATTTTATCAGTTGCTTAAAATGGCCCACTTCTTTAGTTTGATAAACTTAGCCCATATTAAGTTCACTGTAAACGTTTTTCAGGACTACTTATTATATTTGAATATCACGAAACTGCATAAATGATTACAATTTCTATAGAATCAAAGGGGGTTGCTCCTTTGTTCAGCACTAAATGGAATGCTCATCATTTTCGTCTAAGAATCGAGAAATGGCAAAATCGTCTTCCTTCAACGTTATAATTTAATTTGACCTTTCGACTGAACTAGTTCATAGCTCAAAGGGATGCGAACTATTATATTTATTAACGATTGTCTTAGGGAACGTTATTACTAATTTAATGGGATAAAATTAAGGAACTGCGTTCTTGACCCCAACCTGTTCTTAGCATCGATGAGCACCGGCATTGACCTAATGTCTTTGTGCCTAAAGAATTTAGGCCTGGCTATCGATGATTGCATTATATTATTATGTCATGAATTAGTTGATGTGATATGGAATGAGTTTTTGATCATATTTATTGATTCCTGATTCCTACCGATTTAATAATAATTGTTATTTAATGTCAGTCAGGCTTTATCCTAATTGAAATAGAATTACAATTAATAGAATGTATTAATGATCGCCATCAAGCATAGGCGTTGCCTAGGTGGAATACAACACCTATGAGATTTACTATTTCTGATCCAATTTCGTTTCCTTCTTCAGCAACTCCTTATGTATGGATATTATTTATAAATATTCCTACCATATGGAGAGCAAGGCCTTTTTCTGATAATGGCCAGGTTTAGGGTGGTGACTCGCAGGCGACTCGTCAGCAGTTGTCCACGATCTCCTGCGCAGCACAATGTCATAGATGATCCATTTACTTTACTTGTCACTATTCATTAGAGAAATATTTGGGCAGGTTAAATGCCTTTGAACGATTTCAAACCTTAATTCCAGGGTCTGAAATTTCTAGTACTTGTAGCAATCGGTCTTGTTCGACTAGATCCTTGATCAACTCGAATCAACCTCGCTAGGTTGAAGCCTGCGGGGTGCATCTTCAAGATTCATATCTCCGGAAAGAAACTTGGCAAACCATTTTTTAGCAGTACGTTATGTTTATGCACCTTACCCATGTACCTTGAATATATATCGGTGAACTACCGAATCTCGCTTGCTGTTTTCGAAATAAAAAAAACAAAATATGCACTTTATCATTTGACGTATTAATTTCTTTTTTTATATATTTAAAAAGGTTTCGAATAGCGGACACTTTCCGATAAGTGCCATTATTATCAGATAAGCCAAAGAAAACTTGAGATATTGAAAACAAGTCACACTATTAGCAGCAAACAAACGAACTTAAGAATTTACCCAATACTTCTAATACACGAAGGCTTAAGATTATTATACGCCAACTCCTCTTGCAATCCACCAATTTGTTTTAGTATATAAGAAGTAAACTGTATGTAAAAAGAAAATCTTTTAATTATTTTTTTATTGAATTAAATTTCGGCAGGTGGCCTTGGGTAGCTCAAATGGTACAGCAATGTCACGGTGAGACCAAGGTTCCGGGTTCAAATCCCGGCCGAGGGCTTATCTTTTCTCTTTAAAAATAATAATATTATTCATTTAATTTAATAGTATTTCGTTATATTTTAAGTATTTTGAACCCTTTTTTTCTCGTTATATTTGTATCCGCACCTGTCAAATACAAAAATTGATAATGATTGGCAGATTGGCTGAGAGCAAAATATGCCGGTACTTATACCGGCAGTTCATTTTCCGAAATCTATGTATTTCCTCAAATCGCTATACAATGCCTTCAGTAACCACCCTTGTTCCAGATCCAGATAGTGAACGGAGTGGTCCTCATCGCCTGGAGGCAGAGGGTCCTGGAGCGGCAGATCGACTACGGGGCCAAGTTGGGCCAGGTAGTCCTCAGCCTTGCCAGGATGGAACTCAATAACTTCTTCAAGAACGTGACCCCTGTCGCAGACTACTTCGATCAGCGGGGGATGGTCATAGCTGTAAGAGATCTCAATATTTATCTCGATGAATAAAAAAATAAAATAGTATTAATGTTAAAGCTACGTTTTCACACAGACTTGTGGCTTTTGAAGCGACCCATCTCGCTTTTGTTTGCTTGTTTATTTAAAATCACTTAATACTGCCATAGCTAAGCGGACGATGCTATAGAGGGAGTTCTAAATTTTGCCTAAACAAATTTAATAGCAAACGGATCTTTAACGAGTGCCTGACACCGCACAGAATCGGAATTTTACGTCCCTTTCGAAGGATGGCAAAACCAAGCAGTTTTCACTCCCTTTGAAAAATCCTAGGGCCACTTGCCGGGCTGCGAACCGCGATCTTTGGCATAGTAGGCTGTTTATAGCCAGTAGACCACAGGTGACTCCTCAAAGAAATGTGAGTATTGCAAGTTAAATATTTTTGGTGATCACAATTTTTGCAGTTGAAAAAACGAATTTAAATGTTATTATCTTATTTGAGGCAACTCTGCCGTCCATTACGTAGTATTACTTTGAATTTCATTACGTAGAAAAGCATTTGTTCCATCCAACAACAAAGAATTCAATTTTGATGGCTATACTAATACATGTATTTTGTTTCTTAACAGACCGTAAACATAATCATAATAAATTCAGTAACTGGACTTAACGAATTTCGTTGAAACGCTAAATACATATGTTTGTCCCATCTATCATTCACTTTACTGGTAAGTGACCAATGATTGCTGAGAATCTGCTATATTATTTATAGGAATGGTTTCATTAAAGTAATTGAAGTTCTCAATTACTACTTCACTGCATTGAATCGATGGATTGTTTGCTAAGAGATTATTGCAAAATGAACTTGAAAGATGCCATGATACTGCTTTTTTTTTTCCTGTACCATTACGACCCACGAATGGTCTTGAGATCGGTACTTGGTAAAGGCTGTCCTACTTCTAGGACAACGGTTGTCCTGGGGTGATCACGCTCAACAGCCAGGTTTTTCTCCAATTAAGGATAACCACTTTATAGAGGCTGGGTGAGTCCCGATAGGGTCTCCAGATACCACAGAGTTCATCCTCGGCTATTAACTGAATAAATAAATTCTCTGCCGTATTTGAACCCGCGACCTTCGACGTAGCACCTCAATGCTCTACCATTGAGATACCAATATTAAGGATATTAGTGCAGTGGTAAATTATCGTTTTTTTTCATTATAGGCTATCATGCAAATCGTTGTCAAGGCAACACCCGACCAACCATATAGATCAATCATAAAAATATAACTCAAAAAGCCTCATTCTGATAAAGCTGTAAATCGATTTCTCGCCAGTTCGGGCTTTTAATTAATTTCAAAACAACTATAATAGCTATCTGGTTAAATTCCGTTGTATTTGTGTTGCATCATAACACTAGTAGATAATGCTTAGAGTATTTATTGATTATCTTGAGTTTGTTATCTTTAAATTAAATTCTTTTCAGGTGAATGGAGAAAGAAACCCTACAGAAGTGTACAACGATTTCCGTACCGCTGTCTTGAGGATCATCGGCAGCTCAGAAGGGAAGAAGAACGGTATCATAAGCAATGGCGACATCAACGCCGCTCCTCCAACGACAGTCGCCTCAGTGTACAAACCTCCGGCGAAGGGATATCCCCCGGTCATCTGGGTCATAGGTATTTCACTGCTTATGTTGTTCAATTTGAATTTCTAATTAAATTTGCTGAAAATTTAAGGGCAAAAGGGTGTAAAGTCACTTATTTTCTAATAAGCGACACAATCATATTTGATTGTTAATAATAACATTAGCCATGATAGCATATTCCAGAAGGTAGAATAACAGGTGATAAAGAAATGAAGATCAGAGGAATGAGAACTAGTAGGTTGAGAATGAATAGAGGACTTGAACTGAAGTAGGTTGTTAGGAAACATAGGAAGGGCGTTGGGTTTTGATTATTTGGTAAAGGAATGTGCTTAGGAAATACTGTATACACAAGGAAGGTATCGGCATAGTGGTGCGAACGTATCATAATCTCAGTTATATATCTTACAAAACTATTCATGATTCTCCTCAGACAGTTCCTGAGACTTTCTGGGAAGACATCAGGCACCACATGGCAAAAGTAAAAATGGAGGAATACGTGGAAGTCTAATATAAATCTATAAAATAAACTATAAGATTTAATTAATAAATAAATGAATTAATAAATAAATAATAAAATATAAGAGTTAATTAGGGCCGGAGGTCTATAATCTAGGTCTTCTTGATTCATGGCGAATGAATGCCGCATTCAAGGCAAAGAAGAATAGAATAAATATATTTGGGAGTCGTCTGCCTAATAATGATGGGAACAAAAGAGAATTGATTTATGGAGGTTGTTGAAATAAGAATTGAAAAGAAGAAGAGATATACTGGAGCCATGAGCAAGTCCTGAGGACAGGGTAAGAAAGGAATATAAAGTCTGATAAGGAATAGCAAGTCCTTGGTTACATTGATAAAGAAAGGATTGAAACCAAATCATGCAACAGTTAGAAAAAAGTTAATTATTTTTTAGAAAACTGCATGGAATGATTAATAGGATCAAAGACTTCGGACAAGTCAAGGAATACAAGAACAGATAATTAGGTATTTAACATCTATAGCAACCTGGATATTGCTGGTAATCTTAGTTTGGGCAGTTTGCCAGAAGTAATCAGTTCCATTCCTACACAGTCTCATTGCAGATTCTACTGCTAAACATAAATGTTGTCTTATTCAATTTTTACTTCAAGCCCTGTTTCATTAACAACTTTCATTTGTGACCTAGGATATTCTACTATTCAGATTCTAAGTTCTTTTGCTGTCCACCACTTTCCTAATAAAATACTATAGTGTAACCCTCCTCTATCTACCAATCCAGAGCTTTCTTTCTGAAATTTGGGTGGACTCAATTCTTACTATGTCCTATCTTTAGTGAATTTACAAATTTAGATATCTATGATCAAATTCGGCTAATTTTTTTTTTTGTTAAAATGCTTTTGTTTCCACTGGAACAAGAATTATTGCAGGAGGAAATTCCATCCACTATCCAAGGACACTATAAATGAAGTGTAATAAATCTTTCCTTTAAGATGGCATTAGACTAATCCTACAGTTCCATACTGTCAGTTACATTGTACAATTACAATTACAATGGATAAAAAATACATAAAATTTAAACTTACAGTTTTTTTTGTTTTTTATTTAAAATTAGTTCTTACTGTCTTTTAGCATACGCTTTAAGATATTTTTTTGACTTCTTGATAAAGTGTTCATTATTTAGCAATATAGATCAATCAAAAGGCTTTGCACATCCCATTTCTTCTGTTATTGGCACTAAAATACTGTGAATATTCCTGTAAATAGAGACATTTTTAGATATATTAAAAGAATAATTCTGATCAACATGTAAATTTCCAAATGATGTCTAAACAAAAAAACGTCCAGGCTCGGATCATAATAAGCCTGAGGTATCTATAATTAAAAAAGCGACAAAAAGGGCCACTCCCACCTGTGTAAATTTAAGCTCAAAAACCTCAAAGAAGCCTCGGATGCGGACTGATAAATGGTAAACAACCCGGAACGGGCAGGAAATTAATATTAGGAACATGGAATGTACGTAGCCTCCTGCAAATAGGAAAGAGCCAGACTCTAGAACAATGTCTAAGCAAATATAGGATCGACGTAGTAGCTCTCCAGGAAATCAGATGGAAGAAACAACCTACTATAATGGAGCTAACAGAATATATCACTATTAACAGTGGGCATGAAGAAAATGTATTTAATGTACACAAAAATTATGATAGCAAAATTAAAATGAAAAAAAAGAAAGAAAATTAAATACCTTGTTTAGTAGCACCTAAAACATTTGTTTTTAATATGAGAGAAACATTTTTTATTTCACCACATCCTAAGTTACATTTAAATTACAAAACAACAAGATATAAAATGATTCTGCTAATAGGCAGTTAGAGGTTTGCAAATGATAATTTTAGAAATATGGTCACTCAATTCTGATTTGAGATATTTCAATGATAATTATTTTTTGTACAAATACAGTAAGAACAAAGATATTAATTATATACTAACAAATATTATAACCAAAATATAATATTATATTATTTATATCAGGTGGTCCAGGGAGTAATAAGTGGTCTCTCTGCCAGAAAGTTATAAAGAGGGCAAATGGTTGGGTACACTTGAGCGTTGGACGCCTTCTTCGTGCAGCTTCTGAACCATCTGATCCGAGGCAAGGGGACTCGGGACTCATAATGGCTCATGTGGCTTCAGGAAATTTGGTTCCTCAAGTGAGTAAATATTTATAGAACATGAATATATTTTATTATGTGTTGTAATGTTATTTCAACCAAATATTTATTTTTGATTTTTGAAGTTTCAACACTATTTTAATGTAATATTCCCTTACCTATCAGTAATGAGAACAGTAATTCTGATTAGAGCCCGAAAAACTGCATGTGTTCAACATGTCTTACTATATTATATTTTGGATCAGGTGATGAAAAATATAAAAGGAGAACTGATGTAGAATGATTATATCTACAACTCCAGTGAATAAGTGTTTAAGTCTGATTTTCTCCAGAGAGAGTTCACTATTTTCAGATAAATGGAATCGTATCATTCTTGTAGTTTTTGGCTTGAAATGGAGTTGTAATATGAACAATAACTCCTTTTCAAGCCAATGCCTTGCTTAGCCCCTTATTCACTACGAAAATAACTCGATTCCGCTTACTTAAGTAAAAGAAACTCATTTTGGAGAAAAATAGACTTTTTTATTTTAATTATCTCGTTTTTGTAACTGGAGTACATCTTTCTTAGTCAATCATTCATGTGAGTAAATTAAAACCTTTTTCCAGTCATATATTATTTTTCTTTATTTTAAAAACGTTTCAACAATTCCATGTCATTCTCAATTTACATTATTTTTAAGTCCTTTAACATTATTTAATTTTAAAAATATTCTCTAAAAATTTTTTATAAATTTTTACATTTTCAACCTTTTTGGTTGATTGTCATATAATTTTAAAATATTTCTTACAAAGCTTAGAGTTATAGTGTACTCTATGGTCAATTGAAATTATATGACAATCAACCAAAAAGGTTGAAAATGTAAAAATTTATAAAAAAATTTTAGAGAATATTTTTAAATTAAATAATGTTAAAGGACTTAAAAATAATGTAAATTGAGAATGACATGGAATTGTTGAAACGTTTTTATAGATATAATAAATATAGATATAATAAAGAAAAATAATATATGACTGGAAAAGGGTTTTAATTTACTCACATGAATGATTGACTAAGAAAAATAGACTTAACCACTTATTCACTGGGGCTGTAGATATAAGCTGGCTAAAAAAATTCAAACCTGATATAATTGTTGTTTTTTTTAGTTTGGTTATTAATATCTGTAAACAGCCATGAATGGATCCTGCAGGATCTGGAGAACCTCCTGAGGCTCATACAGCTTTTATAAAGTTGGGGGGAAAGCATGGCAGTTCAGTGTGATCTTGAACAAATCACCTCCCTGCACAATAGTATAGGCTCTACCATACACTGAACCATAGACCCAGTATGGGTTGTAGTGGCACAGTTTTTTGTTGTTGTTTTTTTAATAATAGGAATAAAGAAATAATGAACTATTGACTGTAACAGTTTCCTCCAATATATGCTATAAATTTGCCTCTTTAAATCTCTATTAATTAGTCGACACTAATGTTTGTAGTTGTAAAAAAAAAATTCTAAATATATTTTAAACGATGTCATTATGTTATCATTTCATACTTTTCAGAACATTGTCATCCAACTCGTTGAAACTCAAATGACTACTAATATGAACGCACAAGGAATACTTATGGAGGGCTTCCCAAGAGATATGGAACAAGTTAAGGATTTTGAAGAAAAGGTAATTGCTTTTTTAATTTTCATATTAATATTGATCTTCATTATAATATGATCAACTTTAACTTATGAGATAATAGTATTATTTATAACATTGACAATGTTATAAGCACAATGATTAACATCTGTAATATTTATTTCTGTTAATTTAAATAACTATATTTAAATAGCTTTACTACTAGGCACTTTTGACAGTTATTATGAAATTCTGCACTCAAGTTTTGACAGATCTACAAATTCTATCTAGAGTTAAAAATCTAATGACTCATTAAATGTAAATCAAATTCCCTTCATTGAGATGAGTAGCTATCAGCAAGCACTTTTGAACAATTCTGTAATTTTTTACGAAATTTGGGATATGTGTTTCTTAATTAAAAAAACTTATATACTTAAATATTCTTTTAGGCTTCCACTATTATTACAAAAGACTTTGTTTATTTCTTCTGGTTAAGACCGTGTAGATAAATTTTTCGCCAACGTTTCGTCAACCGTGTTGCTGACTTCCTCAGAATAAGCTCATTCTCATCTCAGCCCTGAGGAAGTCAACAGCATGGTTGACGAAACGTTGGCGAAAAATTTATCTACATGGTCGAAACCAGAAGAAATAAACAAAGTCTTTTGTAACTTATATACTTATATATTTATAAAAACTTATAAAATTATAAAAACTAATATGATATATATATATATATATATATATATATATATATATTTTAAGGTATTCCAAGGATTGTCAATCACTTTTAAACATTTATTTAATGAATTAACATTTCTATAGACATGCTAAATGTCTACTTCAGCAACTTATAATGATCACTTCTTAATAACTTTACTTTTTTTTTTCTTCTTTTTTACACCAAATATTAAGAATTAAATATAAATATATCAAATAACATCAAATAAACTTTAACTAATTATTTAAATTTATTTATGGCTTTATTTTCAGTTTAAACAGCAGCCTATGATTGTGCTACTTGACTGTTCTAAGCTGCAATTAGGAAGAGGGCGTGTAGATGACAGTGTAGCTTCATTTCGGAAAAGGCTTGAGATATTCAGAGAGCAGACCCTTCCTATGCTGAAAACACTAGATAATGAAAATAGATTACAAATAGTTAGATTCTTATTCTTTATTTGTTCGAAATAACCTTTGGTCTAAATTAAACATATGTCTCATATTTTCTTTCTCTTTAGGTTGATGGAGATACAGATTTATCGTCTGTTCAAGATGAATTTGGACGAATAATATTAAACGAAGTTGAACGTCTCAGAAAATCAGATGGTCTAATTGTTCCAGAGAGCCAGCCTGTTCCAAATGGAGACCTAGATAATCTACTTCAAGATCTGGAAGAAGACGAAGAAATCAGAACAATAAGCAAGACTGTTGCTGCATATCCGCAAGGAAGGCCTTCCAGAGAAGCAATTAGGGACATGTACGCTGGTGTTGAAACATACAGGCTAGATTCAAATATGTAACACTAGCCATGTTTTCTTAACTATTCTGAATTTTTTTATTATTATTGATCTATTGATTGAATATTGTTGAAATCACATTCTGAAATCCTTGCTATACGTATGCCTTGATTGTTTGATCATTTCAAATTTATCTAAGATAATTATTCAATCTGAACATTATATTCATTTTTGATATAACTATTCATTCATTCATTCATTAGTCATATTATCATTGATTCCAGACTGTTGAAACTGTAAAAATGTTTATATAACCTTAAGCAATTGTTAATATAATGATTTATATTACACACCAATAATTGAAATTATTCATTGCAGAAAAACTTGCACAGTAATACATACTTTTTCAAAATAATAATCATTAAAAAGTCTAATACAATACCAAACCAAATAACCTATCATAATTCCCCTCTGAAGGTTATTAAAATTAACATTTCGTATCCACCCAACTTCTGTATCTATCAGTTACATATTTAAAAAAAAATTAAAATGGACAGTGTATTTGATTCATAATGAATTTTATTTGTACATTTAGTATTTGTAAATTATAGATAAAATAATGAGCTAACTACCCAGGGACCAACCAAACTGAGGGTAGAGAAGAGATTTTGTTTATTTTTTATAATTATTTGTCATGTGATCAAGAAACTCTGCTATAAGAGCATTGACAAATATGTATGATATATGAAAATATTTATACCATAGAAAAATTTATTTTTTTTAAATTAAATAAGAAATAAACCAAACTATATTATGTCTAAAAAAATAGCAGAAGAACTGAAATCCCCTCTCCCAGTCATGAGTTTCTGCTCTTTCCATCTATACCTCATTTCAATTCCTCTCAAAAAAAATATATTTTGACAAAGTTATATTTAATCAAAAAGGTAAAAAAATTTTTTTACAAATTTTAAATGCCTTTCTGTAGCCTGACAGGCTTCCATTGATTATTGCTGGAGTGGATTAAGTTAAACAAATGAATTGTAACAGCCTATTAATCTTGTTTAGAATAAAACCAATGTATACGGCTCAACTTACAAAGAAAAATATATAATTCTTTGTATTTACATTTATATAAATGTTAATGGCAGAAGATAAGAAAATAAGAAAGTAGGGAGTCAATGCTTTAAATTTTAATGAATCTTTACCTCTAAATAATTTTTATAATGGCCTAGGTTAGTTAAAAAACTTTAACGTGTCGTACTAACATTAGGCTTTCAATGCAACTATTTAATATATTAGAGTAATTCATAATGGAATTTCAAAATAGTACAAAAAGATCAAATTTATAATTGAATTGCTTGATGCTAAAAGTGTTCAAGTCAATAGTTCGCTAATGTTAAGTCAATAAAGAGGTTAATGAGAAAGAAAATATACAACTATTAAATCAGTTTTTAAAAGATCGATGATTGTTCATAAACAAGATAAGGAAGGATTGCTTCAAATGAATATTTTTAATCAACCTTTGAAATTTACAATCAACAAAAATTCAATGTAAGTCATGACGCCTAAGTTTGTTTTAATGTAATGTGATCAAGTTGGAATACTTATTTTAAGAATAAAAATACATTACTATATACAAGAACACAAATGCGATGAAATGCACAAAATTCAGTAAACATTGTTGTTATTTCACTTGTGTAAAACATTAGATATGAATTGTTGTGCCTTTACAATCTTAACACAGGTAAGATGAAGTTTGTACATTTTCGGAAGTATGAAATTACATATATTTTTTCAGTAATATTAACACACAAGTTAAGAATTAGTTTTCATGTAACATAGTATTGCTCGACAAAATTGAGTTTTAAATGACAAGTGTGATATCCTTAGGTTTGTTAAAATGCATAAATAAATATAGTTTATAAGAATTGTGATGTGTTTGGCAAAGAGCTTTCCTACTTGGTGCTACTCAAAGTGACTTAAAGTGAACACTAATGTTGTTTCCCTAGATATCAATTAAATAATTTTAATAAGAAAACTAAAAGAATATTTATTATTAAGATTCAATAGAAACCATTAAAAAAAATGTATTTTAGCAATAGTTGAATTCAAATCAAAACCTATTAGGATGTTATTTTATATGCCATTTGAATTTAAAATAAACTATGGAATCTAATTAATAAATTTTGAGTTCCTTCATCAGGGAAGGCTTTTCATCGTTAAAATTAAATTAAAGAAAAATCAGCATTATTTCTATATTAGATTTAAAATTAAAATGAATTGTCAATGTAAATATATCTAACTTTCAAGTGGACCATGGCAGGAATAAATAATCATTAAATTGTATTTATTTTTAATATACAATCATCAGAATTGATATTTTGTTTGTATTATAATATATAAATAGAAAACATGTAATTAATATATCATATATGTGTTTATACATATTTCAATCGTCAGAATTTTGGAAAAATAAAATTACCAAATACATTTTTTAAAATTAAGTCTATGTCTTTATTAATTTGTTCCTCATTTTTCTCTGCATAAAGGTATTAATGATTTATTATAAATCAAAACTAATAGTGAAATCATTATGAAAATGTACTGTTATTGAAATAAATAACATTACTATAATTCATAGTCAATAACAGTGGATATAATAATGTTAAAAAAACATCTCATTGGAAAGAGTGATGTTACCTTTTTGGTAATGCTCCAGAATCATGGAAATAACAAAAGTTTTCCTAGGTACGGAATAATTTGTCTATTGTTTGCCTGATCAAGCGATGAAGCATAGCCATGAATTCTTCCATTCTTCTCCGAACATGGGTTGTGCTCATTCTAAAAACCATCCAAAAAATGTGAGTATTAGCAATATATTATAAGAGACTCTAATGTTATATAATCACACTTAAAAAAAATCACACACAAATATATATGTGTGTATGTATTTAGATAAGGATTCATACACATATGAACATTGAGTAAGATTAATAAACATTTTATTGTCTCTCTATCACTGTTTTTATTTATATTCATTTTTTTCAGATTGATCTGGTGAAATTAAAGAAGAAATATGATGCTGAACCAATTAAAAACGCAAAGTTGCTTAATGTTTGGGTTATTGGTAAGTTTTTTTATTGATTATTTCAATTTTTGTAAATGTTTACATTAATTTTGTTAATTAAATATGGCTGTTAGAACCTTAAGGTATCATTAAAGATGTGCTTGACTTAATTTTAATTAAAAATTAAAAATTGTACTTGAACATTACTAATGACTGTATTTTTAATAATATAACAATAAAGGCACAGTTTGCAATTACACAACAATGTAGGTAGTGATGCCCATCAGGCTCTTTAATGTAGGCCTATATTTTATTAAATGTTTTAGAAGATACTAATATTAAAGAATTGAAATGAATATATTTTTTTAACACATTGTGATAAGCTTACGAAATTTGAACATGTGTTGATGTTGATATATATATGTGTTGATAATGAACTATCATTAAGATATTTAGATTGAATATACTAAAGAAGGTTTTGAGTTTTGAA
Organism: Arma custos; assembly: GCA_037127475.1. Classification (NCBI taxonomy): domain Eukaryota; kingdom Metazoa; phylum Arthropoda; class Insecta; order Hemiptera; family Pentatomidae; genus Arma; species Arma custos. Next base: position 73,839,428 of record CM073764.1, read on the forward strand.
TTTGCAATAATAAAAGCACTTACAAAAGAGTAAATATATGAAGGTACTGTTTTAGGAATATCATGCTTATAGAGTCGGTTCGTTTTTACACTAGGAAAACCATTAAAAATGAAAACATTGAATCCATTATAATGAACAATTTTCAAAAATTTATTATTTCAATTAATAATAAAGTTATAGATGTAATAAAGTTATAGTTTATCAAATTTTATTTTGGATTTTCTAATGACGATTAGTTACCATACCATAACTGTAACTTACACCTGTATAAAAAATAATTAAAAAGGTCTCATTTTTTATTAAAGTTTAATATAATAATTAATATTCAGGTTGTTTCAATTATCAATACATTTATGCTCAAGGTTGGGGTTTCCCAGCCTGGCTAGCCCTGGGAATTTTTAATGGTTGGAAAAGATTATTTGATATGCCGTCTTTCGGAAAAGGCCTAAAATGAGGTTCCTGACCTTGTACATTGCCTGGCACTTGTTAATGATCCCTGTCCTAATTATACCTGGATAGGCAAAATTTAGGACTACCACTGTAGCATTGTCCAATTAGGCATAGCAGCATAAAGTGACGTTAAGTATATAAACAAACTAACTATTATAACAACAATTAATGGACTATCAACAAGAAATACATAATTGGAGCTCATCAGTATTCTTTTATTAAGCAGCTTATTTTCAAAGAAAGAGAAATATTCTTACCTCAGGTGCTGATAACGAAAAGTCAATGGAGTTAGGGAAGTTAATTTCAGAAGAAGGAGGGTTCCTCTTCGTTACTCAGGATTCTCTATTACAGAAGGAAGTGGCGAAGGCAACAGAACGAGGGGAAATCATACGAGAGATACTTCAAGACAAAGGGACCGTTTGCCCGGTAAATACAACATTTTTTCTTCAATATTTAACATTTTAAAAAATAGTTAATAATAAAGAATAGTCTTAACATGAGCAATATTTGCTAGCCTGTATTGTAAATATTAATTAATAAAACAAACCATTAGGCCTTGAGACAAAATGTATTATATATTTAAGAGCAAATATGGAAAGTATTATTTATTCTAATAAAAACAGTAAAACAATAATAATAGGAGTTAAAAAAAATGTATTCTAAATTTTAATAAAATCGATCATTTTTTTTTTTATTAGCTGGATGATTACGATTTAAATCTGAATGAATACTTTGTTTATCATTACTAAGAATTAATAGTTATTATTAATTCTTAAATTAATACAAATATTGCTTATAATTTTATTTCTAGGGAATCGTACTGGATTTAGCTACTGAGGAGTTACTGGAAAATCTGGAGGGCTTGAAAGGAGTTGTCTTCCAAGGCATCCCAAGAGATAAAAGACAAGCATGGCATCTACAGAATTTAGTCTGTTTATTAATATATATTTTTTGTCAATTATTTCCTCATGATTGGTCTTTATTATTTAACTTTAAATGTTTAGATTAACTAAATTTGTTCTCTATTTGCCTTTTTTTTTTTATATAGATCAGAAATGCCCCTTTAGTCATTTACATAGAGCTTCCAGAAGATAAGCTGAAGTCTGCACTAGCATTGGAGGGTGATGAACCTGCTACTATTAAAGCAAACTTAGAACACTTTCAGAGATCGATAACACAATTATTAAAGCATAAACAAATTATAAAAGTAAGGCAATATTAAATAATTTTATGGTTATATTAAGTGGCTTATAAACAGAAAATCTCCGTGAATGCTGATGCTCCATACAATGGTCAATAAAATATAAAAAACTTATCTCAAAACAAAACAAGAATTCAAAAAGCTTTAGATTAGAACATAATGAAGGAATTCCTAAGATATTAAAAGTAATTAAGTTTTTCCAACATAATATCATACCCAAAACACCATAAATTGACAGTTAATATTTTAGTGGACTAACAGTAAATTGTATTGGTGAAGTTATTTGTCTTTTAATATATATTCGAATTTTCTTATTATACTATCTTATTATAGTACTCAATCTAATTTTTTTTTAATATTTCATTATTTTTTTGATAATATTCATTCATACCCATTATTTAAAACAGTATTGCTATTTTAAAACATTTAAGAGTAATTTAGAAAAATGGATCAGATCAATCTCTGAAGGCTCTGGAGTGGCCAATTTTGTGCTTATGTTTTTCTACAACATTCTAATAAAATGTTGTTATTACTTACTCATAGTTTATAATTAACAATTTGATAGCTCGAGTCTTAAGCTTCTTACGAATCCTCCCACATCGTTCCTCATAAATTTGAAAGAGCCCTTTGTTTTGCCTTACCTCATCTTCAGATAAACAATCCTTATTTACTAAAATTCCAGTTATTATTTCAATATTTATTGATTCTGGGTAATTTTGATAAAAATTTTAGGTAAGCTGCCAAATGTATGCAGAAATGTTAGGCTTTGTTTACCCATCAGCATCTTTGAAGAAAAATAAAGCACCATTTTTCTAAAAAAAAAATCTAAACTGAGTGACAGATATTTCAGTTTGAAGGTAGATAGATGGATAAATAAGTAATTAATTTTATTACGATACAGGTCTCTACACATGCTGCTGGTCCTCATGTATCCTTTGTTCTAACAGCTGGATTAGGACCATTGGGAGGCTTAGGGACCATTCCAAAAAATGTATACTATTATTTCTTATATAATAACATTATAGTAACACCTTTTACTAATACAAGTGTCAACAGAAAGAACATTCGATTTAATTCTTCTTCTATCCTTTAATTAGAGCTGAAGTAATTCTAGGCAATGAATAACAAATAAATAAATTTTAAAAAACGGAAGATTATATTAGTTTTATTGTTCATTGATGACTAATTTAGGCATTATATAAACCTAAAAGCAGTTTGATATAACAAGATTTTATTTTATTTTTTTCAAGGTGAATGGAGAAGAGATAACTAGAAGTTTGGTCAATGAATGTATCAAAAAGATAAATGATTCTAATATTCTTTAGGGCAGATAGTAAGAATTGAAATGCACAAATAGTTTAATGGATGTATTAATTCAATAATCTGTATAGTTTTACAACATATAATATTTAAATTAAACTGTGAATAAAAACAATTATTTATGTCATTATGTATATTATATTTTTACATTATAATAAACCTTGTTTATAATTAAAACAAATCTATGATGAACATCAATAAAAAAAGTATTAATAAAGTAATAAAACTGTCAGATCACTGTTAATATTTGCCTTTATTTATATATTTTGCCTATCCAGATTTTATTAGGATAGTGATTTTTAATGAGTACTTGACATCGTGCAGGCTCGGGATTCCCATTTAACATCCCATCCAAAAGGTGGCATAACCAAGGATTTTTTACTCCCTTTAAAAATCCTAGGGCCACCTGCCAGGCTACGAACCCGCGATCTTGGGCTTAGTAGTTTGTTATGCTGACCAATAGACCACAGGTTGAATGATTTAGAAAAAAATTATGAACACAATAAGAAAAATACATCTTTACTTTGTATAAATTGAAAAAAAGTATAGAATTATGCTGACTAGTTACTATATTCATCCATTAATTTTGTTATGACTAAACAAAATTAGTCGGCTATAATAACAGTTATCTATTATAATTGTATAGTAGCATACTAACACAAAAATAGTAATACTTACTGGCGATAGATGGGGATTTCTCATTTCAAATTTCCATTCTATTTACTTAGTATATTGGAGTCATCATCATGTAGCACAGTGTGAACAACAAAATTGCCTCATTAAAATTATTAAATTGAGAAAAGAGGTGGGATCTACTTTGAAAATAGATTTTATCCAGTTCCAAATCACTGTAAATAGGCAGTTATTTCCAACCAGCAGACTTTCACTCTATAAACTAAAAAAAAAAAAAAAGAGGTCTACACATCTCTTAAATATTTTTTAATTAACCTAAGGATACCAATCATTAATGCACAAATGTTTAAACAAGTAATGAAGTTTTATCTGTATGCATTTTTATTGATTTACTCTTATGTCTGGTCTTGACTGATTTATTATGCTTAACTGTTTATAATCACAAATTATCAAGTAGTATAACATTATCATGATTATTGTTTTGTATACATGCAATTATAATCGTACTTGAAGATATTTTATCTTCAATTGATGAATACGCTGGTATTGTCCTATTCGGATTGTATAAAAATATTTTTACAAAAGTATACAATTTGAAACAATGCTTACTAACTAATATATACCTATGGTACTAACGAAATATAAATATAAATTGTTGATTTTACTAAATATATAATTATTAAGTAAACGCGGGTTATTTATATTAAGTTAATTTTTAAGATAAGGTTAGTTCTGCGGTTTATCCACCAGAGTCGCTAGCTGCCACCTTTATCGACCTCGCCGCCAAAAATTAACCCAACAGAGCCAGTACTGGTCCCAGGCCAAGAAGGAGTGCGGTAAGTGCTTCATTATAGCAAGTAATAACGAAATTTTAATAATTATAATACTTTTATTTTAAATTATCATTCGTATCTAGACATTTTTAAAAATATGTGAATTAGGCAGTTCAAACTCATGACTTGCTAAACTGTAATTATAAAGAAGTTCTTAAGGACAGAAGGATTTAATAAGCTCTAAAATGAGCCTAACACGATTTTTTTAAATAATTAAATTTATTTTAAAACGATTCAAACAAATGTCTATATAGAATAATAGTTTAAAAACACTTAAAATTAGCCTTCTGAATACTGAGCTCTATTCAATTAATCTGTTGACACCATTATTAATTATCTATTTTAGCCTGTTTTGGCTCAATAGTAAAATATAAATCCACTTTTTTATTTTTAAATTAGCCGCCAAACTGTTGTTTTAGTTTATCCTGTTTTTAATTAAGGGTTTAAAATGAGAGGTCAGGAGTGGCTAAAATTATTTCGGGACTGAGAAATAAACATTTTCGATATTGTATAAAGGTACAAGGTTTTAATTAATTATATAAACTTCACAAAATACTCAAATCCATTGAAGTTGAGCAATAAAATCTGGCAATCTTAAAAGTTATTTCGTCACATACACCTTCTGAAGTTCGTACACATGTGAAGTGTGAATGAATTGCACTACGCTAGACTGATACCTCCATTAGTTATTGCTGATAACACAATCAGTTACCTTTTTATAAATTGTTTATCAGTCTTTTGTTGATCTTTAAGCATCAATCATTCAATCAGGTAAAGACTTTTTAGTTTTCAATTTACTATGAAAGGATTAGTGTCGATTGGAAATTAAATATCTTAAACATATTTATAGTTTATTTATAATTTTTTTTATAGATACGACCTTCACATTTATTTAGTTCATCATCATATTTAATAAAAGTTAATTATTTTCTTTGGTAAGCCGCTCTAATTTATTTTTCTCCTACCCATAGAACCATATTACAAGTTCTATTATCCTTTTTACAATTAAAATTTTACTTTACCCTATCAATGTTTTCTAAATCATTGCTATTCTTATCTTGCTTTTTAAAAAAAAATCAATATACTCGTACTCTATTTGTTAGAAGTAGTAAATAGTTAAGTAAACAACTCCCAACACTGTTGAAAGTGATTTATCGATACATTTTTGGCTAAAAGTTAAGACTTTTTTTATCAATTTAGCCGTTTAGTAATCACTCTATCAATTTATCAATAAGGTTAAAATTTTGGATAAAAGTAATAAAAAAATTGCTAAACGTTGTCAAAGAATACTAATGAGCAATATTAATGAAATATGTGACAATTCCAGTGCAAAAAATTAGCTAACCTACTTTTAATACAATATTATTAGTTTTTTAAAGTAATCTCTATAAAACGAATTTAAATATTAAAAGGTTTTCGAAATAAATAAAAGCAAACTGTTGAACAGTGTATTTACATTGTACATGTATGTATGTACATTACATTTACATAATTGGATATTTTATCGTCGATTTAGGTTCATAGGGATCCCCGACATCCCAATGCTTTGGGATCAAACAGTTTTTCTAATTTAAATTTTTCAATTTTTTTCCTATATTTGTAAATGTACAATGTTATTTACACATTCTTATATGAATAATATAATAATATAAGTTTTAGCTTTTTTTTTCAAGATGAAAAACAATCGACACATATTTTGTTATACAGGTCGTGCATTATATATCGGCCATTACATTCTTCGTTACTATTATTCTATTCGATTTCATTGATCATAACAAAATTAGTTAAATTATTTAATCTCCAACTCTTGTTACAAGGTCTCTGAGCGTTTCAAAAACAAAGCATTTAATCTTAGAAAGGTGTTGTGAATGACTTATGAATGAATACTATAATCAGTACAAAGTATCAATGCAGTTTGTTTTAAATTTCAAATTTTCTTCGGTATTTTTTAGCCAGTTTAATTATTGTCACTAATAAGTAAAGATTTGATTTAGGTAATATCCGAAAAGATAATTATTTTATAGAAAATATTATAATTTAACCGTAGATTGTAATATTTAATTAAAGTATAGTGTTTTAAATTTCTTAAAATTTCATTTTATGTAAAAAATAATTCTAAATTCTTAAATAATGAAATAAGCATTAAGAATATTTTTAAAGAAGTGGATTTCGTAATGGAATATATTTTTATTTCTCATAACATCGTGTTTTTGAAATTATTTGTTTTGATAATAATGAAAGAAAATAAATTTATTAGATTATATTATATTTTTCTATAAAAAAAGAACAGTGTTTAACCTTCACATTCACACCTCATTGCTCAGCCTGTGAAGTAACGAGTGAGATCATAGATGATACAATTGACGTGTGGTTTGTGGAAGGGCAGTACACTTCAGTACGTTCTACTTTTTATTATGATGAAAATTTCCTTATAATCCTATTGTTTTTGTTTAAAATTAGTCTATTATCCAATATATAAATATGTACACCAAGATCATTTTTTTTTTTACAAAATTGGAATTGAATTGTTGTTTATGAATAAGCGATTTCGAAACAGACATTGTTTACGTAAGTACTCCATTTGTTGTACATAAAACAAATATATTAATCTTTATACAAATTTATTAATCTATACATCTATGCATGTACAGATAAATAAATCACTCTTGTTATTCTCTTCGATTTTATGCAAAATAATCTAATTTAATTTAAGGAAAATTAATGCAATAAAAAATTGAGTTGATTATAAGAGTATATGATTATATTTATTAATATATATAGGTTGTTCTTTCAGTTCTCGAGATATTTGTCGAACTTCCTTTTGACGACGTTTTGAGTCTATAATGTTCTCATTAACACACCCTAACAGTGAAAAAATATGCTTTTCGTGCATTATATTAAATAACACACTAGTCTAAATATGAAATTAACACAATAATGAATGGTATTCACAAAATGTTATTACCTCATTAATCAACCAAAATACTACTTCATTACTCCCATATATTATGTTAATGTAGTGTGTTATTTAATATAATTCACTAAAAGCCAATTTGTTCACTGTAAGCACATGATTACGAAAACAATATAGTCTCGAAACGTCGCCAAAAGGATGTTTAACGAATAGACTGAATCTCAAAAACGGAAAGAAAAACTTATTTATTAACAATCAAGAAAATTGGATGCCAATATATATATATATATTTAATAGTTCACATTATTGGTATTTGTATCAACAGAGATCTTTAAAAATAAAAGGCTCCAAAGCTAGGAACAAGAACTGCCTTGGTCTGAGGCCAACATGAGATAGATCGGCCTATTAGCGTTGTAGCCAACCAGCTCACTCGGGGAATCACTATTAAAGAATTCGGCATTGCACGACCTCAAGAACATCTTTGTCTTATTAGTGGTAATCAAAACTATGCTAAAACCAATCTATGCCCGAAGGCTAGTATTTAGTTGCTAGTTAGTGAACTATTTTTTCTTTGTTCTGCTTTGAACTCATAAAAAATCCAAATAAGTTTTCTGTTGTGGAAATTGGATGATTTCATTAATTTTTGTTCTTGGTGACCCAAATTAAAATAAAAAAATGTGTGTGGGGTGCGCCAAAAGAAGCTTTCATTTCAAAAATCTGCCTAGGCAATGATTCTTATGGCAAAAATATCTCCCAAAACGTGAAAATAGCATTCACCATATAGAAATATCGAGAAATGTTTTTTTTTCTACTGCGGTTTCCATGCTGTTCAGTGTAGTGTTAACATTCGGAATTAATTAAGACAAATGTAACAAAACCTATACATTCTCCTAACAAATGTTATGTAAATAATGTCATCTGAAGAAAATGGTATTTTAGAACCCAATCACTTCGAGACCAATAACCACAGCCTCTCTTGATGAAACCGTTAGTGACAGAAACAATAAATAGACATTAAAAAATAATTTTTCATTCATTTTGAAAATAAAATATAATATTTTCTTATTTTTTTCAAGTATTAATGTTAATTTTAATCACTGATTATAATCTGCAAATATTCTTCGCCTACAAGTTATGCAACCGCTCACTCTATTTATAGAATACACAAAAGGTTATGTCTATTGTTCATCTACATTAGCAAACAACAAACTAATATTTGTTCTCTAAAGTTAATTTAATTTCGTCACTGAACGGCAAAAAGCATCCGATTTAAATAAAAATCATTAATAATTCAACAACAGATATATTTATGATGTAGCCAGAGCATTGTAATCTAGGATCTGTTTCTGCTCCCACCTTGAAATAAATATAACTCCCTTCCCGTGATTAAAATCTTTCTGGGTCAGGATTGTTGGTTATTACAACAAAATAACTTGATGATAACTATCTCATACCCTCGAGTGTTAAAAGGCCTATGTAACACATATATTTTAATATATATTTGTATATTTTATTCATAAATAAAATCTTGGAAAATGAGGTAGAATAAAATCTAAGTTGAGTAACTCAAGCTTTTGTATCTATACATGTTATAAAACAAAGTCCTCAGCCGCGTTTGTTCGTGGTAAACACAATAACTACTGCACGGATTTTCATGCGGTTTTCACCAATACCTAGGAGTGATGCACCTGTTAGGTTTAGATATATAATTTGTCCAGGTTTTGTGTAAACGTGTTGGAATATAACGATAATTGTCGGAAATGTTGGATAAAATATAGCCACCTGGGAGGTTTCATCAAAGACGCTGCCTAATATCTCTTATCTATCTATACGTACATATTAAAGAACAAAGTCCTTGGCCGTGTATGTCCTGTTCGCAGTAATATGTTTTGTTTATAATAGCTACGTTATAAAATTTTAAAAATAGCTACATTAGGCAGATAAAATATGTAGGCATAATGTGTCATCCTACCCGTGCAAAGCAGGGACCCGCCCAATGCAAGTAGGTACTAAATACAAATCAACAGGTACATATAATTTTTTTTTAATTAGCTTCATCCAAATAAAAGGTTCACATGTCATAGATAAGTAGATTCCTATCAAATGTTACTTTATCTACTTTCGGAAAATATACTAAAAAATTATTAAGGTGGGATCTCATTGAGATTATGCATTTTTTTATTGAAAAGATTTCTTCGATAGAAATGCTTACAATTTCAGTATTTGTTTTAATCTCCACCCGGACGATTTTTATTTTCCTTCGTGAAATTATCTTAATTTCAAGATGATTCATTCACTTTTAGCAGTATTTAAGATTAAATATTTTTTATCAACACATTGCCGCTCGCTAATGTTTTGCTGAAATTTACTATAAGCCCGATGATTTTATCAAATATCAATATAATTTTTATAATATGATATTATAATATCAATTTACTATGTGACCGGAGCTTATAACCAAAAGGAGATATCTTGTTCCCGTTCACCAACGAATGTCTAATGAAAACGAGTAATCTCGTTCCCGGGCGTCAATGTGTTAAGAGTTAACATGAGAAAAGAAAACATTAATAGCAGAAACCACGAATATAGCCATCGTAGTCCAACTCAATAGGTTCATTACAAGCTCAAAACGATAAAACCATGACTAATCACCGTATGAACATATTGCTGTTATATAGGTATTAGATCAGAAACATGTAATGGGTTATTTTATTCACCAACAGGCAAATCATAAAATCCATCGTTTAAAGAACCCAAGCCACTTATGTCTTTCTCCTCGTCCGCAAATAACCGTATTGTTTGTTTATCCACTTAACTATTTTTGTTTGTTTGTTTATCACTTTACGCTGCTATGGAGGGAGTCCTTACTTTGCCTATCCAGTTGTAATAAAGATAGGATTTTTAACGAGCACCTAACATCACACAGGGTTGGGACCCCCATTTAGGTCCCTTCCGAAGGATTGCTTAACCAAGTATTTTTTACACCCATTAAAAAATCCACCTATCGGGCTGCGAGTCGGGGGTCTTGAGCATAGTCGGTTACTACTTAAGTATTATCTTTACTGGCTGGATATATCTACAACCCCAGTGAATAAGTGGTAAATTTCGAATAATTATGTGAATAAGTCGGATTGTGTCCAGAGTGAGTTATTGTATCGAGAGAAAAGGAATCGGTGCATTCTCGTAGTTTTTTTACTTGAAATTGAGTTTTAATATAAGAAATTATTCCATTTCAAGCCAATGCCTGACTCTGTTCCTAATTCACTATGCAAATAACACGATCCCACTTCTCTAAGTACAAAAAGTCATTTTGGAGAAAATTCAACTTGACCACTTATTAACCAGGACTGTAGATATGAGCAAAAAGTATATCATATTAATATGTACTACATGGGACAGACAATATACATTATGTATTTCTCATTGAAACTATAACTATCAGCCGTTATTTTATGTCGAACCTAACACATCAATATACAAATTAAATATGTCCCTTTGAATCAATATATAGAGCGAACACCTATTTTTTCTCAATCTATTGGTTTAATAAAATAAAAAAATATCTCCTCAATGCTTTAAGAATTTATTAAAAATAAAACTTTTCGACATAATAGGAAGTTTCATTATAAATAATAAATTAAGTAATAAACTATCGTTTATAACCAAGCATTTAAACAATTGTGTAAATTATAACCATTACTGCTGCTCCCATACAAACTTCAAGAGAGTGCTTAGAGAATTGTTAGGCAGAAATATCTGTGAGATTATATTACTTGGAACAAAACCGAAAATGGTGCACTGTTGCATTTTTTTTATAATTTTTAGGTTTTAGTAAAAGTTTAAAATAACATATGATTGCCTTTTTCCTAAACTTATTAGCTTACTCACGTTGACATGATTTGAAAAAATGTAGCTCTAAAATTCATTTTTACTAGGCAATGGGATATATTCATCAAGGTATCCTGACAATTGAGGCGTTGACATTGAAAATGAGGTAACTGCCAAAATTGCCGATTTTTTTCTCACTGAGACGATTCTGTTCCAAGTCCAATGGCGTTGAAAAGGAAGTAAGTTGCTATCACCTCTCGTTTAGTTTTGAGCGATGTCACAAGATGCCGCTGGTGGCAACAGAATGATTGATAATTCTATGATAATTTTTTTCAGTGAAAAAAAAATGTTCGGCAATTTTGGCACTTGACTCCTTTTCAATGTTAACGCATCAATTGTTATTTTCTTGTATAGTAGCTTTCAGAGAAATGTATATGTTATAAGATTCTAAGCATAGGCGGATCCAGGGGGGGCACGGGGGCACGGTTTTTTGTGTACTATGGAGAATCCATTACAGAACATACTTATAGGCATATAGGCAAATCATTTGATGATAGTTGTTAAAAAAGTATGAATAAAATAATAGAAATAACATGAGTGATACTATTGTTTAGATATTTTAATAAACCATTGAAAGCTTCCTATAAATACTACAAGTTTATTGTAGTTTGATTTTTTTGCCCGTCTGCATGTTGTGCCCCACCCCCCAGAAAAAAATCCTGGATCCCCCCTCAATTCTAACAGTATATGTGTGTGAGAATATATGTATATATATATATATATATGTGCCCGTCCTTCATGAAATATGTTAGATTTTGTATTTTAAGTTTCCTGATTAAAATTAATTATTTATCGTGATGAAAGATAACGGTGGATCAATCTCCAGTTTACAAATAATTCAACTATTCCTATAATTGTACCCGCTTCTTATTGTTTTGAGATATTATATAAGATAATTCATTTTTTTATTTAATTACATTTGTTTTAGTATTAAAAAAGAAAATTAACGTTATAAGAAAAAAGGTCTTAATCTTATTTCACTGCATTGAAATAGTCCTAAAATCGAAATATTGGAATTTTTTTTTTTTATTTATAAGTTTGGGCATCTATGGACTGGACATAACTTAAGACTTATCATCATTCTCTTCATTCTCATATATTGGAATAATTAATGCATAGATTTTTTTTTAAATCAAGGCATTCCACTTAAATTAAAATACATTTCTAAATTTCGTGTAACGTCTTAAAAAAGTCAGGTTCAGTGGCTTCGCGATTTGCCAATTTTTAAAAATGTTTATAATTTAACTGATCGAGCGCGACAAAAGATTAAGCATACAGTAGTTTATCGATAAGTTGTTAGGCAACGCCTATAATATATTACATCTCTAGAAACTTTTTTATATAATATAGAGATTATATTATTTATTTTTGCAGGAAAGTGTGGAGGCAGCTCGAGAGTCAGTGGAGGCATCGTCTAAGAGGTGAGTTTATTATATTTATTTATCTTAATGTCACATGAATATAAATTAAAAAAGAACTGTATAGCTCATATAGCTCACCCGTAAACAAAAAAAAAAGTCACTAAACACTAAAAAGAAAGTTTAACTAGCAAAATAAATTAGTGTTATTCTGGAGTGCAAGCACAAAGGATCAAGCTTAGAATGCAGAATGAAAATGAAACATAACGTAAAAAATGTTCCGATTTTTTTTTTTTTACTGTTAATCTTTGACAATTTAACTATCTTTGAGCATATGCAATGTTTGTGGAGACGTGTGGATTTTGATTGATTCGGAAAAAAATAAAACTGTTGAAGGGTTACCATGGAAATATACGAGTTTGCAGATAATTAAAAAAATAAACTCAAGAATATCAAGTAGTCACGTTCGTTGTAGTATAATCTTACTAATATTATTGTAGGCTACATGGTATAAAGAAAGAATTAGGCTATAAAGCTGGTTAAATTAATAAAAAATATTTCCATTTTTAGTTAGGAAAGAATTCTTCTTTAGCCATTTTTTCTTTTATTACTAAAACATGCATACTAAATGTGAAATAATAATAATCTCATAATGGTTTTTATTTTTTTTAACAAAGTTTAATTTAATTTCGAACTAAAAAGTTAATCATTATAATTTATTTTATTTTATTAATATTTTTTGTATTTTTTTTTTTGTATTTTGAATGTTCAATGAGCATTCTTCCCCTTGTGTAAATCGCAAATTGCGAGAACACGGTGATATGGGATCAGTGAATAGAATGCATTTGTCCGACTGAGGTATGAACCAGGACAGCTCAGTTAGCAGAGCACTATGACGGAAACATAGGAGACCCGGGTTCGAATCCCGGCCCTGGACATATCCTTTCTCATCAAAATAAAAATATTTAAAAAGTAAATCGTGATGGTTTTTTTTTGTAATATCCCAAACGATTTTTTTTCTTTTGTTTAAACAATATGGAGGTAAATACAAATGTTACTTCGTCGTGGAAAATAATTTCGATTATTTCAGCAAACGCACCTTTATTAAATTTACAATTTTAATTTTCTTTAATTACACAAATTTAATAGATCAAAATATTCAGTAATATTTCGTTATTAAACAGTACTTGTATACAACACATTTTCTACATTACCTCCAACATATCGTCTGTAGGTAATCGCCGTAATTAATTTAATTATAACATCTTGTTAGCATGGCTACCCTAACATTTTCAATAAGCTGTATAAAGCGATTGCGGCTCATTGTAGGTGACATGGCCGACATGACATTCCAACTAATTAATTCATTATAACAATTCAACTCTAACGTAACTTGTTCAGTTTCCTAAGCGTGTCGGGTGTCGATGTGTTATTCTGTGTTTCCATGATCTTTTAAAACATTTATAGGAATAACAGTAATATCTCTACATAAAATATATTGTGAGGAAGGGTACAAAGATCGTGGGAAGATTCAAATCCGATTTTTTAGTATATTTTAAGATCAACTGCGTCAACGTAATATCAAGAAATGATCCTTTGTATGTTAGTGCGTATGCGTGATTCAATTTATAGAGCAGACTATTTGGTCAATATTGTTTTCTCAACATTACGCTTTGATCGAGAATATTGTTAACTTTATGATTATTATAAAGGGATTTAAGAAAATTATAATAGGGTGAATGTAAAAACTGAGGGATACTTCCAGATTAAAAAAAAAATGATTATCTCATAACTGAGTCAACATTTAAATATCTTTCACTAAAAAAATTCTTAAATTATATATTCATCGAATTTGGATTTTTAAAACTACAATAAACATATTACGTTATCGTTTACAGTCAACGTATAATAAAGATAAAACTATAAAAATTAAATATAAAATAATGAAGAAATATAAAAATTTTAATTTCATGTATTTTATTTAGGTATAATTTACACTTAACTGAGGTTTTTAAATCATCAAGATGACAATCAAAGATCAAGAGGGCAATTTAATATATAATGTCGATAAAGATTACTTCGAATAAATACTCAAGAAATATAGCTCCGACAAATTCATTTCGAGAAATGATTATAAATCTGTATAAACAGATGATTGTTAACCTGTAAAAGTAACCGGCGAAACTACAGGAAAATATACCCTATTCTTGAGCAAACATTTTTTTTTTTTTTGAGGGAGACATTAACATTTTATATAGTAAACAATTTTTAATTAGAGGTTGGTCAAGAATGTTATAATAGTAAATATTAATACGATTAGCGCTTTTTAAAGCGAGATCACATAACTATCGTCGATATAAATACAAAGTAAAAAACTAATGTGAACTAGTGTGAAAAAACTATAATTTTTCGTTTTCAATCTACATCGATTGCTTTAGGATTGATAAATTTTATAACAAATTCTTGGATCTTAATTCGCTTTTTGTAAATGGAAGAATAAACAGTTAAAATATGCAACTATCTTGATGATGTTCAAAATAAGCACAATGTCTAAAAAGTTATTTATTCGGCATTTGTTATTGTGAACTTTTTTTTTAACTGGGAATTTCAAAGTCTCGATTGTACAGCGCTCGCTTGTTTGATTTGATTCGAATAGCAAAATATAGAATTCTTTGCATGGCAATGTATTGAATGCGTCATGTTCGTGTATTTGCTGTTGCACTTTTTTGTAAAACCAATATGATGTTTTAGATCAGTTGTTAAATATTGTAAATGCCCAGCAGACATATTCAATAGTTTAATACTGAGATCTTAAGGAACTATTTAAAACGTTATAAATTGTAGAAAAATAAACATAAATTATAGATAACCAAACCAACGAATTTGTTTTTTTAAATAATTAAATAATACTATTCGATAAAATTCATATTAAGTCATCTAAAAGATACAAAATCACGTACAGGGGCAGGTAATATAAGCTTGACAGTACACACTGATTTTCAGTGGACCTTGGCACAGTTTTTCTACTCTCCTAAAAAGTGGTGTTTTTTCACTATCAATACTTTGCATTTGTATGGATGATATGTCGACTTAATTATTTTCATAGCAACGTAGATGAGATTTATTTATTTTTTTAATTAACATAGTTAAGTAAACAGACAAAGAATGTTGTGAGCAATACAAGGTGGTTTGAGAAGGACCAGGATCGACTAGCGAATCGTAAATGAAACCCAAGCTTGACCGAAACTGGTGCATGGCTCGCCCCAGAACTAAAAATACGAACCCTCACCTTCTTCAGTTTTATGTCAAGATCGGGGCTTGCCTGGAAATTGTTATGTCCCATTTATATGATTTACAACTACCTCCACTGTCAACAGGTATTATATAGGTGTAGTAATGGTAATGATTTTCTTAAAAAATTAAAAAAAAAGGTCATATAGGTATAAATATTATACTTATTAAGTTTCAATATAAATAATGATAATACAATAAAAGAAACGAGAAAACCGAGAGTTCTAAATTCTTAAGATATAAAAATATTTAATAACAGATATATGAGATTTTATAGAAAATATAAAATTTAGAAATGGTGCAATAGTAGGGGCAATTTATTAATATTAGGACATGCACCATGCTAAACAAGCATATTGCATGTCATTACATCTGGCTTTTACATTAAAAGATCAATTTAAAGAATTACATTCAAAAAGATTTGGGTATATTTTATAGTCAACATTACAAAAAATTAAAAATTTATAGGTAGACTAAATTATTAATTCAAAAATAAGAATAAAATTAAGATTAAATTTGTAATAATAAATTATAAAATAATAGTAAAATGTAAAAATGAATAAAATATGAAATAAAATTAATATTTTAAGCACAGCAAGAAGGTTTTTTTACAAAAATTTCAATTAATAAAGACATTAATGAATAAGTTAAAAAGATAGAAGTATATTATGTATTTTATATATTATACATATATTGGTTATATAAAGCTCGAGATTGAGTAGCATTTGTATTTGTACAAATTCATACAGTTAAGTTATTTTAATAATAAAAAATTCTTTTTTTTTTTTTTGGCATATCCCTTTAGAATAATAATAACATAAGACATGAAATTTGGACGTTAGGGCCTTAATGTAAAACATCATTAGAATTTACTTAATTAATTAAATGAAAATTAATGATGGATTAACTTATAATAAGAGATTCAAAGAAAGAAAAAAACAGTTGAGAATAAATAGAAAGAGGAAAATAATTTTACTTTACTGTACATATAAAGTATAAAATTGTTTCAGGCTAATACTTGATAAAGCTTTGTATAACCAATATACATACATAAAATACTTATTTATTTAAACAGAACAAAAAAAAAAAGAAGTTGAAGAAACAAGAGTAGGATTTCGGAAACGTTGGAAAATAGTAACCATTTTCAAAATCTTCTCTGGACCGGAATTTATCTATTTAGCTTACAACAATATATTAGTTTTCGAGAATAATCTGAATTATCGACAAAGAAGCGATAGGTCTGCTATAATAATGGTGATTCAACAAATTTTAAAATTACTCAGCGGCAAAGAAAATATTACTTCGGCAATTCGTAAAATCGATAATAAATTTATTAAAAATCTTTGAAAACAGGCAATTAAAAAAAAAAATATAACACCCAAATATAAATTTGTTCCAATAATATTTTTTGCAATACACTCAATAAGTATTGCTAAGCGCACTATGAGCCTCAGTAAAATATTTTTGGCATATTTAAATTCTGTCTTAAGTTTTATTTGACACACCTTATTAAGAATTAAATAATAAAAATTATAAATAATTGACTCTTTATAAAAATTGTTTCTACAATGTCATGAAAATTGAAATTTGATAGAGATTATGACAGGGATTTTCTAAATAGTTTAAATTCTACTTATAATTATTTTAGTTGTCAGTAAAAAATAAATTAAAGAATAGAAAAATACGTCCAAAAATGATGCTTTGATATACCATAACTTGTTCGTAGAAATTACAAATAGTGTTCCTAGATAAATAAATAAGAAATAGTTTAAACTAATTCACACAAGAAATAAACGTTTAGTTTTCATGAAGGTTGTCTTTTTCACGACACGGTTTATCGACCCAATGTTGAATAATTTCCTTCACCTTCTGCCTTGAGGTTGGACAAACACGCCGCCGGTTCTCTGAAAGGAATAATGAGGACAATAGTGATATCTGTGTTATAAAAAAAAATATTCAACATTTTTTATAATATTTGGGATCTCTAAAAATCTAAATAAAATATTTCAAAAAATATATGTTCGGATTATAGTTTTAGCTGGCGATAAACAATAATTATTACAATAACAGTTAAATTTTGGTTGGTTCTTCAAAAATAAAATGCTGCAAATTCAATAACACATAAAGAAAAATATCCAAAATAAGGCAATTATTTACCTGAAGTGCACTTAAGAAGGTCAATGTAGTGGCCCGAAACGTAGAGATACATGAAACTGAAATAGTATTTACCGTGTGCTTTATTTATAACGACGCCATATTTTTATTTTAATCTACCAGTTTTATAGCGAAGTATAGCTAAATAACAAAAATTAAACAATAAGGTCAGTGTATTCCAATATTGAAGGTTACTACTGACCTTCGTCTATGACTACGTATATTTTACAATATAATTTATTAAAATTAAACTATTAGTTAATTATAAAATAGTTTTAAAATTTAATAATATTTTTAGAGCAAATTCAATGTGCTTTTAAACATTTTCACACAAATACAACCCATCAACTAATCATGCCCATGCCCATTCCGATTTAATATGGACTATTGAACGTTTTAACTATCTTTCAATAAATTTTGAAAGGTTTTGAATCCAATTTTGCATTTAATTTTTTATGGAGCATGCGCGTTTCGAAGAACTGTGCGTTATTTTTAGTGCAAATGACACTTCAAAATATTATTGTGTAATAAAATATTCACTTCAAACAAAGGAACTAACAGAAAATCAAAATGCCAATGCGCGATCGAAAATCTGACACTAAGTTGGTAAATAGACCCCTTTGAAACTTACTAAATGACACCAAGAACAGCTAACTTTGCCAACTACCAAACATATAGATATGCTCATTTCCAAATGATACATTAAACATCAATATGGTGGATTGAATTGGTCAGGGGTGCAGTCAAAGATAACACAAAATAATCTATACAAAGTAAGGCACTAGTTAACAAGAAGCGTTTACAGTTTTGTGTTTGTGGTTAAGTCACCACGAAAAGGCACTCACATTCGCCCTGAAGATGGCCTACATCATAGGCCAAAACGTTGGCACAAGTAAAAAATAAGTATCACTTATTTTGTGTTATCTTTGACTGCACCCCTGACTAATTCAATCTATTATTTGAATTATCCAGTCAATATTTTCCATTTAAACACCAATAACTTCGAAAATCTATCAGTTACAAAATCCATATTATTTCCCCCAAAACATAATTACGTAAATAATGGCAAAGCAAATCATACATTGTATTATTAATCATGGTTTATTTTGTTCATCTTGTATGCATAGCAAAATATATCAACAAGAGAATTGAAAATACAGACCGTTATCCTTGGAGATTTTGTCTCGCCATTTATATCTACTCACAACAGTTTTTGTTCTCCATTATAATTGAAATACATAGTTAATATACTAAAACTAATATTTATATTAATTAATTTCTTGAAATTAAATTTTCAACTGATGGAGAATATTCCGAGATCATTTGCAAAATCATTATTTTAATTGACATAACCTTTTCAGTAATAAAATGTAAGATATCACCGCCCTAAAACGCCAGCCGACAACATATTGCATGAATATTTTTTTTAAATATAAATAAGACACGTAAATTGAAAAGTCTTCATGATTTAACATTTGAATTTTGATCACTTTGTTTAAATTCATATTAACCATAATTTCATGTAAAGGAGATGGTTGGGGGGTGCAGTCAATAAGAACACCGAATAAGTGAAATACTTATATTATGTGCCGACGTTTCGACCTACAGTGTAGGTCATCTTCAGGGCTAACAGAGAAACAAACAGAACAAAAATGTAAAAACATCAAAGTTGTACAGTAACAATACTAGTGACAAATAATGTAGAAAAATACAAAGTGGCAGATATGAAAATAGAAGATAAAGAATATTAAAAAGGAGTCAGATTATAATAAAATAAAGATATAGACAGATTTAAAAATTACTGATAATGAAAAGGCATTAAACTAGTGGTAGATATAATAAAAATCAGATAAGGACAAATATAACAAAATTATTGAAATAGTGACAGATATAATTATAGAAAATGTGATAGAATATAATAAAATTAAGATAAAGACAGATATAACAAAGATATTGATAATGGAAAGAAAATGAAAATAATGGCAGATATAATAAAGTAAGACAGATTTAATAAAATTAAAGAAAATGAGCAGAAATGATAAATAATAAATAACGCATATAAAATAAAAATAGAAAATAAATGTACAGAATGGATAGTACAGTACAATATAATAATATAAAGAAAAATCAAAAGGAGGAGTTAAACAAAAGAACAAAACGAGGATATTTACATATAAAGAAAGGTTGGAATATGAATAATACAGAAAAACTAGTAAAATAAAGGTGTAAAATGTATGATAACGGACTTAATGATGTTACCAAATTACAGAAAAGTATGGAAATATATGTACAATAACAACTGTGAGTAATAGAAAAACTATTGTACAATAACACCAGTGTACAATGACTGTTTTGAAAATCCCTGATCATTACATCCTCACTTCCTTCGATGTCGAAAGTCTTTTCACCAACATTCCCTTAGACAAAGCTCTTGACATAATAGATAACCACTGGCCACTAATAGAACCCCATACATCTCTTAACCGGTCCTCATTCCTTCAATCATTAAAACTTTGCTGTGAATCTGGCTACCTTACCTTCCATGGACAGTTCTATTCCCAAATTTCTGGACTTGCCATGGGAAATCCCCTTGCTCCTGACCTCTCTAATATTGTTCTTAATGACCTTCTAGACTCCATTCTTCCACAGTTCCGCGACGATATTTGTTTCATCAAAAAATATGTAGACGACCTCCTCCTTATCATCAATCCCAACATCATTACTGATTTATTATCTTACTTCAATTCATACCATCCCCGCCTCCATTTCACCGTTGAAGTCGAATCCAATAAGTCACTACCTTTCCTTGACCTCCTTATCATTAAAAATTCTGACCACACCTTATCCACCGATTGGTATACAAAACCCACTTACTCTGGCCGACTTCTTAATTATTACTCCCAACATCCACACCACCTTAAAATTAACGTCGCTAAAAATATTATTCACCGTGGCCTATCCCTCTCTGACTCCTGCTTCCATACAACCAACACCCTCCGTATCAAAGAAATCCTTTTTAAAAACAATTTCCCTCCCTATATTGTTAATAAACTCATCCATGACTACCATAACCCCCCCACCCTCACTCGATCACCACATCCACCATCTATCCCTATATACAGATCCTTGCCATATATACCCACCCTCTCTAATTGCATTCAAAAATACTTACGTTCCGTTATCCCCAATTTACGAATTGCCTTCAAATCCCATAACAAACTTTCCCATATCTATACCCGTATCAAAGATCCTATTCCCTTCAAGCTTCGTTCCCATGTCGTTTATCGTATACCTTGTTCTTCTACTAATTGCAACTCTTCCTATATAGGTGAAACCAAAAACTTCCTTAAAGACCGTATTTCTCAACACAAATATGCCATTTCCTCCCATAACCTCACCTCCTCTAAACTTTCCGAACATGCCATTTCTTTAAACCACACCTTTGATTTTGAAAATACGTCTATCCTAGCTACAGCGCATAACCATGACAAACGCATCCTCTCTGAAACCATCCACATAAATTTAGATTCCTCCTCTATCAATCTTAAGTCTGACTCTCATCACCTTTCCTCTACCTACTCCCAAATTTTTAATTTACTCAAAAGACCTTAAATTCCGTTTCTTCGTCATTTATGTTTCTTTTGTTATCACTCGGTTTACATCTCTTTCATTGTTTCAATTTTTTTTTTTTATTGTATTCATATTATATAAAAATATGTATTCATATTAATTTTATCCATCTACTCCCTTTCCCCATCTTTTCCTAATCTCCAGCATGGTTACCTTCTATAGTTAATTTTTGGCCACTAGATTTCGCCCCTATCTCTTCCCCCGGTCTTAACGTTTTTTTGCTGGAATCCGATAATTTCCCGTCACTCCGACTTTGATGTTTTCTTTTTTATCACTCTATCGACATTTCTTTCATTGTTTTAATTTTATTTATATTTTTTATCCTTTTTTCCTATACTCCAGTATAGTTACCTTCTATAGTTAACTTTCCGGCCACTAGATTCCGCCCCCATCTCTCCCCTCGTTCTCAACGGTCAAATTGGCACAGTACACTCTAGCCACGATCTGTAACGGTCACGCTTCCCATCATTCGGTAGGTCTCCTCTTCATCTCTTCTTTTTATTTATTTTAAACTTTTCTCTTTATCCTTTCTACATTTTTAATTTTCTTATTTTTTCCCCTTATCATTTTGGCATCCATCATATGTTGGTAATCATTTGTTCATATTTTTATACACCTATTTTATTTTTCTAATTCATTAATCCCATCTAATTTTTTCATACATACATTGTAAACTATTGTTACTGTACTAGCGTTTTCACCTATTTTATCTTTTCATATTCTATTCCTATCTACTATATTTTCAAAACAGTCATTGTACACTGGTGTTATTGTACAATAGTTTTTCTATTACTCACAGTTGTTATTGTACATATATTTCCATACTTTTCTGTAATTTGGTAACATCATTAAGTCCGTTATCATACATTTTACACCTTTATTTTACTAGTTTTTCTGTATTATTCATATTCCAACCTTTCTTTATATGTAAATATCCTCGTTTTGTTCTTTTGTTTAACTCCTCCTTTTGATTTTTCTTTATATTATTATATTGTACTGTACTATCCATTCTGTACATTTATTTTCTATTTTTATTTTATATGCGTTATTTATTATTTATCATTTCTGCTCATTTTCTTTAATTTTATTAAATCTGTCTTACTTTATTATATCTGCCATTATTTTCATTTTCTTTCCATTATCAATATCTTTGTTATATCTGTCTTTATCTTAATTTTATTATATTCTATCACATTTTCTATAATTATATCTGTCACTATTTCAATAATTTTGTTATATTTGTCCTTATCTGATTTTTATTATATCTACCACTAGTTTAATGCCTTTTCATTATCAGTAATTTTTAAATCTGTCTATATCTTTATTTTATTATAATCTGACTCCTTTTTAATATTCTTTATCTTCTATTTTCATATCTGCCACTTTGTATTTTTCTACATTATTTGTCACTAGTATTGTTACTGTACAACTTTGATGTTTTTACATTTTTGTTCTGTTTGTTTCTCTGTTAGCCCTGAAGATGACCTACACTGTAGGTCGAAACGTCGGCACATAATATAAGTATTTCACTTATTCGGTGTTCTTATTGACTGCACCCCCCAACCATCTCCTTTACATAAGATCATCCAGTCAACCATTTTCAACTCATACATGCATTAACCATAATTTCATTTTTTTTTTTTTTTTTTTTATTGTACTTAGCTGATTATTAAAAGAATCTGTTTTTCAGCAGGAAAAGATGCCACCTGTGATGAAAGTACCCATCATCTGGGTTCTAGGTAATTTTCTTTCTCTCCATCTCTCTAATACTCCATTTGTATTAGGTTTGCACTCGGATTGGCATGTATAATCAAGGACAAAGATATTCGTTTCTCATTATCCGGGATAGGTTAGGGACAGCTGGGGTGGGAAATCACCTTAGTGACCCTTGGGAAATATATGACGGAGGATGAGTAGATTGAAGCAGGGGACATACCAACGCCATACTTGAAATATATCAGTCCATATTGATGAAGTGAATAGTGAGGAGGTGAAGTTTGATGTTTTCACTGTCAGCAAGTTTCCCTGGGTTCTCAATAGTTCGTTATAAATTATCAAGAAACAGTAGAGCTTGCAAATCTACCGAAGCTATCAATTGGCAACGTATGTTCGATTAATCCATTGTTGAACGAATAATAATAATATTTTTTTATAAAAATAAAAAAAAAATCACCTAGAATATTGGATTCGCGAATTACGAGTAATGGAAGTATTCCTTCAACCTACAGTTATTCAAAAGGCACACTTCTTGAGAGTACCTCTTCCGTTTCGTTGTTTCATTCAATTCCAATCATATCCAGACCTTTGAGGTTTTGTTGAGAGAAAGGAGTACCAGAAATCTTGAATTCTTGTAGTTTTTAAAAAATATCTCATGCCAAGCAGAATCTATATAGCGGATTGGCCCGACGCAGTAGATATTGTTGAGAAACTACAAGGGCGTTCGTCGTTGAAATACACCAAGAGATTAACCTACCTATTCGAAAATCATGCGTTGCAGAACACTTATCAGCAAATCAAGTCCCTCTCCCTGGATATCGAATGACTAGAAGACTATTTCTTTTAATGAAATAGAAGACTATTTCTTTTAATGAAATAGAAGACTATTTCTTTTAATGGATGCCCACGAAAAGCGGCTCTGTGCAAGATTGAATGCATTACGGGTGTTACAAGGTATGTCGAAAGACACTTTTAGGAGGCTGATCACAAGAGAAATCTCGAAAGAGTTAAGGGTTTAAAGAAGAGCTAAAGCGATTTTCATAGTAAATTAGAGGAACAATACAAGTTTATTGCATCGATACTTCTTGAAATTGCGGTCAACTCACGTATACATAGGTCAACGGCTTTATCTTAAATGAGGTACATGAAGTTGGTAAAGAAATTTGGTTCAGAAGAAGATTTTGGATTTACCAAGATCATGACTACTAGTGACGCCGATGTACCGTCTGATTACCCAGCTCGTTGTTGAAAGGGGTTTAAGGAGATTTTTATTAGATAGAGAGGAGTACCACATAGCACAACACACAAATCTGACATAAATGCTAAGAGCAAAGAAATCACTTTGGGTAATTAATGACAGTCCAAATCATGTGGAAAACACTGAACAGGATGTTGCTCTTTCTCTGAAGGTGATTTCGAATCAAGTGATTTCTGATAGGGAAGCATAAAATTCCTTAAAGTAATGTTTAGTAGTTCCTGGTTATGCCTTGACCATGCCGGCGCACATTTTACAGGGTAACGTGTCTGCTGTCATGTTGCTTACTTTTTTTCGACAACAGCCAAAAAAAAAATTTGCTTCAGCATTCCCTATAGCTTGACGAAGGTCTATATCAACATCGACTTAGAATCCAAAAAACAATCAATTCAGCTGTTTATTTCCTTCTTTGCACCATTATACATACTAAAGAAATTAGACTTAACAAAAGGATAGCACCGGCTTGACTCCATGTGCCTTCTTGTTCAAGATCTATAAGAACCAAGGGTTACAGAGAATCTAAAAAGAATTGGTAGACGTTGCAAGACTTGCAAGAAAGGACCTTACAGGATCGTACAGCAGCTGTCAATGATTTTCATTCTCCTCCCGTAAAGCTTGCCTTGGACTATTCCTGAGTGGGGTTTTGACGATTGCACCTTGAAGTTTCCTTTACACCTTTAGATGCTACTTTTCCATTCCCTTGTCCTAACTTTCTTTGAATTTACTTTTTATATTACTTTCATTGCTATTGTTTTCTGTTTATATCATAACTTTTTTTTTAAACATAGGCATTTATAGTTATAAGATATTGTCTATGACACTATATTTTATTTAAATGCTTTAATTTATTAGACATTTTCCAGTTAAAAAGAGCCGAAGACAATTTAAGATTAATCGATCAACCAATTTACAAATATACAGTTTTGTAAATTGATATACGACTACAAAGGTCGTTGAAAGAACTGCAGACAATTTTTTAAAGAATAACGACTGTATTAAGTAATGTTGAGCTGAATATAAAATGTTGTGTCTATCAAAAATGTAGGGGAATATGGAAGAGTTATATATTCTTCTACGAACAGAAATCGTTTCACTTCGGCCCTGCAAAAACTTTAAATGAAAGCCTGTGATTCATGCTACAAAGCTATTAGTTGTAGGCAGTTCTCTTTTTCCGAAGTATATAAAAATAGTCTGATTCTATTTTATGGTGGTCCACGTGTATTATCCTCTTATGTAGACATTCTTCCGTAGTAATCACATGGCTGGCCATTAAGAATCTACTTTTTAATAATATAATTTTATCGATTGACTTGGAATCGATTCACCTTAAATATTCTTTAAATCGATGTCAGAAGTGCAGTAGGGTCGCAAGATGTAATTTATTTTTGTTTTCGTAAGATTTTCGAAATAGAATAGTTCATAGATTAGATTACAAAACACAGTTCAATATTTACTTCCCAAAATTGATTTTGTAGAACGAGAGTATTATCTTTCGTATTTGGATGAATTTGGATTTTGAAAATGAATAGCAAACTTATTTTCCTATCTTGATTTTACCGCACTAGTCATGTTCAAGTTTAGATACTTTTTACTAGGTCAGACCGTGATAAAGGCCAAAACTATTTTTAGCCTATTATGATTTATAATCCCATTTAATTTTTCTCTTCATTATTTATTTTAATTACTCTTAAACCCTTTGTTGTGTTTTAATAGTTCTTATTTTAAATATTTTAATTTTATCTTAAAAAAATAAAACTATCACTACTGAAGTTGGCTGTTATAAATTAGTTTCTACTATAATTTTATAATCCGTTATTAAAAACAAATCGATACGTTTTGATTACAAAAATTATCTCCAATTAAACTTAAAAAAAAACTATACCACTACAACTCTTGAATAGTCTTGGGTTCAGTATGTGGTAAATACAGTACTTTTTCATGGACAACGGTAGAATAGGGAGTTGATTTGTTCTAGATCACGCTCAACCCCCAGGTTTTTATTTTAGGTACCGAGTTTACAGATCCTGGGTGAGCCCCAGGAGGGTCTCAGATCCCAAAGGATCCATCCTCGTCTGTTAACAGATTCTGCCATGGCCTGATTTGAACCCGGAATGTTCGGCAACTCAGTGCTCTACCATTGAGTCACTCCGCTTTCTTAATAATAAATAATTTAAATTTATTTTAAAAAAATGTTTGCGAACCTTACCCCCGAGTAATGACTTCTGCAACAGCAAAAGAAAATAAATATTCCTTGTTTCAATAAATGTTATAGTTGGTTGACATTTTCTGTTGTTTATTATAAATATATATACTTTTTTTAATACATATTGTTTTTTAAATACAATTTCTAGGTGGTCCCGGTTCTGGTAAGGGCACTCAGTGCGACAAGATCGTGGAGAAGTATGGCTTCACTCACATTTCGACTGGAGACCTCCTCAGGAACGAAGTGGCGTCCAAGTCTGAGAGGGGGTTGGCACTCGAAGCCACCATGAAAGAAGGTCTCTTAGTGTCTAGTGTCAGTATAATCATTATATACTTATATTATACACAGTAAATACAGGAAATATGAGTTTAATTCTTAAGAACATATGTTTTCATAAATTAAGTAACTGAATGACCAAGTTTTATGATGGTTTATTGGACCAGCAGTTAGTTGAAAAAAAGGAGTTAAAGTTATGTTAACATAGAATGAAGTTTTAATTTCCATGAGCAGAACCACGAAGGCTAAATTATATTTTTTTATGATATTTTAAAATAATAAAATAATCACTCTAAAAAATGGTAGTTTGATACCTGTATGCTTAGTGTAGATAAATTTGGACGAAATATAATACAAAATTCAAACTATAATCAATCTGTGTTTTAAATAATTTTTTATTAATTGTATTAATTTTTAAATATGTTTATTTTGAAGAGAAAAAAATTGCTCTGGCCGGGATTCGAGCCCGGGTCGTCCGCCTCTCCGCGACAGAACAATTGAGCTATCAGGAGTCTGGGGTGAGGGGACCTATGGTGACTCAATTGGTTAGAGCACTGCCACGGAGAGGCGGGTTCGAATCCCGACAAATCTTTTCTCTTCAAAATAAAAATATTTATAATAAATCTGGTTTCTCTCTCTTAACTTAGCGAATTCAAATTGAATCACATCTCTATCTCCCAAACATACAGGCTATGAGAAATTAAATTGAATCCCTCATAAGAAATTTTATATCCTTTAATTTTACAAAGAGTATACACTACTGAGGAATAATATAGTTCAGTAGTAGAGCGCTGAGTTGCCGTAGACCCCGGCTTGAAATCTGTCTGTGGCAGATATTTTATTTTATCTGTTAAAAGTTGGGATGACTCTGTGGGACCTGCAGAGCCACTTGAGGCTCACCCAGCCTCTATAAATTGGGTATCATCAATTGGAAGAAAAACTGATGGCTCAGCGTGATCTCAGACAAGCCTGCACATAGTAAAACCAACTCTTGTCTTGGAAAACAGTAGCTTTTACCATTCAATGGACCTAATATACTTGGGGAAAAAAAAAAACCTGGGCCTTCAAACTACTACCCTCGCCATTGAGGACTGTTAGTATAGTATATTGTTCACAGAAGTACAATTTTGTTAATTATAATTTCGTAAGGATTTCACCAAACCTCATTATATTCAGCTCTGCTGAGAAAAAGCGTCAAAAGAACCTTATTTCATCATTTATTTATACACGAATGTTTGACAAGTTGTTAACTTAACTGCATTGACAATGAGAAAAGTTAGAAAGTTATACCAGAACTGAATAAAGAAAATGTAGCGAGCGTAAAATAAAACAGAGGTTATGAAATTTTAACAAAAATAAAATTTCCTTAATGAGATATCTGTAGAAAGTAATCTAAACACTAAAGCAAAACTGAATATCAGAACGAGAAAAAAATAATGGAAAAATATAATATTAGTTTTATCATGAAGGAGTTCGTTCTGGAAAGTCATTCTTGAACGTCATATGCAAGAGTGAATTTCTTTGTCACATCACGGACTACATCTAGGCATACTTTTAGTTTAGAATGTAAGTGTCCTCTGGTTAACGAAAGTGTTTTATAGGATAGTAAATTTTATTGTCCAAATCAGGCACCCGTATAGAATTTCATTTGTGGTATCATTAACATTCGTCATGAAGTTACAATTAAACTGAACAATTAATCGGCCGCAATATAACGTTAAAATAACATGGCACCTGAACAAGCTTTAGGAGCCAAGAGTCCATTAATCATCGATATTTAAAACTACCTCTATGCAGTTTTATAATCGTCTCATTAAATGAGTACAGATGTTGCCAATGTGTATTGCGGCCTGATCTAAGAATTTGTTTAAAACAAATATCTTTTGTTTACATTAAATTTAAGGTAAGAAAATAGGGCCGGGAGTAAATTCGGAGGAGACTAAGGATGGTTAGTAGCAGAAAAGGGAGGGATTCGGGAATATTGTTTTAGGGGGGAATAAGTTTGGATATGCCGAGAAGTTTAAGTACTGAGGGGCTATGGTAACTGGAATAAACGAAATTCAAGAGGACCGAGATGTAGATGGGAAAAATGCGTTAAGAGTGACCTGACAGATTTGGGTCTGGGTAGTGGTTCGTGAACAGAAGTTTGTAAACAGAGATTGGTGGTATCGGCATCGAACCTTCGGGTTCGCTAAGCCTTAAAAATAGTGAATTTAATTTCAAGTTTATTATTCATAAAAATAAATTATTTCTTTGGGGTGGTTCTGAAACGATAGTTGGATGATTGAATTTCATTTTATTTCATAACTACATTTTTTATATATGAGAGGAAAATAGTTGACTGGATGATAAAATGGAGAACGGAGATAGTTGGGGGGGGGGGTACAGTCAAAAAAACACCAAATAAGTACTAGACTTTTATTTAGTTAGTGCCAACGTTTCGACCTACAATGTAGGCCATCTTCAGGGCTATGAGAGAGAAACAAACAGAACAAAAATATATAAGAACGTTACAGTAACAAGAATATAGTGACATGTAAAATAGAAAATTAAAATAGTGACAGATATGAAAATTATAAAGTGACAGAATATAATAAAATTAAAATATTGACAGATTTAATAAAATTAAAGATAATGAACAGAAATTAAAATAGTGACAGATACTTTATTTTCTACATTACATGTCACTATATTCTTGTTACTGTAACGTTTTCAGATATTTTTGTTCTGTTTGTTTCTCTCTCATAGCCCTGAAGATGGCCTACATTGTAGGTCGAAACGTCGGCACTAACTAAATATAAGTCTAGTACTTATTTGGTGTTTTTTTTTACTGCACCCCCAACTATCTCCGTTCTACATTTTTTATAATTTATGTTGAGTCAAATTATTACACTCAGAAACCTTTTTTTATATAATCAAGATATAAGTTGGACCTATTTTTTAACTTTTTTACTAACAGGATGTAGTCATGGCGCTACTGGCAGAGAAGATAAAAAAGGAGATGGGCTCTGCCAAAGGTTTTTTGATCGACGGTTACCCCAGGGAAGTTGAGCAGGGCCGGCAGTTCGAGAAGGATGTGAGTTTTTTTAATTATTTATATTAATAACATATTTATTAATTAATTATGATTTATTTAGTCATTAGTGCAAGTTCAAAGGAGAATAATATTTATGTATTTCCCATCATTCTTAACCAAGGATGACATTGAGCAAAGAAGGCGAACATTATAAGTCCTGTGTGTCACAACATCAATGTCAACATTGTAATTACATTTATTTACAATCTGCTTTTCAGGATTGAATAATGAGTAAACGAAATTAACCTTTACGTAAGGAGGTGAAAAAACTTCCATCTTCTGGGAGGTGAGGTACTGAGTGGGATAGCCATTATAAAACATAAATACTCAATTTTTTATTTTAATTAAATTCAAGTAATTTATTCCAATTATTTTAACCTTCGTTTAGATATGTAGATAGTTGGATCATTAAAAAACTAATCTTGAGGAAAAAAAAATGTATTTTTATAAAAACTTCGGTTAAATGGTTACAATTCATAATAAAGATTAAAACATTTTTTATAATTATTGGTCATTTTTTATGAGTTATAAATATTTTTTTTTTTTTTAAAGAGAAAAGATAGGCCCTCGACCGGGATTTGAACCCGGAACCTTTGTCTCACCGTGACATCGCTCTGCCAAGATTAAAACACTTTTAGAAAAAAAACGAATAATTGATAACTGATAATAATTTAAAAAAGGGATGCATAAGTAATACAATTATGTTTTAAAAATTGTAAAAAAATGAATAATAAAAAATACTGCAACAGTTTATGTTTTCCTACTTCTTCGCACAGTTTTTGCATAGCACTTGGGAACACTCGTTGCATGTTGGTTGTAGACAAGAAAACTCGGTGCATGCTAGCGATCAGCGCCTTAGGGAGCCTAGGATTTTCTATTCTTCTCTTCAAATGAGGAGGAGGTAAGGCTGTTCCCTAATTCCTTATTGAAATTAAAAGCCTAAATGCACGAAAAATCATGCATTACCCGCCGGTACTAGGAGGGGAGAAAAGTTACGTTTGTACGGAGGTGGGGTACTCTGTGCCCCAACCACAGACTTTTTCATTGTTTTAATTGTTCAATAAATTTTATTATCTGACAAATTTAGTCATTCATTGATTTTAGAGAAAGTAAAAACAAATTAAAATTTTAAGAAAAAAATTCAGGTTTTGAGAAACGCTAAGCCCGTTGGGGAACTATATACTCTACGTCCTTACTTAAACGTTAAGAGAGTTTCGTCAAATGGTGCAATTTCTCAACAATCATACATTTAGTGAATACACATAAAAAACAAATTCAATAGCTGGTCGAGGCAAATGCATAGTGTATTGTCAATATATAGATTTATAAAAACAATTTATGGGCCTCCGTAAGGTTCAAAAGAACATATTTCGTAAGCGTTTATACTTCACATAAATTCATTTTATCTTAAATCCACCTTAAATTCTTGTTGACAACAACTTATCTAACGTTTCACGCTCATGAAATTTTTTATTTTTGTTTTCCTAGATCGGCCTTTGCGATCTTGTTCTCTACTTTGAGTGCAAGGACGAAACACTCGTAAGCCGACTCCTCCATAGAGCGAAAACATCGGGAAGAGAAGACGATAACGAAGAAACGATCAAGAAACGCCTCCACACCTTCCACACACACAACGATCCCATCATCCAAGAGTTCGCATCCAAGACCAAAAGGGTTGGTATTATTCAACGATAGCTTATTAATAGATATTACATGTATTTATTATACACAAACAAAAATATTCTCTACCTTATCAATTGTCAATCTAAACCATTCTCGAACCCACTTGAACACACAAGAAAAATGTCAAACGAAAAGATCCAACCTTTTAGTAGGAATTCAGTAGTGTCATCAGTGACGAACAGAAGAATTATGTATACATAAAGATATGCTCATTCATGTTTCAACTTTGGTTAATTTCTCATTCGAGTTACATGTTCATAAGTACTTATATTCGTTCAAGATGTTATACAATATAAATTATATCATGTACCGTTATCAATATCAAAATAATTAATTCCTTTTTAATAACAATTCAATAATTATTTCTAATTGAGTGATTATAAAAAAAAAAATTTGGTTCCATTTTTTCACACGCAGTATCGTACTTAACCAATAAACTACTGTTTCTAACTGATTTTAATGTCATTTTCAGGGCTTTTAAAAGTAAGTCTAAGTATTGCATGCTGTTTATAAATAAAATGAAAAACTGTAATGTTGAAAACACCAACCCTCCTACTTGGTCCCTACACGGCAAATACTATAAAAAAAAGAAAAAGAGAACGTGCTAAAGTGTCTAGCGCTTAAACTGCGACCTTTTGTAGGCCTTGTGGATTCTGTCTCTATTATAATAAGAAACCACAGTGTCATTTATTTTGGCTTTGGTCCTATTATTAAAAATATCATACATCATGAAAAACTTTCTGCTTTTTTTTTTTTTTGGAAACCATGAGAATTCGATAAAAACGATTTGGATTTATTTTTCATGATCGATCATTCGAAATAGTCAGATATAAATAAATTGGGAATAATAATAATAAAAGGCACAGTGAATCCCAAGATTTGATGCTTCTACTAACAATCCATTTTTACTAACCTCCGTTCTCGAATCACCCCCTTAAAATTACTTAGCTTGCGCTCGTGTCTTCTGTCTCAAAACTATAAAATTATAATTCATAAAGCTGCCATCCTCCCAACCGCTGTATATTTGGGACCTGTTCGCTAATATTGAAAGTAGAAAAATGCCTTTAGATCTTCGAAAATAGGGCGTTGTGTAGAATATTTGGTTCTAAGAAGGACGAGTCTGCTGTATAATTAAAATGAAGCAGAAGGTTACACAACCCAGATTTCCGAAGTACGCAGTCAATTGATATAATATGCAGCGAAGATTTAGTAGAGCTTGTAAACCTCTAATAACTGTAATAATTCGTAATTGTTGTTGGGCTTAGATTCGAATGTGTTCCTAAAACATTGGAGAAAAATAAGCAATAATTCGTTGGTTGCTCAATAGTCCATTCTGTTTGTCGGATCATACTTTTTTCAGTCCTTATTATGCCTGAATTAGCAAAGAATTAATTGAGGTTAATAAAGACTCAAGAGTTTTATAGCCATACAGAAGTATTCATTTGTAATTAATTATTTAGAATTATAGGATTCCTTTGGGATCTGGGACCCTCCTGGGGCTCACCCAGTCTCTTTAAACTCGGTACCTAAAATAGAAACCTGGGGATTGAGCTTGATATAGGAGAATTCACCTCACTGCACAACCGTTGTCCTATAAAAAGTTCAGTCTCTACCACGTACTGAATCCAAGACTCTTCATGAGATGTAGTGGTATAGATTTTTTTTTCTGTCACAGTCACCTGTATATCACAGTTAAATAATTTCTTTGCAGGGACATTAAAATTGTTAACATCTCAATTTTTAACTAATTATGGAGAATTAAGGATTTTAACTTTATATATGTTGTCTTTCAGGTGGACGCTGAAGGAACAGTCGACGCTATTTTTGGTGAAGTGGTCTCCGCCATCGATGCCATCAAAAAATAATATATCGCCATTTTGCAAAGACGCTGTTCTCAGTACTAGTAGCCATAATTCACATCTTCACGAACTTAACACCAAAAATGTGATTTTAATCTATTCGAATGTCGTTATAGGTTAAATGAGTTAAGAAGAACCTAAAATGTTACAGATTTGTTAGAGTTCAAAATATGTTATTATAATAATTTCGGTAGAGATGGAATAGCATTCCAAATACATTGATTATTTTAAATAATAATTTATCTAAACGCTCACACAAAATATGCTATGTGCATCATGCAAAAAATGTAACAGAAAACACAGATTAGAAAAAAAAACGCTTAAAATTTGTGATAACAAACAACACTTATTAATTAAATGAATTAATTGTTGATTTATTTCGAATATATATTGCATAATAAATTATTTGTTTATATTAAACTTTAAAAATCCAATTTATTAATGTTATTGTTTCCTATAATTTCAGTTACGAGGTAAAGAAAGTAAAACCATTATCGTTACTTTTTGTGACGAATAAAATGTATTTAACATTTGAATGTTATAATTCAACAGGTAATAATAAACTGTGTTCATACAAAACCATAAGTATAACTGGATTTAAATTGTAAATAAAAAATCTAAGTTTTGTACCAGTATTCCTATATGGGCACTTATATAACTAAACAAATACATTTTAATTTAAAAAGAAGGTATATATCGCACATCTAAAATGATCACCTTAAAAATACGTTTATGTAACAAAAAACGTTGACACATGCTGTCAATGCCTTTTTTGTCTATAGTGTTATTTAACATTGTACATTACATATTTAATTATTTATATTGTTAAAAATTAAACAATTTACGTCACAGTTAATAAACTTGTATTTATTTTTTTAATCCCGTCTTCTCACTTCAGTGTCTTCTCACCATGAAAATATGGAAACAAATATTGTTGAGATTATGGTTTCTAATGCAAATTCACGAGTAGTGAGAGTATAAATCAGTGCCAATATTGTTAAAATATTAAACGAATATATTTAAATTATAACAAAACAAAAAATATTTTACCACTTCATCCTCATACAAGACTGAAAGACAAGAAACTGTTCGACGTTTTCGCCTACTACTTGTCCAGTAACAAGCATTCTAAGCTCCCAATTAATTACCAAAGTCTCATTTACATGACAGTTATCAGACCTATTTGGACATACGTCACAAACAAACTCATCCATCATGATCTTAATATCCCATATGTTGCTGATTTGGCCCAAACTAGATACCTATCCTTCCATGACAAGCTTCACACACACTTGAATCCGCTAGTCTCTCAACTTGCTTCCCGTACTATTCCTGATAACCCCCCGAGGCGTCTGAAAAGAAGATGGCCTCGAGGCTTCTACTACAGAACTTTATTAGAGTGCTACCGATGGGTAGTTTCTCCCCAAGTGTTTTTTGTTTTCATGGCATTTGTTCATATTAACAAATTTACTTGTTGTAATATTATTACAGAGGTAATGTCAATAAATTAATCTAACAAAAAAAAAATTTCACAATCGCTCATAGTCTTTTATTTGTAAATTATATGTTAGTAATATTTTTCAGCCGAACAAAAAGAAATACAATTGTGAATGTTATTTAAAAAAGTAGCTGGGTCGCTTACATAACAATAAATAGATCTTCCAACAACTGTAATCTAAGATGCCAAACTGCATAAGGCATTGACATTTGGAGTTGCATATTCTTAAATAAATGTATTATCATTAGTATATTGTTGTATAACTACATCACGCGGCCCTCGATGGCCAAAACTGAGAATAAGAAACAGTTAAATTAATTGGTTAAAAACTGAAAAATGGTTAGTGATAAAGCATTATTCACTTGACTTAAGAGAACAAGAACCCAAACCAGAATAGTATTCTGGTTTGGAACCAATTCATATGAAACAAATAATGCATAATGGCATAGACAAATACGTTTGACGATAGGCACCGATTGTGATTCCTTGCATTTGTTTGAACTATTTGAAATACAGACTCTAAATTAAAGCGATGAGGAAAGTCTTGAAAATGGATACAGCCAGATATTCTTAAAATATATATACATATAACGACGGATAGTGATTTTTTGGGACACATTATTATAAGATAAAATCCTTTAATGTTTTCTCTCAAACTTTCAAAAGAAAGGAGAGGGAATAGTATTATTTTTTAAAAAGATAATGCACTTGCCCCAGATAAAGAAAAGGTTTTTAACAGTTTGAGGGAAATATTATTGTATATTATGAGTATAGCTGACCGGAATATATTACTCTGGATAGGAGATCTCAATACAAGGGTTGGTAAAAATGAAAACAGTTGGACGTTATGAAGATATGGAGAAAAAACAATAAATGGAAATGGGACTAGGTTGATCGATTTATGCGAAGAAATGGATATGCGTATATTACGTGAATCCACGTAAATGGATTCTTTAAACATTAAGACATTCATAAGTATACCTGGAATCAACCAACAAGAAATCTTAAGTCAATAATAGACTATATCATATTAAGGAAAAATAATATGATCATACCACAAGATGTGAGAGTTATGAGTGGTGTTGAATATGGAACTGACCATCATCTTTTATGTAGTTATATTAGATTCAAGGCTAAAGCAAATGCCTTCACCAATGGAACAATGCAAATAGAAAATCGAACAACTACACAAGCAGACAAATATTTATTAGACAGGCTGCAGGATGAATCTGTAAAATTGTTATAACAAAATAGATTGAAAATCAAATTAGAGGAAAATCCAACTATCGATTCTAAATGTTTGGAAGAACAATATGAAGAAATAAAAAAGCTCATTCATCAAGCTGCCTGGGGAAAATGGAAGAAAAAGGGCGGAAAAATAAGTGTTGGAGGAATGAAGAAACGGAAGTAGCAGTGAAAGAAAAGAAAAATGCTTACCACAAGTGGCTCTCGACCTATGATCCCAATGCACTGCAAGAATACAAGAGAAGAAATAGAGAGGTAAAGAAAAAGAGAAAAAAATCCATAAATGACTATTTATAAGGATGAAAAAATGCGAGCACATGGATGGATGTATGCATGGTCAAAAATCCACTGAGGCTTGGAAGCAGCATAGGTCCTTTAAGAATCCGAAAAAGGAAAAAATAAACCTACCTCTAATACATGAAAATCAATGGGTGGATCATTTTGCCAAATTACTGCAGGAGGACCGACTAGAATTTGTTTCAGAAAGGATGCAGAAGGACACATATGAAGGAGATACCCCAGCCGCCATATCAGTTGAGGAACTAACAGCAGCCTTAAAAATAATGAAAAATGGAAAGTCGCCTGGTCCTGGTGACATACCAATTGAGTAGACCAAATATGGTCCAGTCGAATTGAACAAATCTCTGGCGAACCTTATGACAAGGAGTATGGAGCAAGGCATAATTCCCAAGAAATGGAAGGAAGCTCATATCACTCCCATTTATAAAAAAGGAAATAGAAAGGATTGTTCTAACTACAGAGGAATCTCTGTAGCGAGTAGTATAAGTAGGTTATACGACAGAGTACTAACCAGAAGACTAATGGAAGAGTGTAAAGAGGCGTTGCCCGAAGAACAAGCCGGTTTTCGAACAGGTAGATCCTGTATAGACCACATCTTTACTCTTACACAGCTTCTTGAAAAGAAGAAAGCCTGCAATGGAGAAGATGTATTAGTATTTGTCGACCTACGACAAGGTACCCCTAAGTAATCTTTGAGGGGTTCTGAAAAAAAGAGGAGTGAGTGGATAAATTATCAACGCAATAAAAGGGATGTGTAAGGGTTCCAAAGCCAGAGTGAACTCAAGAATGGTTTATCCAAAGAATTTGAAATGAACAAAGGACTTAAACAGGGCTGCTCCTTATCCCCTACACTTTTCATTTTACATGTTGAAAGTGTACTGTGTGAGTGGAAAAGGAAATGTCAGAAGATGGGTAGGAAATGAATGCCTTTGGTAATAGCCATTGATAAGGAGGATGCTTCCTATATGATAAGAAAACTGTTAGAAGCATACAAATCAGCAAACAAAAAACAGAATATTTGGCTTTGAATATGGATTATGCTTCCCTCACACTAGAAAATTGGAGTCTTACCCAAAGTGAAAATTTTAAATATCTTGGCAAGTGGCTCTCCAGTAGAACTGGCTGCGATCTTGACACAAGGGAAAAGGTCACTAAAGGAAGAAAGACAATAAGAACTTTAAATCTTACTAATATTATAAATGTGAAAGTTTGTATGTTTGTCTCTCTTTCACGCAAAACCTACTGAACGGATTTGTATGAAACTTTACAGTAATATAGGTTATACATCAGAATAACACATAGGCTATAGCAAGCGCGGATGTATGGGGTGGGCGTACGGGTGCACAGGCCCCCCACAGTTTTTTAGGTACAGTGGAGAATCCATTATAGTACATAATTAAAGGCAAATCACATGATAATAGTTGCTAAAATAACAGATAGAACTTGAGTAAGTATTTGTTTTGAAATCCTACTAATCTTACTAATATTATAAATGTGAAAGTTTGTATGTTTGTCTCTCTTTCACGCAAAAACTACTGAACGGATTTGGGTGAAAATTATTGAGTAAAATAGGTTATACATCATACGCTACAGCAAGGGCAGATTTATGCGAGGGCACGGGGGCATGTGCTCCCCCCCCCCCCCCGTTATCGTACATAATCAAAGGCATATCAGGAACTTAGCATCTTTAAATTTGTAAATAGGTTCTTTGTATAGTATAAGAATTAAATTTGGATAATTCCACCCCAAGGGTTTCCCCCTTAATATAAAAGGGTTCAAAGGTTGTATAGAATCCGTCAGGTTTGAAGTTAGACATCTGAAATTTTGGATGTACGAGTAACTTATATTTTAAAAAAATAAATGAACTATTTATTTTAAATGATCTTTCACGAAACTTTATGTGGCAGACCAAATTCAACGCGAGCGAAGCTGCGGGCATAAGCTAGTTCTATAATGGGGTAAGGAAGTTCAAACAAACAACAAAAGATTTACCACTCCTTTGACAAAAGTGTGGCATTATATGGCTCAGAAACATGGGCCATCACTACCAACTTAGAAAAAAAAACTTCTAGCGATGGAGATGGACTTCTGGAGACGTAGTTGTGGTATATCGAAACTCCAGCCGCGTCTGTTCGCGGCAATAACTACTGCACGGATTTTCATGCGGTTTTCACCAATAGATAGAGTGATGTACCCGAAACGTTTAGGCATATAATTTTTTTTGTGTAAATAGTTTGGAATATAACGATAATTGTCGGAAATGTTGGGAAAAGTATAGCCGTGTGGTGGTTTCACCGAAGACGCTGCCTAACATCTCTTATCTATCTATACATATTATAAAACAAAACCCTTGGCTGTGTCTGCCTGTCTGTTCGCGGTAATCTCAATAATTACTGCACGGATTTTCATGCGGTTTTCACCAATAGACAGAGTGATTCACCAGAAAGGTTTAAGCATATAATCTGTCGAGTTTGGTGTAAATAGTTTGGAAAATAACGATAATTGTCGGAAATGTTTGGAAAAGTATAGCAAATAACATCAAAGGCAAATTATTCCTTACTCGTTTATTATATTCTGCTAAGCAAC
The DNA here is from genome assembly GCA_037127475.1 of Arma custos. NCBI lineage: Eukaryota > Metazoa > Arthropoda > Insecta > Hemiptera > Pentatomidae > Arma > Arma custos. Next base: position 73,878,797 of record CM073764.1, read on the forward strand.
ATAGATTTTAGAATAACGATGTAATAAAGATTATTCTGTTGCTATGATACTTGAGTGTATTCAGATAAAAGAAAGAACGATTTTTTTTTTTATTTGTCAACTGAGTTTCTGATGGAATAGTCAAATTTAAAACAAGAAAATTAGTATAAGCGAAATTTGGGAAATATCAAAGAATCCTTAGCGCCAATGGTTGAAGAGTCTTTTTGAGTTAAGCATTACAGAAGAAGTTACAACTCCATCACGAAGCTAATTCACGTAAGTAAAAAATTTTTTTATTTATAAGTATTAAGGCATTTGCTTTAAATAATCTTTTAATCTGCTCCTCAGTTAATAACTTGGCTATTAACATAACTACGATTTTTTTTTATGGGGACTTTATTAGAGTAAGACACTATCATCTGGGATCACAAGTGTCTACACACACACACACACACACACATTTATGATAATAATAAAATACATATAAAACAATAGGTATAATACGATACACGATATACCTTACTTCGGACCAACCAAGATTGTGACGGGGATACTTGCTGATGACGTTTAACGACCTACTAACTAAAGACATTGGAAGCACCCTGCACATTTCCCAGAAATCAATCAACTTACAAAACAAGATCAGGCTGAAGTAGAGATCTACACAGACGGTAGTAAAGACTGTGAAAATGTGGGGTGTGCAATGGTAATTTTTGAAGATGGTGTACTGACTGACCTAAAGAAATACAGTCCTAATTGCACAAACAATCAAGCTGAACAATACGCTATACTGAAAATACTAGATTATATACCGACATTTAATTTCCAAAGGACATCTATTTGCATACTGACTGACAGCCAAACTACGTTGTACAAACTCATCAATCGTACAATACATGAACCATTGATTGAAGAAACTAGACTTACTTTGGTCCACTTACAATATAAAGAATACAGCATTAACTTCAGGTGGGTGGAAGCGCACTCTGGCAACGTGGGTAACGAATTAGCTGATAAGGCTGCTAAGTCGGCTGCGAGAGACGCCTCACTTCCGATAGTTTACAGTAAATTGACTAAGACACAGACAAACAGTTACAAACATGGAGCAGTGGAAAGACACATAGAATATGACAACTAAAGGACAACATCTAAAGTTATACATAACTGACTTACAAGAATATTATAGGAACAATAAAATTATAACTGACTTCTACATCACACAAAAGTTGACAGGCCATGGACCCACAAAATCCCACTTGTATAAATTTAAACTTACAGACGATAAGACAAGCCGTTGTTACTTAACAATCGAACAAATATACTTATACCTACTATATATAGTTCGCTTCGATTTGTCTTCGATGCCCCGAGAAGGTCTCATGTGTCCCGTCGTTACGTTGAGATAAAGTGGCTTTTTCATTCTATCCGCAGGCTCTATTTCCTTGGTTCTTACTTATATCAAACTATCAACTCACATCATCCATCCTACATCTATAGTCTCCTACAATTCAAATCCTCTATCCAATCCCAAGGTACAAGATCTCGCCATTCCGACCTTTATATCCATTCCCATAGAACCAAAACTTTTGAGCGTTCCTTTCTCGCCCGTTCTATCTCTCTTTGGAATTCACTCCCACCCGATATCCGTCAGGCGTCTTCTTTAACCTCATTTAAATCTAAACTTTTCCAACATCTTTTAAATTCCCAATCAGGTGCTTTATAACCAATAAATAATTGATAGATATTTTCAACTTTATTGATTGATGAACTACTGTAAATATTCCTCACTCATAATAAAATCATTTTTTTATTTTTTATTTCTGTTACCAGATGCTATCATGTATTTACTGTTTTTTTTTTCCATAAGCCTAGTTCTTTTTATTGTAAATTTGTCTGTTTTTTTATTTTAATTTTGCATCACTTTTTCTGATTATCTACCAAAACATACCTGTTTAGTTATTTACTTTCAGGATATTTTGTAAATAAGTTTTTACTCAGTTGTAGGCCTTTGGCCAAATAAATATTTGCTTAATTATGTTCATCTCTGTTATTCTAAAGAGACCAGGTCCCAGAATAAAATTATTTTTGTATTTCTATTTCTATATCTATATAACTGCAGACTAACGGGCGAACCAAGGACCTACGTCTCCAGAAGTCCATCTCCATCGCTAGGAGTTTTTTTTCTAAGTTGGTAGTGATGGCCCATGTTTATGAGCCATATAAGATTTGTCCCGGCCGGGATTCGAACCCGAGTCGTCTGCGTTTAGAGCACTGCGGCGGAGACACAGACGACCTGGGTTCGAATCCCGGCTAGGGAAAATCTTTTCTCTTCAAAACAAAAATATTTAAACATATTTAGGCTTAATTGATGGAAGGCTTTAAGTAATTTCAATCAAAAGTTTAAATAAATTAAGAAAAAATATTATTCATGGACACTGTTGTTATAAGGCTTGGCAAGGGAATTTGGATATACAACTTTTGGTTGAAAACACTTCAGTTCTGTTTGTTACGGTATAGTAAATTTTGGCTTGAATTTTATTTACATGTTATATTGGTATAACTTTCCAAAAAATGGTTTTATAAAAAAAAAAACACGGTTATAAATGAAAAAACAAACACGGTTATAATAAATTAAAACATTTATTTGTAACGGGAGTGAAATAGACTAGAAAAATATTTTTATTCTGGGGCCAGGTCCATTAGCAATAACATTATTGTACAGAAATTAATATAAATATATCTGGTCCAATGGCTACATTATTGGAATACTACTACATTATTTTACTTACGGCGGTAAATATACTATAATTGGAACGATACAGAGAAGATTAGCATGGCCCCTGCGCAAGGATGACATGCAACGTTCCACATTTTTGGGGAGCAAAATCCGTCCTCAACCTCCACGTGGTGCTCCCTGGTTAACGCTAACGGAGGCGGTACCGAGCCATGGCGGTATAACCATCACGAAGTGCAGGAAATGGCATTTCGAGGGCAGGTGTGGCTTCGAGCCTCAGTGAAGGCCACCCGTCTAGGGGTAGGGTACCCTAAAATCAAGATCCCTGGTCCTCCAGGTTGAGGGTTGATGTTGGGCCAGCACCTCATCATCATAAAAAATATAAACCTGCTTCCAAAACTGACAAAACAGCCTCGGAAAACCGACAACGACAACTGCTACGGAAACGGACTATACGAATAGTCCTATGAACGTGGAAATGTGCAGGGAATTAGAACAAAGAGAAAAGAGGTTGGTGAGGGACTAAAAAAGCTAAAAGTTGATATCAAAATTGAAGGGAAAAGGTCACTAAGGGAAAAAAGACAATAAGAACTTTAAATTCTATATTATGGAGTAAGGAACTTCAATTGTCTACAAAGAAAAGACTTTACCACTCCTTTGTCAAACGTGTTCATGGGAACTCAGAAACATGGGCCATCACTACCAACTTAGAATAGAAACTCCTAGCGATGGAGATGGAATTCTGGAGACGTAGTGGTGGCATATCGAAACTCCAGCACATCCCTAATCACGTGATCGGAGAAAAAGTACAGGAACCCCACAATATCTTGTACACTATCGGTACCAAAAAGCTGAACTGGTACGGCCATGTAATGAGAATGTCAGAAAATCGATGGCCCAAGAGAATAATAAATTATGTTCCTAAGGAGATGAGGAGAAGAGGACGTCCGGCAAAGAAATGGTACGATGGATTGCAGGAAGGAAAGGCAGCAGAGGGCTTACAGAGGAGGACTGCCAGGACCGGGAAAAGTGGAAAAAATTGTAATAAAGTCGTAAAAAAAAAAAAAAAAAACCTGCAACACTAAAACCCAGGAGAAGGGTCTTGGATTTAACACATGATATTGTCTATAGAATTGTTTCTAGGATAACGGTTAGGCAGGGAGGTGATTCAGCCGTGATCACGCTCAACCGCCATGTTTTACTCCCTCCCTCAAGGGTATCCGCATCTTACTTAAGACCCGACAGGGCCCACCCGTGGCTGTTAAAGATAAAATACCACATACGTATTTGTACCTTTGGCACTGCAACTCAGCGCTCTACACATTTAGCTATTGTACTCTCAAACATACACTTCTTTTAATTTGTTTATGCATGTCACCTTTAATACTTTACAAAAACCAATTATTGAGCCACCCTTTTGAAGATTCCATAAACCACTAATCTCTGAAAGCTCCAACTATACCCTTAAATTAATGGTCTTTAACAACTGATAAATGTAAACCTTTTCTTACCATCAGATTTCTAATATTAGATATTCATCTCGGAAAATGATCGAGTGGTTTTGTAAAAAAAAAAATGTCTATATTTTTTATTTTCTTAAATTACACCTTGAAAAATAGAAAACCAACGTTTTTATAGGCTGTGGTCATTTGCCTCATTAGATATTTGATTATTTTTAAGTTCTCCTATTCGTAAACATTGCAATAAAAATAAATATCTGAACCTTCTATCGACTAACTGTATTCTAAAACAAATCAGTTATGAAGTAATGGAAGAAATATTCAATAAAAATAATAAAGTTATTCAATAATAAAACATTCAATAAAAAAAGTAATGGAAGGAATATTCAAGAAAAATATGCCAACAAAGGATTAAATGGACAATCAGGCACTGTATCATAGCAGCGACGCAAAAAACGCGAAGACCGTGAACCGTCCCTTATACATAAAAAAGGAAACAAACCTTCACGCAAATACCCAGAGGAAAAATTATGAGAGTGTTAAATATATATTTCTTTTTGTGAAATATTTCCCTATTCGTTTCACTAAACAGCGGGGGTGTATTTCATTTCCTTCTGGACGTAGTCTCCGTATAGTTAAGGGGCTAGAATATCTTCTCTCGTTAAAAGCTTTTTTTAGGAGGAAATTCGTAATGCTTAATCTTAAAATATATTTCTTTCGTTATGTCATTTCTTTCTTTATTGTTGAAATTGCTAATGAGTAAATAAGAAGGTTGGAGAATTTGTTAAGCAGGCATAGATTTTCTCACGATTTATCTCTGTCTCCCCTAATTTGAGACTATAGACAGAAGCATTACCTATTTGTAGAATCGTCATATTACGCTCTCATATTCATATTATAGTCATATTACGATATCTCTGCTTGGAAATTATATACAGGGTGTCCCGAATTTAAATGGCAAAACTTCAGGAACTTATAGGGGACCGAAAAACTAAGACAAAAAGTCCTTTAGAGATTTGCTCGTTTTTGCTTAGTTTTAGAGAAAATCGCAAAAAAAGAAACAAAACAAGTTTTCATTTATATGCTTATTTATTTACATTTATATTTATGTTATGTTCTTTTTAATGTAAATATTGCTCAAAATGTTGTCCTCTGGCACCAATGCAAGCATTACATCTAGCACTCACTTGATAAATTGCAGCTAAACATTGTTCTGATGATATTTGATGCACTGCATCTATGATTCGGTCTCTCAATTGCTCTCTGGAGTTGATTGACACCGAACAAACTTTCTGCTTTAAGGTTACCTGTTACGGCCGCTCAGTTGTAATTATAAAAAACGTATGTTCATAGTTATATATTGTTGTTTTTTCAAATAGTCTGTATTTTAATTTTCATTAGAAAATAAATGTTTTTTTTGTTTGTTTTTTTTAAATTACGTAATGTATAACAATGAAACAGCTGTTTCAAAAACTTTTGTCGGTGTGAGTCAAGTGAACATCGCCCCAGTCTTGTTTTGGATAGCGGACCGAGCGGTCCATCTGTTTTTTCACAGTTATTCGTGAGTCCAGTTTGATTTCGAAAGCGGCCCGAGCGGTCATCTTTATCTTCACCACTATTGCCGTCTTGGCTAGCGTACCTTCAGGACCTACCTTACGGCAGTCAGTGTAATCGTTTTCGTGAGTGCGACCTTGATTGTCCACCTTCAACCATAAATCATCATGGCTTTGTCTTCTTCGACTTCACTCCAGCACATCTAAATCTACAGGGTATTTAGACATTTATTTATTTTAATTGCGCAATTAAATAACCATCATTTAGTTCATTTGAAAAATATCATTTATTTTGTTTCATGTTCGAATTATTTTGTTTGGTAACTATATTCATTTCACTCAACTGATTATTTTGATTTAATTTACTTGTTTTGTTCTTTTATATTGTACCAAATCAAAAAAGGTTTAATTTTCGTTTATTATTTAATTATTTACTGTTGGAAACAATAATTGTATTAATTGTATTTTAATTTAATTAATTGTTCTTTTGTTTTAATTTTAAGTAATATTGATAACAATATAAAGTTTTTAAAAAAATAAGCGTTCGGTACTATCTGACATCCCATTTATTCATTTGAACTTACAATTCAAATATAAATTTTAAATGGTTAATATATCAGATAATTTTCTGTAAAGAAAATTGTTTGATCAGATTAAGGCAGCAGCCTATCAGAGTTTTTTTTAGTACAATAGGGAAAGGTGGTTCAAGGGTGCAATCTCTGTTACCCTTACGACGCCCTAACAGTTACCCATACGAAGAAATCCATGGGTATCATATCAGGTGATCTGGGTGGCAAAGGTACTACTCCTCCACGTCCAATCCATCGTTGTGGATAATTTATATCCAGCCAAGCTCGAGCAAATCTGCTATAATGAGCTGGACATCCATCGAGTTGGAACCACATTTCAATCCGCTGTTGTAAGGGAATATCATCTAAATAATTAGAAAAGTCGTTCTCCAAAAAATGTGTAAATGTGATACCATTCAATCTTCCAGGTAAAAAATGTCGTCCCACCAGTAATCCGTTCCAAATTCCAAGCCAAACCTTAGTAGCAAATTCATGCTGAAACTAATAGCTCTGGGATTTTCAGTGCCCATACATGATAATTTCTTTGATTAACAATTCCCCCTCTTGTAAAGGTAGCTTCATCGGTCCATATAATTTTTAATGGGAATAAATTATCATCGCGAATTTTTTCAAGAAACCAGTTACTCTTGACATAATCTTGAGGTAATAAATTCTGAACTTTTTGAAGATGGTATTGGTAGCGATTATCACCTTTCAAAGTTCGCCATATTGCTTGCCGCAATATTGCTAATGCAGCAGTTGCTCTTCGGATGCTAGTCTCAGGATTGTTATCGAAGTGGCGTAGGACACAATTTCTTCTCCGATAATCTGCTCTTACTGCTGCCTGGAATTGGTCGCCTTCATTACGTATTAAGAATGACCCAGTCTCTCGTAGTCTATTAAAAGTTAACGAAAAGACTCGTCGATTAGGCACTCTTCTATTTGGAAATCGGCGCGCATATACTCCCGCACCGCTTTTAAAGCATTACCGTTACAGAAACCATACCCAAAAATCATATCAGCGTATTCAACCTTAGAATATGTATGCGGCATTGTGGCTGATGCTATTCACACAAAAATATCTGAGTAACTGACTGAAGACTGATTTAGGAATTATAATCCTAGAAGGAAGCCAAAATGTAAACAAATAAAAGAATGTAAAGGATAACATTAAGTGTTTACATATCTCACTGCCTAGCCTGACGAACTTTGAAAGGTGATAATCGCTACCTGTAACATTTTTGTTTTGTTTTTTTTTTTTGCGATTTTCTCTAAAACTAAGTAAAAAACGAGCCAATCTCTAAAGGACTTTTTGTCTTAGTTTTTCGGTCCCCTATAAGTTCCTGAAGTTTTTCCATTTAAATTCGGGACACCCTGTATAGTGAGTCATTCTTTCAAGTGAGTAAAAAAAAACTTTTTCCAGTCAAACATTTTTTTCTTTATTTAAAACTACGTTTCGACTTCTTCAGTCATTTTCAATTTTCACCTCTTATAAGTCCATTTATTATTTAATTTAAATATTTTTTTACTTATAAATTTGTACATTATTAACCTAAATAAAAAGAATAACCCAATAAATACATAATTATATAAAAATATGTCCTAAAATACTGAAAATAAGTATAGATATCTTTTAGTAGATTGTCAATTAATTCAAATTTTTCTTTTAATACTTGGAGTTTGTAATGTACTCCATGGTCATTATTAACATTTATGAATTGAACTTTGGACTGTTATGATAATTTATATTTAAATAATATTTTAATTTGTTTTCTCCTTAAAATATATAAGTATCATGAAAGGTCAAATAATATAAATTAGTAATTAGTAATTTGTGATTCTTTTTTGCAATGTGCTGATAGTGCAGTGTTTGTCTTTGAATTTGGTTTCAGATTATTTCTGTGGTGATAGAATCTATTTTTTAGATGTGTACCTATATATTGTTTTTCACAATTTTTGCAGTCAATGTTATATACTACATTTATATTATCTAATACTATCTGTAAACTTATCAGGAATAGTCCTTAATCATATAATAAAAGATAGCCTACAAAAACAGAACAGCCCTTCTATATTCATTGCTAAATATATAGATGATTTATTAATTATTACTAATGAAAATAAATTTAACTCAATCTTAAATGAACAAAATAAAAATATCATGTTCACAAAGGAATTAGAAAATAATCATTCTATAAACTTCCTAGACATAACCATCATAAGAAACCCTAATAATAACAGAATCAAAACAAAATGGTATAAAAAAGATATAACTTCAAACAAATTACTCAATTTTTTCTCAAACCATCCCAAACATCGAATAAAAAATATAGCTCAAAACCTAATTAATAAAAAGATCTATTACAGTAACAGACGATGAATATTTAAATGAAACAAAAAATAAAATTTTCAAAATTCTTCTCAGCAATGCTTTCCCAATAAAACTTATAAAAGAAATGTGGCATAAACAAAATAATTTAATTAAGAATAAAATAGATAATAACATAATGAATATAGAAACTAACTCTAATACCAATGAATTTGATAATAATGAAAAAAATACCCAAAAAAATAACAAAACATCAAAAATCAAACCATCTCAATCTATACAATTTTTTTTTCAGACAGAAAACAAAAAGAAGTTTAACCTATATCAAAAACTTGTCAGAAAAAATTGAACCAACTTTTAAAAATTATGACATCCCCAAACTAAAACATAATAAACAGCAAAAAAGATAAAATACCACTCTTAGATAATATAAATGTAGTATATGACATTGACTGCAAAAATTGTGAAAAACAATATATAGGACATACCAGTACACATCTAAAAAATAGATTCTATCACCACAGAAATAATCTGAAACCAAATTCAAAGACAAACACTGCACTATCAGCACATTGCAAAAAAAGAACCACACACATTTAATTTTGAAAAACCCAACATTTTACACAGAGAAAAAAATGTGATTTTTAGAAGCCTTATATATCAATGACAAAATGGATAATGTGGTAAATGATAGAAAGGCATAACCTGTCTCAAAAACCTCAGAACAATGTTTTTTTTTTTGTTTGTTTTTTTCCAATCTTTAATATTCATATTATTAACAATTTAAAATAAATATAAAATAAATAAAAGAGAGAAAATAGATCAATATAGACAACAAATTACTAATTTATATTATTTGACCTTTCGTGATACTTATATATTTTAAGGAGAAAACAAATTAAAATATTATTTAAATATAAATTATCATAACAGTCCAAAGTTCAATTCACTCACACTCACAGACTGCACTCCTTGCAGGACCTGGGCCTCCTCCAACAGCTTGCTCCACTCCGCTCTATCCGAAGCAAATCTCCTCCATCTCCGCACTCCCATCTTACGCAGATCCTCTTCCACATCTTCCATCTATCTCAATCGGGGTCTCCCGCGTTTTCTCCTTCCTCCTGGATTATCGCACTTCGGATCCATGCGTACAACATGACCCAACCAGCCAAGCCTTCTCTTTCTAATGACCGTGACTAAGTCTGGCTCCGCTAGCAATTCCATCAGTTCTGCATTGCTTCTTATTCTGAATTGCTCGCCATCCTTAATAGGGCCATATATAGTTCTTAATATTCTTCTTTCCCAAATTCTGAGGGAATCTTTGGCTGCTTTTGTTAGGATCCATGTCTCGCTGCAATATGTCACAACGGGTCTACTGGTAGTACGGGTGACTGTCTTGTAAATTAATATTTTACTTTTCCGGGATAGATTGCTAAATTTCAAGACCTCCCGTAGAGCATAAAACACTTGTTGCCCGCTGTAATTCTTGCCTTGACTTCCACCGTCATGTCGTTGTTTCTTGACAACATACCTCCCAGGTATCTGAAGGACTCGCATCCAGGGAATTCCCGGTCACCGATCTTTACTGGTCCATTCCTATATGTCCCGCTTCTCGTTGTTATCATGTATTTTGTTTTGGCATTGTTTACAACGAGGCCAAGTCTCCTTGCTGCCCCCTCAAATTCTTGCAATGCCCCCGATAAAGCTGACATTGTTCTGGCCGATATAAGCACATCGTCGGCATATGCTAGATGCTGCGTCAATCTATTGTAAATTGTGCCATTTGGGCTCGTCTTTATACATCTGATTGCTACTTCCAGAATCAGGTTGAATATCACAGGCGAGAGAGGGACCTGGGGATTTGTTATTTTTGAGATTCATGATTATCTCCTTAATTTCTTCCTTATCGGGAGGTACCTCTTCATCAATCTCGTCTTCTTCGCACTCCATCCCCTCTTGATATTCCATGTAATTTCTCTCTGTCACATTAAGCTCTTTAGCGAAGAAACTAGCCCATCTTTGTAGTTTCAGGTCAATGTCCCCCACAAGACATCCATTTTCATCTTTTATAAACTCAGTTCTTTGGTTATACCCCGTTTTGATTTCCTTTAGCCCTTTGTAAAACTTCCTATTCTCCACTCTTTTGTGGTTTTCTTCTAGTTTTTCTATTTTTCTTTTCTCCATTTCTCTCTTTTTTTTCCTACATAGGGACTTGGCCATCTTTCGAAGCCTTTTGTATTCCTCAACTGAGTTCCTTGTACTTCTCTGGAGAGTTTTTAATCTTGCTTGGTTTCTTAGGTTTATAGCTTCTTCACATTCGCTATCGTACCATTCATTTCTCGGTGCCTTCTTCTTTGGTCCCACTACTTTATGGACGACATTATTCATTGCTTCTTTTAAGGATTTACATTTTTCGTCTACTGAACAATTTCCAGATAGTTTGTTCTTCGAAAATTCTTCTTGAAATTCCTTTCTCATTTCTTCTCTTGCTCGCTCTTCCGTGACCAACTTTTCTATATCCACCGGGTCCGCCCGTCTTTCACTAGTCTTTTTTAATCCGCAATTTATCCTCTGTTTTATTTTGCTTTAGACCAAGTAATGGTCACTGTTACAGCTTGCACCTCGGTAGCTTCTGCAGTCTAGAACAGCGGATGAATGCCTTGAGTCAATGAGTACATGATCTATTTGATTCTTTGTAAGACCATCTGGGGAGATCCACGTCTCTTTATGTATCTCTTTATGTTCAAACATTGTGCTCATTATTTTCATACCGTTGGATGTTGCAAAATTTATAAGCCTTTCACCGTTACTATTTGTAATATTGTGAAGACTGTGTTCCCCTATCGTGGGCCTGAATTCTTCTTCCTTTCCTATTTTGGCATTCAGGTCTCCGATTACTATTTTTACATCATATTTGGGCACTGAACTATACACCCTTTCCAGTTCGCTGTAGAATTCTTCTTTTTCAGATTCATCCTTCTCTTCTGTAGGAGCATGCACGCTGATTAAGGATATGTTGGCAAATCTTCCTTTAAGCCTGACGCTACAAACTCTTTCACTAATCAATGAGTAGTTTATAAAAACCTGCTTCAGAGATTTTTTTATTATAAATTCAGTTCCGTATTGGTTGGTCTTGTTCCCACTATTTATAATTATATATTTATTCAATGAGACTAGGTCACTGTCCTTCCAACGAATTTCCTGTAGTGCTACTACATCCACTCCATACTTTTCTAATTGGGTCTCCAGATCTTTGCTGGCTCCCGCTTGCAAAAGACTTCGGACATTCCATGTTCCTACTCGCAATATTCGCCTTTTCCTCTCTCTCCTTCTCCTTCTCTTTTCCTCTCTCAGTTTACTTACAGTAAGCGCTGGTTGGGACCCCCCCGCATCCGATCGGGTCCCTCTGGGGAATGTATTTACCTGCACTTTTTCCATGAACAAAGCTGTCAGTGGTTTCTCCACTGTTGTGTTTTATAGGATAGGGTTTTTGCCCTACGCCCAACCCTCCTGTTTTATCCGGACTTGGGACCGGCTATGGGGTCTAGCAAGCTAACTCAAAGTTCAATTCATAAATGTTAATAATGACCATGGAGTACATCACAAACTCCAAGTATTAAAAGAAAATTTTGAATTAATTGACAATCTACTAAAAGGTATCTATACTTATTTTCAGTATTTTAGGACATATTTTTATATAATTATGTATTTATTGGATTATTCTTTTTATTTAGGTTAATAATGCACAAATTTATAAGTAAAAAAATATTTGAAATAAATATAAATGGACTTATAAGAGATGAAAATTGAAAATGATTGAAGAAGTCGAAACGTAGTTTTAAATAAACAAAAAAATGTTTGACTGGAAAAAGGTTTTTTTTTTTTTTACTCACTTGAATGAATGACTCAAAAATATGTTACTCCAGTAACAAAAACAATAAAATTAAAATTAAAAATTATATATAGTATAAAACTAATGTTTATGGCATTACGATACTATGATATTATAGTTATATATTACAGATAGACCATCATATTAGTTATACCTTGAGATTATAGTAACCACATAAATTGAACTTTCTCAAGCTTACTTATATATCCTTATATTGGGTTTAGCAAATGCCAACGTCATGAAGTTTTTATTTATCATGTAAAATTATCGCTAAACGAGGTAATAGACTGATTGTCTGATGATTGTCGCTCTAGATGATGACCCTTTTGCCATGAAATTAAATAGATGAGTATTGAAAAGGAAAAGGAACAGTAATCTCTTTACTCGACTATGTGGTATGAATTTATTGTTTTTTGTTCATGTTACGTCAATTTATGCTGCTATGGCTAATCGGACGATGCTACAGTGGGAGCTCTAAATTTTGTCTATTCAGATTTATTTAGCATAGGGATTTTGACATCGTACAGTCCCGGGACCCCGTTTAACGTTCCTTCCGAAGGACAGCATAACCATCACGTACCGGCCACTAAGGACCACGCGAATATCATATAAAGTTAGGCTTCTTTGGGAGTCTTGATCTTCTTTCTTCCCATCTCAGCTAATGTACTTTATTATATAGAAACTAGCTGTGCCCGCGACTTCGTCCGCGGGGAATAGTGACTATGGGCAGCATTTTTAATTTTTTACGCTAATTTTTTTGGAAATCAAATAGATACATACATTAAAATAAGTGTTTTACTGCAAATAGTTTATTTAAGTACATTTTTATAAACAGCGTTTTTTGTTTTTCCATCTTTTGCCAAAACATAGAGATTTTGTGGGTTAGATACACGTCAGCATGCCACATGCCATCTAAATGAACACCAGCAACTTTAAGCGTCTCTCCTTGAGCTTGATTTATTGTTATTGCAATGCTGTTTTCAGAGGAAACTGTACTCTTTTCAACTGAAAAGGCAACTCAGTAGAAAAATGTCTTCCTCACGTAAGAGACTCACTTTAGAACAAAAAATAAATGTAATCGACGTTTATGACCGTGAAAAGTTAAGTGTACGTGCGCTAGCGGAAAGACTCAATATCGGTAGGACACAAGTTTCGGGAACACTCAAAAACCGTGCGGTGTTTTTTTTTATTTATTCTACTTACCTTTTAAACACATGGGAAATTGAATAAGAGAGAATTAATTTATGAACATATTTATGAAAAAATAAAACCTCCCTTTAAAGGATACTGTTCACGCCATTTGGCGTTCTTTTTGCAAATAAATTAACGCCATACAAGATAAATAGGTAAAATCTTAAAATAGCACATTACACCTGATCTAGCGGTTGTTTGGGGCAACCAACGTTTCACTATTTCACATGTGGCACTTGTTTTTAATCTAGTCTTGAGCGAGCAGTCACACAGATCAGTCATATGTTCTTTTGTTTACCCCAGCTATCCAGCTTAATTATAGCGAGTCTAGTCCATAACCAGTTCTCAACTTTCCGTGGTTCCGTTCTATTCATGTTTTTATAATTAACGCCCGTTTCACCTGCAATTAACTGTGAATTCTCCTGGAGGATTTCTAAATCATAGGAATCCACCTAGAAGGACACTGCAAATTTCTTCTGGTTTTTTGGGCGCTCAAGGGGCCAAAGGAGGTTTTATTAACGAAGCTGCCCGGCCTGCGTCTTGGGTAAGTAACTTTTATTTCTATGTTTTGGATTTCTTCATATTATTTCTCTATTGTTGCGAACTCTTTTTAAATTACAACATACAGTCCACGCCAAGAGCGAGATTTGATTCAACGAAACCTGCACTCTCCCTTTTAAGAAATTTATATCCGAACTTACGAGCTTGTCTCAACAGACACCTTTAAATAACGGACAAAAATATTTGCACCAGGGCTGTCAGTTAATTCGATGTTTTACTGTATTTTGAAATAATAAAAAGTTTTGCAATAAGGTCTGATGTTATTTTTCACAACATAAGATTATATTAAAGTGTATATTACTATGTTCGGATGGGTTTGAGTTGCTTTATTTATGACATAATATTTGTGAACTACTTAGTTAGGCATTGAATTCTGATGAAATTATTGAGCAAAATGATTTTCAAAATTAATGACCACTTATTAAAAATATATATGCAATGTGCCACTTTACTTCCTCGTCTCCATGCCAAGTCATTCATCAGCATCATTATTCCTTTGATGCTCGGATCGTACAACATAATGAAACATCCGGCCATCGAGACAGCTGCCATGACTTCCTCTTCAGGAGTGTCATTACCGAAGCACCCGACGAGAGATGAGGGCCATCGTACTGCTGCTCGTCCTGCCGTGCTGGTCCAGAAAGGTCTTTCGATGTGGAGAGCCGGTCCCGGCCATGTCTCCCAAGTACTACTTCACCTCGGCCTGTACAAGATCCAGGATGACCCAAGTAGCCGCCTCTTATACCGAGAGCCTTGAGCAGTGCAAGAAGTTCGCTGCTCGCAGGCGGGGGCTAGCGCTCAATTACGTTCATAGAGGTAAATAAAAAGTCGCAACTAGAACAAATTATATAATATAAAAATATAGAAGAGCATACCAAATAAAGGGGTCACATATGGTCATAGGCGGATTCAGAGGGGCAGGACGGCACCAAAATAAAATATTTATCTGATGCAGTCGGTCTCTTTCTCGGGACCAATATATCAGTAACCTAACACCCAATATCAAAAACCTAAAACCCTACACTTCGTTTAATATTTTATTACACGAATTCAAAATTAGTTATAAGCATTCCTTTATTCAATTATACCTTTTGAGGTTTATGTTTTCAATAAATATTGTTTTTTCGAACTCGAGTGACCTTGCTGAATAGTTATCTGCCCAATTTACCTCCTTGCTTCTACTTTTAAAGATATTACAAGCTAAAAGCGAATGTTATCTTTACAGTTAACAAATTTTCAACGCTTTCTTATGCAATCTTTTGAATAAGCAAAACATTTAAGATATATAAATATCAATACCGTAAAAATTAAACTATCGCTTAAGTGGGTAAAAACACTAAACGTTTATTATTATTTTTTTTTTATAATAGTTTCGTACGAATTCATAAAAATATATACGATTAAAAGTTTGCACATTTGACATTAATATATGCCTAAATTGTGGTTCTTCTACTGAAAATGTAAAAAAGTAAAATTTAAATCTGAATGTTAGGTCGGTCTTAAACAAGTTGATAGATTCGTTTAGAATACACAATTTATGCCCGAAATCATAATATTCCGCTGAGCTCGTTATTTTTGTTAAAAATATGATAATATTGTTATTATAAATAACACAAGGGAACAAATTTTTATTAATTTTTTGTTGCATGGAGTTTTAGGCCTGTTGTTTACTAATTAGAGGTTGGTGATTACAAATCTAGCCTCAGTTTTTCTCCAGCACCTTTTGTTTTTGGCAAACAGCTGATAGACATATATTTGTACTAGTCACATTCAAACTTCAATTCAACTGAGTTGTTTAGTGAAAAAGTTTGTGCTCTTGTGTTAAATAACAATGTCCAAGTTAAGAAATATCTGTAGAAACGATCCAAACTATTTCTGTAACATTTGTGGTGAATATACATTCAAAAATTGTAGGCTAAGTGTGTCAGAGTTTATAACACAGGTATATTTTGATTACTTTGGATTCGCTTTGGACATCCGTGACAAGTACTGGATCCCTCATATGGTATGTAAAACATGTGTTGAGTCTTTGAGATTATGGGCAAATAAGAAAAGACCCCATTTTAAGTATCAAACACCAATGATTTGGCGGGAACCTAATAATCATCAAGATGATTGTTATTTTTGTGTGATTGATATTAATGGAATTAATAAAAATAACCGGTCGAAATGGTCTTATCCAAACTTGTTATCTGTTACTCGACCAGTCTTGTTCTCTGGCGATGCACCAGTACCCCAAGCTTCTTCATCTGTACAAAATGATCATGATATAGAAAAACAAAACTACTCTTCAAGTGATGAAAGTCGGACAAGTGATTCTTACCCTGATTTTACTTCTGAGCCCCAGCTCTTTAATCAGGAAGACCTCAATGCATTAATCAGAGATCTTGGTCTTTCTAAAAAGACATCGGAGATTCTAGCTTCTCGATTAAAGCAAAGAAATCTTTTAACCCCAGAAACAAGAATTTCATACTATCGTAACCGAGAGGCAGAATTGCTGTCATTCTTTTCTAAAGATGACGACTTTGCTTTTTGTTCAGATGTTCCTGGTTTATTGAAAGCAATGGGAGTACAGAAGTATGATCCAAATGAATGGCGTTTATTTATTGACTCCTCTAAACGTAGCCTGAAATGTGTACTTATGCATAACGGCAATAAGCTGGGTTCGATACCGATTGCACATTCAACTACAGTCAAAGAAGAATATGCTACTGTAGCTTCTGTAATGGATAGAATCAAATACAACGAACAAAAGTGGTTGATAAGTGTTGATCTAAAAATGGTGAATTTTCTTCTTGGACAACAAGGTGGATATGCAAAATATCCATGTTTTATTTGTTTATGGGACAGCAGAGCTAGGTCTGAGCACTGGATTAGAAAAGATTGGCCTTCCAGGCAATCTATGGTTCCGGGACAACTGAATGTAATAAATGAGCCCCTTGTGCCCACGGATCGAACAATACTGCCACCTTTGCATATCAAACTAGGGCTCATGAAACAATTTGTCAAAGCTTTGAACAAGGGTGGTGATTGCTATAAATACATCTCTAAGAAGTTCTTTAATTTGAGCCAAGAAAAAATTAAAAATGGAATTTTTGATGGTCCCCAAATAAGAAGGTTGATAAAGGATGAAAACTTTATTAGTTACATGACTGATATTGAAAAAAATGCCTGGAATGAGTTCGTTTGGACTGCTCAAAATTTTCTGGGAAACAAAAAGGAAGAAAGCTATGCGGAGCATATTGAACTAATGTTGTTACACTTCCAGCAGCTTGGTTGTAATATGAGCATCAAAGTACACTTCCTCCACAGCCATTTGGACCGTTTCCCTGAAAATCTTGGTGATCTGAGTGAAGAACAAGGGGAACGGTTCCATCAGGACATTCGAACTATGGAGGAACGTTACCAAGGTCACTGGAATGCTCACATGATGGCGGACTATTGTTGGAGCATTAAAAACAGCCCCCGTGAACCGAATCAAGCCAGAAAATCTTACAAAAGAAAATTTTTTGATATGTAGTGGTAATTTTTTTAATAGTTTTCTTAATAAAAAATATTTTCATCTTAAAAAACAGTTTATAATTATAACCCCAAAAGTAAAGCTGATACAAACAAACTGACTTCAGATCTTAAATCAGCACCTCGAGGAAGTAGAATATTAGTCAAAATATTTCATGCAACAAAAATGTTGTTCCCTTGTGTAATTAATCAGAACTTCAATCACAGAAAAAATGAAATGATAAGCTTTAAGAATTTTTATGAGACTACATTTAGGCTTTTTACTAAATATTTATTGTACCATTAAATATTTGTGAGAAAACGATTGCTTAATATCAATTATAGAAGTGTTCTGTGCTCGACCGCCGACATTCCAAACGAAATGACTAACAGTAAGTGGCTTCAGATTTCTTGAATTGGTCGAACTCTCTAATCATTGCATATCACCACTATACTGTTTCTAAAAATTCATTTCAATGTCCATTAATTTTTTTTCTAAGCCTCAATTATTTTATAAACTAAGTACACCATGTAATCCTTGACAACTTGTAAAGCATTTCACCCACCTAATTATAAAACCTCATAACTCCATTTTCTGTTGTTATTTTAAACATTAATAACAACAGAGGTTACCTCCTAGTTTATTTATTGAAAATTGTGTCTGACGGCAATCTATAAACTTTAAATCAATATCAATTAACCACCGTTTGACCAGACTAAGATTGACACACTCTACACATATAAAATCTTATAGAATAGGAAAAAACTCATATTAATTATGAAAAATATTTCACGATCAATTGAATATTTTTTTACATACCAATTTAAATCCGTATAACTAGCTATAAAATAGTCAATCAGCTTCTGAAGCTCTCCAATAGCTTCTAAAGTTATCAATACAGTTTGCAATAGTTAAATTTTTAGTTTAGTATGTATATATGATACACCTTGTCAAATAGTTACGACATCCTTTCATTCAGTTCAGTTATCCAATTGAATAAATAATATTGTTGAAAGATAGGATAAAATAAAAGAATCTGAACTTGGTTAGTTTCCAGTTGTATTTCATTATATATATTTTTTTAATTATAATTTTTATAATTCTTGAATAAAATATATACATAGAAGCGCATACAAACTTATATATAGTAGAAAACTTATTTGAAAATATATAAAAATTTTATATTTAAAAAAACAATCCATCATCATTATAAATTATTGTATAATAAAGAGATTATTTCTTTTTCAGAATTATTATACGAGGGCGTAAAAAATTACACTGGCCCAACCTGTCTCGTCTTCGATTGCCCTGAGTTTGATGTACAGTTGTCGTTCGACATTGACACAGTTTTCGATTATTACTCAGCATACGCAAGACCAATGCGTAAGTTAATGCATACATATATTTAATTAATTAAAGCATTAAATAATGCATAGTAGAATGTTTGTGTAATACAGAAATAAAATTAATCAAAAAGGCATGCATATTTGTCTAGTTAGCATTTTTACTCAGCATATTAGCCGTGGGACTTAAATTCTTTATACTATTTATATACTAATGAATAAAAAAAATTAAATGATTGATTGAATTGGTGGGGGGGGGGGGTTAGTTTGACAAGTCACCACAGCCGAGGCACCCCGCTATTTGCCATGAAGATGGCCTATAACGTAGGCCGAGATGTTAGCAAAATTAAAAAATGAGTTTCTGCTTATTTTGTGTTATCTTTGCCTGCACTCCCTGACCAATTCAACCTATCATTCGAATTATCCAGACAACTATTTTCCACTAAAAAAAAATTTAAAGATAAGAAATATCAACATAAATCAAGAGCAAATCTTTGAGTCTCTAAATAATAAAAAAACAACCAGTCAACATTTAGTCAATTTAGGCATCATCAGGAACCTCATATTCGTGTAATACCTTCCTTTTTCTTTGTTCTTTGAGGAACGCCTTGAAGCAAGGATGCTCTCTCTACTTGATAAGTCCGTTTGGATTGGTGATGTGAGATGTACTGCATCTTGTCATCATCGATGTATTTTTTCTTTCTCTGTATGTCCTGATTCCCTCAATTGGCGAAATGTTGACTGGCTAGTTTTTTTCCAGTATGGTGGAGACTAAAGGCTTTTGGGTTTTTCCTATAGCATTGTAATAAATATGAAATAATTTATTCTATTATATTATTATTGTAAAAAGTTACAATAATTAATCATTCAGTAACCAAAGCTCTAACTACTAAAGAAAATTTAGAGGTCTCAAATTTGGACATCTGACGTTAGACTGGAGAGACAAAAATATTTATTTTTTAATTAAAAATATAAATTTTTTTAAAAATTATTTTATTGAATTGTATAACTGTAATATATACATCTAGTACAATAGCTATAAGAATAAATAATACATGACAGGACATGTAGAGATACTACCCACTGGCAGCACTCTAATGACATTTCTTTCTATAATAGAAGGTCCCGAGGTCATCTTCTCTTCAGACGCCTAGGAGGATTGTTCGGGATGGAATTGGATGCAAGGATGGGTGGGTTTGAATGGGTAAAGGTAAAGATAATTTGATGGGACTTGCTGGAATTGATATTAATTCTCCAATTGCAACAAAAATATAAATTTGAATTCTAATACTGCCAATGTATATCATCTTTTCTTTTAAATACAATTAGTTTTACTTATCATACATGAAGAAAATATGAAAAAAAAATTAAGAAAAAGGGATATTAAATTTTTGAATTATTCTGCTGCAAAAACTGTTGAAAATACGTTTTGTATAGCATAAGCACGCATGAAAATACTCCCACACAAAACACAGTTGCTCGAGCTCTCTCTAATAAATAATGTTATGTATCGATGTAAAGGATTGTAACACAAAGCTGCATGAATAATTGATAAACATTCAATACGTACAACCACTGAACTTTGTTGTAGATACTCAATTTCATTAATATATAATCAATTCGATCAATAAGCTCCTTCGATAATTACGTTCTCATAGGAAATACCGGAATACAGGGAAAGAATCACTTACGTAGGCACATAATTTATCTATATAAAAAAATAGATTCAGCATATATATATATATATATCATTCATGTCGTTAAAATAAATGCGACTTTACAAATTTTAGAAAAAATGCTAAAAAAAAGTTAAACAAAAAATATTAATTCGTTGTTGTTTAAAGGAGTAATACTCTTAGGGCATCAATGCATATGGTTCAGTTTGTAAAATGTTGGCATACATGATTGAATGGTAATACACTCACGCAAAATCATTCAAACTGGAAGATCAGAAAAATTAAAATACAATTTGAGCTATGATTAAGACAGCCTTACAAAAACTGAAATACCAACGCAATCGTAGATTCGTTGCCACCGGTAAATTTGGGGTTAGCCTTCTTTTTATTTTGTGTTGATAGGTAATAATTAAATTCTTTAAAGAACTGTTTAACTGTTATAATCGCGTTACAATATTTGCATGAAGGGCGTTGCTGGTTTTTAATAATATATGAATGAGTGAGCCGAATGTGGACTAGTCTAAAGCGGACCAGGGCAACCTCCTCTGTACGCTGCTGCGATAGGATGTAGACCATGCCCATATTGTTTGTTTAATACTTTTTAGTTAACTAGGATGGCTTTCTTCCCCCATGTTTTGCCACCTGAAATTTCCAATTTAGTAGGTCTACTAAGTTCTGATGGAGTGAGAACCATGATGCCTGGGGGTAGCGTAAGTGCCTCTCGGTCTGCCTGGTCCGCGAGCTCATTACCCCTAATGACTATTTGACCAGGGATCCATATAAAATATATTGACTTGCCCTGTTCTGCGAGTCTTATAAGATGAAATTGGATACTAATAATAAGTGAATGTTTCGGGTATATCTTTCAAAGTTTCTGGAGGGCTTAATGAATCTTACAATCAGACAAGTAATACACAAAACATTAATTGTATGGTTGGTTCTGGTTTCTATGCCTAATTCATTGGAACTTAAATAGGAAATTGTTGGCAGATTATAGTTACTGCCTGTTTCTATTACTCTTTTCACATGTTAAGGCATTAGATTATAGATTTTCTTAATTCAATAACGTCTTTTTTTCAGCGACAATCAATCAAACTTGCTTATCCCGAATCGGGATTTATCTAGTGCACAGGAAAAGGAAAAACTTCACCGAGGCACAAGACATATGCCAATCAGAAAATGGGTTCGTTTCTTATACCTCACTTCTTAAATGCAATATTTCATTTTCTAATACATTCAGCCATACCTAAACGTTTGAGGTACCTTAAATGTTGACCTATGGTAAATAAAAATTTTAATTTCAGTTAGAATAGCATTTTGTGAAACAGATAGGTAAGTTAATGGGCCTACAAGCAAGTCATCTCATCACAATTTGTATATTTTATATTAACAGACATAAGTAATGATTGTTATAATATACTTCCTTAACTTGACTGCAGCAGGTAGCAAGTTATTTCCAGATGCAATACATATTTAAATTAAGTAAAAAACAGATTTCGGTGGAAAACGAAAGATGCAATATTTCAATTAAGTAAAAAACAGATTTCGGTGGAAAACGAAAATTATTTAATAGTTTTATAGTATATAGAAATGCTTGTTATTTTTAACCTTCTTGGTTATTACAAAATTTTAAATTTTGATTGCAGATATCTCGCTGACGTCAGTAACGCACCGAAAACTGTTCAATTGGCATCTGCGCTGGCCAAAGAGCGCATCAGGAGAGCATTTGTTGGATTATTCGAAGAAGAAGGAAATTTTATAACATCACAGGGTATTTACACAAATATTGTTTATTAGAAAGAATTAAATTTACAATCCCTAAAAAAAAAAAAACGTAAATTAAATAAACGTAAACAGAAGGCAATTCATCAACATTCTCCATCCATATCCATTCTTCTCCATATTAGCATGCACAAAAAATCACGTTAATTGTTCCGCAGGTTGCAGCCTTGTGGTATGGGTAAAGCCCCGTCAGATAACACTACGTTGCATCATTTCTACGTCACGATCCTATTAGTTTTGCTATCTATGAAATTGGAATAGTTGAAAAATTGGTTTTGAAGGTATGCTCCAATCAAGCAAAGCTTATTTGAGAATAATAACATAGTAATGAATAATACTAGATGAGTAATTTCAACTGGCATAATGTGAGAAGCCTATTATTAACCCCATTACATGGAACAGGAAATTATGCCAGATTCTAATGCCAAAATATGGGCTAGAATAAATATCCCAGGTTTTGTTATTTACTTATTTATTGGGAAGAAATTGTGGGAGACACCGCCGATACAGACAAGATCGTGGCGTAGAAATGGCACAATGTGATGTCAGATGACAGAGCTTTAACTACTCCTACCACAATGCTGACAATCTGCAAAATAAGTGCCCCTATAAGAACCTTTATTTAAAAAAAAATCAAATTATTCACTTTTTTCACTTGATGTGTTTTATCATGACTGTCGAAATTTCCCGAGCTGCTATGAACCCTTTGCTGCTGAAAAAAATTCCAACCTTTGACCCTTGATCAATACGGTACTTCTTCTTACTGAGTTGGTATCCTGAAGGTCCTGGGTCAAAATCCGGCTATGAGGTATAAATCATTTAATCTGTTAACAACCACGGTCGGATCATGTAGATCTGAACAACCAACCTCCTTCGGTTCATCCAGCCTCTATAAAGTGGGTCACTTAATTGGAGGAACAAACTGGCGGTTGAGCGTGATCTCGAACAAATCATCTCACAGCCCAAACGTCATAACGTCATTAAAAGAGTTGAACTTGTTTGGTCCTAGAAATACTACAGCCTCTACCAAATACTGAACATGGGTTGTAGTGGTATAAGTTTATTTTTATGTTTCCGCCTTGCATGTTGGCTTTCCTTACTGCATCTGTATGTGATAATTTATAGTTATCTCAACTATTACGTTACTTATAACTAGAGACGCTGATTCATAGCATTAACGATATTTTCGCTAATTAAAGCGATAAATGGTGTTTTTAGCGATAAATACGTTCAAACGCGAAATAGCTACGATTTTTAAAACTCAACAATACGCGAACTTTTCAGTAATGCGAGCAAAAGTACAAATTTCGGGTTTTTGAACCATTTGTATTATAACCATTGGGTTTTTGCATATTTGTAGTTTAAGTCGAAATCGAGTATGTTTTTTTGAAATGTTGGCGTATTTGTAGTTTGTTGAATTCGAGTATGTTTTTTAATTTTTGATTTTATTTCTATCAAATGTTAATTTTTATTACTGTCTATGAAATTATAAACCTAGATTGTTTTTTTACTTACGCGACTGTCGAATATGTCAAGTTTACCATCTACGAATTCCTACTTTATTATTATTTGGCACAAGTATTAATTAGTTTGAAATTCACTGACAGGTACATGCCAGGCTCTGGGGATTTACCTAAGGCGAAAACTTTACGGAGAACAAATCTAAATCCCTGTGGTGAGCAAATTCGTGGGGAAGTGGGCTAGAATTTCAAGGGCAAATCAATCGTCATCGTTGTGGATGAAACCACTAACTGTAAAGGACGCTGTGTCTTGGCAATCATATTCAGGACTGTTGCTCCTACTGCAAGCCAGGAAGTTCAGCTAGCTTCCTGCACCTTCCTAGACAGAGCAGATTCTTCCTCATATTGCCAAGCCATCATGCATTGTTTACGCAGTTACAATATCAAGTAGGAAAACATTTATGGCTGTGTCTGACTCTGCTCCTTATATCGGTGCTTGTTTTTTGGCACATGATATTATTGCAGGAGATCGTTTGCTCAATATCCAGTGCTCGGCTCATAAACTAAACTTGGTGGGAGACATTTTCATGAAGGAGTTAAAAGAGTTGATATTGTTTGTAACTAAAACTAGAATGGCCTTCCTTAATGCTCGAAAGATGAAAAGTCCGTACACATATTTCTTAAAAGAGAATTATCCTGATATGAAAGCAAAACTTCTGCCTTGTTCTGTCATAACTAGATGGAACTCGTGGTTTCATGCAATCGAATATCTATCTGAATACAAGGATGCTCTCATTCATTTCATGAGGAGTATGAACCCAAAAACTCGAGTATTCATTAAATTTTACAGCAGTTTGCATTTGCGTAAGGCAACTTTGATATATATTCATTTCGTCACCTTAGTATTACAAGGTTGTATGTTACAAAACTGAAAAATCAGAGATTTTGATATCAGATAGTTCTATGGGTCGAAATAGATCTTCAAAACGTCAAAAAATCGCGACCGGGTATCATCCAAAGACGAAAAATACAAAGGTCTATACCGTTAGGATTTTAAATGGGAGTCGCATAGTCCTATGTTCCAAATGCACCTATTCAGTTCGTTAAATCTCCGAATGTTAATCCTCAGAAAAACCGAAATGTGTAATTCGCTAAGAAGAGGAAATGAAAAAAAAGAGAAATAAAATACAAAACAAATGATTTTTCTTTTGATTAATAATCGAGTTCAGATATGCGAACTGTTCTACACTGGATCACAAGGAATGCCTGAAACCCATCTATATTCAAAAGCTTGCAATAGAAACGAATACTTTTCGAAAGAGTACTCAAGGAAAACATGGAAAGAAATATACTACAGATAAAGCAGCAACGGATACGACAGCAGTAGATTTCCAAAGTTGACAGTCATCAGTTCATCAGGACTGATTTATCTATTAAAAAAATGTATGATATGTAATCATCATAATATCCAATCTATGTGGATCAGGTTCCAGTTACAGTCCTGTCAAGTCACATGTTTATCAGAAAATATTTTGCCATGAGTATAACTTTTCTTTCAATAAACCGTCGAAAGAGCTATGTGATCTGTTTGCAGAAGTAGATCTTGAAAAAAAGAAAACTTTAAGCGAAGTTAATAATATGCACTGACGATCTGGTAATAGCATTGATAGCTCAATATGGAGTGATAACTGTGTTCCACAAGACTGCAATAGTTTGGTGAGCTTTTCCATTGCACTATATTCTACAAATAAGTCTAAATTTGAATATAATCACAATGAAAAATTCCGACCGGGGCATTCATGCACTCAGGAGGTGCAATCGAATGGAGCTTGAGACAATCGGAATAGTTCTCTACCTCACTTTTGAGAGTATTATTGAAAGTGAATACGAAAAAGCATTACAGAGTACCTCAAATGAGAGACCAAGATTTTCTTGATCTCAACTGGTATTTTTCCAAATGCCAAAATAGATGAGTTCCATTTCAAAAGTCGTATCCCTCCAATTCGAAGGGTCACGGATAAGAAGATAAATTCGGTAAATGGATTAGAAGGGTCAAAGTATCCATATACACATTTGTTTTAGGAGGACTTGGTGTCCCTAAGCCGTACTTAAAAAAAATTGAGTGATGATGTTTTCCCTGCCAAAACCTTAAAGGCTGTACAGTAGGTAAAGAACCAGGTTTTATGAGTTGTCAGAAGAGTTCTGTGAAACTGGCATCTCATATGCTGAACCGTCAAGATAACTGCACTAATCAATTTCTTGAGCACGCAGGTAAAATGTTCGACATTCTGACCTGCGATTGTAGATCAGAATGTCCGGTAATCAGACGCTATTCTTTAAGCAAGTAAAAGTAGGCAGTTGTTTTCAAAAAGAGCTTCTACAGCAAGTGAGGGATGGAGTCCTTTTAGGCATAATTAAACTACTCTTAGCTGTAAAAATGGTTCACAGAGAATCTGCTGAGGCAGTTCTGATGACTGTGTGGGCCCCAGTGAATAGTGTTGACGCAGAAACATTTTTTAGTCGCTATAATCTTGTATTGACAGATCGTAGAACGAACTTGACACACTCTACTGTAGAAACATGTGTCATGTCGAGTTTCAATCAATAATACAATAAACATGTTTCAAGTGAATTTGCTAGTTTAATTGTTTTTTCCTCTTGCCGACTCCCATTCCTTGACATTATCCTATTTAGCTATAAACGCTATGAAAACGCAAAATTAAAGATATTTTATAAATAATTAATGCTACAATTTTTAAATATTAAAGCTTAAATGTCTCTACTTATAAGATACAACTAACCATTAAGTATAATTACATACAATAATCTCTTTCGTGGAGATATGCTTCTTGACTGCCTTAGGTACCGAGCCTGGGCACCCGGAGAGCCCAAGGAAGACAGGAAATGCACGACCATCAGCTCCAGAGGGTACTGGCACTCCCAGGACTGCTCCAAGAGGATGCCCTTCGTTTGCGAACTCCTTCCCTCAGGACCTCTCCGTCCTTGTGCGCATCTTTCCTGGAGTAAGTCGAACCCGATTAGTATTTTACATTATCATTGTATTATTTTTAATAATTACAACTTGTTTTACAGGACGACGCAGTATTTGCAAGGAGAAGTTTCGGAGATCATTTCCAAACCAAAGGCGTTGGCCTAAATGTGGAGACCCTTCCATTGAAGAAGATACTTTTAAGATACCAGTTTTCAAAAAAAGAAAAATAGAAAATGGAACAAAAGTGAATTAATAAAAATATTTAAGTTTTATTTTGTAATTAAGTAGTCTTTTGCCTGTTTTCCTATTTGATTAACCACATTTAAATTCTCCTTTGTATACTTATAAAAAATTGTATCATTACTGCGCATGAAGGGTCTTGGGTTCAGTACATGGCAGAGACTATTCTGTTCCCAAGACAACGGTTGTACAGGGAGGTGATTTGTCCGAGAAAAACGCTCACTCAACCGTTAGTTATAATTTGTAACGAATTATTGGGAAAACTTGAATAAAAACAGTTAATCAAATTAACGTAACTGTAGCAGTGTAAATAAATATTATTTTGGACAAAAATAGGTTTTAGTTATCTTCTTTCTTTTTATTTTTTAACGTTTCTTGACATTGTCGCAAAATTATTGTGTAACAGTACCACTACATTAATTAAACAAGTTCAGATCTGCCTTAAATACTTTATTTGGTTAATTTTTAAAGTAGGGTAGATATAATGGAGAATGGAGATAGTTGGGGGGGTGCAGTCAAAATTCATAATAATCACCATAAAGGTAGATATAATTATAAAGGTATAAAGGTTGAAAGTATATTACAAAGGCAGGGTAGATATAATTATTTGCCATAAAAAAATATTGTAGTCGTGCATACATTTGTTTATACTTAAAAGCTTTTATAAGGTTATTGAGAAATATATAGAGTTATTAAAAAATTATTCATTATTTATTTAAAAATATGAGTTCGAGATTTCCTACAACCAAAAATTTCTGTTATTTCATTTTTCCGTTTCCTTCTATTTTATAAATACCTAAAGATAAAAATTCTTCTGGGTACATCAGTTTGGTTAACACTGCTGAGGTATGAAAATGAAACGTACGAATACGTAAAGTGCATATTATTTGTTTTCAACAGGACCCCCATCTGATTTAAGTTATAAATTAAATATTGTTACGGTCTCAGAGAGAAGGACGGCCGCGTGGAATTGGCGATTCCTGGAAGAGGGTGGAGCCCTTGTCGGCAGAGATGAAAGAGGTCCTTCCCGAAAACTCCAGGCCCTTCGAGATGTTCGAGATTTTCCCCACTCCGTGTCGGTCTTGCTATTTAAATACCCTCTCGGCGCGACAGAGAGAGAGTGTTAAAGCACACGGTACGGTTAACATCGGAAACAGTGATAAGCCAGTGACAGTTTGTGAGTGTAATTGTGTGACAGTTTGTTATATTCAGAGATTCTTACGGTCGGTGGACTTTAATTAGTGAACTGTAAGTGTTAATTAGTAGTAATTAATTAGTTAAGTAGCGGTTGTAATTTTATGTGATTTGTACAAGCTTATGTAAATATTTAAGCTATTTAGTAATAATAATATCTTATATTATTGTAATAATTAAATAGAAGTTAGGCCTAGATTATAAATATCTAAAAATATTGTTGTAAATTTATTTCAGTTAATAATTTATTTGTTAGTAATTTCTCTGTTATTAATTTAATTGATAATAGTTTAATTGTATTCTTTTATCACTTTTGTAAATAAATATTAGTATCTTTAATTAAGGAGCGTTTAAATCATTTTTAATACCCAGTAGCCCGTAACAATATTAAACTAGCCGTGGGGAATATGAGAATACGTTTTCTTTCTTTTATTTTTCAAGTTGAGTTATAACCACTTGCAGAAACGTTTTCGGAAACTTAAGAAACATTCTGTTTGACGGAAATTGAGGGGCCGTTTGTATAGAAACGCATAATGACGAAGGTTGAATATGTCGAGGGTAGTAGGTTGAGTGACGAAAACCCTTGAGAATATCTACTACAGATACAGTAATAAGTCAATAATATAAAAAATCTTTTCACAGACGGATTTCCAATATAGCTACTTATAAATTTGAAGCAATCTGCCTCTACAAAAATGAAAAAACCTTTAGGAGGAAATTACTCTTCATCATGGAATAATCGTGGGAACAAGTAACCATGTAAGTGTATACTATCATTAGCAACATTTTTTTTATTGCTAACTTCCTTCCAAGGCCCAAAATATTTGACCATAGATTATCATGATCCATTTTTCAGGTTATAATATTTTTTTTTTCTCCAGACAATTATTCCAAAAACCATATTGATCCCGTCCTTATAAGTAAAAGACAATGTTCTACACTAACGGCGGTCAGAACGTACAGAGGATCAAACGTGGACAGAGATCATCGAGATTATGTACTATATAATATTTTTTCGTAAATTGCATGGTTTTTTAACATTATTTGGTTATATTACATAATAATTTATTTTAACTAACCTCTCTTTCTCTCTGGTCTCAGGTTTTGTTTCCAGTCCACTGTTACCCAAATTAGACCATCAAATGATAATATGAAACATAAAAATGCTGTTGTGTTTTAAAAAGTTATTATTTTTTTTAATGTTGAGAAATGGATAAAAATGACTGAATTAATGTGTTTTCCTTTTCTTTCCCTCCACCAAAAAAAAAAAAAAAAGGTTTCTTCCTGTCTTTAGGCAGGAAATAAGTGGATGTTTATTTATAACCTTGTTATTTCAATCTTTAATTATAGTGTTATCACTACAAAACCAGAAAATTAAAGGCTAACTTTAGCAAAAGTTTAAGGGTATAGATAACTCACATATGTTATTAACTAATGCATGAACTATATATTGTGACAAGAACTGACCTAAATTAATATAATCTAATGTCATTCTTTTTGCAACTTAAACTATTACTTTGGAAAAACTTCAAAGCTAGAAATAGACAAAAAGTAAGTATTTTGAATGCTTCCTACTTCTAACAGTGACTTTAACAATTCATTATTCTATTAAGAAAATCCATCAATTTTTTTTAGTTTAGGTGTTTCTCTGAGCTGGTATGGCCTCTTTGCCTGTTTCTACTTCTTATTTGGGTCAGGAGCAAGGGATTCATTATCCATGTACCTCCATGTAAGATAATATTATTGTTTATATGCTGTAATGTTTATGGGATTTAATGAGAATATCTCCAATAATCTTTGAATTTTAGGCAATTTCGAAGAAAAACCTCTACCATCAGCAGGTCTTTTGTTCTTTTACCAAGGTTTAATATGTACCCTCAATAATACTTGTCATAGTGATTTTAGGGACACCTTCCGTAACTACAGTAGTCTGAATTCTTCCAGGTAAAAATAAACACTAATTATGCCCTGATTTCAAGTGTAATAGTAGATACCTTACTCACATTCTTTTGGCTATAATTGTGTCATTCGAGTAGTCCATAAGTGGCTTGGTCAGGCTTTGTCTTAAAATGGAGTTATTTCTTATATTATACTAGATTTCAAGACGACACGATTCTGCAACCCTCAGTATAGCTGAGTCATTCTGAATAAAATTCGACTTAACCTCTTATTCACTGGGTTTGCAGAAATATAAATCAAGTTAAATTAATATTTTTAACATAAATGATCGTGCTATATAATTAATTTTCATTGTATTAATTCATTGATGAACATTTTATTAAATTGTTTCACTTTATTACATTTAAGTTAATTTATTTACAGGTTCCTCAAGTTTATGACCAATGTTAACTCAGTCAATACCAAATCTGGTTCATGGAATAGGAATGTATTTCAAGAATATTCAAAGGACATTGATGAACTTAGACATGGAATTATAACTTTCAGTGATCTTCAAAAACAAAATTTACATGCTACTAATACAACTGCTGATAATCAGGTATAGATTGATTAGGTTTTGGGGTTTTTATTATCATGCGGAAAAATAATCTAAGAATAATTTGAATTTCAGTTATCCCATGGCAACATAACAAATTTCCCTAATAATTCTACCTTGCAGCTGTTGAATGTCCAGAACAGAGTTCAAGAAAAATTACAGTATTTAGAAAAAATACTGGAACTGCTAAAGTATTCAACTATATATTATTAAACTCTTAATTTTACATTAATCTCTGTTAGTTAAGTACATGTTCAAAAGTTTACACTAAAGGCCTTCTATTAATAACTGTTCCCAGCCAGTTTTGGTTTGTTATACATTAAGTACAAATATTTTGGTTTAAAAGAATTAATAAACTGTTTCTAAATCGATGAAACAAAAAGTAGTTAGTAAAGTAGAAACAGTACTTGAGAGAGAGAAAGAGGAATTAGATTCTATGGAAGTACCGTTTCGTAATCAACTATATGGTGTGGAGGTGATGAGGTCACCATCCACACTTAAGTGCCAAGGTTTATCCATTTATCATATACCCTATTGATTGAGGCACTGTGGTCTCCATGAGGATGAACAGATGATTGAATTAATAAATACATCATGTGCCACTACCTTGCTTGAACCTTGACTTCGAAGTCTGGAGTCCATTATCTACTCCACTTACATTATCCTTTGGATATTAGAAAACATCCAACTCGGCTTTATTTATTTATAGAAAGAGTCCACCAGCATGTGCATTGTCCAGATTATGTCATGATCTGATAATTCTTGTCTTAAATTTATTTAAAATACTGAAGATATTTT
Organism: Arma custos; assembly: GCA_037127475.1. NCBI lineage: Eukaryota > Metazoa > Arthropoda > Insecta > Hemiptera > Pentatomidae > Arma > Arma custos. The sequence goes on from CM073764.1 coordinate 73,910,543, forward strand.
CTCAAAAAAAATAACGAGTTTTTGCATACCTTTTTAATACTATCCTGAGCATGTTATATTAAATACTGCCAGATATTTGTTTAAAACAAATAATAATAGAAACAGATTGTTACTTTCTTAATGACACTATTTTTCATTTTTCTAGATCTACTGAAGTTCTAAATGTTATTAAAATATTAGCAATGATACTCACCTTCATTACAGTATGGCTTGATTGTGTTAATTCAAGAGCCTCTGCCAAGTAGCTCTGTATTAAGCTAGCCGATTTATGGTACCTGGAATTTCAGAAGAGGTCTCATACCAGTGACCAAGCCGCATATGAATAGCTAATGAACAAATTAAGCTAACTTATTTAACAAGTGTAGTAAAGTCTATGCCTAAAGTATCATATATTAATCAAACACTCTTCCTTAAATAAGCCTTCTTCCATCACTGTTACAAATATAATATAATATAATTATAATACAAATATGAGTATAATTATCACATAGTTTTTTTTTCAGGATTATTGAAAGAATAGACAAAGACTATGGAAAATTCAGTAGGATACTGAGTGAATCGACGATTGTAGACAATTTATTCTTTGAATTGAACAATTTCCTCTGTGGAAAATTTAAAGAAGCAAGAAATCTGTCTTCAATCTGGAAACGTAGAAGGAGCTATGAAAGGTAAAAATAGCATAGTCTAATGAATTAACACAGTGTTGAGCTGTAAATTAAAAAAAATACTTCTTTATAATAAAATAGACTATTTTTTTTTTTCACCCCTGTGGGTAGGGGATAGAATTTACCCACGGAATCTCCGCCTGTCGTAAAAGGCGACTAAAGGGGCCTGTTGTCCCGAGGTTACGGGGCCTCTCGCGTTGGACCAATCACCCATGCGAGAGTAAATCTGATTCAAAGAAATCAAAATGGCCTCGGAAATGGACTGTCTCAACGGCAACGACATGGAACGGAAAAGGACTTGAGAATTGCAACGTGGAATATCGGGACTCTGACGGGGAAAGAATCCGAGCTTGCCTTGGAAATGAAGAAGTTTGGATTGCACATACTCGGAATAGTGGAGGTTAAGAAAAAAGGAAACGGAGAGATGAGGCTGGATAATGATTATATACTTTTGTACTCTGGAGTGCCTAAGGGGGAATTCGCTAAAGAGGGCGTTGGAATCGTTATGTCTCCTGCAGCATATTGTAAACTAGAAGACTGGGAACCAATATCCTCTAGAATAATAGCAGCTGACCTAAACCTAAGTATAGGGAAAGTAACGCACATCCAAGTCTATGCACCAACAGAGAATTATTCAGTCTTGGACAAGGAATTATTCTATTCAGAGCTACAAAGAACCATAGACAGGTGCAGGGCCAAGCAAAGGTCCATAATCTTGAGTGGGGACCTCAATGGTCGAATTGGATGGAACTATAGAACATGCCATGGATCTAAGGGAAGATACGGTGGAGAGAGCACCAAGAACGAGAATGGCAAGCGACTGATCGACTTTTGTCTTGATAACAATCTCATTATCGGCAACTCATTCTATCCACACACGGCAGTACATAAGATCACATTCTCCAGCGAAGGCCGAAACAGTATCATAGATTATATAATATACGATTGCTGTATCAGAAGATACTTCACAGATGTGAAAGTTATCCGAGGAGCGGAGTTAGGAACCGACCATCTGTTATTAGTAGCAGATACCAGAATTATAAAAGGACGCTGCCCTCAACCCAAAAAGTACGAAAACATCAAGGTTCATGCACTGGATGACCGTGTGAAAAGAATGGAATATGCAGAAAAACTGGGAGAAAGGATCAATGATTTAAACCTAGAGGATAACGTTGAGACCCAGTGGGGTAACTTGAAACAAGCAATCTTAGAAACAGCTAAGGAAATCTGCGGCATGCACAGGGTGACAGGAAAAGGTAAACGTACCAAGTGGTGGGATGACAGCATAAAGGAAATTGTCGGCAAGAAGAAACAAGCCTGGAAATCATATCTCCAAGATCAATCCCGGGAAAACCTCATCGAGTATATGCAAGAGGAGAACATCACCAACTCTAATCGGTAGATGGAATTTGCGTCCTGTCGTCGTCCAGAGCCTTCTCTATGCTGATGACATCGTTCTTCTGGCGGACTCTAAGGAGAAGCTGCAGCAAGCCCTTGTGGAATGGAAAGAGGAGCTCCAGCGTAAGGGAATGGCAATAAATATTGCCAAAAGCAAATTTCTTGTTATATCTAGGAAGGAACAGGAAGATGTGGGTTTGCAATGCTACGGTGAAGTTCTTGAAGTGGTGGACCACTTTCCCTACTTAGGAACCATCATTAGCAGGTCTGGTAAAGTAGACCAAGAAGTAAGTAATAGAATCAATAAAGCGAATCAGATATATTACCAGATCTGTAATAGCATAGTTGGCCACCGAAATGTAGGGAAGGCGACGAAACTACATATATTTAAAGCAATATACCTCCCAACACTTACATATGGGAGTGAAAGTTGGGTCATGGGGATAACAGGAGCTGAAATGAAGTACCTTCGCAGAATGGTCGGTAAAACAAGGAGGGACCGAGTGCGGAATACAAACATAAGGGATCAGCTGCAGGTAACAGAACTGAAGACCTCCATTGAAAAAAGACAGCTCAAATGGTTCGGCCATGTCTGTCGCATGGACGAAGAATGGCTTCCTAGAAAAGTTATGGAAGCCCGCCCGATAGGCAAAAGACCCCGTGGACGCCCGAGAATCCTCTATGAGGATTATGTCCAAAGAATAGGAGGAAAGAGGTGAAACCCTGGCTCAAATGAAGAGGAGTTGTCGGGACCGGGAGGAATGGCTCCATTGGATTGAGGCCCCTCTACGCTGAATGGCACAAAAGAGGTAGCGAAAGAAGAAGACTATATTTTTAATTATATTTGTTGTAAATAATTATAAATTACATTTATGCATCTTAAGTTTTAATGTACTTAAGTATATATTTGAACCATTGAAAGCTACCTGTTACTGAAAACTAAGTTCTTCAGTTAAGTTTGAATCTTTCATCATGTTAAAGGAAACTCCATGAACGAGAGTCAACACTTTTTTTAAGCATTCCATTGAGTTTCTGCTGTCATGGGCTTTGTGTAGTGAATCTAAAAGTTATTTTTGGTGATTTTTCAAAGGCTATATTAAATCGTCTTTTAATATTTTCCTTATTATTTTGTGATTCAGCTTGTTAAGATTATGGTAATCTCTGATAATTTCCTGATTATTATCTGATTCAACTTCTTTAGATTGAAGCCAGGAGGAGTGAGATTTTGATATAGCTTTTTAAACTGTCATTGGCTCCTTTTTGTGGATCGGAATAAATATAAATTTCTTCTATTCTTCTGGAATTTTTTATTTTCCCAGATCTTTGTAACCAAAAGATGAAGCTTAGAAATTCCAGTTTCTCTCTACGATTTTATTACTTCAATCGGACCTCCATTGTTAAATATAAGTTAAAATATTTTTTTGCCGCAAAATTGAATTCAATAGTATGTTTACTTCTCAACAGTTAAAAATATTCCAAAACTTCCACCTTCTCCTGATTCTCAAATCATTTATAATACAGGATTGGCCAGGAAGATTTCCCTGAATTAATGGAGAATCTAGATACGGTGTATCAAATGGAATGTACCAGTTTTATTTATTAATATTCAAATGTAATAATTGTTTAGAATCAAAAATATGAGTAGCACAATCTTATATCTAAAAGTATTCGGAAATTATAAGAATGATATAAGAAATAGAAATCTAACAGTTATTTTGTACGACTCTTTTAAATTATACTATGTTTCTAGTCTTTTTGAACTTTACTTTTGATTTCTCAATATTCAGTATAAATACAAAAGTTAAACAAACAAATTCAAATTAAATATGACTTTTTACCTCCTGTCTTGATGGTTTCCTTACTTTTGGGGTCCCAGGGCATAGCTACACCCAACCCATGTAGAAAGGTATTGATATGGTTATTCTTATAACATAAACTCCAACACTTTCGTATTATGTTTTTAATATAATATTTTATACAGTATATTTTTAAATTATAACTGTATATTAGTTTTTAAAAAGTAATTTAAGAACTTTATTTTGTAACATTATATATATTTTTTGTTTTCTTTTGTTAAGCTTAGAAAAATATTTGAAAAATGATGGTGAGCTTCCAACAGTAAGCTCCAAGAACTATGAATATGATCCCTACATCTCAAAAACATGTAATAAACTTTATGAAAAACTAGAAACGTCCAAAGTATTTAGTTTATTTTGGAAAATGATTAAACCATTTGCTAAGTGAGTAAAGACTTAATTAAATGACAATTATTATTTATTACTTAATTTTTACTTATTAGTAAATTTTATATATCAGAGGGAAAGTAATATTTAGCCCAAATACGACTACTGTTGTAAGAATCATTGAAAGGATTAAGGAAACTATGATGCCACAATTCCCAGAACATAATATTGTATCGTATTTACCCAAATTAGATTTCAGTTTGTACAACAAAGCTAGTGAAAATATAAAATTTTTGAAGGTAAGGTCTGATTGAAATGAATTAATGTCAGAATAATATTTGTGTATCAAATCATCTTACGATAACACATTTCAGAACTTTATTGATAATAATAAAAACGAAGATGTGCTGAAGCAAATGATTAATGACAGATTGAAAGAAATAATATTTAAATCATTCGATCTTCAAAATCAGTGAGAATGTTATACTTATAATTTTTATTGCATACCACAATTTAATTTTCCAATATTAACGTGTGTTTCAAGGTTACGTAAATCATATGAAAAAGTCGAAAAAATTAAAGAAGAAACTTTTCAGGAAAATAGAATTTCTTTAGCTGAAACATTAAAGGTTTATAATTATAACTAATCACTCAATGATTTTTTCTTTGAGGTATTTGAGCAGGATATTAACTATCTGAAATAATTAATATTTAAAGTGTTACAGTTCTATCAAATTTGAAGGTTATCGAACAGAGAAAGAGGCAGAATTGAGAAGCCATTTTCTTTGTGAAACTAATGAATTACTAGCCCAAATCAGCTTCCTAAACTTAAATGGAACCAAATTAAATCCGTTAACAGAATATAAACTCAGGTACTATATTTTTTTTTTCTTTTATAGAAATGATAAATTAAGCTCTATTTTTTTTTTATTCACTCAAATCAGGAATTTGTTTATTTCATTGTTTCGCCCTACTCAGAACCACGAGTCTCGTATCTACTCCTTTCCTCTTCCAAATCTCCTTTATCCTTCGAATGTGAGCCAGTTTTCTCTCCTCTGTCCACTGAGTATCATTAGTTTTCTTACCATGGAAGGATTATTGTTTGAGCAGGAATTACACATTTCTTAAATTTACAAATTTTTAAGTCCATGCTTAAGAGGTATATTAAATTTACTACAAATTCAGTGCTTTTCATGCTATCACTATGTTATTCATAGATTGTGATGAAAAGTATTATTAGTTTTGTTAATTGTTATCTAAGACTGAGTAAGCATGCTAAGATATTTATCTTCTCATTCCCCATTACAGCAATTTTAATTATGAGCTCCTCTCAGTTCAGATGAGCTTGGAGAGTTTATTTTTTGCAATGTAAAGTGGATTTAGCTGCTAAATCCTACTCTAGAAAATAATTAAATTAATTTTTTTGTCTGTAATATTACTCACCATATGTGTTTTTGAAGCTGAAATATTTACAGTAATTGTTAAAATATATATGCAACATTCAAAGTACATATATTGATTGATTTGTAATGTAATATATTTCATTTAAAATTTGCTGCATATTGTACGAAAATATCTAGTGCTATTATTGATATTCAAAGCTTTGCTTTCCAAATATTTTTATAACCTAGCAATTATTTAAATTATTATATAATTTTGAAATGCATATATTTATTCTTGAATTGCATTATATTCAATATTATTATTAAGTTTTTTTATTCAGGATGAACAGTAATAGACTTCCGAGAAGCGGAGATATAAATTTGTATTCATCAAAAGTTGGTGCTAACTTTGATCCGATTGAAGATTTACATTTCATTACTTTTGGTTTTGTTTATATTCAAGATATTGTTGAAAAAAGTATAATTACTGAATTAACCGGAAGAACCGATACGCCCGGTTATATTTTAAAACAGTTTCCATATCCCTGTCACACTGAAGATTGGTAATTGATTTTCTGTAATCGAGTAAGGCAGTGCATATATTTGTTTTATATTTGATGATTACAGGTTTATGTCATCTCTGGCTCATATGTTTCCTTTGTTTATGGTATTATCATGGGTTTATACTTCTTCCATGACAATCAAGAGTATTGTACATGAAAAAGAAGAAAAACTGAAGGAGATAATGCATGTGTTAGGATTAAACAATGCTGTGCATTGGTGTAGTTGGTTCATTGATAGCTTCATACCAATGAGTATTACAGCTTTTTTCTTATCTATACTGTTAGTGGTAGGTGTGATTGCAAATTATCCTATTTTAAAGTATAATAATTGTATCATTAATATTCATATGTTTTTTTTTTTCTGATGGTTTCATTTCCACACCTACATAAGGTGTGTTCCTCGTAATATAAATTAATCCATCTTAAATATATTTGAGACGTTTGGTTTCAAAACTGGTTACATTCAATTTTCAAAAATTTGTCAGTACTGATCAAAAAAGATTTAATTTTAAAAAATAATAAATTTAACAAGTTTTTAAAATTATTTTTTGGTTATTTTGCTAACGTTCTCTTCAAACAATGATTAAAGGCAATTTTTATGATGTTTTCTTGTTTTAAATCTCATTTAAAATAAAAAAATATTTTGGATATATCTTCTTCCTCCTTGTGCCTTTCAGCATGAAGATTATATCTTGATCAGAAAATATCGATATCTGGTTAGTTTATGGTTGATAAAAAATAAATAAATAGATAAAATAGACATTTTTAAAAACAAATCACTTTAATTAATATAATTAAACAATATATGTACATATTTAAGGAAGAAATAGTTGGGGGTGCAGTCAAAGAAAACACCAAAAATAGCATAACTTATTTAATATGTGCCGACGTTTCGGCCTACAATGTAGACCATCTTCAGGGCTAAGAGAGAGAAACAAACAAAAATATATAAAAACGTAGCAGTAACAAGAATATATAAAGTGGTACAGGAGTGAAAATAAAAATAGTGACTAGATATAATGAAATAGTGAATAGATAAAATAGTGAATAGATAAAAATAGTGACTAGATATGATGAAATAGTGAATATATATATGATAAATAAGAAAGAATATAAGACTGGTTACAGAATATAATAAACTTAAAAAAGTGATAGATAAAAATAAAATTGTAGATGATGAAAAGAAATTCTAATGGTGACAGATATAATAATACAAGAACACGAATATAAAATAGAAAAAATACATGTCAAGAAAGGATACAATGTAAACAATAATATAAAGGGAAAGAAAAATGAGGAGGTAAACGGAAAGATACAAAAAGAGAAGATTAAAATATAGAAAAAGGGGTTGAGTATGAAGGATTTAGAAAAAACAGATTAATAATAGAAATGGATAAGATACCAGACATGAGGGGTTACATAGGTAAAGTGTAATAATATAAGCATATATAGAAATAAAAGCTTGATAAATTTCAAAAATAAAAAATTGAAAATAGTGGTATTTATAACTATGAACTATGAAGAATGAAAAGAAAAAGAAAATATAAGTAAGGGAAGTTAATAATTAACTGTATACAGTAGAAAGAAGTGGCAATAATGCAAAATAAGATGTGAATATAACATAAACATGTAGAAAATAGGTAAAGAAATACAGAGGATGAAAAATATGAGGCTAAATAATAATGAACTCTATCCTATTAACATATGATGGATGCCAAAAGAAGGTGTGAGAACAGGTGCGAAGAAAGGTGAATGTGAAAAGGATGGAGATAAGATAAATACTAAGATAAGTACTAACCGAATAGAACACGCACAGCTTGGGGAGCTCAGAATCAAGTGAGAGAAATACGTTACGCCCGGCTGGCGGAAGCAATACAGGCGATCTCTGACGGCCAAAAAAATAATGACAAAGAAGGGGGAAGGAGAAATGCAGATGCAGAGGATATAAGAGACCGTAAATAATGTAAATTGCGTGAAAAATTAAAAATTAAATAAAATTAAAAAGGAGAAATGCAGATGCCTGGATATAAGTGACGGTAAATAATGTAAATTGCGTGAAAAATTAAAAGCCAATGGTCAACATGCAATTAATAAAAGAATGGTATAATAAATTAAGAATGTAAGGTTATTTTAGTAAATTAAAAATTTGGGAGTAGGTTAGGGATAGGTGATGGGAGTTGGTCTTGGCATTAAAGGTAGAGGAATCTAAATTGATGTGAATGGTTTCTGAGAGGATGCGTTTATTATAATTAGGAACGGAGGCTAGGATAGACGTATTTTCGAAGTAAAAAATGTGGTTAAAGGATAGGGCGTGTTCGGAGAGTTTAGAAGCGGTTGGGTTGTGGGAGGAGATGGAGTATTTGTGTTGGGTAATGCGGTCTTTAAGTAGGTTTTTGGTTTCGCCGATGTAGGAAGAGTTGCAATTGGGAGTAGAGCAAGGAATGCGATAGACGACCTGAGAGCGATGTCATTTTCATTAAAAAATATGTGGACGACCTCCTCCTTATCCTAAATCCTAACATCATTCCAGGTTTATTATCATCCTTAAATGCATACCATCCCCGCCTACATTTCACTGTTGAACTTGAACATAGCAAATCACTACCTTTCCTTGACCTCCGTATCATTAGAAATCCCGATCACACCTTATCCACTGATTGGTATACGAAACCCACCTATTCTGGCAGACTCCTCAATTATTACTCCCAACATCCGCACCACCAAATAATCAATGTCGCCAAAAATATCATCCACCGTGGCCTATCCCTCTCCGACGCTTGATTCCATAACACCAACACCCAACGCATCAAAGAAATCCTATTAAAAAACAATTTTCCTCCCTATGTTATCAATAAACTCATCCATCACCATTATAACCCACCCACCCGCACCCGATCTCCACATCCGCCTTCTATCCCTATATACAGATCCTTGCCATATATACCCTCCCTCTCTAATAACATTCAAAAATCCCTACGTTCCGCGATAAGTAGGTTTTTGGTTTCGCCGATGTAGGAAGAGTTACAGTTGGGAGTAGAGCAAGGAATGCGATAGACGATCTGAGAGCGATGTTTTAGAGGAATGGGATCTTTAACTCGGGTATAAATATTGGAGAGTTTGTTGTGGGATTTAAAGGCGATGCGTAAATTGGGGATCACAGAACGTAGGGATTTTTGAATGTTATTAGAGAGGGAGGGTATATATGGCAAGGATCTGTATATAGGGATAGAAGGCGGATGTGGAGATCGGGTGCGGGTGGGTGGGTTATAATGCTGATGGATGAGTTTATTGATAACATAGGGAGGAAAATTGTTTTTTAATAGGATTTCTTTGATGCGTTGGGTGTTGGTGTTATGGAATCAAGCGTCGGAGAGGGATAGGCCACGGTGGATGATATTTTTGGCGACATTGATTATTTGGTGGTGCGGATGTTGGGAGTAATAATTGAGGAGTCTGCCAGAATAGGTGGGTTTCGTATACCAATCAGTGGATAAGGTGTGATCGGGATTTCTAATGATACGGAGGTCAAGGAAAGGTAGTGATTTGTTATGTTCAAGTTCAACAGTGAAATGTAGGCGGGGATGGTATGCATTTAAGGATGATAATAAACCTGGAATGATGTTAGGATTTAGGATAAGGAGGAGGTCGTCCACATATTTTTTAATGAAAATGACATCGCTCTCAGGTCGTCTATCGCATTCCTTGCTCTACTCCCAATTGCAACTCTTCCTACATCGGCGAAACCAAAAACCTACTTAAAGACCGCATTACCCAACACAAATACTCCATCTCCTCCCACAACCCAAACGCTTCTAAACTCTCCGAACACGCCCTATCCTTTAACCACATTTTTTACTTCGAAAATACGTCTATCCTAGCCTCCGTTCCTAATTATAATAAACGCATCCTCTCAGAAACCATTCACATCAATTTAGATTCCTCTACCTTTAATGCCAAGACCAACTCCCATCACCTATCCCTAACCTACTCCCAAATTTTTAATTTACTAAAATAACCTTACATTCTTAATTTATTATACCATTCTTTTATTAATTGCATGTTGACCATTGGCTTTTAATTTTTCACGCAATTTACATTATTTACCGTCACTTATATCCAGGCATCTGCATTTCTCCTTTTTAATTTTATTTAATTTTTAATTTTTCACGCAATTTACATTATTTACGGTCTCTTATATCCTCTGCATCTGCATTTCTCCTTCCCCCTTCTTTGTCATTATTTTTTTGGCCGTCAGAGATCGCCTGTATTGCTTCCGCCAGCCGGGCGTAACGTATTTCTCTCACTTGATTCTGAGCTCCCCAAGCTGTGCGTGTTCTATTCGGTTAGTACTTATCTTAGTATTTATCTTATCTCCATCCTTTTCACATTCACCTTTCTTCGCACCTGTTCTCACACCTTCTTTTGGCATCCGTCATATGTTAATAGGATAGAGTTCATTATTATTTAGCCTCATATTTTTCATCCTCTGTATTTCTTTACCTATTTTCTACATGTTTATGTTATATTCACATCTTATTTTGCATTATTGCCACTTCTTTCTACTGTATACAGTTAATTATTAACTTCCCTTACTTATATTTTCTTTTTCTTTTCATTCTTCATAGTTCATAGTTATAAATACCACTATTTTCAATTTTTTATTTTTGAAATTTATCAAGCTTTTATTTCTATATATGCTTATATTATTACACTTTACCTATGTAACCCCTCATGTCTGGTATCTTATCCATTTCTATTATTAATCTGTTTTTTCTAAATCCTTCATACTCAACCCCTTTTTCTATATTTTAATCTTCTCTTTTTGTATCTTTCCGTTTACCTCCTCATTTTTCTTTCCCTTTATATTATTGTTTACATTGTATCCTTTCTTGACATGTATTTTTTCTATTTTATATTCGTATTCTTGTATTATTATATCTGTCACCATTAGAATTTCATCATCTACAATTTTATTTTTATCTATCACTTTTTTAAGTTTATTATATTCTGTAACCAGTCTTATATTCTTTCTTATTTATCATATATATATTCACTATTTCATCATATCTAGTCACTATTTTTATCTATTCACTATTTTATCTATTCACTATTTCATTATATCTAGTCACTATTTTTATTTTCACTCCTGTACCACTTTATATATTCTTGTTACTGCTATGTTTTTATATATTTTTGTTTGTTTCTCTCTCTTAGCCCTGAAGATGGCCTACATTGTAGGCCGAAACGTCGGCACATAATAAATAAGTTATGCTTATTTTGGTGTTTTCTTTGACTGCACCCCCAACTATTTCTTCCTTAAATTAGAAGATACAGTCGACCAATTCTTCTCTAACATAAATATATGTACATAGTTTTTGAGGGAGCGGAGAGGCTCAGTGCTAGAGCACTGAATTGCCATGCCGGAAATCCTGGTTAAAATCCCACTGCAAGGCAGTACTTTTATTTAGTCTTTTTGCAGCCGGAGATGGATCATATAGGATCCAGGACCCTCCTTTTATAGGAGCTTCTATAAAATATTATAAAAATAGCGTGCCCAAAATAAGGGGGGAAAATCTGGCGGTTGATCATGAACTAGGACAAGTCACCTCCTTGCAGAACCATTGTCCATAAAACAGTATAGTCTCTACCTTGTACTGAACCAGACCCTTCACAGGTTATAGTGGTACAGGGTTTTTTTTTTTATTTTTCATACACCAAAAATTTTCATTTGATATAATGGATGTAACCCCTTTTGAAATATAATCTTTTGGTATTGATTTTTGAAGGATCTAGAGGTTTTGAAACAAACACATCTATAAGCATTAAGAACTTATAAAAAAAAAAAATTTTGGAAAATAAATGGATGAACCTCACTTTGAAACCGAACACCTCATTTTCAAGTTATTTTTGTTTTATTTTTTTCAGAATGGGAGAATATTAGCCAATGCTGACATGACTTTAGTATTGACATTTTTATTGTTTTACACTTTTGCTATTATATCCCAATGCTTTCTTTTATCAGTATTTTTTTCAAAAGCGAATGTAGCAGCAACATGTGGTGGTATTATCTTCTTTGTTACTTATTTACCATTTCCATTTATTGAATATTGGGATTATCATCTTCCCGGATTAATAAAGATCTTTGCAGTAAGTATTAAATACCTTATTTTTTTTTTTTTTTTCAAATGCTATATAATTGACAATTTGTTTTCTTCATTCCAGTGTTTGTCTTCGAATGTCGCGCTTGGGCTCGGTTCGAAAATCTTAGCGATTCACGAACTGGAAGGTATAGGATCCACTTGGGCTAACTGGACTCAAAGTCCTCTTTTGGAAAAACGAATAACTTTAGCTCTTCTCATGATTATTCTTTTAATAGATTCTGTCCTTTATCTTTTACTTGCATTATACATTGAACGAGTATTTCCAGGTATAATTGAATTGTATCTTTTAGTTTTAAATAATATTTTAATAATAATAATATAATATTTTAACATTAGCTACTGCGTTATTATAACTATATAATAATAATAGTTGGATAATGATAATTTATCCTGTGGCGACCTGTGGTCTAGTGGTTAGCGTAACAAACTACTAAGCCCAAGATTGCGGATTCGTAGCGCGGCAGGTGGCCCTAGGATTTTTTAAAGGAAGTAAAAAATCCTTAGTTACACCGTTCTTCAGAAGGGACGTTAAATGGGGGTCCTGAGCCTGTACGATGTCAGCTACTCGTTAAAAATCCCTATCCTAATTAAACCTGGATAACAAAATTTAGAGCTCTCACTGAAGCATCGTCTGATTAGCCATAGCAGCATAAAGTGATGTTAAATGAACAAACCCTAAACCCTGATAATTTATCCTACATTTAAAGTCTGGTTCTAGCAATCATTCTGTATAACCGTTCTGTGTTTTTCTGGTATTGACTGCTCTTTTATTTTTTGCATGATTAATCAATTGCTAATCTTGGTAAAATGATAGAATTTGTTTTGTTATTTTCTTATTATAGCAGTTCAGTGAATAGTAAATAGAGGGCTTGAATTATATTAATAAAGGAGGTATTCATGTATCTTTGGATATTACGCTGCTCTTTTCCTTAATGCATAACTGTTACTGGTACTTCTACTTGTTATAACTGTTAGAATAGAATAGAATAGAAAATAAACTTTATTCTGGGACCAAGTCCCTTTAGAATAACAATAATGAACAAATAAAAAAAAAACATAAAATTCATCTGGCCAGAAGGCTACATAATAACACAAATCATGAAATAATCAAGTGTGAACAAAACATTGTAAAAATAGAAATAGATAAGAAAATAAATAAATAAAATACAAAGAACTTGACTGCTTTTTAACTAATTGTAGAAAATAAATATATTTATATTAACAAAATAATGATTAATAATATTAATACAGTAGTTGATGACGAAATTGCTAACTAAAATAATTGATTAGCCTAGTATGCGATAATATATTTAAAAAGTCGGTATCATCATTGTTATTGGAAAAATAATCAAAACAAAGGGTAGCGGGATCGAGTTTACAATACTGATATATTCAAGCAGACATTTGACCTGCTTGGAGAGCGACTTTTTGAGATGCCAAGAGATGATGGAAAAGCAGGGATTTAAATGAAGCTAGTGAAGAGGAATGGCGAATGAAAGGAGGGATTGAATTCCACACAGTGGTGGAGCGGGCAAGGAAGGAGCGCTCGAATGCCCTAGTTCTGTGGGAAGGAATGTAGAAATCGGAAAGGCGAGATCTTGTTTTGTGCTGCTGGACAGAGGATTTGAATGGGAGGAGACTATAGATATATGAAGGGTGTTGCGAGTTGATGGATTGGTATAGAAAAACGCTAAGGAAATATTGTCTACGGATGGGAGGGAAGAGCCACTTTAACTCATCATAGTGATGTGACACCCGGGATCGCCTCGGAGTACCAAGGACAAATCTTAAAGCGCAGTTCATTATTCTTTTTAAGCGGCTCTCAAGCATTTTCGAGAGGCCCCCGTATACCACACTACAGTAGTCGAAGTGGGGGAAGATGAGGGATGATACGAGCAGCTTCCGAGTAGGTTGTGTAAGGAGATGCCGAGAACGATGGAATAATTTTAGGGAACTAATTATTCGTCGGAATATTTGGGTGACATGTGGTTTCCAGGAAAGGTTTTGGTCAATGGTAATGCCTAGGTTTTTAACGGAGGAGCTGAAACTGATGGGGTGGTCGTTTAGGATTAATGTTGGAAGGGTGGGGATAGTTGCAAGGAGGGAGTTGGAACCTAGAACAATTGCCTGGGTTTTCAATGCGTTCAATTCCAGTTTGTTCAGCTTTTCCCAGGCACTGATTCTATCTAGGTCTTGCTGAATACTGGCGAACGCATATGAAAGCTCAGATGGAGGAAAGGATAAATAGATTTGGAAGTCATCAGCATATAGATGGTAGGAACAGTGGTGAACAGATTTAGGAAGATCATTGATGTAACAGTTGAAAAGGAGAGGAGAGATGCTTGAGCCCTGAGCCACACCTGAGGATAGAGTACGGAAACAGGAAAGGGGTTGGTTGGGCATAGAGACCGCTTGGGACCTATCAGAGAGGAAGGATTGGAACCATAGAATAGAGCTGTAGGAAAAAGACAATGACTTTAGTTTGGAGAAAATGATAGAATGGTCCAAGGAATCGAAAGCTTTAGAAAAGTCTAGGAGGATTAGCACGGTTAGTTGTCTGTTGTCCATGGCTTTATATATGTCATTGGTGATTTTGGTAAGGGCAGATTGAGTGGAAAAACCTGGGTGAAAGCCTGATTGAAGCGGAACGAGGAGTTTGGACTGTTCGAGAAAATTTGATATTTGAGACTGGACTATTTTTTCGAGAGGTTTGGATAGGTTGGAAAGTATGGAGATAGGCCGGTAGTCCTTAGGAGATAATGGGGTTGGGTTTTTTTTATAGGATGGACTAGGGATTTTTTCCAGGAAGTCGGGAATACTGCTTTTTGTAGTGAGAAGTTATAAATGAAAAGTAGGACAGGTAGGATATCGATGAGGCATAGTTTGAGTAGTTTGACGGGTATCTCGTCTAATCCGGTAGAACTGGAGCGGGATTTAAGAACGGAGGAAATAATTTCTGTAGGTGATATGTCTAAGAAATAGAAATTGTCGGGGTTGAAAGATGGCGTTGATGAAAAGACGGAGGAGGAGGATTTTGATGTGTTAATTGAGACAGACAAAAAATATGAGTTCATTTCGTCGGGAGAAGCAGGGAAGGCTCTGGAGGATGTTGGATTGCAGAGGGCGAGCTTTCGTAGGAGTTGCCATTTAGATTTAGGATCGGGAGCAGTGGAAAGGGCTTCGTGGAAGTATTTGGATTTTGTTTGTCTGATTGTAGATTGTGTCAAATTGCGAAGAGCCCTGAACGCTTGGTAGTCATCGGTAAGCCTAGTGCGTCTAAAGTGTCTACGAGCAGCATCACGTTTCCTTTGCAGGTCTTTAATTTTTTGTCACATCCAAGGAGCAGGATGGTGGCGGAAGGTTAAGGATTTGAGAGGGGCGTGGGTATCCAGGATGCTTTTAAGATTGGCAGTGAGTATGTCGACCATTGAATCGACGGTGGTACAGGAATAAATTTGGTTCCAATTCAGGGTTTCGAGGGAAGGAGATATAATTTCAGAAGTGAGTCCATCTAGGTTGCGAAATGTTATAGTGTTCGGTAGGATTTCTGGGGTTTGGATATTATATGAGATTTGGATTAAATCGTGAGAGGACAGAAAAGGGACAGGTAATTGTGAGGAAGAAAGGAGTCTCTGGGATGAGTCAATGATGAACAGGTCTAACCAGGTGTCAGATCGGAGAGTGTGATGGGTAGGAGAGAAAGACAATGGAGAGGTGCAGAGAGTAAAAAAGGTTTTCAAGATACATTTTATCATTTGATTGGACCAGAAGATTGGTATTAAAGTCACCCATTTTATCATTTGATTGGACCAGAAGATTGGTATTAAAGTCACCGGAGATTATTATGTGGTCGTAGAGAGGAACATGGTTGTAAATGACCGACTCAAAGATAGGATCAAAAGGGACCAAAGGAGGGCAATACACTACAACATATAGGAGAGGATTGGGTTTGTATGAAATTTCGACACCAAGGAATTCTATGTGAGGGAAATTGGACACTGGTGAAGAAAACAGGATGCATGATTTTAGGGAATTATGGACGTAAAGACCTACACCTCCTCCAGTCCGGTCAACTCGGTCGTGGCGGAGGAAGGAATAGTCAGGTAAGGAAACAGTGGAGGACGGGATATAGGGTTTTAGCCATGTTTCTGAGATTCCAATGGTGTGGAAAAAATTTTGGGTAAAATATTGCTGAAATTCGTCAAAGTGAGCGGGCAAGGATTGGGAGTTAATGTGACAGGAGGTTAGGACATTAGACATGGTGGGGAAGCAGAAGAGAAGCTCTCAGTATTTGAGGAGAGGAAGCTATGAGGAGTGAATTTTATTGGCAGAGCTAATTGAAGAGATTGAAAATGCGGAGAGAAGATTATCCGAGGCGAGTTATTACTAAAATCCGCTATAAATCTTGATGCTAATGAAGGTATATTGAAATTAAAGAATAGTGAAAGGAAAAATGCTACATAGATAAAAAAATAAATTAAACAACAGACAACAAAAAAAAGATATAAGATAAAAGAAAGAATGAAAATTAGTTTTATGTGAGGAAAAAAAGTTAATTTCGCAATATAATACTTTGGAAAAAATAAAATTTTTATAGAACATTTGAGTTTGTGGGGGTAATTCAAGATGAACCCGTGAGCGCCGTTTTCTACTCAGAATATCCTTAATAAATCCTTGTATATCAAAGATTGCCTGCCAGAAATCAAAAATCACCTCTCTTGTAATTTTATAATTATTTACAGACGATAAATTCTGTAATGCTGCAAAGTCCAAAATCGACTTGCTGATTATATTAAAGTCTGCTGCCAGCAAAGTTATGTTTGCTTGAGCATCAGTTGTGGAAACTTGAAACAATGGGTTATACCCTCCATAAAAAAATGGCATTCTTTTAATGAAGGATACAATTTGTATGGGGGTGCAGTCATTAATAACACTAAATAAGGTTAACTTTTTTTATCATAAGTGCCGACGTTTCGGCCTACAGTGTAGGTCATCTCTTTTCAGGGCATTCTTTTAAACTCAGTCAGCAAACAGCTAAGCATTCCTTCATGGCCATGTAATTTTATGTAATCGAAGTTATGTTGTTAAAATTATTATTTTATCAAAACTGTATATAAATAATATTTCGTTCAATTGTTTAATTTGGTTGAAAATTTTAAATTCTTTATAAGAAACTTGATAAAAATTTTGAATAATCATATCTAAAAACATAAATTTATATGTTATACTTCTATTAATTTACAGGTAACATTGGGTTGCCAAAACCGTGGTACTTTCCTTTCGTCAAAAACTATTGGATAAGAAGGAGTGTACTAAGAGTAGACTACAAGACAGGTAAAAAAAATTAATTAATATTTGTGTTATTTCCATTTGGCCATAGGATACGGGCCCTCCATCGCTGGGCTAATATCCCGCATGGCAGAAAATCTATTCAAAGAACCAAAATAACCTACAGGCCCCTCAACGCTAGAAATGGCATAAGAGGAAGTAAAAAGAAAATCTGTCAAAATTCTTACAATAAAACATATATTTTGCTTTATAGAGTCTGAATGTATATTTTTTTATAATTTATTATTTTTTAAATATGTATATATTTTTTTCAAATGAATAATGTTATCATTTAAATTTACATAACGATATTTTATAACGCAGAAGAGCGAGAAGTAAATTATACAAATGAACCAGAGCCAAAAGATCAGAGGAAAGGTGTTGAAATCATAAATCTATCAAAAACATACAGGAGTGGAAAACAGGCTGTTTCGAATCTCAACATTAATTTCTATGAAAATCAAATTACAGCATTTTTAGGAAGAAATGGTGCGGGAAAAACAACAACCATGTAATTGAAAGTAACTGGAATATTTTATAATTAATTCTGAATGATAAAAATAATATTAATAATATTTTTAGTATAAACTTCTTCTTTTTATTATTCTGTTCTCTCTCCTACCGCTGTGTAGAGATTTTGCATAAGGGACACCACCTGTCTCTGTCAAGGGCTGCTCTTCTGGCTTCCGCCAATACAATCCCTTTTTCTTTCTGAATATTTCGGAGATTATTCTCCCAAGTCACTCTCGGCCTTCCCCTGGGTCAATAATTTAATAATATAATATTTTTAATTTTTATAGTACTATAAATTATAATAGTAACACTATCATTTGTAATAAAAATATAATATTTTTATTTATATAATAAAATATTAATATTTTTGTAACTGAATAAAACAAAAAAAAATCTCAATGAATGTGTTGTATTTATTTTCATACAACAGGAATATTTTTTTAAATTATTTAAAAAATCTGATTAAACTGAGGTGGATAGGATTTTATTTCGGAAAGGGCTGATAATTTCAAAATTTTAAAATAATTTTTGCAGTATTTTTATTTATAAAGAGCTAATTATTTTATAATGTTTTTATAGCAAAACCAGTTTTACTATTCCAATGTGCAATGTAAACTGAAGGGTTAGTCTTGAGCTTTCCTCGGCCATCTCTCTTTTAAATATTACAATAAAAACACAATTCTTTAAGGGTTAGTTTAACTAAAGTAAAATGTTGCAAGGATATAATTATTTATCATGTAAATAAAATATAATTTTAATTTTTAATGAACAATTTATACTACTTTTTTTAATGACTAGCCACCATTTATTTTCAGATCTATCCTCATGGGTCTTTTCCCTCCCTCTGATGGCACTGCTTTGATTTATGGGCACGATATTCGTCATGAAATGAGTAGAATAAGAAGAAGTCTTGGAGTGTGCCCCCAGCATAACATTTTATTTAAAAAGTATTATTACAAATTACTTTTTATTCAAGATATCAATTACTTTAATTCCATTTATTATATTTAATTTTTTTTCCTGTTTTTGTTTCCTTGTTTGTTTTCCTTAAATAATCCAAGTAAACTACGTAGTTCAAAATCTCAATATAAAGATATTTCTTATTGCATGTTCCAGTCAATGTTGTTAAGTTTCATTAACTTTTTATTTGCATCAGACAAATTAATTCATTTTAATGCATTTGAGAGAATTAGAAAATTTTAATATCATTAAATTTAGAATTACAGTATTATTATAATAACGATTACAAATTGATCCTTTCTTTTAAAACTTAATTTGAAGTATATTTTAATCATTCGTAATTCAAGAATTTTCATAACATATAAGTTTTGTTTATTAATACATAGTGTTAAATAAACAAATTAATGAGACAAAACAAAAAAAAAAAGTTGCAGTAATAAATCTCATTAATTATTAACCTATTTTAAGTTAGCTATTAGATTTTTGTCATATTTGTTGTTTCCTATTAATAAGGATGCCAAGTTCATTGTTTTTTTATTTGTATGTTTTAGTTTTACAGTAGAAGAACATTTATGGTTTTTTGGAAGACTTAAAGGCCATGATCCTGGTAAAGTCCAAGTCGAAATCCAACAAATTCTTACAGACCTTAATCTTTTTGAAAAAAAAAACTCTCTTGCCATATATCTGTCTGGTGGGTTGAAAAGAAAATTGAGTATTGCTATTGCATTCATTGGTGGTTCACGGTAATATCAATATTTTTCAGGATAAAAACTTATTTTTAGTTTTAATTTGAATTATTTTATCTTTAGCTCTTCTCATTTGGGACAAATTGTTGATTAGGATCAGATTTCATCCTACATCTCCGTGTTCTCACAATTTCCCTGACCGGGAAGCGAACCAGGATGGCCGAGATGGTTAAGGCACCACCACGGAGAGGTGGGAGACCCGGGTTCGAGTCCCGGTCCCGGTCATATTTTTTCTTTTCAAATAAAATATTTAAAAAATTATATCATATAACAATAAAATAAATTATAACATATTATATATAATTTGTTTTCAGCATGAGCAAAAATTTCTTCTTTTACATTATTAAAATAATTTTATATATTACTTTTTCATTTTTTTTTTACTATTAACAACTAGTGGCAGTAATTTTTTTTTTCAATTAAACTAAAATAAAGTTACTTCAGAGTATTTGTTGAGAATACGTCGACTGTGGTTGACAAAAATATCACAGAATTGAATAATTCTTTTCTTTGTCTGAAAATATTTTAGTTCTTCCTTTTTAATGAATGGAGGCTGCTTTTAAGAAGGTGCTATTCTCCTATTTTCACAGTTCCAAATAACAATTTTTATTATTGAGATGTTAGGAATTGAAATCTGTGCATCTTCAGATAATGACACTTTAATTTATTTTAGAACAGTTATACTTGATGAGCCTACAGCTGGTGTTGATCCTTATTCAAGGATCGGAATATGGAATCTACTTCAAAAGTACCGTAAAGGTAATTTTTTTAATCAAGTTTCTTAGCTAATTAGTTTCACATTTTTATTATTTTTTCTATTTATGTTAAAGAGAGTATAGTGGCACTTCTTGGGTGAGGAGCTGGAAATCTTAGATTTTTGTGAAAATACATTTTTTTAGTAAAAAATAACTTATATATTATAATTGGGAGTGCAGTCGATCAAAACACCTAAATAAGTGTAACTTATTTATTATGTGCCGACGTTTTGGCCTACAATGTAGGCCATCTTCAGGGCTAAGAGAGAGAAACAAACAGAAATATATAAAAACGTTGCAGTAACAAGAATATATAAAGTGGTACAAGAGTGGAAATTATAAACGTCGGCACTTAATAAATAAGTTACACTTATTTAGGTGTTTTGATTGACTGCACCCCCAACTATTTCTTCCTTACATTAGAAGATACAGTCGACCAATTCTTCTCTAACTTATATATTACTTTGAAAAGAATCTTTTACAGTGAAGTATTGGCCTAAGAAAGTTCAGATATAAATTTTTAAAAAGGAACAATTTTCTACTTTCTTTATTTACCATAGTTGCCCTGGATAAAAATTTAATTATTTTTTGGGATTTTACATAGCATAAGTTATATTATTGACTTTATTTGGTATTTATAATATAATAAATATTAATAGTAACTAACATAATTTATTGATTTAGGAAGAACAATAATTATGACAACACACATTATGTCAGAAGCTGAATTGTTGGGTGATAGGGTGGCAATATTCACTAATGGTCACCTCCTTTGTTATGGGTCACCAACTTTTTTGAAAGCTAGATTTGGCAGTGGATATGTTTTGACAATCGACTACAAATCTGAGGTATTTTCAAACACTATTAACATTTTAACATGAATCTATTTCAGAATATAATTTTAGTTTATGATAATGTTTGTTTTGTTTATTAGAAACAGAATGAAGAATTCGAAGATAAGATGGCTACCAGTAAGATTATTTTAGAAACATGAATGTGAAATGATGAATATCTATTATTCTCTATATCTGAATAGAGAATAATCCCTTTGCTTAATTTTTTCAGATTTGATCTCATAGATCTGTGTCTTTCTTTTATTATTATTAAAAATTATTATTATTTTTGTTTTGCAGAAATTACAAAGGGAGTTAAAAGTTATGTTCCAATGGCTGAAGTATCAGAAAAATTTGGGACAGAAATCAAATATAACTTGCCTAAATTGGGAGATAATGTTCAAAAATATCAAAAACTTTTTCAGTATTTAGAAGAAAACAGAGCCAGTTTAGAAATAAATTCATTTGGTATTTCGGACACAACATTAGAGGAGGTATTTTTATATACTTATACTTCCTTAGTCAACTTTTTTTTTCTGAATCGGATACTTAATAACTACTTTTTATTGTGTATAATGAGATTGTCTTGGTCTTCATTAACATTAGTATTTTGACTGTTTATACAATAATAATTATTATTGTTAATTTTTCAACATTTAAAAAATAGTTTTATGTAGTAGTATTTAGTTTTATATTCAGTCTACACTGACTTAACTTGACTAACAATGTTTTTATCATTATTAAATTGTTAATTAACAATATTTTTCCATTAAAGAGTTGATTTATTTTACTTAAATATTTATATAATCTTATTTAAACACTCAATACTTCATTTATATAAAATTTCAGGTTTTCTTGAAGGTTGTAGATGAAGATGATAATGTGGGTGAGAAATTACAAGATATTAAAGAGTTTGAGGGAGAAGATAAAGGTAATTATGTAAAAACCAGATTATAGAAATAATTGGTACGGACATTAATTTTTTGTGCTTTATGTATGCCACATAACATTGGTTTTATATTTTTTAATAATAAACCATTGTAAGCAACATAGAAAATATAACCTAGCTCAATATTTCATGATAAGTAGAATATAAAATAAAAAATTATCCATCATCCACCCTATTTTAAAAGTCTTTCTTAAAATCTCATTCCAATTTGGGTTCTAAGTCAATCAGTTGACCAGTTTGTTAGTAATGGGTAATACATGGGCATGCTAATGCATAAGGCTCTTATGCACCTTTTAAGAGTTTTTGAAGATAATATTTCAATATGGTACTTTTTTGTAGAGTTTATCAAAAGTGAAACTGTACTTAGAAAAAAAAGGGTGGATTACTTTAGACATTTCAAAGCATTACATACAAAAAGAGTGCGGCATAGCAGAAGAAACATCATTCCACTAGGTTTACAGGTACTATCATTCATGTATAATTAAGCTTTTTCAATCCCATTTTATTTCTTATTGCTTCTTGCACACATCAGTTAGCATATAATTCTTCAAGCACTTTTATTGCTTTTTAATTTGTTCATCAACGGAAAATTTAGTTAGGTATATATATATATATATATATATATATATATATATATATATATATATATATACATATATATAATTTACCTGCAGTAGCCCTTGAACGTTCCATGTTCCAATCATCTAATGTTTAGTCAATTCCATTACCCAGGCTTTGTAGAATTTTGTTGGCATTATTATGCATTATACAGGATGGATCACCAGCCCTTAAGTAGCCTCTTAAGATTAAAAAAAAACCTGTACCACTACAACCCATGAAGGGTCTGGGGTTTAGTACATGGTAGAGACTGTACTGTTTCATGGACAACGGTCCTGCAAGGAGGTGACTTGTCCTAGGTCACTCTCAACCGCCAGATTTTTCCCCCTTATTTTGGGTACCCTATTTTTATACTATTTTCTAGAGGCTGGGTGGGCCCCAGGAGGGTCCTAGATCCTATATGATCCATCTCCCACTGCAAACAGACTAAATAAAAGTCATGGCCTCCAGCGGGATTTGAACCAGGATTTCCGGCATGGCAGCTCAGTGCTCTGCCACTGAGTCACTCCACTCCCAGTCTCTTAAGATAAGCAGAAGCTAATTCAGGATTATTCTTCCTCAATCCTGGAGGAAATGTGTAAAACATGAACTTTTAAAAAACGACAGGAGAGGTAGCTATGTAAATTAACCCTTGAGAGAGGAAAATTATTAGAAAAACATATGGATCAACCAAAGTCGAAAATACATAAAAAATAAATGTAATCAGGGAACTTAAAGACCCTGATTTAGTTTCATGTATCAAAAATAAGAGAATAAGATGGTTGGCACAGGTTCTTTGAATGAATCAGGAATAACCAATGGAAGGATACCAGGACGATAGAAGAAGATGAGGTAGACCTAGGCCTAGGTGGTGGAAGATGTCAAGGAGACCCACAACTTGTGGGAGTAATAAGATGGAGAATATCTGCAGAGAATTGCTTTGTGTAGAGGAGAATTATTGAGGGGGCCTGGGACCTTCAGTTTCATAAATAAATACAGATCATTTCCTCTCCCATAGTAATAATATATTTATGGTCTTAACTATAAATGAACTTTGTTTGTTTGTTGTTTGTTCATTTAACGTCACTTTATGCTGCTATGGCTAATTGGACGATGCTACACTGGGAGCTCTAAATTTTGCATCCAGGTTTAATTAGGATAGGGATTTTTAACGAGTACCTGACATCGTACAGGCTCGGGATCCGCGTTTAACGTCCCTTCCGGAGGACGGCATAAATAAGTATTTTTTACTCCCTTTAAAAAATCCTAGAGCCACTGAAATGAACTTTAAGAACAATTTTATTTATTAAGTTTGATATTCTCATGAATTATATAGTAATGTAGTAATTTCACATATTTTTAGCTGTTATTACCAGTCTTCTTTGTTTGCTTGTGTATGTGGATAACTTACAAGTTGCCTCCTTTGGAACAACCAAGAGAAATTCATGCCGATCATTCAATTTGTTCTGAATGTCTTGCTGGTTTCATGAACATTGAGAATAATTCTGGAATCTGGACTGACAAATACGTTAAAGAATTTTTAAAACCTGCTGGGTTAGGATCTAAGTGTGTTTGGAAAAATCAAACAAAGTTAGTAAAGTATATTTACATGCATTGCATGTCAAATAGATAAAGATTGTATTACCATTGAGATAAATTTAAATTATTTTTTCATAATTTTTATAAGCATTTAATATATTTTCTTCTAATAGTGATGAAGAAAGTTTAAATTAAGCATCATTTTAAATTGTTAATTTAGCAATGATTAGGTAAATAGCTAAAGTGTAACTGAAAAAAAATAAGGGTAGCCAGGACCTTAACTGTGAAATTGCATCATATTTAACTTGAAAGATAAATATAATAAATTATAAAAACATATATAATAATTTAAACCAAATTACCACAAATTAACAAGCTAGACTCTGTCTTAAACATCACTTATCTATATTTAAATGTTAAAATTTCCTGACTGTTTATAAAACCACTATTTGCCTAATCTAAGTTCTAGTTTTATCTAATATCAAAATGATTGTTATTTGATGATCACTATTTCGAGATAATTACTTCTTCTTCACTTCTCTCTACTTCTTGCATAGGTATCAGAGATCATTTGCTGAAGATCATGTCCTACTCTATTCTTCTATCGGCCTCTGTATTCTGATTATCTTATAATATTTTTTCTGCTTACTTTATCCAAATTTATTGATTTTTATTTTCTAATATTGAAGGATTTTTACAGTTTCCCTGGTAACTGCAGGCAACCAATTTACAGGAATGGAAGTCAGATGATTGAAAATGTAGAAGAGTGCTACTGTTCAAATCAAGGATTTTATATCTGTCCACCCTGCCATAAGTATCCTATCTTGGATGCAATTAAGGTATATACTATATTTTCATTCAATTTGATAGTGATCGCACTTGTTTTCAACAATGGTTTAATTTTAAACATTTTCAGGTATCTACCGGCAATAAAATGATTAATATTTCTGGAAAAAACACTTCTCAGTGGATAATGGATACATGGCATTGTTATGAAGGAATCAGGTTTATCAAAGCAATTATTTGCATTTTATAAATTAATTTATTTCTGCTACTTAATAATGTTATTTAATATATTTTGACTTGTGCCACAATTAAAAAAAAATTATTATATTTAATTTACATAGTTATATAAAATCAGTTTCTTTACATCCTTATTATAAAATTCTTGATAAATTTAAGAATTGCTATACTATCATAAGGACAATCCCTTACCAATTATTTATTTGTACATTTATTACGAGGGTGGTCTGAAAAGTTTCCGCCGAACATCGCCAAAGTTCACCAAATGGTGCTAGACGACCACCGAATTAAATTTAGAGAGATAGCAGAGGTTGAACATGTCAAAACAACATGTTTTGTTACATATTAAGTCAGCATTTGGATATGAATGAGCTGTCATGAGAAAGTTGGGTACCGCCTTTGCTCACATTAGACCAAAATTGTGCAGTTTAGACACAATAAATCCAAGTTTTGCCGCTGATTAATTACTGTAGAGGAAACTTGGATACACCATTATAGGCCTGAAACAAAAATACAGTCCAAGCAGTGGACTGCAAAGGGGTAACCGGCTCTAAAAAAAGCAAAAACTGTTTTCTCAGCTGGGAAAGTGATGGGGATTGTTTTTTGGGATAGTTATGGAGTTATTTTAATCGATTATCTTCAAGAAGGAAAACCCATTACAGGAGCATCTACGCATCATTACTTTACAAGCTGAAGACAGAACTTGTAGAAAAACAGTCCAGTCATATTTGCAGAAAAAGAAAATCCTGTTTCACCAAGACAACACACCGTCTCACATCTCAGCGGTTGCCATGGCGAAAATCGGTGCATTACGGTTTGAACTGCTTGACCATCCGGCTTACTCACCAGATCTAGCCCCAAGCGACTTCTTTTTGTTCTCTCATAAAAATACGAGTTCTCTGCTAAAAATAGCACTCGGAGGACCGAGATTATCGTCAAATGAAGAGGCAATCACCTTCGTGAACAATTATTTTGAAGAGAAAAACGCTGAGTACTTTTTGGATGGGTTACAGAGATGGAAGCTTCGCTGGAGAAGTGTTTAGAGCTACAAGGAGACTATGTTGAAAAATTACAGAAAAAATGTCTTGTATTTTTGTTAGGTCGGAAACTTTTCTGACCACCCTCGTATATGAATTAAAATTATTTGGCTTACTTTATTTAATCAATGTTTTAGGCGAGGTGGCTATACATTTGGAATTGACATTCCAAGAAAAGAATTTAAATCATTGAGGAAAAAAAATCAACACTCAGTTGAAGAAATCGGGGACAAAAATAATAACTACTCCCGGAATGATAACATTAAGGTAAATGCAAACCATCAATGCTTTTAAATGTTGGATGGTTCAACATCTCGTGTAACAAAACTTTTTAAATTTTATTGCAGATATGGTTTGATAGTAGATGGAAAATGTCGCCTGCTGTATATTTAAATAATATTAATAATGTGATCCTCAGAGCTTCTCTTCCTTCAAATGTTTCAAACTATTATGGAATCAAACTTTACATTCACCCAATGAATTATACCCGAAGGCAGTATGAATATGAATATAGGTGAAATTAATTTGTATTTATCCTGTATTCTAGTCTAGTTATTAGTTTGTTTAATAAAATATCAGCATACAACACATAATGTTTGTTCTCTAACTGTTTTGTTAATCGCCTGGATATAGATAAAGGAACTAAATAGATGTAAAATTTTAGTATTATGTTTAAATCTAAACAATGAGAAATTGAGGCACTTGGTAGTGTTTTTTTGTGAACTGAAGTTAGGAACACCGGGTTTCTAAAAACTGATTTTGTAGGTTATTAAAGAAATGATTTTTTTTTTTTAATAAATTTATAAAAAAAAAAAAAACTTTTTCTGTATAGTTTTTACTTTCTGAGCACCTGGCTTCGGTCTCTAGATATTCTAAGGCTATTGCACTTAAACCAGGAACTCTTCCGATGACTAATTGACAAACTAGGGAGGAGATCCACCTCAATTTTAATAGCTCAATGAAAATATAGTTTGGAGACATGAAGCGGTCATTAAGAAAATAAAAACTAATAAACATGTACATATATTATTTATTAATTTATTTTTCAAACTCTTATTTTTTTATTTATTTAATTCCAGATACAAGGCTGCTTCAGCACTTCTTCATTCTATCGCTCTAATATTTGCCCTCAGTTTCATTCCTGCATCTTTCGTTTTATATTTGATAGAGGAAAGAGTTTCAAATTCAAAACACTTGCAATTCATGTCTGGTGTAAATTGGATTTTGTATTGGGTCGAAGCTTTAACATGGGATATGGTATTTATTTTGAATTATTGTATTTAATTATGTAATTGCTCTACAGTTTTTTTTTTTTACTTTATACAGCTGTAAAAAGTTAATTGTTACATCAACTTACCGGTTTCTTTAGATATTTGCTTTAATGAATCCAGTTTTATTCTCAATGTTGTATTTTAAAATAATTTGAGCCTGTTTATTTTTAATTATAGGTCTGCTACGTTCTTTCAATTGTCCTTTGTATTTTATGTTTGATGATATTTAAAGCTGATGCGTATACTAACCCTAAGAGCCTACCAGGTTTAGTATTGCTCCTTATATTGTATGGGTAAGTATTATTTTTTAATGTTTCATTGTTAGGAAGCAAAAGGGTCCTAAAATGATTTGTCAAAATTTTATATTTTATTGAAAATTTTATGCCAAATGAAATCTTTTTTTTTTTTTTTAATGGGATTGAAATCTTATGAAATG
Source organism: Arma custos (assembly GCA_037127475.1). Lineage (NCBI taxonomy): Eukaryota > Metazoa > Arthropoda > Insecta > Hemiptera > Pentatomidae > Arma > Arma custos. The sequence continues at coordinate 73,938,882 of CM073764.1, forward strand.
AGTTTACAAATGATTTATTACAGATCCAAGACTGCTTAAAGTTTCTATGCCTTTTTTTATGTAGTCATAATGTATCTAAATAGTTTTATGAAAAGTTTTTTCTATCAAAACTGTGTATATAACATAATTTAACTTGGTATTCGATTTCGGCAACAAATAGTACCCATTGTTATTTCAGCAAATTTTAAAATTTATTTTGAAAGATATTCATTTTTTGGTTGTTAAACAGAATGATAAATTAAATCACTCATATATTATTTTTTATTTAAAAAAATATGTTATTATTTTAAAAATCAACCTATTACTAGTTTATAATAAATTATTAATCATCTTTTATGGGTCTTACAATAAAATTAAGATGTTCTTAGATTTTGACAGAGTGTGAGATGAGAAAATTTCTGATCAAAGATAGTCCCACTTGGCTAAGAATTTTATTACCAACATTTAAAATAAAGTTTATTCCTATCCTGAATCAATTATCATTTAGTCTTGTGAATTGTTAATAATTAACATGTATGTAATATTTGTATTTAATTAATTTAGCTAGTAATTATAAAATCTATTTTAGGTGGGCTGTTATTCCATTAATGTATCCAGCCAGTTTTATCTTTGATGTGCCAAGCTCTGCATTTGTTTCCTTGGCCAGCTTGAATATTGTCTTGGGTGTAACGACAACTGCATCTACTTATGTTTTAAAAGTTTTTAATGATGAGGTAGTTTTATTTGATAAGATCACTGTTATTGCTAATATTTTTTTTATATATTTTTTTTTATAAATATGTATTCAAAATCTTTCTAAGACAACAGAATTATATTAATAATTATGATGAGTTGTTTTGATTGATGCACACTTTTTCAGTATCTTACTGAGATCGAACGAATCTTAAGGAATGTTTTTGTTTTATTCCCACACTTCTGCTTGGGTGAAGGAATTCTAAAGATTGCAGAAATGCATGTTGTTATTACCACACTTTCATCTCTATATGGTAATCATAAATTGCTTAATTATAATTTAATATTTTTTTTTTGTTTAATATTTGTTTTCTTTATAGGTGTCCAATTGGAGACAGATTTACTGTCCATAGATTTTCTTGGAAAAAATTTCTTGTCATTATTTGCTGCAGGAATATTGTTTTTTGCAATTGTTTTATTAATCGAATGCACTCATTATCATAAATTTTTTTCAGAAATGACGGTAACTATTATGTTTAATTTATTAAATATTTGACTAAATTCTGATGTTTTTTCCTAAGTTGTTTTAAATAATATGAAATAATTACAGTATGTTTTAAAAATAAATTCATAACAAATATTATAGGATTAAAATTAGATGACATGAGTCCTTTATCAATAATATAATGTTGAACACTGCCAAAAAGATTCAATGATAGTCCTCACCATCAATAAGCCATACATTTGTTTTTAAAGTTGACTTTTGAAACAAGAAATATTCATTTTCTGTACATAGTTTTATTCTATCCAGAAATAGAATTTTACTTTTGGTTGGATGGGGCTCCACCAAACCATCAAACTCCTCTTGTATCCAATCCTTTCAATCCAAAATCCTTTGCAAAATCCTAAACGCTCCTTATTTTGTCACAAATAAAACCATCCATAATGACCTTAACGTTCCATATGTTACCGATTTAGCCCATTCCAGATACCTATCATTACATAATAAACTTCAAGCCCATCCAAACCCACTAGTTTCCATCCTTGCTTCCAATTCCATCCCGGACAATCCTCCTAGGCGTCTGAAGAGAAGATGGCCTCAGGACCTTCTATTACAGAAATGTCATTAGAGTGCTGCCAGTGGATAGTGTCTCTACCTGCCCTGTCATGTATTATTTATTCTTATAGCCACTGTACTTATATTACAGTTGTACAATTCAATAAAATAATTTTTAAAAAACAACTTTTGGTTGGTTTAACCCGTTGTATTTTCTCCTAGTTTTCTGACATACTTTGGTACACTGATTTTAATGGTATATTAGTGAACAAAGGAACAACATGGTAACTGAACATGATAACATTTATTTATAATATGATCAATGCCTTCAATTATATTGCTCATTAAATTGAGAATTCAGTAGTGGAGATATTGAAAAAAGAGAACTATCAGTGGGTAAATATTCTGATGGGTATTTTATGAACTTTGACCTTTACTATGAACAGCGACACCCACCATACAGTACAGATATCGCCTATTAGATCAATAATTATTTCTTTATGCAGACTGCTTTCTTGAAGGAAAAAACTTATAGTTTGGCAGTGGTAGAATATTCAATAGCCCTCCTAAAGAGTGTAATTAGTGTGGTATCGAACAAACAGCTGAAAGATGACTGATTACAGTATGTGATGATGATTTTTTATCATTAATTCTATAGTTCATTAAATAAACAACATCGTTATATATTTTATATACATAAAATTTTTTCTTGTTTTTTTTTTACACTCATTAGTTCTTTTTTCTTTATGTTTTAATCTACCAGCTCCTTATTTTTGTTTAGCTTAAATATCTTATATAGTTATTTCTCATTAAATATGAAATAATCTGCAAAAGGTAACCTTAGACCCACCTTTACTGGACGATGATGATGTAATCACAGAAAGAAAAAGAGTACTTAATTCTGAAACTGATGATGTCTTAGTTTTGAAGTGCTTAACTAAGGTGTATATTGCTTTAATATACTTTTGTTTATTCATAATTTTAAATTTATAAGACTGATTATTAATGTTTTTATTACTTGATACAGATATATACAGCAAATAAACAAGTGGCAGTAAACCAGTTATGTCTGGGCGTGAAGAAGGGAGAATGCTTTGGATTGCTAGGCCTGAACGGTGCTGGTAAAACAACAACATTTAAGGTGATTTTATTTTTTTTTTTTATTTTTTTTTTTTTTAACAGTGGGCATTAAGTGCACCGCGACCATGACTGATCTATTGTGCGCCCCATCTATATGCGATTTATTAAAATCTTAGATTAGTCGAACCCACAAATTTCAGTATGCTTGCTGGGTTGATAGTTTCGTGCTGCCTGGGATCGGTGACTCTATCCAGACCAAAGGTTTCAAATCTTAGGTCGGCAAACCTATCACATAGGCAGACAATGTGGTAGGGTGATTCGTCCGCTGCGTGACAAAAGCGGCAAGAGGGGACACCCGCCAGTCCCAGCCTAAACATGTGGGCGTTGAGCCTGCTATGCCCTGTAATCACCGCTGTGATTGTCTTTAATGCTTCCCTGCCCAGCTCCAGAGCAGCTTTGCTCAACTTCTCATTGAAGCTGTCAAGGAATAATTTAGAGTGCCTTAAGCCACCTAGTCCGCACCAATGCTGGTTCATTCTTCGAAGGTAGATGTCCTTTATTCTGCGCTTTGCATAGCTGAGTCCGATGCCGCAAACCGGTTCAGGACTGCACGGTACTCTATCCGATCCTAGTCTAGCCAGCCTATCAGCCTCTTCATTGCCAGGGATACCATGGTGTCCAGGAACCCACTCAATGCTAACCCTGTTACTCTCAGCCAGTTTGTTAAGAGCTGCATAGCAGTCCCACACAATCCGTGAGTTGGTACTGTGTCCACTTATCGCACCTATGGCAGCTTGGCTGTCAGTGAAGAAAGTAATCCTTCTACCTGACATCCGCTCATCCAGCAGTGTCTGTGCACAGTAATTAATGGCCAGTACTTCAGATTGAAATACTGAGGAGTACCTCCCCAGGGAGATCCAAGTTCCTTCCCTGGGTTTGTCCCTCCTCCAGAACCCTGCTCCCGCACCAGAAGCCGTAAGAGAACCATCCGTATAGCAATTGATGCCGTTGCAGGGCCTGTGCCTTTTCGTTGTGTCAATATTGACCATATACTTAGACGACATCACGGTGCCAACCTGAAGATCAGACCGCATTGCTAAGATGCAATCTGCCTCAATTTTAGTGAAAAGTTCCCTCGAGCCACACAAATCACATACCCCAGGGATTATGTTCTGTTTGAGCAGCCTGTACATGGAGATCAAGGCCTGGTACTCAAGCTCCAGCACCAATGGCCTGAGCCCAAGCACCACCTCCATTGTAGCAGTAGGAGTCGTCCTCATCGCACCCGTCATCATTAGACAGGCCAATCTCTGTAGCTTCTCCATCTTAAGTCTGGATCCACTTTTACCTGCGCCTTGCCACCACACCAGGGCTGCATAAGTCACAATGGGTCTAATGGCCGTGACATACAGCCAATAGATCATTTTCGGCTTCAAGCCCCATGACTTTCCCACTGCCCTTTTGCAAGCCCACAGGCATCTAATGGCTTTGTTTGTCGTGTTATCCACGTGTTGTCTCCATCTCAGTTTATCGTCCAGCGTCAGCCCAAGATATTTAACCGCGCTGTTCCAACATAACTGGATCCCATTGAGCATTGGCAGTCTTATGACCACCTTGCGCTTTCTTGTAAAGGCCAGAACGTTTATCTTATGCGGGTTGATGCTCAGACCATTATCCAAGCACCAGCGCGCCAGAATATTCGTCACTGTCTTAAGCAGGTCAGAGATAACACAGTGATGTCTGCCTCCCACAAGGATGGCTACATCATCCGCGTACCCCTGTGCATAGAAGCCTGCTCCATTGATTGCTGACAGAAGTGAGTCCGCCACCAAACACCAGAGCAGTGGTGAAAGTACACCTCCCTGCGGGCAGCCTCCTCTGGGCTTGATCCACAGTTTGGTGGTACCTAGTTCAGATGTAAGAGCTCTCTGCTCCAGCATGGAATTAATCCACCTGCAGACAACAGGCTCGATCTCTTTGCTCCTCAGCGCCCTACTTATGGTGCTGTAAGGTGTTCTGTCAAAGGCACCTTCTATATCTACAAAGATGCCTACTGTAGTTTCGCCCTGTTTCATGGATCTCTCCAATCTTGTAACCAGGTTAAAAAGAGCAACCTCACAGGATTTCCCTGCTTGGTATGCGAATTGAAGCGGGTGTATTGGATTTGCTACCAACGCACTGTTCCTGATGTATCTATCTAAGATCTTTTCTAGCGTCTTCATCAAGAATGATGACAGACTAATTGGTCTGAATGCTTTGGGGTCATCATATGACTCCTTGCCAGGTTTTGAGAGGTAACATAGTCTGGACGTTCTCCACTTCTGAGGAATATATCCAAATGCTAGGCTTCCTCTCAAAAGTTCGAGCAGGTAAGTCCTGATTGCCGTAAATCCCTGTTTCAACAGGACCGGCAAGACACCATCAGGGCCCCCCGATTTATAGGGCTCGAATGAGTCAATAGCCCATTTGAGGGAGCTTATGTTTATGATCTCCCTAGCCTTTGCCAGATGTACACCACCCGTTTCTAAGATGTGTTCATCCGGCGCCACCTCACTCGCCAAATGGGATTCGCACCCCGGAAAGTGACAATCAGCCAACTCCCTCAGGGTTTCCTCCTCATTCCGCGTGTATCCACTCCTTGTCCTGAGCGTTCCCAAGACTGTATGTCCCACATCCCTGGACATTATCTTTTTGATGCGACAGGCAGCAGGAATATTGTCCACATCGCTGCAGTACTTCCTCCATGCCTGTCTTTTGGCCTTCCTTACCTGTTTGTGGTACTCAGTGAGAGACGCTCTATAGGTCTCCCACTTACCCGTTCTTTTAGCAGCATTGAATAGCTTCCTGGTGCCATTCCTTAGCTTATTCAAGTTGTCATTCCACCAGGAGGTTTTCCTGTTGGAACTGACACAGCACACACGATTACTGCTGGCATAGGCATCCATAATGGCTTTTGTCAAAGCATCATTAAGGGATTCCAGCTGCCATGTGTTCTTGATGCCCTTAGGGCAGCTTTTAAGGTTCTCCTCCAGACTGCTGCTGAAGAACCCCCAGTCCGTGCGCCTGGGGTTTCTGTACAGTAAGGTCTGGGGATCACTAACGCAGAGGTCAAATAGGATATATTTATGATCTGAGCATGTCTCCTCTCCAGAGACATGCCAGTGTTTGATGTAGGTACTTACCTCGTTAGATGCTATTGTTATGTCTATCACCTCTGACCTCAACCTATTACAGAAGGTTGACCTATTTCCCCTGTTTAATATATCAAGACCAGACCTTATGATAGACTCAAATATGTACTCACCTCTTTGGTTGTTCTTGGAGCTTCCCCAGGCTTCATGATGCGCGTTGGCGTCCAGGGCCGCCAATAAGTTGGTAACCCCTTCTTCCAGCATCCTCTCTACATGCTGCAAGGGGTTAGCTTCCTCGTAGGGCAGATATGCAGCTACTATAGTGATGTCTGCCCTCATCACCTCCCCAGAGGGGGAAAGCACTGCTGCTGCAAGATCTCTGGAACAAAATTGCCAGAGGGGCAGCATTTTAAATTTGTTCTTGTGTAGGATGCAGGCCCTTGGCCGGTCCGACCCCGCAATCAAGCTGTAGCCAGGCCAACCAAGCCCCGCAATCCTACCATTTAGGAGATAAGGCTCTTGTATTAAAATAATATCAATATCCTTACCTCTAACATACTGCTGTAGCACACCACAAGCCGCTACGCAGTGATGCAGATTTATCTGCAGCAGCTTCATGCCTATTCTTGCTCCGAGCCCGATGAACCCGCCAACCATGCGAGCTCATCGACCTCATCAGGAGTGACTTCAGCTTCTGGAACCTGCACAAGGGGTTCCCTGGCTGAGCCACTAACACTGCCCGACTGCGGCTGGTCCTCCTCAACTCCACCTAGAGGAATCTCAAAGTACCGCGCAGTCTTGTCATCCCTCCTCTTCACATCCTTGGGCTCGGCCGGCTTATTCTTCAGCACCCTCAGTGTTACTCGATGCAGGCTGAAATGAACCTGCATTCCGCACCTCCTGAGGCTGCCGAGACTTGTCTCAGGAATCCTGAATATGGCATAAAAGCCATTATCCAGGGCCCTAACATGATGCACCTGCCAGCCGAGCACACCATCGATGTCTCCATTCTGTACCTTCAACCTCCTGAGGATGACCTCATTAGAGACCGCCCGATCAGAAGGGAAGAAGGCCCCCACCTTCACCTGCTGGGTCAGTATACTGATGCTTCCCACGCGAAGGGATAAACCCCTCTCCAGAAAAACATCAGACATGACCCCCGCAAGCCACTCCTGCGTAGGTTGATTGGCGCAGGCAACGACGCAGCCACCCATTCTATAGCTAACGCCACCGAACTGCGGCCGCACCGTACTGCCCACCTCAATCTCGTCCAACCGGTCCAGAATCCTGGTTTTAACAACATCACAGTCAGCCGGGGTCAGCCTATCCTCCGGATAGTTACTGGGCACCACTGCCACCAGCATATCCTTGGCTGCTCCCGAGTATGACTTGATGTTAGTCCCAGTATCCTTTGGCTTCTTGGCTGCTGGAGCCGTGCTGCCAGTCGATGTTCTGGGCCTCTTCTCAGCAGTGGCGGTCCTCTCCCCAGTCCGCACATACGGTGCTCCTGTACTGGTGGTCGGCTTCGATGAGAAACCCGACCCACCAGCAGTGCTCCTTGGAACAGGCGCAGACCCAGAGCCCGTCACAGTATGCCTCTGCGACCCACCAGCACGTGCACCTGACCTGTCAGCCGGTTTCCTAGGAAACCCTGCCTCCCTGCCAGGTGCCGCCCTCCGGTGTACCTCAGCCACGACAGGCCCACCCGACTTTGGAACCCCTTTCCGAGCCGCCGACTTGGCTGCCGGTTCCTCAGGGAACCTTGCAGTTTCATCGGCAATCTCATGAAACGGCTCCGCAGTCGAGGCGCCAGCCGCGCCCCTGTCCAAGAGGTCCTTAGCCCTTTTAGCGCGTCTACGCCTGTTCCTCCTCTGCGTGACACTAAGGAAAGGACCTGATGCACCTTCCTCACCCTCGGGACTTCCAGGTGCCTGTAGGTTAGTTAAACCTATATTATGGAGGTCCACCCCCGGGAACCCGGAGGGGGCCGCCGCAACTCCAGTATGTGCTGCGACAGCCTCCCCCGCCCCCGTGATGACCCTCAATCCTTGAGACTCCATAGTCAGTGCCTGCAACTGGGCTCCGACAGAGGAGTCGTCTATCGAATCCATTGCTGAATTCGATAGCAGTGAAGTGTCTAAGGAAGATTGCTCTTCCTCAGATAAAGGTGTTGTGTTGAGTTCAAAAATTTGTCGGTTCATTTTTGTTCCCACGAGTAAGGGGGATCTAAATACACTGCAGGTACTGCCCCCTCTCCCTGCAGCGGGCTAAATACAATGGGGTGCGCCAGGTGCCCCAAGTGGGTCGATTTAAGACAGTGTATGTTTATACACCCCCTGCCATCCAGCCACAGCTCGAGCTCCCTACACTTGGCTTGGGTGTCTAAAGAGGTCCTCCAAAGGACCCCGCCTCTGTCGTTCGCGAGTCCACACGACCAGTTTAGTCGTGTGGTCTCCCCAGGGGGCACCACTAGGAGGTGACAGTAGGCGTTGATAGGGATAAGGAGGACTGGGGTGTGCAAGCAGTGAGTAGGGCACTATAGCTTGAACATTCCACAAGGAGTGAGGGAGGCTCCCGCACCAGCCTCCCGCTCCAGTCCCCCCGTTGCCCTACCCATTAACCCCCCTAAGGTGATTTTATTTAATATTAAATTAACTTGTTAGATTTTTCTGTTAGTTATTTGTTTTTAAACCTATTTGTGTCAATACTACCAAACACCAATTAATATGACTGTTCTACTGTCTTTTTTATACTTAAGTGAGATGTCGATAGGACCAATTGCTTTTTACAAACATCTGTCCACTGATTAGGTCCAAATCAAAATCCAAACATTCACTCCTAATGCAATTGTCACACCTATACCTTAGTCTACATTGACATTGACTAGTTGGCTTGATACTTTTTAATGTTATAGGGCTTCAATTGTTATTAAGCCCAATAACTTTCATAACCACCTCAAACATCAAAATGCAAAGACTACAGTTATATCAACATGTATAACCTTATTAATATAATTGAAGTGAATGCATCTCGATGTTTGAAGTGAATATGTAAAATTGTTGAGCTTAGTATCAATTGAGTCCCTAAATAATTAAAGCCCATTGATCCAAGGGTTCCATGAAGGTAACCAACATATTACTCTACTTCATTAATCATCCTTGAGAATGTAACAATTACTCTTCCTTTATTATTAATTTTGATTCAGATGTTAACTGGAGACACCACAATAACTTTTGGAGATGCCCACATCCTTGGCTGTAGTATAAGGAATAAATTGACTTATGTGAAATCACAGATCGGATATTGCCCTCAATTCGATGCTCTACACAGCCGACTAACAACAGAAGAACATCTTGAGTTCTATTCCCATTTAAGAAATATTCCACCTTCAGAAGTTGATGAGGTAATGTTGATTTTGTTTCTGCCTTAAAATTAAGTAACATATTTTTAATTATTTATGTTATATTTATGCATTATATTGCCCTGTTTTATTGAAGTTCTTGTACTCAACTTTAGGTTGTGCAAGAATCATTGAAAAAGTTTGATTTATTAAAGTTCAAGGATGTGTGTACCCAATACCTATCTGGTGGAAACAAGAGGAAACTTTCAACTGCTATCGCTATGCTTGGGAATACTCGTCTGGTATTTCTGGTAAAAGTTTATTATTATTTAAATTTTAAAATACTAACTTAGTTTGTTCTTACATAAATTATTAATTATACAGATAAATTTGACCTTCCTTATTGCCAAAGTGGCTTGTTAAGAGATATTGTTTTATACTAACAATATTAAATTTTTAATTTTCAACAATTTCTTACGTTTCATAGCCCCTGAAAAAAAAAAAAATTGGTTTGGTAACACCATGTCTTACTTTTTAGGTTACTAATTAATTAATAAATTAATGTAAAACTGGACTATAAATTTTTATGATTCTTATATTTTGGGAGAAAAACCTTCATCCAGTCATCTAGTACTTCTAAAATGTTTATTTTTCAAAGCGTTTCGACATTTATTTCATTTTCAATCATTTAAACAAATGTCTGCATCATTCCAATGATACATAACTTTAAAAAGTTATATGTCTTTACATCTCATTAATGTAAATTTATTTCGCATTTACTTGGGGATATATCCATCCTCCATTGTCAAATTATTAATAACACATCCTCTATGGTCAAATTATTAATATAACTCTGATTGGATATTTATTTAGGACGAACCAACTAGTGGAATGGATCCAAAAGGGAGAAGATTTCTATGGTCAAGAATAAAAAATTGTGTCACCAGCGGTCGTGCTGTTGTTTTAACATCACATAGTATGAGTGAGTGTGAATCATTATGTTCAAGAGTAACGATAATGGTAGATGGGCAGTTTAGATGTCTTGGAAGTACACAACACTTAAAAAATAAGTTGGTATTCATTATCTTTAGTTAGTATTTATGCTAAAGCTGTTTATTATTAAAATGTCTACTTTATTTAATTTTTATCTAGAAAAGTAAGATCATCATCTGTTACACTTTTATACAGGTAGCAATGTTAGTAAGATGTTAATGGTTGTTAGCTTTGAATTTGAATAAATATTTAGTAGAAAATGTTGAGTTTTAACCCCTGATTGAACTGTTTGCCTAAAACTGAAGCTGATAATTTTATTCAGATAGCATAAGTGTACAGATATAGATATTATGTCAAAAATGAAAAAAAAAACGTTTATTTTCAAAATGAATTAAATACCAAATATTGAATATAAATTTATTAAGTAAAAATACTAGGACTCATATCACTTCCAATAACAATAATTATATCATATTTTTAAAAATAAAAAAAGATAAATAACAATGGCAGTCATAAATTTTTAAATATTAATCTGGCACTAACAAATTTAAGCCAGCATTAGTTATAACTGAATTAACAAATTTCTGTTCTCCACCTCGAATACTTAAGCTGTCATTTTTAGCAATCTTCTCTTTCATCATAGCAGTCCTAATCCAATTCGAACCCGAACATTTTTTGCACGGAAGTAAAGGTATGATCGTTAAACTAACAGTTCTATTTTCACAATTACTACACTTAAAGAATCGTTTTACAGTATCAATTACTTTAAGCGGGTGCCCTTCTGTTTTGCATGCGTCAGAAGCAGAAAACCAGAGGTAATTGCATTTTAAGCACTTAACAGCCTTACAATCTACTTTATAGGTATTCAACATTTTTTCTTCTAGCCGGTCCTTTTTCTCCATTTTGTCAAAGTATTCCATCTCTTGTTCATACTCCCTTAGTTCTATCAGATCTTCATGAAGTGATTTCTGATTCATTAGCTGAATAAAACGCTCTGATAAAACAGATTTTTTGGTTTCTTCATCATCCTCGGAGGGATATGGCCGTTTTACTCCACAAGTTTTCCCCTCATTTTTTGCTTTTGATGCGTCTTCTTTACTTATCGGTCCATTGGCTTTAACATAGAGCAATGCCTTCATTTTAGCTCTGGACATTTTAGAATTAGGAGTGCTCGTAGTAAGATAGCTTTGAGAACTGGCATTGAGTGAAGTTTTGGGGGACTCCATTGGATGTGTTGGAGCATCGTTATTTTCATCATGAACAACTGAACTTTTTTTAATCGTACTGCTGGAGTTTGATATCCTCTTAGGAGTGGACGGCACTCCTGCATTGTTTGAATCTTTTAAGACATTAGGTTCATCAAACAACTTGTTTTTATTTGATTGAGCTGCTACTCTTTTTTCATTATTCTCAGTCGTTTTATTATAATTATTAGAGCCATGTTTGTTTTCCTCTTTTATTTCACACTGCATACCTACCAGACTATTAAATCTTTTCTGTAAATTAGCTTTACTTTTTTTACCACTTCGGATTAATTTTTCATTTGATTTTACTGTTACCGGACTAATTATTGACTTGGTTTCTTTAGGATTACTGTTAACATTTAAAGAAAATTCTTTTTCTGGATTAGAAAGAGTTGGAAATTTGAGAACAGGTAAAGTTGATTCAGAATGAGTATTTCCTCCTGAACAGGTTTTGTTGGAGTTATTTTTCGTTTCAAGCTCACCCACTTTGAAATGTTTTTCAGAACTATTAACCACTAAACCTTTCTTACTCTCTTTATTGGAATGACTTGTATTCAAACTGTCAAGCCTGCTTTTATCAGACGTCCGATTCAAAGGATTTTTAACTGATGGTAATAATTTTAATATTTCATTTGACCGTTGCAAATTAGGAATACTAACAATTTCTGGGACCTTTGCGATGGTTTTACCAAGTCCTTTAAGTCTTGAAACATCCTGAGAGGTATTCTTTTTATTACCTCTACTAGGAGGAGTAACTGCTGTAAAGCTTTTACCAGCATAAAAAACTTCATTTTTACCTAGAACCTTATTTCTTAAATTCAAATTGCCTGATGAACTGAATTCTGGGCGACCAGCTTTGCTATTAACTTTATTATATTCTTGCTTGACGTGGTAAACACATACTTCACATAAATAGGAATTGACAAACGCTCCACACATTTCGCCGTTCTTCTTCAAAACTTTACACTGTCCAAGATCTTTAGATTTCCCCCAAATCATGACCTGATCAGGAGACTTAATGGATAATTTAGCTTCATATTCTGATTTTTTGTCATTGTCATTTTTTAACACTGAAGGATTTAAAATGGCTAGCACAGTGCCAGCAGGTGTTTTCCACAGATCTTGATGTGCTTTACCGAACAGGAAAAGAAAAACTGATTTCAGGTCACTTTTTAAATCACTAATAATCCACGAGCTATAATTATTCCCATTTTGTGAAACTCTGGGTGGAAGTTTTTTAACAACCACCGCAGCAATAACCCAGTCATTGTTTAAATCTCCATAAGAAACATGGTACTTAATTTTTGCAAAACCAATAGGTGTTCTTCCAGTCATTTTCTCTTTAATTACTTGCGAAGATACAAGAGGATTTACAATTCGAATGCCAAATATAGGATCAGCATTGACATCTGATTTAGTATCCCTTGCAGGCACTTTGGCTGGAGCTGATGGTGTCTTAGAATCAGTTTTATTCGTTTTCCAGGAAGAATTTTTAAAGGAATTTGGCGAATGGTTTCCGGGGCTTTTCAATTTATTTTTAACAAACTTACCAAAAGAATCATATTTCACCTCCTCAAAATACTTGTTCCCTTCGTCATCAGATGAATCTGTATCACCTGTATGGACAACACTTTTCTCCAAAATCAACTTCTTCTGTTTTGGCTCCACTGGTATCTCTTCATTGTTATCAACTGGATCACTTTCTTCAAAACACAAATCAATTCCTACTAACGATCTGCCTATTGTCGATTTAGGGCTCTCCTTCAGAGATTTATCCTTATCTATACCTGGGGAGGAATTTTTGACATTTGAATCCTTAGGGGTAATAGGAGATTTACTCAGAGGTTTATTACTGATTACACCCTGTTTTTCTTCCTGCTCGACGCTTTCAATAGCCAAAGCTAATATATCAAAATCGTCATCCATCAGAAACTAGAAACAAAAACTGAAAAGAAAAACTCAACACCCATCTACAGGTATTTGAAGGATTATACTGTAACCTTCCGTCTACGTTGCGAGCGTCTTCTTCCAGTGCTTACTGAACTGATACGAAAATATATTATTTTATTATTTATTTCTATGTTTATCCATTTTGGTAATATTTCTTTTTCGGAGATCAGATCTATTTATTATCCTCAAGAATAGTCAATGTAAATATTCTATTGTACGACTATTTCAGTTATTTCTATTTTTAAATACTAAGAAACTTTGTAGTTACACATTTTAAAGTTTACAGTTACATGGTTCACCCAGCCGCCTCTCCTATTAGCTCTGAAGATGACCTACAAAGTAGGTCGAAACGTAGGTTCTAATAAAAAATAAGTCTTCACTTATTTGGTGTTAATTTATGACTGCAACCCCCCTACTATTTCCTTCCTCCATTAGATCTTCCAGTCAACTATTTTCCTCTCTAATAAGAAATTTTTTGTTTATTGGGCCGTCTCATATTAAATGTTCATTTTTATTATTTTTAAATTAAAAGTAGAATTAGTGTACTTCTCTTGTTTACTATGTTTATATTTACAGATTCTGTGAGCTGTTGTTAATCATCTCTTTTCTGATGATATTTACTGTAGCTACAATTGATCGAACATTTCTTATTATGCCATCGAATATGACCGGGGAAACAAGCAATTTTTGTGTATTTTTTTTACGAGTTGAAACTTAAACAGCCCAAGCTGCTAGAAACACTACCATCGCGTCAGGGAAAGGGTTTTGTAACGAACGGATTATTGGATTGAAAAATATTCCAACAAAAAAAAGTATTTGTTTCTGTGAGGTGGTCAATGGCAGGAATGGTTCACTTCTCGCCATCACCTGGATAGTGATCATCCACATCGTCCTGCAGAGACATGCAACAAAAAACAACCTGTTCTGGTGAATCGGAAGGAATCTGTGTACTCTTACACGACTACGCCTCTTTTTTACGACGATTAATGAAGAAACCTACCGAGATGGGATGGGCTCGTTTCACACGTATACGGTTAGGTTCGGTTCGGTGCATATTCGATTCGTTTTGGTAGCCCCTCGACACGCATCGGTTTGGTTCGGATTCTATTTGGATCCAAGGTTCACAAAAACAAGTCGTTCACACATATACGCTTTAGTTACGGTTAAGTAAGCGAAAATATTATTTCATTTTCATTTTCTCATTTTAAATTTTGTTGTTTATTGAAAAATGAGTGATTCACTTGATATTGATCCTGAAGTAATTGGAAAATTTGTCTTCGTGCTCCTTTAACTTCGGAAAAGTGGCATAAAATGCTCCAAACTCCACCCTTTTGGTGATGATAGGGTGCACCCAGAAGTCGATTATTCCTCTTTCGTTTTTTGTTTCTTTCTATAGAGAAACAACATAGCAATAATTTGTCTTTTCTCCACAGTGAGCATTGTGGACATAGTGGGCGACTGCGTATTCGATGATTCGGTTTTGAAACCTGATACTAACCGAGTGTGTGTGAAGAGTTATCATTCGTTTTCGGCGGCTACCGAAAACGAATCGAATACGGACCGAACCGAACCAGCCCGTATAAGTGTGAAAAGGGCCTTACGAAGTCCTCCCGCTCCAACCTTATTCGCCAGATCTATCTCAAACAGATTTCCATCTTTCTTTAAGCTTAAAATTTTTAAAATGAATCTCAAGTCCAAAACACATTTTCAGACTTTATTTCTTCCTAAAACCCTGAGGTTTTCAGTTCTGGGATTGAAAATTTGATAAAAACGTTGAGGAAAATGTATAAGAAATGAGGGTAAATACTTTTATTTCATAAAGTTGTTTTAATAAACAATCTTTCTTTAGGAAACGGACATTTCATTTAAAACGATAACATATTTTCTGAGGATCAGTAAATATTTTTCTAGTATCGTATATAGCAAAGTATTAATAATGGATTAATTAGTAGTTGATGAAAATATTAACAAACGGACACATTTTGAAAACATGAATATTTTTTTATCAGATACGGCCAGGGGTACAATCTAGCCGTACGTGCTCCAATCGAGAACATGCAAGATGTCAAAGAGAGAATTCTTATGATGTTTCCCATCGCAACAGAGATATCGACTCAAGGTTCGCAAATAAAATTCGAAGTAAATGTGGATACTGTTTCTCTATCTAAGGCTTTTAACCTTCTCGAAGCAATGATCCTGACCTCTTTAATCGAAGACTATTCCATTTCCCAAAAATCACTCGAAGAAGTAAGTTTTAATCTAAAATATAATTGTATTAGTAAATGCAGCATTCACAACTATAATATTTTTTCAGATATTTTTACACTTCGTGAGATTGAAAAATGCAGAGAAGACAGCATTTAGAAGAGATCCATAAATTACTTTTCATTTGTTAACGATTCATTGATTCCTTAATCATTTTTACTTTTCCTTCCTCCCTTCCAAAAGAAATATAATAAAATAATGTATACATATATGTATTTTTTTTTATTTTGACATTTACTTAAAACATAAATATTCTTTTAAACAATATAATTATGACAAAAACAAGAATGTAATTTAGCGAATCATAAAGAGTTTGAATTCTTGTTGCGCCTATGTGCATATGTAAAATACCTACGACATAATTGCATCTTCGGATTATTTAAAAATCACTAAGAACGCTACAGAGGAAATCGTGAGTTTGCAATTGTGAACTCAGATCATATTTGAATCGGGTGTATCAAAAGCGGATAGCTCCAAATTAAAAAAATTGACTTGTTTGCTAATTTATTCAAACGATGCCTTATATCCCGAAACTTTTTAGGTTCAGAAACGGACTAAAACCACGAGAAAAAAGATGGCAAAGTGTAATATTACACACAAATGCTTGAAATAACTAGCACAAAATGTGAAACAGTCGTTATTAAAATTTCGGAGTTATCCGCTTATGATTCTGAACGCTTCATTTGCATAATGTATCATGGATAACTGGTTGTGGATCAATACAGTTCAAATCCTATTTAAAATGAAGAATAATTTAATTTAATGTACAATTTTCTGATTTTACAGAGTGAAAAGTAGCAAATGTTAATTGCCCGTAATGGACCCTGGTCTCTATCAGAAATCGATCCTGTGCTATCGTCCACCACCTCTGTGCATCTTGACCAACCTGGTCCACCCATCTTGGATCTTCCTTTCTTTCCCTTTCGAGTCATTCGATATTCTAAAACTTTTTTGGACGTCCTATCTTCTGCCGTCCTTTTGACCTGCCCGACCAATCTCAGTCTCTTGATTTTGAAGAATTTCACGATTGGAATGTCGCCGAATTTTGTTTATAGACCGATGACATAGGTGTACTTCAGGAATGGTAGTAGCGCCTTTCAGCTTAAAAACGTTTCTCTGACAACCATCGGGATATTTATTAGTTAAAAATTAAGTGTGATATTTTTTTAACCAGGGTAGTAGCATGTTAAACTGATAGCCAAGTCGGGAGTACCTGGGATCGTGGTTATCTTGAAAATCCCTTTAAGAAAGTCGTAGTTTTTCTTCTTTAAAGCGATGTTTTAGTTTAGAATTGTTTTTTGTTATTCTCCCAATCACTTAAAAACTGAGTTTTCTTTTAACTGTATTTACCGAACCCTTTAATCGTACACATGTAGCGGGGTAAATCAGCACGCAGAGCGATGGACTACTGATCACTAAAGACCGCAGGAGCGTGTTGATTAGGTGTCATTTGACTCGCTGTTAAAAAAAATCCAAGGATTTGTAATATAAAGGTTTTGTGTGATTTCCTTCCTGAACAACCATTATCCTACATGTTATAGTAGTTTTTTTTCTTTAAATCACACTCGACTAATGTTTCCTTAATGTGTTAATAATCCTACTCCATTTTTTAATTTGAAGACAATTACGAATTTATTTTTCTCTCTCGTATTTTTCTTTTATAAAAAAAGTTCTTATTTGAAATTTCCAGTGAGATAATAAAACTATTATCACCTCCGAAGTCATTTCAGACTTTATCGGAATAACCTTCTTATTACTTCCTTGCTTGTGTTTAGGTTGGTTATCGCTTTTTTAATAATACAACTTAGTTTAGTTGAATAGAAGTTATAAATAATGTTTCTCAGGAGGGTTTTTAACAATAATCGCATATTTAATCAAACTATAGCCGGTGGTAATATTCTGTCATCAAAATTAGTAAGTACAATTTATTGGGTGCACCTGACAAACTTTATTTTTTTCATCAGATTTATTTCATCTGGATGTAATTTTTTTTCAAGACTTATGTTTATTAATAATAGTAATGATACTTCTTGTATGATTAAATACTTTTTATTATTTGAGGATATATTTTGTTTTCTACCCAGACCATTTTCTCCTTATAATTTGTTTATAAACCATTTAATATTAAAGATATTTTTTCTCTTGTGATGTCCTAAAATATTTGGTGGGTAGTACTTCCGAGTTAACTAAAATTAAAAATAATAAAACACTTTTAACTTTTTTTGATCAGATTTTTTAATTTAGTTGCATTCATAGTACACACACCTTAGTGCACTAAACATAACCTTGTAAAAGATATAAAATAAAAATATAGAAGGAAGGTAATGAACAATGGCAGACAAGGATGAATATAGAACTCCAAAACGTCAATCAGTAACCTGCATTGTCAATATAATAAAACAGGGAAGGCTGAGATGGCTTGGGTATGTGGAAAGGATGGAGACCAAGAAAAATGCTCTATGGAAGACCACATCTGCGGAGGACCGATGACATAGAGGAAGATTTGAAAAACATGGGAGTGAGTTGGTGGAGAGAGAAGGCGACGGACCAAAGGGTGTGAGAGAAGCTCGTCAGGGAGGGTCTAGGCTCTGCAAGGACTGTTGAGCCGAGCAGTCAGTTAAGCTGAGTCACAGCTTAATATTAAGACTCTATTGAACCATTGCTTTTGTATGATGATCAAACATTTTTAATATTATTGACTTCAATGCAATAACTTTATTATTTTTTTTTTTTCAGGTAACACTTGATAGACAATTCCATTTTAGCTATCCATTGAAAGATGTAGCTGAAGAAAGGACTGAAGGTGAAACTATCAGAGATCCTACAAAAGATAGGACTAAAGTAATTCCTGTTGAAACAAGTATTAGATATATGCAAAGTAAAGGTGTGTCAGACAATATATCTAGTTGTATCTAGTAGATTTTTGTTTGTGCTAGGACAAAATACTTTTTTTTTTAAAATCACACTTAAGTAAATAGTTTAATAATATTTTTAAAAGTTTTATAATCTTTATTTGGCTTTTCTATGTCATTTGTAACTTTTTTATTAATATTATTCTTTAGATTTAAGAAATTGTTTTTGTTTTAGCCTACGCTGAAACATATGGTGAAGATCCCGTTTGGAAACTATATAGACGCAATCATAAAGGTTCTATTGCTCCCAGGAAAACGAGAAGAACATGCATTGTAAGCTTCTATTTGATTACAATTTTAGAATAATTTTAGCTCTTGATTTTCAATTTAGTTATGTTTTTTCAGAGGAAGGGCATGATATCAGCTGGAAATCCGTGTCCTATATGTAGGGATGAATATTTAGTACTGGGCGCTGAAAATACAAAGCTTCTTGAACAGTTCATTTCACCTTACACTGGAGAAATATTAAGTTACAGGTAGGTCATTTATATATTTCAATGGTTTATTTTAAAATAAGCAGGAGGTATTGGCAACAGTCACAAGTAATTACAAAAACGTTTTTATGGAAACTTGTTTTATTTATTCACCTAATAAATTAGTTAAGCTTAATAACTCAATGAACACATTATTGAACTGATCTATAGAATTTTGTATGCACTTTTTATATATATATTTTTTTCTTTATGACATGATTTTATTCATTTCACTGATTATTTTTAATTCATTGTATGTACTGATAAAAATCATTTTGTGATTTTAATTCCTTATTGAGTATCTGAATCAGAAATTTGGTAGATGCAGTAACTTTTGACTGTCGCTGTATCTGAGGCAGTATTGGGCAAAAATTTTACTTTTTTTTCCCTTGTGCATCATTATTGTAATTGCGGAAAAAAAAGTTTAATGGATGTATCTATTATGACTGTCCCTGTTTCTATTTTTGATATGTGGAATAAATAAAAGTTGTTAGCGGGTAACACTTGGAACTTAATATTTGGGGTTGGTGTTGCTTAGTAAGTGTACATTACTTAATGCTCTTTATTTATTTTATTCAAGAAAATAATTTTTATAATAATAATAAGTAGTGATCTAGATATCGTCCCTGCCATTTCCAACTATCGAATGTGAAAATCAGTACTTTTGAGGAGAAAAAAATGCCATTTCAAGGTTCAATAAAAATTAGTGCCTATAGTCAAACCAATGACATTCGTTTTAAATTGTTTTTGTGACTGATAGATGCCTCTTTGTGAATTTTATATCAATTATCAATCCTAAAGCAACTGCTATAAGTCGAAAACGAAAACTGTGTTTTTTTCACATTCGATATTTTGCGATGGCAGGGATGATATATCTGTTGCAACCCTAAAAATAACATACAGTTGTGTTCCGGCTTTCGTGTAGTGAACATCTAATTCCTAGAAGCTCTCTGATAAAACACCGCCAGGATTAGTCTTGCAGATAAACAGGCCAGACCTACCCTTTCATCTATTTACTAACCTATTTCTCTTGTTATTCCTTTGTTTTACTGTTATTATGCACTACTAACTATTTTATTTTATTTTAATTTATTTACTAAAAATGACGAATATAGATGTAGAAGTAAAGGTAAAACCACCCGATGAAAATTACACCAATGAAGGCACTAGTGATGTCAATAATCATAGAAAATCATTTACTCCCAAATTTTTGACATTTTTTAAGGGTCCTTATGTAGTCATAGTCGAGAAAGATGATAACGACAAGTCAGAATGCTTTCACGACATGAAAATAGGGAAACTCCTTGGTCTTAGTAGTAACCACGTTAGTACAGTTAAAAGGAAAAATAAAAATCAAATCGAAATAAATTTTAAAAGCCCTGATTTCGCTAATAGATTTCTAGAAAATTCACTACTCGCCACTAACAGGTTAAAAGCGTATATTCCACGCCAATTCGTAATAAAACACGGTGTCATTCGTGACATTCCTGTAGGCATGACTGAGAATGAAATTATATCTAATCTTATTTCAACCGACAAAGTCATTGCAGTTCGGAGATTTTTTAGAACTATAAAAGAGGCTAACGGCCTGACTAAAGTTCCGACATCATCCGTCCAGGTGACGTTTCACTCCCAACGCTTACCGGATAACATAACACTATTTCTAGCCCCAAGGAAGGTATACCCATATATTTTTAGATCTCTTTTTTGTGAAAAATGTCTTAGATATGGTCATTTAAAGGACAAATGTAGAGGTAAACCCCGCTGCAAAAATTGTGGTAGCAAAGATCATATCAGTGAAACTTGTGACAAATCAACTAAATGCATTTACTGTTTTAAAGCACATACACCAAATGATAAAACGTGTCCCGAAACCGAACGGCAACGTAAAATCAAAGAGATAATGGCAACTAAACCTATAAGTTATCGTGATGCCGCTAGCCTCGTACCTACAACAGTGTCTAACAGATTCGAAATTTTAGATTTTCCCTCATTAGTGGAAGAAAATTATTCCGAGAGTACATCACATGGCTCTAAAGAATTTTCTTTCAAAAAACCAAGAAAACTAGTTTCAGGCGGCTTTAAAGAAATTCCCAAACGAACAAGAAAAGAGGCTTTCCAGGAAATTTCCCCCGAATATACACCAGAATCCAAAAAAACTGTCAAACCATTTGAATTTGAAAATCCACATAAGATTTCATCCGATTCTAAATATATAAATATGCTAAACTCACTGATTAACAAAATTAAAAATACTGAGAACGAACAAGAGACAGTTAATGTTATAGGACAAACATTTTTCAACTTTGTTCAAGAAAACCAACAAATTATCAATCAAATAGGACAATTACACAGGCCAACAAAAAAAACCTTTTTGAAAACTTTTTTAATTTTAATAGCTGATCTTGATAGATTTTTATGTGCTGAATCCAAATCTGCTCGTAGTTTTTATGTATCACCCTTAGTTTCCAAGCAAAATGTATTTTATTATATAGTCTAATACCCATTTACAGTATATAGGGAAATCAATGAAACACTGTAGAATCGTAAAAATGGTTTGTATTTACAGTAAAATACTTGGAATAGTAATTTTATGTGATGATACAAGGTTCACTTGTCAACTGGAATTGGTTTATATTTTCTTTCCCTTTTTTCCTTGAAGCTTCTTGTGTAGCTTTTCCTGCGATGAATAGCTTGCTGAACTTCCCGGTGAAGTGACCAACAGTAATCCCCCATCATGTTGGTATTCCAGCGGCCCTGGTAACGTTTTTCTATCACTTTAACGTCCTGGTGAAAACGCTCACCTTGCTCCTCACTAACATCTCCTAAATTTTCCGGGAAGTAATCGAGGTGGCTGCTCAAAAAGTGAACTTTCAGGCTCATCAAACATCCTAACTGTTCAAATTTTTTTAACATGTTAGCAACAATAGCCTTATATTCTGGGCCTTTTTCATTTCCCAAAAACTTGGTGACAACTTGCTTGAATGAAACCCATGCTTCCTTTTCATTTGAGGTCATTGTGGATTCAAAGTTAACGTCAAACATCATTTTTCTAATATCAGGCCCGGTAAAGACGCCTTCTTTCAGTTTAGCTTCTGAAAGGTGTGGAAACTTCTGACAGAGATATTTGAAACAAAGCCCATCTTTAGGCAAAGCCTTTACAAACTGTTTCATGAGACCTAACTTAATATGTAGTGGTGGTAGGAGCACGTTTTTTGGATCTACAAGGTTTTTGCGTAAAATGTTCTTCTCGCCAGGCTTTAAAGACTCCCTAGCAGGCCAGTTCTTTCTGCACCAATGTTGATTCCGAGCTCTACTGTCCCATTCACACAAGAAACATGGAAATTTGGTAAAACCCCCTTGCTGACCAAGGAGCATGCACGTAACTTTCAAATCACCACATATCATCCAACCGTGTGCAGAATAACCTATTTTATTTAACACTATTTCTAGATTTTCGTAACTCTCTTTCATATGTACAGAATGACCGACAGGTACAGAGGCATACATGTTACCGTTGTGTGCTAAAACTGCCTTCAAACTATTTTTGGATGAATCAATAAACAACCTCCAATCTTCTGTTTTGTATTCAATTCCAAACTCATTCATTAAACCATGAATGTCTGAGCAGTACACCAAATCACCCTCTTGTTCAAAATACTTCGAAAATTGTTGTTCTCTCTTCCTATACACATGAATGCTGGTTCCAGCCGCCAGCAAGTTCTTTTCTTTTAGCCTAGAGCCAAGCAGTTCAGCTTTTTCTTTTGTTAAGCCCAGATCCCTAACTAAGTCATTAAGCTCAACCTGAGTGAACAATTTAGGCTCTACATTTTCTGTAACACATTGGAATTCTTCATCGTGTTCATCTAACTCCGACTGTACATCAGAAAATACTTCTGTTTCAATAGAATTTAAGTCCTCTGGTGGTTCCGGGATTGGCAAATCTACACCGTGCCCTACTGGTCGGATGGCGGACGGAAGGTTAGGGTAGCTTATTACCTTCTTGTTCTTAGAGTTATGACCAGTAATATCTACACTGCAAAAGTAACAGTCATCGGAATGATTTTTTGGTTCCCTCCATATCATGGGAACAGCAAATTTAAAGTGTTTTTTCTCTTTTTTTGACCATTTCCTGAGGTCTTCAACACATACATAACATACCTTATGCGGTGCCCAAGGTTTATCCTGGTCTCCAAGTTTGGTTCCAAAGTATGCTAGATAAACCTTTTTCACAAAGTCTGTAATGTTTCTTTGGTGCTTTTTAATAACAAACTCACCACAAATATAACAAAAACTGTCAGCAGAGTTTTTACAGCCGCGATGAGACATTGCACTGAGCACATGTACAGGAAACGTAAAAGTGAGGTTATGTTGAAAATAAACAAAACATCAGCTGTTTAGCATGTGTTTCAGCAGTGCTGCCAACATCATCTTTGTTCATTAGACCTATTTTTTCATGTTATCTTAACTATGAAAAAGCTGTTAAATTCTAAAAATATTTCTTTATTTCATGAATTTAACTATAAAATGTGAATAAATGGTGGGTGATACAACTTTTTAAGCATCATATTTGGATTCAGCAACCTAAACAACATAAGAATAAGGTATTTTCATTAAAAAAGTTTTTTCATCGTTGGCCTGTGTTATGCAAAATCAATCAAAACCCCTAAGTTTTCCTTTTCTAATAATTTATCAATTTCCCTTTTCTTATTTTATTGCATATATTATTTTAAGATATCTTAACTCACACATATTTCATATAATAGCAACTCAATTATGTGCATTTTAATACACTACATCTACAATAGCTCCCAATCTTTTATCAATTAACTTATTCTACCTAATATACTAAATGGTTCAACAATATAAACATTTTGGTATAAATAAATTAAAAATACTTCAGCACAATTGCCGTAGTGTTAACAATAAATTTCAGGAAATCATAAATTATTTAAATATTAAAAAAATCCACATTGCCCTTCTACAAGAAACGTGGTTCAATAACCAGAAAACATACCACACAAATAACTACCACATCATAAAAAAAAATCGCCGCGATTCATACGGCGGTGTCGGAATCTTCTTACATACCTCACTGAATTTCGAAAAAATAACATTACCCAATCTTGGAAATATCGAAGCTATAGGTATCAAAGTGGTTAACACCAGACCCAAATTGATAGTTATATCAGTTTATATACCACCCTCGGCTAAAATCACTCTAAATAACATAAACCTTCTGTTTTCGATCGAATCCACTTTTCCAAAATCTGAGTACTGCGTAATTATGGGGGGAGACCTAAACGCTCACTCTACTTATTTCGGAAGCTTTGTGGATACACCTAGAGGCGACATGATTTTCCAGGAGTTACAAAAATCCTCTTTAAGCCTTATAAATGACCCTGGTGTAATAACAAGATTACCACGACCAGGGCAAAATCCTAGTATCGTAGATTTAACCTTTTGTAGTTCATACATTAGTCACAAATTTTCTTGGGAAGCTCTACATGAAACTTTGGGCAGTGACCATAAAGTCATAGTAATTGAAATGAAAGCTATGAATTTTTCCGGAAAAATGTACTGCAAAAGAAACTATAAAAAACTTAACTTGGAAAAATATACCGACATATTAAATAATTCTAGCCTAGAACTAATTAATAGAGACTTAACCACTATTGAAGAATTGACATCTATTCTAAACCATGCTGGAGAGTCCTCTATACCTCGATCTCATCCAAACAAAAATCAGAACTTCAATCCCAAATGCTGGTGGAACGAGGAAATAGCTAAAGCATATAAAGAAAAGAAAACAGCTATCAAAACATATTGCTCTAATATGACTATCGAAAACCACAAAAACATGAGGGCGAAAATCAACAAATGCAAATCCTTAATAAAGAAAGCAAAAAGAGACTCCTGGCAAAACTTTACAAACATTAATCCCCATGACTATGGAACAATGTGGAACAAAATCTCATGCCTAAGGGGGAGGTATATAGCGAAGGTAAACCATATTACAACTAACAAAAATCTGGCTGTCACATTCATAGAAAGATTATGTCATATTTTCGAACCTCGACAACACCAACAATACGGCGGTATAGACGAATCTGACATCTTAAATCAACCATTTAATGAAAGAGAATTTGAAGCAGCTCTTGCTGGGCGCAAAGGAACAGCACCCGGCCTCGACGAAATCAATTATGAAATGATAAGTCTTGCTCCTTGGACTATCAAACTTAAGCTATTGCAGGCCTTCAATTACACGTGGCGCAGCTCCAAAGTTCCCACAGCCTGGAGAAATATCCTAATATTTCCCATTCTTAAACCTGGAAAAGATCCCGAGCTAGTAGAATCCTACAGACCTATAGCCCTTATATCATGCTTGGCTAAAGTTTTTAATAACATTGTTAAAGCAAGGCTCGAGTGGTTTTTGGAAAAAAATAAAATTCTCAACAATGAATGCTATGGTTTCAGGAAAAACAGGTCTACCACGAACTGTTTGTTGTCGCTAACAAATGAGATTGGTCGTGCTTTCCACGAGAAAAAAATTTTATTGGCTGCAGTGCTAGATATTGAAAAAGCCTATGACAACGTCAAAATAAACACGCTCAAATCAATTTTAGTAGAAGTAGGGATACCTCAGCTCATCACAAACTGGATAATCAATTATTTATCTTACCAGACCTACATCATTCGTACAGATGAAGGACCGGTATCCTATGATTCGTTTAATGGCCTACCTCAAGGAGATAGCCTCAGTCCCATTCTATTTAATATATATACATCTAGAATAATTAACAACACTCCTCCAAATTGCAGGATGATCCAGTACGCAGACGATTTCATACTTTACAGCATAGTTAAATCCGCCAACGAGGGAAAGCTCATCATGGAAAAAGCTCTATTAACCTCAATTAACTCTTTCAGCAACATTAACTTAAAAATCAATCCCGGGAAATCATGCTTGATCCCTTTTACCCGGAAAAGAAAAATTAACATTAATGACTTCAAAATTCATTTTGACAATTACACCATCGAGCCAGTAAATAAAATAAAATTTTTAGGGGTAATATTAGACTATAAACTTAATTTCCGGGACCACATCATTAACACATACAACAAATCACGAAAAAACTTAACCATCCTAAAATCTCTTGCAGGCGTGTCTTGGGGCACACATCCTTCTAATATGATTACATTATACAAATCCATAGTACGGTCAATTATCGATTATGCTTGCATAATCTATCAAGAAACTAAATCTCCGTTAATTAACAAATTAAATACAATTCAAAATTTAGCCTTACGGATATGTATCGGAGCTTTCAAAACAACACCAACAAACGCCCTGTTAGCCGAAGCTGGCGAAATCCCTCTCCCTTTGCGTAGGAAATGGTTGACAACAAAATCCTTATTCAAAATTTACTCCAACCAGTCAAATTTCACGAGTAACAATATCCTGGAGGGAAAAATATTTATGCCAAATTTAAAAAGCTGCTGGCTGGAGTCAAAACACATACTCAAAACAATTCATATTTCCCATGGTCCTCTAGACCTTTGTACACATATCCCGAAATCCTTAATTCTTTACTACAGCCAATATAAATTGCCAAATATAAATAACAAAAACTCATTACCTCCATATTTACTAAAACTCCACACCCTCAGTGAAATAAATGACAGATACCACAGCCATATTAAAATTTATACTGACGCCTCCAAAACCATCAATACATGCTCAATAGCCGTCTATGATCCACAAAAAATGATCAATCTGTCTTACTCCATCCCAAATAAATTCAGTATCTTCCATGCAGAACTTCTTGCTGTTTTCAAGGCTACAGAACATAGCAACTCCACTTATAAAAATAGTAAAATTGTTATCCTCACAGACTCGGCCTCCGTCTGCCAATGCTTACAAAACGTACACAGACACTCAATCACCAATTACATTCTACTAAACATTTTAAATTCAATTGCCTCTTCCAACAATAAATATTATTTCCAGTGGGTACCAGGACATGTAGGTATTAGCGGAAATGAAACTGCAGATCAAATTGCGCGAAACACTACCAAAGCAAAAAGGCTTAATATTAAAATTCCTAAAATCGATACCTTGCGCTTTTTGAGTGCTACAATTGTGAAAGAATGGCAGGGATTATATGATTGGGAGTCCCAGAGTAAGGGGAAGGATCACTATTTAATCCTACCAAAAATTGCTTTAAAACCATGGTTCGTTTCGATTGGAATAGCTTTAAAGAGAAGTGAGGTGACTAACCTGATTAGATTAAGAACTAACCATGGTAATACCAGCAAATTTTTAAATCTGATGAAAATAAAGGCGACACCAAATTGTGAGATCTGCGGTGAGGTCGAGGATTCTCTACACGTGGTGATGTCCTGCAAGAGATTCAACAATGAGAGGAAGAAACATATCGAGGGGTCGGCCCTCAGTATACCAGAAAAATTAAAGGGACAGGACAGAGAAGGACTTAGTCAGATTATAAAATTCCTTAGGAAAACAAAAATAAGACTTTAACATTTAAACTATCACAATTTGCTGGCAAAATAGGACTTTGAAATTAAGTCTTAAAGCCATAATAAAAAAAAAAAAAAAAAAAAAAAAAAAAAAAAAAAAAAAAATATATTCAGTTTTAGGTATAGTTGAAAACCTGTTCTATCATGAAACTGTTTTTTGGTTTCTGCCCCATTAAGGAGTTATAGAAATTGTCTTTAAAATCTTCTTCTTCTTCTTTCGCATCACCCTTATGGTGCCTTTCGGCGTAGGCGAGCATTTAACCAGGACTGCCACTCTTCCCTGTTCCTAGCTAGGTTCCTCGCCTGGCGGATATTTTTGCCACTTTTCCTGCACAAACGTTCAACATATTCCAGATAGGACATTCTAGGGCGTCCTCGTGGTCTCCTACCTTCAGGGGCGTAGTCTATCATCTTCAATGGGTCCCTGTAGTCCTCCATCCTCTGAACATGTCCAAACCATTTTGATTGGCGGGACTCGAGCATCTCCTTCATTGCCACGATCCTGAGTTCCTCCCTGATCGTTTCATTGCGGATATGATCTCTTCTTGTTTTTCCTGCGATCCTTCGAAGAAATTTCATTTCTGCAGCCGTGATTCTACTCTCCACCCTGTCCGTAAGTATCCAACTTTCGGCACCATACAGGAGCACAGGTAGATATACCGACTTGAAGATGTTGAGCTACACTTTTCTGCCTACTTCTTGCTTCCCAACAACAGCATTACATATCTGGTAGTAGACCGAGTTTGCTTTGTTTATCCTGTTTGAGATTTCAAAGTCTAATTTCCCAGTACCGTTCATTACTGCTCCGAGGTAGGTTAAGTCCATGACTGCTTCCATCTCTTCTCCGTTGCAGTATATATGGATTTCTTCCTGTACCCTTCCTACTTGCAAGATCTTGCTCTTGCCGGTGCTGATCTGCATACCTTTCCTATGGAGCTCTTCATCCCATTCATTCCCGGCTTGCTGTAACTTTTCTGTGGAGTCTGCAATGAGAACAATATCATCCGCATAAAGCAGAAGCTGAGTCCTTTCAGTTCGTCTTTTGCATATTGCTTCTATTTCATCCATATAAAGTATAAATAGCAACGGGCTTAAACTGTCACCCTGCTTTACTCCTTTTGCCATATCAAAGTGCCCATACTCCTTCCCATTCAGTCTAATGATACCTTTTGGGTTTTGATATATAGCCTTTACAGCATCCACCAGGTTTTTTGGGATGTTCTTAACTCTGAGTGTTTCCCATATTTTGTTTCTTGGAACAGAGTCAAATGCTGCTTTAAGATCGAGGAAGGCGAAGTACATGTTCCTATCTCGCTCCCAGGATTTTTGTATGACATTTCTTAGAGAGAATATATGGTCTTGAGTTTGTCTTCCTGGCCTGAAGCCGGCCTGTTCCTCTCCGATGTGCGGCTCCACTATATTTCTTAATCTACTTTCTTAAATGGACGTAACTGTAGATAACTGGAGAGAGACATATGGGTCTATAATTGGAACACTCAGTCTGGCTACCCTTTTTGTGTATGGGGATTATAATATTGTATTCCCATTCTTTTGGTATTCTCTTCTTCTCCCAAGCTTTTTGAAAAAGCATTTGAAGAGACCTGACTAGTTCCATGCCTCCATACTTTACAAAGTCTCCGACTATGTTATCCCGTCCTGGAGCTTTCCCCATCTTCATCTTTTCGATAGCCTGCTCGACCTCTTCCTCCTCTATCACCTCATCAAACTCTGTCTCATTCCATTGTCCATCTTGGTTATTCATATGGTTCAGAAACTCATCACTGAATTGCCTCTCATAATGCCTTCTGCAGACCTCCAGAATGCCTTTATCATCTGTGACCGTTTCACCTTCCTCGTTTTTTATATTCCTGATTTCTTTACTTTTACAGCCCCTTAGTGATTTTATTTTACTCCAAAAGAGCTTTATGTTTTCACCATGATCCTGGTTAAGCTTTTCTCCAAATTCCTCCCATGATTTCCTCTTAGCCTCCTTTGCAGCTTCCTTCGTCCGGTTCCCGACCATCACATATAACTGCCATTTTTCAGGAGTTTTTTCTCGGCAGTAATCCTTCCAGGCTATCTTATTTTCCCATATCTGTGCCCTCAGCTCTTCATTCCACCATGATGTACGTTTGTCTTTCTTCATTATCCTTTTCACTCCACAGACTATTGTAGCTCACTCCAAGACACTGTTTTTTATATGTTTCCACATATCATCTAGGCTTGCATCTAATCTTGTAATCTTCCTCGCAGTTCCTCTTCATACTGGGATTTTTTCTCAGGGTCCTGTAGCTTTTTCACCTCGATCCTATCATAAGCCTTTGACTTTATCTTGCGTTCCTTTAATACTTTTGTGTCTGCTCCAGTAGCAAATGGTCCCTTCTTATCTCCGCGCCTCGAATAACTTTTACATCTTTAAAATCATCTATCAAAATTGTTTCTTTAGTGATTGCACCTATTATTTTTCTATATTCTGTATTATGTAATCAATGTTAATTAATAAATAACTTCTGCGGTACATAGAGATTTTAATTTGATTTAAGAAAACATTTTCATTTAAAAAATTTCTATTTGAGTGGAAAATAGTTGACTTGATAATTCAATTCATTATTAAAAAAATTCTAGATAATCCAAACAAAAGTTACTAAACAAATAGATTCTCTAATGTTGAGTTAATTAAATACAAAATTATTTGGTAAAGGAGGTACAAACTTTTCTCTCTGAGAAAAAAAATATCTACCTAAGAATGTCCTTTTAAAAAATATAGAATAGAATAGAATAGAATAGAAAAGTAACTTTATTCTGGGACAAAGTCCCTTTAGAATAACAGATATGAACAGGAATAAAAACATAATATTTATCTGGCCAGAAGGCTAAATGTTACAAATCATAAAGCGTGAAAACATGACAGAAAACAATTTAAAAAGAAATATATAAACAAAAATAATAGTAAGTAAATAAATAGTACAGATCTTGACAGGATATTAAGCAATTACAGAGAATAGATAAATCCAAAGCTTTTGAAATTGAATGCATGAGCTAGCATTCAATAATTTGTTTACATGATGTACAGCTTTTCAAAGAGCAGAATTAAAAGAACTGGATAACACAGTTTGTTATTATATACATTGTATTCTAAGCAAATGACTAACCTACCTAGAGACTATCCTTCTGGGAAGCTAATAGATGTTGAAACAGCCAGGATTTGAATAATGATAGAGAGGGAGTATGACGGATATTAGGAGGGATTGAGTTCCACATTGTGGTGGAGCGGGCGAGAAAGGAACGTTCGAATGCTTTAGATCTGTGTGAACGTATATAGAGATCAGAAAGGCGGGATCTTGTTTTATGGTGTTGCACTGATGATTTGAATTGGAGGAGACTGTAGATATATGAAGGGTGTTGAGAGTGAATGGATTGGTATAAGAATGAACAGAGGAAATATTGTCTTCGGAAGGGAGGGAAGAGCCACTTTAACCCATCATAGAGGTGGGAGACGCGCGATCGCTTCGGAGTACCAAGCACAAATCTTAGAGAGCAATTCATTATTCTCTTTAATCTGTCTTCAAGCATTTTAGAGAGGCCTCCATATACCACGCTACAATAGTCAAAGTGGGGGAAGATGAGAGAAGATACGAGAAGCTTACGGGAAGATTGTGTAAGGAGATGACGAGAACGATGGAACAACTTCAGGGAACTAATTGTCCGTCGGGATATTTGGGCGATGTGGGATTTCCAGGAAAGGTTTTGGTCGATGGTGATGCCTAGGTTTTTCACCGAGGAGGTAAACGTGATAGGATTATCGTTTAGGAGTAATGTTGGGAGGGTGTGGATGGATGTAAGGAGGGAATTGGAACCTAAAACAATGGCCTGAGTTTTCAATGCGTTCAATTCCAGTTTGTTCAGCTTTGCCCAGGCACAGATCCTATCCAGGTCTTCCTGAATACTAGCGAACGCAAAAAATAGCTCGGAAGGGGGAAAGGACAGATATATTTGGAAATCGTCAGCATATAGATGATGGGAACAGTGGTGAACAGATTTAGGGAGATCATTGATGTAGCAGTTGAAAAGAAGAGGAGAGATACTTGAGCCCTGTGCCACGCCTGAGGAAAGAGTGAGGAAAGAGGAAAGGGGATGATTAGGTATAGAAACTGCTTGAGATCTATCAGAGAGGAAGGATTGGAACCATCGGATGGAACTGTTAGAAAAGGACATTGATTTGAGTTTGCTAAAAAGGATAGAATGGTCCAAGGAATCAAAAGCTTTAGTAAAATCAAGAAGGATAAGCACAGTTAGTTTTTTGTCGTCCATAGCGGTATGTATGTCATTGGTGATTTTGGTAAGTGCCGATTGTGTGGAGAAACCGGGACGGAAACCAGATTGAAGTGGGTCAAGGAGGTTGGACTGTTCGAGGAAATTTGACATTTGTGACTGGACTATTCTTTCTAGAGGCTTGGAAAGGTTTGAGAGGATTGAGATTGGGCGGTAGTCTTTGAGTGAGACAGGGTTAGAGGATTTATTAATAGGATGGACTATGGCTTTTTTCCAGGAGGCTGGGAATACTCCGTTTTGCAGTGAAAAATTGTATATAAAGAGTAGGACAGGTATAATATCGATAAGGCAGGATTTTAGCAGTTTGACAGGAATCCCATCGAAGCCTGTGGAGATGGAGTGGGATTTCAGAACAGAGGAAATAATGTCGTTGGGTGAAATGTCAGCGAAGTAAAAGTTGTCAGGGTTGAAAGAAGGTGGTAGGGAAAATACGGGAGAGGATGATTTAGAAGTATTAACTGAGGTGGGCAAAAAATATGAGTTTATTTCATTGGGAGAGGCTGGAAAGGGCCTAGAACAAGATGAATTAAGAAGAGAAAGCTTTCGAAGGAGATGCCATTTGGATTTAGAATCGGGAGCAGATGAAAGGGCTTCGTGGAAGTATTTGGTTTTTGCCTGCCTGATTGCCGACTGTGTCAGATTGCGGAGGGCCCTAAACGCTTGATAGTCGTCAGTTAACCTTGTCCGTCTAAAGCGTCTTCGGGCCGCATCACGCTTCCTTTGAAGATCTTTAATTTTTTGACACAACCAGGGAGCAGGCTGGTGACGGAAGGTTGAGGTTTTCAGTGGGGCATGGGTGTCAAGGATATATTTGAGATTGGAAGTAAGTATGTCAACCATCGAATCAATAGAGGCACAAGAATAAATCTCTCTCCAATCCAAGGCTTCAAGAGAGGGTGAGATGTTCTCTGGGGTGAGAGCATCTAAGTTGCGAAAGGTTACGGTTTTAGGTAGTATAACAGGAGTTTGGATATTGTATGAAATATGGATGAGATCATGAGAGGACAGAAACGGAACGGGTAATTGAGAGGAAGAAAGGAGGTTCTGCCGTGAATCAATGACAAACAGGTCTAACCATGTGTCGGATTGAAAGGTGTGATGGGTGGGAGAAAATGGGACAATGGAAAGGTGTAGAGAGTAAAAGAGATTTTCCAGGTATAGTTGATCGTAGGATTGGACAAGGAGATTGGCATTAAAATCACCGGAGATAATGATATGGTTATAGAGAGGAATGTAGTCGTAAAGGGTAGATTCAAAAATTGAATCAAGAGGGGCCAAAGGAGGGCGATATACTACGACATAAAGGAGAGGGTTTGGGTTAAAAGAGATTTCAACCAGAAGGAATTCTGTGTGAGGATAACCAGTTGCGGGTGAGGAATCAAGGATACGTGATTTTAGGGAGTTGTGTACGTAAAGACCTACTCCTCCACCAGTCCGGTCTACCCGGTCGTGGCGAAGGAATGAATAGTCTGGTAAGGATATTGCAGAGGAGGGGATGTGGGGTTTTAGCCATGTTTCGGAAATTCCAATGGTATGATAAAAGTTTTGGGTAAAATATTGAAGGAATTCGTCATAATGGGCAGGTAAGGATTGGGTGTTGACGTGACAGGATGTCAGGATACTGGACATGATGGTGAGGTAGGAGAGAAGATCCCCGTATAAGAGGAGAAGATGCTGTGTGCAATTAATTTTAGCAGGTAGATTAGGTAAAAAGCTATGAAATGTTCCAGATAGTTGAAGACATGCAAGATAAAACAAAAAACATATAAGAATATTAATAGTATAGAAATGATAATACTGTTAAAATAAGTAAAAAGAGAAAATAATGAATTAATAATGAGAGAAGCAAAGTAATAGAATATATATAGCTGCTTGAACATGAACAAACTTAAAAATATAGAACAAAAGATCCTAAGAACTAAAAATATGGACCAATAAAAAGAAATTAACTGTATAGAGAGGGCGTGGGCAAAATCCAAAATTCCGTGGTGAGCGCCATAGGTTGTCATAGAGCTAGCGGGGAAACAAAACTTTAGTAGTCACCCGAAGACGTCTAGATCTTGGGCCTGATCTATGAAGACCACCTGGTGACCATCTTCTTTTCTACAGCGCACTCTGCCCCCAGAGAACCACACATACTTTATCTTTCCCGCTGCCTTCTTCTGACGGGCTAACCAGTAGAGGTGCTTGTTACCTTTTGTCATCTCCTCGCTCAGATAGATACGGTGGCAGTCATTTCCCTGCCAGCCTAAATCTCGCGTAGAGAAATCTCTTTTGACTTTTCTTTTATGTAACAAGTCATCCCTCACTGATTTCCTCACGAAGCGTGCTATGATAGGTGGGGGTCGCGGGTCATCATTTCTTGCTCTCCGTCGTTGCACTGTGTCCAGATCCTCTAGATTTAACTTTATGCCTAGGCCCGCACCGATACTAGTTAATAGGCCGGAAGGGGTCTCACCGGCTCGGACTGGGATCCCCCGGATCTCCAGGGAGTTAGATAACATGCCCTGCTCACTTTTGTTTACCCGCACTTCGAGATCTCCTACCCGGGCCTTTAAAGCTTTATTTTCCGCCAATATCTCTTCTATGAATCTTGATTGGCCCTCTAGATGTTTTTCTATTGTGGTTAGTTTATCACTAAACTCAAAGGTGAGGTCCCCTTGTTTATCAATGGCTGTTTTGATATTTTTAATCTCATCTTTAATACTGGTGTCAATTTGTTTCACGGCCGTTAGAACATCTGATAAAGAGAGTTCAGCTTTAAGTTTTTCTCCCGTCGCCGTATTCTTTTTCGCCTGGTCACACTGAGAGCATAACCACAGATTTTTTTTGACAGATTTAAGGGCCTCTAAATCTTTATCAGTGAGGTTAATGCATCGCCCGTGAAATATGAGATTGCATTTAGAGCAACTTATATTGATTTTGTCATCTCGGGTAATAACGCCGTTGCAAATAGTGCAGTGAACCATAATGAATAAGAAGAGAAAAAATAATTACGTAAGTAAATAAATAACTCACAATTGTTTGTATGTTCGGGATAATGCCTAATGCTGTATATATATAAGTATTTGTCATCCTTATGTGTTTTAATGGCATGGCTAGAGAAAATTGAATAAATGGAGACAATGAATTTATAATTCAATTTTTTTTGTATTCCACAAATAAACTTAGAATGAAGGAAGCATTAATCTTCTCTTCGGTTAACTTATGTTATTAGATTCTCCTAAAACATTAAAAAATTTAAACTCCTACTGCACTATGCAAATATTATTTGTCAGAGCAAGAACTATTTCTTTTGTTTTTGTCATAAAACTGAAGATTATCTCGGCATTATTTCAGATGAAGACATATAAATTTTATTTTGTAACCTAAATTTTAAGATTATATAAAGCCTAAATCTTTATGCAATAATAATAATATTTTTCTTGTTTCAGTAAAACAGGAGTCTGTCAGAAGCGACATAAAGAACTGTTAGTTGCAATTGAAAAAGCAAAAGATAGAGGATCGATAAAATTTGATATTCCATTTCGTAAATACGATTATTCTTTGTATAAAAATTAAAATAAGACACATATAGTTAAGTAATATGAAGCAAGCAACATTTGTCATCATTGGAGGTGGCATTGCAGGAGTTTCGTGTGCGGAAGGTTTATCTTTTTTAGTTCCTGAAGAAAGCATTATACTGATAAGTTCTTCACCCACTGTAAAAAAAGTTTCAAATTTAAAACATTTAACCAAACTTCTGTCCGAATTTACTGTCGAAGAGAAAAGTCCAGAATCACTTGTTGAAGGCTGTTCTTCACTAACTGTTATCCAATCCGAAGTCCAGAGTATCAATTATAAAAATAAGCTCGTTTTCTGCTCCAAAGAAACTGTAAAGTATGAAAAGTTATGCATTTGTAGCGGAGCCAGTCCCAAACTGATTGATGATAGTAACCCATTAGTTATAGGTATCAGGGATACAGATTCAGTCCAGGAATTTCAAAAACGTTTAATATCGAGTAAGAAAATGATAGTGGTTGGAAATGGAGGCATTGCTACTGAATTAGTCCATGAAGTTGAAGGAATGGAAATTGTATGGGTGATAAAAGACAATCACATTTCTGCAACATTCATCGACCCTGGTGCAGCAGAATTTTTCCAGTCTTCTCTTGTCAAAGGAGACAACAGTACCGATCTGGCCACAAAAAGGTTGAAATTTACGGTAGAAGAAGGAAGTAGCACTTCGCCTAAAGTTGGTGCTGCTTTGGGACCAGACTGGCATTCACAAGTAGATCTTAGAGGTATGCTTCAAAATAAGTCATCTGTAACGATTGAATACAGTTCCGAAGTTAAGAAAATTTTGAGTAAAAGCGATGGAATGGCATTGACAAGTGAAGATTGGCCGATATTTGTCGAACTAACTAATGGAAAGGTGTATGGTTGCGATTTCATAGTTTCTGCGACAGGTGTTGTACCAAACACTTCTTTCTTAGCTGATACTGGGATAAATTTATCACCAGACGGAGGTATCAGTGTCGACTGGAAAATGGAAACATCATTAGCTGACGTTTATGCTGCTGGAGACGTGTGCACCACGTCTTGGGAAGCCGCACCTCAGTGGTTCCAGATGCGCCTCTGGACTCAAGCTCACCAGATGGGCCTATATGCTGCCAAAGCCATGGTTACCAACCTCAAAGGAGAAGAACTTCTTCAAGATTTTTGTTTTGAACTTTTCACACACGTCACTAAGTTTTTTGGTTTCAAAGTTATTTTACTAGGACTATTTAATGGTCAGAGATTAGATAAAAATTATGAAATTCTTCTAAGAGTTACGAAAGGTATGGAATATATAAAATTAATCCTTAAGGATGGAAGAATGCAAGGAGCAGTTTTGATTGGAGAAACTGACTTGGAAGAAATGTGTGAAAATTTAATATTAAACCAGCTTGATTTATCCCCCTTCGGAGAAGATTTGTTAGACCCAAATATAGATATTGAGGATTATTTTGATTAAATATAAGTTTTGTTTATATTTCTTATCTGTTTATTATTCTACTATTAAACCCAATATTAATCTAAATTAAAAATGTGAAAACTATTATAACTATTACTAATGTGAGTAATGTTAATTTGTACTCAATAGGTGTCCAAATTAATGGAACTATCCAGCAAAAAAGCTTCATTCTGTTCACAGACATTCTTGAAACTTGTATTAATAAAAACATCTAAATATTCTCAAACTTGCAAGTAACACATGCAATACCCGCTTCCCCTCCGCCATGCAATCAAAATTATAGCTGCCTTTGACAATGACATAAAAACATAGCGAGTTCGCTTATATGAACATAAAAAATACTTAAATTAAACTGAAATAAATTATAATAAACTGAAGACCAACTTCATATTTTTGATACTTCATTAAAAGTACTAAAAAAAATTTCATAAACTCAGAATTTAATTAAAAAATTGAGTGGCTCTATTAATTTGGGTACCCACTGTATAATTAATTGTATTCAAAATTAAACATTTAAGGTGAAAATAATTTTTTTAAAAACCATGAGGACTGAAAACATGTTACACCATTCAAACATTTGACTAAAAATTGTTATAGCTCTCCCATAAGAATATGGATTATAACAAACTTCTACCTATATGATGTATATATAGGTATGATAGATAATCCTATATCTCACATAAGAACTAGGCCTCTTACAGCATTGACTACCAGTCTTCCTTGTTTCACCATTCTGTTTTCCAACCAAAGATGAAATCTCCTTCAGTCAAAAATAAAGGGAAAATAATCCTTGGCTATGCCATAATTCGAAAAGGACATAAAATGGGGGTTCCGAACCTGTGCGGTGTCGGGTACTCGTTAAATATCCGTAACATGATAATAGCTAGAAAAAATTTAAATATCATCAGGACTGTCAATCAATTAGCCATAGCAGTATAAACTGATATCTGACATTAAATGAATAAACAAACAAGTAAAAATGTATGTTGTTTTTTTCTTCCTTTGTTCCCTAATTTTATTTTTAAAATATTTATAAACCAATATTTATGTTAAAAGATGACATTGTAGTATATATTTGTCAATGTCTTTTTTTAATAAGAATGAAAATTAATTAAAACTTGATGCTTTTTGAGTTGTCCCTTGGGCTGTCATATCCTTGTGAATAAGTAATAAGTTTATATTGAGTTGTGTGTGAAGGCTTCTAAGAAAAACAAAACAACTAAAACAAACAGTTTTATTATAAATACAAACAATTTTTTTGTTCTCGTTTTTAGAAAAGAGTCAGATTAAATAAAATGGTCCATTCTAAAATAAATAACATTAATAACACAGTTATCAAGAGATAAATGATTTAAATGATCAAAATAAGCAATCTATAGGCAACTAACATGAGATTACAAAAAAACCTACTTAATAATGTACACAAGTAAGCTTTGAGCTATGACAGTAACAATTAAGAAAAATATATACTACAATAAATTAAAAAAACAATCTATATATTCTGTGCACCATATACTTATTTATACATATACATATATACAGGTAGGTATATATGCTGCTTAGGATCATTACCCCATTAGGTCTTAACACCAATATACACAAATCACTCACTACAGGCAAGAATTTTTAGCAGTAATTAAATTACACATGAAAAAATTAATAAACGAACAGATCTTCAATAAATAAGAGTATTCAACAATTGGTATTTCCTATGAAATGTCTATTTTTCCACATTGTAAGTCGCTTCTTCCAATCTAGTAACGGACACTTGTATTCTGCTAAGGATTGAATAAACCCTCGAATCTTCTGCTTCATTGAAATATTTTATCAATACGTCAGAATCCTCTTTCAGCCCCATCACATGTCGCCTAATCATCGTTTTCCTCCAAAGGATAGGATTTAAAAATCCTGAAGCTGAAAGAAAACCGTTTCAAATTATTTCTAAAATTCTTATTATAATAATTTAATATTAATCATGTATATAATTTCTGTGGAAAGTTGTTATTATTATGAAAATAAGCAGTTTTTCTGGCTCAAGAGGAAAGCAAACCGCCCTATTTGAAAAATCTTGTAATAAACTACTAAAACTATTGGTTAATCTAAATTCATGAGTATTGCAAGTTAAAAATCATAAATCAAGTTGCTATTAAGATATAAAACATGTCTCAAAATAAAAATGTTCAGGAAGAACACTTGCTTCGCTCACCACGCGTTAGCCAGCATACACATTAGAATAAGTTTAAATTTACTGCACACTTTAATACTGTCTGTTTATCACAGACAACAATATCTTAACTATGAAAATATGAAGTTTACAAAACTAAATAAAATAAAAAATACCTGTTACTTTGGTCCCTATGTTGATTGAACAATCTTCATTATTGCTGGGGTCTTCTAATATTATTCGATGAGCATCATTGCTGTCATAATAATCTCCAAAATTGACTTCCCAAGGTAGATCACAATCCATAGATTTATACCAAGTTTTTTCATTCTAGCAATAAACATAAATGATTATTTCAAATAATGAATATTTTTAAATAATGATATAAATATTTAAAGCGGACAGTTACCTCTATTCTCTCAATCCACTTGGAAAGTTTAAGATGGTTTAGAACAGCTTTAGCACTTAGCATTAAGTGTTTCACTGTAATGGCTTTTTCACCAAGTTCAAATTCCTAAAACAAATTAAATATGTGAATTCCAAAACTTAACAAACATAACAGATAACTTACCTTTAAAAAGAAAAGCTAAGTTTAGTTCCTCAGAGTTGGTTATAGGAATAATACTCAAGTTATCCTTAAACAGCTGAGAGAATCCTGATAATTCCTTGAGTGCCAAAAATCATGGTTACTTCTGAATAGTTTATTTTTCAGAGAATTTATTTACCTCTCATAGGATCTTAACCCTTTCATGCCCAGTGTCAAAATAAAATAATAAAAAAATCTCCTGATACTTTTTCTTTCAAAAATGGCCTAAATAAGGGCACAATTTTTTTTTTTTCATCCTACCATTTTTTTTTTAATGATTCATCCAAACTAATGTTAGAAAAACTAGCTTGCTTGTGCTGCAATCTGTGTTTTATTCTGGAACTATTCATGTAGAATACTGCCTACACTGAGCATTAAAATGCTAACAGGAGTACATAACAGATGTTGTAGCCAAACGGGTACATTAGGCATAAGTGTTAAATTTACCATAAAATGAATAATCATTGAGCTATTCACAAATAAATGTTTTTAATTATTATAAATTTTCCACCCTCAAAGATAGATATTGATTTTTAAGACGTGTTCATATTTATGATTTTTTGAGGGCTTTAGCTTTTGAGAATTTTCCTATTGGTTACTGATGAAAAGCTACAAGTTTACCAAATTTAGGAAGAAGATCAGAATTTATACAGATAAATGAATGAAGGCAGGCAATTCGACTCATTGATTGAATGAGTAAGTCATACAATAGGTTGTACAGCATTTAGATTCTAAATGAATAAGGCTTAAAACAAATATTTGATGCTGTACTAGTTTTATTCAAAGCATTTTAAATTTCGAATAGTTTAGTGAAAGTATTTTTATAATCACTAAATAAATTTTCTTAATGAAGTTAATAAGAATTATTATGAATTTACTCTATTTCTGAACCAATTTTGACATAGAATTTGAAGTTATTTAAGGTACAGTTTAGTAGCACTGACTTTAACTTTTAAATGACTAATTTGGAGTCACATTTATACAATATACTTCTGATTCATTTGAAAAGACGATGGTTCTTATAGATCTTAAGAGAAGAGTTCTCGCCAATGGGAAACTTCTTTGCTAGATATTGTAATATAATAAAAATTTAAAGCCGATTAACTAATCGTTCAATTATGTAAAAATAAAAAATAATCATACTTACATAAGGGATTTTATAAATTTCTGTAAATGTCCTCGCTTTCCTCACTAAATAAACTAGATGATGCGGAAACGCAGAATCCATTATAAATTCATACATTTCTTTATCTCTATTTTCTAAAGCTGCTGCAAAAGCCTAAAGCACATACATAACATTATTGTTCCTTTGTATCAAATATAATGTTATTTAATTACTATTCTTCGGCACACTTATTTACCGTTTCTTTTTTCCCTTCAGCTTCAATAGTTCTTCTTAACAAATTTTCGGAGTCTGTTAACCTTTTTCTCAGTTCCACATTTTCTTTAGAGCTGTTTGATAACCTTTCATTCAGTACAGCCTATAAATGAGACACTTTATAATATTTTAAATGGAATTTGAATATTAATACTGTTAATTCATCTCATTCATATTAATACTGTCATTCCTCTCATTCATATTAATACTGTTACTATTGTAATATTTCTGTCTAGAATAACTATTTGTGTAAGTAAAATAATGTGCATGAAATAATTTTAAAAATATATTTCATTTGGAATAGAAAAAAACTTTAATCTGAGAAGAATAGAATGAAAATGAAGGGCTGAATAGTTAGTTATATAAAAGGATGAGGGGACACAAACCAAATAAATATTACCAAATAGAAATATATCTCAAAAGTAACAGGAAATGAAGGATATTTTCCACAAAAAAAAAGAAAAAAAAGAGTAATAAATAATAATTAAAATAAATATGTCAATAAAGGCATATGCATTCCTTACCACTTCTTTCTTTAAAATAGCATTTTCTTCTTTAGCTCCATCATTTGTGGGTTTAGACTCTTTTGCTGAGCACTGCTTTTCCCTAAAATAGTTCCAAAGTTTCTCATTAGTAATAAAATTTAGCATAGTAAACTTTTTTTTTAAATATAGCTAAGTCACTCATTGATCAAATATAAACTCTACTACATTAATTTTTTAAATTAAATTTCAAACTTAGTATTTATCAGGAGTAGTAATTACATTATTTCCTCTTACTCTTTCAAATTAGAAAATATAGAATATATAGAAAAAGGGCCGATACTCACATAACTTTGAGAAGGGTAAGTTTTTCTTCCATGAGCGTGACCTGAACTTGTTGCTGCCTTTCGATCTGGACTTGAGCATTTTCAAGTTGTTTAGCCTTGGCACAGATATCCGCTTTCAGAACATCCTCCCTCGATTTGTAGCCGGATATCTTCGCCAGTAGATCTGATGTGTTTTTCCTCTCTTCGTTCAATTCAACCTTCAACTTCTCCAGTTCAATTTCGGTCCTGATGGCATTATCAGCCTTGAATTTTATTCTTTCGCTATTTGCTATAGCATCGGCTAATTTCTTATTCAATTCTTCCTTTGCTTTTTGCTCAGATGATAGCTGACCTTTTACTCTGGAAAGTTCTGATTCCATAGTTTCGATTTGTTTCATGTAAGCCTTCAACTTTCCTTCCTCAATGTTGTCTTGGGATTTGCTCAAAGAAGCTTTTTTACAGGCTACTAGTTCTTCGGTCAACTTTTTCAATTCACTTTCCAATGCTATTGAGTTTTGAAGCTTGAGCATTAGTTGTTCTTTCTTTTCTCGGCTTTCGTTGAGGTTTTGTCCCAATTCTTCAATGATTCGTTCTAATCTCTTGAGTTCAGTTTTAGTTTGAGAGAGTTCCTCAAAAATATTTTTCAATTCAGACTCTCGTGCAGAATCTTTAATTAGAAGCTTGTTGAACTCTTCCTTACTTGCCCTGAGCTCTTTTAATTCCTTCACCAATGCTTCCTTCTCTGAGAGAATGGCTTCGAATTCTCTTTTGGATACTCTAGATTCAGCTTCCAGAAGCCTCAGTTCACTCTCGAGGTTAGGGACTTTATCAGCTACCATTTTGAGCAGTTCTTCTCTTGAACTCATTTCAGATAAACTCTTGTCCAGTTCTGTTTTTTGCTCAATACATTTAGCCAATTCATTTTTATATTTCTGTAACTCGCTCTCAAGATCTTCAATTCGCTTAAGATTTGCTTCATTGAACTGAGTTACTTCTTCTTTCAAGAAACTGTTTTGTAACTGCTTAGTAAGTTCTTCTTTACACTTCTTGCTATCTGCTAACTCGGATCTAACTTTCCGAAGTTCCTTTTCTAAATCATTTAAAGCACTTTCCAGGGCTGGAATCTGCTCAGCATTTTGTAATAGTTTTTCTTCTCTGAGGTTGCTTTCATTTAATTTTTTCTCTAAAGCTTTTTCATTTTTCT
Organism: Arma custos; assembly: GCA_037127475.1. Classification (NCBI taxonomy): domain Eukaryota; kingdom Metazoa; phylum Arthropoda; class Insecta; order Hemiptera; family Pentatomidae; genus Arma; species Arma custos. The sequence goes on from CM073764.1 coordinate 73,982,008, forward strand.
TGGTTTCTTTTAAAAGAAGTTCAATTTTATCATATTTTCTTTTCAAATTTTCCAATTCCTCTTCGAGATACGAAATCCGCTCTTGATGCACTGAGAGCTCATTCACCCTAAACGATTTTTCTGAAAGTTGTTCTTCGAGGGCTTCTTTGTTTTTCAGAGCATTGGTGAGATCTGTTTTGGAAACCATGATTTCATTTTTCAAAGATTTTATATCTTTCTTTAATTTAAAGATTTTTTCTTTGTCATCAATTTCCATCTTCCTTCTGTTCTCCAATTCTTTTTCCAATTCATTTTTTAACTTTCCAATATCAGAAAGTTCTTGTTCATTGATTTTAATTTTTTTCTCAAGTTCTGAAACTAGATGTTTTTCTTTGGCAAGTTCTTTTTTAACAGAATCAGCATTGCTGACATTTTCCATTAATTCTTCTTTACTCCTAGACATCTCAGAAAGGAGTGACTTAAACTTCTCAAGTTCAGTTTCCAGGTTTATCATCTCTTCAGTTTTCATCTTCAACTGACATTCAAGCTCTTCCTTTTCACCTACAAATTAATAAATCATATTTAATAAATTTTCTAGAACAGCAAAATATAATAATTTGGTTATTGAAGATTTAAAGTTTACTAATCTTATAAATAAACTAAAAATATGTGGAGAACATTTTAGGAAAAAAAAGTCAACAAATTAAATATATATATTGATTAATAACCTTGCAACTGACTTTTTTTTTTGTATGAATTATTTATTTCATTTTTTTAATCTCCCATTTGAGAGATTTAAGTATGCAAAGAAAAAAAAAAGTGACAAAAAAAATTAACAATGTTATCTGAGGCCATTGATATATTATAACAATAAATATATCTTGGAGAATGGTCCCTATTTGCTGCCAACACCCTTAATACAGTTTTAATAAATTATTTAAGAAAATTCAGTTAATTTTCCCACTCAAAATATCTTTAATTTACGTAAATCTAAAACTAAAAAAGATTTCCTATATTATTTTGGCAGTCATATCTTTCATTGACTTATTTATTTGTTTGGTTTCTATGATTAATGAAGTTTTTCAAACCAATGATTCAACTACCTGAGTTCAACAAAATTTCCCTAGTCATTTACTGTAACTCATATGATGAGGTTTTTTTTTGTTCAAATGAACAATAATATTTACATGGTTATAACAATAGAATTAAAACCCAAAGCTCCTCATTACATAATAACAGTCAATATTACTTTAAAAAAAAAGTTGAAAGGGATTGATCAAATAGGTTTCTTGAACCCAATGTTATTATTCTTAAGTATTTTAATGTGCTAGTAAATGATTCTGTCTCTAGTCATTGCCTAATTTATTAATTTAAGCTACACCATAAACCTTTTTTTTATGTTTTAGTCTCGCAATGTTGTGTTATGTTGTATGTCTCGCAACTTTTGTGTTTTCCTCATATCTCTGCTCTAATCATTACATAAACCTACCACTGTCTCACTAGCATAAGTATTAAAATTAACTATGAATATTTCTTAACTGAATACTTCTTGTTATTGGTCGTTGCCAATGAAACATTATGAATCACCAGCAGCAGGTCAATTAAGTGATTAGTATGAGTTTATTAGTAAAGATATACACTCGATAAAAATAAATTAATATTTGCTCTGTGTAATACAATTCTGATCAATTTTAAGTAGTGACTTTTAAAATCCTAACAAGTGATCATGTTTTCGAGGAACAGAAGTAAATAAATTTTTAGATTCAATCAATTGTTTCAGAGAATTTTTTCCTGAATGTCATTTTATTTTTAAACAATGTAGTTAAAATAAAATCTACTGATAAAAAAATATGTGCCATTCTTAAAATTAAATTAATATTTTTTAAACAAACAATAATGGAATATTCAAAATAAAATTAAAGTAACTTCAGCACTTTTAACAAAATAAACTAATTTATTATTTATTTAATAGGTAGTTATTTCACTGAAAAAAATTATTTTACCTTTTTTTTTGTTCTGTTTTTTATTTAATGTATAAAAAAGATCAACTGGCGAGAGGACACATTAAATTTAAGCTTTCTGTCATAAATGGAATGTGGATTTCTTAAAGGGATATTTTATTTCGTTAATTCCGGGATTAAAGAAGTCAAGGAGGATTTGATGAATATTGCTGACAGAAAAATATACAATAGCATCTGAGCGGGAATGATCTTTGTACAAAATGCTCATTGACAGTCAAAAATTGACTGATACTAAGATCAAGGTGCAAAAATAAACAGAAGGAATGAAAGAATGAAAAGGTATTGGGAAAAACAAGGACAGCAAAAGGATTCCTAAAAGGAACAAACTAAATTAAATATGGATGAAATATATTTCAGTAATATTTCTGTTATAATGCATTTAATAAGGCATTGACATGGAACAGGTAATTTAACATGAGAAGCAAACAATTATTTTGACAACTAAAAATAATGTACAATTGGAAAATAGTAACTGCCACCATTACTTGAAACGAAACCACTCCTCATTTAGACTTACTCCTCTTTATATCCTAATATTATGATTAATTACTGTCTCTTCTATGAAGAAAGTGTAATATTTTATTTTTTACTTACTACCTTTCCATGTCTTAATTGTTACTAAATAATGAAGACGAATCGTTTAACATTTCTCACCTAAGAGCGTGTTGATCCTCTTGCCGGCTGGCCTCAGCTGCTCTAGCTCCTCCCGCAGCTCTCTCATCTCTTTGTCCTGCGGAGCCTCATTCACCCTCACCCTGTTTACTATCGCCCGAGCTTGACTTGCGTACCTCAGGGTGGACATTGTCTCGTCTTGGTGAGTAGAGCAGGGGCTCACAGTCGCTAACATACATGTCCGAGAGTTGCCGCCTAAACTTTCCTGTCACATAAAATAAATAATATTATTAATATTTTTTGAGACAGTATTTTGCATAATACTAAAAAATTAGATATTTGCAGTGATAAGATGAGGTCTTGCTGTTTTGTTTTTTTATAGTATTATTTGATAGAAAAAAGTGGACACTTAGTATGAAGGTAACTTATTCGTTTCTATACATCAATTTATTGAAAAATATTCGATAGTCTGAACAATATTATATGTGATTTAATGAAATATTTTATCTACCCCTAATATTTTGAGTCGGCTGGAGTCATAACTAATAAATTACAGTGCTTTAAAACTTTTTTCAGACCTTTTAATCGTGCGAGAAAAATAAAAATAAATAACAAACTATATAAACCCACTTTACCCTTCAACAGATAACATATTGTACTATAATAACAGATAGCTGAATAAACATTGCAGATTATGGAGTAGGTAGTACGTCCTTCCGTTTGCAATGCGTAGTTCTTGATGTAAAAAACATGTACACTCAGGTCAGTATCAAAATTGGTCTTGCCTATTGTTTGTAGGATTCGTAAAAAAAGTTTGTATTTTTTTTTTTTTCAAAAATCCTTAACATGTATTCATGAGCCAAATTACTCGCAAAAACTTTATTTAAAAATTGTTATGCTTTGAAAAGTACAACAGTTGACTGCAGTGGTGTGAGGGCATATTTCCGCAAGATTATGTACTACTCACATCACTTTTATTCTTGGCGATTAATATACATAAAAGGGATCTACTAGGCATACCAAGTACCTCCGATCCGTACCTCCCAGCACAAGCTGTATCGTGAGCAGAAATAAGATGGAGTTCTGCGTGAAGCAAAAGCTAAAACAAGCCGAAATTGTTTGTTAGAAGAAAGTTGTTTTCTAGTCACAAAGATAAGAAAAATAACTCTTAATTAAAAAAAGATTTTTTTTCAAAAACGTAACTCACTTATTATGATATGGGTATTATACATCAGCCTTTGGAAATAAGAAAATATAGCCAAGCGTCTTCTACGTTTATTTATTTTTCAAAAACAGCAATATCATATCAGAAGAACCAGACATATACTTGTATATGAACGACATAACTAAAAAAAAAAAAAAAAAAAAAAAAAAAAAAAAAAAAAAAAAAAAAAAGATTTTTATGAGTTAACTCTTCATAACAATTATATTGGTTACAGCTTCTCAATTCAAGAACGACTTAACTGATATTCCATTTCCAACATTTTTTTTTTATAAAGTCATATTTTGAAATTGTATTATGTTTGAACTTGAAGTTACATATATGGGATTAATGACAAATTTAAAATAAAAGAAGTTTCATAATTTCCAAAAAAAATCTAATGGTTAATAAAATATATACATTTTTTATATATAGGTATATATATAAAATATTTAAAAATCATAGCAATTAATAAAAAATTAAAATAAATTATAAATAATATAATGACTTAAGTCAACAAGATCCTATTTAAAATAATGTTCAATAACATTCTTCCCCTTGTATACTTCGCGAATTGCGAGAGCGCGGGGATATGGAATCGGTGAAGAGAATGGATTTGTCTGACCGAGGTACGAGCCAGGTTAGCTCAGGTGGCAGACCACCACGACGAATAAGTGGGACCCGGGTTCGAATCCCGGCCCTGGAAAAATCTTTTCTGTTCAAAATAAAAATATTTAAAAAGGTTGATAAATTAATTTCAATACCATCACTGCAATAGGAATGCTTTGCTTTACCAATACCAAATTTTTTATTTTTCTATCTCACATGGGAAATAACTCAAATTTCAAATACCTTTATTGAAAAATTAGTTTTTTTTAGTTACAACGTTATTTGAACGAGCGATATATATAATTAAATGAAGGAAGTAGAAGCTAAGCGTTGAGTGTCGATGAACAATATTTTCTACATCCCCACTCCTGGAGATCTTTGTTATTAAAAGTTAATAGATTTTAGGTGCTTTATTTACAACACAATAAAAGTTGCCACCGACCTAAAAATCTCAATCAATTTATGCAAAGTTAGCATGACATTACCTATAATATATTTATTATTTTATAAAGCCATCGACTACAAATACACAAGAACCGTTCAGCTTCCTACCAGAGATCTTTCAGATTTTACAGACTTCTCGATCGTTTTGTAGAAAGCGCAGGTATTTCACACCTGCAACTCTACTTCTAAATCCTATTCTGTTCCACTTCGGGCGATCCAATGTTGCCATTTTTAAGTCCTGATGTACATTCATGTCATAGAGGTAGCACTTTCTATTTATAATGAAGGTTGACAATATTGTTTTCCAGCCTCTCGGTCCCCAATCGGTTAATATTCCCATAGAACATCAACCTCCTCTTTCTTATATCGTATTTTTATATAATACATCAAATTTATTAATGCTTTAGAAATTTAGCATTCTTATATTTAAAATACATTTATCGGGTTTTATACAATCGTTTCATCTATTGCTAGCCCGATTACGAAGTCGGTTAATTTATCAGTACGTCAAACATCTTCAGAAAGAGAGATTTAGAAAACAGTTAATTTCGAACAATGGCTGCGCTATGTAAGAACAATGCCTAAGCAATCGTTCTGTGCGGATAATTCGATTAAAATAAAACAATGCAACTTTTTGCAACAAAAAAACTTTAGAAACGTAGCTTTTCAGAACATCGGGGTTCTGTAAACGTAACTCATAGATCTGATTTTTACGTAACGCGATATCAGCGGAACAATCGGCAAGCATCAATTGATTGCATTTTAAGAAAAAAATATGACAATTACCCTTTCAAAAGTCATTATTTGTACACGTTTTTAGAAAGCGCTATACCATTTTGGAATTGAGTGAAACAGCTTGAAGAGCTTTGCAACTTGAAGAGCCCGGCCGTGAGTGTTAATTTCAATTGAAAAGAGAATTTCAATAACTCCTCATCATTCAAAAATAAATAAATAAAAACTTTCACAGTTGTTCCATTTTCCATTTGAATTGGAGCAAGAGAAGAAGGGTCATCTTCAATGGCCGCTTTGAACCAGGACAAAAAATGTAGCACAACCCACGAAGTTCAGTACATGGTATAGACTGTAATGCAGCTTGGACAACGGTTGTGCAGGGAAGTTATTTGTCCAAGATCAGGCCCAATTACCAGATTTTCTCCAGGATTTTGGGAGCCCAATTTAAAGAGGCTGGATGAGCCCCAGGACGGTCCAAGATCTCTAAATATCTATCCCTGTCTCCTAACAGATTAAATAAAATCGGCGGATTTGAACTCGGAACCTTCAGCAACTCAGCGCTTTACCATTACGCTCCTTAATATTATTATAGTACTTTAATATTGTGTAATAATTATTCTAAATATTTATTTTGCACAATAAACAACGCAGTAATATGAATTTAAATAATTAACATAAGCTCTGAATTAATTACATTACGTTTTCATGCGTATTTCATTCTCACGCAAATAAACGGAATTATTTTTGCTAAAACACTTCCGTATAACCGATGCAGAGGAAGTTTCATAACTGCGCATCGCATAATTGGACTTTGTACGGCTCCGATTCACCTTCAGTTCAATTTTTCATGGCCCCGGTGAAAACGCCACAAGCTGACAACTCAATTACAAGGAAATACGGTCGAACCAGCACTGCAAGCAAAGCGGATCTTAAAACCGCATTGTTAACTAAGTGTTTATGATTTGTGATTATATTTCTTACTTTCCTTTAATAACAATTACTTCTAAATTATTCTGTTCATTTTAATCTTGATTTAGGGAGGTAATAGCAATAAAAAAAAGAAGAGAAAACACTAAATAAAATAAGCAGCAGCCAGTTCAAAAGCCAATCGAAGTCTTCATAGAATAATTACTAGAAAAAGTGGTTGTAATCTCCAGACAGGAGCTGACAATATGTAAAAGTGGTGGTTTACTCCGTGAACTGGATCTGTATGTAATACTATTAATAGGTCTGTTGGAAGTAGGTAAATCACCAATACTCTCCATAAATGAACCGGTTTGAAAAATGTGAATTTTTGATAGATCAAGTTTAAACTGGATTCAAATATGGATGAAGAAGAGCTTAGGGATCACATCTGGTGTAATGGTTAGCATAACAAACTAATACACTCAAGATCACAGATTTGAAACCCAATTGGCAGAAGGTTTTTAAAGAAAGTAAAAAATCCTTGGTTATGCCGCCCTTCCGAAGGGACGTAACATTGCGGTCCCGAGCCTGTGTGGCTTCCGGGACCAATGTTAAACATGTAGTGATAGTTCGCAGGTATAAACCCAAATATACATATATACACACACATGCGCTCATATATCTACTACTTACTTAGAAAACTCTTTGATAATTAGGTTATTAGGTAATAAGACATCATTCATGATGTGATATTGTCGTAGGTTCGCGACCCGTCAGGTGTCCCTAGAATTTTTCAAGGGGAGTAAAAACGCCTTAGTTATGTCGTCCTTCGGATGATACATAAAATGGAGGTCCGAGCCCGTACGGTATTTATTAAGTATTGTATACTTAATTTTTGTGGTTACCATAAATAACTGTCTTAGTTTTAAAAGACTTTAGAAGAAAAGTTTTTGTTTTCGATTGATGATTTTGATGGTACGAAATACGGTCCCCGTAGAGGTAAAAAAATCCTTATGTAGTGATAAGGCGGACGTTTCTGCTCACTCATAAGCCTGGGTTACATTGGTATAATTAGTAGTAGAATTCACTAGCATACTTTTTTGTTGAAATGCTCTACTATGCTCATTTTGATAGAGTAACTGTTTGCTAGTAATTTGAAAGGATACTTCGATTTAACGTGCGTAATAATGAACCAGCAGGTTAGGCATAAATATTGAGCCGTTGTTAAAAAATGTTTAGTGCAAACTGCAGATATTTTATTAAATGAAGTTGAGGAAATTATAGAGGAAGAAACTAGTAAGCAAAAAATAATTTGGATAAGGGATTGGATTAAGAGACGTGATAAATTGGGAGCATCTGCTAATCTTTCAACAGAACTGGCTTTGGAAGACCCAGAGGAATAGAAAATTTGCTTGAGAATGACATCTGATAGTTTTGAAAAATTGCCGCATATTCAGAAAATGGGAGGGCACATTCATAAGGGATGCAATACCAGCAAGTGTTAAATTAGAAATTACTTTAAATTTTCTGGCCACAGGCAGTAGATATCGTAGCAATACCAAAATTTTCCTTTGCCATATATTTTACGATTCCTTTGTTGGCGGCTGATCTCATTAGGACTGCTGATATTCCATATATATTCATAATCCTTGTACATTGCCACTAATTTCATAGTTTCATGTTCCGTGCACTTCATTTTCGTTTATACGGAATAAGCAAAATTTTATATTAAACTTTTAACTAAAATGACCGAAGCACACAAGCAGCTAGATAAAGACACAATGTTCTCTGCTAAAACCAAACCAGTAGAGTAAGATTGTGGAAGTAGAGGATAGCAGTGTAGTAAAGTGTAGAATAGCAGAGTGTACTATTCCACATGTGCTATGCACTTCACATAAGCGGATCCAGGAGGGGGGGGCACGTGTCCCCCCAGACGGTTTTCTGTGTACTGAGGAGAATCCATTACAGTACATACTTATAGGCAAATCATGTGATGTGATAACAGAAATAACAGGAGTGAAACTATTGTTTAGATATTTTAATAAATCTTTGAAACCTTTCTATGAATACTACAAGTTTATTTCTAAGTTATTGTTGATTTTTTGCCCGTCTCTCCCATAGACTATATGTAGTACTCTACCGTCACTAGCACAACCTGTTTACATTATTCCAGTAGGGAAATAATAAGCACTATTACCACCGAACTCTACTACTAATTATAGCTTTAATGCTTTAAGGTCTTCTACAGGGCTTGTATGGCATGTAGGTCACAACGCATTAGTTATAAGTTTATGAATGAATGAATTAAGCCTTTATTATAAAGAGAATTATAAAAGAAGATGGTTTACAAAAACTACTAATATTTACAAAAACATACATACTTGTATAGTACCTAATATTGTAACTTAAATAACAATAATAAATAATAATCTTTTTTCTTGTTGAATGATGAATTAATTAATGTAATAATAGGTATAATAACTCTTTATAGGCTTTCCCTTATGGGAGTATGGTCTAACTTCCCTGAGAGACCAGCTCTATTGGGAAGTGGAGTTCGACATTAATTTCTGCCACTTAACTTTTTTTTTTTTTTTTTTTTTTTTTTTTCGGATCCCTCAGTAAACGAAAACATGAAACACAAAAAACAAGTAATTAGCAATGTACTTATGTCTTAAAATTATCCTTATTCTACTAAAAATTTTATTTTGAGCAATTCTTGTCCTATTTTATCTTCTTCTGTCGAATCAGCAGTTGGCGTGTGGACTTGAACAGTACTTAGGATTTTCTTCTTAAAAATTAGTCTGACTAGAGCTATTCTGTGGTTAATTTCTTTATTTGCTTTCTTTTTAGTGTTTTTTATATCAAAAAATCCCACTCTATATTGGCCATTTTCAGAAGAGGTGTGCATAAGTATCCCCATTGTCTCTATAATCGTAAAGTTTTTCTTTCTTATTTCTGAAATCCCTCTTATGTCCCAATTGATTTTATTTAAGGCATTTTCTAATTCCATTGTTATCTTTTCTGAAATTTTGTTTGATTTGAGCCGATTTAAGTACTATTATTTTTGGATCCTTCCTTCTTATTTCACATAAACCAATAATATCCCATTTTATTTTATTTCTAGCCGTTTCAAATTCCGTTATCCTGTCCTCTCCTAGCAACGTTCTCACGTTTAAGGTGCAAACGTGGAGGGTGTTAGAGCTGGATTTTTTAATTGTTGTCTGTTCTTGAAAATTAGGATCCTATTTTCGCTATGAGCTAATGCTTGGGGCTTGATTTTCTTTTTTGTTAAGCTCTCTATCATCCTCTTTATGTGTCACCAGGAATTTATTCAGACTAATAGATGTTTGATCAGTTTTAATATTAGTTATAAGTTTATAATTTTACGCAAAATTTATTAATCCCTTATTGGTGTCATAAAAACTCCACCATGTACTGTGAACCCAATTCCCCTCATGGGTTGTAGCTGTATAGTTGTTTCTTTTTATTAGTGTAACAAATAGTAAATAATGAATGGTCAACACTGCATAGAAATAAGCTGTAGAACGTTTCTAGATTATCAGAATTTAACGTTACTGAAAGAACACGCAAAACGTTAAATGGCGGAAGACTACGCCGAGAGGAAGGAAGCGGAAGAGAATAAATTGGTAGTTGAAGGGAGCTAGGATCGCCGCTGGCCTGGAAGGTTATCATATCATACGATTTATAATCACCCGGTTTCGGTCCCCTGTTATTGTATCGCTGTAGTATCATTAGCGATAATAACAATAGCTATTAACAATACAAAAATAAAAGGTAACAATGTTTGAAAAGACAAAGGAGGATACTTATCTATCTCCAATTGTCCGCTAAATACTAACCGATAACAAACAGCCGTAAAATTTCCAAGAGGATCTTGCTTTAATATTTATGTAAAATATCTCCAGCTCAGTTTGAATAATTCATTTCAGTTTATAAATAATATCACTAATAAATCAACTTATGATGAATAATTTTAAAGGATTATACAAAAAAGGAGTGTTTCAGTATCTATAATCTAACAAAATTGACAATTTTTTTTTTTTGCAAATTGTGCTATTACATCAAAACTTTCTTTTTTCCTTTCAAAGTAACCCTTTGAAGGAACCATTTATTTTTTGACACACTTAATGTAAACTTAATTTAGGATCTTATTGACTTACGTCATATTATTATTTATATTTTTTTATAATTATTGGTCATTTTTTATGAGTTATAAATATTTTTATTTTTTAAAGAGAAAATAAATAAAAATATTTATAACTCATAAAAAATGACCAATAATTATACAAAAAAATAATGTAAACTTATTTAATAACCCGCTTTTATTAACTTCGCCTGAGTGTTGTATGTATGGATGCAGCGGAATCTTTGAACTCAATTTTCGGCCAGTTCAAAACATCGAATCAAATTGAAACTTAGCACACTTCTCAATGACCGATGGCAATGTAATAAATTAATAAGTTTGTCTCATTATTCTGAACAAGATCTTTAGGATTGGAGATTTTTCATATCTGAAGACTCGGTAGTGTCTTGTGGTACAACCATATACTGAAGCATACATGGTTTAACCTTTGAGACAAGCATGTGGCTTGCAGGACCAACCGGTGTGTTTATTATATTTTACAACAAAATTAACAGTTTAAAAAATACGTCATAATATAAAACAAAACTAAGAAATAGAAAATATTTTTTTTAATAATTCATTCTTATCGGTGTAGTTGTCTATATTTTTTAAAAATAAAAATGTTGAAAGGCGGAATCTGATAGTATACGAAAAATCTTGAGCCTCATATGTCAACTTTAAAAAAAAAAAAATTATAATTTACCAATCATACAAAATGCATCGAACCTAGCTAAAACGAATAACTAGAGTTCATCTAAGATCCAATACCGTTGTTAGTCAAAGTCCTTCATGGTTAAAGTACGCATTGGGACTTCGAGAAGCAACGGTACAGAATCAACTTAAACCTTTGAGGTCATCAAAGTCCGGAAACCAAGACGGACTAACCACACCCTGAGGAAGGATGAGAACCACACTGCGCCGCAGAGCTGGCGGTAATATTTCCAAGGACGGGCTTGAGGCTGTCCAAGAATAGCACGGCGAAGGACAGTTGGAATGGAATGGTCAGCACCTCTAAGTGGGGCTTAGCAAGTCCTAACTAAAACTTGCGAGAGGGAGAGCAGGCCATTTAGGTTTAGTTATAACATAATTGATTAAAATAAGTTAATTTTAACAAAACTGGAAATACAAATTCCCCAAAAAAAAAAGAACTCCAAAAATAAATCATCAAGATGATCACAAAGTACATCAAATAAATGATAACGGATGTGAATTTTTTGACTGTGAGTAAAAAACTATTTATTTCGATATTTTATATTTTTTAAAAATTGTTCGACTCTTAAAGATAAAATCTTCAGGAGAAGATCGTGGGATTACAAATAAAATACACCAAGTCAAATACATGATTTTGAGAAACTCTCATAAAAAGACTCGAGTTCTTAGTCGGAGAGGTGTGCTACGGGTTTCTATTGATGAAGCCCACTAAGTCATATATATATTTTTTCAATGTAATAACACTATATACTCTAGCACAGTGATTTGCAAAGTGTGCGCCGCGGTGCCGTCGTCATAAGGAGGCCATGAAATATTCAAGTCAATAATTTTGATATTAGGAAAATAGTTCAAATAAGATATTTTATATTATCCTGAGGAAAATATTAAGTATTTGTTATTAATTTTTTACTGTTAAATGGGCAATCGCTTTTAAAAAGGAATTTTTTCCAATTTTTCAAAAAAGTCCAAAATTTAGAAAAAAATCTGATGTATAAAGGACGCCTCGGAAAAATTCCGATTATTTAGGAAGACCCAAACCAAAAAGATTGAGATTTGGCTTTAGCCTTTTCATCAGCGTTTTCTCAAAATTATATTTTTGACTTAGTGTATTTCACTTGTAGCACAATGTAAATTTAATTTATGACGAAAAAAAGTGAATTAAATTGGCAATTCTTTACCTAATCTGAGAGAGATATTTTGGAACGAAAACAAAGCTGAAAATGTTTAAAACAAAAAAAAAAAGTAAAAGAAAAAAGCAAAACAAATATTTTCAACGTGTAGCGTATGTGTGTATACATAACACATACAAGTACTCATATTTGTTACTTACTTAGTTAAGGCTTTGGTAAATAATTTATTACATAATAAGACATCATTAATTATGTGATATTTATATTTTAATCAATAATTCGACATAGTATTTTATTGGATTTATATATCATTGAACTAAGCAAGTTTATCTATTTTTCTGATGTGCAATATAATTTCATTAAGGAATAATAATTACTTACTTAAATTAAAGGAACTGGTATTATTTTTTTTTAAATCCTCTTAAAATGGAAGATGCAATAATTCGGCATAGTATTTTATTGGATTTATATGTCATTGAACTAAGCAAGTTTGTTGAATTCTAATTATTTGAAAGATGCGACCTTTAAAAAAATTAGAACAAGAGGAAAATATTGTAAAAAATATATTTATCCAGAAATGTGATGAACTCAGAGGGTAAACTGCCTTTTAAGGAAAACATCGGAACAAATCAATTTTATAGCTGACTAAAATAGCCTGGCTTCCCAACGAGATAAAAAGGTATTTAAAATTATTTGAGCTGCTTTCTCATAAATCATAAGTAGTGAGCGTCATACTGTGAAGGTTAGCGCGTAAAATACTTCGCAAATGGAAAATGAAACCTCAAAGAAATAACAACCTTTTTTTTATGTTTTTAAGTAACAAGAAAAACATTTTAAACCTAATGCGAGTACGCTATGATAGCACTTATTTCAAAAGCAAATCATAAGGAGCCTTATTATTTATTTTTTAAATTATTAACGTTATTCTATTAAGTATTAAGAAATAGTAAATTGATGATTTAGGGAGCGGAGTGGCTCAGTAGTAGAGTTGCCATGTCGAAAATCCTGGTTCAAATCCCGCTGCAGGTAAGACTTATTACTTATACTCTATTTAGTCTGTTAGCAACCGGAGACGGATGATATAGGATCTTGGACCCTTCTGGGGCTCACCCGGTATCTATAAAGTGGGTACCCAAAATAAGGGGGAAAAATCATGATCTAGGACAAATCACCGCCCTGCACAACCGTTGTCCATGGAACAGTACTGTATCTACAATGTACTGAACCCTAGACCCTTCAAGGGTTGTAGTGGTACAAGTAGGCATAATTGAAAATTTAATTCAGTCTCAGCAGTCATTGCGGCCTAGTTTATAATAATTTCAATCATTAAAGTTCTTCATAAGAGAAGTAATACAATGAATTTATTGTTTTATTGCTAAAAATACAATATATATCATTTTTTTTAAAGAATAATTTATTGATATTTACAACTGTAATTATATTACATCAATTAAATCTGCTGTATGAACAAAGGATATGAAAAAAAAAACACTTGTGGAGAAACTAGGCATTGATAGCACTCCAATAAAGTTCTATAGTAGAAGGTATCGAGGCCATCTTCTTTTCAGACGCCACGGAGAGTTATCAGGAATATTATGGGAAGCAAGTTGAGAGACAAGCGGATTCAAGTGTGTATGGAGCTTTTCATGGAAGGATAGGTTTGGGCCAAATCAGCATCATATGATCATGATGGAAGTGTTTGTTTGTGACATAATAAGGAGCACTGAGGATTTTACGAAGGATTTTGGATTGGATAAGAGATGAATTGGATGGTTTAGTAGAGCCCCGAAGCTCAACTCTGTATGTCCAAATAGGTCTGATAACTGTCATGTAAATGGGTATTTTGTAATTACTTGGAAGCTTAGAGCGTTTGTCTAGCAAATGTTGAAGTAGGCGAAAACGTCAAGCAATTTCTTGTCTTTTCAGTCTTGTATGAGGATCAATATACATAAATTAAAAAAACAATAACACATTAATACTTCTCGAATCAGAACTTACAACAGAATGCAGACTTCCTGGGAATATATTACTTATTACTTTTAAAAACATCATGTGGTAATGCGGTAGAGCAGCTCTGTATGAAGCGTAATGCGTTGGTATGCTGAAGGTCCCGAGTTAAAATTCGGCTGAGGCAGATAAATTATTTAATATGTTAACAGACCCTCCTGGATCTTACCCAGCCTCTTTGAAGGGTATAATCTTAATTAAGGGAAAACAGTATAGGGGTTAAGCATGATCACGGACATAACACCTCCCTGCACCATCTGGTACTAAAAGCAGTATAGTCTCTACCATGTATTGAACCCGTGACCCTTCATGGACTTTTTTTTTTTTAATATCTTACATTCAACAACTTACTTTTAATCTCTTATTTTTTAGGCTTTTTAACTTAATCAAAATATCCTTGATGAATTTTTACATTATAAATGTTGAAATTTGTATATACATATTTACAAAATAAATCAGGAAACGAAATCATATTATAATTTAAACTTGCTTTATTTGACTCTAGTAAACAACGTATTTTCAATGAACTGTCCCTTCTGATTATAAGGCCAGCCTTGGCTATTTCTCAGCCTAACCTTATCTATTTATGTACTAAATATTTGTTCCGATTATTTCTGAACTTGACATTGATTTCTAACGAATTTTCATATTTTTGATACATGAATGGACAAATTTTTCCGTCATACATTATTGCTAAAATATTTTTCCTTATTTAACTGCTTTTTACAACTTTTTTGTTTCTAAAAGCTCTCGGCGAAGCCAGTCTCCATGTAAGTCCCCTCACTGCCATGCTCTCTTCTACATCCTGCAACCTTCTCTTCTTGTGTTGCGTTCTTTTCCACATTTCTATCGGGGATATTCTAAGACAGTTTTAGGCCATCGTTCCTCCGATATTCTTTTGGGTTTGTCTCTATTCTGTAGATGCTAGTTTTTTCGTGCTCAACAAGTTATCTGATCCTATTGTAAGGAACGTGTTGGATTCTGGAAATGTAACGTCTCCAGAAGTCCATCTCCATGACTAACAACTTTCTCTTCCCCTTTTTTGTTAATGCATATTTTTCTGACCCAAAAAGGTTAACACTTTCTATGAATGAATGAAAAAGATTTTTTTTGTGGTTAATTTTGAGGTTAACTTGTTTACCCACGGAACAGAGTATAGACAAATGATAAAAGGATATTATTTTGAATTATACAGTTATATATTGAAGCAGTAACAAAATAAATCCTCCTGAACTAATTAAAAGAGTATAAATAAAATAAAAGATTAAGCAATTGATCATGCATGCCCCTTCTATGGTACTTAAGGGAGCGGATTGGCTCAGTGGTAGAGCACTGTTCCGAATGTCATGAATTCAAATCCTACTCGCTGGTAGACTTGTATTTCATCTGTTAGCAGCCGGAAATGGATCCTATGGGATCTAGGATCCTCTTAGGGGGTTTACCCAGCCTCTTTAAAGTGGGAACCCAAAATTTAGTGGTTAAGCGTGATCTAAGAGAAATCACTTCTCTGCACAACCGCTGTCCAACAAACAGAATAGTCTAGAGAGTGTATATGGTAGACCATATACTGAACCCCACGGGTTGTAGAGGTACAAGTATTTTTTTTCTACAATGTTTAATCTACAAGTACATCTACTTAAACACCCTAGTAGTTAGATAGCTGTTAGTTCAGTTTAAGTCGTGTTACACTATCACAAACAAATAGTTTATTCAAAAATAAATATGAATGTCTCAAAGTCATGAAAGTTTTTAAAAATTATAAATATTATCTGCATTCACATCCTTTTACTGTATTAGTAAACACTTGTTTTTAAACTACATATGTAAATATCAGTAGAAATAATCCAGAAATCACGTCAGATGATATGCCACCCACGTCAAAGATTTTTATTTGATTTTTTTTAACAGATAGTTGATTATGCAGATGGCAGAATTACTTTGTTTATTGTTTGTTTGTTTCATTTAATGTATTTTATTATTATTCTACAGCTAATAGCACGATGATACAGTGGGAGTCGTATATTTTCCATATCCACGTTTAATTAGGAGTAGGATCCTAAACGTGTATCTAACACCACATCGCCATTTTGTATCCCCTAAGGATGATTTTCTTTATTTGCTCGTTCAATAAACAAAATTAATTCACCTGCCTAATCAATAATCTAACTAGGTAACTGAATGTATCTGATTAGAATGTTTTAATCACAATTTCACAACTCAAATACAAATTTATAATTATTCTTTTCATCTATTTCTGGTTATCGGTTTATTGTAAGTACATGCATATATATACATATAATGCGCATGTTGTTGAGAGGGGGTGACGTTAATTGATATAATTAATTAAATATTTAAAGTGTTCCTGGAAAAAGCTCGAACGAAGAAAATATTATCTTATTTAATCATAAAAAATAAATCTTGTTTAGATTCTATTTACAAATACTTCAAACAATATTGACAATGCAATATACAAGACATTGTACTGGAGTACTTTTAAAACTCGTTATGCAACGTAATAAAGAACATCCTTGCTTTTTGGCAGCTATAAAATCTGATTTACGATTTAGTTAAAAGTATATACCTATATATATAATATACACGGCACAGTTAAATATTTTTAATAGCTGGTTTGACAAACCATTTCGATGGCCTCGAAAAAAATGATTCTTCTAATCTCGCAGGGAATTAAATAGTCTATAAGAATAATAATTAAGCATTTTGTTCTAAATCCTACAAGAAAATGATAAGTCCAAAATAAAATATATATATATAAAAAAGAGAGTGGTGTTAGTTACTGACCTAATAACGACTGGACCGATTTCGATGATTCGAACTATTTAGGACTGGTCTCCGGCCAAAAATGAAGAATACCCAAGAAAAATCGAAATAAGTCCAGGCATTCTTGAGCTATACTCGTAGTATTTTTTTTTTTTTTTTTTTTTAGTTTTCTCTAAGCAGGGAAGGATTAGTTACCAGGTAAGGATGAGTGATACATACGCCCACCGTATTCACTTCGTTGCCCTCTACTCCCTGCCCTTTAACCTTCCCTAATAAGGTGAAAAGGGTGACATACGTTTGTAATAAAAAAAACAAACGTTATTTTTAATGCGAGCACCATGACATTTTAGATTTAGCTTCTACATTAAAAATAAAGAAATATATGTTTTTTATTTTTGGAAAATCAACTCCTAAAAGAGTAAAATACAAGAAATCGTAACATGTTAAGTTAATAAGTAAGCAAGCTTTAAATTTTAACATAATAATAATTGTAGTCATGATTTAAAAAAATAAACCCCTAAATATTACAGTTTTGTATATAACATAACACAGTGGATTTCAATACAAAAATTATCGATAGTTCTGTAATTATGCCATTAAATATTTACTAGGACAGTTTATTAAAATCTATCAACAAAGGGATAATCATTGGTAGGCTGGCTTAATTCACAAGTCATTGTTTATAATATGGAGTTCATTTATGGGATTCAAAATTCACTCTCCGTTTAAACTCAACATAAATTTCTATTTAAATAAATGCAGACGAAGTCGCGGGGAAAAGCTAGAACAGTCCATTAATAACTATTTAACAATTTTATTATTCTAATATTCCACTTAAACAATCAAACCGTTTTTGAGATGCCCTTAAAGAATTACCTATGTATGTTATATTTCAGAAGTTAGGGTACTGGGAGATGTAAAGAAAATTCAATTCATTGTATAAAGGTAATAATAAAAACTTCTGTCGACTCTTTCCTAATTTATTAATAAATTATTTTAAAAAATGCCTCCACTTTTATTATTTCTTTTAATAGTCTTACCGAACAACGAAATTTAGCCATAAATGCAACTTCTGGCCACGAAAGATATAAATTTTTAAAACGACCGTTATTCGAAACCATTCCTACAATTACAAAACAATGAAACAAAAAAAAAAAAAAAGGGATCGCTTTATTGAAATTATTAAAATTATATCGAAAATAGAAAAGCCAATTGAATAAATAATAAATAAAACTTTAAAATTTGATGAAGGAATAAATAATTTAAAATTGTACTAGAATAACAAACCTATCAGGTAGTCTTGGAAAGATATATTGGGGTCTGAAAGCATTGAACCGAAAAGGTCAGTTCAAACTCGGCAATTGGAGGGTTTAGGAAGGTACAGTAATGAATTGCCCTGGTGTAGGTATATCTTAAGTAGGGAACTATCTGAAGATAGTACGGAATTACCTGAAGATAGTAAGGTATCTACCTGAAGATAGTATGGAACTACCTGCTGATAGTAATCTATGACAAAACACTATAATAAATATTTCTTTTGTTATGAAGAGATAAGATTTCTTACTTAAATAAATAAAAATTTCAATAGAAAACTTATCGATAGTTCTGTAATTATGGCATTTAATATTCAATAGGACAGTTCATTAAAATCTATCAATAAAGGGATAAGCATTGGTAGGCTGGCTCAATTCATAAATGCTCTAAGTCCATTGTTTATAATATGGAGTTAATTTATGGAATTCAAAATTCACTTTCCATTTAAACTCAACATAGATTTCTATTTAAAATCACCGCGGTCGAAGTCACGGGCAAAAATTTATAATTGTGAAGGCCAGCGAATATCTAACCACTTTACATTGGTTGATACGACTTCATACATTACTAGCTGTCCCGAATTTTGAGAGATAACACATTTAAAACGCAGTAAAATATTTAATGTTTTTAACTGTAGGATAATTTTTTTTATATACTAAAAAGGTACTGAAACCGCATTACAAAGGAGGTTCTGAAGAAATTCTCTTTGTCAAACGTTGTTATTTCGATGTTTAATGAGTAAAAAAAAAACCTGTACCACTACTACCCAGTGAAGGTTCTGGGTTTCAGTACAGGGTAGAGAATGGACAACGGTTGTGCAGGGATGTGATTTGTCCTAGATCACGCTCAACGGCCAGATTTTCTCCCTTATTTTGGATGCCCACATTTAAGTATTCTTACAAATAATTTATTTGAATCTTTTAGAAAATTTAAATTTTAAATGATTATGCATTTTGAACTAAAGGGTAGGTATTAAGGCTAAACAACTGAATATAGTTTGTGAGTTAAAAACGATGAAATATGTAAAAAGTTGAAATTTTTGGAATCACCGTCAAAAAAGTCCTCATAATTTATTAGGTAAGGTAAATATAAAGTAATAATTTATTTGATGCAAGTACTTTGTGAGATCTACAGACTATTGCAATAATAATATCTATATTGCAAGAATATATATATATATATATATATATATATATATATATATATATATATGTCCTAATATATATAAATGTTGCAAGAACATAACTAGAATAAAAATATTCGGAACGATTTAAAATCTTAACGGTATGAAGATCTTCCTCTAAATCAAGATGTTACTCGCGCTCACAAGCCTAACACATCGTGATTACCTAATTAGAACAAACATCACAGTGAACATTATGTAATGTACGTTGCGTTAAGCATCAAAGGAATATTTTTATCTGTTTATTGCATGGCGTACATAATATTCTACTGACACAAGAGAGGGGTCTCGCAAGTAATTTTCTTATCTCATAGAAGTGTTTTTGGTTGTTTTTCTTCCTTAACAGCCTAGTGCAAAAATATATGGTATGTCAAGTGTCTGTAGGGAAGAACAACAGAGTTGTTTAAAAATGGAGTTACCTTGATTTATAACCGACCTCATTCTGAGAAACTATTGAACCGTAAGAACGTTCTAGAATATTTTATCACAAATATCAAATATAAAATAATAATATCTTACGAGCAAGTACTGATAAAAACAATCCAAGTCTGCGGTGGTTTCCAAGTCCTTCAAACTCGACAGTTGACAGGGATATAGTGGCTGGTACGTAATTAAGTATACTGTTTATTAAACAGGATCACGTTTAACGATGAAAAACATTTCAAAAGTAAATGAAGGAAATAAAATATGAGTAACAATAATAAGAAACAATGATTTACAAATCATGAAAAACTAAACGAAACCTGATACAATTATAACTTTTAAATAATTATTACTTGTTTCTGACCGTTTATGGGAACGACGAAGCTCAGTTCAATTCTGATTTGCTAAGCTGAAAACACCGACTTCGAATATGCCTGCACTACTGCAAATTACATATAAATAATCTTTCAACAGCCATAAAACCCTGTGGGATCTGCAAACCCCTCTGGGTCTCTCTAAGCGTGTAGAAAGAGGGTACTATTAATTGAGTGAAAACCTTGCAGTTGAGCGTGATCTGGGACAAATCACCTCCTTGCACAACCGTTGCATTTATAAACAGTACAGTTTCAAACCCAATAATGCCTACAGTACTGAATCGAAAGGCTCTTCTTGGAGTGTAGGGATACCTTCTTCGATCATTATGGCGTATAATTACTCTTTGGAACATATAAATTGGCATTGTAGATGCTTTTGCAACATAGAATAAATTAATCTATCCTGGTTAATCAAGATTAATCTTCGTTGTTGCTTATTCATTTAACATCACTTTATGCTGCTATGGCTAATCGGACGAAACTAGGAGTTCTAAATTTCGCCTATCAACGTATAATTTGGATAGAGATCTTGTAGGTACTCGACATCATACCGTCTCGGGACACCCATTTTTGGCCCCTTCCGAAGGCTGGCATAACTAAGATTGTTTACTCTCAATAGAAAATCCTATATATCGTTTAAAAAAATAAATAAAATAATTAGCGCAGAGGATCACTCTAGAAAAAGTGACTAAAAAATTACGACAATAAAAGAATGAATACAAGGGCACGTCTACGAGAATGGATTAAGCAAACAGTGGCACCCAACCGATAAAAATGAATATAAAAACATCATATTTTGCAGGGACCGTTCTGTTAAATATGAAAAAACAAGTATTCTCAACAGTTAATGGTAATAAATACGGCATAGGACCTTTCTTGAAGACATTTCTTACATTAGTACTTGACACGATAGGCTAATGTTCATTAACAATATTTAA
Source organism: Arma custos (assembly GCA_037127475.1). Lineage (NCBI taxonomy): Eukaryota > Metazoa > Arthropoda > Insecta > Hemiptera > Pentatomidae > Arma > Arma custos. The sequence continues at coordinate 74,003,514 of CM073764.1, forward strand.
GATGGAAAATTTATTAAATTAATTTTATAATTTTGTTTATAAAATGAAATTTATTAAAATGCATGAATTGTGGCATGAATATTTATTTTTACAACTTGGAAATTGACTACTAAACTAAAGGATCACTGGCAAATGTCGGAGTGTCTCGATTTTGTAACAGCAATAGAATAACACTTGAAGGTCAACACGATTCTCATATATTCGTATTTTTCGACATCTCTAAAAAAATGCATTAACCTGCAATGAAATCATAAATCAAACCATAAATATTTTGACATTATTACTATCAATACTTGTATGATTTTTCTTTATTTTATACAGATTTTTATCTAAAATTTATAAAATCGATCGGTGACAACACGATCTTAAAACTAATCGTATATTCACAATAAGTATGTTCTAAAACCAAAAATATGCATAGAAATCGATTGTATCCGAAGTGTTAAAATATATGGATTGCCGAGATCACCATCTTAAATTCGATATTTTTTCAGTCAACACGATTCTCATATATTTTTAGATATCTCGAAATTAAGCATTAAGCTGTAACGAAATCATAAATTCATTCAAAGTATGCCATTATTAGCATATAATTGTAAATGACCCAGTATTAGCCATCAAAATCGACGATACCTAAATTATTAAAATAAATTGATAAGTAAGGTCAGGATCTTAAATTCGACATTTCATATAATATAGAAAATATTTAAAAACACTTGACTAATAAACTCAAGTGGTATAAATTAATAATAGATTTATAATTTCTTGATTTAAAATGTTTAAATCACATAACGACTTTCATTTTTTAAGATAAAAGAAAAAAACTAACCTCTAGATACTCATAAAATCAATTTTTTTAAATGTTAATTCTACTGTCTAATAGTTATTTTCATCTGCTGTAGATTGCAGCAACATATACTCTTTTAGGTTTTTAAAGTTGGCTATTTTTCTGATAAATTGATACTATTTTTTTTAATTAAGTAGTACATTCTATTGTTGGAAGTTTTTTTTCTTGTTCAAGATCGATTTTCTACAAGAAATTGTCCATACATCCCACAAATTAGAATACACAGTATTCAAAACATATTCCTAAAATATGGTATATTTCAATAGTTTTTTTCAGACTATTTAAAATTTAAATATCTCGCTTAGCCAGCAAAGAAACGAGCAATTTTAACACAAATATTTATTGAGGACTGTGACAAGACTCAAGGCTGGAGCTTGGTCTAGAATGTACCCTTGATCAATACTCCTTTCCCAGTTAGATCTGGATCATTCCTACTGGTAATGAATGTTCTTTGCCTTTAACAAGGAGGTTGATAAGGATATAAACACTTTAATTATTAACCGTGAATGGTTTGGCAATAGCAAAGACAGACATATTTAGCTATCGTACAAAGTTTCATAGCAAATTTCAAAATTTTGTGAAAATGTGCATGCGCATTCAAAATGGACAAAAACATGGATTCGAATCACTGAATCACACGCGACATTTAAAACGAATTTTACTACCCTATTACTGTCTCTTTTGAAGTGAAGACGACTGGGTTAATAGAAGTCGGTGAACAAACATCCCGAAAACAACAAACAATCGAGAGTAAGGAATGAAAAAGCAGGATTTTAAGGACTAGCTGTCGTAACAATCTCAACAAGAAATTCCTCACAAAACCTAATACATACACTATTCAATAAAATTGCATCAATTGTTAAATCTTTGGAAAATCCAATGAAACATGCCTTCCAGTCTAAACATTCCCTGCTTTCACAGACAGACAGTGTCCACCACCTCGGCCTGACAATGTAATTGAAAAAATGTTTAGGAACGCATGCAGAAAAAAAAATACGAAAATTTCTTTGTGCAGTCCTGCAATCGTAAGCCAAAACAAAACTCGAATACTCGAACATGCTGTGATCTACTCATCACTGATGTCTGGAATAGCTAAATTGGCGCAGATTAAACAAATCCCGGAGATAAAAATATTCAGAAAAACAACAAAAAAGGATCTTGGTTTTTTAAAAACATGACAACCAAGAACAACCTAACACAATTGTCAATCCTGTTGATTCAATGGCTTTAATTAATTACAATAATTGAGTAATTAGTATGAATGAAGATTTTATCTTAAAAGGATTATGAAGGTATAGTAAATAAACAAATAATCATCTTTAAAAGGAAGAAAACTGTTCAGTATATATAGTAAATTCCAGACATCCTGATTTTAGGAAGTATATTAAGGATCGATCGAGAACGTAATCGTGTTGTAAGAACACATAAATATCTTTCCTACAGACCAGGAGCTCCTACTTGAGAAGATAACCCCACAGGCTACTCCGCTAAAATTATGAAAAATTAAAGAAAAAAAAGGCGTCTCGAAAAGTTTTTGCACAAACACTCAAGTTATTTATTAGAACTTATCAGATAATGAAGTGCCTGACAATCAACTTGAGTGGTGGAAAAATTCCACTGGCCTAGAAGCAACCTCTCGAAAAAAGGAAGTTTTTTTAATCAAGCTGCAAATAAACTCATTAAACCAATAAAGACAGTTTTATACGAAATTTAGTTCTAATACTTCATCCTCTTCTTCTTCACTGCCAATTCAGTCCAAGATGCAGTTTGGTCTCTCGTACAAATTCTATTCCTTGACAACACAATCCAGCACTAGCTACCTCCATTCAGCTATTCCAAGCCTTGCCAGATCCTACTCTAAGTCATCCAGCCATCGTCTATGATCTCTTTTTTTCCCCCGGACAAGTTCTCTCACATTACCCTCATCGGCATCCCATCATCTTCCATTCTCTGCACATGACCGAGTCAGCTAATCTTGTGATTCTCGTGCTTTTCCAAGTTGCCAAGTCCCCAATTATTTCTGATACGCCATAAACTTTGAACACAAATTGGACCAAAAATAAGTCTCAGAATCTTTCTTTCTAAAACTCTTGATGCGTTCCGATCAGTAACTTTCAGCGTTCCGGTTTTTTAATAACGATTAATAAGAATCATGGATTTAATTCATGAACACAATAATTAGCATGATGTTGTCATAAAAACAATAAATATGAATCGCAAACTTTACGTGACAGTGTATTTACCGTAATAACAAAAAATATAAGGGTAAATAAATCTTTTAATTGGATTCGATACAGCTAGTCCATAATAAGGCGGCAGTTCTAGGGTAGACTAGAGTTGGGTGTATTCGTATTCGCGAATACGAATATCACCCAAAGCACCCCCATCTGCATAAAGGAATACGAATATATTTGTATTCGCATATTTAAATAGGAATATTCATATATTCGGAAGAATAAATTCGCAGAAAAATATGCGAATATTCGCGTAATAGCTGGGAAAATTTGCGAGTATTCTTGTACTCGCAGTTGAAATACACAAATGCGTTCGTATTTACTTGAGAAAAATACAAATACGCTCATATTCGCTACCAAAATATACGAATACACTTGTATTCGAAGGAAAAAATACGAATACAGGTACATTCTCAACTAATAACACTAATTCAGGCATTCCGTGGCTAAACATTATTATTGCTGTATTTAGTTTTAGGTTGATATTAAAAGTAAGTATTTAATTGTTATTTTTTTTTAAATAGGATTCATTGAAAAAATATGATTTTCACCTGCTTCACAAAAACTGGGTCTTTTGTTAGTATAGAAGTTTTGGTTCGCCCAATGATTATTTTAATGGCTGCTTCAACAATGTTGAGTCATGGAATGCATGAATTCGTGTTTTTAAAAAGTTAATTGAATTCTTGGCAAATCCTGCCAAGTACTTTTAATATTTAATAATTTTTTAGTTCAAAATTATTAAACGTATTTGTGTATTACAGCTGCGAGTACACGAATATTCGCATATTTTTCTGGGAAAACACGAATATTCGCATTTATACGTCCGAATATACGAATATTCGTTTTTAGATTTGCGAATACAAATATATTCGTATTCCTATATCTGAATACGAATATCCGGATCCGTATTCGCAGGTTGGGGGTGCTTTGGTTGATATTCGTTATTCGCGGAAAAGAATACGCCCAACTCTGGGGTAGACCCAATTGGCACCAAGTTGAAATTAATTTTTCTTTTTTACCGTTGAGATTAATTAACAAAATATTTATTTATAAACAGTTTTGGTGCTGGTCGTATGTAGACATCCTAAATATCCTATACTCGTATGTAGACAGTAGGGCGTAATACTATATCTTAGACCGACTGTACCTCTTATCATCATTTTTTAAATTTCTCAGGTCAGTGCAAGAACTAGTCATTAATCAAATTTAGATAAATTTGTATATATTAACGAAAAAAGATAATCAATTTTATAATCAAAATGTAATTATGTTTTAAGTCGTGTTTCTCTTATAAAATGTTGTAAAACTCTTACAAATAGATTGTAAAAACCAAAAGATGATTTGATCGAACATCGGTAAGTCGATTAACGATGGAACATAACTCTTAGCATGGCGAGAAATATAAATTCATCTTGAACCTTATTGTATCCTAGACTGAAACATTGTGTGTTCCTCTGAATAGCTCGAAGATGTTGAACAAGAAGATATTTTAGTCGCACTTCCATAACCAACCGAAGTGGAAGTCACATCAACTTAAGTCATAACAAATTTTATTTCTTATTTGTGTTAAAATTGTTCATACTCCAAATATAAACATAAACAGCAGGTGACAAGCCACTAAATGCTTATGACTTCAAATAAAAGTCAGGGAATCTGTAACTGGCCTTTATAACCGTAAAATATTGTATACAATTAAATATAAAAAACTTAATAAACTAAAAACCAACACTACATCATCTTACTAATATTATAAATGTGAAAGTTTGTATGTTTGTCTCTCTTTCAAAAACTACTGAACTGATTTAGATGAAACTTTGCAGTGATTTAGGTTATACGTCAGAATAACACATAGGCTATAGCAAGCTCGGATTTAAGGGCGGGCGCACGGGGGCACGTGCCCCCCCCCGACAGTTTTTTAGGTTATGTGGAGAATCCATTATAGTACATAATTAAAGGCAAATCATATGATCATAGTTGTTAAAATAACAGAAAGAACATGAGTGAAACTATTTGTTTTGATATCCTACTAATCCTACCAATATTATAAATGCGAAAGTTTGTATGTTTGTCTCTCTTTCACGCAAAAAATACTGAACGGATTTGGATGAAACTTTACAGTAATATAGGTTATACATCAGAATAACATATAGGCTACAATTTATAATGAATTTGTGTGATTTGGTCATAATAAAACGATAAATATCATTGAAAAGTACTAGGTTAAAAAACATTATCCTTATTACCTCCAACATGGTCAGTAAATAGTCGCGCTTATTTCATTTAATTGTTAAATATTTTAAAAATTTTGAGCATCGCTATCCCCCCTGAGTAGCTTCCTCACGTGTTTCTTACTCGCAAAATCTACATATTTTCGCTACTAATATTATAAATGCAAAAGTTTGTTAGTCCTTCACGAACTCCAATCAGACAGAACTAGTGAGCCCCATCACTGGATCCCCCACTCCTTCCATTTAATTAATGTTCAGAAAATCCTTCAGACAATCCTCTCTTAAAATGCAGCTGGTGCAGTAGAAGAGATACAATCTATCATTAGAAATTTTTAATATGTTATTTTTTCAAATATTTATAACAACCAAAGGGGTTAAGAAATAAAAAAAAAAAAAAAAAAAAAAAAAAAAAAAAAAAGTCCTTCACGCAAAAACTACAGAACGGATTCGAATGAAACTTTACAGTAATATTGGCTTTACCGCTAAATTACCTACATATGTAAATTATTCTAATCCTTTCAGTTTGAATTTCTCGCTGCTACCGTACGACAAGCGAAACCGTTATTCTAAGTAATCCTTTTCAATAAATTCAATAACATTACATACTAATCCTTTACTGACCCGAACAACAGTCAACGAAAGTAACTTCTGTTCCTCCCATTTGTTAATCAGTGTCAATGTATGTTACACGGCTGTGCTGATCTATCTTTGATGAAATTTGGTATGGATAATCTCAAGCCTGGGGAAGAACATAGGCTACTTTTTATCAACATACCACACAGGAGAAGTTTATATAAAACTGTAACCTGATTGACTAACACATCCAGCGGTCAACGCACAGCAGAAATCACTGAACTTAGCATCTTGAAATTTGCAGATAGGGTCTTTGTATAGCTTAAATGAGCACAAAGAAGGAATTTAGATAATTCCAACCTTAAGGGTTTCCCCCTTAATATAATCTGGGTTCAAATATTGAAGGGAATCCGTCAGTTTTGAAGTTAGACATCTGAAATTTCGGATGTACGAGTAACTTATAGCTACAAAAAATTAATTTATTTATTTATAATGATCTGTCACGAAACTTTATGTGGCAGACCAAATTCCACGCGAGCGAAGCCGCGGGCATAAGCTAGTATTTTATATATTTAAAAAAAATAAAAATTTTGAAAGGCGGAATCTGACAGTATAGGAAAAATCTTGAGCCTATAATAATGTTAACTTTTTAAAAACAATTAAATTATAATTTACCAATCATGCATCGAACCTAGCTAAAACGAATAACTAGAGTTCATCTAAGATCTAATACCGTTGTTGGTCAAAGTTCTTCATGGTTAAAGTGCCCAATGGGACTTCGAGAAGCAACGGTACTCTACAGAACCAACTTAAACCCTTGAGGTACCGAAGCTGTGGGAAAAAGCTAGTATTAAAAATGCGAAAGTTTATATGTTAGTCTCTCATTCACGCCAAAACTACTGTACGGATTTGGATGAAACTTTACAGTAATATAGGTTATACATCAGAATAACACATAGGCTACAGCAAAAGCGGATTTAGGGGGTGGCACGGGGGCACGTGCGCCCCGAGTTTTTTAGGCACTGTGGAGAATCTGTTATAGTACATAATTAAAGGCAAATCACACGATAATAGTGGCTAAAATAACAGAAAGAACATGAGTAAAACTATTGGTTTGATATCCTACTAATATTATAATTACGAATGTTTGTATTTATGTTTGTTCCTCATTCACGCAAAAACTACTGAACGGATTTGGATGAAACTTATTGAGTAAAATAGGTTATACATCATAGGCTATTGCAAGGGCAGATTTATGTGGGGGCACGGGGGCATATGCCCTCCTCCGTTATATTACATAATTAAAGGCAAATCAGGAACTTAGCATCTTGAAGTTTGTAGATAGGTTCTTTGTATAGTTTAAGAAAGAAATTTGGATAATTCCACCCCAAGGGTTTCTCCTTTAATATAATAGGGGTTCAATGGTTGTATAGAATCCGTCAGTTTTGAAGTTAGACATCTGAAATTTGAGTAACTTATAGTGAAAAAAAAAATTATTTATTTAAAATCATCTTTCACGAAACTATGTGGCAGACCAAATTCCACGCGAGCGAAGCCGCGGGCAAAAGCTAGTTAAATATAAAATGCAGCCTCGTCTTTAAATTCAGTTAAGAAGAATTGGGACCTTGGCTACTACGGGCATACAAAGTCATATCCTACAAGAATAGAATCTATTCGCTCATCCCGTCATAAACACAATAATTAGCATCAATTTATCATAAAAGTAATAAATAAGGCGCGTAAACATGACGTGATATAGTGTTTAACGTAATAACAGAAATTAAAAGGGTAAATAAATCTTATCTTGAATGACTGTAAAATTGTTTATGAAATCTAACATTAATTGTTTTAAGCTAGATTACCTTAGATAAGATTCGCATAAAAATGAAGTCAATAGTAAATATTTTTAATTTGTTCATTAATAATAAATTGTACCTGAATGTATATAATTAGTAAGAGTTGACAAAACATAAAGAAACAACACAAAAATTCGTTTGTTGTTTGTTTATTCGTCTAACATCGCTTTATGGTGCTATGGCTAATCGGAAGATACTACAGATGGGTCACCTGTGGTTGGCATAACAACCTACTGTGCCCAAGAATGCGGATTCGTAGCCCAGCAAGTGGCCCTAGGATTTTTTAAAGGGAGTAAAAGATCCTTAGTTATGCTATCCTTCGAAAGGGACGTTAAACGGGGGTCCCGAGCCTGTACGATGTCAGGTACTCGTTAAAAATCCCTATCCTAATTAAACCTGGCTATGCAAAATTTAGATCTCCCACTTTAGCATCGTCCGATTAGTCGCAGTAGCATAAAAGTGACATTAAATAAACAAACAAAGGAACAGTCCTCATTCATGTTCATAAAAAAAAAAAAAAAGGATTAATTGTAAAATAATACTGGTAACGAGAATATACATTTTTTTTTTATTTAGAATGTTTAAGTACCACTTCCGATATGATAAATTTGACGAAAAATGGTATCATAAATATCAACTTTTTGCAGAATACAATTTTCGGAGTTATAGGAATGCGTAAGAACTTGTGAACGTCCGTAATAAGATTATTCGCTAGAACTAGAACTACATGACTAGAACACATCAAAACTAGATAAAATAGTTACAGGAACAGCTAAATATACTATAAAAAATCCTTAGTTATGCCGTCCTTCGGAAGAGACGTTAAACGGGTCCCGGGTATGTAACTCGTTAAAAATGCCTAATCAAACTTGGATAGGCAAAATTTAGAGCTCTATCAGTAAGATTTTCGCAATTACAATTCTTCCGTTACCTGATTGTTTATTTAACGTCACTTATGCTACTAAGACTAATCGGAAGATGCTGCAGTAGGAGCTCTAAATTTTGCCTATCAAAGTTTGATTAGGGATTTTTAACGAGTACATACTCGGGACCCGAGTTTAGCGTCTTTTCCGAAGGACGGCGTAACTAAGGATTTTTTACTCCCTTTGTAAAATCCAAGGACCATCTGCCGGGCTACGAACCCGCGATCTTGGGCTTAGTAGGTTCCTATGCTAAGTACTAGACCACAGGTCGCTATTTCCGTTACTTCGTACAAGGAAGTTATAACTGAGACCGTGGGAACCACCAACTTATGTTTATTTCCTCGTTTCTTTCAAGAATCGTTTTTCCAATGACAAGCAAGTGAATGATTCCTGATGACGACTCAGTTTCTGTTACCTATGAGTGTAACCATAGATTCCACGAAAGGCGAGTTTTCCTCGGGTGATCCAAGACATATTCTCCAGTTTCCTGTTCCTTCAAGAGTGTCGCAAGTAGTCGATGAACTCTTGATTCATAGGCACGTTGCGTTCTGCACGTAGTTCCTTCCCCAGTACGTGACTCATTTAGCGCTTAATGGTCGGGGAAATATCGAAGTCTATCATCGTTGTGTGGTCCTAAATCTCTATCAGATCTATATATAAATATATGAGGAGTGGATCAAAAGTGGATAACTTGAAAATTCAAAAATTGAATTTTCCGTTTTTGTCTAAAAAAGCTTTATTCTCCTGATACTAAAAGATAATATAATTATATAAAAAATAATTACCATGAAAATAACAATTAATAAAAATAAATTATAAATAATATATTGACATATATCAACAAGATCCTAATTAAAGTAATACTCAATGAACATTCTTCCCCGTGTATACAACGCAAAAATTGAGAGAACACGCATATCTTGCGCTTGTGTGTGTGTATATATATATAAAATTCATTTTCTAATCAATACTTTTAAGTAATGTAACACTTCCTAAGTTCATGTTGTAAATTATTAAAAAATAGGCTACGTAAAATACATAAATCCCAAATACGAAATTTTAACTTTCTACGGCGAGCCGTTTTTATTATAATTTATTTTTTTTAATAATCAAGAAAATATTTTTCAAAGAAACTTTACACACAACTAAATTTGATAACGAATGTTTACCTATGTATTAGAGCTAACGAAATACCGAATTAGGCCTCACAGGGGCATTTCAACTGATAGTTTCTCGAATACAACAAACAAAAATAGGAAGAAATGAACGAACAATATTAATAATTTTTAATAACTTCTACACTTTTTTTAAACAAATTAAAATTTTGTGGTTTGAATGCATGAAATATTAAAATAAAGATTCGTCAATATGATTTCTTTGTCAATTCTTGACGTGTATCTATGGGAAAATGGTATTTTGCAAATCACCAAAACGCTGATATGGTATATCCTTTACCACCACTTAGTTTATCATAGTCTACCATAATTTACCCTTTAGGAGAAGTAATCGATTAGTGAAATAAAAGGACAATCATTGGTACAGCATTTGGTGTTTTGGGTCGTGTGTTTTATTCTCTGAATTAATTCAAAACAAACCACGTTTTTCTGTTTTTTCTTCAGTCTTAATTTTTGTAAAAAAAAAAAGATAAAAACTTGGGATTTAGCTAGAACGGAAAAAGATCCAGTCTCTGATTTTCGCAATGAATGCAACATGCGATCAGAATCATGAAATGTTAGTTCTTGTCTATCCCAACTATTTTTTTTCATGACCGACGATTTGTTTTGCTTATTTTCCGCTAATACTTCTACACAAACTTCTCTTAAATAGTTGTTCCAATCTACAACTGTATTATATCGAGTTGTTTTTTTACACCATTTGACTGATGTCATCCCTTCGCTCCAGCCGTAAATCAATCTCAAAGAGGTTAGAAAACTCAATCTGGACAATTAGAACCACGTACCATTAAGAATACCCTTCTTCTTGCTACATGATGAAAGATTGCACCGCCAACGTACTCCGTCACATAAAAGAGTTTTATTTCATGATCCTGATCGCATTCCGCATTCTTTGCCAATATACCTTTCTCTTGAAAAATAGTGACTGCATCTTTTTCAGTTCTAGCTAAATTCCAAATTTTCACATTTTTTTTTCCCACAAAATTAAGACTGAAGAAAAAAAAGGAAAACGTGATTTGTTTCGATTGAATTCAGAGAACATAGCACATGACCCCTAACGAACATTTCCCTAATAATTGTAAGAAGTTAGGCGGAATTCTACATTATTTTCGCGATTTTTTCCTTGCCCCCGGCCTACGGAAAAGTACCCAATCATTAATTGACAAATATTCGGAATTTTTTTTTACACAACGTTTGAGGCATTTAGGGTTAAAAAAATCCCAACGTTCAAAAATGTCCTTTTCACATATTTCAATAATTTAGTCAAGTAATTTTGTCTAAGACAACACTTTGCCACCTTATTTTTCATGTTTTTTCCCCTGTCCTGAAACTGAAGTTTCGGGAGCATAAAGCATTGCTTGACTAAACTAGGGAAAAATGTAAAAATGTTAATTTTGGAAATTACGGAGTTATCAGTTTTGATCATGAATGCTTCTTATTAAGAAACAGGATATTAGGTTTATAGTAACCATAAACAATATAAAACAATAAAATAGTAACAAAAAAGAAAAACTAGCTGCAGATTTTTCAAGAGTTTCAACCGACGTTTACTCCACCGATAGACCTGTGAGGTGGATAAAAGAGGAGTAGCTTTGATGTTAATACAAATCAAATTACTAACGCGAATGAAAGCTTAGGCAACTTAAATAGTTAGATAATTCTAAAATTGTAATCCAGAAGTGATTTCATTATCATAGAAATTATTTTAAAGAGATATTTATACAAAACGTTAAAATAGGTGAACGAGTGATGATGCTATTCTTTAGTATTGAATGAACCTTGAGTGAACGACTCTTGTGTTAAAGGAAGAAGTTTAGGAATATTATTCTCCCCATTTTAACATTTTGTATTCAAATTACTTCCTCCTAACCCTTGATACGACCCAAACATAAACAATCGCAATCCCCTTTCCTCAAATAAGGAATACTTCTAAATTAGTAGTCGGAACTACATATAGCAGACAATCAGTTGACAGCATGGCTGTGAGCTCATGCGGCACTGATTAGGACAGTTTGTGTCCTTCAACGATAGTCATAAAATTTGTTGTTGGTCTTTACAATAAACGATGAAAAAAAAAATGTCGCGAGTGGTCAACAGTTTCGTCAAATCTTTTGTCTATGATCAGGCCCAATAATAAAAATAAAAAAACTGTACCACTACAACCCACGAAGGGCCATGGGTTCTGTACATTAAAGTAGAAAGAGACTGTGCTGTTTCTTGACCATTGCCAACCGTTGTGCATGGAGGTGATTTGTCTAAGATTTTTTCGAAACCTGACGCTCAACCGGCATACTTTCCCCCTATTTTTGGAACCCACTTTATGGAATCCGGGTGATCTGAGCCCCAGATCCCAAAGGATCCATCCCCGGCTGTCGGCAGATTAAATACTTTATCTGACACAGCTGGATTTGAACCCGGCACGGCAATTCAGCTTTATCACTGTGCCATACCTCCAATATTAAAACACAATTAAAATTTAAAACGACAACAAATAAAGAAGGAGGAAATATAACTTTTCTGTTACTAAACAAAAATAGCATGTTTTCCAGGACAGTATGCTATTACGTGTTTAGTGAATAATACAGGCGTCATGCAATAACCCTACCGCTATGCGTCATTAATCTAATTCTTTCCTTTAAAAACCCGACAGGTTTTCATTTGAATCATGAGGAAAATGAGATAACTTATAAAGAAAAACATAAAAAAGAAGTATTTTATATTTATATTTACAATAAGGTGTTGAAGGCGAATGCTTTGAGCTTCCCTAAGCGGGAAGTGAACGATGAGAAGCATAGCAAAATATGCTCCAAAAGATTCTCAACAATCTGTGCTAATGTGCTAAATGTTCTAAACGTATTAAAGCCGAGAAACTCCCGCAACAATTTGTCTGTTTCTTACAGCCTGGGGTCTGGCCATTATATGTTTGTGCCATAAAGGCAGAGATAAGGCTGATGTCAAGTTCAGAACCTCCATACCTTTTTTATTTAGTTTACTAAGTACATTTAGATTTTTTCCCTAATGTTTTTTTAATAAGTTAATAAATAACTTACTGGTAACAGTCTGATAATGGTGAACGTCAGAGGCGTAGGTGAAGGATTATATTTACAGTGGCGGACTTAGGCTTGGGTAGTGATTTGTGGACGGGATGTTAGCCTAGATTGGTATGATCGGTATCGAGCCTTCGGGTTCGCTAAGCCCTATAATTATTATCATATAAAATTAATTTAGTTTATTAAAAACACAACTACATAAATTCGTGTTTGCAATTACATGTACAGAATAAACCTCAGAATTTTTCAATAGCTAGTGTACGAGAAGTTACTTAGAAAATGATTAGATTTTCTGACGTTTCTCTAATATTTATCAAGTTTGATACTGAAAATATTTCATAATTAATTAATAACAATAGTTTTGTTTATGTAAAAACAAGTTTATGTGTATTATTAAAGTATGTGTTTAATTTGTTTCACGCAAAATTGAATCAATTAACAGTGTTTATAGATTAAGGTATTATTCAGTCAATTCCTTGAATCGTTACGGTCTTATTTTTTTCAATAAAAATCATATTTCAATGTTGATAAAACCTGATATTTGATGAATTGTATATTTTGTATGTGATTCAGCGTGTTTTCCAAACTTAAGGTAAGTGTTTTGTTTTGACTGAATTAAAAGCATTTTCTTGAAACATATACAGCGAAAAAATGAATATGGTTATTACTAATTTTGTACTATATACTTTACCTAGCATTTATATTATTTTGTAATTTTTTAAACATAACAATATTTAAGGTAGCATAAAGAATATTTATAATATTATAATATTAATACTTTTTATTATAAAAATAATATTAAAATGCAAGGCAAAGTATTTATAAAAAGAATATGTGGTATCCCTATTCATTTTTGCGCTGTCTACATTTTTTTCTCTTTTTTCGAGAAGTGGACAAAATAATTTCACACTAAGAACTTTGAGGTCATACTATACTTTTTTTTTTAAATAAATAATTTGTTTCAATAATAACTTTTTTATTAACATGAGATAAGATGTTAAAATGAAAATTATAAACTACATAATACATTCGAAGAAAAAATGACACACACTTATACATTATTACGTGAAGGAGTATATATAACGAACTATATTACATAGTTGCGTAAAAAAGTAAAATTTCAATCATAATAAATCCCCCTCCCCCAAAAAAAAGAAATAAAAATTAAAACAACTATTTGGGTACTCGCTCATCCAAGACCAAATAGCTTTAAAATCTATTTGATAAAGTTGTAAATATAAAACTAATAGAACAGCGGTATCTCCGCAAATGGTATTAGAAACTACATTATATATTAATATTTAATATAAAAATATTATATATAAGACTTTTAGGATACAAAGCGGATAGCTCCAAATTTCAAAAATTGACTTTTTCATATTTGTTATATAATATTTTTGAGTTTAGTCAAGCAATGCTAAATGCTCCAAAAACTTCGGGTTCAGAACCGGCTAAGACAAAATTGCTTGACCAAACTAGCGAAAAACAATTCAATTTTTGAAATTTAGGAATTATCCGTTTTTGATTCTGAACAAAATATATATATATATATATATATATATATATATATATATATATATACATATATATACACATTTTGTGTATTCAAGTATTCAACATTCCCTATTGATGATACATTGAAAGTTAGTGAACCTGTCGAAATCGGCAATACATAAACAAATAATATATTAGGCCTAACGAAGATAAAAAACGTGTGTCTTTATTTTATGTATTTCATCTTTCATATTTTATTTATTATTTATAAAAAAATGTAGATATTTCATCCTTCATATTTTAAAACTTCTATTGATAATATAATAAAAAGAATTGTTTTGCATTTATTATTTATTTTATACTTTATAATAGTTGTATTATATGCTTTAATTATATGATTTATAATACTAACATACAAATTCAAAGATATAATATATAAAAGATAAAAGATATAAGCTTACATAATCCAATGGGTTAATATAGATAACACCGATATGTGTTCGTGTCATGGCGACGGATAGTCAACAAAAACATTTACTTTTTATTTTCAAACGAATGATCATTATCTAGAAAACTTGAGGTAAATACAAGAATTTTAATAATGGGATTTAATATAAAAACGTTTTGAAAAATACAGTCATTTTTTGAATGATAAAAATTAGATTTGTCATTTGTATACTGCTATTTATTTTTATTTATATTCTTGTACATTTTAAAATTTTATCTGTTGACAATATATTAAAAAAAAAGAAGTAAAATTGCATCGTGTTCGTGCTATTTGTATTTTTATAAAACATAGGATCATTATGAAATAAAAAAAATGAGTAGATTTAAAAAGTAGCGATTCCTCTAGATGAATAACAATTTATAAAAAAAATTATCAATATCATCATTATGTTTTAGTGAGTTATTTTAATATATTGGTTATGATAAGTGATTAGATAGTGACTGCCCGGGGCAAATAAATTAAGCAAACAAAAAGAAAAAGTATAAAAAACGAAAGATCATTTACCCAGGTGCACTTGTTAACTCAAGTGGTTATTTAATTACATTAATTTTGCTATTAGTGATTAATACAAATAATTTTAATGATCTTGTTATTTTTTTAAAGATTTTTATGAGACTTTTTTCTTTAGTTTTCACATTAACTGTAATGTCTTAATGAATATTCATATAATTCAGATAAGTAGTTCTGTGTAATAATAATAATTGGAATTTATTAATTTTAATTTATTGCTTGTTTATTCATTTAACGTCACTTTGTGGTGGCTTATCAGTCGAAGTAACAGTAAATTTTGCGTTTCTAGATTTAATTAGATAGGAATATTTAATGAGTACCTGACGAAGTACATGCTTGGGACATTGATGTACGCACGTTCCGAAGGACGGCATAACTAAGGATTTTTGCTCGCTTTAAAAAATCCAAAAAATCTCGAGTTCGGTTTTTGTAGTTCGTCCTGCTAACCACTGCCCCGCAAGTAACCACATCATTATTTATTGCAACCGATCTATTTTTAAAAAAAAATAATCATCTTTATTTATAATAATCACTGATTAAGGTAACCTAATCTTCGTTCTTGTTCATTATTTATGCACATAAAACGATGTATTTGTAATGTAAGTAATTGGAAATTTGATATTATAAAAATATAAACAAAAAATTATAATTTTTTGTTATATATAAATCAGTATAGTTTCTTTCCTATAAAATACATTACGTACAAGCTTCTAGAAAGAACTCTGGGATAGTCTAAATTAGATCTTTAATCTAGGGCATTATCCCTTTGGACTTGTTCACAGTCCTCGACTTGTACTAAGAGACATCAAGGTCTACGTTGGTGTTCGCACTGATAGTGTCTCATCTATTTTCATATCATTACTACTGTAGGAGTGTGTTATTACTTCTCTGGTGGTTACTGTAACCCACACATATATACAAATATATAATAAATAAAATATAAAAGTTTCTAAGTCACATTTAAAGGATATAGGAAAATGCATTATTAAATATAACTTCATTATTTGTTATCATATGCATATTAATAATTCGAACTGATATGACAATATTTCATTTAAGGTTCTGTCTATTGATAAATATATACACCATTATAGTATTTACAAATAAATAAATTGGTAACTTATAAAAAAAATACTTATATCTGTCGGAGAAGCGACCACCAACTATGAAGGCTGTTCCTTCTTTTTTTTTCTCTCTCTAATCAGGCCTAGTCCAACCTGCCTAGGATCACGTAGCCAAACTAAATATTGAATTTATCATGGATTAATTTTAACAACCTGAAACCTTATGTTCGAACTAACATATGCACTTTAACGGATAGCAGGAGTAAAACAGAAACTATAATAAAAAGTATCATGAATTGCAATACTAAAAACCAATCATATACATATATGTAAAAACTATAATGGAATATGCGTAGCAACATTTCGAACGTTGGGCACATGTCATGGCAAAGTTCATTCCTAAACCAATATATACAATCTGGTATATATTTTATAACAACAGTAACAGTAACAGTATCCAACTTCTTCTAGTTTCAAAAGAATAACTTAATTTGTGTCTAATGTTCGTTCGAATAAAAAAATATCTGTGCATCCCAATATCTCTTACATAAGTCGAATTTTTTTTAAATTAATATCAGTTGGATTTATTACATAAAGTCAATCAATAGGAATGGGTCAAATTTACACAAGGAATTTAAACTACAAATTATCAAGAAATCAATTAATTTGTTTTCTATTGTTTTAAATATAGATAAACAAATCATAATTTATTTAAGTTAAAAAAAGATATGAAGATATTAATGATAAGAGTATTAAAGTGAGATTAAGTATATCCATAGATAAAACATTAAGAAAGAAAGGTAATTAAATTAATTAATCTAGGATGATTAATTTGATTAAATAGCACAGTAAATATATTATTATTTATTTTCAATTGGATATAAGTTTCTGCATTTCATAGATTTTTTTTAAATCCAGCAATAAGATAAAAATACGGGTACTTTGAAGTGAATTGCAGTATCGAGAATTAACAAGTAACTTTCGAATTTCAAAAGACATTTCAACACACTATTTTTTTTTCAAATTCGGTACAGAGGAATGGGCCTAACTATCAATACCGCATTCACTATTGTATACGCACGTAATATTAAGGTTTCGAAGGACGAATGTTCTTTTCACTCCTCGCTCTCTTTAAATCAATTAATGATCAACACTTTTAATTATCACACTTAACACAGATATAAATAGAGGAGGCGAGTAGTAGGGAAAAGGAGGGAAATTGCGGACCGGCGGAGTGGGGAATTGAGAAGAGGAACGTTGGCAGCACTGCCCTCCAGTAAACAACACTAGATGCGTACGAGTTGTTGAACCAGCAACCATGGACCTCATCTACCTTACAGAGACCATTGCCTACAACGCCATCAGGAATCCCATCTACGAGAGGTACGACACTTCTCAATGGCAGAGAACCTACAATCAAGGTAATTAAATTAATTTTTTATTTGTTTCGAACAACTGCGTCGTAACCTTTGGAGTTCATAAATTTCTATTAAGTCTAAAACACGCCGAAAAGAGATATCACATTGATTTCTATATAAATATTACTTAAATATTATTCATTGTTAGATGGGACATTATAGTTTCCAAGATATTTATTACTAATGGTACATATGAAGTACTTCTCTTGATCTTCCAACGCATATCCGGCTGTAGCATCCTTTCAGAAGGCGATAAGGAAGCTTTTTTGCGAACACATTATATGTATATTATATTTATAATACAAATTTAATAAATTATATTTTTGTGTCATACAAGAAAGTGTTAAACAAACTATTTTTCTAAATAAATAAAAATGATGCATACGTACAATAAAAAAGATAAAAAATAAAATCAGTCGCAGAAAATCGGAACCTTTTTAACATAATTTTTTTATATGCACAAAAAGCTTTTTTTATTTCTTTAATTGTTTCATTTTTTATTGTTTTATATTTGTATTTTTCAATGTATAAATAAGAAAATTACGCTTACCACTTTCCGATAGTTGACTATTGACACTATAAAAGGATGTCATTATAATGAATTATTTATTAGCTAATATACATAGAGAGATATGGGAAAATCATAAAGATCTGCACGTGTAGATTTTATTTCGTAGTTATGTATCATGAGAAACGTTAATTCTCTGTTCACATTTCGTGTGTATACAAACATAAGTATTATAAAAATAAAAGTAAATAAACTGTAGGAGAAAATAGTTTCCATATAAGACCAATTTAAGCGTACCCTGTACATAGCATAGTGGCAAATCTGTTGTATACAAATATGTTTTTATTGACACTCGAACTAACATTACACAAATATGCATTATTGTAATCCTTATTATTGTTGGACATCAATATTTTAAAATAATCGAATTAAAAGAACACTCCAGGGTCAACCATAAGGTGCGAAAAACCTACTAGTTTTTGTAGTGGCCCCGCGCTGTCATCGGGGTTAAAATGTTAGTTCCTAGGAACTACTCTCTACTAACTAGCAACTCAAACCAATTGTTAAATATGCCCTAATTTTATTCATTATTTTAAAATGGTAGTGCTAATATTTACAACTTTTTAAATAATTAAATTCAATACTAGGTTGATAAATCAGTACTTGCAGGTTTTATTAAAACTTATGGGAAATGAGAAGATCCAGCATTTTATGGGCGTTTCTGGTGCATCTTCAAATAACAAAAAATTACGATCTAGTTATTTCTACAATCTTTAGTTCTATAGCCCAAACTGTGTAAAATATAATTATTTAATATCTTTATTAATAGCAAAAAAAGGCATAGCGGTAAAGGGGTGAATATGAGAAGGTGGGGTGAATATACATATTTATGTGTATAAATATATAGCCATATTTTTTAAACCTCTACAGAAAAATCCATTGGATTCAGTACATGGTAAAAAAAAGACTACTGCTTCTAGGACAACGGTTGGACAGGGAGGTGATTAGTCTCAGATCAAGCTCAACAGCCATGATTTTCCCCTCAATTACGGGTACCCATTGTATAGAGGCTGAGTGAGCCCAGGAGGATCTACCGGAGTAAATAATTTAACTGCCATACACCATAGACGATTAAAACCCGGAACTTCCAGCATAGCGACTCAGCACTAAAAAATTACTTTAAAAAGAATAAAATATTCTTTAGAATGTGGTAATCAGTTTGACTGAATACAGCATTATTCAATTAGACTAATGCACCTGTCATCACTAAATTATTACTTAGAACGATGAGTATTTGTGGACTTTGAGTATTAAAGGTTGTATGTATAATATACATCGTTGCGATATCTAATAATAAACTCTATTTATTTTATAAAAAGCGAATTTAATAGCTGAAAGACCTCTAAGAAATGTCGCCAGGAAGGAAAACAATCATGGAGAAATAATAATGCTCGTAGCTCGCTGGCTGTAGTAGATAAACAAACTTACAATTCCAGCTCGTGCGCCATTCTCATCTTACACTCCTCTCAGACCGACTACGCATTAAAGTTTGTTTTGTTTTTGTGATACGCCCATTATACCAGATAGGGGTATAGCCAACTCGATGAAGTACAAATATTGATACAGTAAATACATATTTTAAAGAAATTAAAAAATACCGAAAATGTCTCTATACTTTGGTATCTGATCTCATAAATCTATTATTAACTTATCAGTAAAAAAAAAACATAAGTCAAAATTGATATAAAGAAGGATTCGATAGATACCATTTGGTAGTAATTACAAATCTACTGCATTATCAGTAGGGGTGCACAAACATTTGAATACATAGTAACCCTGGTCATAGTATCAGATATCAATGAATGAATTAAATCAATGTGAAGCCTGATAAAAAACGAAATAAAAGTTTTTCGAGCAGCAATTTCAAAATAATAGTATTTCATTATTGATTTCATATTATAAAATCCCGAGGCCATTTTGTTTCCAGACGTCCCGGAAGATCTGCGGGATAGATTGGAGATCAAGGTTGGAAACTAGTGGTTTTCGCGTTGGTTCGATTTCAGGCCGAATGTATGTTTGTGTATATATATATATATATATATATATATATATATATGCAATAAATAAGGAATTTTGAGTTATTCTCATGAATGTACAGAAGTCAATATAACTTATGATTTCTTAAAGATTTAGTCTTGTTCGATGGTTTAATGTTAGAATACATTCTAGATTTAATCGTTGTTATACACAGTTATTACACATGGAAGGCCGTAATATTATTAAGTTTTGACAGGATATCATATGTTTACGATGACATACAAAAAAACACAAACGTAAATAGAGTTATTTATAGTTATCGGAACCAGAGCCATGTATAAACAGACCCAGAGACAATATTTTTTTCGTTAAACAACACAAATGGCAAATGATTTAACTATTGAGACCTCATTTAAGCAAATAGAGAAAGAGATAAGATCATTTTTTCATTTGTTATCGATATTTTAAATAAAAACATATTTATATTTATAACTCATTTATTTGTTTACACCAAGTAACAACGATTCGTCTAAAAAATTTATAAATAAAT
Organism: Arma custos; assembly: GCA_037127475.1. Classification (NCBI taxonomy): domain Eukaryota; kingdom Metazoa; phylum Arthropoda; class Insecta; order Hemiptera; family Pentatomidae; genus Arma; species Arma custos. The sequence continues at coordinate 74,024,489 of CM073764.1, forward strand.
CTTGTAAAAATATAAAACTAACCTACAAGAACGAGGTTGGTAGTAAAAATAGTGCCATTATCAATCTTGACCCAAGATAATATATTAGAAAAAATTATATCTTATCTCGTTGGCTCAATGTGGGCAGATAAATTAGAAAATATCGTTCATAGAATAAAAATAATCACAAAATAAACTTTCGAAAATAATAAAAAATAAAAGGACATCAACAGGAAAATTGTAACAATTTATTGAATGTTGAGGATAAATATAAAATTACTTCAAAACAATAAATATTTTAATGTAAAGGAGATAGTTGGGGGGGTGCAGTCAATAAGAACACAGAATAAGTGATGAACTTATATTATGTGCCGACGTTTCGACCTACAGTGTAGGTCATAATATAAGTTCATCACTTATTCTGTGTTCTTATTGACTGCACCCCCCAACTATCTCCTTTACATTAGATCATCCAGTCAACTATTTTCATCTCATAAATAAATATTTTAATTTTACAAAAACATTTAAGATTAGAACTTTCCACTTTTCTGTTGTGAATGTTGGCATTTGGTAATTTTTTTTCTCTATAGCTTATCAATAAATCAAAATTTCTTGACAAAAATATTATGAATGTTAATAACTTTATTAATCATTACTGTAACATGTTTAACCCAATTTCGAATTTCCGCAGTTTCTTTTAGCTTTTCCAATCATCATGAAATATTTCCCAAGCTTTTGGTTGTGATATAATTGAAAGAATATATATAAAAACCTTTCAGTTACGATAAGATCTCTCATATGCCTTCGAGAATGGCTTAAATATAAGTAATTCTATGAATATAATCTTATTTTATACTTTATATTCTGGTATTTACAAAGTTATTTAAATATGGTTTAAATCCCTCTTGTGAGGCTTAGTGAATATAAGCAATGCCCAAACATTACTATCGAAGGCCATCCTAACAATGAAAAGATTTGCAGAGATATGCTATAAACTTGGAACCATCTTAAAAAAAAACTTTAAAAAAAATAAAAGACGATTTCATACAAAATTATTTGATCTGATAAATAGTCCGTGGTACTTAGCGTGATTACGAAGCATTGAAAAAATAAATAAAGATATGACCAAGTGTGTTTCATCAGTAGAAATATTTCACAAGTGCTCTAGTCTTTTCATCAGCGTTTTCTAAAAATCATGTTTTGATTTTATGTTTTTCCGTGTTCGAAACAAAAAGCTTACACATATTCGTTGTCAAGTAATACATAAATAATTCGCAATGTTGTAAAAGAAGTATAAATATCGCTAAGACCCAAGGAAGTTTCCGTTTTCGCTAGACTTCTTCGGTTAGGCTCTTGTTAAAAGTTGCATTATTTAATTTTACACGATACTTCAACACTAGGTTTTTGAAATATTAAAATTACTCCTTCGACAATAATTTAGATACGAAATACTCTCAAGGATGAAGATGATTCCGTGTCACTAAATGACAATTCTATTTCGGACTGAATAGTTACATAATAATCAGCTGTAAGTTATTTTTTTAACACACAAACTCACGCGATTCTCAATATAGACATTCCTATTCCTCATTCCTGGCCTTGATGGTTTAAAAAACTTTTTCATTTATCTCAAAAATCGAAACCCTCTGATAATAAACAAAGAATTAATTTTGTGATGAAGAATCCATTTTAACTTAAGAAAATAGAGCAAATAGCTTAAGGAATAATGGATAAAATGAGAACTAGATAATAACTTTATTTTTTTATTGCAAACAGAACTAGTATAAATGGATATAAGATTAAACCTTGTACAAGAAAATAATAAGACACGATGTGAAGCTCAATGCACTTCACACAAAACAGATTGAATGAAGAAACTTATTGTATAAAAATTAAACCATTTTTTGACTTGTAACTTATTGAAGTTATATAGGATGTTGATCGATGTAGGATACTTATTAAAATAATTGAAAATGACATTCATGGTCGAAACGTCTTTTTAAAAGAATTAATGAATTATGACTGGAAACTGGTTTATTCAATGATAATAAGTTAAACCATTTGAAATATAAAAGTAAAAAATCTACCAGTGTTAACCACCTCCTTCAGAAAACGAGATTGAATTCAAATGAATATTCATTCTAACACGTGAACTAAAGCATAAAATCTTTTTCCAGGTTTTCTTTTTCAAAAGAATTGAGACCTTGAATTGGGTGCATTGCTAATAAAAATTATTAATTTTTTTAATAAAGATGGACGTCAGGAAAAAAAAATAATTTTCGGGGGTATATAATTTGGTAATATCACAAAATAGTAGAAAATTCATATATATGAATCTAAAGACCACAAAATAAAACATACGAGGTTTTCCATAGTAGGGAGTGTCTAGCTTGATGGAGTAACTCCGTGTGGCAGATAATTATTTAACCGGTGGATGGATGGAGTCAGCGGGATTTACAGATCCTTCTGCGGCTCACCCAGCCCCTATAATGTTAGTAACCTTATTGGGGGAGAAACCTGGCTGTTGAGGGTGATCTCGGACTAATCATATCCCTACAAAACCGTTGTCCTACAAACAATCAGTCTCCACCATTTACGGAACTCAAAACCCTTTACAAAAAAATAGTAATAGAAGTAAAGTACGTTACTATCACAATGATCCAACCATATTTTTTTAAATCTTAAAAAGCTTACATAACGAAGCCTTTTCAGAATCAATCTGTTTCGCCTAGTCGTACCCACTTAAGAAGACAACCGTGTTAATCCGAAGGACGCGGAACTTGACAGGTTCTTCCAGAGGTTTCTCGTATCTAAATCCGCTTCCTCGACATTGTTAGAACGACGTAACAAATCAATTAATTCACTTTCAATCCCACAAAATAAAATAAAAACAAACCCAAGGCTTGATGCCAATGCATTAATGAAGCTCTGCATATTATTATTCCTCCCCCTTGGCATATTAATATTAATAATTATTCTCTCGCTTTGTTACATGTTCCAGACAAGTTTTTCTCCGGTCGATGTTGCAAGAGCGATAGATCACGGTGGGTGTACCCGTGGTACATGTTGGTAATTACAAAACAAGCAAAGCTAATGCCAAGGATTTTATAAACGTTTGTTTAAATTCTAAGCTGGATTCTGTCAACATTCTTATAAATAGAGGCGCAGTTATTTCTCTGTCTGAGGGCTATTTTTAGACTCTGCCTATTGGACTGGAATATGGTAAACAACGCCCTAACAATGAATAAATACAATCTTTTTTACGCATCCCTCTAACCGCGTAACTGTCATAGGTGGTCATTTAGGAAGGTATAGGGGAAAATATACGGCAATGAATGTCCAATAAAAAAAAAATCCATTTTTGGTAGACTTAATTTCTCGTCCGGAATAAATATAAGGAATCAGACTTAGCAAATAAATTGATAAACATGAGTTTAGTTAGATTATGAATGTAGTTATTTATTCATTTAACTTTAATTAATGCTACTATGGCTAATCGAACAATTCTACAGTGGGAGGTCTTAATTTGTCTTTACAGATAATGATATAATTAGGATAGGAATCTTTATCGAGAATCTGAAACAATCTTTTTTTACTATAAAAAAACCGTACCACTCCGTTTTAAAAAACGGCTGTAACAATTTTTAAAACACATGTAAAATCTTAACATTAGCTAAAAGTCTGGAGATTCACTTTTGTAGTTGATTGATGCTGTTGGTCTCTTGTTTTGAGGTCATTTAAACAAGGCATTCTATTTCTGAGACGGCTCCTGTATCCCAATAGGTCACTACGCTAAAAACAAGCATAGCTCCATGTAGAAGAAATAACGAGTTCGTCCAAGGAATACTGCCCATAGTTGGTCTAATTTCAAATAACGATATTCATTGATTAATTCTTACTTGAAAAAAATGTACCAAACACCCCATGAAGGGTCTTATGCCTATAAGAGGATGTACTATTTCTAGAATGGGTGATTAGGTGATCGATTTGTCCGCGATGAAAAATATTTTTTCAAATAATTTAGATAATTATCTTGAGATTTAACAAAAAAAAAACCCAGTTAGTAATCAATTTTGAAAATCATCAAATCGACACATTTTATCCTTGTTACCTCTGTTAGATACCACAAACGAGAATTTTCGCACAGGAAATTGCTGGGCCTCTCATCGAAACGAAGCTATTCACGAAGATTGAGCTTGATAGTAATTAAGTACAAAAATGGACCATGGATCCTGGACTATTCCATCCTCTCTCGTATTTAAAAAACATATTGTTTTATGATTAACATGTGCCTGACTGAACTATTAATAATAAAATAAGTTAAAAAAAATCTGCAACAGTACTTACGATAAGTCCGGTTTTAGTAATCACACTATTTTTCAGAGTACGATCAGCAATTATCCGCCAACCGCCAGGTTATTAGACATACCCATTTGACAGTAATTTACTCTCGTGACTAAAGATTTTCTGTGCACTCCTTGGTATTCTACCTATTCCTAAATTCAACCTACAGCTGATGTTTTAAAAATTGTTACAGCCGGGATAGAACCTGTTCCCTCTTCCTAAATGATGAATACTAATCTCAATTATTTCCGGATATTGTTACGTCACTTGAGACATTTCTTTAGGTATCATCATTCGCGATCTCCGACAGTCCAGTTCTTCCTGACGTTATCAGGAATATAGACGACTTAATTAATACATTGACGCTAGATGCAGTCATGCCCAGTAATAATAATGAAATTACAACTGATATTAACGATGTAACGTCAATGCTATGCAATCTTCCTTTAAACAAACTACTAATAATACTTTCAGTTTTTCCTGCCCAATTCACTATTCTATCCGCAGAGCTTCAGGCAGAAGATGCGCACTTCTTAGTTCAGCGTTTTTTTATCGTATTTGGTAAAAGGATAGCTTTCAAGTTATTCAATACCCAAAGTGTCTTTGGATGCTTTGAAAGGAATTTAAAACTTAAAAAAATTTTTTTTTTTATTGAAATTGACAATATAACAAGTAAATATGCATGAATGGTAAACTATGGCACGGATAAAGGGAAGTAGAAAAACTGCCCAGTAGTAGTAGTAGTCAAATGAAATATTCAACTTAGGTTACGAGGCCATCTTCTTTTCTGACGCCTTGGAGGATTATCGGGAATTGAAAAAGTAGTTAGGTTTGAAATTAAATGGTTTGAGTGGGAATAAAGTCTGTCATAAAAGGCCTAGTGTCGGATTCGGGCCAAAGCAGTAACTAATGGGACATTGTGGTCATTATGGATGGCTTTATTCGTGACAAAGTGAGGAGGAACATTAGAGGATTTTGGATTGTAAGAATTGGATACGAGAGGAATTCGATGGCTTAGTGGAACAAAGCTTTACTCTACAAGCCCAAATAGGTCTTATTATGGCCAGGTATATGAGTCCTTTGTAATTAATTGGGAGCGTATAGCGTTTGACTTGTGAATGTTAAAGTAGCCTGAAACGGCGAACATTTAAAACAGATAAAGTCTGTCAATAAATAAATAAATAAAATGGAATCGGCACTTAAGTTATCAATAGTTATCCTGTGAACAATATTTTGTCTAATTATATTTAACCAATTAACCAAAAAAATATTTAATTTACTGATATTTACAACTGTATTACAATAATACAACAAGTAAATAGGCTAAGTGATACATAATGACAAATAGAGAAACTACCCACTGGTAGTACTCAAATCATAAGTTCAACTAAGAAGGTCACGTGGTCACCTTCTTTTCAGACGCCTCGGAGCCACGGAGGATTATCGGGAATTGAAGAGGTTTGAAACTACAGGGTATGAAGTTTGTTATGAAAGGGTTGATAGCGGGTTCGGGCCATATCAGCAACAAATGGGACATTAAGGTCATTATGGATGACTTTATTCTCAACAAAATAAGGAGCATTGAGGATTTTACGAAGGATTTTGGATTGGATAAGAGAGGAATTCGGTGGCTTAGTGGAGCCACAAAGCTCTACTCCGTAAGTCCAAATAGGTCGTATGATGGTCATGTAGATGGGTCTTTTGTAATTAATTGGGAGCTTAGAGCATTTCTCTAGTAAGTTAACCAATATTTAAATAAGGATTATAAACCAATATTTATAGAACTAATAAATATTTGATATATTTATAGAATTATTTATTTTCCATGGCCATATTTGGTTTCTATTATTGAACTAATTCTTCAAGTTATAAATAACGACCTTCTTCCACTTGTTTGACTTGTTACCATTTTAAGGAACATACCTTTCCCGCCATAGTCGGCTACTCCTATGGTCTTAGAATCCTAAAGCATTGAACATCACAATTGTTTTTAGACAGAATCAAGGGAAATTCCAAATACAACTCCTTTTTTGTATGCAATTCAATTTCAACCGTCGTACAAAACAGCCGAGTGATATAACAAACAATAATAATGTCAGACGGTAGCTGACGATTAAGAGGCCATGAACCACTTTGCGCTTTCTCTAACCACCAGTTTAGAACCTCTGCCAGACTGTTGAACAAAAATTCTTTAATTACAATCCTGTAAATGAGCATTCTAAAATTCGACGTAGTAATTTAGAATTTAAAACTAATTATCTCAAAATGAGTAAATAAATCTCAAGGTATTTCGGCAGTTATTACTAACTTATCATCAATGCAAATTCAAAGTATCGAATGTGAAAATAAAAACGACACAATTATTGTTATCGATCTATAACGGTTGCTTTAGGATTTATGAATGTTATAACAAATTCTTGAATTCATCGTTAGGGAGGAGAATAACCCAGTCAAAAGATGAAATTAAAAAGAAAGAACTATTTTGATAAAAAATAGTATTCAATAAAAAATTATTAATTCTGCATTCGTCGTTGCGAACATTTTTTTGTTTTAACAGGGAGTTTCATATTCTCGAGTGTATATTATTATATCACATTCGCGTGTTAGATATGCTTCAAATATTAACATAAACAAATTCCTTTCAAGTATTGAATATATTATGTTCGTGGTTCTTGCTGTTGCATTGTTTTATAAAATTAACAAGGTGTATTAAAACAGACTATCACTATTATATATACAATAGTTGGAAATTGCGATATTTTTGAACTATTCAAAATGATGCAATGCAAACTTACCGAAGAAGCCACATTCGATATTTTTTAATTGTTGTACATTAATCATGTATAATCAAACTAACGAATCTTTTTGTTGAATAATGAAAATACTTTATTCGATACAATTCATACAAAGTACCCTATAAGGCACTATACTACAGATGGCGCTGTTAGAATGAGTTGGATTTTTAATGAGCATTGAAACAGTCCTAAAACGTGGCAATTTTCAATTTCGATACTTTGCATTTGTATCGACGATTTATGGAAAAACTCTCAAGTCTCTAAAATAAAAACTGGAAACAAAATTATTTGTTTATATTTCGCCTATTCAGGGATCATAAGGGAATAAAGAGAATAATAGCAAGGGAAAAAACGAATATTCCAACCTTAAAAAACTGAACTGTTTATCTTTCTTTCGTGAAGATGCCTGAATAGACGAAATATCGACCGGTATTTTAGTTTCCTTTTTATTTTATACTATTTTTTGTTATGAATTTTTCCTTATATATCTAAAAAGTATTATGTGTATCTTTTGAGTTTTCGTTCTTCCTTAATAATTACTAACGTTTAGTAAATGGTAATAGGTTACGTAAATGCTTAGAGATATCGTTGGCCATGAATTTAATGGTTTGCTTACATTACCGGTGAGTGATGTCAAGAAAGGAAACAAAAAAAAAATGTTTAGTGTGCTTAGAGTTAAGTTGTCTTCAGTGTTACAGAAAAAAGAAAAGAAATCCTTATCCAGGTCATTGCAAATCGATTCTTTCAAAGGTGGATGGAGATCAGCACTAGCATATACAGAACTTTTTTCGGGAGAAGCAGAATTTTGAACGTCATCTGTAATCACAAGGGTTTATAATCTCGAAATAAGTTTTATTCTTTGTTATTCCCAGTCAGTTGATTTGTTTTTGTGACTTGTTATTTCATATCATAATTAAACAATAAAGAATATGTTGGCGAGTATGGAAATCATTTTATTTACATAAATTTCGGAAGGGTGGGAATAAGGCAAAGAAATAAGTAATTGAATTTATTTTAATTATTAGATAATCGTTAAAACGTCTTTGACTGACATAATCAACCCCAGTGTAAATCAAAGTTATTTTAATCAGTTAAACTGGCCATTAGGTAGTTCACATTGAATTCCTATGTGCTTAATCTTATTTATTCGTACCGTAACCCACAACTCAGCGATATTCTTTCGGCGAAATTATACCAACACCTGGCAGGTCATATATATATATATTTATCAACAAATAAATCTGTACCACACAACTCATTAAGGGTACCCACTTTTTTTTTTTTTTGGAAACATTCGTCCCCGTGAATACATCGCAAAAATTGCGAGAACTGGGGATATAGGATCGGTGAAGAGAAAGGCCTGGTCAAGAACCTGGTAGCTCAGTTAGGAGAGTGCCGCGCTAGAGATGCGGAAGACCCGAGTTCGAATCCCGGCCAGGACAAATCTTTTCTCTTCAAAATAAAAATATATCACCATCAAGAGGAGTGACTCAGTGGTCGAGCACTGAGTTGCCATGCCAGAAATACTGGTTCAATTCCCACTGCAGGCCATGATTTTTATTTAGTCTGTTTGCAGCGGGAGATGGATCATATGGGATGTAGGACCCTCCTGGGGCCCACCCAGCCTCTTTAAAATATTAAAAAATAGGGTACCCAAAATAAGTGGGAAAAATCTGGCGGTTGAGTCGTACGTAGGACAAGTCACCTCCTTGCAGAACCGTTGTCAATGAAACAGCATAGTCCCTACCATGTACTGAACCCCAGACCCTTCATGGGTTGTAGTGGTACAGGTTTTTTTTTTTTATCACCATCAAATAAAAAAATATATATAATTTATAAATATTTATATTATTATTTGTTTCCACAATCTACGTTCCGATTATCATAAATATTCTGTACTTTTTTTTTATGAAATATGATGACACCTAAAAAATTGTATTTTCAACAGTATTTGGCATCAACAGGTCTTTTTTTTTTTAATTTTGATTCTCTATGACATAGCGATCAGTAAATCGTTAAAAATAAATATCTTTGCGTTATTGTACCACTGAAAAAAAAGAGCTGATCCATTTTTACATCTTATAGTCATAAAATATATGTGATCAAATAAAATGTAAACTTAAGTTTTTGTTTACTGAACTGTACCGTACCGCATTCCCGATTTTTAAAAAGTAACTCAATTATAATTGTGAGATAAATGAATCAAAAACTTTTTTTTTTCGATTTAAAAAAAAAAAAAAAATCGAAACCAAGCTATACCATCATTAAGAACTACAAAAAGCTACTATTAATATAATGCAAAGAAATAAATATTTACTGTGTTTCTATTTATTTACTTGGAAATACAGATAATTATAGGATGTCATAAGCACACAAGTATTTTTATTGTTACTACTCTGGCTTTCACGTTATCAACTCCCGATACAGCAGCACTATGTCAACTCATTTCCTTTTCATCGGTTTACAATGAATTAGATATTGTTTATCTCTTTAGGTACATATTGACATAGCGACCGATAACAAGATAGATGCAATTGTTGAATTGATAACGATAAATAAATGAATTGAAATAACATCGGGAGAAGAGAATTGTTAATCAATTAAAAATACCGCCAAGGTTTCAATCATTGTGGTTTGCGTGGTTGAAAGAATACACCGGCCCAACAAGAAGAAAACGTCGAGGTTCGATAGGCTGGAGAGTTATTTAATATCTTTCTGAGATCGAATATTTCAAAACAGTCCCGGGAATGTTTTCATTGTTTAATCACATAATTGTTTATAACTGCGCAATATAAAAAAAAAACTTTTAAATTCAATGAGATATATAAACATGCTTTGATTTTGAAATACATTTGAGGATTGTGCGTTCCTAATATTTATAGAATTTTTTTTTTATTATTTTATTGAGTTGTACAACTGTAATACATACATCTAGTACAATTGCTATGAGAGTAAATAATACATGATAGGACATGTAGAGATACTACCCACTGGCAGCACTCTAATAAAGTTCTATAATAGAAGGTCCCGAGGCCATCTTCTCTTCAGACGCCTAGGAGGATTGTCCGGGATGGAATTGGATGCAAGGATGGAAACTAGTGGGTTTGGATGGGTTTGAAGTTTATTGTGGAATGATAGGTATCTGGAATGGGCTAAATCGGTAACACATGGAACGTTAAGGTCATATTTATAGAATTAATCTTATTTTTACGAGTATAATGCTCGTGAATGTAAATGAGACTTAAACAATGTTCTCACATTTGGATGGTTTATAATTAAATCATTGATTAAAATAATCTAGACTATTAATACAAAAATGCTTCTGAAAAAAATTATTATTATAAAATGTATCCAATTTCCAAATTTGTTTTTACTATTTCATACTTCTTGCATTCTAATAGATGCTTGACAGGAATTTGTACATTGCTACAGTTTTGGCAGGTTGGTTGGTACTGCCCTAAAAGTAGGTGGAGATGTGTCAGCTTAGTATGACCAATTCTTAACCTGCTTTTAATACTGCACTCTTTTGGCGTTAGGCCGTTTGGAGGGATCCAAGCGGTGTTTTTTTCTTTTATCTGACGGAGGTGGTTTTGAGGAAGGCTCTCCCACTTTTCTTTAATTTTATTTTTTATCACTGCCAGCCATTCGGATAAAAAAATGGATCCTAACAGGGGAACGTCACTTTTTGCAGCTGCTTTAGCCCCCGCATCAGCTCGTTCGTTGCCGCTTATGCGTCAGTTACTATGGCAGATTTCTCAATGCCATTATTTGCTATGTGTTCGTATGCTTTTAATATTGCCCATGCTTCACACGAAAAAATAGAGTTCAGCTCGTTCATTTGCCATTGGTGCTTGCTTCCGTCACTATACAACAGCCTGCACTGTTCTCATATTTAGATCCGTCTGTGAAAATTAATTTGTGATTAGGGAATTGGTTGAATATGATTTCACTGTACCTATATTTTATCATTTCTGGTGTAGAGTTTGTTTTTTTATTTATAGCAAAAAGAAAAAAAAAAGTTAACTATTTAATTAAAAATACTCATTATTTTAAAGCAATACTAAGTGGGAGCACATGCATTAATAGGCTGGTTAGGGGGGTATAAAAAAGTACTAAACTGAACTGCAAGACAATTAAATTGTATAGTTTATAAAATGAGGGTTGGTCCGACAGTAGGTGCATATTAACAATTATATATATGTGTATATATATATATATATATATATATATATATATATATATAATTATAATTATATGTAATTATAGAAAAAATATCATAAAAATAATAATAGATAGTATAGGTCTCTAACACAATTGCTTATTAAACGTACCATTTATTTATGTCTTCAAATACATAAGATAAAAATATAACAGATTGGTTTAATTCATTCTGACAACTGTAATAAAAAGAGACTGGTTTATATTTAGCAGAAATATTTATTTCTATGTGTTGAAATAATTATTAATTTAAATATTTAAAAAAAATATGAATATATTAAGGACAAAAATGGTAATGGTGTAATTTGTGTTTAAACTCGATCTAGATACATTTTTTTTTTTAAATGTCAAAACACAAGACTTTTCCATACTTTAACATATTTGTACATTAATCTCAACCCGATATAATTATACTAACTACAATTTCCTCAGTTATTATTCAACTATTGTATGGAATAAACACATTTCTTTGTCATACTAGTAAATAATAATTGTATATTACTCTTGAATATACAAACGGTGGGATTGTAGCTCTTAGTACATGGATAGCTTTCCGTTGGCTGAGGACATTGCCCCACAACTATATTTAGTAACCAACCACTTTCACGGTTACACCCGCGTCATCTCTAATCTTCAGCAGACACACCCCCACATTAATAAAAATAGTATAAATAGAACTATCAGAGACATTAAAATTACAATGGAACAGGGTATTGCAAGATACGCTAATATTGCTTTAGATATAGCATTATTTAAATAACAGTAAAAACTGAAAGCATAATAAAAAATAAAATAACTCATAGAAAACTAAAATAAGTTCATGGAAGAGAAATGCTACAAAGGACAAGTGAACAAATAACACTGGGTAATAATAGTTCCATAGATGTTATTTACTATTACCATTTACTTTTTAGTAAATTAATATTTAATTAGATACACATATAGATAAAAAAAATGCCGACACCTAACAAAATTATTTTATTTTACATTAGATAAGGGTAGATAATATATTGCCAGTCATGATTATTGTGCAGTTAACAATTTTGAAAATTTCTATTATTATTTTATAACTCGTTGACAAATGAACACAACACAAGGTGTGCTTCTAAAGCCCAGCATACAAGTTGTATAAAATAAATTAATAAAAATCTTCGTAATAAATAAAAGGAAATTTGTCATGAAATTTTATTTTTTACTAAATAACGATAAAATTTCAAATGATTTTATCCTTAACATTAAAATTGTTTTATATTACCCCTTTATGTATTATTCAATAACTGGCATTTTAAAAGTATCATTCCTTCAACCACTAAACGATCAAAATATAATTTTATCAAAATGATCAAACCTTATTTATCAATTTAATGCCTCTGACATTAGTTAAAGGTAATACAAAATCGCTTATTTAAAAGAAATAAATATATATATATATAACAATGGTAATAACTAAAAAAGAAAAATATTGTAATAAACGTAACATAGCTATATTTCCTATTCAGACTCAACATTGTCTTTCATCAGTGATACTTTCTTGAATTGTGATGGTTGGTTGATTGTGATGGCGAAGCTTTCTTCATATCATCATCTCATGTGGTTTCGCTCCAGGAGTTTTTATTTTTTTATTTCTCCTGAATCAATTTTTTTATCTACAGTTGAGAAGAGAGTGGCATCAGCACTCATAGAGTTCCATTTCCTCATGCGTATTAAACATTAAAGTGCGGTCTCGTATTAGGTCCAAGACAAAATCTATAGTTTGTAGTTAATTTATATATTTAAAAAAATGTTTATCCTTCCATTTGAAATCAATTGCAGAATGATGTATTTTGACCTTTAAGTACATTATAAGAATATTCATTCGAGTTTCACTAAGTAAATAATCACGATAAAACCTATTAAAAAAAAGTACAAAATGATTCCAGAACATTAATCATCCTGGATTAAAAGTAATAATAATTACTTTAAAAAACGAGACTAAGCAAGAACATAAAAAATTAATTGCTAGGGTTATCGCCCGAAAAACAGATCGAGAAACACAAATGGCCATATCTTAATTACCACAATTACGTTATAGAATTGTATATATGAATAATTGTACCCTGGAGATAAAGTACATGTCACATTTTTGTATTTTTTAATTTATTCAGAAGAGCCAATTTTCAATAACTTTAAACTATTAAAATTTGTTCCTACATTACTTGTGAACCAGCTTAAAGAAAATGGATTATACTGTTATGGACACTGATAGTTAATTGGAATTAATGATGGTAGTATTTACTTATGACAGTTTACATAAATATAACCTATTTTATGGGCATAATGTCCTTTGCGTCCGGGTCACTGATATATAGATATATATAGCTTATTACGTATTTTTTTATCGAGGATAATAGTTGTTTATTCAATTTACTACATAGATTATCTCTATGAACTGTACGGAATGCATTACGCGGCAGTTTGCCTACGTGACAGTGACGCCTTTACATTTATAGAGATCAGGCCTGCTATAAATAGTTCTGTTACAATCGCCTGTGAACAGTGAGATAGTAATTCACTGAACTTTTAAAGCAAAAACTATTTATATTTAGGTTCCAGTAAATATTATTTGAAAAGAATAAGAAATCGAATGCACTTAATACATATATATTTAATTGTTTTAGGGAATACACAAATAAACCTAAGTAGATAATATATGCGAATTACAAGAACAAAAAAAAAATAATTTAAAATGGCTCGTACTTAATATTAATATTCTCATTTCATTCGTGTAAATCACCTGCATTTATTTGATTATCCACACATGAATATTGTAATTAGTTACAATCATTGCCCATAGACCGGAAGTATACTAGTGGCGTCAACGAAGGACAATGTGACGCTTCTGAAACCTGAAGAAATTATATCGAACTGTCCGAGCACGTTTTGTTATTGTTATTTTAGTATTATAAATCTCATATAATTAATTATCATTCAACATAATTATTACCACCCGAATATATAACAAATTTATATATATATATCAGATAACAAAGAATATCAGAAAGACTGGAAACTTGGAGCTAACTAGTATATGTATTATCTTGCTGGCCTCTATAAATATCTATTTCCATCACATTCTATGCATTATTACTAGTAGTAATGTATGCTAAAAGTAAAATACAGTTTTCCAGAACTTAAATAGCTTTTGTTTAAGTATTACTAAAATTTATTTTATTAAACTTTAAATTTACCATATTTAATTATCTCACTGTAGTTTTAAGTTTCTTATTTAAATTTGATTAATGATGTTTAGGTTTTGTATTTTCTCTTAGAGTTAATCTTTTTTAAATTTTCAAACAAAATGTATTGAGAAGGATATTGACGGTAAATTTATGGCCAAATATAAAATTCGGTCAAGGTAAGGTTTTACCCTGAGCATACAATTGAAACTGCTTCTAAAAATAACACAACCTATTACATATATCTTCTACACAACCAAATATTGTATAAAGTGAATTTCAAAAATTATAGTTATACCAAGATTCTGAGTTATATTTCAATGACATCAATATAACTATATTATATTATATTATATCAATATAACAATATCAATATAATCATTAAAAACAAAAAAAGAATAAAAATCTGCCAAAGAAAAAATTGTAGGACGTCCATTGTAGCATCGCCCGATTAGATACCAGCATAAGCATTACATTTCATCAAATTCAGAATCAAATTTAACGGCAAAAAAAAATATCGTAGAAAAATTAAAATCCATTCACGAACATAAGATGATTCCTTTTTTTTTTTTTTTTTAATAATAATAACCCAGGAACAGAAAATTAAATTAAAATAAAATTAATCCAGAGAACTCATTCAAAAGCTTGCGGATATTTTTTCTTTTATAACAACGGCTAAAATATTTAAACGCAAACTTGATGACCTTCGAAAAAAGTTGTCAAACCAAAAATGAACTTCCAGACGATCCAACTGCTGAAGTTTTTTAAAAGGGAAAAAATAATATAATTTTTGTGCAAATAAATGTTACTATAATATGTTCTTAAAAATAAAAATAATTTTAGGATTTACTAAAATTTTCAGTATCGGGGCGAAATTTTGAACCGTTTCCTCTCTTCTATCTTCACACCCCGGTTTACGCTATCAAATCAAATACTTAAAACTCAGTAAATACTTATGTTTTAACGCACCAATGAGATAGTAGGTTATTAACATTTTATTACTGATCTGGTTTTTAATGTTTTTATTCATTAATTAGAACTTTCGGTACATATAAATGAGTATAAAAACTTTTCTAGGTCTAAATAAAAAGTAAATAATCATATCTATGTTCTTACATTTAAACCCTAAGTTATCTTAATTTATTTCTATAATAACAGCATTGAAGAGAACAGATAGTGGTCTAAGAAAAAATATTAATGATCTAATAAAAATATAAGGTTATGGAATAAATTATTTTAAAATGGCAACCATCAGAAACGTCAAATTTAAATAATTTCCTATTTCGAAAACAAGGTTAAACTCTAAATAAAAAAAAAACGAAGTAAAGAAAACCCAAGAACCACGATTTTTTCGAAGATAGAATAAGTGTTATGAATTCGTTAATACATTTGCATAAATTGTTTTTCAGAAACAATATTCATTAATATTCGAGGGTATATGGATAAATTGATAACTGAAATTAGTATATATCCAAATTGGAATAATTCGAATAACTTAAAAACTATTTATTAGTATTTTAACTATTAAAAAAAAGTTTACATTTTTTGAAAAAAAGGCCTAACGATTATACAAAAAAATGCTGAATAAAGAAAAAATTCAAAAGCAATACTAATGAGCACTCCAGTGTAAATAAATGCTAATAAATTGGCAAACAGAGTAATACATACTGCTATATAAAAATTGAGAACAAAGAAAAAACCAAATAGAGCAAAAGAAAAACATACTGTATCAGCCAAGACATCACTTGACAGCATATGAACATGCATTATACACAAATATTTTCGTTACTTCAGTTTATTTTGCAATATGTAAATAATACTCGATTTTCTGATGAGAACAGCAGTTTTTATTTTTTGGAAAAGACTGAACGTAATGAAGTCTTGATGTATTATGCACTTCTAAAGAAAATATTTATTAATAACTATTTAAATATTTATAACTTATAAATACATCCCGGCATTGATAATCTCAGTTGTGATGTTCGCGCAACGTTATGGTTTATCTGCCATTGCTTATATAATTATAAACAATTATAATTAATTAATATAATTAGGAATCTAATGTACGAGGAGAGAAGGGGTCCACAACATCCTATCTTATCAATGAAGCAACCGCTACTAATTCGGTCTCTAAATTAAGATAGCATTAACGAAATGCGTCAGTATTTTATACGAGATAACAGAACAGGATGGCGAGATAAAATTATACAAAAAAAACATATATTTTTATAAAATGGTACTGTCATGTTTTGTTATAAACTGAACTGCTATTTTTTAATGGCGGTATAAGACTATTCAAGGGCTCGCATTTAAATTCATTAAAAAATATGGACAAACGTTATGTTTTTAATAACATTTAGCACTTAGCAAAGATATATTTTCTTAATACTGAACTAAAAATCATTAAAATTAGATAAATGAATAAAACATTTTTTTTTAAATACAAATGGAATTATACCAAACAGCAGCTAACATCATCAGGGCCGAAAAATTCAAGTTAGTAAAATAATTACTGCTTATAAATTTTATTTACAAGAACTTCGTAATACCTTTTAAATTCCTATAATCGAATTAAGATTCAACCACACGGTTGTTAGTTATTTATAAAACTTTCTCCGTGAACCGGTTTTGTAAAATATTTTGCAAGAGATGGGAGCATTCTCACACAAGAATATAACTTATATAAACTAATAACGAAAGAATGTTTATGATAATGTAATTTTTTAAACAAGGAAAGGTTATAATCAAGTTTAAATATTAATTATATAATTAATTTCCTTAGTTACAAGAGCATACCACAGTTCGAAATATAATTTGTGTAGAATTAATATTGCAGATTCGAGTACTACCATTGGGTAGTTCCTCTACTTGGCTCTCTCATGCTGTTATTATCTTTCATTATATTTACTTGATGTATTCTATTATACAGTTGTAAATTTCAATAAATAACTTTTAGAAAATATTACAGATAAAATAAATAGAAAAAGATGTTGGATATATCGAAAAAATACTAATGCATTTCTAGTAAGCAGCTAAATATTTATATAGAATCATTGAAAAAACATAATTGCCGCGCCTGTGCTTTGTGATTGAACAATTTATTAATATATTAATACTTTTACAATTAAAACAAAGGTTTAAGATGTTGAATATGTATTCTAATCGTTATAATAAAAAATATTGTAACTAAAATTCTGAACTAGATATCTATATCAACTTAAATGTATGTATTGATTAATATTGTTGATCTTATATATATATATATTATGTGGAAGAAAATGTTCCGGGTGGAGGTCAGAACAGAAAAAACTCTCTTAAATAGGGTTGAACTATTTATTTGAAAGCCGCAAACTGTACTTTGTCAAAGATTTTTCCGCATTACATATAAATCTTAAGCACTATCTTTAATTTTATAAGCGTGGTAAATTACTACACGTCAATACATAAATTAATAGATGATATTTACAACTTTTTATTAGACTGCACCAGCAGTTAAGCCAACAGACAAGTTATTATTGGTACCAATGCATAGCCAAATTCCAATCCGTAATCACGTCCACTGTTCAAAGGTTCTCGTATCCTTATAGTTAAGGCTCAACATATTATCTAATACAAAACAAAGAATAATATCGTCGAATTACAAATATATGCTTTTGTGGACAGAACCAATATTTGTATTCAACTGTAGCGGAACTAGATATTAAAATTATTATTATTTTCTTTTAAATAACATCAATATTCTGAATTGATTCCATTTATCGATTACCATTAGAACTGAAACCTTTGAAAAGGTTTCAAAAGTTCGTAAAATAATTAGTGTTTATTTGGAGTTTGTAAATTTTAATAAATAGTTTTCTCATAACAAATCATGTTATTAATCGATCTTAAAAAATCGAGAGTTCCAAGACAACTCTGACAATGTTGCTAAATATTCAACAAATAAAACCAGGTAAAATGATTATTAAAAGCAATTCAAGGCAGCGAATTGAATTGATAATTTAACTTTGAAATTCCTCTATTATGAAGTCCAACTTTATTCAGGCCTAGAAGTTAGAGTGTAGCAAAAAAAGGATCTAAATTGAACTCAAAATACGAAGTTTTCAGTCTAAGAATATTACCAGGTAGTAGAAATCAATATAAACTAAAACTATGAAGTTCTATAATGAATTACAATAAAAAATCTATGCAAAAAAAAATCCATCTAGGAATAGGAAAGTGACCAGTGACTTGTCTTCCTTGTCACCATCTTGTTATTACTGAACCATAGAACCGTAAAATAATTAAATCAGGAAACGCTACAACAGAATATATCCGTAAAAAATTGACTACACTTTGTTTCCTTCACACCATTCGCATAGGACAACTCAGAAGTACTCGTATAGTTGAGACTCACTGAACGTCTTCTGAAGTAAATACCCATTAAACTAAATTCCATTATTATAGATAAGGCTATTGTGTGTGGCGATATTATCGAATATTGTTCAACTCCATTGAGCTTTCTAGATCAGGATGATAATGAGAAAACTAATCGCTAATTACATCTTGTATAAATCAACAATCGATAAATCATTAGAAAAAAAACCGTAAATAGGAGATAACGTACATCCTGTATCATATTTACAATCGATCTCAATGGATTCATCGATAATTATAGCTTTCGAGGATCTGGGTCGCAGACCTATAGAGTTATTCCGAAATTGTTGACAAAATAGGATTTAGTGGAGGATCCTGCAACACATTGTTTTTCGCCTGCAAGGACAATCAGCTTTCATTTCGCTAACTTTCACCACAAAAAAGTGTCAAAACTTATTGCAGTTGTATTTGTAAATCATTCTAATCTCCTATACGTTTCAATTGGTTATCTAACAAATAGATAGATTGTGCTAAGAGCAAAAAAAAATAAAAACTATACTTTAACCGAAACTATGATACGATACAGTCAAAACACAAATATTATTTGAAAGATTAATCTAAAAAAAAAAAAAAACCTGAATAATAGGCAAGTATTTCCTTACTCACAAAATTAATTAAAACATTTCTTTAATACAATCCAAAACTTTTTTTGTCTTAACTACTAAAAATAAAGAAAACAAAAATAATTTTCTACTGGGATTAGTCTCTTGTAGTGTGTACAGAATAAAACATTAGTTATAGTAACCATGGCCACTACTCTCATGCCTGAGAACACTAGGAGAAGAATAAAAAGGAAGTGGATGAGGGATCTATTACAGTATGAAATTAAAGCAAGCCAATGGTGAGGTACCGCTGGGTACTGTTCTTCGTCATGCCTTCCATGTCATTTTGTATTTTTTCTTCAGTCAGCCAATCTGCTGATTGTCAATTACTTGTATTTGACAGGTGTGGATGGAAATATAAAGAGAAAACAAAAAGTTATAGTAACTAACTATGGGTGGAACTCACCCAGCCTATTTTAAATATTAATCTCCAAAAAAAGATACGAGATTTATACTGGCTTGAATGATGATGTAAAGTATATATTGAAAATGACCACTCTTGTGTCGAAACGTATTTAAAGAATAAATGAATCAAATGTATTTTTGGACTAAAGGTTTTCGTGTTTTATACACCAAAGGAAAAAAAATAGAATAAAACAAAAAATAAATTTGTTCTAAGGCTTCATAATAAAAATCAGATGGTATCAATACCCAAGTACTAACAAAGTAAATAACAACAAAAAAGTAAGTTATTGTAATGAAAAAAACCAAAGAAATATTAAGTAACAAATAATCGGGGGTTTTAGTATACAAAAAAAGAAGAGTGGAATTATGGGAATTGTGTATATTTCCTTAATCGTTTCATCAAGAAAAAAATGTTTAAACAAATATTTATCATCAATACTTCGAAGTGTTAGTAAAATTTTTCAGAACGAATAAATGTACCCATATTACTTATGGTAGTGGATCGCAATATTTTACAACGAACTAATAATGAGAATATGCGATAGGCACATGTCTTTGTCACTTTTTAATTTAGTTAATTTAATATGAATCTATCTAAGAAAAAAATTAAGAAAGTACACTACACTAACGACAAAACCTTCAAACTGTATACAAAAAAGGATATTACTTATAATTATTTCTTATTTTGCTTTATTCGACGCAAAAAAGAGTTTATATACGCATCGAGAAACGTTGAGGAAAACCAGGCCTACCTAATCAAGGTCTCGGTTAGCCACGGACGACAATGCATTAAAACGCACTTAAGTTGCAAAGGTCAACCAGTGATTGAATTTATTTTTTATGAATGTTCTGCACCATACAATACCAACATTGTTTACTTTGATCTTGTGGTGAACTCGAAAAAAATAACGTGAATTAGTTTTGTCGAGAGACTAAGAGGGAGATTTATTGAATTTGGATGAAGAATAGTGTATGGCCTTATAAAGTATGGCCTCTGAACGTCCACCTCATTCTTCCTAACTTGGTCCTAACCACAATGCCCTCTGAAGAAACTGAAGCTAAGAAAAAGAATCCCAACAAATGAGAAGATATGAATGAAATCTGACGACTTTAGGATGTAAGGCGATATAGTTATAGTAGAATAGGCAAGTAGAGAAACTAACCAATGGTAGTACTCATACAACAAATTCAACTTAGAATGTCACGAAGACATCTTATCAGACGCTTCGGAGGATTATCGGGAATTCAAGAGATGGCTAGTTATGAAATTATAGGGTTTGAGTGGGAATAAAGTTTGCCATGAAAGGATTGGTATCGGTTTCGGGCCAAATCAGCAACAAATGGAATATTAATTTCATTATGGATGACTTTATTCGTAACAAAATAAGGAGCATTTGAGGATTTTACGAAGGATTTTGGATTGTAAGGATTTGATACGAGAAGAATACGATGGTTGAGTCAAGTCCCCGAAGCTCTACTCCATATACATGACTATTTTGAGTCCTAATAGGCCTTTTAAAAGTCATGTATATGGATTTTTTGAAATTAATTGAGAGCTTAGAGTGTTAGTCTAGAAAATGTTGAAGTAGCCTGAAACGACGAGCAGTTTATTGTTGTTTTAGTCTAGCGGAATAAATATATTTTCAAATGTGGAAGAACCGATTTAATTTTATTAAATAATATGTATCTTTGTATCTATTTATTTTCTTGAAGTCAGTTATGTGGAGTTTACTGTATTCAATCTTACACCGATACTTGCGGAACGATTATTAAATAAGTTGTTTATAAAAATAAATAAGCATCCCTTAAATCGTCATTATATATGATTTAATTTTAATGCAATAATAAACGACTTATTTAACGATTAATTTCAACAAATACTTTGCG
Organism: Arma custos; assembly: GCA_037127475.1. NCBI lineage: Eukaryota > Metazoa > Arthropoda > Insecta > Hemiptera > Pentatomidae > Arma > Arma custos. Next base: position 74,046,347 of record CM073764.1, read on the forward strand.
GCGGATGTTTTTATCAATAAGTGTAAATCAAAATATCTGCCCATATTCGACCCTCTCTTACAACCAGTAGTAAGATCCACTTCTAAATAAAATTATAAATAATTAAAATAAGGTAAAAAGCAACTCTGCAATGTTTAAAACCAACCGATATGATTAGGAGAAAAAACATTGTAACCTAAAAATACTACTACTAAATAAAAATACAACCTCTAACCTAAAAATAAATGCGAGGAAGTGGAAACCCTTGACCCATATAATAAGGACACGTGGGCCAAACACGTGTCACAGTGTTTTGGAGCCTCCATAGCTATTTGGCACCAAGGCACGTATTTAATAAGTTAAAATTATGAACAAGCAAGGCTTCCTGATATGACATGAAGTTAACAAGAATGTAGAAAGTCTCAGTGTTTAGTATATTCAGAAACATCTTAAATAGTTTTTATCCTTTTTTTTCTTCTCGCCACTTGATAAGATATGAAATAAGCCGGTCTAAATATATAAAGTAGATAGAAGGAAGTGGAAATACCAACTAGTAGATTATGAAAGATAATAAGCAATAATTGTAAATTATGAACTTTAAGAAAAGATATCGAAAAAATTAAGCACCCTTAAGATATCGATTTCAGAAACAAGAAAAATCAATAAAATAATATCAGAATTAATAAAAATGTATAATTGAAAAATTAAGAGATCTCTTATCTTATCTGTGAAATGAGGGTTGTATTGCGAAACATTTTACTCAATCAAAATTTAAATGGAATTAGTAAGATAAGATTATTTTCTACGCCAAACAAAAAGAAAAAAAAAGTGCCTGAAGTAAATTATTATTGAAATTTTAATATCCTATATAAAATTTGTAGATGATTAAATTTTCAATCGAAATTTGAATCAAAGTGAGGTTATAATTAAAAATTCAATTGAAGTTTCTATTAATTATTGATTTAACCTCACTTAATGCTGCTACAGCGTGAGTCCTAAATTTGGCTTATCCTAGTATAATTAGAACTTTTTGAGTATCTGATGCCATACAGGCTCTGGACTACCAGTTTACGTCCCTTCCGATGGATGGCATAACTAAGGACTTTTTACTCTCTTTAAAAAATTCCTAAGATCACCTGCTCGGCTCTGAACCCGCTATCTTGGGCATATTAAGTTATTATGTTAACCACTATACCACAGGTAACCCATAAAATCTGTCGTCGAAAAGTTTATGGGAAAAGAATTTGTAATTTTTTTATTTTAACAACCATTAAGGATCTTAGGTTCAGTCTTGGAGACTGTACTGTTTCTTAGAAACGATTGTGCAGGGATGTCGTCCTGATATCTACATCCCTAGTGGATAGGTTAAGGTTAAGTCGAATTTGAAAAATGAGTTTCTTGTACTTAAGTAAGTGGAAATGTCAAGTATTGGCTTGAAATGTAGTTATTGCTTATGTCACAACTCCATTTCAAGTCTTAAACTACGAGAGTGGTACGATTCCGCCTTCCTGAATACAATTGACCCTTTCCGGACAAAATTCGACTAAACCAATTATTCACAGATATGTCAGTTGACTTCGAAAATTTTTTTTAGCGATTACAATTTCTTCCTTTACTCAATAACAGTTCCGCTTCGGGAACGACGATATTTGTTCACGTTATCTAGTATCCAAGACGTTGGGAGGGCATTAGCATACCATAAACCTGTTCTCGGAGTCAGGAATAGAACAAGTTTCTAAATACTTGAGTGTAAACCGGCGAATCAAGGACCCACGAAGTTTCTAAATTTACATCATCAACAACATCCCAAGGATCCTTATTGAACGCGCAAAGAAAGGGCTCGAACTCCTGGCCGGAGTCACGTAGGCGGGGGGAGTGAGTTGTGAGTTGCGTAGTAACCCCGTGATAGTGGCCCCATCCTTTTCCATTCATAACCAACCGACTCATTTATAAACCCAATAAATACTAAACAATTTACACTCCATATAAATGATTACTAACCAGCTGTTTTTTCTTTTTACTTATTTATTAGGATCTGTACTACTTTTGAGAGTCGGACCGGGATAACGTCCCACGAAATTTGTAGGACAATATGACTGTTAAATTATATAAATATTAACTAAGTTAAAAAAAAAATCAGCTGGTTAGTAACCATTTTTGATGACCTCGTTATCGATACATGTTGGAAGGAGGAGACTCTTTAATCAAACCATACATTTTGTTGGACAAATATTTTTTCAAATAATTTAGATAATGATCTTGAGGTTTAACAAAAAAAAAAAAAAACCAGTTAGTAATAAATTTTTGAAAATCATCGAATAGACACATTTTATCCTTGCTACCTGCGTTAGCTACCACAATGGAGAATTTTCGCAAAGGAAATTGTTGGGCGTCTCATCAAAACGAAGCTATTCACGAAGATTCAGCTTGATAGTAATCAAGTGCAAAAATGGACCATGGATCCTGGACTATAAAATAACCTTTCCTGGAAAAACATAGGAAGTAGAAAGTAGGCCCTATAAAGATTTAACAGAACACAGATTCTGTTTCTGAATAGAGAAACTTCAGTCCTTCAAGGACATTTGTCTTTTCCCTAAAAATAATTAAAACGAGGTTATTGATATGAATTTTAATACAAAGGATATTACTTTTTTGTTAATTCATTTAACATCACTTTATGGCTAATCGGATGATGCTACAGTTGGAGTTTTAAATGTTGCCTATTCAGGTATAATTAGGATAGGGATCTTTAATGAGTACCTGATGCCATAAAGGCCCCAGACTCCCTTTTTACGTCCCTTCCCTTGGAAAGCATAACTAAGGATTTTTTACTCACTTTAAAAAACCCTTAGGCTACCTGCTCGGCTGTGAACCTGGGATCTTGAGTAGATTGTTATTTTAACAACTTGACCACAGGTCAAGATTCTGTTTTTCTTTCCTCAAAACTCAAATTCTCTTTAAGTGACATAATAGTTTTTAATGTTGTTGAAATTGGTCCGGGTCAGCAAGACAAGCAGTGGAGGAGGAAATGCACTTATTGCTAGCTTTGACCTCATAATAAACTTACAAATTAAGTATGAGAGGACTAAAAAACAAAGAAACAGTAAAACTGATGTTTTTTTCTTTTATAAATCCTTCAGATATGATAGGATAAGGAAAATATACTTCCTTTGTTCGATAACATGTAGAATTACAGGTTTATAAAAAATAAATTACTCAAGAATTTTCAATTTCTGTTCATTAATACTGAACAACGTCATCAAAATCTATCTAGATAGTTCAACAGTATCCAGTGTTTTTAAATTTATTAGTGGTAAATAATTATTAAAATAAAATAAATGAGCGATAGTTGAACTTTCACTCATAAGTATTTATTTAAGCAATGGCTTGTTTTAGTTTTTATAAATAAAAGCATTTTAAAGAATATATTACACATTTATAATGGTAATTAAGATAATAAGGCTATATTCTCTTCATACTTTGGCAAACACAGTTATCTATTTAGACTTAAGGGTAAAGAAAATGAGGATAAAGAGATTAGAAACCACAAGTAATTTATATCACATCGTTAAACAAGCAAATATTAAATATGTGAAATAAAGAAAGCTTTTTAAATTTACAATTTATATAATAATTAAGCTCTGCAGCAGCTAATATTCTATTTAGATTTTTACTATCATTAATCATTATTATATAAATACCTTCTTAAAAAAACAGAAAAAGATTACTTCAACAATCCATAATTTTCAATTTATTTCTCTAGGCTTTATGATTCAAGGTTCCATTTACATGTTAAAAAAATAATACAAAGAGTAATATTGTCTGCAAAGGTACTAATATACCCATTCTAATAAGAAAAACAATTAAAAGGATGTTGTTAAATCATTTCAAAGAATCCACAATAGAAAATTTGATTAATTTAATTTTAAATCAATTTTCCTATTATTTAACATTTAAGCTGAAAAAATTGCCAATCCAATTCAAGAAAATATTACGTAAGCCAAGTATTATTATTACGCAAGCTATACAAGGCAAATTTTGAATTATATTAAAATTCTTATAAACAAGTTAAGCTTGCTCTACCTCTTTGATAAAATAAATTCTTCATTATATAATATATAATTAAGAATATAATCAAATTTTCTTGATACCTCTTTATGTCATCCGACCCTTGAATTAATGTTATCATGAATTAAGTTTAGTTTTTAAGTTTATTTAATACACTTATCTATAACTTTATTTAGTTTTTAAAAAACGGCATATAATTGAATTCATTTTCTATTATAACTGGAAACATAATTAATTTGTTGATTTAGATTAAAAAAATCTTCAATTTGATGTTTCAGAGAGAACAAAGATGACAAAAGAGAAACAGACTGAAAGTCACAGAAGTGCAGGAAGCTGCAAGCTGTGCAAGGAGAAGCAGAAGAGGGTGCTTGGCAACTATATCAGGAGCAAGAGCGTCGAGTGCTCATCAAAAACGAGCATACCTGAAGAGGAAGAGGAATGTGCAAAATAAGGCTGGGCTCTCAACGTACTGCCACACATGCTATCCACTTGGATAAATATCTGACATTAATTATTCGCATTCAAGACGAGAGTGCAGCTGTGATAAATATTTAAATACAAATTTAATTTATTGTTCGAATTAATATTTTAAAAAAAAAATTTAAAAAAAAGAACATAAACAGACAAAAAAAAGGTTCATATTCTATTTAATAGTTGTTTTACATGTAAATAAACTCACGAGCAATATGTAGCTATTATAAAAGTAACGCCACAATTGAGATCAGTTCAAGTGGAAAAGTGTGCAAAGATTTCATACTCTTAAGGCCTCCAGGCCACACTAATGTGGTGAAGGTACACAATACTAATGGCGTAAATATTAATTTTTTATACTGTAACTTTTATACACTTAATTTAATGTAATTTTATCGTTTAACAAAACAAGGTATTTTAAGTTATGATTCAAAATAACAGAATATCTTCGATGCAATGTTTTTTGCCTTTTAAAAAGACTGATTTTGCTTAGTATGCATTCCTACATTTTACTGGTATAAAGAAAGACTTAGACATATTATGTACTTTGAATACTGACTGGATAATTTTGAATCAAACTAAAAATCAAAACGATGAGAAAAATAATCACACTATGTAAGCAAGAGATACAATTTTGTTTATAGGTGAAACATTGCATTGACTTTATTGATAAGATTAGTGTAACTAAAAGTTTTTTTATTATTATTGTATGTTATATGTTTTAAAAACTAAAATTAGAAAAAAAATGTTAATAAGTTTTATGCTAAAGTTACATTGTTTATTAAATTTTTTAAGAATTTTTTTCTTTATTTTTATTCTCATTATTACAAGAATATACCATAACTTTTCATAGTTGTCAGAAAAATCTTGAAAAAAAAGATTTAATATTGACAACAATATTACAACAAATATTGCAATTGAGGATATTCGAGAACAAATATATTCATTATGAAGAATGGGGAGTGCATTAAAAAAAAAAACACCAAATAAGTCAAGACTTATTTTTATTTGTGCTTATTTAGGTCATCTTCAGGGCTATGAGAGAAAAAACAAACAAAACAAAAAAATATAAAAAACATTATATACATATATATATTTTCCATAGGCCTGAAGATGGTCTACCTACAAAGTAGGTCAAAATAATAAATATAAGTCAGATACAAAGCAAAACAAAGATAAGTCTTGACTCAAGCACAAATAAAAATAAGTCTGGACTTATTTGGTGTTTTTTTTTTTACTGCACTCCCCCCCCCCCAACTATCTCCATTCTCCATTATATCATCCAGTCAACTATTTTGCTATCTAACATTATATTTATTATTTAATAACTATAATATTTGTTATAGTAATCATTTATGTACTGTTATATAATTAGATTATATTTATTCAGGCTACTGCACAACTAAGCTTCAAGGAATTATAATACCCATCAAATCTTCTATTATCTTTTATTTAAAGTTCACTTTTTTAAACAAGCTATCCATTCTTCAAAACATTTTCTTATTAAATATACATTTCCATTGCCTAAATTTATATCATTGGCCGCATCACTATATTCTCTTTTTTTATCATAGTTTATTCTTTTGTTTTATCTATCCTTATAATCTACTATGGCCTATTTCATATATAATTGATACTTATATGGCAACATAGATATGAAATAGGCTATTGGTTACACAGATAAAACAAAATGTTGAACGATAATCAATTACAAAACAGAATACACAGTGAAGAAGCCAACATTATTTAAAAGTTAGACAATGGAAAATAATTTCATTGAAATAAATTTTGATAATGGAAAGGTCGCCAAAAACATGAAAATTTAAATAAAAGAATTGGAAAATTTGTAGGTTCTTTGTTACAAATTCTTTGAGCATAGTTATCAACAAAAACGATAAAAAATTTAATTTAATGGGATATTGATGGTAACACATGGATGACAGTCAATACTGACCACAAAATTATTTAATATAATAAATGATATTTAAATTATGGATTCATCTAGCTTTTGTTAACAAGTTATGTTAAAATGAATATTTTGTTATACAAATGGGCTCTGTCCTTTAGATTTTTAAAGGGTATCATTATAAAATGAAAGTATTTTTGAAATTATATAGTATATTCTTTTGTAAAATTTCATTCAATATTATTATGTTAGCCAACAACAAAAAGATCAATTTACAATTGAAAAGCTTACAAAAAACCATCAGATAGAATTCTCTCTTTTAAAGTCTTCATAATAAACATCACTATGGCTGTGAGATAATAATTTTCAGGTTGATAAGTAGTAAGTAAACTTTTTGGTAATGTTATATTGATTTATCTATAGCAAGTTTTCGCACTTACCTTAAGAAGCCAGGTGAGGACGGATTCCCGATAAGGTACGAAGCCTCTGTTATCAACCAGTGCTGACATAACTTTTCCGAGAGTCAGGAGAGAACGATTTATACTGGCCCCTTCCTGACAAAATTAATATTTCAATCATTATAGAATAGAATAGAAAAGTACTTTTATTCACGGGCCCCTTAAGAATAACAGAAATGCCCAAAATTAAATAAATAAATATCTGGCCAAAGGACTACATTATTAGAATAAAACAATGTTTACATAATATCTTGAAAGTGAATAACTAACAGGTATGTTTTGGTAGAGAATTAGAAAATGTAATACAATAATAAAATAAAAAACAGACAAATTTACAATATAAAGAAATAGGCTTATAGAAAAGCTATAAGTTATAGTCAATAACACTTAAACAAATAGAAACAGTCAAATAACAGGCCTCTCATATCATAAGCATAGTATTTATTTGATTCATTTATATGTAAGCAAACCTGAACCACTACAACCCATGGACGGGTCTGGGGTTCAGTGCATGGTAGAGACTGTACTATTTCATGGACAATGGCTGTGCAGGGAGGTGATTTGTTCTAGATCAGGCTCAACTGTCAACTGCCAGAATCCACCCTTATATTGAGTATCCATTTTATAGAGGTTGGGTGAGCCCCAGGATCCCATATGATCCATCTCCGTTTAGTAACAGACTAAATAAAAGTCTTGCTTGAAGCGGGATTTCAACCTGATTTTCAGCATGGCAACTCAGTGCTCTACCACTTAACCACACACTCCGCTCCCAAATTTTCTATATGATTTATAATAATATATATTTATTAATGCATCATGCTACATTAGTAAATATATATATATATATATATATATATATATATATATATATATATATATATATCAGGCTCAACTGTCAACTGCCAGAATCCACCCTTATATTGAGTATCCATTTTATAGAGGTTGGGGGTGAGCCTTCCCATATGATCTCCCATAGATCCCATATGATACATCTCCGGTCAGTAACAGACTAAATAATATATATATATATATATATATATATATATATATTTATATTTTAATGTAGTAATATAATATAATGATATAAATAGATATCATTAATAAGCACTTCATTCAATACGTCTCTCATTCCACCACTGACGATGACCTAAAACTTTATACGAAATGTTGGCAAAAATAAACAAGTTTCTTATTTGTGTTTCTCATTGACGTCGTTCCAATAAAACTTATATAAACTAATTTATAACAGAATGTCATATGTCAGAGCGTTCCTTTCTCACCCACTCCACCACAGTGTGGAAATCAATCCCTCCTATCATCCGTCATGCTTCTTCACTGTAATTCTTGCATTTCCAACATCTCTTGGCTTCCCAAAAAGATGCTCTCTAAGCAGGTTAACCATTTGCTTAAATCAGTTATGGGCAACCTTTGACATGTTGTGGGCCAAACTTTAGTGTGCAAATACATTTACATTACTGTGCAAGTACGTTTAAAAGTAGTGCATTTTAAAGAAATATTCATAATTTTAGCGATAGATATCAGACATGAAATAATGCGACAATGTTATTATAATATAATTGATTAAAATAACAAAATGGGCAATATATTAAAAAAAAAAAATGGTACATTATAATTAAATCGTTAAATTTGGTATTATTAGAGACTGCGAAAGTTAAATAGCGACACCGAAATCAATGAGATACTTGAGCTTGAATTTGGGAAACTATACTGATACAAAGATGTAAAGGATTTTCCAAATTATCGTCAATCTTTTTGCAAATTTTCTAAGCTGCAGAAAATGGTCTTCTTCGAGGTATTTTTTGTAGAAATCACACAACTCCACGTCTTCGAATTTAGGAGTGAGTTTTCTTGAATCTAGATCAATTCCATTTGCAAGTGTTTTGGTGCATTTTGTACAGTACTTTTTGCTGGAGTAACAAATAAATTCAGTCTTCCATTTTTTTGAAATCGCTAAATCTGTGTTGTTTATAATATTGAGCATAAGCAATATTTTCATATGCATTGAGCGTGGTGAAATGGTAACTGTTACCAGACATCATATGTGCCTCCCACAAGCGGATTTTGTTCTGAAACGTTTTCAAATAGCTGTAAGATCATTTACTAACTGTCCTTGTTTTTGAAGTTTCAAATTTAAATCATTAAAATGGCCTGTAAGATCGGCTAGAAATGCTAAGTCACATATCCATTTTGGGTCACTCAATTCCGATAGTGGTTAATCTTTTATTTGCATAAAGTCTGCTATCTTATTTCTAAGCTCATAAAACCGTTTCAGCATTTTCCTTTTGCTTAGCATCTGACTTCACAATAATATGTTACGTCGTCATATTCAGCTGATATTTAATCCAAAAACGCCTTGAACTGACGATGGTTAAGCCCTCAGGATCAATCAAAATGGATGGTTTTACGACCACATTCATAACATTTTGGAGTCGAATTGACTTAGAACACAAGTTTTGTTGGTGGATAATGAAGGACTATCAAATCATCTTTTTGGACCATTAATTCAGTTGCTTTTTCATTCAAAATTCCGATGACACCTTTATGTAAGCCGACCATAGAAGGTGCACCATTTGTGCATACTCCAACTAATTTTGACCATGGATAGCCAAAACTTATGAATACCTTTTGAACTTCATTAAAAATGTCCTCTCCTGTAGTGGTTCCTATTAGGGGCTGTAATGCAAGCAATCCCTCAGTAATATTGAACTCTTCATCAACACCTCGGATAAATATAGCCAGTTGAGCTGTGTCAGACAAATCAGTGCTCTTGTCTAATGCTATGGAAAATGATTCAAAACCAGCCATACGGTCAGTAAATGTTTTTTTTATATCATTAGCCATCATTTCTATATGTGGGATCGGTTCGTCTTGACAAACTCATTTTTTCAAATTCATTTTTCTTTCTCAGGGCACAAAACACTGCAAACTTCTAACATACACTCCTCGATAAATTCTCCTTCGGCAAATGGTTTTAATGACTTTGCCGATTTTAACCAACTAAAAAACTAGCTTTCAGAACATTATCAAGTTGTGTTCTTTGTTTATTATAAATTTGCTGCTGTTTTTCCAAATTTGCGGTAAGCTTCTGGATTTTGCTTTTCTTATTTGTCCTGCCAATGAGAGCAGCGTAGGATGCTTAGTTGAGTAATGCCTATTTACATTGAATTCTTTCATGACTGATTTTTCATTACATAGCAAACAAATAGGCTTACCATTCTGCAAGATAAAAAAGAATTCTTCAGTCCATTTTTCTTAAAACTGGCGACCCTCTGCATCTACTTTTCGTTTCTTTCCACCAGACATCATTTTTGTTTACTTTTCATTCAATTAACTTAATAACAAAATATAATTAGTAAGCACTCAAGATGCACACAAAGTCACAAAGCAAATTGACGGCACTAGCAGTTCGCTAGGATATCGCTTGTCAAAGTTATCACCTCGGTAGCTCAAATAGAACTGAACTTAAGTTCAGACGATCCACTCACTTATATAGGCAAAATGAAGGATCTAGAATCGTTTAGTGTGAACAATACAATTGCAAAGCAATAATCTTTTGTTGCACCTCACTCTTTGATGATCGCCGCCACACTTCATAAATATTTTATGATTTATAGTCTTCTGGCCAAATTCTTTTTCTGTACATGTTTGCTATTCTAGAGGGATACAATCCCAGATTAAAGTAACTTTTCTATTCTATTCTATGTTGATAGAAATAAATATCTGCATTTTTTAAAAATGTTTTATGAACTTAAGAAAACTCATTGGCATCCAAACATGAAAGAACTGTTTTTCTGTAATAAAATTCTTCATGGTACTAATTAATGATAAGCATTAATTTATTCCGAAGAAAATAATTTATAATATAAAAAATAAATACAGGATTAAAACCAAAATAGAAAAAATAAATTATTTCGGCAAAATCAAAACAGGTCTGAGACTGGGATGTATGACTCTAGAGCAGTGGTCCTCAACCATTTTTGTACCATGCCCCCCTTTTTTAAATGAAAATCTTTCATACCTCCCCCTGTACAAATGAAATTTCTCCACGCCCCCATCACAATGAATTGGCATGAATGGGCATATGAAAAAAAAACAATGCGTATTATATTGAAAACAAAACATTTAGTTATACTGTCACAAGATACAACATAAGTTTCAATTTAAGATAAAGAAGTGAGAGAAAAATAACTAAAATTAATTAATAATTTTTCATTTTCAATTGGTCTCGTGCCCCCCTGACTTGTCTTCATGCCCCGGAGAATGGACGCCTTCAAGTACTTTGCGTAGTCGTAATGGACTCATTTATCAATAATAATAAAAATAAAATAAAATATACTAGCAAATTAAAATACTAACAACTTTAAGTTATGTAAATGCCAATTTTAACAAATTAAATCAGTATACCCGACTGAGTTGAAAAGTTTGATACTCTACAGAAACAGAATTAATTTCTTGTGCTGGTCTACAACTTTTATAATAATGAGTTTATTTAATCTTCTCCTCTTCTACTGCCAACGGTGTGAGGATCCTTTCTATATAGCTTGATCCACGAACCCCTCTCCTGCACCAATCGCCTTCTTCTTGCCCATTCCAGACCTCTTCTGTCAAAGCCCTCCTTCCCAAGTCTTCCTTTCGGTCTCACACCTTCCATCTTTGTCTCATATAAGGCCTTCGCCACTCTGTTTTCCACCATTCTGTAAACATGGCCAAACAATCTCAGCTGATGCTCCTCGATAATATCCCCAGCTGGCCGAAGTCCCACATTTAACCATATTGTTACTTATATATCACATCTCCATGGCTTGGAGTTGGCTCTTGTGCTTTTTGGTTAGAGTCCCAGATTCACTAGAATAGGTGAGAATCGGTAAGAAAGTGTTTTTATAAACTACTTTTTTTTGTGTTTTTTGACACTTCTTTTTTCCTGATGAATCCTTTCTTGAGGGAATTAAAACACCTGCTGGCAGCTTTTATTTCGCCATCTATCCAGCTGTGTTCGTTAAGGTGTGCACCTAGATATTTAAAATTCCTTATTTGCTCTAACCTCATGTTGTTTAGTCTTACAAGTGCTTTTTCTTCCTATTCTCATGATTTTGGTTTTCCCTATATTTATCATCATGTTAATCACACCCAACTCTTCTTGTAGGATGCGTAAATTGAACTGGAGGTTCCTGCAATTGTTTGCAAAAACAATAATGTCATCGGCAAATGCGAGGATACTGAGGTGGGTTGGCTTAAGGTTTCTATACCCGAGATGGTACGGTTTCATTTTTGACTTAGCTCTATTTAGTGCCGTGTCCAGTGTCAAAATAAAAAGTAATGGGCTTAGGCTATATCCTTGCCTGATCCCCTGATAATAATGAGTTATTTTTCTCTTATTTAAAAAATAACTAATTTTTAAGGTACAAACCTGTACACTGATTAAAAAAGTTCATTTATTTATTTAGCGTCAGTTTATGCTGATATGATTAATTATATGAGTCCTCCTCACTTTAAAAAGTCCTAAGGCTACATGCCGAGCTGCAAACCTGCATTCTTCGTCAAAGTAGGCTCTTAAGCAAACGCCTCCACCACAGGTGATCCACCGATTAATAAAGTGTATCTCGACCATGTACTAAGAATTTTTTTCATTCAAAATAAAACAATATATAGTTTCAGCAATCTTACACCCACAGAACCAAGGTGCTAGTATTCTCAACTCATATTTAAAAATTTGACTTATGGCTATGAAAAATAATTTAGTTCCATTAAAAACAAAATTAAACAATAAACTTCATTATAGATAACTATAAACAACTCCCTTATTAATAAAACAGATAATCATTAGGCTCATAAAAATTATGGTATCAAATGAACGAAGAACATTGCATGTTAAGACATTTTAAATATTTTATTTAATGTAGATTGATAAATAAATGGGCTAGCAGAATGTCAAGTTATAAATAACTCTTTGCAACATTTGTCAATGCTAATTTTACTGAACAAATATTTAATTGTGATAAGCAAATTAAAGTTTTTTTTATAACCTCTGAATAATATATATGTTCTCTAGAACGTTGACCTTCATCTGGATTATGGTACAGTTCAATTATTATTATTATTAACTCGGCACAGCAACTCGGTTACGAGTCTTGGCCTCCTCCAGTCTTCTCTGTTCTGCACAGCTGCCATCCGGTTCCTCACTCCCAGGACATCTCTTGCCACACCATCCGTCTCCCTCTTCTCCTAGTGCCATGGAAAGGTTCAGTCAAGACCCTCTTAGGTATTGCCTCGTCCTCCATCCTAGACACATGTCCAGCCCATTGCAATCTTCATTGTCAGAACATCCTCTTCATTAAATATTGCATATACTTCGTTTTTCGTTCGCCTTCTCCAGTTCCTTTTCTTCAAAAATAATAGGAAAATTCTTTGGAGGATTTTCTTTTCAAAAACTAGTAGGTCCTGCTCGATTCTTTTACCTGTTCTCCATGTTTCAGATCCATACAACAGGACTGGGTGGATCAATGTCTTGTACAGTTGGAACTTGGTCTATCGTGATAGAAGGCGGGAGGACAAAATAACACTTTTTGGCCATTAATATTCTTCTCTTCACTTCATCCTCAAGTGCTCTTGAGTGACCAGCGACCCTAAATACGTGAACTGGGCCATTTTCTCAAAGTTCAAAGGGCCAACATTAATGATTTCGCCAGGTCAAGTGCTCAATACTTCAAGTGCCTTGTACAGTTCATCTCGGTTAATAACGACTGTCATAAGCTGCCTTGAAGTCCACGAAAAGATGGTGGGTTTTAATTTGGTGTTCATTTCCTCTTTCAAGAATTGTTCTGAGGCAGAATATTTGGTCTGTTGTAGATCTTCTTTGTCTAAATCCACATTGATATGGACCAAGTTTCTGCTCTTCAAAGGGTAGGACAGGCTGAAAGAGGGTATTAGCCAGGATCTTATATCCACAAGAGAGAAAAGAAATACCTCTGTAGTTCTGACAGTGAAGCTTGACTCCTTTTTTGAAAATAGGCCACATAATTGTCTTTCTCCAATCCTCCGGCAAAACTTCTTCCTCCCAGATGGTTAAGAGAAGATCCTGAAACCTCTTTATCAGCTCCCCACCTCCGTACTTGAAAAGTTCGGGAGGCAGGACATCAGCTCCAGAGGCTGTATTATTTTCATCAATTCATTTTCATTATCAGGTCTTCTCTTGTGTCTGATCCACAAGGGGCTAAGTTGAGAAGCCATGTACATTTCAATAAGTTTTCTAATGAAAAGGCACCATTTTTAACTACTGATTTCAGGCTACTGAATTAAATTAAATTGATAATTAAATATTTAGAAATTATGAATTACCCTGAGGCGATCAGAAGAGACAGTAGAGCTTGCTATCCTTTCGCTTCCGGCTAGATCAACAAGATTTATATGACTTCTTCTCGTTTGATCATGGCTCCAAGTTCCATCGCTACGAACCTGTTCAAAGATTGAAATTAAGGCAAGTAACAATTAACTCATTAAAATTATTAATGTCACCATAAAATCAGAACTCTTATCTATAATTCTTATAATTAAGATGACTATCTCTCTATCTTAATATTAATTAAGATAGAGAGATAGTCAAATATAAAAGAATAAAAACGTATATTAAAATAAAATTTAATTAAAAAAGAAACGGAAATAACTAACAACCCCATAAATGGGTCCCGTTGTTAATAAAGTTCATTTTCAAGAATATTGAGACTTAGTGAAGTACCTTTACTTTCCAAACATAAATAAAAATCAAGACTCTCAACTTATTATATTAACTTTGTTTCTGTATGTTTACTCACACCAATGCAAGTATTTTTACATACCTGAGCATCTACTGCTTTCACATAATAGCAAGTAGTGGAAGGGAACTGAATATGACAACTTCCTTAGAAATAAATTTTATTAACAACCTATCAGGGTGTTAAAATTTATGTAGAAGAATGTGGTCCGGATAGAGGTCAAAGAATTTCTCATAGAATAGGAGAAAACTTTATTGAGTAGCCAACGTTTCGACCCACCTTGCAGGTTAAAATTTATATTCTTAAATTTATTGCAGGTTAAAATCTATATTCTTAATGTTATATATCCATGTATATATATTACCACGATTAAGATGATGATGCTATAATATAATATAAGCATAACAGTAATACAGTAGATCCAAAATAATGTTGTCAGGTGTGGTTCCGATAATCAAAATTACTCAATAAAAGAAAAGCCCAATAAATAACCACATTTGTATGTATATAAAAAAAAATCCTTGTTTTATTGTGCAATACAGAAGTTAAACAAATGAACATAAGGAGGGTACATAAATGGACATAAATACAGCGATAATATTAGTTTGCTTCAATATCATTCAATTTCCTGTTTATGACAGACAGTTTGTATTTAATTCTATTAATTATTTAATAATAGTTCCAAAAAATAAAGTTTTAGAGAAGATACTCTTCAAACTTAGTTTGTTGGAATGGCAATATTGACCACTCCTAGTATCTTTTTGCAAAGCCAGCTCTGATAATCAATGCTCTACTGCACTAGTAATCATAATGCATACAACATAATACGCATTAGCAATCTATTAGTCAATACCATGTTATATAATAAAGAGATCAATAAAAATATAAAATGTTTAAAATATAATGAAATTTATTTTCAGTGTTTTGAGCCATAAGAATTTCAAAAAGGTATGTCAGTTAATCCTACTAATATTATAAATGTGAAAGTTTGTGTGTTTGTCTCTCTTTCACGCATAAACTACTGAACGGATATTTTGGATGAAACTTTACAGTAATATAGGTTATACATCAGAATAACACATAGGCTACAGCAAGGGCGGATATAGGGGGGGCACGTACCCTCCCCCACAGTTTTTTAGGTACAGTGGAGAATCCATTATAGTACATAATTAAAGGCAAATCAGGAACTTAGCACCATGAAATTTGCAGATAGGTTCTTTGTTTAATTTAAGAAAGAAATTTGGATAATTTCACCCCCAAGGGTTTCCCCATTTGTCATTTTTGAAGTTAGACATCTGAAATTTTGGATGTACGGGTAACATAGTTAAAAAAAAAATGAAATTATTTATTTAAAATGATCATTCACGTAACTTTATGTGGCAGATCAAATTCCATGCGAGCGAACCCGCGGGGGGCAAAAGCTAGTTCATACATAATACCAAAAAATATATTAAACAAATGTAGAATTTTCTTTGATATTTCAAGATGAACTGTTTAAAAAAAATTTACAAGAACACAAAATTGTTAGGTTGATAAAACTTGAAGGACCGTTGAGCCAATACTTAAAATAAAATTAACTGTTAAGTTCAAAATATTTAAAAACAGCCAATGAAAATCATTTGTGCCATTCACTCAAAAATTGCTCCATGAAGACGGGCGGCAAAACACATTGTCCTTATAGTATGGTAATAAAAAACAAGCTCAAATAACAAATTTGATTTATTTTCGACTTATGGCACCATAGGTAAATGAAATAAAAATAAAGAAATATAGATGATAACAGTCAGAAAAATCAAGATTAATTTAATTAGTATTTAAATACAACATGGCAACTCAAATGACCCAAAGTGTCATTTGATCATTGGGTAAAATTTAGCTCCCACTAAATTACCAGGATAATATTAGAATGGAATTCACTTAACAATGTGTCTAAGGCATAGTGTTCTGCACCTCAGCATAAAACAAGATATATTAAATACTAATACTAAATTATAATAAATTGTCAAAAATTAAAATAGTGTGTGTTATAACCCCAAGATACAGGATATATTTGATGTACCAAATAAAATTTAATTTAAGTATTTTCTTTATTTTCCAAACATTCTAAAGTCAACATGAACCTGTACCGCTACAACCCCATAATGGGTCTGTGGTTCAGTACATGGTAGAGACTGTACTGTTTCATGGACTTGTCCTAGGTCATGCTCAACCACCAGATTTCCCCCCCTTATTTTTATAATATTTTATAGAGGGTGGGTGAGCCCCAAGAGGATCCTAGATCCTACATCATCCATCTCCGGCTGCGAACCGACTAAATAAAAGTCTTGCCACTCCGCTCCCTCGAAAGTCAACATGCATTTTTATATTCTGCTCTTGATTGAAATTATAGAATAGATAAATTTTAAGAACACATATACTTCACCTGAGCAAATGTTTGAGTGAGTAGAATTGTAAACAGAGAATGAGATCTAGAGCTCTTGTCATTTAATTCTGTCATGGCAGTAGACCGTTTCTTGTTCCCAACGTTTATCCAATGCTAAAAAAATAAAACCAAAACAATAATAAGCATTAAATAAATATCAATGATTTAGAGAAAGAATATTTTCAAAAGGCAATAAAAACATATTATACCCAATAAAAAAAGTGGTAATACATAATAACAGAAATTTTGGCATCAACTCCATACTGAGATTTATTACATTTACTTTAACTATAGATTTTTTTCGAATAGCAAGGTCCTAAATATGTTATAAACCTGGCAATCTGAGTGCAATATTTAAAAAACCTGTCTTTGTAGGAAATTGTTGTCTGATGTTATTTAATAAAAAGAAAATAAAGTTTTAAGAGTTTATTATCCTGAAAATATCCTAATATATTAAAAAATAAAGTTATATTCTACAACTTATTGAAGAATATAAATAATTCAAATATCAAAGAGATCCTTAGAATATAGAAAAAAAAATACTAAAAATATTTTATTTTTTAATAATGAGAATGGCATTATCTAAACTTGTATTACCTGGAAATCACTAAAGGAGTTAATAGTATGTCGAGAAAGGTCGACAACATATGGACCATGCACAGGATGTTCACGTACTCTAAGCTGTGTATTACCAGGTACAAGAAGATCATGTATTTTTTCATTGTAGACTTCTAAATAAGAAACTTCCACCGAAGTAGTAAGTGACGGACACTCTTCTTCTAAACTATCGGTTTTCTGAAGAAGTTCTTTGCAGAATCGAGGGATCATTCCTGATTCTGAAGTCAATTCAAAATTATCTTCCTCTAGGTTGGGTCCCATCATACTGCAAAAAGATGAAATCCAATTGTAGTAAGAGAATTACAAACTGATCAGGAAAACATTATAAAAATAATACTCTCAGAAAAACAAATAGGAAGAACATTTTAAAAATAGTTTCTCATATAAATATATTTAATTAACTATAATAGTTTTATGACAAAATAGAATAATTAAATTTTGATTAGTAAAGTATTATTTAAAAATCCTAAGGTATTTTTATGTGTCTGATATGTTTGATTAAAAAAATTAACAGAAAATTGAAAAGTCAAAGGCATGTATGCATTATTTTTTTTTTCATATTTCTCTAAATATTATGGTTCTAATAATCCTCAATTAAAAAGTTGTGTATGTGACTCATTCGATATCAATTCAACATCATTATATTTTAATTCTAAGAGAATAATGTTTAGTGGAAAATAGTTGACTGGATAATTTTAATCATGGATTGAATTTATCATTGACTACACCCCCTTACCAAATCAATCCATCATAAGAAAATAATGGTTTAATACACAAAACCGTAAAATTAGGATTTTTTTTAACTCACTTCAAAATCAAAATCAAAATGTATTCATTGTATTAAAATTATTTGTTATTTGTAATAAACAAAAAATAGTTCTATCGATTTGCATAACAAACATAATACCTAAAACATAATGGAAGTATAGTGAAGGAAATAGAGAAAAAAATATTAATTTTCTGGATGATGACCCCGGAATATTTAGTAATAATAAGACTAAGCGAACTTGGAGGCTCGATGCCAATACCACCAATCTCAGCGTAAAACTTGTGTCCACAGACCACTCCCCCAAATCCAAATCCACTAGATCGCTCTTAAAAGCAATCCTCTCCCTATGCCTCAATGTACCCTCAGGCACTTCCCAATCAGCACAGCGCTTTTAATATTTTAGAAATTTGTTCGTTACTTGAATGAAAACCACATACATATTAAAGATATTCAATATTTTAATTTAAAAATAAATATAACTTTATAAATGTTCAATCCAGAACTGAGTGGACATTTAAGGGAACCTGACTGAAAGAATAAGGTAATATAAAAGAGCTTAGGATCAGAAATAGTATTCCACTACTCCAGAAAGAAAATAACGAAGTGACTGTACTGCATAAATAATAAATGTACATCGATAAAGTCAAACTCTATTTCTGAAGTAGTTAATTAACTAGATGATTTGGAAACAGTTGATTTAAAAAGAAATAGCAAGAACTAAAAAGACAAATATTTTTTTAAATTAACGGCTTTCAACACTACCTCATGAAAATAGATTTGAATACTGGATACATTACTACTAGAATTTATAACAATTTGAAATGGTAAATAAATTAAATGTACTGGCGCAATACAGTTTTTACATTACTACCCGATAAGATACATGTGCACAATATTTCATATTTTTATGATAGAAAATTCAGTTTTCTGTAGCAGTATGATAAAATTTGCAATAATTCAAAAAAATTTAGATTAGATTGTTTATCTAAAACTTATACATTAAAAATAAAATTTGTGAGACTAGATAATAATAAAAAAAGAATTACACAATAAATCTAATGGCAACCTAAAAAGACTTTTTATGTAAAGCAAAAATCTCACCTGTATGTTTTTCCTGATCCAGTTTGTCCATATGCAAACAGACAAGCATTGTACCCTTGCACAGCATTGTCCAACAATGGACGAACAAGTTCTTCATAAACGTAATTTTGTGTGCATGACGGTGAAAAACAATGTTCATATGAAAATTTAAATTCTGATCCAAGATCACTGGCAACAACTATATTTCCTCCAATAACATTCACACAATTCATACCTTCCCTACAAAAAAAAAAAAGAAAAAGAAAATTTACAAAGGAACAGCTTGATACATAAAATATGATCGAGAACAAATTATCAATGTACATTTTCAAAACCAATTTATTCTAAAGAACTTTGAAGATTCAGTTTGTTTGTTCATTTAACGTCACTTTATGCTGCTATGGCTAATCGGACGATGCTACATTGGGAGCTCTAAATTTTGCCTATCCAGGTTTAATTAGGATAGGGATTTTTAACGAGTACCTGACATCGTACAGGCTCGGGACCCCCGAACGTCCCTTCCGAAGGACGGCGTAACTAAGGATTTTTTACTCCCTTAAAAAATCCTAGGGCCACAGGTTACGAACCCACGATCTTGGGTTGAAGATTCAGTTATATAATAAAAACAAATTAAAAAAACAATGTTTAGAAGTTTATCCTACTATTAGGGGCGTCCTGTGAAAGTACATAAAAAAAAAAAATGAAAAGATTTAAGGGCTGTGAACTATAAAAAATCAAGTAAAGACCGTGGAAAAATTCCAACGAAAAGCCCTCAAGTCTCCAAACTAAAACAGAAATAGAAATTATCTGTCCAATATTTCGTCCATTCAGGCATCCTCAGGGTAGAAAGAGAATAACAGCAAAACAAAACATGAATAATGCACCCAAGAAACATCCCACCATAGGTGAAAGATAAAATTAAAAAGTTGAAGATAACATGTGAGGATATCAACATTTTAATTGGGTTGAATTCAGGAAACAATTTATTTAAGTTTAATACATATCTTAGCGATTAAAGTTATCATTATATACCTTTAAAAATGTTTTCATTAAAAGATAAACCCAACAATATTTCCTATTTCACTTATTCGTGTAAACTTTTTACTTCATACCAATCAAGAATTTTACTGTAATACGATAAAACATAAATTAAATACCTAGGCAATAATGGTCTGACTCGAACACCAACAGTTATTTGACTTTTCTCTCCTTCATACTCAGAACAGGAACTTTGCAAAGAAAGTTTGGCTTCTGACATACTCCGTTTCATCTTTGTACTATCATCACATTTTCTTTTGAGCCGTAAAATAGAACTGGCAGAATAAGAACGATTTAATTTCTCCATTATATTGCCACTTTCCATAAATCCTTCGTTAAATGAAGGATTACTTTCTTCTAATGGTACTGCTAAAACATCATTGCTGCAATATAAAGATAATACATTACCAATTACATACACAAAATTTAACAAATGAAAATCAAATAACACTAGCATGTTTAACACATGTAATGTGTTACCAATGAAAATGAACTAATTATTGGAAACAAAAACAAAAGTATAACTAAGTATTATTCGATAATAATTAAAATATTAAAGAATTATTACCTGAATTGAAACAATATATTTGTTTCATTTTTAACAGGAGCTGTGTATGGGGACTTGGAGGAGCTTGGAGACTTCTGAACACATTTCACTTTTTTTGGAGTAGTCTTTACAGTAACCTTATTAGGTGTGGAAATAATTAAATTACTAACAACACGCTTTTTGGGTGTTCCAGACAAATTTGCTTGAACAGATTTAGGAGTAGCATTCCTGGTAGCTACACTACTTTGGGGTGATCTATTAATCTTGTTCTGGCTCATCAGTGGTGTCTTATTAATAGGTCGTTCTCTTTCTTTCGATTTTAAATGACTGAGTGGTGTTCCTTGAGGTTTCAAATTTTCTTCTGAAGAATGAGGTGAAACAACTTGATTTTTCATAATATTTTTTTGTGCCTTTTCTACAGTTTTAGATAGTGAAGTAAGATTGGCGTTCACTGGCATTTTTCTTTTGAGTGGAGTGATTTTAACTGGTCTGAAAATTATAAGTATTTAACTGTTCACTTTAATTTAAAAAATAACTGCAAACATTAATCATTGTATAAACTAGACAATCATAGAAAACATATCTATTACTTAGCCAATGCAATGGCATTCTTAACAAGTTATACATAATAAACAAATCATGTATTACATAGTTTCGGCTCCCCTTTTACATAAATATATTAAATAATTACGCATAAACAATTAGGGAACAAATAGAAACACTAAACCATTGAGACGAACGTTACTTTCAAAATGCAT
Organism: Arma custos; assembly: GCA_037127475.1. Classification (NCBI taxonomy): domain Eukaryota; kingdom Metazoa; phylum Arthropoda; class Insecta; order Hemiptera; family Pentatomidae; genus Arma; species Arma custos. Next base: position 74,068,230 of record CM073764.1, read on the forward strand.
CAGCGTTTGTAGACATAATTCTACAATAATATATTCAACTAACCCAAAAACTAAAAAAACTTACGTTGATTTAAACGATGACATTTTATAATTTTAATAATAACATAGAACTGTAGAAATAATACTGGAATGATTACATTTCTGTGCTCAAAACATAACGGTCATTTGATTCAAACTGACAGGACTCAGGTTATCCAACCAGCATAACAAGACGAAAAAAACTCAAATAAATAAAGTGAAGTTAAAATTATAGATAGATATTTTATGTCCCTTTTTAAATAGATTTTTGTAGATATTTTACGTTTTTATATATATATATATATATATTTTAGAAAATGAAAAAAAAAACAAGCTTCTGTTTTCTTCAATTTATTAATATACTATAACACAAAAAATCAACACAATACAATTTTGAGTATTCTAGTTCATTCTAAATATTATTTTATTTCAAATTTGATTAATTTAATTTCATTGTTTTATTCAAAACGAGTAATATGTAAGTTGACTAACTAAAAATATTACCCCCCCCCTCCACTTTCAGAGGTATATTTCCATTTTTATATTCAACTTTTAGTGGACTACATAAATGCTTCAATTTAAAAAAAGAATATTAAATCATTTTAAAACTATTTAAAGGTATGAGGTTACATGCAAATCATAAATTCAAATGGAATAATATGTATATATATATATATATATATATATATATATATATATATATATATATATATATATATATATATATATACTGTATATATATATTGTAATCGGTTCAACCAATGAGTTTTTCTTGATCACTTGGTTTTATCTTTAACAATGGATTACTAATAGCTAGAATTAAAAACATGATCAGTATAAACTTATAAATCAAGAAAATATAATAAATAAACTCTTAAGACATGAGACTAACTAAAAAAGTAATTAGTCAGTTCCAAAAGTTGTTCCATTTGCAATGATACCATATTTTCTAAATAATTGATGATTTAGAAATTAACGAAACTTTGCTATATTATTTTAAATCTGTTTTCCCCAGTTCTTGTACATGAATCGTGGATCTGATGGTATTTTTGTTTAAAAACTAATTGTAATTATATAATTTTTATTGGTTTGTAAAACACAAAAATGAAGTTCCCTTGACAATTATCAGTGACATCACTAAAATCGCTGTTATCAACAGTGAAAAACAGAGGAATGATTACCAAAACAAAACAAGCCATAGACACTGAAATAACTTCATCAAATGTTCGTTAAATTTAAGCAATGGAATCACAACATTTTTAATATTATTTTTCTAGATATCTAATTTTAATTTATGAATGAAAAATGAAATATCAACTATTCCATACATATGTAGATATTCTCTTGAATACAAAAAAATAAAAATAATAAGTTTTTTAATAAAAAGTTTTACAAATAATTAGACAAGAGTAACACTTTTGTTGTAGCTGCTAAGTAAATTGTAAACTAAAAAATATAGTAAACTAAAAATTGATAAGCTCTCAATTTTTTGGACCAGAGCTTTTTGCCATGGAGGAAATAGTCTCAGAAGATAAATTCATAACTGGGGCGACCTATGGTCTAGTGGTTAGCGTAACAAACTACTAAGCCTAGGTGGCCCTAGATTTTTTAATGGGAGTAAAAATCCTTCAGAAGGGACGTTAAATGGGGGTCTCAAGCCTGTTAGATGTCAGAGTTAAAAATACCTATCCTAATTAAACTTGGATAGGCAAAATTTAGAGCTCTCAGTGTAGCTTCGTCCAGTTAGCCATAGCAGCAAAAAAAGTGATGTTAAATGAACAAACAAGTATAAATTCATAACCTCATTATCCCTTCTCAAAAGAAAAAGAATGCCCCACAAATAATTTTTTTCCATAAAAAGATAGATGTAGCAAATCACAGAATAGACTTACTTTCATCTGCCCACACGCTGCTCTAAAAAAATATATTACCCTGGGAAGATTAAATGTATGGAGAGATGTATATCAGTGGGTCAAATTTCCAGAAAGGTCCTAATGAAGGTGCTATATGGCCAGAGAAGAGTGTAAAGCTGAAAGGCTAGTTGGTTATATGTTGGTTCTGTGGACGTTCAAGTCTTTTTATATTAGTACTGAGAACTAAGGACTCTGGCAACTCACTAGCAAAGACTACTGATAAAGGATAGCATCTTAAGGTGCCTATACACGGTCAATATTACTGACAGTACTAGAATGACAAAAATACTGAGGAGTCACCCTTCAGTATTTTTACAAAATAAATTACCAATATTTCTGTCAGTATTACTGAAGTTTCTACAGCATACACAGTTAATATTACTCTCAGTATTTAACTCAGTTCACAGTTAACTCGTAATAAGAACAGTTATCTTTTTCTCAAGCAGATTTATACCTATTTTATAATGGATAGAGCGTCTTTAGCAATTTTGATCGCCTTGGAATTGGCAAAAAAAGGAGGAAAAGAAGCTTGGGTAAAGGATTAGCTATTGAACAGGGATAAGTTCACCCATTTAAACTTAATCAATGAGATTTCAGTAAAGGAACAATCAGATTATTATAATAATTTTCGTAGGAATGAAAACGTTTTCAATAATTCATTAGGTAATGGTTTCTCCTCATATTGCAAATCCAAATACAAATATGAGGGCAAATATATGCCCAAAACAGCGGTTGACAGTCACCCTATACTATTTAGCAACAGGCCGAAATTTTGAGGACTTAAAGTTTTCAATGCTAATTTCTCCATCAGCTGGGTTGTGATAGAAACCTGTGAAGCTCTCATTTAGACACTAGGAAAAATATACATTTTTTCTATCTACACTACACAATTATACATATCAAATTAAGTTTCTCTATCAGAAAAATTTAAGTTTTAAAAAAGCATTACATAAATAATTTAAAACGTTTGAAAAATGTGGCTATATTTTCATAAGTGTATCTGAAATCAGTCGATGTGGCGCACTCAACAGGTACAAAATATTGAGGAATGAAAGAAATGGGCCAACACGACCAGTAATACTGTCAGTATCCCCTCCCCACGCCGGGTTGTACTGAAGAATGATGAAGTGAACCATCACTCCTCAATACCCCACTTCAGTACATCAGTATTGCCATTACATGATCAGTATTACTGACAGTATCTGACTATACTGAGTTAGTATTGACTATACTGTCAGTAATACTTACCGTGTATAGGCCTCTTTAGATAGTCATTTCCACAACATTATCTAGCAGTTGCTGAAGTATAAAAGTATACATAATCCCTCCCGAATAGCAATCTCAATGATTGATGTGCCAAGTTACATCTTTGGTTTTATTAAGTTGAGAGTAGAATAAGGACAGCACATTGACAGGGCTCCATTTTTGGACTGGCTCTGTGGAAATTGTATTTGATTGAAATAGCCAGAGTATGTAGAAGTGGAAATTTGTTTCAGGACTAACGTCAACATGGCAATTATAGCGGCTGAATGGTACAGCCAGACTGGTCATGGACATAGAGAGGTTTGCCAACAATATAGTAGAGTTGTATGAAATACAAAAGCTAACCTAGACCTCTGCCTTGACCAAGGCAATTCACATGAGAATTTCAAGAAATAAGGTAGACACGATCAGTCTGAACATTATTAGAGAACATGCCCTTCTTACTTTAAAGTGAAAGAAGAACTTTTACAACCCACATCTTGGGTACTTTCCAAATATAATGACCTGCTTTTTGTGCATTTTAAAAATGATTAAAGATCTATCGTCAAAGCATTAATTTCAATCTGAATGATAATTGTTGACCTTGATAATATATGTGGAAGAAAGTGGTCCGGGTGGAGGTCAAAGAATTTCTCATAGAATAGCAGAATACTCAATAAAGTTTTCTCTTATTCTATGAGAAATTCTTTGACCTCTACCCGGACCACTTTCTTCCACATATATTATCAAGGTCAACAATTATCATTCAGATTGAAATTAATGCTTTGACGATACTCTACCCGGACCACTTTCTTCCACATTAATTTCAATCAATTGAAAATGTTATAATTTTAGAGTATAGTGTGAAATATTGTTTATAATTAATTCTAATTCTAAACAATATCTCACAAACAATTACATGCATATACAATTAAGAGTAAAATGATCATAATTTTATTGCATTCAAAATTAAATAAATGGAATGTAATGAGGCATACTTACGGAATGCACCAGAAAACTTCAACTTCAGTTAACATGGATTCTTTATATTTAATTTGTGTTTAAGAAATAATAATAATAATTTGGGGTAAATGTAAGTTTGTTAACATAAATGAACAAAGATTAATAAACGTAAGTTAAGATACAAAAAATATTTAAAAATGAAATTACTGGAATAAACAACAAAATAATATATAAAAATGAAATAATTATTTTGGTATAATTTTTTTTGTTTCTTGTTTGTTCCAATTATTTCATTCTTATTATTTTGTTTTCTGCAATGTTGATTGAAAATTTGTTATATATAAATAGTTGCATATTATTTAAGAACTTATTTTTTCCCCTATCCAGGCCATTTTACTTGTGTAATATTTATATAGCTACTAATAATTATTCAGATTAATAGTTAAACATAAGTAAGTATGATACAGTTAAATACATTAAGAAATAAAGTAAAAATAGAGCTAATTTTTGCTGAAAACATCATTTTTAGCAAAAGATAACACTAGAATATATTTTGAAAACCTAAATTAAGCTTATTTTTTAGTATTTTATTGAGAATCCATTAAGTTGAAAATATTATTAAATTACTATAATTGTCTAATGTTTGCTTTGTGGTTCATTGATAACACAAGGGAACAAATTTTTATTAATTTTTTGTTGCATGGAGTTTTAGGCCTGTTGTTTACTAATTAGAGGTTGGTGATTACAAATCTAGCCTCAGTTTTTCTCCAGCACCTTTTGTTTTTGGCAAACAGCTGATAGACATATATTTGTACTAGTCACATTCAAACTTCAATTCAACTGAGTTGTTTAGTGAAAAAGTTTGTGCTCTTGTGTTAAATAACAATGTCCAAGTTAAGAAATATCTGTAGAAACGATCCAAACTATTTCTGTAACATTTTTGGTGAATATACATTCAAAAATTGTAGGCTAAGTGTGTCAGAGTTTATAACACAGGTATATTTTGATTACTTTGGATTCGCTTTGGACATCCGTGACAAGTACTGGATCCCTCATATGGTATGTAAAACATGTGTTGAGTCTTTGAGATTATGGGCAAATAAGAAAAGACCCCATTTTAAGTATCAAACACCAATGATTTGGCGGGAACCTAATAATCATCAAGATGATTGTTATTTTTGTGTGATTGATATTAATGGAATTAATAAAAATAACTGGTCGAAATGGTCTTATCCAAACTTGTTATCTGTTACTCGACCAGTCTTGTTCTCTGGCGATGCACCAGTACCCCAAGCTTCTTCATCTGTACAAAATGATCATGATATAGAAAAACAAAACTATTCTTCAAGTGATGAAAGTCGGACAAGTGATTCTTACCCTGATTTTACTTCTGAGCCCCAGCTCTTTAATCAGGAAGACCTCAATGCATTAATCAGAGATCTTGGTCTTTCTAAAAAGACATCGGAGATTCTAGCTTCTCGATTAAAGCAAAGAAATCTTTTAACCCCAGAAACAAGAATTTCATACTATCGTAACCGAGAGGCAGAATTGCTGTCATTCTTTTCTAAAGATGACGACTTTGCTTTTTGTTCAGATGTTCCTGGTTTATTGAAAGCAATGGGAGTACAGAAGTATGATCCAAATGAATGGCGTTTATTTATTGACTCCTCTAAAGGTAGCCTGAAATGTGTACTTATGCATAACGGCAATAAGCTGGGTTCGATACCGATTGCACATTCAACTACAGTCAAAGAAGAATATGCTACTGTAGCTTCTGTAATGGATAGAATCAAATACAACGAACAAAAGTGGTTGATAAGTGTTGATCTAAAAATGGTGAATTTTCTTCTTGGACAACAAGGTGGATATACAAAATATCCATGTTTTATTTGTTTATGGGACAGCAGAGCTAGGTCTGAGCACTGGATTAGAAAAGATTGGCCTTCCAGGCAATCTATGGTTCCGGGACAACTGAATGTAATAAATGAGCCCCTTGTGCCCACGGATCGAATAATACTGCCACCTTTGCATATCAAACTAGGGCTCATGAAACAATTTGTCAAAGCTTTGAACAAGGGTGGTGATTGCTATAAATACATCTCTAAGAAGTTCTTTAATTTGAGCCAAGAAAAAATTAAAAATGGAATTTTTGATGGTCCCCAAATAAGAAGGTTGATAAAGGATGAAAACTTTATTAGTTACATGACTGATATTGAAAAAAATGCCTGGAATGAATTCATTTGGACTGCTCAAAATTTTCTGGGAAACAAAAAGGAAGAAAGCTATGCGGAGCATATTGAACTAATGTTGTTACACTTCCAGCAGCTTGGTTGTAATATGAGCATCAAAGTACACTTCCTCCACAGCCATTTGGACCGTTTCCCTGAAAATCTTGGTGATCTGAGTGAAGAACAAGGGGAACGGTTCCATCAGGACATTCGAACTATGGAGGAACGTTACCAAGGTCTGGAATGCTCACATGATGGCGGACTATTGTTGGAGCATTAAAAACAGCCCCCCTGAACCGAATCAAGCCAGAAAATCTTACAAAAGAAAATTTTTTGATATGTAGTGGTAATTTTTTTAATAGTTTTCTTAATAAAAAATATTTTCATCTTAAAAAACAGTTTATAATTATAACCCCAAAAGTAAAGCTGATACAAACAAACTGACTTCAGATCTTAAATCAGCACCTCGAGGAAGTAGAATATTAGTCAAAATATTTCATGCAACAAAAATGTTGTTCCCTTGTGTAATCGTTCATATATTATTCTCTAAAACATCAGTGCCATCATTATCTCCACAAAACAGCTCAGCAATGAAATATTGACATGTTGACTTATTATTTGGTTATAGAGTGGAAGGTAATTTAACCACTTTGTTGGAACATTACTTCACATGTTCAATTTTTTATTTTAACTTGTCTTTTGTAGTAATTAAGTTTGAGGTGATCTTCAAGATAATTAGATGAAGATAATGCAATATAATTAAATCTTAAAAATAATTAAATGCTTCAAAATATATTTTAAATGATAGGTATTCTAAAAAAAATTAAATCTTCATAAATAAATCCCAGATTTAGCTTATTTTTTTATTTAAATGCAAAACCAAATTTTGTTTAGTAATCAATTAAAAAACTGGACTGGATTGTGTCATCCCTGATCCTAGGCAGTGCAAATTAATGAATCCTATTAATATTCTCAAATTTTTTGGCTCTTCCAAGATGATGTTTTTAACAATATCCCTGTATAATTGACCAACTCTTGTCACAGTGCATATCATGCCTTCAATATATATATATATATATATATATATATATATATATATATATATATATATATATATATATATATATATATATTTATATATATATATATATATATATATATATATATATATATATATATATATATATATATATATATATATATATATATATAAAGTGCCTACTTTGACGTCTTTTTTGACACTTAATGTAGCAAAAATGAAACATAATGAATTTATTGGGGTAAGAACTGCTGAACAGTTAATTAAGTAAACATCTTCTATAACTAGGATTTATTTTAACCATTTTTGAGGTAACTGTTTTTTGTTATTAAAGTATGAAGTAGCCATTGCTATCTCATAAAAGATTTCTTAAATAGACAATCAATGATTTGCATGAAACTACACTCCACAACATTGCAATCTCCACTATGCTTTACTAAGTAATAGCCCAATATGATCATATCAGGAATAAGTTGAGGCCCACATAAAGCATATGGGCCACATGTATTAGCTTATTTTCTGAGCAAGTTTGTTGGGTTTTTATTGAGTCCTGTTTGATGGTGAGAAAAAGTATGAAATTGGGCTTCTGAAAAATGATAAAGAAGAGACTGTCCAGAAAGTAAATTATTGGATGAAGAAATGACATTGAGGAGTCTCTGAAATGAAGAAGACTGGAAAGATAGGGACCTAGGGAACTGGCATAATGGTAACCCTACACTAGGAAAATCCGGAAAATATGGAAAAAGTTTGTGTTAATAGTAGAATTCAATAGCATACACAGAAAGTATATATTTGAAAATTAACAAATAGAAAAAATATTACAAAGGGAAATTCTGGATTCCACTGGTCCTAGGCAAGGGCGGATCCAGGATTTTTTTTCTGGGGGTGCACAACGGACAGACGGGCAAAAAATCAACGATAACTTAGAAATACACTAGTAGTATTTATAGAAAGGTTTATTAAAATACCTAAACAATAGTTTCACTCATGTTATTTCTGTTATTTCAACAACTATCATCACATGATTTGCCTATAAGTATGTACTGTAATGGATTCTCCACAGTACACAAAACACCGTCTGGGGGGGGGGGACACGTGCCCCGCCCCCTGGATCCGCCTATGGTCCTGAGTACAGTTTCTTAGCACTTCATTTTGTTAATTTGAGTTTGTATCCTGGATGATAAACCATAAAAATGGTTGAATAATGTTGGTAATTTTTTAATTTAATTTATGTTGATTTGAGGTTCACACAATTTTAATTGTTATTACTGACTCGGACTACTTTTGTGTTTATATGAGGTTTGTGTTCTCAAGGGTTATTTAGAAACCAACTATTGGATACCTTACTCAGTTGCAGACTGCATACAACAGAAGCTTTCTGATACTAAATAACAGAGGGAGATAAGAGAAAATTAAAGATGCAGTAAACTCAAACTTGGGCTTAGAAAGTGTTAAAAGATAAAATTGAGATTCTAGAGGTACTGGTGTTAGAGGTAGTCGTCCTCACACAAATATTTAATAGTATTAAATATCTGATGTCCGCCAATGATAGATTGGAAAATTGTAACTAATAAATATTTACTATAGACATTTTTCTTCGAAATGTAGGTATTTTGTCAGTATTTTCCTTACAAGGGAAGACTTATTATTTTAATTAAGTAATATTTCAGTGTAATAAACTTCTCCATTACAATAATCCATTACTTACATCAGTGGTTCCCACCCTAGGGAGCATAAGGACAAGTCAGAGGGAGTGCGGGACCAGTTGAAAATAAAATGTTTCACTTAATTTTGGTTATTTTTCTCTTATAAGGTATCTTGTGATAGTAAAATTAAATGCTTTGTTTTTAATATAATACTTTTGTTTTTTGTATAACCCATACAAATATTGTGCAAGGGGTGTGGTACGCTTTCACTTGAATAGAGGTGGGACATGGTACAACCCTGACTTACATGATTATTCTCCTTTAGATTTGAAAGGGCTTATTTCAAAAATTTATTGATTGACTTAAAAATACTTATTGTCAGTGCTAATCCTCCTCTCATAGGTATTTAATGTCCATCTGATGATCGGCTCTGACAGATGGATAGATTGTAATTAATAAATATTAATTATATTTTTTATAGATAATTTTCTTTGTTGCATAGGTTTTTTACCAAAATGAACCAACTTAATACCTATTGCCCTTAATGCTATAGATTGTAATTACCTTGCACAAGTTATCATTTCAGTGTAATATACTTCTCCACCACAGTGATCCATTACTTACATGATTAATATTTCCTTTCAGCCTTGAAAGGACTTGTATTCTCTGATTACATCACAGAAGCTACTCAACTCCTTGCTGCCGGCGAAACTACGGTATTCCAAGGCTAGGTAGGCCCTTGGATAGAAAGTAAAGGGCGATGTCAACTCCGGGGTCACCTTCGACGGAGAAAGTTCGACCGAGGAAGTCGGCAGCGCATCAATTGTTATTCGTAAAGATGATGGATGAGTCGGGAGCACTAGCAGGGGGTTGACTTTCTAGCTTAGGAAATAATTCAGGGGACAGATAAGATGGAAACCAATATGCCTTACAATAAACTCCACAGGATTATATATCTGGGCAAGAGGCGAATACAAATAATAAAATTTATCAAAACAAAATAAATGTGAGCAAATCTCTAAAAGAGACGTAAATTATAAAGTTAAATTAAGCACGAAATCTCCAAAATACTGGAATAAAATCAACCAGTCGACGTTTCGCCTATTCCGCATCCTCAGGACAACACTTCACGAGGAAATCACATCAAATAAGAAGTGCACTATATCTCACACCAACAGCCCAAATATAAGTAATTCCAGTGAATGCCGGAATAGATGAAGCGTCGACTGGTTGTTTTTATTTAAGTATTTTGGTAACTTAAGGCTTTGTTTTGGGGATTTTTCCTGATGCAACCGAAATAAAACAGTTAGAGTTTGGGTAATTATTCCGTAGGTTGTCGTTTCGAGTTGAGTCACAACAAGTTGTAACTTTTTATTCGTTTCCCTTTTAAAATTTTCCAAAAATACACATTATCATGAGCTATAGTATGGAAAAGGATTTTAATCATGAGAAATGTGTATACTTCGGTGTACAGATGTAAATCATTACATCTAGAAATGACCGTTTCAACAAACATATATCATCATCCATACTTCGGAAGTGCTACCCATTGCATTACCTTTTCCATGCTAAAGTCCAAGATAACTTGTGTTTTTGGAAAATATTAAAAATGAAAGAAATATACAGTTATAAATTGCAACTCAACTTGCGGAACAAATAACAAAGTTAGGTCATTTGTATAAGTTAAAACAATTTTAAAACGCATAATGTTTTATAGGTAACTGAAGCCCAGAGACGGGCAGACATCCGTTAATTGTAAAATATGACGTTCTTTCTCGTCTTAATATAACTTTATGATATGTGTTTAATTTATAAAGGTTAACCATACATTTATTAAAATTTTATAGTTTTTATTTTTACCATAATGACGTATAGAACCGTTCAGGATAAAACGTACAAGTGTCATTATTTGAAGCCGTTGGAAAAAATAAGAAATATTTCACTCCTTTTGTTTTATTAACAACTAGTACCACTACAATCCACGAAGAGTCTTCTACGGTTCAGTATATGGTAGAGACTGCACTGCTTCTAAGACAACATTAGTTGCAGGGATGTGATTTTTTCCAATCATTTTCAAACGCCAGGCTTTCCCCTCCAATTTATGGTACTAACTTTTTTAGATGCTGATGGAGGAAAGAGACAGTAGTGTAGTATATATATATATATATATATATATATATATATATATATATATATATATATATATATATATATATACATACATAAACATATACATATATACAGTTACGGGCTACTGGGTATTAAAAATGACTTAAACACTCCTTAATTAAAGATACTAATATTTATTTACAAAAGTGATAAAAGAATACAATTAAACTATTAACAATTAAATTACTAACAAATAAATTATTAACTGAAATAAATTTACAATAAAAATATTTTAAATATTTATGATCTTGGCCTATCTTCTATTTATTTATTACAATAATATAAGATATTATTATTACTAAATAGCTTAACTATTTACATAAGCTTGTACAAATCACATAAAATTACAATTGCTACTTAACTAATTAATTACTACTAATTAACACTTACAGTTCACTAATTAAAGTCCACCGACCGTAAGAGTCTCCGAATATAACAAACTGACACACAATTACACTCACAAACTGTCACTGCCTTATTACACTGGCTTATCACTGGTTCATATGTTCACCGTACCGCGTGCTTTAAAACTCTGTGCCTACTCGCGCCGAGATGCTATTTAAATAGCGAGGCTGACACGCAGTAGAAGGGTCTGGAACTTTCGGGAAAAGGTATCTTTCATCTTTGCCGACAACGGGCTTTATTCTCTTCCAGGAATCGCCAATTCCCCGCACCCGTCTTTCTCTCTGTGACCGCAACAATATATATATATATATATATATATATATATATATATATATATATATATATATATATATATATATATATATATATATATATATATACAGTCGCCAGGAAGAAGCTCAGTCGCTTGGTTCATGAATTAAATTAATGTATTAGTGTAAAATAACTATTCAAGACATTAACGATACATTTTGTTTATCTATGTATATTCTAGGGCGGGCCTCGTTCCGAAAGCGTTTTTGCAGCAATGATCTATTTGAATTAGATACCTGATTAGCTCAGCTGATAAATTCTTTAAGCATTTGTTTTATCCATTAGGATATATATGACTTATAAATTAAATGGATTATGTGACTGATTTTACGACGGGAAGACATCGCTGTTCTAAGTGCAAAATCAATCCTTTTGAAACGACTGCCATACTTTCCATTTCAATCGTCACTTAGGGAAGGAGCACTTTTACGAACGGTGCTAACAGGACGACTCCACTACTTCCTATTTTCTCTTCAGCCGAAGAGGAGGAAAATAATAAACAGACTTGACACCCTCTTGAGCAACAATCCAATTAACGTTAAACGTAATCTATATGGTATGGAATGTGTTACAGTTTAAAAAAAAAATTCTATGAAAAGAAAGGTGCTAATTTTGTGTTTGTGTGTTTTGTTTAGCCACATATTCCAATACAAAGATTATCTGGGGAGCGGGGAGCTCAGTAGTTGAGCGCTGAGTTGCAGTACCGAATGCCCAGGTTCGAATCTGGCTGTGGTAGATAATTTGATGAGAACCCTTAATTGGAAGAAAACCTGGAGGTTGAGCGTGATCTAGGATAAATCGCCTTCCTGTACAACCGTTTCCTAGAAACAGTACAGTCTTTACCATGTACTGAATCCAAGACTCTTCAATGGCTCTAGTGGTACAGGTTTTATTATAGTTATTAAGAGTAATCCTCATATTGGATTTTATTGTGCTTCTGCGACTCGATGATTGAGAGCATGATTATGCCATATAAGGGAATTTTCAATAAATAATTTGGCTTAAAGTCTCTTAAAACAGAACGGCGATCCTCACACAACACTCTCTTACTACTTTACTTTAATTACTTTAATTACCTCAGGTTATTTGTATCGATAATTTAAATTAGAATTGATAAAAGTATTCTTTCTACTGTTCTGTATGGACATGAAACGAGGCTGATAAGTTTTAAGGATAAAATGATGGGCTTGATAAGTTGTTGAGCTTAGTAGCCAATAAAGTCGTTAATATTTAATATAAATCATAATTATATAAATGTAAATTAATAATTTCATAACCACCGAGCTCACAGTTAAGCATTCTGGGGGTACAGAGAGACGTCGATGAGAGGATTTAAGGATGATCTTACGGGCTTATAAGGTTTGGCGGTAATCCGTGCAAGAAAGTTTCTAAATAGCAACTTCGGTGTTGGCATCGAGCCTTTGAGCTCACTACTCCTTTAATTATTAATATCTATTTACATAAAAAATAATACCGAAATACCATTCACATAACATATAAAGTTATAACGGATTTTGAGGACATTTTTATATATTTATACATTAGCCATACGGATACTAAGGAAGAAAAATTCGCTGGTAACCATTACATTTTGCCGAAAAAATAATTTTATATTCCATGAATATAAATAATAATAATTTCAAATATTTTCTCAAGCAATCAGTTTTTTCTCCTCACACTTTTTAGTACACGAAAGTCCAAGATTTTATTGTTCAGTTTCCTAATCTCCATACCTTCGGACAGGACACGATCACGAAGATAGATAATATAACAGATAACGATCCAAATCGGAACTTTTCTATAGCGATGAAAAGAAAGAATGATCTAATCTAAACTCATCTATCATTGTTCTTCGAGAAATTCTGATTTTAATCACTCTTTCATTTTCCCTAATGAGTAGATACGACATATCTTTAATTCAAACTTTTCCTTAACGCTAATTTCTCTGATCAATAAGGATTGCTTAAAGATTTTCTTTTAGGTGCTAAGAAAGAATCATTTTTTTTTAACGATTTACACTTTCTTTATTGGCGCTCTTAATCCTAGTTACTAATTATCTCTATAAATAATACAATATTATTTGATTTACTTCACAACATAGCTCTACGTCCCGAGGTATACCTTGGCTTTCCTGAAAGCATCGCCTATACTATATATCGTATACCTTGGCTTTCCTGTCACACATCGATCACAGCGTTCTAGTACTCCAATCCCTAACACCGAGAACTGGCTGGGCAATATTATCTTAAATAATAATAGTTCCAAGAATGATTCCTGAGAGCTCTTGAAAATGTTCAATTTTTTTTAATAAATATAGTTGAGATAAAGAATTTAAAGATTAAAATATTGGGCAAAAAGAGTTCGTTATTTTTTTTAAAATTGAGTGGGAATCAGCACACATGTGTACTTTCAAGTGGTTATTGTTAACTAGTAACAAAAATGTAGAATAAGCATTAGAAAATTTCTAAAAATTTTCATTGTAACAAGAATTATTTTCTTTATTAAAATAAGAAATATATTTTATATATAACACATATTTATAAGTCGCAGTGTATTCCAAATCATTAGATATTAATTAATAGGCATCTCAATTTGATCAATCAGTTCGGGGAATGAGGTAGAACGCTGTTTGCTATCAGTAAGGTCCTGGCTTGAAATTCAGCTGTAGCAGATAATTTATTTATATGAGCGTCATCACGGAAAATCACCTCCCTGCACAACCGTTGTCCTAGAAAACGGTACAGTCTCGTTTAAGTTTGAGACATTATTTATTGTGTTATCGGCCATGAATCGAATCTAACAGATCGGTAGGCCTTTCTGGGGCTCACCCAGGGCCTACAAAGAGGGTGCGCTTAATTAGAGGGAAAACCAGTTGGCATTATCGCGACCATAACATCTTGAAAAAACAGTAAAATGGACCCCTTGAAGGGTTTTAGTGGTTCAGGATTTCAATTAATCAGGTTCAATCAAGTGACTAAAATTAATATAAAATAATTATTATATATTTATTTAAATATATAATATGATAATGATCCCGGAGTAATAATTTGGAATTTTACAAAATCTAAAGCAAAATGATTTAGCATGGTTTTAAGAATGGGAAAAGTTTATTAAAGAAATTGGCTTTCCAGAGGACAAAATCATGAGCAGGAATGAATTTCGAGGAATTGTGAAAAACTACAAGAGTTTTAGTTTTTATTGATTGTTCTTTTGATGGTGATTATTTTTAAATATTTTTATTTTAATATAAAAGATTTGCTTTAACCGGGATACATATATGTGTATGTATATATATATATATATATATATATATATATATATATATATATAGATATATATATCGAAGAGGACCTCTGTCAGAAGAACGGAAGAAGGCACTGGGTGAGGATAACCTCCTGACATAAAAGACATCCTGGCAGGACATCAAAGCTAGTAGAAGAACAAGATCCAGGCACGGAAAATAATATTGATAGTTTATTCACAGTCCATCGAGGCTCAATTTGAATGTAAAATATAGTAATACATTATTATTTTAATAATAATAGATTATTATTAAATGCTAATATAGTTTGCTGCCTTTACCATCAATCGCTGTAGCTACAAACCTACGTTTACCGATTGCCCCACCAACTCTAATTCCAACATTACACAGTATAAAAAGTAATTTTTTACAATTATTGGTCAATATTTTGATGTTTAAATATTTTTATTTTTAAAAAGAAAAGATTTGTCCTCTGCCGGCAGGCGGCCTTGGTGGCTCGAATGGTGGAGCGCTGTCGCGGAGGAGCGGGGGTTCCGGGTTCGTGTCCCGGCCGAGGGCCTATCTTTTCTATTTAAAAATAAAAATATAAAAATTAAATTGAAAATAGTACTAAAATAATGCAATAAGGAATATATATTTGACATAGCAATAGCAAGAGATGAAACTGAGATATAACAGTACTGATGATTTGTTCATTGATATCCTTGGATTGTTTGATTGAATTGTTTAACTCCCCTCCATTAGATAATTTAACCACTTCAACCTTTCCTAAGTAATCCTCTTCAGGAAATTCTATCCTGATTCACAAGTGCAGTGCCAAAATCCCAGGACCAGGAAGTCGCGCGAGAAAGCACACAAGGACTGAAGGCCTTATTATCCAGCCATCTCGCTGGCTTTCCTTCGCTGCGAGAGCGCCATGTTTGCGAACCAATGTTGTTATCTACAATTAGTATTGTCAGGGCTGTTTAGTGGGGCCATTTGAAAGCTCCACGCTGCCTCATCATTTTCTCCCTCAAGGATATCTTTACTGTGTCTTGATGAGATTGTTTTTTTTTTTCCAATCACTAATAAAAGCTATTACAACTTCAATAATGGATGCCGTCGACATTGCGATAGGATTATCTCACGTCTACTGAGAAATATTTCTACAACGTTTGGTTTTCAGAGTCTGGAGACTCGATTAAATCGGTACATTTCAAGTGATCAAGAAAAAAGTTTGTTTCATTTAACGCCACTTAATGCTGCTATGGCTAATCGGACGACGCTACAATGGGAGTCCTAAATTTTACCTGTCTAGGTAGGGATCTTTGACGAATACCTGACATCGCACAGGCTCAAACTTCCATTTTCCGAAGGACTGCATAGTTAAGGATTTTTTACTCCCTTTTAAAAATGTTAAGGTCACTTGAAGAGCGACTACACTACAGGTGGCCATTAAAGAAAAAAGTTGCAACCTTTATTAAGAACCTTTATTTTTTTAATTAAAAAATTGCTACCACGAAAAAGATAAAGAGTTAAAATTATTTTTTGGCGCGGCTATAATATTGGTATCCACATAAGTTTTTATTAATATTTTTTTTCCTTGACAAACTAGAGACATTTAATTTAAATTATTATTTTTATTAGGTATAATTGTTATAATTTTTAAATATTTTATTTTGAAGAGAAAAGATTTTTCACAGGGCTGGTATACATTATATGATATACTCGCTAAATTGAGAGAACACGGGGATATGGGATCGGTGAAGAGAATGGATTTGTCTATGGTATTGTATGTATTGTATGTTGTCCGTGGTAAGAGCCAGGCTAGATCAGTTGGGAGAGCCCCACGAAGGGGGGGAGACCCGGGTTCAAATCCCGGCCCTGGACAAATCTTTTCTCTTCAAAATAAAGTAGAGACATTTAAATTTTATATCCTTAGTTATACTGTCCTTCGTAAAATGGCGGTCCTTAGTTTATGCGGTGTCAGGACTCGTTAAAGATCCATATCCTATTTATATCTGACAGGCAACATTTAAGACTGTTAGCATCCTCCGATTAGCAATAGCAGCATGAATGACGTTGTTTGAATAAACAAACAAGCAAACGAAACTAAGGTGTTAATTAATTTGGATTCTATTCTGAAATCAAACTGAAATATTATTGATGGATAGAATTATACAGGGGGTGCAGTCAAAGATAACACAAAATAAGCAGAACTTATTTTTTAATTGTGCCATCTTCAGGGCAAACAGCGGGTGTGGTGGCTTGTCAAACTAACACTTGAGTTCTTGAAAGAAAGAAGAAGAAAGAAAGAAACTTTGTAATAAAAATTAAAAAGATTTCGCTATTTTTTTTCTCAGTCGCAGTTGGGTATAAAACATATATCGAATACTGCTGCAAGAAAGGCCGAGAAATATCTGTAGGTTAGGGTTACCCAACCTGAGGGGCGTGAAGACAAGTCAGGGGAGGCAAACCAGTTGAAAATAAATACAAATTCTGATTAATTTTTTCTCTTACCAGTAATTGCTTATTACTAAATCGAAACGTATGATGTTCTATCTTGTTACAATAAAAATAAATACTTGGTTTTCAATGTAATACTTGTTTTATTTTTCACATGCCCAAACAATTTATTGTGCAAGAGGGACGTTGGAGGATTTCATTTCCAAAGGAGGGGGCATGGTACAAAAATTTTTGGGAACCCTTTAGTTAGAAGGTACTTCAAGGGCAAAGTAGTAAAGATTAATCGTGGGATTTCTTCAAATAGGTCGAATCTATTTCCCGATTTTGATAATAACAGCTTAGGCAGTGGTCCAAATTGAATTTTAATTGCGATTCTAGTCATGACGATGCTGTTTTCGAGCAGGTATAACAGCGATATCGGAGGCTAAGTAAGTCACGAAACTTGAGCTCTTTTGCAGGGTCATGGGCATTTCTTTTGTGAAAGGTACACAATGAGGTGCACAATGCGCGTCAATGATTGTGAATAACACAAATGACAGGTTGCACAAGAGGACAAGAGGGGTCGTTTGTCGAATAAGGAACAATTGAAGGGGCTCTTGTAACCGATTATAGCACGGCCCTTCATCTCGGTGTAAAGGTTATAACTAATCCACAATCAATTATTACAATAACATTTATTAAATGGCGCACTTGATAATTGAAAGTAATGGGATTATGCAATAATAACTGGACAGCTTCTTAGCTCACTTATTTCCAGTTAAATACTTCCTACCCAATCAGACGTAATATTATGTTGGAAGGTCGGTAATAAGTTGTTGCACGGATGGAAAAAGAGGTTGAGTAACTGCCGGTCTTTATATTTTCCAGTCCTAACTCTTCTGATTATTTCCCCGAATATTAATCAAATGCGTTTTTGTTCGCCGGAAAACTTTACTATTAAAGTGATCGTCTTGAAAAATGTTACACAAGTATGCGTCACTTTACATTTTGGCGGAACTAACTGAGGAAGGACAATGTCAGCGAGACTTAGAGGCTTAGAAAAAAGGGGGCAAAGGGTGCACCTTTCTTAGGCCACTTTAAATTAAATTAAAACAAAAATTTTTAATAAATAATAATAATAAAGTCTTCATTTAGTTTGGGACAAATCATTTTAGAATAACAACCAAAAAATAAAT
Source organism: Arma custos (assembly GCA_037127475.1). NCBI lineage: Eukaryota > Metazoa > Arthropoda > Insecta > Hemiptera > Pentatomidae > Arma > Arma custos. Next base: position 74,087,047 of record CM073764.1, read on the forward strand.
CATTAACAATAATATATACAATGAAATATTTATATGAAAATAAATTACGAGTTAGCTCACCCAATAAAAACACATTAAAAGAAAAAAACAATTTTATCATATTAATAAAATAATAATATAAAAAAGGAAAACAATTAAGAGTTAAATATATACAATTTTATTAAGAAAAAAAAACGCATAATAACTTATTATAGAAAGATGTGAACTGCCAAATAGGGAGGAAATATACAGGGTTTTTCAGGGTTAAATGGCCAAACTGAAAATTTGAACTAAGGACCTCAAGACAGAATTTCCTATGAAGGTGTGTCCGCAAACGCTTTGTTTAGGAGATATTCACATCCAAAGATTTTATTGTTACGAATTATTTAGGCATAGTAAATTAATAAAACTCATTTTATTTGTCCCAACTACTTTATTTATTAAATGTAAACCATTAACATTCATATTAAATATTCAAAGTGATTTCCTTGAGCATTCAGACAGGCTCGGCATCTTTCTTCAACAGCAGCAGTAGCAGAACGGCACTGGATATGTGTTATTGTTTCTTTCAATATATATTCATATTCATAAATCTTACTAATATTATAAATGTGAATGTTTGCCTCTCTTTCACGCAAAAACTACTGGACGGATTTGGATGAAACTTTACAGTAATATAGGTTATACATCAGAATAACACATAGGCTATAGCAAGCGCGGATTTAGGGGGAGGGGGCACGTGCCCTCACCTGCCGACAGTTTTCTAGGTACTGTGGAGAATCAATTATAATACATAAATAAAGGAAAATCACATGATAATTGTGGTTAAAATAACAGAAAGGACAAGAGTGAAACTATTTGTTTTGATATCCTACGAATATTATAAATGCGAATGTTTGTTACTCATTCACGCAAAAACTACTGAACGGATTTGGATGAAACTTATTGAATAAAATAGGTTATAAATTATAGGGTACATCAAGAGCAGATTTATGTGGGGTCACGTGGGCATGCCCCCCCCCCCGTTATAGTACATAATTAAAGACAAATCAGGAACATAGCCTCTTGAAATTTGTAGGTAGGTTCTTTGTATAGTTTAAGAAAGAAATTGGGATAATTCCACCCTAAGGGTTTCCCTTTTAATATAATGGGGATTCAAAGGTTGTAGAGAATCCGTCAGTTTTGAAGTTAAGACATCTGAAATTATGGATGTACGAGTAACTTATATTTAAAAAAAATAATTAAATTATTTATTTAAAATGATCTTTCACGAAACTTTATGTGGCAGGCCGAATTCCACGCGAGCGAAACCGCGGGCATAAGCTAGTGAGTCATATTTATAAGCATTATTTTTAATTTTTAATTTTTCAAATTTATTAAGCCAATCAACTATTTTTATATTACATCACAATCATTTTTTTTTTCATAATACATCCCATACTTTATATTTTAATTTTTTAATTTTTTACATTTCTAACAGTCTTTCTACGATGCATCCCTATTCATTTCTTTCTACATATTCTTGTATTATTATGTTTCATACATTTTACTCATGTAACCTCTAGAAGTCTATTATCATACATTTTATATCTATAATTAAACTGTTTTTTCTAAATCCTAAATATTCCACCCTTTTTTGTAATATTTTAATCTTCTCATTCTGTATCTTTCTGTTTACCTCCTTATTTTTTCCCCCTTTATATTATGTTTACTTTTTTATTCTTTAATTATCATTTATTTTCTGTATTTTATATTCGTTATCTTTAATTATTATATCTGTTACTATTTTAATTTCTGTTCATTATCTTTAATTTTATTATATGTGTCACTATTTTAATTTCAATATATTCTGTCACTATTTTAATATTCGTTATCTTTAATTATCATATCTGTCACTATCTTAATTTTCTACATGACATGCCACTATATTCTTGTTACTGTAACGTTTTTATATATTTTTGTTCTGCTTGTTTCTCTCTCATAGCCCTGAAGATGGCCTACATTGTAGGTCGAAACGTCGGCACTAACTAAATTTAAGTCTCGTACTTATTTGGGTTTTTTTATTGCACCCCCAACTATATCCGTTCTCCACTATATTCATATTTATTCACCTACTAAAAAGTAACGCAGTTGAAAAACGTTACTAATAAGTAACTGGCAATCATAAAGCAAAAAGAACTCATAATGCTTATAATGAACTATGAAACAAGGAGTAGCACAATGGTGAGTTGCTGTGCCGGGTTCAAATCCGGCTGTGGCAGATTACTTATTTTATCTGTTAACAACCACGGATGGACCTCGTGAGAACCACACGCTCTTCCGGAGCCCACACAACCTCTATAAAGTGGGTGCCCTGAATTAGGAGAAAAAACTTTCAGACAAATCGCCTCCCTTCACAGTCGTTGACCTAGAAATCGCACAACCCCTACCTTTTGCAAAGATCCTTCAAGGGCTGTTGTTGTAGGAAGGATTTTTAAAAATTGAATTTAATCATAGACCAATCACATTTTGGTTGTTTCAGGTATAGGCTTTAAAATTAATTTGACTGTCATGTATTATTATTGTTTTCATTTCTGGGCAGATACCAAACAATACGCGGAAATAAATTTCCAATTTCAATATTTTATGTCCTATGTATCGCACTAGTATTTCTAAAGTGACCTAAGTCAAAAATCTACATTTCTGAAAAACGGGAAAAAACTATAAGTGAGCTTGGTTACTAAAATTATCACTAACTTGGATAATAGCATTAGGACACTGATGGTGATACAAATACCTTCTGGCAGACAAGCTCTGAAGTTAGGTTGATACAGTTTTGATGTGTTATAAAGTATTTACCCATTTCTTTCATGGTCATAACTCACCACCATAAGTATATAAATTTTTGTGTTGTGTCACATTAGAAAATTAGAAATACTACTGCAATATGTAATTAATTGGACTCTTGAAATATTGTAGAATACAATTACTTCAGAAGTTATGATTATTATCGGCTTTTGCACGCATTTGCGGGTTCAAGATTGAGCTGGAGGACAAGTGCAACCACCTCCAATAGTTTGCATCTCCAAGTATTTAGAAGTTTCCTCCCTATCTTGGCTTTGTCCAAGATAACTGTTTGGTAAGCCTCCCTTGAAACATAAAACCATTATCGTTATTATCTTCTTATTTTGCGTTTCTCACAATATACCTAAATACGCCAACCCGGACCAATGCCAAAGATATGGTTCATTTGATGATCAATTAGGAATATTTAAGAATTTTCTGACGATGCCGTCAGTTTCCAGCCTAACCGCTTTCAGCACTTCTGGAAGTTCCCAGCTTATTTCAAGCGCCTTCATAGATTTGATCATTTCCTCAGGAATTAAACCATTGCTGGATACTATAATCGGCAGTACTTTTGCTTCCACCAGTCGGTAGAGATGCCGTTGTTCGTTTATTATTATTACGAAGCCATATATACAATTATTATTATTATTATTAGTATAAAAATTATGCAAATTGAAAGTATTCAAGGAGAGAATGATGAGTAATTTTGTACTCCTTAATCATTGAAGGACTTGGACAGAAATATTCAGTTCTCGGTGCACGGCTGAAGAGGTTAATTCTCAGTACTCATTGCTCAGTTTACTATAGGTAAATCTTTATTTTCTTTGGAGCACTTTATATCAGAATTGATACTTTCCTTTTAATTTATTAATATCTTATGGATACATATATCGATATCGCCACTTTATCCCTATTAACCTAGATTAGATACCCAGTAGATACCTTACGATTTTCTCAACTTCGTATGTCGGAGTCTATCTTAAAATTTGCCCGGGCACCGTCTGACCTAGCTATTGGCGTGACTCTAGACTTTCTGACTTATCTTTTACCATTTATCCCTGCCATGCGTCTCTCTTTTGAAATTATTGATTCCCATCCATCTGTCCACTTCATCCTCCTTTTCTGCTAAAAGTACACTTCAGATATTCTTCCTGTTACCTTCCATTCTGATACCCTATACTGCCCATTTTATCCTACTTGATTTTATATTGTTTTGGTATTCTTAATCTATAATAAAGAGTGGTGCTCTAAACTTTCCAGCAAACCCATCTGCTGGTAATAACCCATAAGCTCTCAGCTTATTTCAGTCATTATGTTACAGATATTGTCCATTCCACTCACTCCTTGACACTACGGTCCTACAAGGACCTGGGCCTCATCCACCACTGCCTGCCAATCACTTCGGTCCCCCAGCAAGTCTTCTCCAATGTTTGACTCCCAGCTGGTGAAGATCGGCCTCCACATCATCTAGCCATCTCATAGGGGACCTTCCTTTGGGTCTTCTACCACCGAGCTTCCCAAACAACAGTCTTCTGGGCCCTCTTGTCTCCGGCATCCTCATCACATGGCCCAACCATCTCAAACTAGCTCTTTTTACAAAAGAAACTAAGTCTGGCTCTCCGTGAAGCTGTCGGAGTTCTGCATTGTTACGGATCCTCCATGATCCCTGGTCGTAGAAGGGTCCATAAATCCGCCGCAGTATTTTCCTCTCCCAGACATTCACCATTCTTTCTGCTTTTTTGCTCAGAACCCAACTTTCACAACCATATGTCGCTATTGGCCTGACGATGGTTTTATACAAGGTGATCTTGGCCCTTTTTGACAATTGCCCAGTTTTAAGCGCCTTTTGTATTGCATAGTAACAACAACTACCAGCGGCAAGTCTTGCTTTTATATCCTCCTCTATCTGGTTGTTGTGTGGAACTATTGCACCCAGGTATTTAAAATTCTGCGTTTGCTTAAAGCTGAACTCTATAAACGGGGATTGTTCTTCTATCTGTACGTTCCTTCTTGAGTTCGAAATGCACGTGGTCTTGAGTTTATATGCAAATCCATTTTCTTCCACTACTGGTCTTATAAAAAAAAATTTCCATTTGATTGCTGTACATCAGCCATCCTAAAATGTATCAAATCCATCGAATATGCAACTGGGAATGAAATAGAGATGAAGGAGATTTATCGGTATGGTGGCGTTTCAACAATCTTTGTTCAATATTGAATTGCCCTTTATGCAGTTCTGGAGGTAAATTGATAACGGAAATATCACAGTATTATCAATATGTTATAGGTCGGCAATAGCTAAGAAGCGGAAGTCGTATTACAGGAAGAGCTTATTGGAACAATTACCAACTAAACATCTGAGGCATAGTTTAGAAAAGGAAACCACCATATCTGGTTTCAGAGACATACCTGTTACACATTCTGCTATATAGGACTGCCGCAAAATGTTTTTAATAGCTTCTCTGCCATGGGAGTTACGTGCTACTAATTTTTGCGGAAGCATGAATTGAAATCAGGCCTTCTTTTCCTACTCGACTGCGTTACCTAATAGTTTATTATTAGCTTTAATGTAATTTTATAAATTCACTTTGAAATAAGATCCTACATAACTTTGAAATAAGATATGTCCTGATTTTTTTTTCGTTTCTTAAATATAAACCACGAATGAAAATTTTCCATTACTGATAAGCACCATTTTTTTTTTGTTCACTTCCATTTTCCAGAAATACCATTCCATTCATTCTTTCCGTGTTACTTTCATGAAAATAAATCTTTATGAAACTAAATATTTACAGTACAATACATTACGAAATGAGTTTATGAAGTTTGTAAAATTAACAATGATTTGTTCAAATAATTTTATTCGTCTTCTAAAAGTGGCTATCCTCTTTGGATGTTGGCGATTGTAATGGCGCATCTTATTTTACTAAGCGCTGCACGAGACAAGTTACCTGGTAACCCTGTCCACTTTTCGTTCGTTTCCCTTTTAATATTTTCGAAAAATACGAGTTATTATGAGCTATAGTATGGTAAAGAATGCAATAATGAGAAATGTGTATTTTTCGGTAATCATTTCATCTAGAAATGAACGTTTCAATTAACATATATCATCTATACTTGGCAATGTTGAAACTTTTATTTTTTTGGTGAAATGATTATCGAAATCTACTCATTGACATAATAATTCCTTGTAATAATTCCTACTAATTGCCATATAATGCCATACTAAAGTTCATGTTTGGAATATATTAAAAATGAATCGAGTAAACAGTTAAAACTTATAGTAACTCAACCAGAAGTGACACTTCCGGTACAGATAGTCTTTTCATTATGGATCGTAAACGATAATAAATAATTCTGGAACTGCCTTTTGGCTGATTTTCAAGCAAAAGGGTTTACTCGGAACAAGAGAAAGCTATTATAATGCAATTGGGAAAACCACAATACAAAGCCGTATGTTTCAAAATTCTGGAGTAAAACAAACACTTACCAGTCAACGTTTCATCTATTCAGGCATTATTTTTACTTTGTTTTACTTTTGTTTTTATTTTTATTTTTGTTTTGTTTTACTCCATAATTTTGAAACATAAGGCTTTTTGGCTCTATTTTATTGACAGCTATTAGAGATAGGTAAAGTCTAAGGTAATCTATATTTGAGAACATTGACCTATTAAGGAAAGGAAAAGTATCTATTAAGGAAATATAGAATATTTTTTTCAAAACAGATCCCCTAAAACAGCAATGAATGCGCTTGCCCAATGATATGGTAAAATATTACGTGCTCGACAAGACAATTGGAGTAAAGTAATTTCAAAAGGCCGAACTGAAAGCGTGGCATAGCAAGTTATGGAGAAGTGAAAACCATCCAAGGACGAAGGACACATTGCCGAATACTAATGGCCATCGCCGAGAGCGGAAGAGATCCTTTATGTTCCTTCGGCAGCTCTGCATCGAGTCCTGTTACGACACTAGCGAATCCTGCCAAGTCCAGCGGTGGTATTAACTACACGTTCGATTATGATCCTAAATCAACTTGCGCTGTTTGGTGTAGCACGTTTCCTAATTAACGTGTCCGGGAAGGAGAGGTTGTACCGCGGCGCGCCCAATCTCTCCAGTTAACGAATTAGAAACCGAATGCTAACGTAGTTTCTATCTCCTCTGCCGGGGCTCAACAACTTATGCAATATGGTGAAATGTCCCACACGGTTATCTCATTTATAAAATTTTAATTAGAAACAAAAAAAACCGGTACCTTGCTGGACAGTGAGGTTAGGATGTGGTCTATTTATTTTTTTTTTCTGTCATGTACCTGTATTAGCAAAATATTGGCAGGTATTACCTTCCTCATTTTTTAGAGACTTAGGTTACGCTCATGTCTTAACAGATAATGCCTTTTTCTTTTGTACTTATCCCATCCTTTTTTTTATTTTGCTCCCTGTCTGTTTGTGATTTGTTTTATTTTTATTATCCTAGTGCTTTTTATCATTCTATATGTTCGTATGTATGTAAAGAATCTTTAAACTGGATCTTCGGCTTCTTCAAAACAACGAATTAAATTGATACTTTGCACACTTCTCAAGGACCGATGACCATCCAGTAATTTTAAATTATTAAATGAAATAATAATATGAGCGCATTATTGGTCGAAAATCCAGACTGTAATTTTATTAAATAAACCGGCTTGAAAAAAAAAATGATTGGTTAACATCGTTTTAATCGCATTCATTCGTAATTTGATTTCTACTTCGATAACTAAAGATCAGTGCTAGCCTTATACGCACTTATTCCTTTTTGATGTTTCTTTTTGGGAGCGGGTTAGCTCAGTGTGCAGAGTTATGAGAGGCTATGGCTCTACCGGATTCAAATTCAGCTTTGGTAGATAAATTATTTAATCTGTTTACAGCCACGAATCTGCAGACATTCCTGGTGCTCACACAGTCTCTGTAAAGATGGTACCCTCTATTGAGGGAAAATTAGCGGTGAATGATCATGATCTTAGACAATACAACTCCCAGTATTACCCTTTTCTTTGAAGCAGAACAGCCTCTACCATTCACTTAACCCTTGTTGTTTCATGTTAACCTATTTACTTAAAGATCTTTCTTGAGTTGTAGTGGTACTTTTTTTTTTTTGTCTTTTTAAGTACTTTATGTTTTTTTTGTTTTTTTTAATAAGAAGCTATTGCTTCATTCAGAATAATTAAGCTACATTTTCAATAGCGAAGCATAGACTAAATTATATACAGGGATTAAGTTTATATTATATTTTTTATATAATAGGTTCCCAGTAGTTATAGGTTGTTGCAGTACTACAATAAACTGTTTCTTCTGCACCTATTTTATATATAATATTTTTGTATATTTTTAGAAACAAAATATTTTCAGTGAGAAAGACCCCGATTTAAACAAAATATAATAATCAAAAGAAAGAAACTCCACAACAGAGTTAGCAGTAACTCGCTAACTGGCGTACAATCCAAGAATACGGACCTGATGCCTGCGTGTTCCGCTGACCGTAATCTCCTTGGATCAAGGCTAGTGTGCTAGTGTCAACACTCCTCTAGCTTCTTACCTACATGCTGGAGGATTTGCTCTTTTGTTGATAATTTTTTTTCCTTCTTGATCTTAAACCTGGATTTCTTGTAGTTATAGGTTGTAAGTTCAAGAGTAATACCTTCGAAGTCATAGTTTAGCATTGAGATTAGTAATACATATAAAAATAAGATTTCTATCATTACCGTATAGCCCCTGATCTCGGAGAGTAGAGAAATCATATCACCTACAGCTGTTAGGTTAGCTAATAGACTCCTTAATTAGGGTGCTCCGTATTCCTAGAACCTGGATTAATGTATCTAAATTTAGATTTTATGTAAACCTTTCGTTTTTTGTAGTTTAGTTTTTTTTAAGATTAGAAAGTATTTTTTTTTTTTTTTTGCAGAAAAATGTTATATGTTGAGAAACTAAAAATAGAATGATAAGGACTGAATCCATAACTGGAGCTTTTTCGTTAATATATTTATTTAGGTGTAGATATTTGTATTAAGACAGAGTTGATAATAATATATTCGCCATAACGCCACAGATAATAAATTCAAATGAACCGAATGGTGAAAAAATTGAGCGATGTTTGCTCCACGCTGAAAGAATAAAAAAAAAGATAAGATAAAAATATTTGTTTGTGTTGATTTTATGCAACAGTTTCAATAGTAGCTAAGTTGTTTGGTAAAAAATATTGATCAAACAACTTACTAGACAACTGTTAAAAAAATTCTAGTTAGGAAAGTGAAAAAAAAACAATAGAAATACTGGGATTCAAAATGATCAAGATTGCAAGGAATAATAAGGATATAGTAGCTTTTGTATTTGATATTTTAAAAAAAAATGTTCTAATTTTTATATATTTATTTTTGGTAGTATTCTTTAAGAATGGAATTTCGACTAATCCTTACATTTAGGTATCACCTGGTTTTATTTTAGGATTGACCTTTCTTTCAGCTTCCTCTGATTACCGGATGAAGTCATAATGTTTGATCTTTATAGTCCAAGTAACACTTTCTGGTATAGATTTTCGAATCTGCAAAATCTATACCTAATTGAGTTATCTTTATGGTACACACGATAAAGAGGCTTATATAATCAATTAAGTTATGAGCTGATTCGCAGTAACTGATAGCTGTTGCAAGCGGTAGCGAAGAGAATGCTTGGGAAAGTGTAGCTACTCGCAGATGTTATCTCCGTGGAAACCGCGGTGGAGTGAATGAACGAGTCATTCTGATCGTCGGTTGTTTGTGTTGATCTGGCCTTTTTTAAGCAACTCGTTAGGCTCGTTACACTTTTATACGGTTTGGTTCGGTTCGGTGAGTATTCGATTCGTTTTCGGTAGCCGCCGGACAAATGTGAAACGGTGATACGGTGTGTGTTGGGCACTTAATAGAAAACTGATAGAACCGAAAGCCCACTCGACACGAATCGGTTTCGTTCGGTTTCTATTCGGATCCAAGATTTAACTAATCGTTCACACAGTTACAGTTTCGTTACATTTTCGGTAAGCGAAAATATTATTTCATTTTCATTTTCTCATTTTAAATTTTGCTGTTTAATGAAAAATGAGTGATTCACTTGATATTGATACTGGAGTAATTGGAAAATTTGTCTTCGTGCTCCCTTAACTTAGGAAAAGTGGTATAAAATGCACCAAGCTCTACCCTTTTTTTTGGTGAGGATAGGCTGCACCCAGAAGTCGATTATTCCTCTTTCGTTTTTTGTTTCGTCTATAGAGAAACAATACAGCAATAATTTGTCTTTTTTCCATAGTGAGCATAGTGGACATAGTGGGCGACTGCATATTCGATGATTCGGTTGTGGATCCTGATACTAATAATGTGTGTGAAGAGTTTTCATTTGTTCAAACGAATCGAATACGCACCGAACCTAATAAATTGCGTATTTTATTTACTTGAGGATTTGCATTCTAAGGAATAATTTTTTTACTATTCATTACCCGGACACAAGGCTGTAAAAAATAAATAAACTTTTACCACTGCAACCCAGGAAGGGTTTTGGGTTAAGTTACATTAGAAGATGTACAAGCTGGTGTCATTTTTTTCCAGATAATACCCAACCGTCAAATTTTCTCCGAATTAATGGTACCCGCTTCAGTGAGGCTGGGTGAGCCCCAGGAGTGTCTGAAGATGCTCCTGCTTGATTCATCTATGGCTGTTAGCAGATTAAATAATTTATCTGCCTCAACCGAATTTGACTCTTTATGTCAGTATATCAGGCTACATAATTAATATATAACAATACACTATACAACCTCAATAATCCATATAGGAAAGGTTATTTGTTATATATTATCCATCATATAATCAGACCTATTTAAGGGTAGCCAGTTTATAGAATCTGTGTGAGCCCCAGGTTGGTTAGATTAAGTAATTATGGCTATATTAAATAATTTATGTGTCCCAGCCGAATCAGGACCTTCAGCAAGGTATATCAGACTAAATAATAAATAAAATACATTCTCTAATAAACTGTAAAAAATGCACTTTACGTCGGATTTTAAATCTTAACTATCATTAGTTTGTATATAAAAAAACGCTATAAAACCAGTACAATCCATGAAAAGACTTGGGTTCAGTAAACGGTATGACTATTTCTAAGTCAGGGGCGTTGCCTAAGATCAAGCTCAACTGCCTGGCCCATGTAAGAGTATCTAATTTATAGAGGGTGAGCCCCTGGAGGGTCTGCAGATTCCACATGGATTGTATAAGGTAGTTAACAGACTATATAATTTATATCTATCATAAACAGTTATAAAAATGTTCTGATATGTATAAGCTATAATATCTATGTGATAGTTGTCACAGTTTCGAAACTCATCTTATACTTGATCCACTGGATAATAGATATTTTTATTAATATAAAGTTAATTTCTACACTAAAACTAATTTAAAAACAAAACTTTGTATATTTGACTCCTTCATAATTATGATGTATAGGTATTCATGAGGTTTCGAAATTGAACAAGGCCAATCCTCCTCTTCTTCAATAGCTGATTGTCATCTTAAAGGTAAGAAGACGGAAGATATACGAGACTTGTTCCAGAGAAGACAATAAACAATAGCTAAGCTTTCCACACTTCCTCTGCCTCCTCGAGAACACTACAGTATACGTCTGTCGCAAGAACTTTTCTTCTCCTCAGGGATCGAGTCTCAGGAACTCCAGTCTTAGTTGTAGATGGACGAATCAGATACGACGTGGAAAATTGAATCAACTTGACATGAGATATGTTAATGTTTTAATTTATTTTCAATAGCAAATATCTTTTTTCTATTAGCTATACAGCTTGTCTTAGAATAATAGATTACTATTGGACTCGGTGAATGCTCACATAACCTGAGTATGTTGAATATTGGAAGTTGATGGAATGAAATTAATTTTAGTATGTTGAAATGACAAAAAACGAATTGGACGTTTGAACGATTACACTGAGCAGATTGCACTGATTTCTTTAATTTTTTTAAACATTTAATAATTGAGGAAGAAATACAAGTAATAAAGAATTACTCTATTTCTATAGAAAGCAATTTATACGGATAATAAATTTAGCAATTAATTAAAAGTGTTGATGCAGAATGATTTTCTAATCGCTATAATCTTGTATTGACGGATCGTAGAACTAACATGACACACTCTACTGTAGAAACACGTACCATGATGAGTTTCAATCAATAATAATAATAATAAATTCTTTATTTATTCTGGGACAAGTCCCTTTAGAATAACATAATTGTACATTATTGTGGGCTTTAGAGCCTTAGAGTACAAAGAAAAAAAAAACAAGCAGGTAAGTCAATCTATAAAGCTGATTAAATAATAATAAATAAATAAAAAAAATAACTTCTTATGATAATGAAATAGAACCTAAATAAAATTAGAATAATTACTAAAAAGAACTTTTCACACACACACAAAAAAAAAAATGAATAAACAATATAAATATTATTCTGTTGATCATTTTATGTATGCCCTTCGGGGAACTGGAGGGATAGGAAGTAATCAAATAAGCGGGATTTGAAGGTAGGAAGGGTCTTGGAACAGCGAATGGAAAAAGGGATAGAATTCCACAGGGAACAGGACCTAATCAGGAACGATCTGTCAAAAGTAGCGGTTCGATGGGCCTCTATATACAAATCGGAAGGGTGTGAACGGGTATCACGGGAATGGATGGAGGATTTAAATTTGAGGAGCTCATAGATGTATAATGGACGGCAGGATTGGATAACTTGATAGAGGAAGGATGCAAGGAAATACTTACGGCGATAGGAAGGATACAACCATCTCAACTCTTCATAAAATCGGGAGACAGGGGCGTCCCTGGGGATCCCGAAGACAAAGCGTACAAAGCAATTCATCAAACGTTTTATTTTGGCCTCGAGCTCCACAGAGACACCCCCATATACCGCGCAGCAGTAGTCGAAGTGGGGGAATACTAAAGAGGTAACTAGGAGTCTACGAGTTTCAAATGGAAATAGGTGACGGAAATAGTTTAATCTCTTCAGGATAGAAAAAGTACGGCGGGATATATTGGAAATATGACTTTTCCAGGAGAGGGATTGGTCTAAAGTGATTCCGAGGTCTTTGACTGTTTGGAAAAATTTGACGGGAACATTATTTAAGTAAAGGGTTGGGAAATGAGGAACTTTTTTAAGGAGGTGATTGGAACCTATTACACCGTTTAATCAAATTCCAGATTTAAAAAGTCTGTAAATATTGTAATGTTACTTATTATTTACTAACACTTAATAATCCCCTTAGAACATTCTCAAAGCTTGTTTACTAACACTGGACTTCTTAAAAAAAAGCCTCTTAAAAAGTTTAGTTATTTATTTCAAAGAAGAAACATGACAGCGTCCAACGAAATTCTCGAAATTTTAAGACATTACTGAGAAAAAAAATTTAATAACTGGTGAAGTTATTAAATATGAAGGGGAAGGTGTCCTTGACTAACGCACTGCGCGGCGTTGGTTCGAAAAAAATAGCAGTGGAGATACGACATTGGAAAGGAAGAAGGGCTCCGGGCGACCATTAATGGATATTGATGAGGGTCTGAAGGAAGCGCCCACAAGTACTGGTGAATTCGCAAAAGAGTGTGGTGTGTCGAAAGATACTGTTAGTCGCCATCAAAGAAATAATAATACAAATATTTGGTTAAAAAACGGTCATTTTTTTTCATACACCCCATTATTAAACATTTAACTATTAGAAATCTACTTGGCATCGACCATCAATTGTGTATAGTAATATCAACAGAAACTCAGAATCATTTTATAAATAACCTAAATTTTTTCCTAAAAAATAGCGGTGAACTGCTATGTTGAAAACTCAGACTGTGAAAGATAAATTATTTAAATGGTAAATAGCTAAGAAAAGAAACACTCAGAGACCCGGCCTCAGTAAATTGTAATTGTAATTGGGGAAATCCCCAGCGGTGTAGCCTCGGACAAATCATCTCCCTGTGCTAATGTTGTCATAAAAACAGTACATTCTCTACCTACGCAAGACCCACCAAGGGTTGTGGTGATTAAAGTAAGCCTTATTTTTTGTTAGATAGGAAGCTATTGCTCAGCAATTAAATCAAAATTATTTACTTTCAATTTAAAAAAAAATAAGTTTAAAGAAGATATATTAGTTAATTTAAAAAAACAACAACATAAAAATGATCAGAGAAAGGACCTTGACTTTGAAATAAGATAAATATTTCAGGAATTTACATTAGATTGATGCTATGAGATTTTCAGAGATAGAAAGAAGTTTTAAAGAGGAAAAAAGTAATAACTGTTTCATTGATAAAAGAAAAAATGAGGAAGGAAGTATATGAGATTTACAACAATGGTACTATCAATGGAATACTGAAGAGAGGAACATGTGTATAGTGTATACAGCCATTGAAGACATTTTTTCGGTGTGATACCAGAATAAGGCTTCCTCATACAATCTATTTCTGTTATTTTTTTCTTTGTAGGCACTCAGACATTTCAGAATAACCTATTGTGTTATGAATGTACTTCCTCGGAACAGTTTACTTGACTGTCTATCACGTCATAGATTTGTTTTTATTTTTGAAAGCATTCGAACACTATTAGATGAAGGCTTGTGAGATGTGTTTATGTAAGGCATTACCCAACTAATTTTCCGAACCACCTTAGGCCCTCGGGATCAAAGAGCTTGAAGACACCTGACCGTGGTTTCTCCGAGCGACCACTTTCTCCGGGCAAGAACACGTGGGGAATTCGGTTGGCTAGCTTTCTAGTATTACCCCGTCCCTTCTTCATTCAATGCTCTTCCAGTCACGCTTCACTAGCAAGCCACGATAATCCACCAGTTTGGTTTAGGTAAATAAAAGTCGGGACCTGTAATAAAGTTTGTTTACATAGTGTATAGAGTAAAAATTGGAGTTGCATAACAGTGTAGCTAGATTTATCAGAAGTTTTAAACATTAATTCGCTTCTGTCTCAAGGAGCACATATCTAAAAACATAAACAACGCCTGTATGTCGAATTTTAAATTTGAGGTATTATTATTATATGAAACAAAAACTTTAAACAAATATAACAACTCCTGAACCACTGTTCACCCACAAACCACAAAACCTCCTTCTTTATTGAAATCTTCCGACATTAAAAAAAAAAACTATACCCCTACAACCCAAAAAGAGACTTAGGTTGAGTAGATAGTAGACAATACTGTTTCTAAGACAGGGCAGGTCAGGGAAGTCATATGGCAGAGACCACACTCAGCTTATAAACTTTTGTCTAAAGTTAACTCAATCATAAATACTGACAATGAAACTCAATCAACTTATTGGAACCTGATGTTAACCTGAACCTGATATCTCATATTCCTATGCTTACAATGACTAAAAATCTGCTCCCGAATTTGAAGGCAATTTAGACTCTGGTATGACCTGGGCCAATATTATTTAATACAGTATACAATGCTATTTTTTCAGTAGTAATCAGTAAGGATCGCTGATTCCCCAAATGAAAAAAAGTTATAAAACCACAGGTTTTCTCAACTATTGAATGTTTCCTACAGACTATAATTATGGAGGTTGTGGTACTTCGTGAGGCTTACAGGTCAGAGGCTTAAGGTTCAACCGAGGAATAATCTAATCCTGTTGCAAGTCTTATCTACAACTTTCAAAACCTCAGTTGCGGAAAACCTCATGATAAAGACATTTTAGTACCGTTCGGAAAACTGTAAAAGATTCAACGGTTTTTCTTTCTCTGGTATATTTGACTCAAATATTTACTTTCACATTTCTCTAAAATATTTTAGTTTACTATCTCAATATTTTAAGACAGAGGAAGTATATCGATTCATAGAAAATACAATTGATTAATTAACAGTGAGGAACTCATTATTCTATTTCATCATTTTATTATAAATAATAAATAATCCTGTACAACTACAACCCATGAAGTCATTGAATTCTTGGTTTTAGTACGTGGTAGAGCCTGCACTGTTTCTAGGATAACGGTTGTGCAGGGAGGATATTTGTCCCGGATCATACTCAACCCCCAGGTCCCCTCCCCTATAAAGGTATCCACTTATAGGGGCTGGGTGAACCCCAGGAGGAACTCCAGATCCCAAACTGGATCCAATCCCCCGGTTAAGAGATTAAATAAAACATCTGCTACACCCGAATTTAAACCTGGGACCTTCGGCAAGGCAACTCTACTCACTGAGTTACCCCACTCCTTAAATAACAAATACTTGTTATAAATTTTATTGAATAGCATAGAGTTATTATTTCATATAATGCACACCATTATTATTATATTGAGCACTTGAAGTGCCCCAAGTATGAATAATGTCAATATGCTCCAAAATCCTAATGACATTCCAATCCAAATCCTTCAGACGCTTGCCAGATCGTTGCCATAATTTCAGCTCAGCTCTTTCGTATCTTGGTTTCATAATAAGTTTGTTGAAGGAGAATGGATTATCGGTCCACAGCTTCCGAGTCCAGTGGAGGGATTGCCTCCTCAGAGTCTCAGAGACTCCTCCATCCGGAGCGGCTTCCTATGTACGGTAACCATAGGGTGTGTACTGTTAGTGACCTTTGTGTGTGTGTATTAATGTAATTGTGTCCTATGTGATGAGAGTGTGCGGTGTACTTTACTCAGGAACATAGGGGATCGTAAAGCCCCGATAGTTGAGCACAACAACTTTATACTATCCTTTGCGGGGATACCATAAACTTGACTTAGTAGCAATCCAAGAAATCAGATGGGCAGGCAAAGGAATACTGAAGAAAGAGAATCATAGTATATACTACAGCTACCAAGACAAATTCCATACATACGGTACGTAGTTAGTAAGAAGATTTAGGACATGATAATCGACTCTAAGCCTATAAGCCCAAGGAATACTGAATTATTTCTTTAGGAATACTTAACTAATTCTTTTATCTTCGAATAAAAATAGTTATAAGTCCAAGTATTTGGTACCTAAGGGTGAAAGGGATATTCTACTGTTATAGCCTTGTCCACGCGCCTATATAATAATCTATAGATCGTCCGATGGACAGACCCAGAATCAGATTCACCATTTGTTGATTAGTGCTACGCACAGGAGATTTATGTGTGGATCGTTAGAGGAGCAAATGTGGACACTGACCACTATTTGTCTTTGCCAGATTAAGGGCTACAATTTCGAACGAAAGACGATTTAATTTGCTGCCAATTAGGAACTCAAAATTTAAAAACGACGAAGACCAAGAGGCTGATATCAAATAAGTTATGCTAAATATAATAAGATCTAACTGTGATGATGGGAATACAGAAGACAGATGGTATTTATGCACGCACCGAAGCTATACAGGATGCGGCATAAGTTACATTTGAGTTTAATAAACCGACCAGTAGAAATTGCTACTTTGACGATGAATGTAGAAGTGTCACTGAAGAAAAGAACAGAGCCTATAAACAGATGATGTGTGGTGTACTAGAACATCAATGGAATTGTACAGAGTGAAAAGAAGAAAAGAAAAGAAAGTTCACCGCAGGAAAGAGAGAGGATGGGAAGAAAATAAAACAGGAGATTTGAAGAGACAAAAAGAGGCAAGAGATAGCCGAATATTCTTCCAAAATGTTAACAGCGCAAGAGCTCCCTTTCATCCAAAAACAAGTTCCTGCAGACTAAAAGATAGTACAATGACCTCAAAGGTGGGTGAGAAACAAGACCGATGGGCAAGACACTTTGGCAAAATGCTTAATGAGGATACAGGAAAACGAGATAGCACCTCAAGGAGTAAGTGACATGGGGCCACCAGACGAAGAAGAGATTAGAGAAGCCATAGAGAGAATGAAAAATTGCAGAGCGCCTGGTAGTGGCAATCAACCCAGGAGTTATTTAAATACGGCGGAGAAGAACTCACAAAAGAACTGAGAGAGCCATTTTTAGATATTCGGATCAACGAAGTGATGCCTAGATCTTGGAGGGATGCAGTAAAATGCCCAACTTATAAAAAAGGAGATTAACTTTATTGCGATAATTACCGAGCAATCTCTCTACTCAACTGTTCATACAAGGTCTTCTCCAAAGTACTGTAAGCCAGATTGATACCATATGCCGAGAAATAAATAGGTGAATACCAGTGAGGGTTTAGTAAAAACTAATGTATTACAGATCAAATCTTCACCCTCA
The DNA here is from genome assembly GCA_037127475.1 of Arma custos. Classification (NCBI taxonomy): domain Eukaryota; kingdom Metazoa; phylum Arthropoda; class Insecta; order Hemiptera; family Pentatomidae; genus Arma; species Arma custos. The sequence goes on from CM073764.1 coordinate 74,105,067, forward strand.
GGATGATCTTAGAAAAGGCAAGAGAGTACAACCCTCAAACTCAACTTTATTTATTTATTGACTTCAGGTCAGCAAATCAGAGATTTTGATATCAAATAGTTCTATATGTTGAAATCTATACATAGATCTTCAAAACATCAAAAAATCGCGACAGATTATTATCCAAAGACAAAAAGTACAAAGGTGTACGTATGTCATGAAGATTTTAAATCGGAGTCACATACTCCTATGTTGCATATAAACCTTATTATTCTCAAAAGTGTACGACTTCGGGAGCATATGGATTTATGTTATAGCATGCACCGATGTAATCCGTTAAATTTCCGAATGTTAATCCTCAGTAAAAAAGAAATGAGTAACCAACTAAGAAGACGGGATTGTTTTGAAAGAAAAGCCTATAACCAATATATACAGTTACAATTGAGCTTACAACAGAAACGAATACTTTTCAAAATAGAACGCAAGAAAAACATAATTTTCCCTGATTTGGACTATTGCTGTACAGTATATGGAGGTGTCACTGAAGATCTCGATCCAAAACAAAAACGGTTAATCAATTGCTTCGTTCGTTTCATCTTTGGGATCCCGAGAGATGCCCGTATCACCCGATATTACGAAGCGTTGAAGTGGCTTTACCCTTCCTATCGCCGTAAGTATTTCCTAGCTTCCTTTCTTTACCAAGTTCTCCAATCCCGCCGACCATCATACATCTCCGATCTCCTTAAATTCAAAACCTCGATCCACTCCCGTAACACCCGTTCTCGGCTCTCAGACCTATATACAGTATCCCACCGAACAGCAGCTTTTGATAGAGATTTCCTTATCTGATCCTCTTACCTTTGGAAGTCCATACCTTCTTCCATTCGTCGTTCAAAAAATCTTTCAACCTTTTAATCCCGTATATTCAATCACCTTATGTCCTTACAATTCCCAAAAAACCGAAATAACATACTCAGTTTTCAGATTAAAATTGTCTAACTAATAAATGAATGATGTGTTTTTATTTATACATAAGTATATTCATATCATTTTTTATATTATTGACGCTTCACTCATCAAGTTAGATATTTTTAAAAACAAGCTATATTAGTTGATATTGTTCATATTTTTGTTTCAATTTCTGCTTTCTTTGTTTCTACATGCCATTGTAATCTGCATACATATTGTAATTATCTATTGCTTCTCGCTATATAATTATTGTAATCTTATTTCTGTTATTTTTTATTTCTGTACTCTGTTTTCTTTTTCTTTTTTAAATATTATCACTGGAGGTAATTCGTAACTTTTTTCTCATTAATTCTTTCTCATTTAATAAGACATAATAATGCCCTGTATTAATATACTCTAAGACATAATAATACCCTGTATAGAAACCTGTATTGTTGTTCTAAAGGGACTCGTCCCAGAATAAATAAAGAATTTATTATTATTAAAAAGAAGTATACTACAGATAAAGCAGCAGATCTTGTACAACAGTATATCAATTTGATACCCAAAGTTGAGAGTCATCACTGTCGATCTTATACATAGAGGGAGTTTATCGAAGGCGATTAATCCTTCGTGGAACAGATTTCACTCTTGTCAAACACATATTTATCGCAAAATATTTTGTTATTATACTTTTCTTTCAATAAACCGTCAAAAGACCTATTTGATCTGTTTGCAGAAGTAGATCTTTAAAAATAAAAACCTTAAGCGAAGATAAGAACAGTATATTAGAGCAGCATCTAATTGAGAATAGATGCACTGACGAGCTGGTAATGGTACTGCTGGCTCAATATACCAAATTTTAAACATGGTATTAGAAGATGTTTGTAATAGTTCCTCAGGAGTTGGTAATCGTTCTTTGCCATGAAGAATATTCATGTCAGTAACACTCTTATTTACATGTACAATTATTTTTATAGAAGGTGCTGTAAAAACGTCTTTGCCCTAAAACAAAATAATAAAAAAATTATACTTTGATTAAACATTTGGTAAAATTTACGAGAAATACTATTGCTTTCTATATTACATGGTACATTCATCCATCAACCACCTATGAATTTCATGGATACACGCTTTTGGTTTCAAGGAGAAAAAACTCCCATCCTGATTTCATATCCTCTAAGCGCTTTCAAAAATGTCAATGCCTAGAAAATACAATAGCTTTTCATGGCTATGGGTGGGATGACTCAAAACACCTCATCCTTCCATTTTCGCGAATTTTTCCAAGGCCGAAACATGAATGACTACAGCCAACCATTCATGAGTTAGCAACTTTACCCTCTTTTCCTAATAACGGCCTTGTCACAGTTAATCGAAGCGAAATATTTGTCATTTAGAACATGTTTTAGTGTATAGACTTTTGAGCTGTAAATGTTAACTCCTCCCATCTAGAACAAGTTAAAAGCATCTAATTCACACAAAATCGAAAGATTAACTTTTTTATAAATAACCATTACCATTAAGTGGTTTGAGCCGGTTTACTGCAGTATTGTGATGTGTCACTCACTTATCGCTTTCTATACTCATTACTTCCTTTGCCTTTGAACTTACAAAATATCTTTTTTTTAACACGTTTATATCAGCTTTGCAGGTATCTGGGTATGTCTTTAATGCATTCTTTGAACTCGATCTTTAAAACAATCCACACTTTTCAATATGAAGTTTGTTTAGAGCCTTCATATAATATTTAATAAGAAATAAGTGTCCCATATTTTATTTCACTTATGTATTCTACTTCTTGGCTTTCTTCTTGTGCCCTCTCTAACCTCATGGAGCCTCAATAAATTTCAGCCATCCCTCTCGGTCCCTCAACAGCTGCTTCATCCGCTGGAGGGTTTTGCCTCTTTTCCCTCCAATCCTCTGGATATTTTCCTTGCAAGAAATTTTGGAAAGTCCTCCTGATCTTTTTCTAGAGGGCCGAGCTTCTAGAATTCTCTTTGGTTCTCTTTCTTCCATGACACACGCGGCCAAACCACTTAAGTTGGGATTCCAGCGCGGTATTATTCATTCTTTAAAGGAATGATTAAAAATTAATTGGTTTCTATTTTTATTTTATTTTTAATTAAAAAGGTTTAAAAATAAACAAATAGTAAAAAAATGATTAAAAATAAATTATAAAGTATTTTACTATCTGACCTCCAGAATAAACCATCAGGTATCATTCGTCTAATAACTGTATGTATATACTCAATAATCGTTAAACAACTTTTTTAAGTTGAAAAGAGTTTGACTAGAAATATCTAATCTAATCTTGGGGAAAAATGGTTTCTGGAGCAAGTGATATTCAATATTCAATCCATAGGCCATAATGGGAATGTCACATCTTTAAAGTTCTTTTGATATTGTAACCGAAATATGTAAACGGTTTCTCTATACCAAAAATGTTGATAGATTAGTGAGGTGAAGACGAGAATAAAGAAATTGACGAGCTGCTTAACAAGATTCATCCATGGTACTTCCAGCTACTGTCTTTATCCTAACCCATTTTTTTTTCTGTTTCTAACATAGTTCATACGTAAGAACTAACCTACTTTTATACGACCTCTCTCATAAAATTGCTTCTCTAAAAAATCCTTTCTGAAAGATAGATTTGAAGTTTTTATTCACCTACAACTGTAAATCCTTTTCTTCATATTCCACAATCGATCTCTTGAATCTCAAAATTATTGATTCTAAGAATGCAAACAAAGGGTGTGTAGTTATTCTAAAAGATGTAATGAAAGAAAGTGCAGTGTTATGTTTCATAAAGTTGTAGGTAGGTAGGTTTTATTTCTTATATACGCACAACATCTATGGTCATTAGCGTCTTTCTTCTTTTTGTTCAAATGTTTATTTCATTATTTATTTATTCATTTATCAGCCTCTTTCTTCTTTTGATTCAATATTTAGTCCTTTATTATTTTTTGGTTTAACTTTTATTTCCATTTAACTTATAATTATTATATTTTACTGAAAATATTATTTTCTTTAAGAAAGGTTATCACCTTGTCTATATTTGCGGCGTTATTTCCCAGGATAGTCGAGGTTTTCCTATCAATCCCCAAGCCATGAAAATATGTTTCATACAGGGGGCATTCTTCCAAGATGTAGGTGATAGTTAGTTGCACCCTGCAACTTCCGCACTTTGGTGGTGCGACTTTTTCAATCAAATATCTGTGTGTCATCCGCGTGTGGCCGATTCTTATTCTCGTGATGACTACTTCCTCTCTTCTGTTGCTGCGGCAAGAACTTTCCCACGGTTTTATTTCCGCTTTAATATTTTTCAATTTATTATTTTTATCAGTTGCCTCCCACAGCTGTATCCACGTCATGAGTGCTTGGTGTTTTAGATATTGTGAAATGTCCGATATGGTATAAACATTTGTTATAGTCGGGGATGATGCTGCTTTCTTGGCTGCTCGGTCTGCCGCTTCATTGCCTTTTATTCCCACGTGAGATGGTATCTAGACGAATACCAACTCCTTGTCCATGTTTTTGATCATTGTCGAGTAAGCTTGGGCATTTTTAATTACTTTGTCTTTCGTATATATGTTCTTGAAAGCCATTATTGCAGATAATGAGTCCGTGAAAATAACGAATTTTTTTTCTTGACATTGCTTTGATTGCTTTGACATATAGGGCTGCTTTGATTGCGTAACATTCTGCGGTGAAATTACTGGTTGTGTGTGGCAGCCTATATTTAATTTTGTTAGTACCGAAAATTATAGAACTTCCAACGTTATGGTTTGATTTGGATCCATCTGTATAAATGTGTTGGCTATTTCTGTATTTGTCAAAGATTTTTCTAAATTCTAAAAGATATGTGTGTTCTGATGTGATGTTCTTATTGTGTTTTTTGAGACTTAAATCTATCGATGGTAGTTTCAAGGTCCAAGGTGGGTAGCTGTTTTCATCTGTGTTTGTTTGAAGATTCTTGATTTCTTCTACATAGCTTCTTGCTCGTATTCCAAGTGGGGCTGGTAGTCTTGGGTTTTCTGTATATCTTCTTGTATTAATATTAAAAATATATTTCCATGCTGGATTATTATGATTGAATTTTAGTCTTCCAATGTATCCAGAAGCGAGTTGGTGTCTTCTGACAGCTAGCGGAGCAAGACCGGCTTCTACGCATAGACTGTTTACAGGGCTAGATCTGAATGCACCTGTTGAAATGCGGATTCCCGCGTGATGGACTGAGTCTAAAGTGGAAAGCAGTTTGAGATTTGCTGATGAGTAGACAAAACTGCCATAATCCAATTTTGATCTTATTAAACTGGTGTAAACCTTTAACATGCTGGATCTGTCTGCTCCCCAAGTGCTTCCAGCCAGAACTTTCAGTATGTTTAATCTTTTTAAACACTCTTCTTTCAGCCATCTAATGTGATCTTTCCAGTCAAGTTTGTTGTTAATAATTAAGCCTAGAAATGTAACTTTTTCTTCAAAATTAAGGTTTATGCCTCTGTATGTTAATTTTGGAGGAGAAGTTGGTATCCTGCGTTTTAAAAAAGGAGACATTTTGTTTTTTCGGTTGAAAATTTCAATCCAGATTGAGCGGACCATGTTTCCAGTTTTGAAATACAGTTTTGTATTGTTGTTTTCATTCTACTTTGATTTCTGAAAGGTAGTAAGAGGGCTATATTGTCGACGAAAAGAAAGGTCTTAATAGATTTTGGTATTATATTGGTTACTTTATTAATTGCAATAGCAAAAAGGGCGCAGCTCAAGACACTTCCCTGTGGTATTCCATTTGTCATTAATTTTATTGAGGAAAGATGGTTACCCACCCTAATTTGAAAGGTACGTTTCCTCTAGAAGTTTTTTATTAACACGAGAAGTCGACCACAGAAATTCCATTCTTTTAGCTGTTGCAGTACTAGTGATGGATTTAAGTTGTCGTAGGCTTTTTCTATGTAAAAAAAAATACCTACGCATTCTTTTTTCTCAGCGAAGCAGTCAAGTACTTCATGTTCTAAACTAACCAGATGATCTAACGTAGAGCGACCAGTTCTAAATCCACTCTGTGCTTCAGATATTAGGTTGTTTTCTTCTAATATCCAGGTTAGTCGTATAAGCACCATCTTTTCCAAAAGCTTACACAAACAGCTGGTGAGTGAGATAGGCCGGTAACTAGAAGGTTGCAGTTTATTTTTACCTGGCTTTAGGATTGGGATTATGATGACTCTCTTCCAGATGCTTGGAAAGTCTCCAGTGTATGGTTGTAAAGGGCAAGAAGCGTGTTTAAAGCCTGGCTTGGTAAATTCTTTAGCATATCATTATGGATCTCATCTGCTCCCGGTGTGGAAGATTTCAGCTCTTTTATGCAGTTCAATAGTTCAGCTTTGGTGAAAGGGGTGTTGTATGTATGCTCAGGTTCATTTTCGGTGGTATCTGATTCAGTATTTTCTAGCGGCGGAGGTGTTTGAGGGGAGTAGAGGTTTGAATAGTATGTTGCAAAATGCTCAGCCAACAATTCTTGATTTTGTTCAATGTTGTTGCCTATTAAAAGTGATGGCTGGTAGTCTTTATAATGCCCTGTGATACTCTGATTTTTTTTCCAAAACAATCTTGGTGAAATATCGGTTGAGATAGAGTTTAGGAATTGTTCCCAGGACTCTTTCTTTTTGCTTTTTATTATTCTGCGAGATATTGATCGGGATTTTTTATACTCTATTAGATTACTTAGAGTAGGTTCTTTTTGAAATACTTTAAGTGCTCTTCTTCTTTTCTTAATTGTTGCTTTGCAGTCATCGTCGTACCAGAGGATGTTTTTATTTTTGGAATTAATGTTAGCTGAGCTCTTCGGAATAGAACCATTTGCCGATGACAAAATTGTTGATGTAATTTGATAGTTCATTTCATTTCTATTATTTTCTGATGATAAATCGGAAACATTTATAGTTATATTATTTTGAAATTTTGTCCAGTCAGTTTTCTCTGTGATCCACCTTGGGTGTTTTGTTGTTTGGGTATTGTCATAAGGGAAACTGATTACTATGGGAAAATGATCGCTTGAGTATTGGTCTTGGCAGACCTTCCAACTTAGATGGGTGAATATGCTGGACGAACACCAGGTTAGATCGATGGTGGAGAAGGTATTGTATGCTGGGCTTAAGTATGTAGTATATGTATTAAGTATATGTATCTACAATAGATGAGGGTTTCCTAACTATGTAAAAAAAATTAAATTCCAATCAAAGACACGTTATAGGAACTGGCATTATTGAGTGTCATTGATTCCAGTGAGTGGCTTTCACTGCAGCGGATTAGGATGCAAGGCGGAGGTTCTGGCCGTTAGTCTGTCGGCTCCACTAATTGCTCAGTGAGTGTAAGTTGAGGGCTTACATTTAACCTGAGGGCTTAGAGTCAACTTGAGGATTAAGTTACTAATAATAATTAATTTGTTTTCACGTAGATTTACTTTTCCTAAGAACATCCATAAGTAGGTGCATCCTAACCCCTATATTTTTCAATATTTATTCGAGACATGTCTTTAAAAAAGCTTTAAGTGAGACTAGCGGAGGCATCGTGATGATCGGAGAAATAATAAATAAAGTTGTTTTTTGTAGTTATAAAATCATTTCATACAGTTTTGTCTATTATAAAATAATTTAATGTAGTTTTGCCAACCAAAAAGAAGTTTTATGTAGTTTTGCATGTCATAATGATTGTATGTAGTCTTGTATAACATAAAGTAGTTTTAAGTAGTCTAGTCTTTCATAAAGAAGTCTTATCTATAATAAAGTAATTTTGTGTAGTCTTTTATGTAATAAGGCAATCATCATTCGTTACATTATTATTGTACATTATGTCCCAGTACCAATATTATTTTTTTTACGCCATACATACTTCCAAAAATTGCTATTTTTTAAAATTTCTATTCTCATTTTTCGTATTAATTTTCATTTGTATCAGTCTAATTTTAGAGTTTTTTTTTTTCATTACTCCTATTTGCATGAATTATTGTTGATTTCATATTTTGTACACTTACTTTATGTACATTTGTGTTTCTGGGATTTCTCCTTTTACTGTTGTATGAATACATTTTAAGGAATTAAGTTAAATACAATTATTCTACGTTTGTATGATATCAAGTACTAACCCTTTGAACAACCTACTCCCCACCACCAAAAAAACTATTTATAAGTATTATTTACAATAGACGAGGGTTTCCTAACTATATAAAAAAAAAAAAATAAATTCTATTCAAAGACACGTTAAAGGAACTGACATTATTGAGTGTCATTGATTCCAGTGAGTGGCTTTCACTGCAACGGATTAGGATGCAAGGCGGAGGTTCTGGCCGTTAGTCTGTCGGCTCCTCTAATTGCTCAGTGAGTGTAAGTCGAGGGCTTACATTAATGCTGAGGGCTTAGAGTCAACTTGAGGATTAAGTGACTAATAATAATTAATTTGTTTTCACGTAGATTTACTTTTCCTATGCACATCCATAAGTAGGTGCATCCTAACCCCTATATTTTTCAATATTTATTCGAGGCAAGTCTTTAAAAAAGCTTTAAGTGAGACTAGTGGAGGCATCGTGATGAATGGAGAACTAATAAATAATACAAGATATGCCGATGACACACTTATAGAATACAAAGGCTATTGAGGAAAGTTGACTTAAAATAAATCTGAACAAGACTAAATGGATGCTGGTAAGCAAAAACCATGTATGTGCCCAACAGTTAATTGTAAACAATCAATTAATTCAACACCTAGATTCATATGTACACCTTGGAATATCTACTAATCCAAAATGGTACCAGACAGTTCAAATTCGTTACAGAATTGAAAAAGCCTAGAGGGACATTCTGCAATATGAGAAATGCACACAACCGTAGCAATATATCTCTTTCACTAAAAATAAGTCTAGCCATATGTTACGTATTTCCTATTTTCCTATACCCTATTACCTACGTATTTCCTACTGGATAGCATTGGATAGTGACGGGAATACTAATGAAAAAGATTGGTGGCGTTTGAGATATGGATATACCGGAGCAATCTCAAAATATCGTATACTAACATAACACATCACAAATACGGAAGTACCACGGCGGGTAGGAACGCCAAAGAAAATAATATTTAAAATTAAAAAGAAGAAGATTGAATAACTTGGTCATATAATGAGACATGGTAGATACCGACTAAAACTAACAGTCCTGGGGAAGGTAGAGAGGAAACGCGGACCCGGAAGAAGAAGACATTCGTGGCTCCACAACTTACGCCACTGGTGTGAACTGACCTCAGTCCAATTATTTAGAAATGTTGCAAACAGGATTAAAATTACTGTGATGATAGCCAACTTTCGTAACGGTCAGTCCAAACAACGATGAAGACCGTTTCCGCCATTTTGTTATTATAAGAATTATCTATTATATATATTATTATAGAGATGCTTATTATGTCAACCAATTATGACTAAGAGACCTTTTTAAATCATATTTCTCTTATATCGTAAAAGTCGACCCGTATTATGATACAATGATTATTTTTTAAAAGTTTAATATCTTGAAGTATGCCATATTCAATCTAAATTTATTTAGAAGTGGACAAATTAGGTCTATAAAAATACATAGAAATGAAAATGTCAAAACGTGAGTTTGTATTATTGGCTTTAGGATCAATTAAATAAATCAGTTAATCATTAAAGAATGTAAGTTTTGCTGAGAAGATTTCATATTGAAAGATGAGGAAAATCGTACAGAGCATTCTGAAGATAGCAACGACCAGCCTGAGTGATTACTGCAACTAAAGTCAAGTATTTTATTTCCTGAATCGTATACTGCTACCATTGCCAAGATTTGATATTATCATTAAATCGCAGCCATCATGTAATCGTAAAAGTATATTCACACAATTATTAACCTGTACAACTACAGCCCATTAAGGGACTTGGACCCGGTACATGGTAGAGACTGTACTGTTTCTTGTACAAAAGTTGTGCAGGGATGTGATTTGTGCGAGATCACGCTCAACCATCAGGTTTTGTCCCAGTGAAGGGTAACCACATTATTGAGGCATAGCAACTCGGCTCTTTACCACTCAACTACCCCGCTCCCATCAGCATGATTATAAATTATGAAATATGGTTATTGGTTTTTTTTATATTATCTAGGAATGCCTTTATTGCTAACAGTGCTAATATTATAAAATATCAAAAAGTAGAAAGTAAGAAAAAGGATCACTACAGTTTGCTTTATTGCCCATTTAGTACACGTTGACAATTTTGAACGTACCAACGGTGCTTCTTATAGGGAATAGTTTCGACTTTGCGTCGACACCGATGTCCTTAGAGAATGAATCTCATGATCTAGCAATGAGGGAGCAATATCTGGGATTAATGTCGTCACTGGATGTCCTCCTTGCCATCACTTATTGACCAACACCCATCTTCCACATTCTCTCCGCTGAAGCAATTACTCTATAACTTGGTGAACGGTTTTATTACGTTGCAACGTATTATGTTGCATTTTTACTTATATTACAATTACTTATACGGATTTATTGGTTAATCGAATTAACAATATTACGCCTGATTCCCATGTATAGCTACGGAAACAATAATTTCTCCAAATCTATTTGCCTCCAGATCCATTGTTCCTTTTATGGTATGATTCGCTCATTTCTTCCGAATACAATACACGGAGGCTGTGATTTGTTAGAAAGTGATTTGGAATTTTATCCTCGGGTTTATTGTCTTGGGGGAAAGTTGTCTTATCACGGCATCTGGAACAATATGTTTAGGAAAGATGTAGGTGTAATTGTTCCAATGGAATCTTAATCATTCCGAGGCAGTTAAATAGTTTTTCGAAAGGAGAGAAACATGTCAAGCAGGCACATAAAACGGGCTTATTTGTGGCGCGTGAAAAGAAGAAAATGGAGGATCTCTTATCAGTTGTATATCTTGGTATATTTTAAATTCTTCATTACGATAAAACAAAAAAAAAAGACTTTACCACTACAACCCGTGAAGGGTTCAGTACATTGTAGAGAATGTACTGTTTCTAGGAAAACGGTTATGCAGGGAGGTGATTTGTCATAGATCACGCTCAACCGTCAGATTCCCCCGCTTATTTTGGGTACCCACTTTGCAGAGGCTGAGTGATCCTATGGATATGCATAGTATCTATCACGAGCCGCTAACAGATTAAATAAAATTCTGCCAGCGAGCAGGATTTGAACTTAGGATCTTTGGCATTGTTACAAAATGCTCTACCACTGAGCCACTCTCCTCCCTTCATTAGGATAATATAATGTATAAATGTAGTAGAACTAAATTTCAAATTTAATTTTAATTTTTTACTACACAATTTTGTACATTTTTTTTCTTAAACTGAATCTGTTTTGACAGTTTTTTTAAATTGTAATTTATTTTTATATTGCACATGTTTGCTTTTTGAAGGCACTTTTTTATCATATGCTTTTTGGTTGAGTCCTATCCAATTATTTGGTCTATACTTATAACGTTCTCGAAAAGGAATCAATTGTTCTTTAGTGATTTACTTAACTTAGCGCGGATGCCGTTAGGATTTTTTAACAAATATTTAGTTCGGTCGTCTTTAAGAGGAGACTTAAAAAGGCGGTCCGGAGTCTCTGTTGTGTCAGGACTAGGGTTCTACCGATATTACCGATATGGGTACAGTATCGATACTTTTTCTTTCGATACCGATATTTTGGTACCGATACTTTTCTTCCGATATTTTAGCGATATCGGTATTGAAAACTAAATATCGAAACAATTAACTACCTTTTTTTTTTTTGCTCCTCCAAACGAAGCCTGAATAAAAAGTTGTACATACGGCACATTCTTCGAAAGAGTACCCTGTTCTTCTAGTATCGAAAGAATTTCCATTGCTATGCATATATATTATTTTTTTCTTTTAACTTATTTCCCTGATGTGCACAGATATTGGTCATAACATAATAATAAATTTAAATATCAGCCATCAGTGAAGTATCGGAAAATATTTTTTGAATATCGAAAGAGTACCCTGTTCTTCTAGTATCGAAAGAATTTCCATTGCTATGCATATATATTATTTTTTTTTCTTTTAATTAACTTCCCGGATATGTAGAAATATTGTTCTTAACATAATAATAAATTTAGATATTAGCCATCTGTGAAGTATCGGAAAATATTTTTAGAATATCGAAAGAGTACCCTGTTCTTCTGGTATCGAAAGAATTTTTCTTTGCTATGCATAAATATATTTTTTTTTCTTTTAAATTATTTCCCATATGTCAGAATTATTTCTTATGTACATATAGGGTTAATAAAATAATAAAAAATTTAGATATCAGCCATCTGTGAAGTATCGGAAAATATTTTTAGAATATCGAAAGAGTACCCTGTTCTTATAGTATCGAAAGAATTTCAATTGCTATGCATATATATTATTTTTTTCTTTTAACTTATTTCCCTGATGTGTACAGATATTGTTCATAACATAATAATAAATTTAGATATCAGTCAACTGTGAAATATCGGACAGATCTTTCGTTACTTTGAGAATATCGAATGAGTACAATATTCTTCTTGTATCGAAAGAATGTTGTTTCCTATGCATGTATATGTTTTTTTTCCTTTTAATTACTTTCCCCGATATGTACAGATAAGGTTCATAACATAATAACAAATTTAGATATCAGTCAACTGTGAAATATCGGAAAGATCTTTCGATACTTTGAGAATATCGAATGAGAACCATATTATTCTAATAAAAAATAAAAAATAAATGGTCTTTCACTATTTGATTGATTATCCAATGTGTGACGTTTTCCTGGCAATGGAATGTTTGTAGCCATTTGACGAACCGTGCTTTGAAACGACTAAAAATATTCCGATACCGAGTGATATCGATATTTTCTTTCGATATTTTCTGGGTATCGATACTTTGTTCCGATATATCGCAAAGGCCTGGTATCGATATTTTTGGGTATCGGTAGAACCCTAGTCAGGACCCGCTAAATATCCCTAACCTAATTATACCTGAACAGGCAAAATTTACGACTCCCACAGTAACATCGCTATAGTAAAAATTTACGTTAAATAAATAATAAAAATTACTTTAAATTGGTTTACAAAAACTTAAAAAAATAAAAGATTAAGATTTTTAAATATGGTCATCAAGAACTCAACTGCACTTCGTAAGATTTATCACAAAATTCTACTATTGCGTTGATTAGATCTTATATGCATATCTTGTTCTGTCGATAAGGTACCGAGTTTCCCTCAAAACATATCAATATTTGATTATTCACTTAACCTCATTTTATAGCTGCTATGACTAATCGGACGATGTGACAATTGGAGTCCTAAATTTTGCCTATCCAGGTATAATTAGTAACAAGTACTTTAACAAGTAACTGACACCAAGGAAGCACGGGACCCCCGTTTTAAGTCCCTTCCGAAGGACACCATAATCAACGATATTTTACTCCCTATAATAAATAATAGGCTGCGAGCCAGCGATAGTAGGTTGGTATGCTAACCACTACATCAAAGGTTAAATACTATTATTAATAATATAAAACTGATCATCAAAGTGATTTCCACTTATATGGTGGAAAAAGAAATTCTAACTAATGCTGCATAGACGTAATGATAGGTTATGAGATGTTTGATGAAGAGAATGGCGTATCTAAGCGTCTGTGAGTTGATGGAGCCAGGATATTCGAGATGAAAGGTGTAAGTGTAAGTCAAGAGGAAGTCTTCAGGTGCATGAGGTTTTCACGAACACTCTCTTCCGGATTTGAGAAAGTAAGGAGAAAAATCATACCAATTAATAATATCGATATGTTCTCTTTTGCATATTTAATACTAGCATCAGGATATGAAAACACTCTAGATACGTCTAGGATCCATATTTGTGCCCTTGTTAGTGACAGAGAAAATAATCCTTGTGAAATTTCTACTTCAGCAATGTTCGAATTATGTCTTATTTTTCTATATTTTGTGGACTCTCCTTACTTTTTAGACACGATTATTATTGAAAGTATCTTCAACGTATGAATCGTTAATTAGATTTATCATTCATTACTCTCCATTTAATATTGGGGAGCGGAATAGATGCGGAAAATCGAACTGCTCTGCGGCATGGCAGCTTAGTGTGGATAGAGTATTGAGCTGCCATGCCGAAAGTAAGCTGACAGATAAATTATTTAATTTATAAACAACTATGGAAGGACCCTGTGAGATCTGAAGATCCACCTGTGGCTAACCCAGCCTTTATAACTTTTATCTCGTACTGGTCCCAAGACTCTTCATGGGTCGTAATGAGTTGTAGTTTTTTTTATTTACGTTGGATAATTTGGTGATATATGTGTAGTTTATTATGTTTTATACTAACAAAAAAAAAATCAGAATCTTTGAAAGCCGAATGAACGGCCCTTCGAAAAAACTAGAACAGGAAGTTTAAAAACTGAAAAAGAAGTTTAAGAACTGACCGAAACTCGAGAACAATAAGTATATACATTTTTTATATATAAATTTTATAAATATATTCTCAAGACTTATAAAATACTTCTTAAAACATTAGTGGCAATATTCCAACAAAGAAACCGAAAATTCTGCCTATTCAGACATCTTTAGGACAAACCTATCAAACTAGACAGTCTTCAATTTATCAAGGTTTGTTATCTTTGTCTGACAGTTCTGTCATATAGATGCCTGAATTGGTAAAATATTGACAGGAATTTTTGGAATATATTTTTGTTGGTGATGTAAAACATTTTATTTAACTTCTGTAAGAACTAATGGGATGTGCCCCCCGACCGAACGGGAAGCTATACAATAATGACAACGGCACTCGCCCATCGTGACGAAGCTGATCACGATACTCCACCACCACATGACAAACATGAATGTCTTACGAGGCATTACACAACGGTAGTCCTCTACAGTGACTGGGAAAACCCCGTGTTCCAAGTTAAATTATTCGAAAATTAATGAAGCGTTAACAAGAAAAAAACAGGTCCAACAGCGTCCAACCTTAATAAAGCGAAATGAAAAAATGTTAATTGAAGTGGGCTTATTTCCTTCCTATGGAGGACTTCCGGTCGGAGTCCTTTTATGTACCGGGAAAGCGGGAAGAGCTTTCCCGAGTTGGACAGTTTTTTTTTCTTCCAACGGCAAGTCACCCTCGGGCCTCGGTTTGGACCACGATTCCTCTCGTAATTTGGCGGCCACATCTGGCAATATTATAAACACTCTCACACACGTATATGTGTCGCATTTTCTACATCTGAAGAAATAAATTATTTTCACCGTTAAAATGTGAAAGTTTAAGAATCGGATGGTCCGTACTCTAGCCACAATCCCACACGGGCTACAAAACGTTAGAAAAACCATGTTAGAAATGCGAAATAATGGAAACCACAAAACACGCATAAGGCTCATTATCTCATAGAACAACTTTTTTTTATATAGTTACATTTTCTTTTTGAGGATTCAAACGGAGTGTTGGCAGAATTTTTTAGACCTGTAATTCCTAGAAGGTAATATTCTTTAATAACGGAGGAAACCAAGTAGTCGGACCCTACTGCGAGCCTTTCAGTACGCGGGTATAAATAATTATGGATCTTCTTTTGATTTTCTCATCTTTTAAAGTTTTATTTATAAATATTTACAAAATCCAATACAAATTATAAACTGAGCTTACATTCATGACACCTCCTTGTGTTACCCTAGGCTATCATACATCACCACCAGATGTTAGGTTTATGTGAATGAAGGGCATTATATGTTGTACTCATCATTTATAAACATATTGTGTTATGATGTAGGAGCCCAGCAAAACCGAGGCAGGTGTAATTTTAGTCTATACACATTAACTTATACATCTTAAATTTTTTTGAAATATTTTTTCTGCAACGCGTTCATTAAAAGTAAATAAAAATAAATCCATATCCATCCTCTATATTTTATAAGGCTGATTGAGAGATCAAAAGTATTAAAAATTATAAATGGAGTTTCTGTTAAAAGTGTATGCTGTATGTATAACGTTAATGTATTGTTTAATGTATTGTTATGTATTGTTAATGTATTGTAACGTTAATTGTTACGCATTGTTTATTCTTTAAGAAAAAAATTCCTAGACTAAAAAGACTGCGATCTTAATGAAAAAACGCGGTTTTTCTTTTGTGTGTTACAAAATATAAATGTTTGATATATTTCGTCGAATTAATATTTAAAATATATAGGTCTCAACTACTTATTACAATTGTATTATTCTTATAATGTGACAAACTGTAATAATTTAAGACGAAGCAAGGGAATTACGGATAGATTAAAAACTATTCAACAATCACACTGACAATCAATAACTGACGAAGTCACTCAGCAGCTGAAGCAGCTTCCGTTTTGTTTACAGGTCAAGGAAAGATGACTTGGTACTTATTAAGGAGGCATGGAGAGCATCTACTTGTCCAAATTGGGTTCGAACACTGTCGATTTGCGTCCGCCAAACCAAGGGCGTTCCTTGATCACTTTTTTTTTTGTTTACTTAGTACAGCACTTTCATTAAATATACCCTACAGTTTCAAATCTCAAGTCTCAGTTTCAAATAAATGGTACAGCTAGTACTGTCTGGTACCCACTTTATAGAGACTGGGTGAGCAATAGGAGGGTCTGTAGATCCCGAGTTTTGGCTTGTATAATTCTTCTGCCACAGCCAGATTTGAACCCAAAAGCTTCAGAACTCTAAACACTGAGCTACTCCTCTTTCTAAAAATTCCGAATGGTTAATTAGAAAAGGAAGTTCATACCACTTATAAAGAAAAACAGAATATGATTTATTTATAAATCAATAATCCACTTATAAATAATGCATTGATAAAAGAACAACAGTTGTTATGCCTGGTTTGTTATGTCAAGACATAAGACATTTTGCACATACACATTTCTGGAACTTTTTAATATGTGTGAAAACATAAAAATAATATTAGCGGATAAGGTAGAGGAGTGTGAAAAAGTGAAACTTTATTGCCATTTAGACAAATTTACAGTCTTTTTGACCTGGTTTCTTGAAAAAGGTCAACGTTTTTATAAGTTATTATTTTGAATTTCAGGAGGTTAGTAACCTTTTATAAATAATGGTTATTATTGTTAATTATTAACGGCCGTTATAATTATTGTTAACCGTTATTACTACTAGGTAATCGTATTTAGTTACAATTTTACTGCCGTAAGTTGCTTTTTTATTTCTTTTATATTATCTAAATAAACATATTAATGCTAATTTGGGCAAAAATGATTATTAACAACTTTATAATTGACCAATTAGAAAACAATTTTCACCACTTCGAAGTTTGCGGCCTCATAAAGGGTCTTGAGTTCAATAGATGTCAGAGACTGTACTGTTCCTAGTAAAACGATTGTTCAGGGAGATGATTTGATTACGCTCAACTGCTAGGTTTCTCCCTCAATTAAGGTTACCCACTTTATAGAGAGTGGATGAACCCTAGGAGGACTAGTAGATACTAAAGGGTCCATCTGTGGCGATTAACAGTTTAAATAATTTACCTGTCCAGGATTCGAACCCAGAACCTTCATATCATAAAGCAAATCAGCACCCTACAAAGTGAGCTACCAATTAAGTCTGAATGCATGTTATTTATTAATCAGTAATCCATTTATAAATAATTCGAATAAATTGCTAAACAATTAGATTATTATTATTATTGACGTTAATTACTACAAGCATTTTAATTTCTTTTAATATTTTGCTACAAATCATTGTGCTGGTGCTTACTGCACTTTTTTCTAATCTATTTCTTGTAAATTGTTCGAATAAACATATTAATGATAGTTTTATTAACCACGTTTAATGGTGAAATATCGTAATCGACCAATTGTAAAACAATTAAAACCGCCTCAAAGTTTGTGGTTTTCAATGGAAACTACAAATAATACAAATGCAAACATTTTTTCATGAGATATAGCAAATCATTATATTTCATTTCGATATCAATTATAGATAATAAACCTATTTTATATATCCATATCTTGAGGAAAAGAGAACAGAAACATTTATATGGAATTTATTTAAGACCTTGTGTTATCGTAAGTAAAGACATTTGGATTCTAAAAAGATACAAATGCCTCCTAAAGTTAAATAAATGGTCGAGATATATGCGAATTAAATTTCTAATCCTCCACCATTTTTAAAATAAAACGCCAGATAAAAATTACGAGTTCCGAGGATTTTTCCTACAGTGACTTGTAGCTTTATTGCCACATCTTAAGAAAATTGGTTCCGTAGTCCTGGAGAAAGCCATTCAATGGGTTTAATAACAGTACAACTAGAGCTCATGAAGAGCCTTAGATTCAGTACAAGGTAAAGACTGTACTGTTTCTAGGACAACGGTTGTGCAGGGAGTGGATTCATTAGTGATCATCCTCCAACGCCAAATTTTCCCACCAATTAAGGTTAACCATGTCATAGAGCTCCTGGAGGATAATCAGATCCCACAGGGTCATATCAAGGATGCTAAATAATTCATCTGCCACAGCTGGATTTGAACTGGGTACTTTCAGCATATTAATACAGCGCTCTACCCATTGAACCACCCAGCACCCTTATTAAGGGTTTAATACCTGTTTTTGAGAGAAAAACCTGGAGGTTGAGTGTTCTCTCAAATAATAACGAATTTCCAACTCGTAATTAAGCAGTATATCTAGCCCTGGCCTCGACGTATATAATGATGATAACTCAAAATGGGGAGCGGGATTGGCCCAGTGGTTGAATGCTGAGTTGCCACGCTGAAGATCCTGGGTTCAAACTCCACTCACTGGGAAACTTTTATTTAATCTGCTATCAGCCAGAAATCCCTTAGGAACTGATCTAGGACTTTCCGAAGTAGGTATCCAAAATAAGAAGAAAAATCTGGCGGTTGTGCGTGATCTAGGACAAATCACCTCCCTGCGCGACCGTTGTCCTAGAAATAATATAGTTTCTGCCATGTACTGAATCCCAGATACTTCACAAGTTGTAGGGGTGCAGCATTTTTTTACTCATAATAAAAAAAAATTATCGAATTAAAATTAAAAAAAGATTTATATATAGGATTGAGCAAATGCTCTAGTACTTTATTCGATGATGCCTATCCCTATTAATTCCTTATCTATCAGTTTGGTCGTAATTTAAGGATGAGAAATATATTTTCAGAGTAGACAAAGTAATAAAAAATTTGAATTATGGCTTAAAAGAAATAATTTTTTTTTCTGAGTACGAGGAAAATGCTATTACGAACTGATGACGGAGAACATTTGATTGATTCTACGTGAAAGGAAGGCCTCTATAATTATCGCTGGGGATGATATAACACGTAGCTATTAATACCGAGATTATCGGAGGTGGCATTGACCCATATTAGTTCGACACACTTGGAGTTGAAGAGGCGGTGACTCTCATGAACCGGTCATGGCGAGGACTGAGATCTGTCCTAGTGAGCTCACCAGGAAGGCAGAACCTTCATTAGGAAGTACTTAAGGATAGCTCTCATCTGTAGGAACCTGGTTGTCCTCGAACATCGTGTAGTCTAAAGCACTTAAAGTGTAACCCTTGACAGGGATCTCCATCGATCAGTCCAAGGACACTGAGGGTGAGAATAAAACTATCAGGATTAACTGCTGCTTCGATTAGTTTTATTCCCCCCAAGGGTTTCCTTAGTTAGATGTTTCCTACAACCAAAAATTTCCTTTAATTCATTTTTCCATTTATATCTTGTATATCTTCCTCTCTCAGATCATGGCCGTCAGATCATACTTTCCTCAAATCCTTCTATCCATCTTTTTCATGATCTTCCTCGCCGCTTCCTGGTTCATTGAGGAAAGCTCTCCAATTGGAAATTAAATTGGGCAATCTTTCTTCCTTCATTCTTCTGAGATGACCATACATACCATTCCAATCTTTTTTTCCCTATATTTTGGAGGACTTTTGTTGAGTTTGCATCCGTTCTTCAATTTCGGCCTTGGTCCTTTTTTCTAGTCTGGATACCCTGGTTACTCTCCACCAATAGTCCATCTCAGTAACGAGTATCTTTTTTCCTAGAGCAGCTCTCATCGTCCATGCCTTCTTGGTTTCTTGGTTTTCTCGTTACATCATTGCTCCAAAAGACCCAGCTAACCACACCAATTACTTTGCGGGTTGTAATTATTCTTTGATTTATCTAATTTTCCGATGTTCCATTCGTTTCCATTACAGAGTCCAAATATTTAAAAGTATTCATAGACATTTTCTTTAATCGATTAGTTCTTTTTTTTACTATATAATATAACCACTATTCACCGATCATAAACAAAATTGAAATAAATTAAAAAAGTGGTTAAATAACATAATAATAAACTTCACTCCACCTGACTAAACAAAAAACAATGTATTTTTAAAGTTTTCTGTGTTTTATATACATAAAAAAATACCTAGTTAGATAAATATTGATATAACCAAAAGATGCCCCAAGAAAGTTATGGTTAAAAAACTGTTTCTTTTTTTAAGGTATTAAACGTGTAGCATAATCATTGTACAAGAGTGAATAAGCAGGTGGTGTTAAAAGCTTGTCGTGATGAGTTGTAGAACTGACCGCATAACATGAGTTTTTATTGCACTTCTCCCTCTGTTGCACGTGTTACGTATGCTGCAAGTAATATCAACACCACAACACAACAACAATTTTCTTCGGTCCATAGCTTTATCTTCTCGCATCTTTTATAAGATGATTATTTGCTCTCGATATCGTCAGACATGAGTCCTTATAAGAAAAATAATATTAAGAAAATAATTATTTGTAAATATTTCAGTTCATATTACGGTTTGCCTATGATCTGTAATGGGGGAAATATATGACAGCAAAATAGTACTAAGTGGATCTGTAGATCATTTGGAACATAATGCTCTTTTGTAATTGTAAATATTGTAAAAAATCATATAAATCGGTGATTCTGTCGTAACAAATAAATAAATTGTTAGATTAAAATAAATTGTTTAGTCATTTAGTCATTCCAATGTTAAAAAAAGCTTTACTTTTGTCACTTCACATCATTATTGTAACATTATCATTAAATACAGTATTCCTATTTATTATGTACTCCTAAAAAAAATCTGTACTTCTAACACTCATGAGTGTGAGTTTTTGGTTCAGTACGTGGTAGCTACTGTACTAGGACAATTGATATCTTGCAGGGTGGTGATTTGCCCGAGATCAGGCTCAACTTTTTTTTTTTGTCCCTCTACCTGCTATTTCTGGCATATGGGGTTTCGACAGTGGTGGGTTAGTGTGTTGGGTTTACGCAATAAATAATAAATTATCTGCCACAGCCGGATTTGATCAAAGCACCTTCGGCATGGTAACTCAGCCACTTAGTCACCCTCAGGCTATGCACTCCTAAACTCTTATTTATCATTTACTCCACATAACGTACTACTAATAATGTGTTCGTTTCGGGCATGTTCTCTCATCATCAGCGTATTATTCTTTATACTATTTCGTCCAATGGGTGATAGGTCTTCTATAGTACAGCTACGTCATCTGAAAGAGTTATGAGCTGATAATGATACACAGACCTCAAGACGAAACAGCATCGTATGGATAATTAGTTTTTAAAAAAGTATCCTGATGAGGAAACATCTCCGAAGCGTACTCATGAAATGATGTAGCCAACAAAATAATTTTTTTTTTACCTTTACATGCCTAAATCATTTCACCATATAATTCTATGTACGTTTCCTTACTAAATTGAAAACAGGAAGTTAAAAATTCTAGTTCTTTAGATCACCAATGCTGATTACTAAATTTTGAAAATTTTATGTAGACTTTTTTATCTTCCCTTTCTAGCTTAAGCTTCAGGTTAGACAGGATTCATCATTTTCAAATGAACATTATTTATTCTTCATACTAACATTATTTGTTTATGTTTATTGAAATTTAATTTATTTTTAAAAATATGTAAAAGTCCGAAGAATCCTTCACATGCATAAGCTCAGCAGTGTCAGCACACCTTCTAGTTTAGTTGAGTTCCATCTTATTCTTAACTTATTTAATGATAAATTTCATTTCCCACTCAGATAGTATCGGAAAATATCTGATAAAAGGATATGTATATCTGCAACCCCTGGAAATAAGTGGTTTTTGAATTAAGGGCATAAAAATCGACTTAACCGCTTATTCACCTGGGTTGTTGATATCATAGTTTTGATCTTCCTTTTCCTTCAACTAAGTAGTTCGAATGGCTTTAAGTAAGTTGGAATTAAGTGCCTAAATTAAGCTGCTCCGAAGGACTGTTGTGAAATTAATTTTACCCTTCTCTCTCAGGACGGACATCATTGCACAAGAAAGATTGCCATCGGGGAAGAGACGAGAAGGTCGAAAGAAAGGCCTGGTAATTATTGGCCATTAGCATGGTCATAAAGAATATTTTACGAGTAATTATTACAATTATGAGACATTTAATGGTTGTCATAAAATCAGAAATCATCTCTTAACTGCCATGGTGAGTTAAAAGGCCTTAAAAGATACTAAAATGCTCTTAAATCCACATTGGTCTAAATGTTCTTATGTTATATTCTTATAAGATAGGGTAATCATAAACCCAAAGGCTTTTATCAAAGGCTGATCCCTGATCAGTTTTTTTTATGTATGCAGCTTGGGTGAATGCATATTTAAGTCAAATTTTGTTCAAACTTGTATTAAGAGAATTAAGTAATGGAGAGAATTGTAATATAAACAACTCCATTTCAAGCCAATGCCTGACTTAGTCATCACTTATTCACTACGATATTAACACTAGCGCTTCCTTAAGTTCAAGAAACTGTTCTACGAAATGCGACTTTTTCGTCCCCTACTATCCGACTTTTACTATAGACCGAGGCTATAGTACGTAAAAAGGTGTACTTATGTCATAAAATATACATGTAATTATGTCATAAAAAGGTGTACCTTATTATTATAAAACAATTAGGGAAGAAAACTACAAAAAAATATTTAGAAAAATAATTTAGTGTCGTGGTCTTGTATATTATCCTACCTGTACCACTACAACCCATGAAGGATCTGGGGTTCAATACATGGTAGAGACTGTACTGTTTCTCGGACAACGGTTTTATCCCTTGTTTAGGGTATCCGCTTTATAGAGGCTCAGTGAGCCCAGGGGGTCCTAGATTCCATAGGATGCATCTCCGCTGCATCGCTAACAGATTAAATAAAAGTCCTCTAGCGAGCAGGATTTGAATCCAGGACCTTCGACATTGCCACATCCGCAACTTTTATATTATCACTCATAGGAAATCTGATTTCATATTGAAATACTGTTGGTTTTTCTTATCTGATTTAAGGAATTCCAATAATAAATGTTTTAATAACGATCTGTATTGAAAATCGCAGCATATTGTCGACTAAAGTGCAAATTACAGAAAATGAAAAATACCACATTTCAGGAGAGTGTCTTTCATTAAATCATTAAACATGGTTTTGTGCCTCATTATGAATTTTAAATCAATTATCAATCCTTAAAGAAAAGTTTTTTTCATATTCCATATTTTTCATTTTTATCGACGATGTGATACCTTGAGTATTTTAAAGTTATACAGACCATCCATCTCTTCAGTATGAAGGGTAAGAGGATAGAGTTCAAGGAGTTTTGTGCTTATACCAACGTACAAGTTCAAAGAAGAACCCCGGGGATGGTTCGTGCGAGGACCACTTGCGGAAATAGAGAAAGCCTTTACTTTCCCTTCCGTCTATGTTTTCGGATTCTGCGCTCGTTGTGTCCACGCCGAGAATTCAAAAGGCGGTGTTATACGGTGGATACTGTCAGGAGATCGCGATAGGCTAAGGAATTAGGCGGTGTTGGTGTCGAGTGAAATCGAGATATACACTCGTATGAGACATGGAGGGGGAATAAAAGAATTCTTTTATCTTAGACTCCAAGCCATCTCATGAACGTCAAACTTTTTTTGGGCTGACATTATTTGTACTAATTTTCACAATAGACATTATGTAGAATGATAATTGCATATTACAAAATTATTTCCTGTAATTATCGAAAAATAATTTGTCAGCTAATATCGAATGGCTGCTAGTTTCCATGTAGATATAAAATGATCATTAATAAGTTATGATAAACAGTAATATATAGCTCTTAACTGTTCTTGGATATTCACAATATTTACATTAAACATTATATGTATTTTATGTTTTTTTGTTTATTTCCCATGGGCTAATCAGACGATGCTACAGTGGCTCTTAAATTTAGTCTATCCTGATATCACTTGGTTAGGAAAATTCTGGCTCGGAACTCCCATTTTCCGTCCCTGTCGAAGGATGGCATAACAAAGGTTTTTTTTACTCCATTTTAAGAAATCCTTGAGTTACTTGTTGGGAAATGTTTCTTTTACCTGCCCTGAAGATGACCTACATCTTCGTCCGAAACGTTGACATAATCAAATATGTTTTTCTTATTTTGTGTTATCTTTGACTGCATCCCGTGACCAATTCAATCCATTATTAGAATTATCCATTCAACTTTTTCCACTTAAATATTATTATAATAATATCTATAAAAGAAAAATTCTAGTCACATAGAATATTAACACTTAGAAGTAACACTGAATATTATAAAAAAAATGAACATATACCCACTAGAGCAAAAGCCAGAAAGACGGGTATTTTACGGGTACAGTATACAAATTAGGCCAAAACATCATTCGCTCAGGTCTGCTATAACTGATTTGGCAATAATGTATCAATAACGCTATGCTTTCTATAAAATAATAATAAATAGATCAGAGCATGTCTCAAGGATTGTCACTAATTCCAACCTCATGTACCATTGCTATTAAACTCAAATATAATGAGATTTGTTGCAATTCAGTGTAGTCTGCAAACAACTATGGTATCAGTCGATGCTTGTAATCAAAATATCCTAACATATTTCTCAACAGAACTGGAAACTTATTAGGTCAAATATACAATCAAGAAGTGATCTGAATCCAAAGCATCTTGTCCTTTCTCTCCTTCCGTTTGTTCAGTATTGACGAGCTTCCAGACAATTCATCCACACATCACGATATTCTTACTCCAATACGTTTGAACTTATGGTGAGAATTTATAAGGATATGGTAGACTTGACTAGTGATTGCTCTATTTTACTCTTGAATAATGTATTATCGACTGACAGACTTTGCGCTGCAGAAATGCCGATAATTCCCTCATTAGCATTTTAATACAATACTTCTATTGTTGGAAAATATGCAATTTCCCAGCCAACTTTTGCACCGAGATCACCTAGAACCACCAGGATATCACTTCCGAAGCAGCCCCTAAACCTGTCTCCGTAAAACATTATTTCTTCTTATCTTCGTCCTGAGAGGGATGCCTTCTTCTATTGAAGGTTAGCAGTTAATGAGATAAGGAAAGAAATTAAAAACTTTTCCTTGTTATGCAGATAAGCTAGGAAAGATAAGCGTGAACTTCGGGACAAACTGGCGCTCTATTCCTTTGGATACAAAACCTGTAACAAATTGTTTAATTTACCAATATGAAGATGCCATAAGGGTTGATATCACTAGAGAAGTACGGAGCGCATATTAGTATCGATACGGTGAAGATTATTAATAAAGTCGAAAGTGAGACACGATCTGTTAACAACATGTCGTAAAAACGAGATAGAACAGGCTCATGAAGTATTTACAGCATCTGTGGAGCTCACTGTTATAAATAATACAATCCTTCATAAAACGAAAAAAAAGTAACTTGTTAGCCAATGTATTGAGACATGGCAAAATTTTAATGAAGTTATATTTCTCGATTTAAAAGAAATTTTTAAGAATCATAAAATAGCACATTGGTAATCATATAACACTAACAATGTAATTATGACAAGTTTCGCGCAATAATTGCTTTGAGATCATATCTTTTCCTATTGGTAGCAAGAAAACACTAGAAAACTATACCAGAGGAATCTATTACTCTGAGGCTATTCACAAAGCATCTCTCTCTCTCCCTCTCTCTCACCCCCCTATCTCTTTATCTCTCCTCTCTCTCAAACTCCATAATATCTTGATATATAATGCACCATAAAAAATTATCTTTGACAGAGGCACATACCAGTTATTTAAAACGACTCCTCTTTCTAATAGTGACATAAAAAAAAGAAGGACATTTGAATAATAAGCTGGTACTGAGGAAACAACACGTTCACTTGACTGCATTTCGTATGCAATTCTATCTTACACAATTCCAAATGTCCTTTTAAAGAGGCCGTAGGAATAGTAAATTACTGTTAGACTTCAGAGAATAAAAAATGTACAGTTTTCTTAAGGTATTTCCAAGGTTATTTTCTCCGTCGATCATCATTGCATTAAATTATCCATTGATCATGTTTATATTGTTCTAACCGTCATGTATACCTAATTGTCAATTTACAATCAACCTCAGGGTATCGTTTATGTAATAAAAAATAAATTACTCCAGGATTAAATTAAGAAATAAGATAATAATAGTTTGAGGATAAAATTAAAGAATAAACATAAGAACAAATAAATAATAGTTTGAAACCTGACCTGTAACCACTACGACCCATGAACAGTCTGGGGTTCAGTACATGGTAGAGATTGTACTGTTTCATGGACAACGGTTCTGCAAGGAGGTGACTTGTCCTAGGTCACCCTCAAATAAAACTCTACTACTAAAAGGTAGAAAATAATTTTAATTAAGTTTAAAATATGAATAGAGTCATGAACGGAAAAATTAATTTTATTGTAGGTAATAGTGGGGTGTTTGATATTAATTTTTATAAATATTTTATTGACTGATATTGGTAAAAGTAGAGTCATTATGAAAACATCTTAAAAAAACCACACCACCACATTTAATGATAAAATGATTTTCGATCGTCATTATATTCTTATTTTAAAATTATTGAAAATTATTTTCAATAAGTTTAGTTTGGTATTCTATTAAAGCGTGATTTTTAATTTTCTATCGTGTATTTTAGTTTTTCTTACAATCATTTTTTTAAAAAGCATAATACAGGAAACTCCCCCGTTGATTCTGCCAGTAGTCATTTGCTTGTCCCAAAAAATAATCCATGTTCTACGCTAATAGCTACAAAGCCTCTCCAGATCATTTTTCTTAGTTTTACTTTGTAACAGTATACATTTTACTCATTTTAATAGATTCCTGATGACTGAAGATAACGTTCTGTTATTATACAATCAGATGCAGAAGAAATTCTATTGCAATTTATTAGTCGATCCTTAAACTTTCAATCAAGCTATAATAGAGCTGGCCCGAGTAAGAAGTATTCATTCCACAGGGATGGTCAGCGCCCGAGAGTCGCACGCACTTAAAGTGTTGAGAAGATAACAACATAATATGTGGACCTTAAAACGGCCGGATTGACCTCACCAAGGCTAACCACCAGGACTGTTTTCTAGCTGCTTGGGTATGCTTGCTTTCACTTGACCGAAGAAATGCATTGGAGACAGCACCCAACGGTTGAACCCCGCGTCAATTAGACCAGAGCCCACTACTTCCTAGTTACCTAACCACATTGGTACGAAAAGGACTAATCTTCATCACTGTATGCCTTAAGCGAGTTATCTTAGGTTCTCAATGGATAGGGCTTGGCATTTGTGTCCGATATGATAATGCGGAGAACAAGAAGAAACCACATTATAGATTATTACAGTGATGGCAAATACGGCACCCAAATGCACTCCCAAATTAGGAATACTGCATACAAAATTATATATCCCGAAGTTAGGTAATATATATATATATCCCAATATAGACATTTTTGGGGGTGAAAAATTAAAACAAAATAACTTAACTGTTATCCTCCCATGTAAATACAGATATAATAATACAAAACGCATAGCGTTATAATCATTACGATTTTATCTCGACTTTTTTTAATTTCGTCAGTCAATTTTTGAGTACATAGATAGACAAGTAATGCTTTTTTTTTTAATTGGTTTTCACTAATTTTACCACTATAAAATAAATATAATTCGTAAAATTGTGATGAATCCCATGGGCCGGGAAAATGTTTAAAGCGGTTCGAATGATTGGCCACCCCTGGATTAGTAAAAGATGTACTAGTAAATTGGATTCTGTAGTTCTTCAATAATGGTAGATATATATATATATATATATATATATGGAAAAATATCACAAATTGTTTTCACTTAATTGAGCTAATTTCCAGCATTGCATTAGTCCCTCTTTCGCTTGGAGTGTGTTATTTTTAAATATGCGTCAGATAAAAAAAAAAACCTGTACCACTACAACCCGTGAACGGGTCTGGGGTTCAGTACATGGTAGAGACTGTACTGTTTCATGGACAACGGTTCTGCAAGGAGGTGACTTGTCCATGAAACAGTACACTTAAACAGGAGGTCACGCTCAACCGCCAGATTCCCCCCCCCCTAATTTTTGGTGCCTTATTTTGATATTATTTTATATAGGCTGGGTGAGCCTCCTGGGGTCCTAGATCTCCAATGATTGATCTCCCGCTGCAAACAGACTAAATAAAAGTACTACCTGCAGCGGGATTTGAACCAGGATTTCCGGCATGGCAACTCAGTTGTCTACCTCTGAACCACTCCGCTCCCTATACATTAGATTGGTTTAGTTAAAAAAAAATTAAGACTTCATCCGAAGAAGTATAAGAAATAAATGAGTACTATAAGAAATAAATATATTACAGAACGAAATGTAATACAAAAAAAAAACTGAGATTATTTGATAATTTTTTTTATTCCAAAATAGTTACCTTTAAAAAATATGTACTCTGTTAATCCAGACGACAATAAAAAACAACAAGTAGCAATGCATGTTGCATACATTTATATTAATATTATTTATTAGACGACATAATACGTATAACTCATATCACTCTTGTTTCACCACCGGCACATAATCCATTATAGCGTTAATGTTATTAACGCCAATAATACTACGACAAATCCGAACATAATTTATCTGCCGAATAAAATTTCTGGTTTAAGATGCCTGGGAATCGATTTTCCTTTCACTCTTGCAGTCGTGCAGATATTGAAGAGCCACGGACCTTGTCAGAGTCCTCACGGGGTTGCATCACAAGTCGTTTTTCTCAAGGACAGTTCTTAATTTGTCCCTATTCTTTAGGCCCTTTCGTCCTAAGAAACTCCAAAGATAGTTTTATGTTAAATATAGATACAATACATTTTATTCGATTAATATTATATCCATTTGCAGTGCCAAAGGTCTCGGGTTTAAATCCGACAGATAAATTATTTAATCTGTTGCAGCTGTTGTTGAGATCTGAGCACTCTCCTGAAGCTCACCCTGCCTTTGTACTAAATAAATAATATATAAATTCGTACCAAGAGGTAACAAATAAACAATCAGAAGATATGAAATAAGCACTGACTTCTCACAAGCCTTTCCAACTGTAGTATCCATACAAAACATTAAACAGCTTCTGTTCCAGCAAATAAATAAAGACGAAGGTGCAAGAAAATATATTTATTGATGCCACAATTATACTAATTTAATGTTTGACGCCTTGCATGATGCATATAAAAACATAAGTCTGATTCTAATTTTTTTTTTTGATAGTAATTTCTGTCTGACGTATCCACAATGGAACAGTACTTGATGACAATGCTGTTATTATTCATAGATTTCATTCCGTGATTAACAGTTGTAGTTTTCTGTAATGCAGCTTCACTAGTATTGTTTCTTCCGAAGGTTTCTTTTAATCATAAAGGCTAAGTATTTCAGAAAAAATTAACATAAAAATCAGCTAGAGGTATTTTTCAAAAACGTTCATGCAAGCTCTTTACTTAATATTTATCCTTTACCATAACCTTATCAACATATAATTTTTAAATTTCACAGGAAGTTCTTAAAGGTTCTTAATTTCACAGTTCCGTCCGCTACTAATGATTTCTTCCCACTAGATCTCACTTTTACAAAATCTCAGTAAAACTCACTTTTACAAAATCTCAGTAAAACTCACTTTTACAAAATTAATAGGGCGAGAGAGTGCCCCAACAACTTAACCCAACTAATAAACAGGAAGTTCATATAACTTTATATTATTTATATACAGTGCGATTACACACAACTTCCAGCAAAGTACGGTTAGCCAAGAGTCGGGGTTAGGAAGCGGAACGTGTTTGAGGAGGATCCAAAAGCGAGGAACGAACGAAGAAGAGACTCATTACTGGCTGCTCTCACTTGACTTTCACTCGCTCATCGGAGATGATGGGTTAACTCAGGGTTCGTAGTCCCCTGTAAGGCCCTGTCTTAGACCACTGCGTGTGTAAACAGCGTGCGATTTATTATTTGTTTATCACTCCACTCGAGCAGGTGGCCCGATGAACTACCTTCAGCTTGACGGTCAGGTGGCACCCAACCTATTTGTCGTTTGAGGGTGTTTGGAAAGGTATTCATTGACTGGCATTCATTGAATACTCAAGCAAGCAAACTCGTGTTCAAGATTTTTTTTGCATTATAATCCCATATGTTCCAATGGATATAAAGTATCAGTAGAAATTGATATACTTAATTGTTTTTAAAATATATATTCAGCTATTTGACAATAAAAAAAAATCTTATTGTATATTGTATGTATTTTAAATGCGCATGTATATATAATTATACACGGTAAGCACCCTGATGTTTTTTCTAAACTTTCTTCATGCATTCTTTTCTCTCTTCCTTCCATTTTGTTCCTGGTTTCTTCAACGCTTCCTTCTCTGTCATCACCATCCGCCTTGTTTCTCAGCATTTTTTTTTAATATCGTCACTTTTTTCTATTTTAGTTTTTTCTGAATCTAATTTTAATTGGCTAATCAATGGTGTTGTTGATTTGACTATTTATAAGTACGTAATCATTTTAGTGGTAATTCTTTTATGGAGAAGGCTATATTGATAAGTAATGATTATTATTATAATCGGCTTTCTGATTTTACACCTTCACTCCAATATTTCCTGTCCATACAATCTTCCTGTCAAACCTCTAGCAGCTATTTCTTCTCTGACTACTTTCCACAGCTTCCGAGGTGAATATTTATAAAAAATTTATGTTGTTTGATACCGAACAGAGAAACGCTGCATACTCAAAAAGTAAAAAATTTACATTTTTATAGAAAAGAAGTTTTTCTTCTTGAAAGAAAAAAAAAACAGTACAAGACAGATGTGCGAAAATTAAAATCAAATATCAAGAAAACATTAATACAATTAAAATTCTAAAAATAAATATATTTTCTTAAATTTAAACCAAAATAATTAAAAATTGAGTACTTCAAATATAAATAAACTTAGATAACGACTAACTTTAAAAAAACATTAATAAATAAAAATATTTTTAAAATATACATCAAATCAGAAAAATTAGATAGTAAGAAAATAAAAAAGCAAGAATGAAAAAATAAATAAAAATAATATAATAAAATAAAATACAATATAATGTATTTTTACAATTTACTATACATTAATTGTAATATACTATATTTATTGATAGGAGTAGAGTTTTGGAGCTACACTATTCCTCTCGTATCCAATGCTTCGTAAAACCCTCAATGCTCCTTACTTAGTTTTTCAAATTCACAATGACCAGTAATACACATGTAAGTCGTGAATTCAACGACTTAACCAATGAGGTGATAGAATAAAACTCTTGTGGATGCAGTTCAGAACTGTAATTAAAAAGAACATATTTACAAATTTATAACTAACTAAATAACTCCAGGTATCTTTAATAACATACCTGAATCAACACAATAGTCAATATTCAGTAATTACACTCAATACTTAATTTCTACAATAGCAGTCTATAATGTCTATTATAACCTTCGCTCACATCTGTCTCTGCAGGTTATCTCACGTCTATCATATGACTAAGTTTGGCGTCAGTATTCAAACTTACATCCCCCTTTTTTGGAAGAGGACTACCGTCATCATCCCGATAAGGAACCAATTTGCTGGCGTGAAATAAATTTGATTCTTTCTTTTTGAATCCACTGTCGATGATGTATATCACGTTAGATAATTTTTCTTTTATTCTGTGAGGGCCTGATCTAATCACTTCCAATTTACCTCTGTTTAGACCATTACTATATTGAATATAAACCAAATCACCTTCTTTATATATGATTTCCTTTACATTTCTGTCATAATACTTCTTATTTTGTTCATGTATTTTTTTCGAGTTCTCAAAAGCTATTGATCTATTTTCTTCTAAGTTCTCTTTTTTATTTTTTTCCAATTCTTTTGGTAAGATTGAGTTGTCAATTCCTGTTAGCAAATAATTTGGTGTGAAACCCGTTGAACTATGGATTGTAGTGTTGTATTCTTCAACACACTCTTCTGCTATAATAGTCCATGGACGTTCCTTGTTTTCATATATTTTACACCGTATTCTGTTAACCAACGTTTGATTTGTTCTTTCATTCAACCCATTTGAGAATGCACAGTCTACTGCTGTGAATATTAAATTTATCCCTCTTGACTTCACATATCGTTTAAATTGTGTGGAGTTGATTCCAGAATATTGATCTGTTAACAAAGTTTTTATTTTGCCTTTATTTTCCACTGTTTTTATTAATTTTATAAAGTCTTTAGCAATCTGTGTCTTAGATGTAACAATGAAAGCATATCTAGTAAAGTGATCTATAATAAGGTGCAGATATTTCTTTGTACTTCTATTTCCTACAAAACCACCAATTGTGTCTAAAGATACAATTTCAAAAGGTTCTTTTGCGGGACCCAATTGTGACATAGGTGCATTAAAACAACCTATTCTTGTCTTATTCTTAATACAAGTTTCACAAGATCGGCATGTTTGTTTAATATGTTTGTACATATTTTTAAAATAAAATTTGTGACCTATTATTAACGTTAGTTGTTTCATGCCAATGTGTCCCTGTTTAATATGTACATCTTTTACCAATTTTTTCCCAAATTCTTCTGTTAGCCAAATCTTCTTTCTGTTGTTCAAATTTTTATAAATGACATCATTTTCCAAAAAACTATTTTTGTCCGGTTTCAGTTGTTTTTGATTGTTTACTACGTCTTCCAATTTTAAAAAGTTTGTTATTTTGATTGCTGAATCATTTTCATTTTCTTCTTCATTTGATTCTAAAACTGAGTTTCTGGAAATGCAGTCAGCTTCTAAATTATCTTTTCCAGGATTATAAACTATAACAAAATCAAATTGTGAAATGTAATTCAATATTTGCAATAATTCTGGATCTTTGCAGTTTTTCACGTTGAAGTTTTCCAGTGGCTTATGATCTGTGAAAATGATAAATCTTTTTCCTAATAGATAATATTGCCAATATAATATCGCCTCTTTTATGGCCAGACTTTCTAAGTATATGGCCTTCTTCCTTTTTTGGGCTTCTGTCAGTTTTCTGGAAAAATTAAATACCGGCTTCAAAGATTTATCTTCTTGTGGCTGCTTCAAAATTGCACCAACTCCTTTTATAGAAGCATCAGTATAAATATATATCGGTGCTCGTGGGTTAAAAATTGCCAATACTGGATCCGAACATAAAATTTTTTTTATTTTATTAAAACTCTCTTCACAATTTTCTGTCCAATTATAATCCACATTTTTCCTCAATAGATTATATAATGGTTCTAATGATGTAGAGTATTTTGGTATATACTCTAAATAAAAACTAATTTTTCCTAAAAACTGTTTTATTTGTTTTTTTTTTGTGGTCTAGGAAATTTATTTATGGCCACCAGGTTATCATTTAATGGTCTTACTGAATTATCACCAATTTCGTGTCCTAAATATGCAGTTTTTGTTTGTGCAAATTTACATTTTGCTTTATTTAATTTGAGACCTTCACTTTTCAATGCTTTTAGTGTTAATTCTATATGTTTAATATGATCTACACAATTTTCGGAATAAATCAGTATATCATCTATATAGTTCACCGCAAAGGCATCTAAACCATTTTTTCTCAAGACACTAGACAATATTCTTTGGAAAATAGCTGGTGACGATTTCAATCCGAACGGGAGACATGTCCATTGCCAGTGTCCATGATGTGTCACAAAAGCCGTTTTATATCTGTCTTTTTCTCGTACTGGTATCGACCAAAACGCTGAGTTTATGTCTAGTTTAGTGTAGAACTTACAGCCTCCAGCACGTACTGTCAAATCTTCAATTCTTGGGAATGGTTGACTCTCTGGAACGACTATTTTGTTTAGTTCTCTGAAGTCTATGCATAAACGAGATTTTCTTCCTTCTTCTTTTTTAAAGACTAATGTTATTGGGGCAGCATAAGGGCTACAAGACTCTTGAATTAGTCCTGCTTTCAACAATTCCTTGGTTTGCCTTTCAATCTCTATTTTGTCCTCTAATGTGCATCTATAAGGTTTTTTCGCTGTATATTTATTTACAGTTAATCTTATAGCTGCTTCATAGTTTCTTATTCTGCCAATATCGAATTTATCTTTTGCAAACAATTCTTCATATTCCAATAAGATGTCGTCTAAGTTGTTAATAGCATGTTCCTTTTTTTCTTGAAAAACATTCATATTAATTTTTTTCTCTTCTAACATTTTATAATTTTGTGTAATCTTCAAATTCTCATCTTGTCGCAATTTGAAAGCTTGAATTAAATCTAAACCTAATAACAGGTCGTCTTTAAATCTTCTGCTTTTCACTATAAAAAACGGTACATATTTTTCAATATCGAAAATCTTAATTAGTACAGACACTATACCTTCTGATTTTGCAACGCCTGATACGCCTTCTATGTTTTCACCCCCACTTATTCCTTTCTTCATTTTTTCTTTTTTATAAAACTCGTAATTCATCAAGGAGATATTAGATCCAGAGTCGTACAAAGCAATTGCCGGTTTTTTATCGACTAATATCTTCAATTTTATAAGTGGGGTGACTACACGTTTTTTGCTTCTTCAGCATGGGAAACAGCATCTTGAATTTCCGAATTATTTACTAATTTAATATTGTCATTTTTTACTTTTCTATTGCGACATAAATTTTCAGGATGAAATCTATTTTTATACCCTAATTTTTCACAATGGATGCAAGTTTTCTTCTCACTCATATTTTGTTTTGGTTTTATTATTTTATTTGACTGACCCAAAAGTCTTAATTTAGACATTAAATCTTCTATGGTCACTAATTCTTTTTTATTTAGCCTAGTTTTAATAAATTGTGGTAATGACACTACTATTAAATTTATTTGTGACGTTAAAGTTAAGGATGGATCAACTTCAATCAAAAGACTTCTTTTCTTTAAACCAAAATCTAGAAATGATCCATTCGAGTATTTAAAGCTGTAAGCATATTCGATTTTATCCCAGGACTGTTCATCAAAGGTATCCAAAAAAGAGTTGTTCCAAAATTCCCATACATGAGTTAGTGAATTTGTCTGCATATAAATTGTATACCATGTCAGTGCAGATCCTTTCAAAAATAACCTTAGGGCCTCAGCATATTTATTTTCTTTCAATCCTAACCTTTCACATTCCTGAATAAATAGATTCATCCACGTTTTTGCGTTACAGTTATGTCCATCAAATTTTTCCAAAACCATATCCTTAGCTATAGAGTGCATAGACCTTTCTGTGTTAGTGCTTGGTACATTTACTATTTGTTTTTCTTGCACTTCATCCAAATACATATCATAAAAGGCTACATTACCTTCCTCGTCCATGTAAATAGATTTCAGTTCCTCTGTTAGTGATATTACAACATTTCTATATGTACCCCGCACATTCAAACTTTTCACAACATTCTTAACAACATTAGTGGCAAATAATTGTTTATGTGCTTCACAAGTTTGTTGTTCTTTTGGGAAAGCAAAAATTTCCACCTGGTTTACCAATTTTATAGTTTTTACCTTTACTAATGTGGTCTTAGAGTTTGCTCCAGCTTCCGCTACAAAATGAAATTTTGCCTTAATCATCTCAATTGTGTTGATTTGTAAGTCGTGAATTCAACGACTTAACCAATGAGGTGATAGAATAAAACTCTTGTGGATGCAGTTCAGAACTGTAATTAAAAAGAACATATTTACAAATTTATAACTAACTAAATAACTCCAGGTATCTTTAATAACATACCTGAATCAACACAATAGTCAATATTCAGTAATTACACTCAATACTTAATTTCTACAATAGCAGTCTATAATGTCTATTATAACCTTCGCTCACATCTGTCTCTGCAGGTTATCTCACGTCTATCATATGACTAAGTTTGGCGTCAGTATTCAAACTTACACACATAATACTGCCCCATTTTTTGCTGATCTGGCCTGAACCCGATATCAAACTTTTTATGGCAAACATGTTGAATTTGTTATATTAAGTTCTACCAGTGGGTATTTTCTCTTCTTGTCTTTATCTCAAGCCAAAGTGGATCATTCATTATATTTACTTCTTTTATAATGTAAATTACAATAAATAAATTGTTTTACAATATGTTTCTAATTGTTATTATTATTCAGAGATTAATTATACAAGATTACATAACGCGGCATTGCGAAGCATTATTATTATCACTGGCTCTACAACCCAGCACGGGTCCTGGCCGCATCAAGGCGTTGCCTACACTCTTATCTGTACTGCGCCAAGGTCTTCCAAGCTCTGGATCCAATGATGCTGCCTGCATCACTCTCGACTTCATCTGACCATATAAGTCGTGGACGCCCACGTTTTCTTTTTCCATCAACGAATCCAAACAGAAGTCTTTTTAAGATAGCGTTGTCCTCCATTCTGGCCACATGTCCAGCCCATCTCAATCTAGCTATTCTTATGTGCTTCACCACGTCAGGCTCCTGATACAAAAGATACAGCTCTGCATTTTGTCTGAGTCTAAATTGATCGCCAACTCTTATAACATTCTTCTTAATATTTTTCTTTCGAAGAGCAGCAAACTGTTGGCATCTGCCCTGGACAGAGGCCAGGTTTCCGATCCATAAGTCAAAACAGGCCTGAAGATTGTTTTGTACAGCATGACCTTGGCTCTTCTTGATATCAGACGACTTCGTAAAATTTTCGTCATCCCAAAATAACATCTATTAGCGGCCAATATTCTTCTTTGAACTTCTTGGCTGGTTGAGCCATCTGCTTTGACCAAAGAACCGAGGTAGACAAAACTGTCGACACTTTCAAATGTGTCGTAGGGACCAAACGTGATGGTGGGATCCGATTGTCTTGAAGGGCACCGATTGCGAAGCATGCATCCGGAAAATATTATTCAGGTGTCGCGAAGGTTAAGATGGGACTGGAAAGTTATTGGACTTAGTAACGAACGAATTCCTAAGATGTTAATAGGCGCTGTGCTGACTGGGAAGCGTCTGAGGGGTAGACCGAGGCGTAAGTGGGAGGATTGCGTTGAGTAATCTGGCGGGTTTGGGTTTGGGTGGTGCTCCGTGGACGAAGGTTTGTAAACGGAGATTGGTTGTATCGGCATCGAGCCTTCGGGTTCGCTAAGCATTGTTATTTTATTTGTTGTTATTATTATTATAATTTAAAAATAAACATACACCCACATATGAATATACTCATATATCAAATACTTATCTTCTTTGCAATGGGTAAGGAAAAGATAGACGACAAACCACAAATCTTGAAGGACACATAACAACCTCCCTTTAGCAAATGAAAGCTGGGTTCCAAAGGCCGGCACTGGAGTAGAGCATCAGCCTCGAACATGAAGTACTCCGGAGAGAGGGAGCCCGAACAAGGTGATAAGGAGCCTTGAGGACATACTTGAGGCATCTGAGTCGAATAGATCAAATATTTTTAAGTCAAGCTGACTGTACAATGCCATGTCTACAAGAAAGGACAGATGAAGGTAAAGTAAACTCTGACCTGTACAAGAGCGCTGAATAGGGATCGTGGTAACTCTGGAGGAACTTCAACAGGCATAAAGAAATATATAGGATCAGGAAAAAGAATTGATAAGGCTGGCCGAGAAACGAAGCCGAGATGGTTGAGGCGTCACCACGGAGAGTTGAAAAGCCCTGGTTCGAGTCCCGGTCCTGGCCATATCTTTTCTTTTCAAATAACATATTTAAAAACATTATATCATATTACAATTAAATAAATTAAAAAAGACATAAATAAATGTTGGTGATTATTCCGCAGATTGTCGCTTCAATGTGAGTCACAAGTTTTAACTTTTTATTCGTTTCCCTTTTAATATTTTTCAAAAATACATGTTATCCACGATCTTTAGTACGGAAAAGAAAATATAATTATGGGAAATGTGTATACTTAATAATTTATTTCAGAAATAATTACCAAAATCTATTCTGTACCCATATTTACATTTTCTTTTCCTTGCTCTACAATAACTTGTATTTTTTGAAAAATATTGAAAATGAAACGAATTACCAGTTAAAACTTGTTGTAACTAAACTCGAAACGACAACCTTGAATGAACATATACCGAAAAATTTGTTAATTATTTCATAGTTTATCCTCCTAACAATGCAATTAATGTTTTAAGAGTCTTCGGAAGATTATGGAGTTATTAATTCACTTGAAGCGTGATTGAATGTTAATTTTATTCTTTTTATTAACATCTCGAAACAATATTACCTCATAAACTATAAAGGAAGTGAATTCCCAAGGTTGAACTTATATGCAGATGAGGTAAATAAAATAAAATAATAATTATTTTAAGTCAAGCATTTCCTTAATGAGCATTCATTCGTTTGTCCCTGAAATCATTTATTTATATTCGTGGTATGAATGCTTCGAAAATGTATATTTTCCTTTTGTAAATACCTGCTGTAATTATAATTTACTATTGGCAGTATTTTATTACTATCTATGAGCAACTAAAATCTCAACTTTTTTTTAAATATTAAAAATCAGAGAAAGGGAGGAAGAGGCCAGTAATGTTCTGTTGTGCCATTGGAAGGATCGTATACTTATTTCACTCATTAACTCTTAATTAACGCAATTAAAATAAATATTTCAAATGTTAAAAAAACAATTTCCTAGGATAATACAAGTCATCCAAGTAGTTTCTTCAAAGAAATTATACTGCTAAATCAGTATTTGATAAAACACAAAATTTTAAATAATATTCAAGAATACGGATTAAAATTCTTTGTTGACTTTTGACTATTATAATTACTGGTAATACCAGAGTAACTAATTTCTTGTCTATTTATTTAATATAATAATATTACATACCGAAAACCTTAAAATTTCTTTATTATTCAATGAATTTAAAAAAAATTAGGCCCATACTTAAATACCACGTATTTCATTTACCCACACATATATTTAGAATTCGCATAAATATGGTTATTTGAAATTACCCCTCCCATACATATATCTACATTAAAAAATAAATAATGAAAAAAATATATCACTACAACACCTACAGTATTTGGGCTGTAGTAGAAACCATGTTTTTTCTAAGCCAAAGTCTGTGCAGAGATGTGATATGGTTGAGATCTCATAACCGCGAGGTTTTCTTCAAATTAAAGTTACCAACCAACTTTTATAAACTTGGTGAAGTTTCTTTCCATAAAAGAAGTCCCCAATGACCGCCAACTGAGCTTTCCCAAACCATAATGGTTGTTTGACCATAAAATTACTTGAAGGATCTTTCCTGATAAGTAATGGATAATGGGGAAGGAAGTAAAAGACAGAATTCCTTTAATAAAGATTTAAGAAACTAATTATTAAAAACTGACGTTTCGACCCATATTGCAGGTCTTCTTCAGGGCTTCAACCGAAACATCTTCTTCTCCACGAATATAAAGTCAACTAATATTAAAGACATATTTAATAAAGTTAAAATATTTAGAAGGTGTAAACTAAAATAAAACAATAGTATATTAGTTACATCCTACCAAACTGCGCATGTTACCTATTTATATCTCCTCTGTTCTCTTGACTCTGGCTCAAAACAAGAGACCACGCCTAAGACTGTTTGTTATTGAAGAAAGTCCTAATTAGGTAGGTGGAATTAGCCACATCCTTCTCCACTTTCCCTTTCCCTCTCTTTCCAATAATGGCAAACAACGCTAGGCGAATGCCGGACAACAATGGATCGCCATTAACTGAGAACAAACAACAACAAAGGCCGCAACAAACAGGCAACAGGATATCGGGGAAAACCAAGAGCCGACGTGAGGTCCGCCTTCTTGAATCGGTTCATCATTTTATTTCTTTCACAACTCCCATTCACCGAGGGCTCCTTGTACCACAGGAGTTAAGGTCGTTTAAAAAGGATGAGGTAAGTCAAATGCTAAATTGACTACAAGAGTTGAAAGGGTATGCTAATTAGATTTAACAGCATGGGAACCACTGTCTCGTTGGTCTTTTCGATAGCTATAACAAAATTGGTACTTGTTTGTTTATTCAGTAAACGTCACTTTAAGCTGATATGGCTAATTGGACGATGCTTACAGTGAGAGCAATAAATTTTGCCTATCTATGTATAATTAGGACAGGAATTATTAACGAGTACCTACATTTTACGTACCTTCCGAAGGAAGACATAACTTTACTCCCTTAAAAAAAACCTAAGGCCACCTGCCGGGCTTAAAACCCGTGATCTTGGGCACAGTAGGTTCTTATACTAACCACTAGACTAAATGTAACCCTGAAAAAAATGTTACTTATTCCGCAGGTTGCCAACTTTGGTGGTAGGGGTAGTTAAAGTCCCGCCAAGTGATGTCACATGACGTTATGATCTTACATGGAGCGGTGTTCCCTGCTGTTTCTTCCCAATATGCTGATATGGCTAATTGGACGATGCTAGCTAATTGCCTATCTAGATATAATTAGGACAGGGATTATTAACGAGTACCTACATTTTACGTACTTTCCGAAGGAAGAAAAAACAATAAGTGAAAACAGCAAGAACCTAGCCAACTTGTACTTATACTGATCTGGAATCTGGCATAATTTCTTCTTCCTTTACATGTAATGAAGGGGATATTAGACTCCTTATAAAAAAAAAAACCTATAAAGCCACATACCGTAAAGGGTCTTGGGCTAAGTACGTGGTAATACCACCAGTTGAAATTAATCATTACTGTCGGTATTCGTTTTGAAATAAGCTGTCACTTTGTTTTATTTCCAAGCCAAATTTTTTTCTTACCATTCCCATTTATAGATCACAGAACGTATAAGATCGTGACGCAGAAATGGCGAGACATTACGTCAATTCAGGGACTTTAAAACTACCCCTACCACCAAGCTAACAACCTGCGGGATAGGTACCCAAAAAAAGATTTGGAATTAGAAATGTACTTCGACAGAAGCTATAATTTGGATAGCAGGTTAAAAAAAAGTTAACAGAATCATAAATCATTAAAAAAAATGAAAAGCTTTATGACCATCTGTTTTCAAATTAACTTGTTTACAACGGATTTTACAGATAGCTTATTCGTTTCTAATTAACAGGTTAAAAAATAATGGGTTTTGGTTGAGTTCATAAATTGCCTACTGATTATACGCCTTGTTGAGCCCCAAGAGAGTTCTGTCCACATGGATGATCCACTGATGATTAATGCCTAGCTCGAAGCACAATTTAACATCACAGTAACCTACTGTCTGATAGAGTCTTTTTGCTTTAGGTACACCAGTCACTTTTACTATTAAAAAGTAACTGTTTGAAAAATGACTGTTGTTATTTATTTATTAATTATTTTTTTATAGGGTCCTGTAATAATTTATTAAAATGTATTGTTTGGAGCTATATTTCTCAATTAAAACCCATAATAAATAAAGGAATTTTGGCAGATAATGCGCATTTCATTTGGAGCGGGGTAGCTCAGGAGGTAGAGTGTTACTATGCATGAGTTGCTACACCGAAGTTCATATTCGGCGTTCGTAGATAAATTATTTCAATATATTAAAAGCCGTAGTTGTACCCTGTGAGATCTAAGAACCTTTCTGGGGCTAACCTAGCCTCGATAAAATGGGTACCCTTAATGGAGGAAGACCAGGCGGTTGAGCGTGATCTCGGTCAAATCTCTGCACAACCGTTATTCTCGAAGAAGTACATTCTCTACCATGCACTTAACCCAATGTCCTTTATGGTACAGTTTTTTTTAGTTTTTATGTGTAGTGCAGTGGTGGACATTTGATGAAATTTTCTGAAGGTATTGATAAATGCGTAATTTGAGAAGTTGTACAAAGATTAAAGAAAACATTAAAAGAACATGGTTAGTACATACAAAATTACATTTATTTGCAATTATTTATTTCATATTTTCTTGGGCAAACGAATATTTAACTACTAGGTTTGCTCATCAAGAACTCAATGACCTATACAAATGCCTAATATTATCGTGCACTATCCATTAACTATCACTAGAGTGATTTGAAAAGTAAATAGTAATTTTATTTAATTTTACTAATCTACTCCTTATTTTGTTACTAATAAAGTCATTCATAATGTTCTCAACGTTCCATTTATAACTGATTGGGCCCCAATAAATATAATCCTCTCATGATTTTGCCCAATCAATTCCCGATATACCTCCGAGGAGTCTGAAAAGCAATGACCTTCTAAGTTGAATCTGTTATTTGAGTATAACCACCATAGTTTCAATACTTTTCTTTATCCATCCATGCATTCCTTTATCCACTTTTTAAACAATTAAAGTAACTGACGTACCTTAAGCAAAAAAAACTCCTCTGAGATGAACTGATTTTTTTAATTAAGTATACCTATACTAAGAAAAATGGGAGCGGAGTGGCTCAGTGGTCGAGCACTGAGTTGCCATGCCGGAAATCCTGATTCAAATCCCGCTGCAGGCCATGATTTTTATTTAGTCTGTTTGCAGCGAGAGATGGATCATATAGGATCTAGGACCCTCCTTGGTCTACCCAGCCTCTATAAAATATTATAAAAATAGGGTACCCAAAATAAGGGAGTAAAATCTGGCGGTTGAGCGTGACCTAGGGACAAGTCACCTCCTTGCAGAACCGCTGTCCATGAAACAGTACAGTCTCTACGATGTACTGAACCCCAGACCCTTCATGGGTTGTAGTGGTACAGGTTTTTTTTTTATAATAAGAAAAACAGTACTGAGATAATGTAAGATTATTCAATATGCTTCGATTTTTAATGGACCAACATTTTAATAGTACATATCCTTACACTGCAAGATGGAACTTCGAACATTAATATAAATTTCTCAATCCTTTTCAACAGAAGTAAGTGAAAACAAGATCGTAGGTTGTAGCTGTGATATACGACTGGAAAGCGACATGGAGATGCCTTTGTAGCATCATAAGTAACGTTTCATGGAAGACAATCGGCCAATTGTTTATACAAACGTTAATTATTGAGTTACTTTATTGTTCATACTTTACTTTTAAGTAACCGATTACTGAAAATAACTGGTGAGTATGGAATGGAAAAGAACCAGGAGCTGTCACAGATGTTCCCAATTTTGGGTGAGGTGTTTCCAAATGCCTATTGCTAATTTCCTCTGAATCGATGATTCTCCCCAACGGGTGAATAGCCCAGTAGGTGAGGCCCCGTGTCTTCAGAACATCCTGAATATTTATGTCCCCTCAGGAGTAAAGGTGGCCGAACTATACCCCCCCTAGGTATAAATTGGCCAAAAATAGGGAAGAATGGAATTCCTGGCTGGATGCTCCTCTACGCTGAGAAGGCACTAAAGAGGGAGGAAGAAGTTTGATAATTGATAAGTGGAAAAGAGCCTGACAAATAGAATAGAAAAGAAAAATAATTTTACTCTGGGATCAGGTCCATTAACTATAACAAATGTATTTAGAATATTGGCCTGGCTTATATTCTACACACATTTGTGTAATAAGAACCATATAGTATTTACATAAGTACTTAAGACTAATTATAAACTAAGTATGTTCTGGTCAAGAAAAAACAAAACAAAAATAACGAGAATCAAGAAAAAATTAATGAACGCGCATAAAATATATAAAAACAGATCCAGTTATTAAAAAACCTGTACTTCTAAAACCAATGGAGGAACATGGATTTAGTCCGTGGCAGAAACTGTACTGTTTATTGGACAACGGTTATGCAGGGATCTGATTTTTCCTAGATCACACTCAACTGCCAGATTTTTCCGCTATTTTATATAGAATAAAAGTCTGCCAACGAGCGGGATTTAAGTCCAGGACCTTCGAGTTGCTATTGAGCGCTCCACCACTGACCCACTTCGCTCCCTATAGTATTCACATGAGTACTTAAAATAAATATGTACTAAAAGAAATATTTAAAAGAAATAAGAATACAAAATCAAAATAAAGTAATGCACTAAAATATATAAAAACCAACACAGTGAAGAAAATTAACAGTAATTCATTAGTCATTTCTGTTTGGCATGAGCTGATAGCCAAAATGCTAACTAAAGATA
This sequence comes from Arma custos, assembly GCA_037127475.1. Classification (NCBI taxonomy): domain Eukaryota; kingdom Metazoa; phylum Arthropoda; class Insecta; order Hemiptera; family Pentatomidae; genus Arma; species Arma custos. The sequence continues at coordinate 74,149,409 of CM073764.1, forward strand.
GTATTTACATAAGTCCCAAAAAGTAAATAAAAAATAAATAGTAAGTTCATGTCGTGAAAAAGCAAGTACCTAAACAATAAAAGCCATTATTTACTTCTGATCAATGTGAGGTAATAAATATTACTGATTAGAGAGAAACTGTTTGGGAATTGAGGAGATGCAGGAAAAGTATGGCTTCAAATGAGGATAGGGAGGAAGCATGGATATTAGGTGGGAGTGATATCCAAAGCATGGGAGGCGACAAAGGAACGCTAGAATAGTGGGGACGGGTGTAAACGAGAGGGAAAGGGAAGATCTTGTACCTAGGAATCGGATTGAGGATTTGAATTGTAAGAAATACCTGTAGATCTAAGAGGGACTTTGAGAGTTGATGGATTGGTATAAGAAGGAACCCAGGAAACATTGTCTACCGATGTAGTGGAAATTATTTACCAGAAAATAATATCTTATTTTAGGAACGATCTACTTCATCACAATATTGTAACTCAAGAATGCTTAACATTACTGTTCTGCATATTTCCTTGCAGGCACGGTAGGGTAGCAAATAATGTTTTTAATTATCTAATTAAACGGTCTGTATATGGTAATTAAAATAACAGAAATTCGCAAATCAATTAAAATTCCGTTATTATGTCCTAGATCCCTTTCAAAATGTTGCGATTCAGTTCTGAAGACGTACGTAATTGTCCTTGCTAATGTAGAGACTTCCTAGACAGCGAGGACACAACAAAGGTTTTATAAACTTGATGGCTCCGAATTGGAACGAAGTATTGGAAAAAGTCCAGAGCTGTGGGATTTTTGTCACTTCAAACAGTTGCCAAAAATGCAGGTAGTTTCACTAGCCTTCAACAAGGTCTATTTGGTTAAATACAATTCAAGAAAAAAAAAATAAGCACGTACCACCATTATAATTGAAGGCTCTTGGGTTCAGTTATTAGAAAAGAAGTAATAAATGTTTCTTGACTTTGCAACTTTATTAGTAATTTTTCTTAATAGTAGTAATTGATAATAATTTTATGCAATTTCAATTTATTTAGCCGTTTACAAACAAAACTAAAATGAGTTGAACAATAATTCTGAAGTATCGTGGCTATAAGATACTTGGCTATAAGATACCCTAAACATCTATGTTATATAAAAATACATTAACGGGAAAATAATGTATGCCTCATGATCAATTATTGTCATTTTGTGCTGCTATCGCTCATCCGATCATATACAGTAGGAGCCCTAAATTTTGTCTATCCTGGTAAAATAAGGATAGAGTTCTGTAAGAGGACCCGACACCTCACAGGATCGGGACCGACATTTTACGCCCCCTCAGAAAATCGCCTGAATGAAGGTTTTTTGACCCATTTAAATAGTCCTAAGGGCATTTGCAGGTCTGCAAATCGGGGATCTTAAACATACAGAATGTAATTGTGTTACTGTAAACATTATTAATTACGTATTAGGTATATTATGATGAGAAATATAACTTGTGCTTTCTAAATCCGTATTCATCCCCCAAGTCACGGTATTGTTTCGATTGTGAATGAAATTTACTACCAAACATAATAACAAAGAATTTCAAAAATCTACGAACCAAATAGCTGATCAAGAAGCAATGCTTAGTAGTAGTGACTACTACTATTTACCAAGTACAGAACCCCATATCCCTTTATTGGCTATGGTGTACTTTTTTATTAATTTATTTTTGTCTGCATTGGTCTACTCAGTGTCATGTCTTTTTGTCTGTCTCTTCTTAGCTTTGCCAAGTGCTTCTTCATACTTTGCCGTTATTGCTCCTTTCTTTGTTCCGTTCGCTTCTTTCCCGTCGTCAGCATAGGTTTATTCAGAAAGCTATATATATTTGTTTTATGATTTTTTGTATTACGAACTGTTTCCATTCAAATATTGAACAAGCCTTATTAGTACTACTATTTATATTATCAGCTATTGTTGATGACAGGTAGAATTGAGTTATTCCCTAATAACATATCTGTAAATCAAGATAGAAAGGGAACGACCAATAATAGGACATGAATGTTGAACCCAAGGGCTGGATAAATTTATTCGGTGAAAGTAAAGAATGCTTTCTAAGGCAAGAGCTCTCGATCGGAGATTATACAAATCAATGTCTTCAATCCGGCCCTTAAGCCGACTGTTCTCAAACAGGGCTGCCTTGTTATTCAACAACTGTCTTGTTCATTATATTTTTATATTTCTCTTCTCATTTAAAGAGATGGAAAACAAACCTAGTCGCCATAGTACATTTTATTTTTTTAAATTCCTTTTGAAAGTAAGATGGACCCAGTGGGATCTAGGACCCTCCTGGGGCTTACCCAGCCTCTATAAAATGGGTACCCTGAACTGTGGGAAAATATTGAGTGGTCGAGCGTGATTACTTGGACAAATTACCTCCCAGCAAGCTGTCATAGATTTTATTTTTTTAAATTAACATTTTAAAAATATGTTATGGCAATATTTTGATGGTTGGTGTTTTAATTAGCTATGCTAATAGATTTTGCACATTATTCAAATACCTTCACTAATATTTGATATTTAAATATTTCAATGATTCATGTTTTTTTCTCAGCCTCTGACAATATTTCATAGTTGTTCAATTGTTGTTGTTTATATTAGTTCAGCTATGTTAATTATTTTACATATTATGTAAATAACTACACCTTTATGCTAATGTTTATTTAAAAACATATCAATAAATAGATTGAAGAATAATACTGAATGATCAACAAAAATCCAAATATGAGCTTACACTATGCTGGACCAAAGTATTTTTAGTTTAAAAAACCAAAGAACGGCAACCAATATAGAAAACAACTATAATTTTATTCTAGAATCCAATAAAATTTGATAAAAATTAGAAAAAATCCCAATAAAGGAAATTTCTCCCAATAGGAAAACATAGGAACAAAAGATGTCAATACGTGAAATAAGGGAAATTTAAACTTTGTGCTTGTATTTTTATTTATTTAAAAAAAACTAAATTTGTTTAAAACTACAAACAAATACGATATATACCTTTAAAGCTAACGTATATAAACTAAGAAAGATCTTTTACCCTAGGGTATTTTAAGGAAATTATACTCGCTCCGCTATAAGCAGGATCTTACATATTACGTAGCTCAGTCTTTGCCTTGCCTTAACAAATCGGGCTTTATTGTACTTATGTAAGTTTTTGTTTAATTATAATAAAATAAAATAAAAATTAAACGAGGGGCTTCATAATTTTAACGTCCATCATTCAGTAAAATTAAAAAAATTATGGGAATAAAATAAAAAATGTTATAATCTCCAAATAGCTCTTTCTTCAATTAAATAACCCATAAAAAATTTGTTTGAGTATCAAAATTGGACCCTTTAGTTAAGTGGTTCTGTAGAATATAAAATTCTACCAAAATAAAAAAAATAAAATTTAAACTGAGCCTTCTCTGCAATTGTTCTTATATTATAACATTCATGATAGATTTTATCTCGTTTGGTCCTCAAGAGAGACACCAAAATAACCTAAAAGTTGAGTCGATTTCTTTTCAAAAGTATATTATTTTATGTAAAAGTAAATTTAAAAAAGTAAGCTAAGCAATGAATTAAGTTAAAACGAATTAAAACTTTATTATCAATTGAAATATAAGGATGCTTTGTTCATTTTTAATAAAAAAGATGATATGAAAGCATGCCTCTTTAGTTGACCTATTCAGATACGGGAGTTCAACGCTTAGAGCATATTAAAGAGCAAATTCGTGTTATAGGAGCTAACCCCAGGTTTTGTCTTTCTCATGGAATATTTAACAGCCAGTAGTGTTCTAAAAAAAATTTGTTTTCGGCTTTTACAGCCTTTGGTCATGTGGCGAAACCCAAAACATTTTGTCTCCAATACTCTCGGTCTTCCCAATCTCCCTCCGGCAACCCTTGCAGCCAAGTTTTTCCTCTCTCCTCGAGGATATAATCCAATAATATTTTTGGCCATCTCTAGGGGCCCATCCTTCTTAGATACAACTGCAGCTGCTTGGTTCCAATGTTGTGCATTATCGTTTCCGCTTTAACGATATCTCTTATGGCAGAGTTTTTCACTCGTTCAATTCTAGAAATGCGACAGCTTCTTCTTCAAAAATCCATTTCTGCAGCTTGCAGCCTTTGTACATCTCTTGGTCCAACTACCCACATTTCTGAACCATAAAGGGATACTACACCTTCAAAAAAGGAATGAAAAATCCTCTTTTTGGTTTCTAGCGAAATACTTGGGCTCCACTGTACGGAGTTTTAAATTTGTAGGAAAAATATATATCTAAAATCTAAATTTCAGTTAATCCAAAAATGTTTTTATATATTTAATTTTCTTTTCAGTTTACATTTACTTATCCTGTTTACACAACATCCTATTAATTTTTTCGTATTTCGCTATCCAATTGAAGTATAAGGATGTCTTGTCCTTTTTTAGTTAACAATCTGATATGAAAGCATAATTTTCTTGTTGACCTAATCCTTCAGAAACTGAAAGTTCAAAGTACCCATAATAAATTATATCATACTGTGATAGAATACTAATTACACTAATAACATATTATTGTTTACACTATGGATATTTTAGTCAATTAAGAAATAGAAAACTGACCACTGTTCTATCAGGGAACGAATATTTGAAATTTCCTAAGATTCGCTTGTGTTTTAAATAGTGGATCTAAGTTTTCACAATTTCCAAAGGTTAGAAGGACCACAAGAAATCCCTGTAACTTTCTATTATAGAGATTATTTTATTAAATTAATTTTTTTTCAAGATAACACTAAACGAGCAAAACGGCTTAAATTTTGATCAATTTCCTAACTGACGATACAATAGTATAGTATAACAATGTATCTGCATACTTACTACACCTTCAGCATGTAAGTATTACAGAAATAATAACTACGCAACTATAGGAAACTCACCAACAGAATTCTTATTTACATACAAAAGGTAAATCAACAACACAATGGATCATACAAGTGAAAGCAGACTTACAAAGGGCACAAATAGATGCTGTATTTATTGGAAACAAAAAAGTTTTAGAAGTTAAATGTAATGTCTGAGAGCGAAGTTCCGAAGAGATCTTGGACAAAGTGGACAGGGAAAAAATAATACGGACAAAATATAAGAGAAGCACGAGAAAAAAAGGAAGAATTCTAAAAATGAATCAGAATGCTTTGCATGGTCCATACACTTAATGTGTGCGTATGAGTGTTTGGATGGGTGTGTTTGTGTAGGTAAATTAAACCTATACCACAACAACCCAATGCCCTTGGTTATTCCGTAAAATGGGGTTCCCCAGCCTATGGCGTGTATTGTAATCATTAGAGATCCCTTTACTAATTGTTGGAAAAGGAAAATCGGCTACTCCAACAGTAGCGTTGTCCGATTAGCAACAGTAGAAAGTGATGGTAAATGGATTAACTTATACATTCCATGAATGGTCTTGGTATATAGTAGATATTTTACTGTTTCTAAGGCAACGGTTAAGCAAGTAGGGGATTTATCCGAGATCACGCACAACCGCCAAGTTTTCCACTTGAAAGAGGCTGCACGCTCATGAGCCCAAGTAGAGTCTGCTTATCCCAAAGTGTTCATCCAGGCTGTTGATAGGTTAAATATTTTAATTAATTAATATTCATATTAATTAAATTAATTAATGTATCCGTCAGTACCTGTTTGGATCTCGGGATCATCAGCACAGCAATCCAGCGCTTTACACGCTAAAGTTCGTTATTACCATGCATATACATAATGATACCAAATATACTTAAATATTATCAAAGAAAAAAGTAATAAACAGATCTACTTTCGTCGAATGGAACGTTTTATACAAAGCTCTTATACATTCTAACAGGTTCAACCTTTTTATTACAGCCGTTAAAAAGAGACGTAATATATTAATGGCAACGATAACACGACTGCTATAAAAAATAGATTAAGATTATTTATATTCATTAAAAGGTTCAACCGATAAACACTTCAACTTCTTTCAAGGCCACTCTTACTCTCTCCATTGAGAGGAATTCTACATATTTTAATTACAATACTTGACAATATGAATGCAGATGGATATTTTTATGGCATTGCTTTAGTAACTAGATTTTAAAACTGGAGACTTTAAGTTTCCGGATCAAATTCAGTAATAATACTTTCGAACATAGATTTGAAGATGGATCTCTATCTCAGAGACTGTGAACTAAACTATAATGATCTGGCGATTGAGCATAAACTATTCTGTACTTCCCATTTATTTTAATAATTCTTACTAACGGTGTAAGCGAAGAATATTCACAGGATGGAATCTTGTTCTTCCTCACTACAAGTATAAAAAAAAGAATTGTCAGGGAGACAAAAAATACAGCAATAGTTGGAAGAAAAAAAGGTATGAATAGAATATTTTTACTCGACTACCTTATCTTAATTGTTAAATTATAGTAAAAGCTTAATAGTTTTCATTTAAGAATAGTAGAAGTTACGGATTTTGGACATTATAAGTTTCTTTAAAACTTATTATGTAATATTACACGGAATTAATGTTCCAGAAGATGCAGCATCCCCACATAATCAAAAATCCGTAACAGGAAATTAATTGCAAAAATGTTTTGAGATCCTCCAAAATGGAAAACATAGCTGAATTATGAAATTAAAACATGTGTTCCAGATAACACAGAACAAATAAAGGTTTAATTTTTTTTCTTCCAAAGATTCTGTTAAATTCTATTAGTGAATGTTTTATCCTTAATAACAATCTAAAAATATATAAAATTCTAAAAATATTCTAATTCTCATTTGGTTTTTAAAAGTTTTCTTGAAATGGACAATTCAAAGATTAGCATGCTGCTTTATAAATATTCTTTTTCTGAACATTAGTTCATCTGTCATGAATTTTCAGTTCCATAAAAATTAAAATATAATTATAATCAACTGAATCCTGATCTAATAGAAAAAAATGCTCTGGGATTTGATTTTTTTTTTCCTTTAGGAGATAAAATAGCTTGTTTATGAAGAGTTGAACATTGATACAAAAATCCTGAGAACACTTCTTCTTTAACTTCATCATCAGCGCCTTTCAGCTTTGAAGATTTCCATCCTTCTCTGGCTCTCACAAGAGTGGCAATCTCACTGAGAACACAGATTCCATTGAAAAAAAAAATAAAAAAATGTCATTCTGCTCTATTCATCACAATCGAAATTGGCGCCCGAACCGAAACAAAATTATTTAAATTACCGTTATTTCAGATATATCAACCTTATTATAGCTACTATAATTTTATTTCTCTGGGGTGTGTCCCGAACTGGTAAAGGTATATGAGGTTTACCAACCCCTTTTTGCCAACACATGTTTCGATGCTTATGGGTATCAAATCGTTCATTTCGAAGAGGGTTTAACACAAAATTATCTATTTTTATCTTTTACAAAATTATCTAGTTCGCTTTTTGTTGTTTGAAACATAACATCACAGTTCTATCCGTCCTTAAGGAACGCAATTACTGATCTCTCATTGCTTATAGGCCGTGTTGGAGAGGATTCCCTTCGCTTGTTGGTGCTTTTCTCAGCAAGGTCACTATAATGATGGGATGACATTCCAATGCGAGGTGTTACCTCTTGTCAAGAGAAATGTTACGCGCATCATAAAACTTTCACATACCAACTTAATTGTAATATATCTTTAAGGTTTCTATTTAATATCCATAGAAACATTGAGTTGTTCACTTTCCTTCATCTGGTGGTCTTACATTATTTTTCAAGCCATGGATGCTCCCTGTGGGATCTACAAACAGTTCTGGTGCATACCCAGCCGCTATGAAGTAGGAATTCTGAGTTGGGGGAAGAATCTGGTGGTTATTCGTGATCTCGTATAAATCAACTCCCTGCACAGACGTTGGCCTAGAAACAGTAGATTATTTACCATGTACTGATCCCAAGACACTTATACAGATTGTAGTGGTACAGGTATATATTATATATTCAAACAAATTTATCTTTCCAACTATATTGATATTATTAGTACTTCGAAGTGGCATTCATTTTCATTCTTGTAACATGACCTGCCGATTTAATTTTACTGGCAAAGACGAATTAATTGTATCACTGTAGTGATATCTACATCGTTGATCAGTTCATAAATTCCCTAGCTTGTTCTCCTTCACCAATCCCCTCTAATATTAACGGGACCGAAGATTTGTCAGAATACTATTCTTTCGAAATTTCGAAGCTTTTATCTTCCGTCTTTGTGATGGTACAAGTTTCAGAACTGTAGGAAAGCACCGAGTGGATTTAGAATTAATTTAGTTCGGATCAAGTTCAATTTACTTGAAATGATAGTTCTCATTGCAAAGTTGCATTTGTTGGTGGCCACTAACCTGTTATTAATTTCAGCCCCTATTCTATCAACTATATTATAGATATTATAACTATAAATATTATAATGATGGATTGAATTGGTCAGGCGGTGCAGTCAGAGATAACAAAAAATAAGTGAAACATACTATATAGACTTATTAGTATATAAACTTGTAGTGTTATCTCTGATGGCACCCCCTGACCAATTCTATCCATCATTAGAATTGTCCAGTCAACTATTTTCCACTCATAAATATTATGGTTAGCCCGTAGCCCGATCTGTAAAATGTGTATTTTTTGAAAATTCGAATAAAGTTTAAATTTAATCAGCAATGACAATACTGTGGAGGTTGGTAACCTCGCCATTGCTAGGTTGATAACCTCCCATAAGTTACAACTTAGATGACTTTCGAAAGACACCCCACTGACGACGCCTCACGACTTTCAGACCATAATATGATCAGCCTCAGAATCGTGACTTGTTTGACAGATATAACATAATGACTCTATCATTACGAATATATGTATTTTTTCCAAAGTAGTACAGATGCATCCTCCGAAACACCGTGACAGTCGCCGAACAAGACACTTTTCTAAATCATGGGTCTCCAAACGTTTTGGTCTATGTACCATTAGTAATCACCACATTCCAGTCAATCATCACGTGTGACTAGTGATGACAAAAAGAATAGCCATAGATTCATGTCTAAAATTATTTTACTCATAGATGATCAGTAATCACATGAAAGAGAATAAACATATGATCAATTATTATTAAAAGTGGCGTAAGTCCATTTTTTCGTTATAGGAGTTCGCATTAGCATTAATATAAAAATATGGACAGAGTTTATGTTTTCAACACTTAGTACTTAGAAAAAAGTGTTGTTTTAAGACTATACACCTTTTAAATTTTACTGTAAAATAATAATAATTAAAATTATTTAAAAGAATGAACATTTTTTTTCAGATCCAAGTGGGCCTATACCTCTTTTAAAAATAGCTGTTCCTATCTCGTATCCTACCTAGAATGTGCTCGAGGAAGGATTGAAGCAAATAATGAATTAGTAAGATTGGTCTTCGGTACACGATCTCATGTTTTCCACGTTTATGGCGAGTTAATGTTACCTAACATTTTTAGACAATAATGCCATATGGAAATTAACCTTTATAGCTTCAGCCCGCTCTCTTCGTATTTCTGTTCGAATTCTATGGATTGAAGACTTGCTTAAAGCAAATTCGTCCGTATTATTCCATACTGCTTCAATAATAAATACAGAATCTCTCACACTTAACTGATATCAATCTAATGCGGCAACTAACTTCGGAGTTATGAATTTTTTCCGCATACAAGTTTTATCGGGCTGAGAGGAAGGACCACTTGGACTAGACCTATTTTCTTGTAAATCTATTATTTCAGAATCAGAAGATGGGTTTTCTTGTAGTGGTTCATAAGATGGTGTGGAGCTAACGATGAAAAATATTTAGCATGTCGTTTTTCCTCCTCAATGTTTCTAAGGTGTCCACTCCGACTAAGTGACCAGGCCGACCTGGCTCTTTTTGGACAGCAAGAAGATCCTATCTTCATTTATTTTAATTAGCTGAAGCGCATCGGGATGAGCAATGTCAAACAAATTCTTCATATTGAAAATAAAATCTTGTCGGCGCTGTTCAAACACTTCTTGTGTTTTTACGCATTGTTTTGCAAATCCCTCCAAACTTAGTATAATGCAACTAGTTTCTTAACTATGTTACGAATACTAAAGGTTGATTTAGTCGTATACGCGCCTTTTTCCTGTAAATAATGCACTCACGAATAGTAAGATTTGCACTTTCATTGACACTTAAATTCGCTTCACGAATATTGTAGACCCAGAACTGCTAGTACTTGTCCATTAGAGGGAAGTTTCGTGCCGATAATTTGATGATTTACTTCCCCTATTAAAAATATCTCCTTTTTGGAACTTCTTGACTCCACTGACATGTTGACTACTCAAAAGTAATGCGTTTACTAATAAAACAAACAAGTAATAACAAGCAATCAATGCGAGATTTCCGTCTCCTAATACTATGCAAGTACAGAGACGTTTCGATGCAAGTCGACACGGGTTGTCGTGATCCTAAGTTCCTGAAACTTTATTTTTAAATGATTCGAGACCATTCAAACAGAATTAGAGAGTATGCGTTACAAAAATATCACTTTAATTTTTTTGGGACACCCTACTCAACATACTTCCAATATCTACCTGAACTACTATAATCTATGAAGGTTCTTGGCCTCGGTACATTGTAAAAGCGGTGTTGTTTCTTGGACAACGGTTGTGCAGGAAGGTGCCTTGACAGAGATCTCGCTCAACCACCAATATCTTCGGCCTCCGACAGTTAAATTCCTCATTTCGATCACAGGAAACAAGATCTCGTCATTCCGACCTTTACCTCTGTTCCGACAGAACCAATGCGTTTTCTTTCTTGCCCGCAGTATCACCTTTAGTCTCATTCATCACTCATTCAACACTCATTCTCGCCTAATATCTGTCATCCTTCTTCCCTATTCTCATTCAAATCCCAGGGTGGATCCAGGATTATTTTCTGGAGAGGGCGCAACGGGCAGACGGGCAAAAAAGTCAACAATAGCTTAGAAATAAACTTGTAATATTTATTGAAAGTTTTCAAAGGTTTATTAAAATATCTAAACAATAGTTTCACTCATGTTATTTCTGTTATTTTATTCATATACGAGTATTTTAACAACTATCATCACATGATTTGTCTATAAGTATGTTCTGTAATGGATTTCCCAGTACTCAAAAAACGGTCTGAGGGGGTGTGCCCTCACGTGCCCCGTGCCCCCCCCACTCGATCCACCTATGCTCAAATCCATGATTTTCCACTATCCTCTCAATTCCTAAACAGGTTTTCTCTATTAAGTTGTAATTATTGGCTTGCATCGATCAGAAGTTAACAAAGACTTTTGTTTTAACTTTATTATTACTTTTATTTCGTATTGAGTACGTAGGATCTTAATTAAAATATTTGTTAGTTTTCTTTCCTCTGTTGGAGTTTTTATAATTTTTACTTTCGGCTATTTATTGTTATATTTTGTTTATTTTTCTTTATTAAAAAACTTAATCATTTTATTTAATTTTTTTAATGTATTTATTTAATTTGTTGGTCTTATATAAACACTATCTGGTCTATATTACGTTGTATTTTGGCCAGATGGATATTCTCTTTTGTTATTTACCAGCATAAATTATTCTAAAGTAACCTATTCTCCAAAAAAAATATTTTCTATTATACTATATTCTACTTGCCTTCTATATAATCACTGCTTTCCCATCATCTCCTGGCATCCCATAAAGACGCTCTCCATGCAGATAAAACTTCCACTTGAACAAATTAGTATTGTATACTCGGTCTCGTTACCTACGTGTTTTGTTTATTTTTCCAACAACAAAGAAGATACAGATGTGGTGATCTGTATGAATTATTATTAAATTATTAAAGATTTATTGTGAACTTTTAGCTTATAAGAAGTATTATAGATTTAAGCTTTGACAATTGTACCATTGACCTGCGATGTTTTGAATGTTGGATCTACGTATGTTTATTATATAACGACTTGCCATTGGTCGGACGATGTCTAGGAGAGGGGAGATTGTAAATTTGGGCCTATTACAGTTTTTTTTAATGCGGCACTCTCATCTCAGACCCCAGCTAGGCAGGTGCCCTACTGAACTCTCTCTCCAGGCTTGTATCAGACATAATTATTTGATGTATGAATCTTTTATTTGCATGTGTATATATGTACTTTATTTGAGAAATATATTTTACTTTGGGTCCCTTAAATTTTTGTTTTTGGCTAATTGCTTCTCCTACTTCGATCCACGAACATTTAGAGCCCATTTTATATATCTCAGGGAGAAGGGTCAAAACAATTGGTAGCAGAGCGTGGTTCTGGAAAAATTAATTCATGTGGTGTTTAAATAAATTGTGGTTTTAAGAAATATTTTAGTGGTGATTAAAATTTGTGAAAATTAATTTTTGTGGGTAATATTTTGAATATTAATAAAATGGAAGGACTTTTTAGAAAATTCGACGAGATCCAGCAGGAAAATACGGAATTAAAAAATGAGCTAGCTGCTTTAAAAAGATTCATTCATTCTTTCACAACGAAATTTGAAGATATGGAAGGGAAATTTAATAAATTAGTTGAACCCCAAATCGGCGGTGATGAATCTTGTGACTCGGGCTTAAATAATATTAATATAACAGAGAGAGAGGATAATAATAAAAATAATGATTTTGTAGAAAACGATACAAGCCTGTTAAACACCACATTAAAATCGCCCAATAATTTAGATGATGTTAAATTTAATGTAGAGAACTGCCCGTTAAATAAATATTTAAATGATAAAGATCGACCTATAACGCGTAATCCTAAAAGTAATCTTATAAGAGTCTATACTAGGAATCAGTTAACGGTGTGTAAACATAACAAACCTAAGTTTTACGAGTCCCGACGACGAAATAAGAATCATTTTAATAAAAATAAAAGAAGCGGCATTTATGAAAAAAATATTAATATTTATAAATATTATAAAATTAAAAGAAATTATAATAATAAGTATAATCATCAATTCGGGCTAACTACGATTAATAGTCACCAATCTAACAACGGGCGTAATAATAAAAACTATAACTACGGGCGTAATATGAATAATAATCACAATTATAATAAGAAGGGACGTCTTAAAAATCATTATAATAATAATAGGAACCCTTTTAAGGAAAAAATTTATAAATTTTTGGCTGACATAAGGTCTAAAGCGGCGCCCCCTCTCAACTAAAATTAAAATTGCCCAATAAACTAATCACGGCGATCCCAACGGCTTTAAATAATTAATCTACGTCTAGGTATGTAAAAATTCGAACCGGGCTTAATTAATGATTATGTATAAAAAATTTAATTAATGTTTAAAAGGGACTATAAAATTTTGAATAATAAGAAAATTTTTGACGTCGATTATAAAAAAATTTAATTAATGTTTAAAGGGACTATAAATATAATAATAATAAAATTTATCGTCGTTTATGAAAAATATAATTAATGTTTAAAAGGGACTATAAAAATATAATAATAAGAAAAATTGTCGTCGATTATAAAAGAATGTAATTAATGTTTAAAGGGACTATAAATATAATAATAATAATAAAATTTATCATCGTTTACGAAAAATATAATTAATGTTAAAAGGGACTATAAAATTATTAATAATAATAATTAAAAATAATTTGTCGTCGTTAATTGTTGATAAAAATCATTAAGATTTGTATGGGACCGTATTAATAATAAAATAATGAAAAATAAAATATCGTCGTGTAATTATTGATGAAAAATTTTGAAAAATAATTAATATTTAAAAGGGACTATAATAATAATGAAAAATAAAATATCGTCGTGTAATTATTGATGAAAAATTTTGAAAAATAATTAATATTTGAAAGGGACTATAATAATAATGAAAAATAAAATATCGTCGTGTAATTATTGATAAAGATTTTGAAAAATAATTAAGATTTATAAGGGACTATATTAATAAATAAACTTTTTTTTGTCGTCGTGAATTATGAATAATAATTAAGTTTTATATGGGACTATATTAATAATAGAAATATAAACAATTTTGTCGTCGTTTAACTATTGAGAAAAATTTTGAAAATTTATAAATATTTAAATGGGACTATATTAATATTAATAATAATAAAAAAAAATAAAGTGTCGTCGTTATATGTTGATAATAAAAATATTGTGTCGTCGTTAAATATTAGTGAAGAATAAATTTATGAGAATTGTTGTATTACTTCGGATTAATAATAATCATTGTGTTGTGAATTGTATTAGAAATATTCGGTCCCCATTTGAGTCCCAAGATTGATCACCGACGACGTTTTCTAATTGATTTTTGACCTTTGAGTCAGTTGAGTCTGGTATTAAAGTAGATGTGTCCCTATGTATCCCGATTTGAGTCCCAATTGAGGTCCCGAATTAGGTCCCAATTTTAGTTATATTGTGATAGTGCCCGTGCGTCCCAGAACTTAGGTCCCAATTTGAGTGTTATTTTGAATTTGCCCATGGTGTCCCAATTATAGAAAATTAATGATTGATGGAAATATATATATATATACATATGATTTTTTTTTGACTTGAGAAAAATTTAAGGAAATGAATAGTGAATTTAAATAAGTAAAATTAGAGTAATTAAAAGAGTCTCATACAAGCCTGTTGTCCTTGTGTATCCTAATGTAGCACTGAGAGAGCAAATATAATTGTAAAATAAAGGATGTTGTTACTAGTGAAAGTGATCCTATCTAGAGAGAGATAAGAAATAATCTCGAACTTGGCCCACTACAACTAACTATTGTTGTTTTGTATCATACGAAATAAATATTGTAATAGAGTTTAAATATCTTGTAATGTGAAATTGATTCTTTTTTTAAGTTTCAGATTTTTTTAATATATATATATATATTGATATATATGATATTGTAAGAAGATAATGATACAAGATGAGAGATACTTTATTTTGGTTTGATTTCAGAGAAGTATTTTATAAATTTTTATTTTTGTAACCTTGATTTATTTTATGGATTATCTATATATATAATTGATTGAAAGATATAATATGTTATCTTGTATGTATATGTTGTATGAAAGGAATTTATGGTTTATGTTTGTAAAATGTTGTAAATTTGTTATGGGCAACGAAGAAAACAAAAATAATAATGGCCAAGTTTCTTCGAAATATTTTATTGGAGTATGTTATGATTATGTAATATATAATATTATTAGTATGAACTTATGAATTATGATTATGTTTGGTATAGAAACATTTTTATTAATTGATTGAGATATGATATAATTATTGTCCATTTGATTATATTTTGGTATAGGAAACGGTTTAATTAATTTAATGATATTATGATTATGTACAAATTAATTGATTAATACTATGATTATGATGATTATGTACAATGTAATCAAAGATGTTGACAGGCATCTTGTGTTATCAAATGACAGAAATTATCCAAGTTTAATTTACAGATTGACCACATTGTTTCTCGTGCGCGACCACGGTAAACTAAATTTTGATTCTCGATCTTCTATCATCGATCCAGAGAGAATCCAGAGATCTTGCAGGAACGTCTCTAGGAAAGAAAACTACGAGCCAGACAACGTCGAGACTGGACTTCAGGGACCAACACTTCACATCAAGAAGACACAAGTATTTGTAACTTATTTAGTTTTTGTATAAATTCAATGATTAATATGGGGAAAGTTAAATAAGTTTTATTCTTACTAATTGATAAATGTAGAAAATTGTAAAATTTTTTTTTAAGATGTTGAGTGAAAATTAATATGAGAATCATTAAAAACAAAAAAAGAAAGTGAAAATAAATAAAACTGAAGTTTTTTTCACATGTATTTAAGTGATTTTCGGCTTTGCCAAAAGCAAGATCAACTTATATAGATGTTTTTTTGTTTCAGTAGTAAAAAAAAAAAAAAAAAAATATATATAATAAAATAAAACATTAATTAATAATGAATTAAAAGGGACTGAATTATTTTTGAAGTTGAATTGTGTATAATTGAATTGAATTTATGGATATTAGGAATTTAGAATGAATTGAATTGTCTAAGAATATTGTTAAATTTTAGTAATTGGATACTTTATTTTGTAGAGAGTTGAAAATTTTGGAAATTTTTTTTTGAAAAAGTGAATTGAATATTATGAATATTTTGAATTTGAAATGATTTGAGTATTGATATATTAAGTATATATTACAGAGAAATCTTGAATTGTAAAGAAAAATTTTGATGATGGATTTTAATTCAGTAATTAATTCATACGCGTCTTCGTGTTAAAATGTGCAAGTGGTCTCTAGATTTAAGATAATTTTAGTATTATTAATTTAGAATAATTTGTGTTTGTATTGGGTGATATGTATATATAAATCCAATAATAATTATTAATCACCACATATTACACCCCACACTTCTATTTGATGGGCAGAAATTTTGATGGTTAGTTTCCATAAATTAAGGGTCCCACATTTTACTCCGATGTGCTTTTTCCTGTAATTTGATGATTAATATGACCTTGGGTCCCTTCTGTGGCGTGGAAAGGATTTGTGGAGTATTTGTGTCCTTCCTATAAATGGCACGGGCTAACTGAATGAATGGCAGACCCATTCATGAGGTTAATCCTGTTGGCCTGATCCTGTCGGAAGATGGTCCTGGTCTGGGCATCGGGTGGCCATTTTCCATACCCTTCCTGGGGTAGGCGTGCGGCACGACTCCACCCTTTTCCACCCTCGACATTGACACACATGGACGACTTGATATAAAAAATTTTTATGTTGAGATGATATATATATACATATTTTTGGTGTGTGTGTCTACCATAGATATAGCACTTCTAGCATATAGACAAGGCAATTTGCACATCGAGTTTTGGTAACTGCCCAAGTTATCTTTGTTTTCATCGCATATGTTCTATCAAAAATTGAAGTCATCAATTTTTTTTTCTCAAGAGGGGGGGTAATGTGGTGATCTGTATGAATTATTATTAAATTATTAAAGATTTATTGTGAACTTTTAGCTTATAAGAAGTATTATAGATTTAAGCTTTGACAATTGTACCATTGACCTGCGATGTTTTGAATGTTGGATCTACGTATGTTTATTATATAACGACTTGCCATTGGTCGGACGATGTCTAGGAGAGGGGAGATTGTAAATTTGGGCCTATTACAGTTTTTTTAATGCGGCACTCTCATCTCAGACCCCAGCTAGGCAGGTGCCCTACTGAACTCTCTCTCCAGGCTTGTATCAGACATAATTATTTGATGTATGAATCTTTTATTTGCATGTGTATATATGTACTTTATTTGAGAAATATATTTTACTTTGGGTCCCTTAAATTTTTGTTTTTGGCTAATTGCTTCTCCTACTTCGATCCACGAACATTTAGAGCCCATTTTATATATCTCAGGGAGAAGGGTCAAAACACAGACTTTGCAAATACTTTATCGCATGCAATGCCATTCATTTATTTTAGTTAGCTAATTTATTATGTTAGCTAATTGCGTAATTAACTATTGTATTAATGTTATTTATTATTATTTTGTTGGTATCAATATATTTATTTTCGACAATTAGTCAAAATCCTGGCAAGTTTCGTACTTTTTATTTATTTATTTTCTTATCTATTTCTATTTTATTATGTGTTGTAACTGTTGATTATTTCATGATTTGTATTATTATGTAGCCGTCTAGCCAGATGAATATCATGTTTTTTTTATTTGTTCATTATTGTTATTCTAAAGGAACTTCTATATATTATATATACATATATATATATATATATATATATATACTAGCTTATGCCCACGGCTTCGCTCGCGTGGAATTCGGCCTGCCACATAAAGTTTCGTGAAAGATCATTTGAAATAAATAATTTAATTATTTTTTTTTAAATATAAGTTACTCGGACATCCATATTTTCAGATGTCTAGCTTCAAAACTGACGGATTCTCTACAAACTTTGAACCACCATTATATTAAAAGGGAAACCCTTGGGGTGGGATTATCCAAATTTCTTTCTTAAACTATACAAAGAACCTATCTACAAATTTCAAGAGGCTATGTTCCTGATTTGTCTTTAATTATGTACTATAACGGGGGGGGGGCATGCCCACGTGACCCCACATAAATCTGGCCTTGATGTAGCCAATGATTATTACCTATTTTATTCAATAAGTTTCATCCAAATCCGTTCAGTAGTTTTTGCGTAAGAGTAACAAACATTCGCATTTATAATATTCGTAGGATATCGAAACAAATAGTTTCACTCCTGTCCTTTCTGTTATTTTAACCACAATTACCATGTGATTTTCCTTTATTTATGTACTATAATGGATTCTCCACAGTACCTAGAAAACTGTCGGCGGGGAGGAGGAGGGGGACACGTGCCCCCTCCCCCTTAAATCCGCGCTTGCTATAGCCTATGTGTTATTCTGATCTATAACCTATATGACTGTAAAGTTTCATCCAAATCCGTCCAGTAGGTTTTGCGTGAAAGAGAGACAAACATACAAACATTCACGTTTATAATATCAGTAAGATTAGTAGAATATCGAAACAAATAGTTTCACTCATGTTCTTTCTGTTATTTTAACAAATATTATCATGTGATTTGCCTTTATTTATGTACAATAATGGATTCTCCACAGTACCTAAAATACTGTCGGGGGGGCACGTGCCACCTTGCACCCTCCCATCAATCCGCGCTTGCTATAGCCTATGTGTTATTCTGATCTGTAACCTATATTACTGTAAAGTTTCATCCAAATCCGTCCAGTAGTTTTTGCGTGAAAGAGAGACAAACATTCACCTTTATAATATTAGTAAGACAAAGTACTGAAAGTGAAAAATACCACTTTACAGGAGGGTGAAAAAACTGTTTCAAGGTTGCTGATTCTATGCCTTATAAATGACTCTATATAAATTGCTTAACAATTATCAATCCTAAATCAATCGCTATAGAACTAAAAAGAAAAATGTTTTTCGCGGTCGATACTTTGCATTTCTATTGACAATATGACACAAAATATCTTCAGCGTTTCTGAACAGATTAGTTGATAGTATGTTTCAACGATATTTTAAATTTTTTATTAAAAATTACAAACAAAAAGTTATGTAAAAACTAATGCTTTTTTTTGTTCAATCAACAGTAATGACTTGGAGAACCCACCGGCGGAAACTTCAAAGAAAGATTTGCTGTGGGCGTCCTTGCCTTAAGGCTTTGTCAATAAAGAACTTCTTTATACAAATGGAAGCTTTTGAAAAGCAAATATCCGTCTTGTTCCACTTTCATTCAAATGCAGTCTTCGATCCGAATCGAGGGACACATTCCCCCTTCTTGGCAACCGAGCTGCCTAATATGCAAGGCTGCATCAACCTATGCGTCAGGTTATGTCGGATATAAGGGAAATAAATAAAATTTCAAGATACACGTAGATAAAAATTAACAAATTAACTAAATACTAAACGTGGGGATTCAGAGGAATTACCGATAAAGGATAATTTAAAGAAATAATAATAATAATTCCAATAAATAAACACATGGATGCTGTATTATCCCATCATGATTCTTTTTGAGTTGTAACTCTTCACAATTTTTAAAAAATTTATTTATTTAAATTTACAAATGTTTTATATATAAAAAGTAAATATAACGGCAGAAATGATACATAATGACATGGATAAAGATAAATAAAGAAACTACCCAGTGGTGGTACTCGAACAAATTCAACTAAAAAGGTCTTGAGGCCGTCTTCTTTTCAGACGCCTCGGAGAATTAACAGAAATTGAAGAAGTAAGTTTGAAACTTGTGGGAATAAAGTTTTTCTTTAAAAAATTAATATCCGATTCGAGCCAAATCAGCGATAAATGGAATATTGAGATCTTTATGGATGACTTTATTCGTAACACAGCAAGGAGCACTAAGGATTTTGGATTGTAAGGATTGTATACGAAACTATAATTCGATGAATTAGTGGAGCCCCAAAGCTCTGCTCCGTCCAAATAGGCCTTGTAATTGATGTGAATATGAGTCTTTTGTAATTAATTGGGAGCTTAGAGCAATTGTCTAGTAAGTGTTGCATAGCCTGAAACAGCGAGCTCTACTTAAAAATTAGAAAATGTAAATAAATCGCTATAGAAAATTAATATATGAAAAGTCAGATGATTCTGGCTAATAGTAAATTGGTCATTATAGCAATTTAAGAATCACAAATGCCATGAATATGAAAATGAAAGAAATGTCTCATTTTGTTTTATTAGTGAATATAAATTAAAATAATTATTAAAAAAATAGTATTATTATTTCATTCATTACAGAAATGTAATGCAATATTCTGGTTTAAAGTTCAAACACATTTATAAACAAATTTAATATTCAATATTAATACTTGGAGTATTTTAATCTCTAACGCTGAAATGCCCGGAGAACTGTTCACGCTTGAAAGTAGGTATTTAAACCTTGGAATCCAAGCAATTATGAATTACTAATAATGTGTCTTAGTCATTTAGGCTACTAATATCTAATAATTTTGTGAAGTTATTACAGTCACAATAGCGTGGGATTTCTAAATATCATTATGTATTAGCTAACAAACGTGAAAAAATGTTTTATGCTGCACTTACTTGTAATTAAGCTTGAGTTGAGAAAACGATGAAGCTTTCGCACTAGAGGCGAACAATACGCCATCAGTACACAATATAATAGAGAAGGAGTAAATGTATGCATCAGAACGGAATAATAGTTATGTTGCACCTCTGAAAGTGCTGTTGCATTAGGAAGGAAAATTAAAGTTGCGATAACTAGTACGTAACAGAGTGAGGTATTTCTGAGCTGCGGCTCCCACTATATATATAGCTTAATAATTATTTTTCTCAAGACTACTAAACTCACTATTGAAATAATATGTACCTGCTATTAATCTAATAATAATCTGTTAGAAACCTAAGATATAAGGGCTAGGGCTTTTATTTAACACGAAATCGGTCCTCATCGCGCTCAAAGGGGAGCAGCTCGGAAAAGTTTCACCATATTGAAGGGAGGCCATCGACCCATCTTCAGTTCTTATAAAGATCGATTGCTTCAGCCCCTATCTTCCATGATTTATGGTTAACACGTGTAAACAGCCTGGGAATTGTCGTAATTGTTTTCGATATTCCCACAAAGATAATAGTGGCGGAGCCTGCTCGGACCTTCGAAATCCCGTGGCGAAAGATCGGGGTTACTATAACCTAAGCCTTTCTAGGGCATCACCGTTCCCGGATAAATTGCGAGGAAAATATTAACCGCATATAATTGGCAACGGGTCCGTATCGATGTATCGAAATAGATAAAAATCGATTTGAGGATCAGTCAGCCGCTCAAAACAAACAAGTAATCAATGAAGAGTAAATTTGTTCAAAGAAAAAATACATATGCGCGGTTTTAGATGCGGAATCTAAGTACATAAACGTTGACGAACGTAGGTAACGAAATATGGCTCGAAGTAAATTCGGATAACACTTAGTATATGGTTAGTAATATACAATAAGGTGATTTTGCTGTAGCAAGAAAGTTTGAGCGTGTCAAGAAGTTGAAGTACATAGATTTTATAATATTTTTTCTAACTCTGAAAAAATAAATTAAAGAGGAAAAGAAGGCGCTATCAAACACGGGTAATTTTTGTTGTTTTTTCTCTCTCGACATTACCAAGCTCGCGTCATTAATTCCTGAATCTAAAAATCAGAATTTACTAAACTGTTATCCTTCCAAACAGTCAGGAAATGTACCTAATGCTGAATGATGAACAATGAATTGCGGAGCTTGCACTCGGTTAATATAATTGAACTGATAATGTCCCAAAGATTAAGATGGGCTTGTAAAGTTATTGGGCTGAATGACAAACGGAACCCTAAAAAGATAATAAGCGTTCTGTCGATTGGTAAACGGTCTTAAGAGAAAGATTGCGTTAAGAGTGAGCTTGCGATATTTGGTTTTGAGTAGTGGTCCGAAGTTTGTAAGATCGGTGGAATCGGCATCGAGCCTTCGGGATTCGCTAAGCCTTATCATTATTTATTTTTTTATCGTTTATGAGGATGAAAAGCCAAAGAGTGTAAGTAACAGTTTAATAATGTTTGTGAAAACGCATTTTAAGTAATAACGCTTTAAACTTTTAAGGTTATACCACGGTTCTCTCTTGATCATTCAGCGAAATTGCGTTTGGAAAATATTGTAAATGGATTAAACATTTCACATCCGAATTCTGTCATTTTTTAAAAAATGTTCCTTTTCTCTCAAATGAAACGTCCCTCTCATTAGAAAATTTAGAAGCGAAAGTAAAGAGAGAGAGAAATGCTTTATTTTTCAGCAGTGCTGTTTCCAACTACATTAAATTGGTTCGTTTACACATTCCTTGTCTTACCTATTACATATTTCTCCTTTTCATGTCATTAATCAAAATTCATACTTAAGAACTACAGTACAATTACTATTTCTTTTTGCTTTCCTTTTTCTTTTTGTCTTCACAATAACGAAAAAGCAAAGAAAATATAAAACAATCGTATATTATATATTGAATGGGAATAATCGCGATGGTGAATTATCCCCAGGAGTCGAGTATAATACGTATTTTCAGAGAGCACTGCCACATCCCTGCCACTGGCACCCAGGTCATCGAGATAGCACCATTAATAAATTAATGTTGACTGTATTATTTTCAATGTAAATCTCTAAAAAAATTGTCTGTCGGATAAATTTTGCATGTGTTAATTAAAGTTCTGAACAAAATTCCTGGCTGTATGATCTGAAATAATAAATAAACAAACTTTTTTTAACTAATTTCTAATAATTAATAATTTTTTATTTATTCATTGTATATATATATATATATATATATATATATATATATATATATATATAATTATACAAATAATATAATATATTTACAACTTGAAGATATATATATATATATATATATATATATATATATATATATATATATATATATATATATATATATATATATATATATATATATCTTCAAGTTGTAAATATCAATAAATAAAAATCAATAAAAAAATAAAAATTTCGTATTGAGCACATAAGGTCTCGCGACAACTTCGTTTTATACTCTTTCTTAAATTGAACTTGGTCCAACCTTCTTAGGCCTTTCTCCATCCTTCTAGATTTTTCACTTTGTTCCCAAGTTTACTTCTTCCTAACAAGTGAGACTGTTGATGTTCAACTTTTCTAAATCTTTCCTGACTTCTTTATTCCACGCTTTAGTGGTCTTGTCCTTCCAGAAATAGTCGAATATTTACTTGAACAATTTATGCTTGTACGGTCCGGATATGTGTCCGTGGAATGTCAGGTTCCTCTTCCGTGGAGTATCCGAGTTTGTTTCCACTTCTGATAGATTTCATTATTTCTTCGCATTTTCCACATGCCTTTAGTCTGAATTGTACTCATGATTTTTCTTTGAAATCTTTTCAGGACTTTGTTTTTTGAGACTATGCTTCACAGTGAGAGACATTAACTGGCAAAGAGACATTCCATTTTTACAACGTTTTACTTTATAACGTCTTATTTTGAGATTCCAGCTGATCCACTCCTAGTTGTAGATATTATATTTTCGTTAATGGGTGTTTTATTTATTCTCAAATTTTTAGCGAAAAAATAAAAATTAGAGAGAAATTTGATAAAGTTTAATTTTGATGTTCCATAGTATCCTCTTTTCATCCCAAACGCATTAAACATTTTATATGAAGTTAGTGATTACTTATTAGAGGATGACAAATAAATTGACTTTTCTTGAAGCCTTCTGCTACCCACGTTGCAGAAACAACTCTCGGATCATATTTTATATTTGAGTGATAGATGACTCCAGTCATGGCTGCCTAAATGATTTACCTAACATAAAAGGCTTCCTATCATTAGCTACATATACAACTGTTGCTAGGAGTTGTGACTTCTCTGATGAGTCTGTCTCGTCTTATCTTTAGGTCATACTAATGGTTCTTCTTTTGATCGGATGATGGTTACGTTAGATCGAACCCTCATTATCGACACATGTTTTAATAAGCAGGTGAAATGAAGTCTTAAAATCATTTTTTTTTAATTTACCCTGAATATAGTTGCCCGAATTTCTGATTTAATTCTGGTGTATAAGGTGCTTGTGGGATGACTTCGTAATCTAGCTCGTTTAGTTTCTTAACTATTTGTCGTAAAACATGAGGACTGAAGGTGTGTAAGAATATAGATCCCTTCCGATTAACCAATCCAGATTTTTTTAATAAGTTTTTGTTGCATTATGTCAATATCCTAAAGGGCGACTTGTGGTCTAGTGGTTAGCATAACAAACTACTAAACCCAAGATCGCGGGTTCGTAGCCCGGCAGATGGCCCTAGGATTTTTTAAAGGAACTAAAAAATCCTTGGTTATGCCGTCCTTCGGAAGGGACGTTAAACGGGGGCCCCGATGGCACTTACTCGTTAAAAATCCCTATCCTAATTAAACCTGGGTGGGCAAAATTTAGAGCTCCCAAAATAGCTCTAATCATCGTCACAATCTAAGCATCGTCCGATTAGCCATAGCAGCATAAAGTGACGTTAAATGGACAAACAAACATACCGAATGCCCAACTTTAAACTGATTAAAAAAAAATACAAGAAAATTGCGTGTTTCCAAGTATCGGCTCATTACAATCTGTATACTTAGTAAACAACAGAAGCCCACTTATTGCTCCTTGAATTTCAGAAAAAAACAAAAACGTTGATAGTTCACTTTTTTTTTGTTTTGGTATTTTATGGTAGAACTAAACTATCTTAAGGGACTCATTTTTTGAGCTCTCGTTATATATAGGCCGGTGTTAAAAGAATAAACCCCCTTTTTTATCAGCAAGGTCATTCTAATGGCTTGATGTCACTCCGATCCGACGTTCTATCTGTT
This sequence comes from Arma custos, assembly GCA_037127475.1. Classification (NCBI taxonomy): domain Eukaryota; kingdom Metazoa; phylum Arthropoda; class Insecta; order Hemiptera; family Pentatomidae; genus Arma; species Arma custos. The sequence continues at coordinate 74,174,331 of CM073764.1, forward strand.
GTCGAGAGAAATGGTAGGTGCTTCACAGAACTTTCACATACCATCTTAATTGAATACATTTTCAAAGTTTCTAATTAATTTCAATAAAAACATTAATATTTCATTTCTTTAATAAAATAAATAAAGAACAAACAGAAGAAAAACAATTGAGTGGTTTTTAAAAGTAGTATAAGTCCATTTTTCAATGTATCGAGTTATTTACGGGTTCACCTTTGAATTGATTAAAAATACAGGCAAAAATTATGTTTTAAAACACTTAGTAAAAAGTTACGTTTTAATACTCTACAACCTTTAAATTGTATTACCGAATAATCATAATTAAAATTATTTAAAAGAATAAACGACTTTTTTAGACATAAATGGACTTTCAAAACGAACAGCTCAATTAAGTTAATGCGTTTTTTTACTACTCTCCGTTATTTCTAACGGATTTATGTTAGATATATTAATTTTTCAAAAGCCTTACCTTTCCAACTGTATTGTAAATCTTATTTCCGGAAATTTAACCTTTAGAGAATATTGTTTATTTTTCTAATTCTTAAAAAAACGGGGAGTATTTATTTATATATAAATTTTTATTTTATATCAAATAAATAATATAAAAAGTACATTAAATACGGAACCATATTAAAAATTTCAATGATAAAAAGGCCCTACAAATATTCAATCTTTTCATAGTGCGTGACATAGTATAAAATAGTATCATTTAAATCGTTTGAGACTTTAAAAAAAAAAAATGTTAGGTTGAAATATTATTCAATTAGGTGCAATAGTAAAAAATAAATAATGGACAATAGATGACTATGATTGAATATTTTACGAAACCCTCATGTAAAAAAAAAATGTAACATATTTGATGAGACAATAACATCTTATGTATTTTCGTATGTACAGAGCTGGTTCGATCAATGTATTAAGTAGGATGAGCAGCCACAGTCGTATTGGTGTAATACCCAATATAATAGTTTCAATATTTACCTCGAAATAAAATGTATTTATATTATTCACACTCCTGTAAAAAGCGGAGTGGCTTAGAGGTAGAGCGTTGAGTAGCCGTGCCAAAGGTCCCGGGTCAAATCCCGCTCACTTAGCAGACTTTTATTTAATCCGTATGAGGCCGGAGAGGATCCTGTGGGATTCAGGATCCTAGGATGGGATTCATCCTCCTGGGGCTCACCCAGCCTCTATAAAATGAGGGAGATCCCTTCACAACAGCTGTCCAGCTGTACAGTTTCAACCGTGTACCGTGTATTACCCAGACTACTTCATAGGTAGTAGGTTTTTTTTTTTTAAATACTCCTGAATAAAATTGGGAACATCATAAATAAATAAAAATTAGAAACAATAAAAATTCATAAATAAGTGTTTCTACCATATATTCCTGCAAATGCATTTCCTTGAATATGGTGAAGAAGACTACCCACTAAGAGTCAACTTGAAGAATGCGCAAGGATGAGATGGTTTTAGCCTTGGAAAACCCGTGCTGTAATATCCCCGACCTACCCCTCAAAATTATTCCACAGGAGGACTCAATACTAGATTATAGACCAAGGGCATTGAATAAAAGATGCTAGAAAAAGAATAATGAATAATAATTGACCGGAGATGAGGGAGGGGCCTTGTCCTACGAGTGATGATGCAAAGAAACTGACTCACTAAGATGCTCCTGCACTCTTTATTACTAATTATTTAAGTATAGAAATATTTCTTATTTAAAAAAATTGGTAGTTCTTAATTTAAGTTCTACAACTATGGTAGTTCTTAATTTAAAATTTACAACTATTATGTAAATGACAGTTTCTAAAGTCACATTAGTCAAGCATCTACTTTTTTGGGATATCATTAGGACACCAAGAGTGACACAAGTGCCTTCTGGCAGACAAGCTCTGAAGCTAGGTTGATACAGTTTTGATCAGTGATAAAGAAATATTTACCCATTTCTTAACTCACCACCGAAAGAACGCCGATTTTTGAGTTGTAACACTGTAGAAACTAATTCGAGATCTCGTATTTAATCCTCAAGTACTGGCATAGTTTTTCCTTACGCTAGTACTGGCTCTGATTTAAAAATTCATTAAAAAATACAAAATAAAATATTTAAACATTTTATTGCTTATTATTACTTATACGAACCTTCTTGCATTGTAAAAAATCAAGAAATATATGATATTTTTTCAAATTTCAGTAAAAAAATAAGAAATAAGATCAGTGAAAGAAATGGTGAAAATCAAAAACTACATATTTTTAAACGTGTGTATTTATAAGGAATTAATTACAATATACTTAATTTTGATTTTAAACAATTAAAAACCTATTAATGAAAATAAAAATACTTTTCCAAAATAAAAAAAAAGTTATCAATATTCCAAGAAATTGACACACAGTTTCTTCTTGAGTACTTCAAGCATATTGGTTTTTTGCATATATCACAAAGGAAAGATATTTTCCTCATTATTTTTGTTGGGCATATGTAACAATGCTTTTGCATATCATCTAACAAGAGGCGTAATTTGTAGCAAAACATCGGGTCATCAGTCCGAATAACTATTTTTAAGACTGATAATTAACTATTATAATATTGGGGTTCCATAATTGTAAAAAATAAAATAAAATAATGTATAAATTTAAAAATAATAAGAAAAACATTTAATATTTTTATACAATTTACTAACTAACTTCAGAATGACTTTCACATTCAATAAGGTACTAACAAGATAGGAAGGTACTGAGTTGGAAATTCCAGAAAATAGGTAACAAAGTGTCCCAGGGATCATGTCTTGAGGGTTAATAATGATAATCAGAATAGTTTTATCATAAGATATAAATACTGTTATAGTTACTTGGTTGGAAAAGTACGTTTAGCCTGACCGTTAAGCCAGGGCGAATACCACGGTCCACAACACCAAGAACTTACCCACTCATACCATGTCAAAGCAGCAAACTGGAACGTTAAGAGTCAGCTCACTGTCAAACGAGGATTATTAGCATTATTATGCTTTGACAATAATCGTAGATCGACTTCATGCTCGGGCATGTCACCTACCTGCACAGTCGTTATCTTATAAATACTGCAGTTTCTATAATCTACTTAACCCAAGACCATTCATGGGTTACAGTGGCACAGTATTTTTTTTTATCACGCTTCTATGGTAAAGTGGTGTACAAAAAGGCATGATCAGGGGAATATTCCATTCCTTTCTCCAACTTTTATGGAAAAATATTGATTTCATACCCACAAAGCAATAATTCTGCTTCAAAAATAAAATATATTGGATGTACCATAATAGCGAAGCGTATTTGGAGATAGAAACTTAAGAATAGATAAGATAATGTCCTACGTCATATCAAATTTAACCCATACCGAAAATAAATTTGGCGTACAGTACAACAGAATGGTTTTAGAATTTTTTTTTAACAAACAATAATTAACTTTTAAGTTTCATATACTAAATATAATAACCAAAGTAACTTTAAAAATAAAATATATTTGATGTACCAAAATAGCAAAGCTTATTTGGAGATAAAAACTTAAGAATAGATAAGATTATGTCCTACGTCATATCAAATTTAACCCATCCCGAAAATAAATTTGGCGAACAGTCTGCACTGATGCTACATCCCTGTGTTCTCACAATTTTTGCGAGGTATACACGGGAAAGAATGTTATTTGAACTTACTTTAATCGGGATCTCGTTGACTTACGTCAATTTTTTATTATATTATATTATATTTATAAGCTAGAGACGCGGGCGACCCGGATTCGAATCCCGGCCAAGACTTAATCTTTTCTCTTAAAAAAATTAAATAATCAAAAAAAACAATAAATGATATATATACACATATCTAAGAAGAACACCATGTTTTTGTAATTATTGCATTTTTTCATGGGAGGCAATATTTCATAATTAATAAAATTTGTTTCTTCTTTCATTTTAGAAGCAACTTAAAAAAAAAAGGTTCACATTGCTATTTTCATTGATAAGTGATTGGAAGTATTGATCATAGTATTAATTTTGCTTTCTTTTTGTTGTATTTACAAAACACAACTCACCTAAAATATTACCTATTGTGGACATGGTGTCCTTCACTTTAATTATCCCTTTACTTAAAATAATACCAATAGTAATCTTCAAGCACAATCATTATCAAGATTTTTTAATAAAATTTACTACTAAAGGACTAAAAGGACATTGATATTGAACCATACTTCACTTAATAGTTTAACTATTTAATAACGTCAACGTTGCCGTGCAGTACTTCAGGTCTCTACTTCGTCCGAAGATTATTTTCTAAAATTTGTATTCATTCAGAAAATCGTTCGAATTTAATAAGAAAGAAGATTCAATAAAATTACCAATTCCACTTTGAGGTTTTTGATTACCTACTCTTTTGCTCAAAAATTGACTTTTTATTTCACTTTTATGGTTTTTAGGTACTTTTCATATGACTTGTTATATCGCAGGTCAACGACATAACTCAAAATTTGGAACTTTTGAGATAAGCTTTCAGTAGCAATTATATTAGTTGAATCTTTTCAATTCAGGAACGACGTATCTGATATTACATTTTCAACGTGTTTTTTTTTTATAAAGTCATATTTTCAGTTGTATTATGTTTGAATCTGAAGTTTTATGGGAATAATGACAAAAGGTAAAATAAAAAAGTTTCCAGCTTTTAATTTTGTTTTTCTAATGGCTAATAAAATAATTTCATTACCATCCTCCTCTTAGCAATGCTTTCTTTACCAATACCCGAATTTTTATTTCATTTTTTAAACTTATCTGGTTTAATTTTGACAATACATGGATCTTTCAAGTACCTTTATTAAAAAATTAGGTTTTTTGAACAATGACATTTTTCTTTTGAAGGAGGAAGGAATATACATTAGAATATTGAGGCATTTAGGGACAGTTTCACTAGCATGCAAATAAACTCCTAACATGTTCTCGTTTTTGTAACATGTTCCTGACTCTAAGTGCATAAGCTAATCAGTGTCTTGGTTTCATCGAATCACACAGTTGACGACAGCTTCCCGGAGCAGAACTGATGTATCGTGATCCTTCAGTCCTCCATCCGTTGAACTCGTACCGAACGAAAACCGTGATTTTTCTTCTTCGTGAAGACGCCAATGTCCTGAGGAGCTTTCACTCTAATGAAGGATTTGACGGAGGTCAACCAAATCGGGCATCTTCGAGAAAACAAGCAACCGCTTCAGATTAACCATAAAGTAACTAATTCAGAAACCTAATTAGTGAAGAAATTAAGGTATAATAATAAAATAATAAGGCTTGGGAAACCCGAAGGCTCGATACTGATGCCACCAATCTTTGCTTACAACTTCTGCCCCCGGACTGCAGGTCAAACCCTAATCCGCCAAATCACTCTTAGCGCAACCTTGCCACCTACGCCTCGGCCTACCCCTCAGACGCTTCCCGGTCGGCACAGCGCTTATTGATATCTTAAGAATTCGTTCGTTACTAAGCCTAGCCACTATGCAAGAAATTAATTCTGCTTCTTGGATTTTTTAAGGTTCTCGGAAAGATCTATTTGTATATGTGGAAGAAAGTGGTCCGGGTGTAGGTCAAAGACTTCCTCATATAATAGGAGAAAACTTTATTATAATAAAGTTTATATTTATAATGAAGTTTTCTCCTATTATATGAGAAATTCTTTGACCTCTACCCGGACCACTTTCTTCCACATATAGTATCAAGGTCAACAATTATCATTCAGTATCTATTTATATAGATCGAAGTGTAGTCTTCAAAGCAATAAAACAAGATTCATAAATACTTTAATCACTTACACTAAACCATTTCTAATAGTTAAAAAAATGGTAAAAAAAAATGGTTTGGAGGGCATCCAAAAAATTAAACAAAATTAAAAAATTAGGTTGATAGATTAAATTATAGAAAATAGCCAAAATTAGTTTGAAACGTAGGCTTATAAATAAAATAAGTACAACTTATTTTATGTTTTTTTTTTTGTTTTGTTATGTTGCATCCCCTGACCATTTTACACTCTTCTATAACCATCCAGTCAATCATTTCCAAAAAATGCTGAGGTACTATTTATGCTTACGATATTTTTAGGAGTCGAAGCTCTGTATATAAAAAAATAGAGAAAAAACTTACAAATAGGCGATTCAGAAAAATTTGATAGAAAAAGTATTAGTTTTGTTGATTTCTAACGAAAAGCTGCTACAAATTAAAAGGTATAAACCCTGCCGAATATTATTTTATTTATTAGCGTTAATGATGGTAGAAATTTAAGGCAAACAATTAGGCAATTATTCCTTATTGGTTTTCTTTTGGAATTATTATTTAATTACTAAGACTGTTTTGAATTAGGGAGCGGAGGGGCTCAGTGGTAGAGCTCTGAGTTTACCGTGAGGAAGGTTTTAGGCTCGAATCCCGCTGGTTGGCAGACTTTTATTTAATGTCGGAGATGGATCCTATGCGATCCAATTCCCTCCTGGGGCACACCCAATCTATCCTAAAATAGGAGGAGCATCTGGCGGTAGGGCGTGATCTAGAACAAATCACTTCCCTGCATAACCGTTGCCCAAAAAGAGTCCCATCTCTACCACGTACTGAACCCCTCCATAGTCATTCCCATACTGAAACCGGGGAAAGATAAACAACAACCCAACAGTTATCGACCAATATCACTCACCAGCTGTGTGTAATCTAAACTCTTAGAGAAAATGGTCAACAGACGTCTGATGTGGGCTATAGAAAAATTTAATCTATTATCGCCTACACAATCTGGTTTTCGGAAAAGTAGATCCACTATAGACCAACTAGTGTCAATAGAAGCTGAGATTCTCAACACGTTTGTAGAACAAAAAGAAGCAATAGGAATATTCTTTGACATCGAAAAGGCGTAGGATACAATTGACCGAGAAATAATAACTAAAACGATTTATGAATGGGGCTTTAGGGGAACTCTTCCGAAGTTTATTCAAAGCTTTTTAAAGGAAAGCATATTACCGTTAGAGTAGGAGAATCGACCTCTAGAAGTAAAAAAATAACTAATGGCATTCCATAGGGTAGTGTATTAAGTTGTACATTGTTTGCGATTGCAATAAACTCAATAGTGGATGTGATTCCTGGATCGATGAAAGCATTTCTTTACGTTGATGACCTAGCCATCTTTTTACGATTCAGGAATCATGAGTGGATGAGAAGAGTCCTACAGAATGTTTTGAATAAACTACAGAGTTGGGCTGAAAGCAAAAATCTTCAATTCTCAATAGAAAAGACCAGAGGCATATTATTTTCAAGAAAAAGGAATCCAAGCCCAGTACCTCAACTTTTTATGTACGGCAATAATTTAACATTTTGCGACAACATAAAATTTCTCGGATTGGTCATAGACAGCAAATTGACATGGTTAGATCACATAAAATACCTAAGAGAAGAATGTTTTAAGAGGCTTAGACTTATGAAAGTATTAGCAAGGACCTCTTGGGGAGCAGACCGAAAGTCGATGCTGATGGTATACACAAGCATAGTAAGATCTAAAATAGACTACGGTTGTGTGGTTTATTCTTCGGCTAAAACAAGTAGTCTCCTACTTCTAGACTCCATTCACCACACTGGGATAAGATTAGCCACAGGTGCCTTTAGGACAAGCCCAATAGAAAGCCTATGTGCTGAAGCCTCTTTAGCTCCTCTGACATTTCGAAGGCAAGAACTAATAAATAGTTATATTATAAAACTTAAACTCCAGCCAACCAATCCAGCTTACCACCATTTATTTCATCCCCGCTGTATCAGAAATTTCGAAAGGAACACAACAAGAAACGCTCCTTTAGGCATCAGACAAAAAGAAGTCATAAAAGAAATTTATGATATGCCGTTAGACCAAGCCGACCCTGACTTCCGATTACCCCCGTGGAAATATCACAATTATAAAATAGACCTATCCTTAAAACATAAGAACAGAGGACCAAATAACCTTCAATTTCACAAGAAGATATTGGAATATTCAGACTATGAAATAATATATACTGATGGATCCAAGAAAAATGAAAATGTAGGGTTCGCAATAATTATGAATGAGACACCCAAAAAATATAAATTACCTTCATATTCAACAATATACACTGCAGAACTTCAGGCAATATCTACAGCTCTTTACTCATCAATTAGCTGGGCACATCCAAAAATTTTAATTTGTACAGATTCAATGTCGGCGCTTCAAAGCATATCAAACTGTAACAAAACCGGTCATACAATAAACAAAATCCGCAATTATTTAGGAATGTTAAAATATCTAAAAAAAACGTAACATTTCTCTGGACCCCTGGACACTCCGGAATTCCTGGAAATGAAGCTGCGGATAAAGCTGCCAAAGAAGCTGCAATGATGAATAGCCCACCTCTACAAATATATGAGCCGAACGATGTAAAGGCATTTTTAAAGAACAGGGTCAGGAAAAATTGGGAATCCATGTGGGCCGAAATACCACTGACTAACAAACTTAGAAATATAAAAAAAAGTACGAAGCAGTGGACAAGTGCTACAAGAGGGAATAGAAGAGAAGAAGTGGTTGCGACAAGGCTGAGGATTGGTCATTCCAACCTGACTCATGCATATTTAATTACCAATGAGCCCCAACGACATTGCGAATCATGTCAATCAACAATGACTATAAAACATATAATAGAAGATTGTACATTACTACAAAAAACCTTTGAAAATAATAAAATACCCCGGTCTATAGAGCTTGCACTAGAAGATTCAAAAAATACAATAGATAAAATAATAAACCTTTTTAAAGAAATAGATCTCTACCATAAAATATAAGACGCAATTAAAGTATAAATTAGGAAATAGATAAAAGAAAAAATTGTGCGCAAACCAAAGAAATTTAAAAAAGTAAAATAAATTAAAAGACCGTAATATACATAAAAGTGCAAAGGGCGTAATAACCTAGTAGTTGATCGCCCAAAAAAATCTAATCTAATCTAATCTGAACCCCTCCATGGGCTCTAGTGGTACAGGTTGCTTTGAAATATTGTTTTATAATTTAACTAAACTAATTGATGAAACAACTTGAAAAATTATACGATAAATAACTAAATCATCTTTCTTCAGTAATTTATTAATTAATATTAACAACAATTAGAATTTAATCTTATTTATTTTTTTTTTTTTGGCGTGCCAACTATAGGTCATTAACGCCAGTGGATCACTGGTATTGTTGATATACCAATAGGTCACACATAGTAGGGCGCTCAAATACATTCCCGCAAAACAGGTACATTCGAGTTTTTAGCATCTGTGACAGTAAAAAAAAAATAAAGCAGTGATTTTCATATTCGTTACTTCAGTATGAGGCAGATGATGCGCTTATTTATTGTAATATAATATAGAGGAACAACGATGGCCAAAGATGAGTTTATGTTTTATGCAAAACAATAACCAACAGTAAGTATATCGTTTAAAAATAAGTTATTATCTTTCATTTTTTTTTTATTTGTCATAAAATTTGCATACCTACCTATGCTGCTTTCTATTGTTTCTCTGTACATATTCATTGTTATCTTATTTCTATTTTATTTATATTTATTTTACTCTGTTTTTTTATTCTTTAAATATTGCCATTTGAGATAATTTGCAATTTTGTTCTCAATAATTCTTTTAAATCTTTTCCATTTGTTAATTTAATTACATTGTACGCTAAGATATAATAGCTAATTAATAAGCTAAACCCAGAATAAACATATAAAAACATTATTATTATTATTAATACAACGCAGTTCGTAAGTAGATTCACTGTATTTTCACTTAAATACTAGTTAATTCAGTCTTTATAGGAGTTTATGTAAGATCCATACTTGCTGAGATTAAAACCAAAAGAAAATAGTGAAAGTTATTTCAGGCAACTCAACTTGAAAAATAAATACTTTTTAGTGATGCATTCGAATTAATATGTTTGTTCATTTAGCGTCACTTTATGTTGCTATGGCTAATCGGACGAATAGAATTAATACTTTCCGCATCTTACTAATATAAAATCTTTATATTTTATAAAAGTACTTCTTAGGGGAATGACCTTTGACGCTGAACAGTCAAATTTAAAAAAAAAGGTTGTAGACAGCGCCTGAACAGTGGTTCCAAAAGGATAATACTCTCCTCTACATATACGAGATGTGGGTGTGTATTTAAAGTCATAATATATCGGTGAGCGAGCGAGTGAAAGATAGATAGATAAATAGATTGTGTGTAAAAAATGAAAATTCCAAAAAAAAGGCCATCGCATTTAGATGTTTGGTTTCGATAACCCAAGTATTTTAAAACATAAACCATGAATGATGGCTAAAAAACTGAAAAATGACTGCAAGGTCTTCTTGAAAAACAATGCAGCTCTCAAAGATTCATGACATACTTCAACATTTAGCAGCCGCACAGCGTGCCAGGTGTGGCAGCGAGCAAAAGACATTTTCTGTGTCGGCTTGTCACTCCCAATTGTGCCAGATTCCTCTATGCAAAAGATTTCTTGTTTGCATTCGGCCATACATTCAAATGTAAAGAAGGGACAAAATAATAAGATTATTTTAAAAATAAACGATAAGAAACTTATTTGCGGTGTTTGCTGAGGGCATTATCCGTTGAGTAGTTATTGCCAAGTTATGAACTTCATCTTAAGGCATATTATATATTCTTAGAAAAAGAACAAGGAGACCATGCCTATCGAAAGCTTTATATAACCTTCAAATATAATACATAACCTCAAATTCTAATGAAATATATATATCTGCAGCCCTGGTGAATAAGTGAAGTCGAATGTTGTCCAAAGTGAGTTAATCCTACTGAGGGAAGCAGAATGGTGCTATTGTCGTAGAGGATATGAGTATGTGTTAGGCATTGGCTTGGTATGGAGTTTATTGCTTATGTTGCAACTTCTTTTGAAGAAAAACAACAAGAATGACACGATTTCACTTCCCTCAATACAATTAACTCATTGTGGACAAAATCAACATAACCTATTTAGCGACCACACCAGTGAGATCAGAGTATTCAATGCATATGCAAAACGATACCCAAAGAGGACTCATTTAAGTTATCTTATCGAATAAAATCGGGGTATACCGAGGCGTAGGTGTGAATATTGCGTTGAGACTGGTCTGGCGAATTTGCGTTTGGTGATTGGAACGTGGACGGAAGTTTGTAAGCCTATTGGTGGCATCGGCATCGAGCCTTCGGGTTCGCTAAGCCTTATTATTATTAGCATCGAATAAAACCATTTTGTAACTTAAGTAAGGTAGTAAGGTATAGATAAGGACTTGCGCTCATGCCGAAGTTTTAATATTATTTACCATATTAATTCAAGTTTATGTGGCCAGTTGATCATAGCAGACTGTATGGCAGCTATGAATTGCAGGGGAAGGCAAATTTATTACCTTTAATTGATACTGGCTGGTAATATTTTTAAAACATCACCTATTCTGTAGAACAAAATACTTATATTTTTAACTATTTTTATTTGAAGAGGAAACCGTTTGAGCTACCAGAGTCGCTTACCAGCTCTTGAGAGAACACGGGGACATGGGATCAGATAAGAGAACAGATTTGTCCCCGGCTGGTAAGCGACTCCGGTAGCTCAAATGGTAGAGTACTGTCACGGAGAGACAGATGACCCGGGTTCGAATCCCGGCTGGGGACATATATTTTCTCTTCAAATAAATATAATTAAAAATTAAAACAATTAACAAAAAATTATAAAAAAAATACTTTTTTCTATTTTCTGAAAAATAAAAAAATATCAATGAACAAGCACTTGATCGAATAGTGTACAAAACAACCTGCTACGAATGGAAGATAACACCTTACTAAATCTCTGTTTCATAACATTAGACACAAAAATGGGGAAATCGCACTTGAAAAAAGAATTATTACCGGCATCTTTTGAAGCATAAAGCGATAAGAATTGTTGCTTTGACGACATCTACAATCTCTGCAAAACTTCACCCTCTTGCATGGCAGGATTTCAGTATTTCGACAAAAGAACATTAAGAGATTGGAGAAATAGCGAAAAACATCTGTTCACAAAAAAAAATTAGTTAATAAAATGAATTAGAAAACCGGAAGCTGGGATAATAATGCTTAATCCATCATGGTTAGATGTTATATTTTAATTACTGGATTACTAGATTCCATTTGACCTATTTTTTCAGGTATCATTTTTATATTTATAATTTTTATGATTTAATTTATTAGAGGCATAAAAATAATTTTTAAAAAGCATATAATTTTTATTTTAAAAATTATATTTTTTAGTTACCAGATTAATTATTATTAATTAAATGGGGGTGGGATAGCGCAATTCCAAGAGCGTTGAGTTTCTGTGCGAAATGACTCGGATTCAAATCTAAATCTGACAGATAATTTATTTAATCTTTTAACAGCCACAGATGGAACGTGTGGGATCTGCAGACCTTTCTGGGCTCACCTGGCTTCTGTAAAGAGGGAACCCTAAATTGAAAGAAAAGTCTGGTAGTAGAGCGTATTCGTGGACAAATCACCTGCCTGGACAACCATTATCTTAGAAACAGTAGAGTCTCTACTATCTACTCAAGTCACAAAAGACCGTGTATGGGTTGTAGTGATACATGTGCCTAAAATGCTGGGAAATTACTAACTATTCAACATTCCGCCAATTCAATTTTCTTTTCTATTTCTATACGTTGGTTCAGTTGTTATTGTATGTGCAAAATGGTTCGTCACTAATGTACCCAGTCTAGTAGCTTACCGCAGTCTAGCAAGGACAACTCCTAGGTGCAGTACAGTCTCTACCATGTACTGAGTCCAATACCCTTCCTGAGTTGTAGTGGTACTGTTTTTTTTATTATTATTTATTATTTTATTAATTATGTTTAGTTATGTTGGTATTCGTTTAACGCTTGTTCCAACGTTTCACCAAATGGCATTATCTGGGTTAATTACACCCGCATCCGAGCTGCGGTTTCACTCCGGAACCGATTACCGATCCGAATGTGAAACAACCTGCTACTAGATTATAGTTCCAATCATTGTCACTAGTAAACAATTACCATTCAATTATTGTTTGTATAAAGGGCTAGTAACCTTAGTACGGTTAGTTGCTGGTGTCCCTATGGCATTTCAACAAACATATATAATCTATAAATATTTTTGTAAAGAAGATAGTTGGGGGGAGCAGTCAATAAGAACACAGAATAAGTAATAAACTTATATTATGTGACGTTTCGACCTACAGTGTAGGTCATCTTCAGGGCGATTTGGAGAGCGATGCCGTTAGATTTAACGGCTGGCAAGCACTTGTTGCACTTGTTGTTGAATGCTAGCCAGCCGTTAAATCTAACGGCATCGCTCTCCAAATCGCCCTGAAGATGACCTACACTGTAGGTCGAAACGTCGGCACATAATATAAGTTTATTACTTATTCTGTGTTCTTATTGACTGCACCCCCCAACTATCTTCTTTACATTAGATCATCCAGTCAACTATTTTATCTCATATATAAATATTTTTATTTTGAAGAGAAAAGATTTGTCCAGGACCGGGATTCGAATACGGGTCTTTCACGCATCAGTTGTGGTACTCGGCCACTTGAGCTATCCTGGCACGTACCTCGGTCAGACAAATCCTTTCTCTTCACCGATCCCATATCCCCATGACCTCGCAATTTGCGATGTATACAAGAGGAAGAATGTTCATTAAACATTACTTTAATTAGGATCTGCTTGACTTACGTCATTATATTATTTATAATTTATTTTTTTATATTTATTATAATTCTTAAATATTTTTATTTTGTAGAGAAATGATTTGTCCAGATTTGTCCGTGTTCGAATCTCGGTCCTGGACAAATCTTTTATCTTCAACATAAAAATATTTTAAAATTATAATAATTAAACCTGTAACCACTACGACCCGTGAGCGAGTCTGGGGTTCAGTACATTGTAGAGACTGTACTGTTTCATGTGCAACGGTTCGGTAAGAAGATGACTTGTCCTAGGTCACGCTTAACCCCCTTATTTTGGGTAACCTATTTTTATAATATTTTATAGAGGCTGGATGAGCCCCAGGAGGGTCCTAGACCCCAAATGATCCATAATAATTATAAAAAAAATAAAATAAAATAAATTATGCAATCTATACTTCGAAATGTTTATTGAAACTTTTTATTTCTTGATGAGATGATTACCGAAATCTACTCATTACCCATAATTAACTCATCTTCTCCATACTAAAGCTCAGATTAACTTGTATTTTTGGAAAATATTAAAAATGAAACGAATAAACAGTTAAAACTTGTAAATCAACTCGAAGCGACAACCTGCGGAACAGATACCTTTTTCTTTGTTTTTTTAATTACTACTATATTCTACTCATTTATCACTTCATCATATGTTTAAGATATTTTTGCCCAACTTGGATGAAAGAGGCTTAACTCCTAAGTCATTGGTTTTGTTGGAATGTACTTTCGCTCTACTTAAAAGCCCTCAGGCTATTGCCTCTAACATGTGGCAAAATAAGCACACTGCGGCTTATTCCGCCTATTGGCTTGATATTTGAGGTCTGTCTGAACTTTGCGTTGATTGAGCATTAACCATAAATATTGTGAAGTTGTTGGGCTAATCGTTCTCTTACAGCACAGAATAATTCAGTCTTATTACCATATAAGCTGTACTGATTCTGAATCTGTTTCTTATGAGAATGAATTTAAATAATTTATTTATTAAAATTTAGAAATATATTCAATTAATTTTAAATTTATATCATATCACATCCAGCGCTTAATTAAATTAAATTTGAAAAATGAAGAAAACCCCGAATTTCAAAATAGAAAAAGACGTAAACAAATCTATCAAAATTAGTATGTTCTAACCATGCTGTATCACATTTAAATATGATTGTATCTAAATATATGTAATGTAGGTAATATATGGAGTTTAGGATCAAAAGCGGATAAATCCAGAACTTCACGAAAATTGTATATTTTAGCAAATATGTTAATATTGAAAAGTTGCATTTGAGCCTTGGAGGTGGTGGGATGTTTCTTGGGTTTCATTATTTATGTTTTGTTTTGCTGTTATTCTCTTTGTTTCGGCGGTAGCGGCAAATTGTTGCAATCCGCAAATCTACCCACCTTTATAAATTAATTTCTGGTTCTTCCCCTGAATGTCTGTAGTAGATTAATTGGTAAACCCTCAATGAGGAAAACAAAAAATAATAAACCAAAATAATTCCCTGATTTATTTGTCACACTATCTTTACATGATTAAATTATAAAATAAAGTAAAATAAAAACAATTCTTCATCTTTACACGATTAAATTATAAAATAAAAAATAAAACAATACTTCTATTTTTACAAAATAATTAAAAAAAAAGGTAGATTTTTCATAAATAAATTCAAGTATAACTTTATCTGGCCAGATATTTTTTAATCGAAATGTTATTTGTGAGAGTAAAGAATAACTCAACACCAAATAGTAATAAAAGGCGTACGACCTGATGACTGTAGAGTTGCAGTACGTATTGGGCCGATATCGACCTGGAGAATGGCATTACTTGACGTCAGCTTCATGACAGACTACATCATAGAAGGTTGCCGTTGAGCGTGAGTCTTCGAAGTGTCCCATAAATGGTCGAGAGAGATTCAATTTAAACAAAATTACTTTTCATTAAAAAAAGTAACGCACGAACTAAGTTTTATCAGTCTATTCATGGCCGCATCAAACATACAACTGATGTTAGTTAGATAAGAGTCAAAGTTAATCCTCCTGACTTAAACAAAGCTCGCAAGGCGTATTGTTCTAGTTTACCGTTAATGCAATTTTAAGTCTAATCTTAAAACATTCACATTTTATAACAAATAATAATTGCTTTCGTCTTCGTTTTTAAGACTATTACCTAATTAAATTATTTAAATAAGAAAGAAAAGCCGATATTCAAGTTTCTGTTTAAGTAAACAAAAAAAAAAACAACAAATTATAAACATTAAATTTATTGTGAGCGCCAACACTCTTTCTACCCGGAGGATGCCTGAAAAGGCGAAATATTAGAGAGATAATTTCAATTTCTGTTTTAGTTTAGAGGCTTAAGGGCTTTTCGATGGAACTTTTTCCAAGGTCTTCCCAAAATATATTAATATTTTGGGTACCAGTACCGCAGGTTATCGTTTCGAGTTAAATCACAACAAATTTTAAATTTTTATTCGTTTCATTTTTAATATTTTCCAAAAATATAAATTATCGTGAGCTTTAGAATAGAAAAAAGAATATAATTATGGGTTATGGGTAGATTTCGGTAATCAATCATTTCAAAAAAGTTTGATGAAACGTCCATTTCTTGATGAGATGGTTACCGAAGTATACACATTGCCTATAATGACATTCCCTTTTCCATACTAAAGCTCATGATGACTTGTATTTTTACAAAACATTTCAATGGGAAATGGGAAAAGTTAAAACTTGTTACTAAACTCGAAGGAATAACCAGCGGAAAGATTACCAAAATTATCGTGAGTTTTAGTATGAAAAAAGGAGTGTACTTATGAGAAATGTGTACATTTCGGTAAATATTTTATCAAAACTCAGGATTATTTTTACTTTCGAGAATATTAAAAAGAAAGCAATTCTAAGTTTGAAGCGGCTACCTGCGGAACTGATACTGTATATTGCATTATTCATTTTAAAAATCACGTAGAACGTAAATATAAAACGACGATATTTCATAAATTGACTTTTTCACACTGAAATGAACGTTTTAACTAACTTTTCAAAGTATAGATGATTTACATGTTTGTTACAAAGTTTATTTCCTGATGAACTATATGCAAACCGAAATTTTATTTCATTTTTATTTTTCACAATATAACTCAAGATTATCTTTATTTTCGAGAATATTAAAAAGAAAACGATCAAAACTTTAAAACTTGATGTGACTTAATTCGAACCGACAACTTGCGGAACTCATACTATACTTTGTATTGTTAATAAAAAAAATCTTGGAAGACGAGAAAAAAAGTAATCCAGAATTGGCGAAATTGACATTTACAATTTTTTGAGGTTTAGCCAAGTAATGTTGTCTAGCACAGTGGATCCCGACCTGGGAGGCGTGAAATCAGTTTAAAATGAAAAATTGTGACTTAATTTTAGTATTTTTTCTCTTACTTGTAGTTCTTTGCCTTAAATTGAAACTTATATTGTTGTAAATTTTTGTTAATTGTTTTAATTTTTAACTATTTTTATTTGAAGAGAAATTGTTATTGTTATTATATTGTTGTATTTTGTGGTGGTAAAACTAAATGTTTTGTTTTAAATGTGACAATTTAACTATAAACAGTTTAATTTACTTATTGTTATTTTTTTCATATGCGCATGTAATTCATTGTGCAAGTGGGGGGTGTAGCAAGAATTTTATTTGAACAGGGGGGCTGGAAGATTTTATTTTAACAATGGGTACGTGGTACAAAAGGTTGGGAACCACTGGTGTAACAAGACATATTGTCTCCTTATTATTTGGTTTTAGTCCGATTTTATTTCTCTTTTAAATAATCTGATAATGGATAATTAGGGGTGTCTCTTGCATGAGACGAAACCCACACTTTTACCTTTTGTTAAAGTTTAAAATGCATTATTAAAAAAAAAACATGCAAGGTTAAGATCTGGAAATGAAGTATATAAAAAAAAAGCCGATTTTGAACATGAAGTTTTGAGAGCATGAAATTGCTTGACTAAACAAGCGAAAAATATGAAAAAGTCGATTTCTGAATTTTTGAACCTTAACGACTGTATAACATTTTATTAACAAGGATATCACTATCTAATTTCATCTGAGATCTTGCTTTTTAGCGGAGCGAACCAATGGTATTTGAATTTGAGGCAGAAGATCACCTTCTATGCAGTTTGCTAAGAGGTAAATACATATGATTGGCTGAAACAACGAAGGAAGACGATTGGCCATCACCGATCGGGTACTATCCTTCACCTCCCGTGATTGGTCATTGCAAACCGGTCAAAGGTGTACGAACCGAGAGGTTACTCGCTGTATTAGTAGGCTTCTGACATACTTACCTTATCCTCTGCTCAGGTATGTGAGTTGAGTAATAATAACTTATAAATTGAACGTAGTATATGCGTATTTATTAGTCTACATCCATTAAGGACCGTTTTTAAAATTTAATATTCTCAAATGGTGATCACAGATTTATCTACTTAGATCATCAAATTTAAACAGCTCATAGATATTAATTGCAGTATTTACTGATATGTCGATATGATTTGGGCTGTAGTTATTGGCGGAACGCCCAAAACTCCATCTTGATCCTTTAAGTTCGCCGACTTACCAAATTATAAAAACGAAAAATTGTCAGCCATTTTCCTTAAATTTGAAGTAAGAATCGGTGAGTATATGAATACAAAAGATTTTCTTTTAAATGTATAAAGTACATGTCTAACATGAATGGCTCCATTCCCAAAAATAACTATTAGTTAGCACCTCGTAAGCTCTAAACCGAATAATTGGAAATGGTTCTGCGCTCGACTACACTTTTTCTACCTAAAACAACTTTTGGCTCTGAAATTAAAGTTTATTTATTTTAAGGGTTGGGAGAGCAGGGGCAACCTTTGTCCCCATAGTTCCGAGCAAGAAGGGCGGCAATCGGCAATCCAGCCAGTTAATGCGCCAATTGACTTAACCTCACCACTGGCTTTTTAATTATTGTCAGACGTTTCTTCATGATGTAGAGTTCTGACTCAGTTTAATACAGGTCTCACTCAGCCTCTGGCATAAATGAGGATTTATGCGAATTAATAAATGTTCGGAAATTAATAACTTATCACTTGAATGATGAAGATGGAGTTTAGTTTGTTATAAAAAATAGATCTCCGAATTTATCAGGTACATAGAATGATATTGATGTTTTGAATCTTCTTTTAAAAGTGGCTATCCTCTCTGGATGTTGGCGATTATAACAGCCCGTTTTACTGACCGCTGCATGAAAGCTATCGATGTTAATCTTATTCATCGCCTTAGGTATATCAACCAGGATTTACGCCTTCGACCTGAAGCTCTAATTCCTTCAATTTTTCCCTGTATGATTAACTGTAGCAGACAGTATAATTTCACATCACATGACTCGATTATGTAAAGTTCATGTCTTTTGGTGCTGTCCAATATCTCGAGGGGCTTCTGTATTCGCTGTAGCATGCTTTCCTTGCTGGCATGGTGCACCCTACTCTAACTCTAAACATACGCCGATAACACCACATCTTATGAATAATGAATTGAATTAGTTTTTTATAACAGTAATGAAGAAATGAATTAAATATTATTTAAAGCCTAATTAATAAATAAACTTCGGGAGATATAAATAGCCGAAGTGAGGATTATGCCAGAGCCCGACATCTCGTGTAATTGATGACATCTCGCCGACAGGTCCTGGCGCTAATAAACTTGAGTCATGATAATAAATCATTATCAAAAGAAGGAGACCAATCATCCAGCGTGATGAACATTACGATATAGCTCTTGATGGATGTCTTATTGATGTAACAGTCTTTTTGGTCTTATTGTTTTTTTTTATTAAAATAAATGAGCATCCAATATGATTTTAGACAAGCGACACTAAGCATTATGTAGTTGCTTCTTCGAAGAAATGTTTTTTTAACCAAGAATCCATTTTATTTAGATTCTTTCTACTTTTTTTGCTTCCTCCTTTTTTGCCCCTCAGGATGGAGGTAGAATATTTCTATTGTAATATAAAAGGCAAGTAGAAACGAAAAAAAAAATGGCAAAACACGGACACTGCATTCGACACACCCAAAAATGTATTACAAAAGATAATTTTTGGTTAAGTGTTTTAATTTTTAACTATTTTTATTTGAAGAGAAAAGATATGCCCCCGGCCGGGATTCGAACCCGAGTCCTCTGGCTCTCCGTGACAATATTCTATCACTTGGGCTACCGTAGTCGCTTACCGACCGGGGACAAATCTGTTCTCTTATCTGATCCCATGTCCCCGAGTTCTCGCAATTTTTGCGATGTATACACGAGAACGAATGTTCTTTGAACATTACTTAATTTTAGGATCTTGTTGACTTACGTCATATTACTATTTATCGTTTTTTTTATAATTTATTGTTAATTGTTTTTATTATTAACTATTTTTATTTGAAGAGAAAAGATATGGAGAGTACATTCACGGAGAGACAGAGAGACAGAGTACCAGGGCTCGAATCCCCAGGGGCATATCTTTTCTCTTCAAATAAAGATATTACAAAAGATGTTTGATATAAATATATTTTAACTGACAGGAATTACACCATAGGATTTCCGAAATCAGGTAATCTGCAGATCCAAAATTCATAATTGGCAAGTTAACCAAGAGAAGAAACTAGAGAAGATTAGAACAACATCGTCTAATCAACAAAGCCCATGGCAAAAGAATGAAAGTATGAGCACAAAGAAAGGCAAATGCACGCCTCCTAGTTCTTTGGGAAGTCCTAATGGGCTCATTAGGAAATAATAAGAATAATCCTTCTTATGTACGAGGCATTCCCCATACATTGAGTGATTTATTCAAAATTATAAACGTTATTTTCAAGAAAAAAGTAAAAGTGACGTTTTGATTAATTTGAGTGATTTAGTGAACTACGAATGCAAGGAATTTCATCAACAGTACAAAAGGAAAATTTTAATTATTTAGAAGAATGCCATTTATTTCATCTTATTTATATGTAAAATTGTCATTATTAAATAAATGTGTTTTTTAATCTGTCTACAAAAGTCTGATGACATAAGTATATTTTTACTATTTTATTATTTAATTATAAACGTTATTGCAATTAAATTTTTTGAATTTTTCTTTTTCCAATTTCAAGGCCAACCATTCCCAGTATAATTTCAGCAACAGTAAGTAAGGAGAGGAAAAGAAGAGGTCCTAAATTGCATTCAAGTACGTGTTCCCTGCAAGCTATGATAAAACAAGACAATGGTGGGCCTAATCATACGCGTAACTGGGAAATTATTTTTGCAATAGCTAGGAATCCTTGGCCAAATTTTGTTTTGTGTTAAGAAAAAGCTATACACCTTCGTTGGAAAGGTAGTATATGACTGCATCACCCTGACCAATATTTATTTATTAGAAAAGGCTGAATAATTTGCCTGACAATTCTGGAAGAATAAAAGCGATTTGTAAATAATTAAATGTAATTATTTAAATTATAAAAAAACTACTGTAAAAACAGAAGTTTAAATCATTAAATGAGTTCATTGTAATATTATAAATACTTCAAGAAAAAAACTCGTGATATTTTATAGTAACTATAATGTAGCGTTTAAGTAAATAAATATTAGGAATTCAAGTTAATGTATTTAAGAGTAGATAGAAAAAATATTAACAATCAAATAAATTCAATAATATATAAGGAAAATATATTAAATTAAGAAAGGAATTCTGTGAACAAATAAATAAATTTGTTTATTCTAATGAATTGAGGAAGACTATATTCATAACGATTCTCTAAAAGTAAAATATTTCGAGATTGCTTTTGACTTGATCTGACAAATAATAAGATGCAAGTGTTATTTACGGATTTAATATATACAAAAAAACGTGTACCACTTAATAACTGGGTGAGCCCCAGGAGGGCGAGGGTCCTAGATCCTATATGATATATTTCCGGCCGCTAACAGACTAAATAAAATTCTTGCCAGCAGCGGTATTTGAACCAGGATTTTCAGCTTAGCAACTCAGTGCTCTACCACTGAGCCACTCCACTCCCATTTAGAATAATGGATAAAAAATGTTTTAAGATAATTCTCTTCTTTCCAACTTCCAACTTGTTTTGACTGAGCGCTGCACGAAACAAGTCTATCCATGTTACTCCTGTCCATTGCTTGGATTGCTGGACCTCTCTTTCCTTCAATCTTGCTCTGCATGATTAACTGCAGTAGGCGGTAATTCTCATTTCGCATCAAATGACCAAAATATTCCAATTGATTTTTTTCTTTTTTGAAGAGAAAAGATTTGCCCTGGCCGGGATTCCAACTCGGGTCGTCTGCGTTTCCGTTGCAGTGCTCTAAACCACTAAGCTACCAGGGGTCGTGCAATCGCGTTTAGAGCACTGCGACGGAGACGTAGACGACCCGGGTTCGAATCCCGGCCAGAGAAAAAATTTTCTCTTAAAAAAATGAATTAATTAGAATATTCTCAAAAATAAAAATATTTAAAAATAATAACTATAAAAATATATTCCAATTAGCATTGTTTAATGCTGTCCAATATCTCAAAGAGATTTCTGTACCCGTTGTGGAATGTTTTCATTGTTTACATGGCGCACCCATGCATACGCCCATAACACCGTATTTCGAATGCTTGTTGACGTTTACTTGAAGCATCTGTAAGTGTACACGCCTCTGATCCGTATGATAACACCGAGAGCACGTAACATCTGAATAGTCTGATTCGAGTCAGCAAGTTCACATTTAGGTTGCATGGCACCTTTCTCAATTGGTTAAAGGCACTTCTTGCCTTTTATATACGAGGCTGATTCATCATAAATAACAGTTGTCTAATTTCTTATTATTCCTTTAGAGAATATTCTTGTCTGAAGATGGGATATTGTCTCTGAACGTTACATATGTTTAAAATAATAGAATGAAAAAGAAATGACCGTTTTATCAAATTCCAGAGTTCAAATGTCTGTAAATATTTTAATGCTATTTATAATTTACTAACACTTAATAATCCCTATAGAGCATTCTCTAAGCTTGTTTACTAACACTCGACTTCTTCAAAAAAAACCTCAGTTTACTTATTTATTTCCAAAAAGAAACATGACAGTGTCCTAGGAAATTCTCGTAATTATAAGACATAACTGGAAAAAAAAATCACAGCCACTGAAGCAACTAAATAGAAATTACTAAATAGAAAGGGAAAGGAAACGCACTGCGCAGCGTTGGTTTGAAAAATTTAGCAGTGGAGATACGATGTTGAAAAGGAAGATGGGCACCGGGCGACCATTAATGGATATTGATGAGGTTCTGAAGGAAGCTGTTGAGTCAAATCCATCCACAAGTACTCGCGAACTTGCCAGGGAGTGTGGTGTATTGAAAGACAATGTATTTTATACCAAAGAATTAATAATACACATATTTGGTTAAAAACTGTCATTTTTTTTATGTAACCCATTATTAGATTAGTGATGAAAAGTATCGATTTGGAAGCCATTTTGAAAAGTATTTGAACGTTTAAGTGTTGTTTGAAAATTAGCCTACTTACTTTAGAAAAACCTAATATTTTTTCAAAACTGTTTTATTATGTTCATCCTTAATAAATTTTAAAAAGGAATAACAAATAAATTAATGGGTTTCATGAAATATGTTTACAATTAATAATTAAGAAGATCATGGAATATCGGAGAGTCAATTATCGAAAGATACAATCAGGCGTCGAATTTGCCACTCCTAGAAAATAAGTTTGAAGAATATTTTCTCTAAATTTTTATTTCCCGGAACTAATTTTTAATAATTACTACTATAATTAAAAGAGATAGCGACTCAACTGCCGTGAAGAAGAAGTAATAAGTGCAAACTTATATTACAACTTTCTTTGTGTCACAAGCTGGAATAATCTTGCCATGTACGTATACATATTTATTGGCATTTGTTGTTTTATCTTGCGTAATACACCATAAAACAAAAAAAGATTTTGTGGTGCTTGTTTAAAATTTCCCTTTTTTTGCGTGATCTACCCCTGCACAACCGTTGTTCAAGAGACAGTACATTCTCTACCAGGTACTAAGCCCCAGACCCTTCACAGATTGTAATGGTACAGGTTTCGGATAATCGACGCTCTAATGTAGACGTAAAAAGCGTGACGGGGGACAAATTACCGATTAAAGCTGATAAGGACACGCCTACATTGATGGAGCTATTAACAAGATAAATTTGTTTTACCAAGAACTGTATAAAAATTAATTAACGCTTGACATAAGAGAATGTACTAAGAATAATTTCAAGAAAGAAAAGTAATTTCTTTTCTTATTACTCTTTACGGCGTTGTCAATTAATGATGAACTTTATAAGAAATTCTTTCATTATGAGAGTTAAATGTCAATTAAAAATATAGTCATTCGTAACTATTATGTAGAAATATATTCGTCGCTTGTGTCTTGTAATTATTCTTTAGTTCTGATAGCAAAATGTCAGAACATAATAAACCACACAAAAATATGCGGTAACTTGTTAATAAGTAATTTTGAGTATTAGGAAATATATTTAAATTATAGTAATAAGATACAATTATAATTCATATTACATGCTTTGATTTAATATTACTCGCATAACTTCTATAGGAGCGTAGTAGTTAAGTGGTAGAAAGTTGCAATGCAGAAGGTTTCTGATTCAAATCCAGCCATGGCAGTAGAGCCTGAACTTGGACAAATCACTTCCCTGAATAACCGTTGTTCCGATAACAATACAGTCTCTACCAGATACAGAACACAAAACTCTTCATGGGTTATAGTATTACGTTTTTTTTTTTTTTTAATCATTAAAACTTTTTTATTTCACGAGCAATATAGTTTGTCTTCATAACCCTCATAACAGTATTCTGAATGTTATAACAGAATTTTGTATTGAAAAAGTTGCTATAGCAATTGACAAATAACCTACGCTCCTTCAAAAGAACGACATAATTAAAAAATTGGCATTATGATATGATATATATACATATAGTAGCAATTGTATTAGTTGAAGCTTTTTAATTCAGGAACGACATATCTGATATTCCATTTCCAGTTTTTTTTTATTTATTTAGAGTTGTATTATGTTTGAACTTAAAGTTTTAAGGGAACAATGACAAAAGTTAAATTCTAAAAGGTTTCAACCTTTTAAAAATTTATAAGTGTTATTAAAGAATTTTAATACCATCATTACAACAGAACTGCATTGCGTTATCAATACCCAATTTTTTTATCTCGCATAGAAATTTCAAATACTTCTATTGAAAAAGTATGTTTTATGAGTTATGACATTGCTCTTTTGAAGGAGGAATATAAGCAGAAACATAATGAAATTTTGTTCAATTAATTTATTTATATTTTAGAAAATATTCATACTATTATACTGTTATCTATTAGTACTATCTTATCTGTCTATAAGTGTGGTCCTACAACCCAAGATGGGTCTTGGCCTCCTCAACCAGCACTCTTCACCACACTCAGCGGCCGCCCTCTATTTACGGACACCCAGATCACATCGCTGGATATACCATACAATCATCTTGGTCTTCACTTACCAGCATGTTTACTTGTGCCCACATTGACCTCATTTTGAGGATTCTTCTTCGCACTTGGTTCTCCTTCATTGTGATAATATTAATACTAATTAATACTAGTAACTAATAATAGTAAAAAATAATACTAATGATACAATTGTGATATCGATTGGCAAATGATGGATCTAATCTCCGATCCTGTATGGGTCCGATCCAATTAAGCTCCTAATTTAATCGTTGATGCAATTGTGAAAGTTCATCCTCATAGATAGGGAGCCGACAATATATCTAGGCCTATCTAGATATCCCATTCTAATCTCATCATCTCTCATAATCTCGGCTCTCATCTAACTTCACTCATTATCTCCTTTCGTTTTCGTTTCCTTTCATCGCGATTGTTTTGCTGTTTCTATCTCCTCCGATCTTCGATTAATGTTAAGTGACAATTTTCCTTGGTTCTACGTCGGCATGGATCGACTTTCATAAGATTAAGAATTAGAAAAAGTTTTAAATGGCTTTTGATTTGATGAATTGATAAATAGTTAACCGAAAATAACGATTCCCGTAGCAACACAGCTCATAATTAACTATCGGATAACTTTATTAATCCATAAAAACGATCATAATAACAGCCTAAATGCTTATCTATGCTTGCACCATAACGTCGACTTTCTAACCTCAGACCCCCCCCCCTGCATACGGTTATATGCATAAGTTTTTCATATTCAACCATAAGTTTTTCCCCCAATTAAGGGTACCCTCTTTATAGACGACGAGGGAGCCACAAGAGGGTCTGTAGACCCCACATGTCCCACCCTTGGCTGTTAACGCATTAATTAATTTTATTTATTTTTCTGAGCTACCGAGCTGCTGAAGGTCAGGCGGAGCAATGTTGTTTTCGCTTAATATATTTGGACCGCACATGCACCTACCACACATTGGCTTGTTATACGGCATTGTATAGCTGTTGCGCCGTGTTCGGTAGTGAAATACTGTATTCCTACAAGGATAGTACAGTCTTTACCATGAACTAAGGTAATTAAGGTAATCAAATGCACTAAGGTAATTGAAGGAGTGAAAATAATGCTGTAAGGTGTATATAAGTATATTGTAAACTCGACTTTTCGGTCAGTGGTGGGTTGGTTCAAGGATTCTGCTTATTTATTAAAAGTTTCACTCTATGTTTAGGCTAATCGGACAATACTACAGTGGGAGTCCTAAATTTTGTCTATCAAGGTATAATTACGATAAGGATCTTTAATGAGGACTTGACAACTTACTACAGGCCCAACACCCCAATTTTACGAATCTTCTAAATGAAGACATGACCAAGGATTTTTCACTTCCTTTGGAAAATCCTAGGGCAACATGTTGGGCTGCGTACCCACGATCTTGGACATATTATGTTGTTATGCTCCCCACTACACTACAGATGACCCCTAGGTTCAAGTAGTTCTGAATCAATCCTTGCCAATCCTAGAAGTGGTGTGATATTGAAGTGTTTATGATCCTTATAATCTAAATCACCTAATTATTATTAGTGACTTTACAGAAATTACTGATAAGTATTTCGAAAACGTTTAAATAACTCCACTTCTGAATAAAGTGGTCACTATATAGATCCTGCGACACTAATTACTAGCCCATCCGGACCCTAGCTCTGAACGGGGATCAATCGTACTATCAACGCCTCTATTGTTGAACGTGGTAAAAGTCTCATTTAGTCGTAGCTCCTTCAACAGGTGGGTCATTAGAGAAGAATGCAGTTTCTTCACTCTCCATTGCCACATCACATCTTTATCAGGTTTATGCTTTTTGATGCGTTGCATTGAACTCATTGCGCATCTTGAGATGAGCACTTTCAACTGTGAGGTAATAATACGATTAAATTTTACCGTTCAAAAACAAATTTAAATATTAAAAGTTACGATCTGAAGTCTAGGATTATTTCTGTCATTCTCGAGTTGTATTAAAACCTTATGAAAATGTCAATCAAGATATATTCGAGTACTGCGGAAAATATGAGCTATTACTATAGATATTAAAGTTAATATTACTATATTTTTTTATACATACTATCTTTTGATATAACACTTTTAATATATAACGCTATATATAACTCGTGTCATAGCACTCTAAAAGCGTTAAAAAAGAACCACAAACTAAACCTCAAATAATTAACAATAAATAAATCAATATCCATTAATGCTAAACTTAGGCACCACTCCACAGAAGCACTATATGCACCAGAATTCTGGTTTAATTCTGGGCATAAAATGTCAATTCGTTGTCTAAAAATCATTGAGAACAAAATATTAAAAAGTATTTTAAGATCGATTAAAAAATATAAAATATAAAAAATATATCTTAAAAGAAGGCTAAAAGAGACGGAGCCTTAACCAAGAAATCTAAATATTCTCAGAAAAAATTACAAAAAGGAGGAATACAGTTCTATCGGTGCCTACAAACAATGAACCCAAGTTGGATGACCGAAACAGTTCACTTATAAAGAGCCGGAAACGGCGAACACATGGATTAAGGAGACTGAAGAAACATTGAAGAACTCGAGGTCTCTCCGAATGAAATTGAAGGATGTTATTCCCTTAGGAAAGAACTTCAGAATGCTCAGATCTTTTAAGAAAGACCCAAAAGGAAAACAGAGTCAATTCGGACTGAAGAAAGAAAGCAGAAATACAGGGAACGAATGGAAGAGATGTGGCTCTATCGTAAAAATAATAATTTTTTTTGTATAACTAAAACTAGAAAATACTTAATCGTAGGACAGCTCCTAACTAAGCATCAGTGGAGACACCTGTTGTTATACGAGTATGTGGGTTATTTCACCTTAGTACTCACCCGACCCCTTAACCTCAAGTGAATTATATGAATCCCATTCCCCCTTTTATCAAGAATATCTTTTTTTATGGTTCTTTTTAATAAGCCGTAATAAAACCAACGGTATAATAATGATTATATTCTTTTCAAAGAATTTACATATTATTTCACATACATTAAATAACAAATAACAACTTAGAAGATCACGAGGCCATCATCTTTTCAGTCAGAACGATTACCAGGAATTCCAACTCGATAGTTCTCATATTAAGTTAGATGATGAGTAATGAGTCTGGGGTCACCCTATGAGAATGTTTTTTGTTTCTCCTCTATGACAATGTTTACTTTGGTAAATCCTTTAATTCCTCGTAACTTGATTTGGCTTAATAATGTTCTAAACCGCACCTGCAACTTCATATGAAAAATTTTACTTCGTAGTTATTTGAGACATTAACGAAAAAAAAACCCTCAAAACGCAAGGGCAACCAAAGACAAGGGCAAGGGGAAGGACTTTTTGCTATAGGAGACTCAGTTATCCATCGAAACTCTACCGCATTTTGGTCCGAGCGTTTCGTTAAAGAGGAACCCTGATCTGGTAGCTCCTCATGGTCTTGCAGTAGAATCTGTAACATAAAAAAACATTCTTTTATGTCCGGTTTTGCGAAATCGGAACAGTATCAATTTCTTTCTACTTGGATCAATCATTCACTTCGTAGTTCTTGGTCTTTCTCCCATCTTTTTTTTTTTCAAATTGTATCGTACCTTTAAGAGAAAAATTGTACCATTCCACACTATATTCTTATTACCTTCCCCTCGCATGGATGCCTACTTGATTTGATTAAGTTTCTTTTGAGCAATCCGTTTTGATTGCAATAATCTTGGCCAAAATTTCATGATCTTTTTCCTCCCTCTCAGCACTCGAAAAGAAAGATCTATTTGAGTCCATAAGAGTTGTGTTTTTATCTTTTTCTATATAATACATGTTTTTACGTAAAGATGTCATGATTTACTGTGTTTATTCAACATTTAAAGTTTAAACAACTAGGAGACAATTCAATTTTCCTGACGTTTTCTTGAAAACCGTTCCTATTCTTTCTAAATCAGTGATCAAGCTGAATACTATAGATATTTGATTCAAGATAGACAAGGATCGTGAAGTTCTGACGAGTTTCTATACACATTTTACGGAAAGATAATTTATGTTTTGAAAGGTTTTTAGAAAAGCAATTCTGGGAAGTCAAATTTATTAGATTTAACCAGAGCTGTTACAAAACTACACAAGCTAAATCTACACCCCCGGCAAAAGTCGAAATTTATACAAATTTTTTTTTTTTTTTAATTTATTTATTGATATTTACAACTGTATTACAATTAAACAACAAGTAAATAGAATGCGTGTTACATAATGACATTATAATGACAAGTAGAGAAACTACCCACCGGTAGTACTCAAATCAAAGTTCAAATAAGAAGGTCACGTGGCCATCTTCTTTTCAGACGCCTCGGAGGATTATCGGGAATTGAAGAGGAAGCTAGGTTTGAAACTAGAGGGTTTGAGTGGGAATGAAGTTTGCTATGAAAGGATAGATACCGGGTTCGGGCCAAATCAGCAACAAAAGGTACATTAAGGTCGTTATGGATGACTTTATTCTTAACAAAATAAGGAGCATTGAGGATTTTACGAAGGATTTTGGATTGTAGGGATTGGATACGAGAGGAATTCGATGGCTTAGTGGAGCCCCATAGCTCTACTCCGTAAGTCCAAATAGGTCGTATGATGGTCATGTAGATGAGTCTTTTGTAGTTAATTGGGAGCTTAGAGCGTTTGTCTAGTAAGTATTGAAGTAGCCTGAAACGTCGAGCGGTTTCTTGTCTTTTCAGTCTTGTATGAGGATTCCAGGTTAATCGTTTGTCGAGGTGCAACCCTAAGTATCGGATCTGTTCTACAGGCACCAGTGGGATATTATTAAAGGATACTGTAGGGCAGGAAGTCATTGGTTTACGACGTAAGGTAAAAGTGATTTGATGTGATTTTTGAGAATTTATTTTAATTCTCCAGTTTTGAAACCATTCTTCAAGATCAGTGATATGGGATTGGAGGCTTTGGGATGCAATAACTGGATTGGTGTTGACTGATAATACACATGTATCATCAGCATACGTGGTAAGGATAGTATTAGGATGAGTTGGGATGTCAGCTGTATAAACTGTATAAAGGATTGGGCCAAGGATACTACCTTGAGGAACACCAGCAGATTGGGAAAAGAGGGATGAATAGAAATTATTATGGTTTACTTTGAAAGTTCTATTTGTGAGATAGGATTGAAGGATGAGAAAGTATGTAGGGGGTAGGAATTTACGGAGTTTGTAGAGCAAGCCCGTATGCCAGACTCGGTCAAAAGCCTGTTCCACGTCAAGAAAGACGCCCGAACAGTATGATCCACGTTCTAATGCAGAGGAGACCAAATCCACCACACGATGACATTGCTGAATGGTGGAGTGTGATGCTCGGAATCCAAACTGGTGATCTGGTATTATGTGATTTGCATCAAGAATAGGGTACAATCGTTTAAGGATGAGTTTTTCTAGGATTTTACCCATGCAAGGTAAAAGAGAGATAGGACGGCACGAGGATAGGTATTCTGGTTTTTTTTTAGGTTTGAGTATCATTTTTACAATGGAGAATTTCCAGAGGTCAGGAAAATATGTGGAGCGGAGTACAGCATTATATATATAGGTAAGGAATAGGATGGCTTTTCTAGGTAGGTGTTTTAAGATATGAATTGTGATGAGGTCGTGACCAGGAGCTTTGCGGGAAGGTAATCTGTGAAGGATGGAATGCTTTTGGTGGAAGGGACATTTGGAGGGGAACATCTAACGCTTCTTTTATATATTAAATTTGAGTTGGGTTAATGATATCAGGATGTGGATGAAAGATTTTGGAAAGGTATTGGCCAAATAACTGTGATTTTTCTCCGTCAGATTTTGTCCAGTTATTTGATTCAGTAAGGAGTGGATGATTGAATTCTTTGAACTTTAGGAGTTTTTTGGTAGTCATCCATAATGTTTTGTCGGTGGTTGTAAGATTTTCAGTCCAGGTAATTAAATTTTGAATTTTGAACTTCTTGATTTCTGCTTTTAGTTTGTTAGTTAATTTTGTATAGATCGTTTTATCTGCTGGATATCGAGTTCTATGCCACTTCGATCTTGCTCTGCGTTTTTCTCTTAATAAGATACGAATATGCTGTGGCAAATCAGTCTGTTGATGGTTATTATTTGTGTGATTTGTGATATTGTCATGTATACTGTTTCTGATTGATGTTGTAAGTTTTTCTATGGCTGTATCAATGTCTTGTTTTGTCTTTAGTGAAATTTTTAAGTCCAGTTTGTCCTCCAAGTCATAACAAAAATCGTTCCAGTTAACACGTCCTGTAATCAATGTGGGAGGGGAAGGCTTGGGTGCGAAACTTGAGTGCAAGAAAAGGAGGACTGGACTATGATCTGATGAAAGGTCGTCCAAGGATTCAATATTGACTTTTGCGGAGGAAATTTGGGATGTGATAAATATGTCAAGGATATCGGGACGTTTTTTGGTAGATGTAGGCCAATAGGTGGGGTTGTTTGGCGCCAGAATGGAATAACTCTTTTTGGATGTTACAGCAGACAGGATATTTCCTCGGGAGTTGGATGTTCGACAACCCCATCGTTGGTGTTTAGCGTTGTAGTCTCCTCCAGCAATGAAGCGTGAACCAAGAGATTGGAATAAGGATTCAAGAAGATTATAGGAAACAGAAATTCCAGGAGGACAGTATACAGCTGAAAATGTGATATGGAAAGGACGAGTTGTTATGGTTACTGAGGTTGATTGGATAGCATCAGTTGGAATGGAAGGAATAAGGGAATGAGATAAGTTTTTGTGAATGAGAATACAAGATCCGGCATGTGAAGTGTTATCTGGGTGGTCTGATCTGTAAGTGATGTAGTCCCGTATGTAGAAATGTGCGCGATGAGTGAAATGTGTTTCAGTAAGTAAAGCAATATCTATTTGGTTGTCGTGTAGAAATATGTCAAGTTCATCACGGTGATTAAGCAGTCCATTAGCGTTCCACAGAACGATAGCTAAGGGCTTTATGCTCATCGTGGGTAATTAAGAGGGACTTCGCTAAAGATTCTCGTGAGTAGGATGATGAGAGGCTTGATAGTCTCTTGAAGGTCTTTGAGGAAGGATGATAGGATGGAATTTATGTCGATAGGATTTTGGACATGGAATGGATATGAGCTTTGAGTTTGATAGGGATAATTAATGGGCAAAGGAGGGTTGGCTGGGGGTTGTACCCGAGGTTTATACAAAATGAATTTCTTATACTTAGAAAAGCAGAATCATGTCATTTAAGTACTGAATAAGGGGCCAAGTCAGGCAGAGACTTCAAATGGAGTTATTGCTTATAATATAACTCCATTCCAAATCAAAAACTACGAGAATGACACAATTTCAAGTCAAAAACTACGAGAATGACACCATTGTGCTTCCCTGATGTGTACTGGTTAGAATAACACCCTACCACGACCAAGATCGCGGGTTTACACCCCGGCAGGAGACCTAGGATGTTTTAATCCTGTACGATGTCAAGTACTCGTTAAAGACCCTATCCTAATCACTCCGTAAAATTGATTAACCTTCACTTTATCGTCTTCCGAAATACGTATTAAGTAATTTGAAACCCTTTTGACAAGAAAAAAGTACCAATATATTTTGGGCCAGGTTTTAGGTCAAAATACCAGTCAGTGCTTTGTCCAAGAAACAGTACACGTCTCTCCCATTTACTGAAACTCAGACCCTTCACGGATTGTAGTGGTATACGTTTGTTTTCACTGTAGCATCGTCCGATTAGCCATAGCAGCATAAAGTGACGTAAAATGAACAAACAAACAATTAATTTTCCTGGGAGAAATTCCACTTACCACTTATTCACTGGGCTATAGAAATAATATAACTGGATAAATTCGTGTGCAGTATAAATTGTTATATACCTTATCCTATTTGACTAATCCAGACCTGTTCTTATACAGTAAACTTTATCTCTTCGACGTCAATGAAGGTCTTCCGAAGAGCCCGTTTTCAAATTCTCCTGTCAAGAGCATCTCAAGTCCACAGAGGATTCACATTCCTTTCTTCAAACGCTATATCAAACTCTCTAAGAATTTTAAACATCAAGAAACACTTATTGCGCGTGAAATGGACCAATATTAGGGACGATTTTTGAAATATACATACAAATCCCCTATCCTAACTTTGAATTCTTAATGGATCACTCGAGAACGGTAGGAAGGAACGCTCGTTAGAAAAGTAGTGATTAGAGATTCATCAATATCCGGCGCGGCTCACCATCCAGTGGTGTAACCCAGAAGAACCCCTGCCACTGGAAGTGGGGAGGACTGTGGAAGAAATGGAAAGGTGGGAGAATGTGGGTTAGCCGGAGGAACTGGGACAGGTATATACGGCCTTACTTGTCCCGGCAAGCTTCAGTTCCAACCCAACCTCTTCAGGCACCGTCGTCCAAGGAACCCAAACAGGTAGGGTCCCATACATATGTATCTATCTATGTATTCCCTCCAGCTTAGTTCATATGTGCTGGTAGCTCGGAAAATATTTTAATTGCATTCTGGTAAAAAATTGATAGTTATGACAAAACAAGCCAATAGTTTAAATCGATATTTATATTTCAAAGAATAAATTTTAATTATATGAAAAAGACAGTCAAATTATTAAAAGAAAAAAAAATGAAGTGGATGGATATAAAATCAAGTGAGGTACCGCCGGGTACTGTTCTTCTTCATGCCTCTCACTAAGAGAATTTTTATAATTATCAATGACAGAAAATCTGATGATTTTCAATTTTTTTTACTCGACAGGTATGGATAAATATATAAAAATTAAAAAATTTATAATAGCTGGGATTGCACATGGTAACACTTCTTCACTGCTGTTGTGCTTAATAAATATTTTGAATATTCTTCTTAAATTGAATTTGTACACAATTATACCAATCTGTAATATACAATTAATTAATCAATTATAATATCTGATTCCAAATATTTTCTAGATAAATTAGTGATTTAATTTTTTTTCAATCCGAGATAAAATAGAAAATATTTTAATTATATTCTAGTAACAATTTGATGTTTTTTACAAAAGAGGCTAATAGTTTAAATCAATGTTTATATTTTAAAGTATACATTTTTTACAAAAAATATAATTCCGGAAGACAAATTATTTTGTTATGAGCTGGAATTGCACATGGTAACTCATCTTCACTGCTGTTGTACTTCACACATATTTTTTAAACTATTTTATAAACTGAATTTTGTAATAACTTTACAAATCTGTAATAAAAAATTCGGGTGCATCCAGTGCTAATATCTAATTCCAAACAATTTCTTGATAAAACTAATTTTTATTTAATCCATGAAAATGGTATACAAAATTCCTAATTTTGGGAGACAATTAGGAGATAGCTTAGGTTGCTGTATTATTATTATTAGTTTTTTATTAATTAATCTTATTTCGGGATTGGGTTATTTTATGCAATATAATATTCGATTTCGTGTGTATTCGATTTCGTGTGTATCCGATTTTTTTATAACTTTTATTTTTACTCATTTTTAAAATGATATATTGGAAAATGATTTTGGAAGGAGGAATGGGGGAGATAGTGATTATTTCTAATTTAAATTTTAAGTGTTGAAAATCATAAATTAATTAAGACTTTTTTCGAGCAATTGAAATTAGTAGAGTTTAGCGGTACTCAACACTTCATATATTGAGCCGTATTAATTTTCAGTTAATACTGGCTGTGAACTATAAATAATTATTTTATTAAAACAAAAGTTTTATTATAGTGAAGTGTATTTGTTTAAATAATCCAGAGAAATATTATTGTGTTAACAGATTTGACGGAGATGTCATTTTCAATTCTTTTCTTCTAATTAAGTTCAAACTTCATTTTTTTTAAAGTACATATTTTCAAATCTATTAAACTAAAATTATAATTTAATATTCAACTATTATTGTATTGATACTTTTATGCTTTTATTATTACACTATATTAAGTGTGTTCATAGATCACTATTAGTTACTCCCCTAAAGTGTGGCAGAATGTACAAATTGCTATTCAAATTAGATTTATTGTAAAAAATATAAGTTTTATTAGTTCTCTTGAATGCATGTTGATGACGAATGTTGATTGAAGTACAGTTTATAAAATAAAAGGTCTTAATTACTTTAACGAAGATTCAAATTATATAGTATTTTAAAATTGAGATGGTTCTCCGATAATGGGTTTCATGCTCAAAGCAAGCTATTTGGTTTGTTTTTTACTAACGTGGAGTAAATATATTTAAATAATATAAAATAAAATAAATAAAAAATAATAAATTAGTCTTTAAGATTCATGTTTAATGACTATAAATAAGTTGATGTAAACTTAAAAAATAATAGTTTATAAAAAAGTCTCGCGGGGAAGAATACCAGCGTTCTTCTTGGCCTTGTGCTTTCTTCTCCACCGGGTTATTGCCCGACACCTTTAGAATCGCTCCAAGAATAAATTCTTTTGTTGTATAAAAACATTTATAGGGGTTTCTTAAAAAAGATTTTGCAAGACTTTATGTTATTACCATCTATAACTAGGCGATTTGTTTATTCTTTAAACTAGGCGAAATTGCGAATAATTAATAAGAATGTATATTGAACTTTATGGCCAAATTAAAACATACTCCAACGAAAAATGGCATTTAAAAATACTGACTGTTCAATACATTTTATTATAGGATACATTCATAAATTGTTAATCCTTATACAATTTCTTTCAATAAGATATTATTTGTAAAGGTACTTAAATACTAATAAATTTTTATTAATAGTATAATATTTATACGATTATTAATATAAATAATAGAAAAATCTTTATTCTGGGTCTAATCCCTAAAGAAAGAATATAAACAATAAAAAAAAAAACATTCCCAGCCAGAAACATACAAATTAAATTAAACAAAAAAATCGCAAGGAATAAGATAACAATACAAAAAAAGATAAATAATTTCTGTGAAATATTATAATATAATTACTAATATAATTACTAAATATAAATATTTGAAAAAAAGATAAAAAATCTGTTATAGCTGAGGAAAATAAAAATAATTTTTCACTAATCCCGATCACTTGAATAAAAATATTCACTATTTTTCTAACTTTCGTAAGTATTTAATACATTAAAAAACACTAAAACTCAATATGTTCCAACTAATGCTAATAATTACAATTAAAGAAAGATCCACATCCTCAATGGTTTTTGGATCACTTCAATATCCAAAACGAATAAGGTCCCAAGAAGGAGAAACAGGTTCTTTTAACGCCCTCCATCCAGATCCTGATGACACCAAGGTGGACTCTTCTTGGACCGGAATGTAATCAGTAAGATCCCCAGATTTCTCTTAACCTAACACATTCTCCCGATTTTTTCATGACCAATGGGCGAAAGATATCTTGAAATGCAATCGCAGAACAAAATAGTTACTTACTTGTTATAGTAGTAGAAAAATTCAAATATTATTAGTAGAAATTTCCTATCAATGATTCGCCCGTTGAGACATCTTCAAGACTGTAAGAGAATATCAGCAAAGGACTAAACCGAAGAAAGAACACCCTAATCTCAAAATGCAGAGTGAAACCAGCAATAAGAAACAGCCCACCACCTCCAAAGCCCCAATGCAATACTTACTTGTTTTAGACAGAACCATTTACTAGGAAATCCTTGAATTTGAAAAGTCGAAGGGTTTTTAGTAAATCCAAAGTAGGAATGCACTTAATGATTGTAATTTGGAACCTTCGAAATGTCTGATAGTTTTATTACTTTAATCTCATTTTATGGTTTAATCATATTTTTTGTCTTACTTTCACGAATCGGAGCGGTGCATCAGTTCTAAGATTTCTTAGCAGAAAAGCGACGCATGACTTTAAGCATGACAGAGGGAACAGGAGAGCTTGACAGTTCCACTATTTGACTTCAAGGGTATGGTTGTTAGTCAACGCGACTATATCTATGTAAATATGTTTAGGGAATCGAAATATCAGAATAAGATTCCTACGTAAAAGAAGACTTTAGAGCTTTAAAAATTGTAATCAGAACTCTTTTTAATAGCTAAGAAGAGCTTAATAGAATAATTTAGACACATCCAATTAAGAAGAGGGAAAAAACAGTTGGCAGGTGTTTTGGAAAATCCTAGAGTACCAAAACTGTCTTCTGGAAAGTAGTAAGCGATATTATCTGGAAAAGGCAGATGATATAAACTTAGTTTATCAAGATTGGTTTTCCCATTATTAGATCATAAATACCTCGAATATATCGGAACTTAGAACACTAAAACACGTAACGTAGTAGCAACGATTGCCATCTTCCTAAGCGCATCGAAATCTTCGCGCATCAACTCCTCGTCATTACTCTTAATGAAGCCCCACAATTGTGACGCAACCGGAGAAAGCGCTAGAGGCAATGGGATATGTCAACTCTTAGTAATGGAAATTAATAACAGACCAATCGCTGCCATCCTTTCAATCGCCGCTGTCACGCTCACATGTCCAGGTGGCTTCCTGTTGTAACCAAGTCTAACGCAAATGATCATGGCCTTTTGACTGGAGGCGAACTATAGTTGGATGGCATTTACTAGTGGAGAACGTTTAATGAGAACTGTTATATGTTATTAACAGCTATTTCTTTTTGGCTAAATGGGAACCTAGCCATAAAAAAAACATTAATTACTTTTTATTATAATGCAATTGGGAAAAGCCACAATGCAAAGCCTTATGTTTCAAAAAATACACCTACTTACCAGTCGACGTTTCGCCTATTCAGGCATTATCAAGACACCAAAATCAGAAAGGGGTTATGTGAATCGTATCTCGAAGAAAAAGGTGCAATACATCCCAACGATCAACAGCCCAAACAGGCTCCAAACATGAGACAGCACCCCACTACCAAGACGTTCAACATACGACTCTATTTTTGAGTTTTTGGCTCTATTTTAGTGATTAATTACTTTTTTATAGCAGACCATCGTAGCTACTATCTGCGTAATTCGAAGGGATGATTAGATCTGAGGTCTATTGAGAAGACAATTACCTACTAATACTATTCGGTTATAAATATAACTATAACGAGTTATTATGTCATATAAGTATAATGAGGTAAATCTTGTTTACGAGTAAAATCTGACAGCCAAGGTGTGTGTCTTTTAGTTATCTGCGGTGATATCCAAAATAGACAACGACAAAGAAGCATTATTGTTCATGATGAACACCAAGGCATGTAAATGCAGTTCCGTGACATGGACACGATTGTTAGGTGAGATTCATTAACAGGTTAAATTATAAGAAAGTTTCCACCAGCACTGAACGCACAACAATGTAATTGAAGCGTTCAGGATCAAAAGCGGAGAGTTTTAAAATTTCAAAAATTTAATTTTTCACATTTTTTGCTAGGTAGTCAAGCAATTTCGTTCAACGAGACACATTGCCGCCTTATTTCTCATGGTTTTAGTCCAGTTTTGAACTTGAATTTCAGGGGCATAAAGCGTTGCTTGGCGAAACTGAACGCCTCAATAAGTTCAGCATATTTCCTAAACTTCTTAAAGCGTTGTTCTACAACATAATAAGAAGAATCGCATGTTTCTTACATCCAATAAAATATGAGAAAGGATTTTATGAAAAAAATCTTTGGTGATTTGAATATTTGCCGGCGCTTCAATATTATTTCGGTATATAGTCTGCAGCATTCCTTCTGCATACACTCTCTGAATTGTAAAATACGGAACGCTCTGGCCGTTCCAGGGTCACTTGTGCAACAGTTGCTGGGACATTCACAACAAGAGAACGCAATTCTTCCTGAAGGCGTTTCAATGTTATCTTCCCATAGACGTTATAAATGGGATGGAGGTTTCGCAGGCCTTCCATCAAAGCTGCATCAGCGGGCTGAAAGATATCGTCCTACTCCGCCGTGATGCAACGTCTCTCTTTAATGTCCATTGTTAGAACGGCGACGAATGTTTATTGCGCAAGCTCTCTAACGAGAATAGCCATCTCCTTTCATAGCCCTTGGACTGGGGTTCGTTTCGGTCGTTCATTTTTACTTCCTTCTTCGGACAAGAGAAAGTATTGTAATCGAAAGTTAGATTTTTTCAATGTCGAAATCCATTTTGAATAATTTCTAATGATGGGTAGAATTATCCAGTAAACTATTTTCCACTCGTCTGTGTTTCATAACAACACGAACAACTTTTAGCCGAAAGTAGTACTTAGCTCCTCGACCATAATAGATTTTTATCAAAAATTACACAGGCCAACAAAAAAAACCTTTTTGAAAACTTTTTTAATTTTAATAGCTGATCTTGATAGATTTTTATGTGCTGAATCCAAATCTGCTCGTAGTTTTTATGTATCACCCTTAGTTTCCAAGCAAAATGTATTTTATTATATAGTCTAATACCCATTTACAGTATATAGGGAAATCAATGAAACACTGTAGAATCGTAAAAATGGTTTGTATTTACAGTAAAATACTTGGAATAGTAATTTTATGTGATGATACAAGGTTCACTTGTCAACTGGAATTGGTTTATATTTTCTTTCCCTTTTTTCCTTGAAGCTTCTTGTGTAGCTTTTCCTGCGATGAATAGCTTGCTGAACTTCCCGGTGAAGTGACCAACAGTAATCCCCCATCATGTTGGTATTCCAGCGGCCCTGGTAACGTTTTTCCATCACTTTAACGTCCTGGTGAAAACGCTCACCTTGCTCCTCACTAACATCTCCTAAATTTTCCGGGAAGTAATCGAGGTGGCTGCTCAAAAAGTGAACTTTCAGGCTCATCAAACATCCTAACTGTTCAAATTTTTTTAACATGTTAGCAACAATAGCCTTATATTCTGGGTCTTTTTCATTTCCCAAAAACTTGGTGACAACTTGCTTGAATGAAACCCATGCTTCCTTTTCATTTGAGGTCATTGTGGATTCAAAGTTAACGTCAAACATCATTTTTCTAATATCAGGCCCGGTAAAGACGCCTTCTTTCAGTTTAGCTTCTGAAAGGTGTGGAAACTTCTGACAGAGATATTTGAAACAAAGCCCATCTTTAGGCAAAGCCTTTACAAACTGTTTCATGAGACCTAACTTAATATGTAGTGGTGGTAGGAGCACGTTTTTTGGATCTACAAGGTTTTTGCGTAAAATGTTCTTCTCGCCAGGCTTTAAAGACTCCCTAGCAGGCCAGTTCTTTCTGCACCAATGTTGATTCTGAGCTCTACTGTCCCATTCACACAAGAAACATGGAAATTTGGTAAAACCCCCTTGCTGACCAAGGAGCATGCACGTAACTTTCAAATCACCACATATCATCCAACCGTGTGCAGAATAACCTATTTTATTTAACACTATTTCTAGATTTTCGTAACTCTCTTTCATATGTACAGAATGACCGACAGGTACAGAGGCATACATGTTACCGTTGTGTGCTAAAACTGCCTTCAAACTATTTTTGGATGAATCAATAAACAACCTCCAATCTTCTGTTTTGTATTCAATTCCAAACTCATTCATTAAACCATGAATGTCTGAGCAGTACACCAAATCACCCTCTTGTTCAAAATACTTCGAAAATTGTTGTTCTCTCTTCCTATACACATGAATGCTGGTTCCAGCCGCCAGCAAGTTCTTTTCTTTTAGTCTAGAGCCAAGCAGTTCAGCTTTTTCTTTTGTTAAGCCCAGATCCCTAACTAAGTCATTAAGCTCGACCTGAGTGAACAATTTAGGCTCTACATTTTCTGTAACACATTGGAATTCTTCATCGTGTTCATCTAACTCCGACTGTACATCAGAAAATACTTCTGTTTCAATAGAATTTAAGTCCTCTGGTGGTTCCGGGATTGGCAAATCTACACCGTGCCCTACTGGTCGGATGGCGGACGGAAGGTTAGGGTAGCTTATTACCTTCTTGTTCTTAGAGTTATGACCAGTAATATCTACACTGCAAAAGTAACAGTCATCGGAATGATATTTGGTTCCCTCCATATCATGGGAACAGCAAATTTAAAGTGTTTTTTCTCTTTTTTTGACCATTTCCTGAGGTCTTCAACACATACATAACATACCTTATGCGGTGCCCAAGGTTTATCCTGGTCTCCAAGTTTG
Organism: Arma custos; assembly: GCA_037127475.1. Taxonomy (NCBI): domain Eukaryota; kingdom Metazoa; phylum Arthropoda; class Insecta; order Hemiptera; family Pentatomidae; genus Arma; species Arma custos. Next base: position 74,215,683 of record CM073764.1, read on the forward strand.
GTTCCAAAGTATGCTAGATAAACCTTTTTCACAAAGTCTGTAATGTTTCTTTGGTGCTTTTTAATAACAAACTCACCACAAATATAACAAAAACTGTCAGCAGAGTTTTTACAGCCGCGATGAGACATTGCACTGAGCACATGTACAGGAAACGTAAAAGTGAGGTTATGTTGAAAATAAACAAAACATCAGCTGTTTAGCATGTGTTTCAGCAGTGCTGCCAACATCATCTTTGTTCATTAGACCTATTTTTTCATGTTATCTTAACTATGAAAAAGCTGTTAAATTCTAAAAATATTTCTTTATTTCATGAATTTAACTATAAAATGTGAATAAATGGTGGGTGATACAACTTTTTAAGCATCATATTTGGATTCAGCAACCTAAACAACATAAGAATAAGGTATTTTCATTAAAAAAGTTTTTTCATCGTTGGCCTGTGTTATCTCTTCTCCTAAAAAATAAAACCTTATAGAACAACACGGAGATATAGGATCAGTGGAAAGAAGATATATGATTGACCGAGAAGCGAACCAGGATGGCCGAGATGGTTAAGGCACCACCGCGGAGAGGTGGGAGATCCGGGTTCGAGTCCCGGTCCTGGTCATATCTTTTCTTTTCAAATAAAATACATAAAACCTTATACTTTTTGGGAGGTGAGGGCTTTCGTCATTGAGTATGGTTGGGCAGTTTTTTTTCCCTTAAATAATATCCTAAAATTTGGTAGCAGAAACTCTCAATAAATTAAAAATAATTGTTTTAAATATATTATTCATGAAGGCTGCCGAACTCCATAGTTATTATTAATTAACAGAAATTGTAACATAACTCGCGCCTTAAAATACCTTTAATTGTAATAAATTTCAATACAAGGCAACACAATAAGAAGAACTATCATTGCAAAACCATTTATTTATAGTGACTTTGGAGAGATGTACTGAACCCAGAAGTAACACAAGAAGGTGTTATAAGCTTATGCAAATGCAGTTCATAATTTATTGCATATTGTAATTATTTATAAATAAGATCTTTTGAGAAAAAAAGATGAAAAGTCCTGTACATAGTAGTGAATAAACTGTTTTCCTATACATACAAATTCAAGTTTTGTGCAAGCGGAATATTTTGAGCGAGATCACGCCAGATCTCCCCCTAGTTAATGAGGATTCACTTTAAGGTACCCACATTATCGTGATTAGATGAGCCATAGCAGGGTTTCCAGATCCCACATAGTCGATTTACGCCTGTCATCAGAATAAATAATTTATCTGCCGCAGCAATAATGAATATATAAATCAGCATTAGAAGAAGCTCTGCGTAAAATAAGGACAGTCAATCATCAACAGGTGTTTGCTCGTCGATCAAAACTCAAACTCTCTCCTCTTGTTTGATGACTTCCGAGATGCAGCGCTAATAAGGAAGCCTTATCACAATGAACAGTGATTAACCGAACCATTGCCTAGTTGAGCACGGTTAACACAGGCTTCCTAAAGATTAAAATGGAAAAACTGCATTAGCATAATCATGATTAAGGAGTCTGATCCGTTTCCTTCTTAGAAGGTGGGATTTTTTGCTTTGCCAAGTAGACCATCGGATCCAGATACCAAGAACATATTGCAGAGATGGAGCATATTTAGGTCCTTGAGCCGGGAACATGGAATGCATAAACAAGACCAACTCGAAGCGGAGGAACCAGCCCTACTTTCTCGTTGTGTCATCCTCACCTTGGAATAAATGTGGAATCTTGCTCAATTCTCTGCCTTTACGGGAATTTTTCATAATATTTTGTAATGGTTGGGTCTCCACGGGTCCTTGGGGCTATATTACTTACGAAACTAATGAGTACCGCTTTCTTGTAATCTTACAGTGGAAATGTTACTTATATATACAAGAAAATATTTGTGAGAATATTAATTGGCCAATTACAATTCACGTGTTTTGTCATGTTATAGACTCTATGTGTCAAGAATACATCGAAATATATCAACAACAAAAAATCTAAGACCAAATTATTCTCAGTTTAATGAAATTTAAATTTATTGTTTCTAAACTACTTTACGAATCGAATTTACGTTGATAGTTAAATTTTGGCCAGACAACGAAATAAATAAGCTATCAAATTTACAAAGCAGCTCTTTTATTTCTTTTTTTTTAATCGATCTAACTATAATTGAATTAATTATACTTTGTTCGGTATTTAAATATAAAAATTATCAATCGAAATAATCAAACAATTTATTTTTGAATATGATAAATTGTTTGATTATTTCGATTGATAATATTTATATTTAAATACCGAACAAACTATAATTAATTCAACTATAGTTAGATCGATTAAAAAAATCAAATAAAAGAGCAGCTTGGTAAATTCGATAGCTTATGTATTTTTTTGTCTGGCCAAAATAAATAAATAATAAAAAATAGTTGAAAGTTCTCGAGTTTTACATTTTTTCTGAATAGTAATTTTTTTTTAGCTTATTCTTAATAAGTCTAATTTTAAAAAATGTATATATTGATTCTTTTTATTATATCTGCACCGAGAAGAATCGCAACCAGCGATTTGATGTTGATGATTCTCCTCGATTTGAAGATTAATAATATGCCCGTCAAATCTCTTGCCAACATTTCCTTAAAATTAATGCTAGCTTCTTCAGAGATTAGTTTTAGGGAAACGTTGGAAAAGTTGAAACCAGAAGGAATATTTGATGAATGGATTCAATAATAATTTAATCAATTAGTCTAAAAAAAATACATTTAAAACACATTAAACGAAAAATAATTAGATAATATTTTGTCCACATAAGATTTCTTTCCTTGGGTATATTTGCACCTACTCTTGACAAATGGGATATTTATCATACTAACCCAGGTTTCGCTCCCTAAGTTAATGATAAATCTAAAATAAAACGTATTAATGAGATAAATATTGGTGAAGTTCTATTTTTATTGTATAGTATTATATATTATATCTTAGGATGCACTGTGATTAAGACTGTAATATTGTCACCTAATAGAATCAGGTGCCATTTTATTTTTACGTGTTCAATGGACCAAGAAAAAGACGGTCAAACCAGTGTCCACATTCTAACACAGTCCACAGATTTCTGATAAGATTCCTTTCCGATAAGACATGATTTTAGCCAAACCAGTGCTATTTCTTTAAGTGCTATTTAATTAGGCAGTTTCACTTTATTAATTGATGTTTTGTTCTTTTAAATAGAAGCATCAACAAGTTTTGTCGGATCGTCACAAAAAAAAAAAAAAGAAAAGCGAAACTAGTCCATTTTCATAATTATTATTTATTTTTATAAACCCTACATGATACTTTTAGTTCTTCCTTTTTTTTTAAAGGAAGCAGTGCTTTTGCCCTTTAAATATCACTAAGCAAGTTCTATTTATTTAATAAGAAACATAAAAGGCTACCATTTATAAAAAAATATATTTTTATTGCATTAAAAAAAAAACGGTTCCCCAATGAATCAATAATGACTATTACAAACGCTCATTATTTTACATATTAATTTCACAAAATTCGACATAACTTCATTCCATCAATATTTTATCTTCACCAAACTCTTATAAAATTTATGGAATAAATTTTATTTTAACTCTGATAAAGATGATTGTTTTAGAACAAGCCACAAGCTATGTGCAAAAGCCTAAAACTACTTCCATACAGTGGTATAATAATGAATCGATTCTGTCATTTTTATTAGAAAAAGTCATAATATTCTCTGCAGGTATAGCTCACTCAGGCCATTAAGAAAGTTTCGCGGTCAACCGAGTTGTGGGTATTGATAAAATCCGGCGTTCTCCCATTGACTCTTAGTGGCGATTTAAAAACAAATAATTGTTAAATGTAATAATAGAAAGTGACGGTTTCAGTCTCTTTGCTTTTGAAGTTTATTATCTTTCTGGACAGTATTAATTTAATCAGCAGTCAAAAGATACAATGTTTATGCACGATTGGTCTGTCGACATTTAAACAAGTTTAAAGATGTTTTAAATGATTTAAGCATTCTGTTTTTAAACAATTCCTTTAAATCATGACTTTCACGCCTTACAGAAGAAAGCAAAAAATCTGCACGGAGGTAGACAATAATTCCTTTTAGGTAGACAATAATTTCCAATAATATCCTTCGGATCCGCGATTTAAAAAATAAAAAAGTTTTTACTAAAAATTAATCACACTAGGTAATTGTTGGAAAGCGGTGAAATACCATCCATGAGAAAGTTTCATGGGTTCCTGCATACTATTTATTATATAGAATATAGATCCTATTATATATTTATAAGCCCCTGTATGAGAATAGGAACTTTGAGATTAGTTGGAAAAGCGAAGAAACATGAACTTTATTTAAGTTTGTGGAGCAGCGAAAGTTGTCCTATTTAGACCGGGCTCGGTCCCAACTAACCTTTATCAATGGGAAATTTCATAAACCATAGGCTTTCAGTCACGCTTAAAAAAGGCATACTTAAAAGTAAGTCGGCGAAAATAACCGCAATGAGGTGTTGTCTTCTTGAGAAGTACGAAAGGTTACAGAATAGGCTTGGATGTACTGAAAGCCAATCCATTCGGCAAATATTATATTTATTGAAAAATAATTTAAAGTTACTTAAACACTTTGTTTTCCAAATACTAGAGGCTTGAATCTCTCTTTCCAAACCATATAAATAATATATCGTTTATTTTTTATTAATTGTTTGTTTGTTCATTTAATGGCACTTTATGCTGCTATGGCTAATCGGACGATGATACAGTGGGAGCTCCAAATTTTGTTTATCCAGGTTTAATAAGGATAGGGATTTTTAACGTGTACCTAACATCGTACAGCCTCGGGAGTCCCGTTTAACGTCCCTTCCGAAGGACGGCGTAACTAAGGATTTTTTACTCCCTTAAAAAAATCCTAGGGCCACCTGCCGGGAACGAACCCGCGATCTTGGGCTTAGTAGTTTGTAATGCTAACCACTAGACCACAGGTGACCGTTAATTAATTAATTAATTGTTATTTTGATGATCATTTTTAAATATTTTTGTTTTGAAGAGAAAAGATTTGTCCTGGCCGGGATTCAAACCCGGGTCGTCTGCATCTCCGGTGCAGTGCTCTAAAAACTGAGCTACAAGGAGTCGTATCCAAGTCAGGCATTTGTCTAAGAACGGATTTGTCAGAACGGAATTGTCTGACTTGAATACGACCCCTGGTAGGTCAGTGGTTTAGAGCCCTAAACCGGATATGAAGACGACCTGAGTCGAATCCCGGCTAGGACAAAGCTTTTCTCTTCAAAAAACAAATAAATAATAATAACAATATATATTTTTTTAACGACTAAGCCACTATGATACATTTTTTGTATTATTATTTTTACATCGCTGTGTTTGTTGAGCCAACTAATACTTCAGCAAAATAATTGAAGTTTTACAAATTGTTCTTTTTTAAATTATAATTCATGATAAAAATAGCTTTATTATTTTTGGCCAATGATTAAATTTTATTTCTCATATTGCAACTCGTGTCAAAGTCTCAATAAATCTGAGCTCCGCTTCTGCTTCCACATTTCGCTATATGAAATATTTATTATAAATATCAGATATTTAAAATTTTAAAAATAAAATAAACTGTATCACTATAACCCATGTTAGGATCTTACATGAAGGGGTTCAGTACATGGTAGTATGTACCTATTTGTTAATATGACAACTGGTGTCCAGGAAGGTCAAGTGACATGTGTGGCTGATAACAGAATAAATAATTTTTCCTTGCCTTACATCAATACCTAAATCATACCAAAAATAGAGAACGGAGATAGTTGGGGGGTGCAGTAAAAAAAATCACCAAATAAGTACCAGACTTATATTTTATGACTTATATTATATTTATATTATAATATAAGCACCCCCCAACTATCTCCGTTCTCCCTTGAATCATCCAGTCAACAATTTTCCTCTTATACATACCAAAAATAGAATTTTCATTGCACGACAAAAACCTCTTTATAGCTGTAGGTATCAATAATGGAATAGTTGTTAATAGTTCATTTTTTTCATTTATTATCATTGTAAGATTAGGAGAAATAAATCAAGCTTCTCTACATAAAATAATTGTTACTCTTTTTGTAATCACGCTTAATAATATAATATAGCTAAATGTCTCATTAAAAATCACTAATAATATTATCACAGTTTTATTCCTTTATAAAAAAAAAAAAATGGAATTGTTTCTCTTATTGCTCATGATGCTAAGGAGGAATTTTATTTTTTGTGGTATTATTCTAGTACTGAGATCATGATCACCACACCTCCCGGAATTTTAATTTAAATGTGTCATTAATAAATCATCGGCACGGACTTCGAAGCGATCGGAGTGAGACCTTGGGAGCGAATTAATCAAGATAACTTTAGCTTTAATCTTCATGTTTCTCGATTAATATTCATCATTTACTTCCATCAGCGGTGTAAAGGTGAAGTATCAGTTTCTCTAGGTATATTTCTTATCTCATAACAAAGAACGAGAGAATCATTTTTATTTTTTTAATCCTAAGAAATTGTAAAGAAGAAATATGGAATACATTTTTATCCTAGAATCATTCTCATCAGCTCCTTTTTCAGGCTCTGCAGTTTTATTACTGCTAAGAAAGAAGCTATATAGTATTATTCGAAGAAAAATATAATTTGCTGGTAGCTCAGTGTGTAGGGGGCTGAGTTGCTGTGCTGAAGATTAAGGATTCAAATCGCGCTGTGACAGATAAATTATTCTCTTTTAACAGCCACGGATGGACCAAGTATGATCTACAGACCCCCCGGGGCTCATCTAGACTCTAAAAGAGGATACCCTTAACTGGAGAAAAACCTGTAGTTTGAGCGTGATCTAGGACAAGTCACCTCCCTGCACAACCGTTGTATTATAGCAGCCACTCCCATGTACTGAACCCTTCATAGATTGCAGAAGGTAACATTTTTACCTGTACGGTAATAGAAATTATCGTTAGGAGTAAATAAATTAACGAAATAAATGCTATAAATTGGTTACTTACGTGGTATAGCGAGGTTAAAATTAATGATGAGAAGCTATAACAACTTAATAAAACATTTTTACCAGATTTTCTATGGTAATATGCGTAACTACCTCCCATACCCTAAGTGCTCCAAGTGATAACGCTTATGATAAGAGCAGCGAACGAATCCGGATGAGGAAACAATTAGGTTAGGAGAAGAGCCTGTTGAAGAAGCCGAGGTGGGAGCCGGCCAAGACTTGGAGGTCAGTGGGCCATCGTCCTCTCTCCGAGGTCCCAACCGGAATCCTCATGTCTACGTCTTAGCTGTCCTGTCCTGTCCCTATCAGGAGCCATTGTCGATCCGAAGAACTCCTTTAAGGATATCGAGAAATAGGTTATATCGCTACTAATTCATAATTAGTGAGCATTATCTATCTATACATATTTTAAACAAAGTCCGTTTGCTCGCGGTATATTCAATAACTACTGCACGGATTTCCATGCCGTTTTCGCCAATAGATAGAGTGATTCACCAGGAAGGTTTAGATATATAATATGTCGAGATTTTGTGTAAATGGGTTGGAATATCGATGGATTTCACCGAAGACGCTGCCTAATCCTGTGCAATTATCTAACACGCAAGATATTAAATTCGTATATAAAGAAATATATATTTTTTTTTGAATTTCTATGTAATAAAGTACATTAGCTTAAATCAAGACTCCCAAAGAAGCCTAACCAATGTTATTCGCGTGGTCCTTAGTTGCCGGTACGTGATAAAAAAAATACATACAATACAAAACAAATTATTTAGTCATAATAAGCCTTATTACTCGAGCAAAGCTGTAATAAATCGGGGTAGGTCGCTAGTTCATAATAAACCAAAGATTCGACCCACGTTGCAAGCATTCTTCATGGCTTAATGGCCACAAAGATAAATACTTGGCTAAAGAATTGCAATGTTGGTTGAACCGTTGGTTTCTAATAAGTAGTGGCTGACAATTTAGGAATTTATTTTAGACCTGGACCAGACATTTAAATTGTTTTCAATTGAATCCCTTACGAAAACAAATATTTATTCATATAACTACAACTACTATACTTTTCATTAAACTTTATCTTCAAACAAAAAATTATTTTTTTAATAAATTTTAGGTTAAATATACATACTATAGACCTTTTACACGTCTACTGGTTTTTTTTAGTAAACAAGTTTAATTGATTCAATTATTATATTGGTATTATCACTGGCATATCTAGGACGTTTCGAGTGTTATCCCCTGCCATCAGAATTGTTGTTAAACAGGTTAAATTTTTTTTCTCCTGTATGCAATTTAATTTATATCAGACATGACAATCATACGACCTATTTGGACTTACGGAGTAGAGCTTTGGGGCTCCACTAAGCCATCGAATTTCTCTCGTATCCAATCCTTACAATCCAAAATCCTCAATGCTCCTTATTTTGTTAAGAATAAAGTCATCCATAACGACCTTAATGTCCCTTTTGTTGCTGATTTGGCCCGAACCCGGTATCATATCCTTTCATAGCAAACTTCATTCCCACTCAAACCCTCTAGTTTCAAACCTAGCTTCCTCTTCAAATCCCAATAATCCTCCGAGGCGTCTGAAAAGAAGATGGCCACGTGACCTTCTTATTGAACTTTGATTTGAGTACTACCAGAGGGTAGTTTCTCTACTTGTCATTCTCATGTCATTGTGTAACACGCATTCTATTTACTTGTTGTATAATATTAATACAGTTGTAAATATCAATAAATAAATTTTAAAAAAAAATTATATCAGAAACGATTTAAATCAGTTTTAAAAGACAAATATCGGGGTGTATGAAACCCCAAATCATTCTTAGATTAAAAAATAAATGTCGCAAACCAAAGCTGACAGAATGATTTTATGTTCATTTGTCTATATAATTTTAGAAAAAAAATATAAATTTGGTGTGGCCAGGATTTATCTTAATATTTCACAAAAACTAACCGTGATATTAATTGTTCCTGACACACCTGACATAAAGCTATGATAACACTAATATTCCCAGTAGCTAAACCACAATTACTTCGAGCTTACCTTTCTGCTCTGATTCAGTTGTAGACTGCGTTGAGTGTAGTTATGTTAAAAATCGTATTTGCTTCATTCTACTTTTTTTCCTAGTAGAAGAACCATAAATAAATAAGCATAAAGAGCAAGCTAGTATTGCACACCTCAATGGCCACAACCCACACCATGCTGTTGGTCTGTTCGTTCTACGTCACTTTTTACTAATGTCTAATCGGGCTATACGATAAATAAATAAATAAATAAATTGTTTCCTACCCAGGCACAATCAGTAACGAATACCTGACAACATTCAGGCCGCCATTTAGGTCTCGTCCGAAGGGCTAAGGGTAACTAAGGATTTTCTACTCCATTTAAAAAATCCTAAGGTCGAATGCCGGGCTCCAATACAAGCTATGCAGCTCATTCTAAAATATCTGTTCTTCCTTACAACTTTTAAAATTACGACAGTTCATCATTGACACAGAATAAATTTCCATATAACTTCTATATTTTTCCCTGTTATAATCTCTATGATGTCTTATAACTATACACTTTCGATAATGTTTACAATATTTTATTCTAAATATTGATTTATAAAGGACATCGAGCAGAAATGTTTATTTACATTGTAATAGATAAAATATTTCACTCACGAAAGTACTTCAAATTTTGTCTACGATGATGCAAGCAATAAAACTAACAGCGTAACATCACTCCCAAAACTATTTCCTCTAGAAACCTCCCTCAATGGTTATCTTTATATTTACGCTCTACTTAATTCAAATCACATACAATTCAAGAAAAAGATCGCTTCCTACCCCAAAATTTTAGGTGTTTCATAATACGATATCTCTTCTAGAAAATGTATGTACTCATCTTTTAAGGAGTTATGCAAGAACAGGCCAATAATCATACGCTACTTGATAGGTAGAAATAATTTAGGTTCTCAAACAACAAGAGTGAAAGGAGGATTTGAAATGAGGTGTAAACGATCTTTTCATGGCCGAAAGATGAGACTAAGAAAGTCTAGGAAAAATTGTGGTCCGGTATGTTTGTTATTATTCAAAAAAAAAAGGGGGAAGAAAGAAAAAATTTCTCTGAAAGGACTTTCTCCTTTCAAGGATGTTTAGGGAAAATACCTAGTGACCAGGTTAATGACAACCCAAAAAGAAATAATATGTCCTCGTAAATAGGACATTAATTTAATTGTTCCGATAAACTACTTAATGGATACTTGGTATAGAAATACAACGTCTTATTATGTATTATTTATTATTCTGGAACGCAGCAACGTGACAAACCCGCAAGACAGTGGAGTGTGGCAGGATTATATTGTGTATGCATGTATGTGGGTGTATGTATATATATATATATATATATATATATATATATATATATATATATTTATATTATATTTGTACAGTTTTTAATAGGATTTAAATGCAGATTGAAGAGTTCACAATGCATATTAATCTAGATCACACTAGTAACAATGCAAAGTGTTAATTATTCAAAATAAAAAATATTTTAACATTTCAACAGAAGAAAATTTTTAAAAATCGGCATTTCAAAGCTATTTCAATCAGAATGAGATCTAGCTAATAAGAAAAGCACAGTTTTGGATAAAATTCTGAAATTGAGCAAAATTCTGAAGAAGCAATGTTGATAGTTCTGTAGATTTAGAACTTAACGGATTGAGAACTACTTTTTTGGTAGAGATTAGAGCTGCTGAGTGGTTAAAACATCGACCGGATCTACAGCAAACCTTTAAACAAATAAATCTAACTGTCGAAAGAAATATGAAGAAATTTTGATATATTATTTTTAGTTCAATTTTCTTCAATTCTAAGTTAGTATCTATATCTGTGTCCTTCCTGGGTGAAGGGTCTGCGTTTCTTTGAAACTATAACAATATATAAATAACCAGATCGTGCACCGTATCACATGTGTTGTGCTAAAGGAAAAGCATTCACTTGCGGAGCTAGAATATCGGAAAATAAACTAAAAAAGGTTAACGGAGCATAGAAATCTGTTGACATGTATAATATGGGAAAACTCATAATCACCCATAATCAAAGGTTCATTTCAGATTTTTCTTTTTAAATTTTTGTACAAGTTGAAAATCCTGAGAGTGCTCAATTCTATGCGTTACGAAATATTCCAAAGGCAACATTTGTAATAAATTGCCTTTAAATTTCACTAGAAAAATAAATAAATAATTTGTTTATTTCGCTAAAGCAAGAGTCAAGGCCCGCGCCATTGCGAAAGAGGTCGATTAGGCAATATAAACATACCCGGAGAAAATCGTGATGCGAGTTCAACGCAGACGTTCAATGGACCACAAATTATAGAATGAAAATAGGTCATTGCAATGAACAATATTAATGCTTTTTATAATAAAGTAAAAATTTCAGCAGGTGCCGTCATTTATCCAGTGTATTAAGAAATAACCAAAGGTATAATTTCTAGGAGAAAAAGTTTCTTAAAAAAGTGGATACAAATTAAATTCCAGGTATGAATGTATGTTAATGGTAGAGAATTTAAGGGAAAGAAAATGATCGAGTGCATGCTAAAGAATTAATTCCTTTAATAGTAATAAAAGATTAAATATAAATCAACGTTTCGATCCACATTGAACACGTCTTCTTCAGGGCTTTTGATGTAGGTTTCTTATAAATAGCTTTTCACTATTAAAGAGAGAAGAAAACACTTTATTGAAGCATTATAATCTGCTTCAATAAAGTGTTTTCAATAAAAAGTAATGGTGCTATGTAGCTTACAATCATTCCATAAAAAATCAATGTTATAAACGAAATAAATGCATAAATAAATATATACAAGCGAAAAAATATATACAAAAATAAAGTTAAAAAAATATTTTTAAAAAAAATATATATATAAATATATATAATAGAAAAATATCACTATTAAAGAAATTAATTTTTTTACCATTTTCTTTCCCATATATGTATATATTAGGTCAACCAATAATTATTTAAGCGGAAATTCAATGGTCATCTTAAGATAAAATCATGTAGAACATGGAACACTGAAAAGTTCACGGGAAGATCTGTTTTTTCGTCTACTTCAATTAAGAAACCTTAGTATATACGGATCCCTTTACCTCCAATGAACCGATTTCTATGATTGGCACTATGACCTTCTAGGAGCTTCATTGTACTATATTTCTGTTCCTCGTCGTAGTAATAAAGTCATTAAAATTTTTTTATGATATAACTAATTAATGGTTTATGGTAAAGTCGAGAAGCGGGGTAGCTCAATGTGTAGAGCGCTGAGTTATGTTGAAAGTTGCTGGTTCTGTTGCGCAGATTTATTATTGTAATTATTGAATCTCTTAGCCGGCTGGGATGGACCCTGTGGGATCTACAGATTCACCTGTGGCTCACGCTGCCTCTATAAAGTGAATACCCTAGATTGGGATAAAAAAAGCAGGCTTGAGAGAGATCTTGGACAAATCACTCTGCACAACCGTTGTCCTAGAAACATTATAGAATCTGCCAAGTACTAAAATCAAGATATCGTTTTTGTTTTTTTTGTTTTTTTGTGCAATCAAATGTAACGAGCTTCAAATATTAGAGCTAATAGAAAAAATAAATAGATACTTCAATTTTTGATATATATATATATATATATATATATATATATATATATATCAGTCTGGCCAGAGACACCGTCCTGTACACATCGTATTATCTCCTAATTTCTTCTGCTCTTTGTTCCGTGTTTTTGTAGTGTTGTGTTTAGTTTTGTCTCTTTTCTTCTCTCTATATATTTATCGGTTATTATTTATTATTTATTATACTATAAACTTATTCAAAAAAAAGCAGAGAGAAGATTTTCATTCGATAAATTAAGCTAAGTTCGACGACCTTGAAGACGGTGAAGCTTTCGGTCCTAATACCAACAGCATTAGGCATTATCCCGAACTTACAAACAATTGTGAGTTATTTATTTACTTACGTAATTATTTTTTCTCTTTTTATTCATTATGGTTCACTGCACTATTTGCAACGGCGTTATTACCCGAGATGACAAAATCAACATAAATTGCTCTAAATGCAATCTCATATTTCACGGGCGATGCATTAACCTCACTGATAAAGATTTAGAGGCCCTAAAATCTGTCAAAAAAAATCTGTGGTTATGCTCTCAGTGTGACCAGGCGAAAAAGAATACGGCGACGGGAGAAAAACTTAAAGCTGAACTCTCTTTATCAGATGTTCTAACGGCAGTGAAACAAATTGACACCAGTATTAAAGATGAGATTAAAAATATCAAAACAGCCATTGATAAACAAGGGGACCTCACCTTTGAGTTTAGTGATAAATTAACCACAATAGAAAAACATCTAGAGGGCCAATCAAGATTCATAGAAGAGATATTGGCGGAAAATAAAGCTTTAAAGGCCCGGGTAGGAGATCTCGAAGTGCGGGTAAACAAAAGTGAGCAGGGCATGTTATCTAACTCCCTGGAGATCCGGGGGATCCCAGTCCGAGCCGGTGAGACCCCTTCCGGCCTATTAACTAGTATCGGTGCGGGCCTAGGCATAAAGTTAAATCTAGAGGATCTGGACACAGTGCAACGACGGAGAGCAAGAAATGATGACCCGCGACCCCCACCTATCATAGCACGCTTCGTGAGGAAATCAGTGAGGGATGACTTGTTACATAAAAGAAAAGTCAAAAGAGATTTCTCTACGCGAGATTTAGGTTGGCAGGAAAATGACTGCCACCGTATCTATCTGAGCGAGGAGATGACAAAAGGTAACAAGCACCTCTACTGGTTAGCCCGTCAGAAGAAGGCAGCGGGAAAGATAAAGTATGTGTGGTTCTCTGGGGGCAGAGTGCGCTGTAGAAAAGAAGATGGTCACCAGGTGGTCTTCATAGATCAGGCCCAAGATCTAGACGTCTTCGGGTGACTACTAAAGTTTTGTTTCCCCGCTAGCTCTATGACAACCTATGGCGCTCACCACGGAATTTTGGATTTTGCCCACGCCCTCTCTATACAGTTAATTTCTTTTTATTGTTCCATATTTTTAGTTCTTAGGATCTTTTGTTCTATATTTTTAAGTTTGTTCATGTTCAAGCAGCTATATATATTCTATTACTTTGCTTCTCTCATTATTAATTCATCATTCTCTCTTTTTACATATTTTAACAGTATTATCATTTCTATACTATTAATATTCTTATATGTTTATTGTTTTATCTTGCATGTCTTCAACTATCTGGAACATTTCATAGCTTTTTACCTAATCTACCTGCTAAAATTATTTGCACACAGCATCTTCTCCTCTTATACGGGGATCTTCTCTCCTACCTCACCATCATGTCCAGTATCCTGACATCCTGTCACGTCAACACCCAATCCTTATCTGCCCATTATGACGAATTCCTTCAATATTTTACCCAAAACTTTTATCATACCATTGGAATTTCCGAAACATGGCTAAAACCCCACATCCCCTCCTCTGCAATATCCTTACCAGACTATTCATTCCTTCGCCACGACCGGGTAGACCGGACTGGTGGAGGAGTAGGTCTTTACGTACACAACTCCCTAAAATCACGTATCCTTGATTCCTCACCCGCAACTGGTTATCCTCACACAGAATTCCTTCTGGTTGAAATCTCTTTTAACCCAAACCCTCTCCTTTATGTCGTAGTATATCGCCCTCCTTTGGCCCCTCTTGATTCAATTTTTGAATCTACCCTTTACGACTACATTCCTCTCTATAACCATATCATTATCTCCGGTGATTTTAATGCCAATCTCCTTGTCCAATCCTACGATCAACTATACCTGGAAAATCTCTTTTACTCTCTACACCTTTCCATTGTCCCATTTTCTCCCACCCATCACACCTTTCAATCCGACACATGGTTAGACCTGTTTGTCATTGATTCACGGCAGAACCTCCTTTCTTCCTCTCAATTACCCGTTCCATTTCTGTCCTCTCATGATCTCATCCATATTTCATACAATATCCAAACTCCTGTTATACTACCTAAAACCGTAACCTTTCGCAACTTAGATGCTCTCACCCCAGAGAACATCTCACCCTCTCTTGAAGCCTTGGATTGGAGAGAGATTTATTCTTGTGCCTCTATTGATTCGATGGTTGACATACTTACTTCCAATCTCAAATATATCCTTGACACCCATGCCCCACTGAAAACCTCAACCTTCCGTCACCAGCCTGCTCCCTGGTTGTGTCAAAAAATTAAAGATCTTCAAAGGAAGCGTGATGCGGCCCGAAGACGCTTTAGACGGACAAGGTTAACTGACGACTATCAAGCGTTTAGGGCCCTCCGCAATCTGACACAGTCGGCAATCAGGCAGGCAAAAACCAAATACTTCCACGAAGCCCTTTCATCTGCTCCCGATTCTAAATCCAAATGGCATCTCCTTCGAAAGCTTTCTCTTCTTAATTCATCTTGTTCTAGGCCCTTTCCAGCCTCTCCCAATGAAATAAACTCATATTTTTTGTCCACCTCAGTTAATACTTCTAAATCATCCTCTCCCGTATTTTCCCTACCACCATCTTTCAACCCTGACAACTTTTACTTCGCTGACATTTCACCCAACGACATTATTTCCTCTGTTCTGAAATCCCACTCCATCTCCACAGGCTTCGATGGGATTCCTGTCAAACTGCTAAAATCCTGCCTTATCGATATTATACCTGTCCTACTCTTTATATACAATTTTTCACTGCAAAACGGAGTATTCCCAGCCTCCTGGAAAAAAGCCATAGTCCATCCTATTAATAAATCCTCTAACCCTGTCTCACTCAAAGACTACCGCCCAATCTCAATCCTCTCAAACCTTTCCAAGCCTCTAGAAAGAATAGTCCAGTCACAAATGTCAAATTTCCTCGAACAGTCCAACCTCCTTGACCCACTTCAATCTGGTTTCCGTCCCGGTTTCTCCACACAATCGGCACTTACCAAAATCACCAATGACATACATACCGCTATGGACGACAAAAAACTAACTGTGCTTATCCTTCTTGATTTTACTAAAGCTTTTGATTCCTTGGACCATTCTATCCTTTTTAGCAAACTCAAATCAATGTCCTTTTCTAACAGTTCCATCCGATGGTTCCAATCCTTCCTCTCTGATAGATCTCAAGCAGTTTCTATACCTAATCATCCCCTTTCCTCTTTCCTCACTCTTTCCTCAGGCGTGGCACAGGGCTCAAGTATCTCTCCTCTTCTTTTCAACTGCTATATCAATGATCTCCCTAAATCTGTTCACCACTGTTCCCATCATCTATATGCTGACGATTTCCAAATATATCTGTCCTTCCCCCCTTCCGAGCTATTTTTTGCGTTCGCTAGTATTCAGGAAGACCTGGATAGGATCAGTGCCTGGGCAAAGCTGAACAAACTGGAATTGAACGCATTGAAAACTCAGGCCATTGTTTTAGGTTCCAATTCCCTCCTTACATCCATCCACACCCTCCCAACATTACTCCTAAACGATAATCCTATCACGTTTACCTCCTCGGTGAAAAACCTAGGCATCACCATCGACCAAAACCTTTCCTGGAAATCCCACATCGCCCAAATATCCCGACGGACAATTAGTTCCCTGAAGTTGTTCCATCGTTCTCGTCATCTCCTTACACAATCTTCCCGTAAGCTTCTCGTATCTTCTCTCATCTTCCCCCACTTTGACTATTGTAGCGTGGTATATGGAGGCCTCTCTAAAATGCTTGAAGACAGATTAAAGAGAATAATGAATTGCTCTCTAAGATTTGTGCTTGGTACTCCGAAGCGATCGCGCGTCTCCCACCTCTATGATGGGTTAAAGTGGCTCTTCCCTCCCTTCCGAAGACAATATTTCCTCTGTTCATTCTTATACCAATCCATTCACTCTCAACACCCTTCATATATCTACAGTCTCCTCCAATTCAAATCATCAGTGCAACACCATAAAACAAGATCCCGCCTTTCTGATCTCTATATACGTTCACACAGAACTAAAGCATTCGAACGTTCCTTTCTCGCCCGCTCCACCACAACGTGGAACTCAATCCCTCCTAATATCCGTCATACTCCCTCTCTATCATTATTCAAATCCTGGCTGTTTCAACATCTATTAGCTTCCCAGAAGGATAGTCTCTAGGTAGGTTAGTCATTTGCTTGGAATACAATGTATATAATAACAAACTGTGTTATCTAGTTCTTTTAATTCTGCTCTTTGAAAAGCTGTACATCATGTAAACAAATTATTGAATGCTAGCTCATGCATTCAATTTCAAAAGCTTTGGATTTATCTATTCTCTGTAATTGCTTAATATCCTGTCAAGATCTGTACTATTTATTTACTTACTATTATTTTTGTTTATATATTTCTTTTTAAATTGTTTTCTGTCATGTTTTCACGCTTTATGATTTGTAACATTTAGCCTTCTGGCCAGATAAATATTATGTTTTTATTCCTGTTCATATCTGTTATTCTAAAGGGACTTTGTCCCAGAATAAAGTTACTTTTCTATTTCTATTTCTATTTCTATATATATATGAGGTACATTATAGAAAAATCATTCTTCTTTCTTAGTTATAAAACGACATAAAGGTTAATCATACTCTTTAAATAAATTACAGTGGGAAAACAATACTAGCCGAACTTAGGGCGTGGTCCCCCGGTGGTGAGTTCCGTTTGGCCTTCTTACTTCAATACTTTCTCTTTACCAGTATTTTCTTAGTGTTCGTCATCCATCCGGGGTTCGCCCAGAGCCAGTATGTGAGAGCGGGTTCGTAGGATCGCTTAGGGCAATAATAGACCTGGAACATCCTGAACTAGAGCTGAAGAAGGAATCGTTTCGAGGAAGAAGGCGGAGAAGAAATCAGAAGATGTTTGTCATCTTAGGATCAACAAACCGATTAAGATTGAGTCGGCAATCAATGCTGCTATGATCTGGCCATCTATAAAAAGAGATCTTTATTTACAAACAACTTCTAGTCAGTCAACCACCTCAACCTTTGGAAAAGGGAGGGGTATGTCTTATAGTCATTAATGATACAGAATTACAGTACCTAAGTGGTAACGATCGCAGGGTAGCATCCCGTTTTACTAATTAAATATTATTCCGATTAAAGGGTGTTATTTTCCCTGAGATCATTATTTGGGCAGTGAAGCGAATATAGCATTTTAGTAAGAAATATTATAATGTAATAGTAATACTACAATTTTGTTTCAACTGTTTAAGGATGTCACTCCTTTCTGATGCCCAAACTCGCGAAACGTGTTGAGACCCTGTGACGTCCTATGTATCTTCGTCAACAATCATCTCCTCAGTCGCCGCACCTTCCTCCTTCCAGGCTTTGTCCTGAGCCTCTTCCTCCGGGATCCCTCCCCGAAGACAAAAGTCGCGAACTTTCGAACGAATACTTTCGCCGCGGGTCATCGGCCGCACACTGGGCCAGCGTACCGTTGTCTTGAGGAATGTCGCTCCAGCAGCCCATCCCGTTCCTCAACAGCTGATATTCGCCACTTGTAACCGATTCATAATCCTCCACGTCTTGCACCCTGTCTTTGTTTCATCAGTTACGTTAATTATGTTGTTTTTTTTAGTTTTTATTCATAAAATCGAGGTAATGCGAATCTTCCATTTATATTACAATAATTATTTAAATTCTTTTTTCGAGTTGTCATCGCCTTTATTGATTTTTTAAAATAGTTTAGCCAGCTTTTTGGCACGATTTTAGACAACTCTGAACTTTTTTTTTTTTTATTAAAGTATTATGTGCGCTTGTTTACTTTCCATTATTCTATATTCCCTATATCCTGACAACGAATAAAAAATTTAAACTCCACGTTTATATTTTTAAAAAAACTTGTACCACTACCACCCGTAAAGGGTACGGGGTTCAGTACTTCAGTACTGCACTCTTTCTTATCCAACGGTTTGTCCGGTGATTTGTTCTAGATCACTCTCAACCGCCTTCCCTCTTACTTTGGATAGCCACTTTATAGAGGCTGGATAAACTCCAGGAAGATCCTAGAGGATCCATCTCAGGACCTTCAGCATTGCAGCTCAGCGCTCTACCACTGAGCTCAACCGTTATATATATTTCATATTTTTATATCTACATATTATTTTAATTTAATTGTTATTATTAAAAATATTCACGTAGTTAAAAATAAAAATAAAGAAATAAAAGTCCTTCACAAGAATCGTCAAGTAATAATAGCGTTCGTCTGGGTCTTCCCGTTCAAGTTCCATAAATCATTATAGTGCAGGTGAATCAATATATAGCAGCACAGGCCACTATTTTACGTTCCCTCCGAAGGAAGGCATAACTAGGGACTGTTTATTCCCTTTAAAAACTCCCTATGCCACTTGCCGGCCTGCCAACCCGCGATCTTGGGCACGGAAGGTTGTTATAAGTACTCCACAGATGAACCAGGATAGAACGTTTACGATTTACTTATTGAAGTGTACGGAAAAAAATATCATTGTAATACAAACCAACAAAAGGTGTATGTTTTCAGCAGGAGTGATGTAATAAAATGAATATATAAAAATGATTTTAATCGAAAAAGCCAAGGGTTAGCAACTAACCCCCCAACAAAGAAAAAAATCTTGCTACGCTACTGAATACTATTCAATCCACAACCATTTCTTTGCAATATCCAAGGTAATATATGGGCCTACTAATGGGATATCTTGAACCCTCCGCGACCTCTTACAGGAGCCAGATGATGATAACCTTCGTAAAGCATCAACAATTTTCACATCTTGTACCTTCCTCCGTGCGCGATTAGTTGTTGTGTACCGTCGAGGAAAATGAAAGGAGACGAGGAACATCCTGTTACAATTCTTTTCCGGATCGAAAGCGAGAAGATACCGGAAAAGGCTCACTCATCGAGAAAATGCTCGCTCGGCCGGAAATGCGAGATAGTGGGCTTTAAAGTTAATGTTTCACTTTCAATAGTTGTTGGCAACACTTCAATGAGGAAACTTCCTGTGGTTACTAACCTAAGGTTAACGTGGCCATATATTGACAAACTGCGACATGGAAAATGCGGACAATGATACATCATGATGAAGCTACTCGAGAATGTGACTCCAATACTCAAGCACCAATGATGGCTATTGTGCAGCGTAAAAAAATAATTGAGTAACAGAACCGATAGGCGAATCAAGATCAAATTAGGGATATGACTTTTTCATTTTATTTTATGTACCTCTCAATTTATTAGTGGACTTCTGTTACCTATATTTATATTTGCAGACTAAAATGTACATAATATGGTATAAAAATTAATAGAAAATTCGGGTAAATATTTTAAATAAAGATATCTAGGTTTCATAGAGTTGTTTAAAAAAAAGTGACCTTTCCATTGAAAACGCACGTTTCATATCGAACGACCCAATACATCCATTCTTCACATCACAAACTACCTGCTGCAAAAGTTCATTTAACTAGCTGAGAAATCTGCAGAGGTAACATTACCGATTAAGTGAGGGAAAGGTTCCGACATCACGAAGCTTGAGCAATTCCTTGGGAACTTCTTGCCTAGTTAGATAACTACCGTTCCTCGAGGAATATCCATAATGCAGCAGTTCTGCATTTGCTAATATTGCATTTGTTAAACCTGCCTTTCGCCCTCGTTACAAATATTAGATTAAGTACAGTCCGTGAGACGTCTTAAAAATATAAAACGAGGTTAAAGACTACTTGAACTGAATCCATCTTTGTGAGAAACATAAAAAGTGTTTTCTCGAGTAACTGGTCGATTTCTCTGTGCTCCATTATACATCTACAACCCCGGTGAATAAGTGGTTAAGTCTATGTTTTTTCTAAAATGAGTTGCACTTTGAATTGAGTCAGATTACACTTTTTTCTCACAATCTATCCACTGCATGAAATTCAGTTCTAATCATTTGCGGGCTTCAACATTGTATCTGCAGCTCTGAATAAATGTTTAAGTCGATTTTTTTAATAAAATGAGTTAATTGTACGGAGGGAGGAGCGGAATTGTGTCATTCTTGTAGTTCTTGGCTTGAAATGGAGTTATTTCAACTCAATTTCAAGCCAAGACCTAACAAAACCCTTTATTCAATAAGAAAACAACACTATTCCGCTCTCATAAATACAAGAAACCATTCTGGGGAAAATTCGAATTAACCACATATTCACTTATAAAACAGTCAAGGCACATACTTGCTGACCTTTTTATTCTTCATCGAATTTTATTTAACAGAGATTAAATTTTATTCACTTAAATTAATTAAATTGTAATTAGTTCATATTAATAAATGCTATGGGGAGTAGAGCGCTGAGTTGCTTTACCGAAGATCCCGGGTTCAATTTAAATAGCCCCTATAAGGGGGGAAACCTGGCGTTTGAGCGTAATCACGAACAAATCGCCTCCCTACACAACCGTTGTCCTAGAAAGTGTACTGTTTCTACCAAGTTCTGAACTCATCACCATGGTTGTACTGATACTTTTTATTGAATTAATAATATTATGCACCGGTACAACCACCGATGCAATAAAATGTAATAACATACGTAGTTTCGCAAAAGTAGAATATACCTTACAGCAGCTAAGATAGCAACATTGGGATTGTCCGGCAGCTACGTTCTATCAATAAAATGTTTTTCTGCTATTAATCTAAACCCCTTTCAGCTAACCGAAATCATGCTTAGCACAGAACTAGTTATGAAATTCCACTACGCTTGCGATATTCCGGTCGAGCGAGAGAATTTTAACGATAAAACTTTCATTTTCTCTTTCCTAGAACTTAATTAACCGAGAGAGAAAGTCCCCTAGGTTTTAGGAAACATCCAACCGCCTAATGGCGCCGTTGGGAAGGATCGCTTATATATTGGCTTCTTCAAACCGAGGTCGAAGAAAGTACTTGAGACCTAGGTTACATGGGATCTTCTGGAGAAAGATTCTAGAGGATTTGGGTCACGAACTCATGAAGAATCGTTCACGAACGTTTGCTATCGGATGGACCAAAGAGGAAAGTCTGTTTCTTCGATTAATAAAAGAAAAAGAAAGGAAGGAAGGAAACTTATTATTAGCATTAAATGTCACATGCCGCTATAGCTAATCGTACTATGGGATCCAACTTTATCCAGGTACACTAAGGATAAGGACTTTTAGTAGCTAACTTCGTACATTTCGAAGAAGAGGGCGTGTTGGACAAAATGTCTTGACTAAACTAGCGAAGTAAATTTATCTGCTTAAGGTGGTGGACGGCTCAGTTAATCAGCCATCCATACCTGTTATAACCAACATTCTTAATTATTAATTTTATGAATTCTTAAATGGTCATTTTTTTTAAAACATTATGAAACTTAATATACTTTATACATTAAAAATTTGATCCGATGGCGTCATCTGCTTCGATTACCATCCGGTTTGTTATTGAGCATTCTCCTCGCTATCCTGTGGTCCGGAATTCTTTCCACATGTCCCATCCATCTCAGCCTGGCTTTCTTTATAAACGCCACCATATAGCTCCATCAGCTCCTCATTCCTTCATCTTCTCCATACACCATTTTCGGCCACTCCACTCCAGATTCTTCTGAATATTTTTCTTTCTCGTGTATAATATTTTTACGTTCCCAGGTACTTGAATTGGGCTACTGCTCTAAAACTGTGCTCTCTCTTTTTATGGGGATAGGAATCTCTAAAAGAAAATGTGACATCGAGCAGGCTCTGGATTACTAGTTTACGTTCTCTCCGAAGAGTGGTATAACCAAGGATTTTTCTTTCCCTTTAAAAAATCGTATGTCCATCTGCCGATATCGTATGCTAACCACTACGATACAATTCCGTGATATGCCTGTTTGAAGAATTTCGAAGATTCAAAAGATGCGGATAAGGGACACCTTTGCATTGTTAAAGCAAAAGAAAGGTTTCTAGTATTTATAGTATTATAGTAGTATTATAGAACAAAAACATAAACGAATAGCATCACTAATGATTCTTTTCACGAAAGCGTTCTTCTCATATTCATAATCATTTCAAGAAAGAACCCTTTGAACCCTGACCACCTTAAGAAGAGCCTAAGACCAACCGCCCGGTTTCTTAAGTTACATAAATGGCTTGGTAAAGGTTAGTATCGATGAGAACTCCACCTGCCAGACAGGATATGGGTTAGGAGAAGTGGTCTACTTAGGCCGGATGCCGGCTGGCACACTTCCTCGATTCAGTCACCACGCGGCTCACGATCCGTTACTTTAATTATCTCTCGGCTCTTATTGTATTGTATGCAGCGGCTAACGGTCTTGTACGAAAGTGATTTGAATATGTCACTTTCATTTTGTCCAATCGATTCATGAGTGTACAGAACATTCCTGAATTCATATTTAATCTACACAACCGAACCTACTACACCCAAGATAGCAGCCCGGCAGATAGCCGGGGATTT
Organism: Arma custos; assembly: GCA_037127475.1. Taxonomy (NCBI): domain Eukaryota; kingdom Metazoa; phylum Arthropoda; class Insecta; order Hemiptera; family Pentatomidae; genus Arma; species Arma custos. The sequence goes on from CM073764.1 coordinate 74,239,159, forward strand.
TTTTAAAGGGAGTAAGAAATCCTCAGTTATGTCGTACTTCAGAAGGGACGTAAAATGGGGTCCTAAGCCCGTACGATGTCAGATACTGTTTAAAGATCCCTATCCTAATTATACCTGGATATGCAAATTTTGGGACTTCCACTGTAACATCGTCCAATTAGCCATGGCATCATAAGCTGACATTAATTGAATAAACAAACAAACTACACAAATGTGTCACAGGTAGTTACTGCTATACGAAAGAATATATGAGAATAGGGTGCAATTCCAATATAAAAAAACCAATACATAAAATAAAGACAATATTTTTTTTTTAAATTAATTTTTTGTTACGGGACTATAAGAGTTCAAAGTCTCATATCATCTTAATATAAATCTATGAAACTAAGCTATAAATTGAAATTATTTACGTATTACGTTTATGTACCTTACGTTTTTCGTCATATTTTAATAAATATTTTTTTATGGTTAGATAGTTTTAATTTACAAAATATTCTATTCTATTAATAAGCAATTTAAATCAATCGGCCCCTCTAAATCAGTGAATACATTTGCAGCCCCGGTGAATAATTAAGTTGAATTTTGTCCAGAGTGAGTTTTTGTATTGAGGGTAGCGGAATTGTGTCATTATCGTAATTTTTGGCTTGAAATGGAGTTGTAATATAAGCAATAACTCCATTTCAAGCCAATGTCTCACTTGGCCCCTCATTCGATTTGAAAATAACACGATTCTGCTTACCTAGAAATAAATTTTGGACAAATCCAACTAGCCACTTATGGTTAAACACACCTGGGCTGAAGGTTTAGAATACCTTTTTTTTTACTGCAACTTACGAAAACTATTACTCAGTAACTACAAACTTCATCAAAACTGATTTTCTAATTATCCAAGTTCACAGTTTAAAATTTAATAAAAAAAAAACAGTTTTAAATCAATTACCTTTAAAAAGTTCTTTGTAAATAACTTTATTGTAGTGGTCCCCCAGACGCTCAGGTTTAGAGTAACTTCCCCAAAATCAAATCCTGATTTTTGGCAACCTAATTCCTTCATTTGTGTGTTCAAACGTATTATCTCTATACTTATGAAATATTCGACGTTTCTACTATAGACTATATGTTTATTGTAATAAAACTTTATTATTATTATGGTTTACTAATAAAATAAATTATGTTTACAGATCAGTGATGTTTCGTGAGTTGGCACTTGTTGTGCTGCTAGTGGCGCTAGTATCGGCCCAGCGCAGGCTAGCACTTCCCGACCCAAGGAGTTGTGCCAACAGTAAGTACTTTATAATTAATACATTAATTTAAATTAGAAGATAAAAAGTAAAACTCCAGTTCCAACATTGTAGATGGGCCAATGTTTTCAGTGCAGTTGCATGTACCCACTCAAAGACAATGCATTAATATTTTTTAAAAATCTCTGATAGTGAGGCAGCTATTACCAAAATAATGTAAAATGAAAACACCTGATTTGAAGCAGAGATTACTTCCTTGTACACAAATAGAACTATACTTAGGTGGCTCAAATAGTGAACCTAAATCTAATTGAAATCTGCGTGTACAGCATCAAATATTTTTTAATTATCACTTTATTAATTGATAATTTAATAGTTATAACTGCTTGACGTGATATTTTGCAGTATTCTTTGATAAATATTGTTTTTAAAGAATACTAAAAAATACATAAAAATAACAGACACGACTACTAAATAATAATGATGGGTTCGACATCCTTCCTAGGATATTATCAAGAGATCCTATTCAGTGATGGTGGCGCCTTAAATGTACCAATATATTTAAATATGGATTGTAGTGGCATGATGTTACGAAAAATAACGAAATCCTAGAAACGGTAAAGGCAAGAACTCGAAATGGCAATGAAAATTCCGACATTCTTTTAAATATAATGTTAATGTCGTTTTGTGAGAAAACGGAGCTAATTCTAGTATTTTCTCGTGAGGGTAAGTTCTACACTGTATGTTTCTTTGAATGAATGGAGGCGGGCGACGGATGTTACCCTATCCCCCACAGCTCACCCGTCCACCTCCACGACCTCTTTGTGCCTACGCCTACCCTTTGTTTTGTCTTTCGTCTGTTTTCAGATTCAATTAGATCCGTTTTTGAGTAAGGCTAATCAAAAAGTGCGAAATTTCTTTTAATAGTGGTGTCAATTTGTGTTAAAGATTACGAAAATGGCGTCAAGTGGTAGAAAACGACAGTGCACGTTTACTGAAGTGATGAAAACCAAATATTCCTTTATGAAAGTAGGAAGAGAGCCAACTGTAATTTAATAATAATTTATAATAAAGTAAAATTGATTTTTAATAAAAATCTAGAGTTTATTTGATTTTTTATTTATTTCTTTACCTGAATTGTAGAAATTCCGGACGGGTTAGAATTCCCCCCGCATTCCGGACTTAGACCGATATTTCCGGACATGTCCGGGAAATTCCGGACGTATGGCAACCCTAATTGAAGGATACTCGAGAAAAAATTCTCTAAATCGAAATTTATACCGAGAGATCAAAGCACGAGCATACAAAACCGTCCTTCGACCATTAGTGATCTATGGCTCTGATGTGTGGACCATTACAAAACGACAGGAGAGTTACCTTATTTGTTAATCTGTGGCCCAAGCAACGTCGAAAATGCACAAAGAATAAAAACCAACAGAGAACTGATAGACCTATATCCATTTTTACCATCCCTATTTATACTGGATCTAAGTGATGTCTGTAGATACGTTCGCCTTTTGCATTACTCAAAAAAAGTTAGCCCCAGTTGAAAATTGGTGGCTTCATGACTTCCACAACTTACATATACTTAAAACTCTAAGCTGCCTGTTATTAATCGCCAAATGATAAGAGAGATATAAAATTTAAGCAAAAATCATATATCTAGTTGTTGTTTTTTTTTTAGCCACACCTGCTATTTTTGTTTAAGAATAAATAATAATAAGCAATTTTTACGTTGTATCAAATTAAAGCAGTAATAATTCCAAAATTTACAGTTCAATTCAGTTGTTAGTCACCATGAATTCCGCCATGGAATGACAGTACGACAGCTGAAACGACTTTGGATTTAAAAAAAATGTTTTACGAGTAATATTTTACTAAGTCACTAGACTTCAGTAGAATAACAGCTATTATTGATGATCTGACAATGAACAAGGGGTTTATTGTTACATACATGAAAGGTTTTTAAACAATAGGTCTTTTGTTATCTGTCAAACGCGGGTTATTCTATTGGCATGGGTCCATCTGCGTTAGAATATTACATAAGATAAAATGCAAATAAAAAACAGTTAAGAAATCAAATATTAAATTAATAAATATTTAAATAAAAAGGCTTATGAGTGTAAATCTCAAGTAATATTATCAAAATTAAACTAATAAATTTGTATTTTTAAACAGTATAATGAAGTTTTATCCAAATATCTACTCGCCTGATAAAAGTGCATTTCTGAAAGGAAAAAAATTAGTTTCAAGAATACTATCATATCATTGTCATTACCCAAACCTGTATGATTATTTTGGACTTCACATAATTCTGAAATACATGCATTTAATTAATATATTTCAGGTAACATTTAATTATTAATTTAGCAGTGCTCATAACTGCCTATTTATGACCAGTGAATAATCTAATTGCCAATTTTTTCTGAAGAACATTTCTAATGAAACGTACATACCTTCCTGTTTATGTGGTGATATTGCTTGTAATGTATTGAAGATTAATATATGTATTATTTCTTACCTTAACATGAAATATTACATATGTAGGTGGTTTTCTGCTTCAAACTCCCTGTATGCATGTTATTTTGAAATAATTCCATTTCTTCATATTGTACAATACAATACTTCATTCTACATTCAATAATTTTACATAAAATAGATTTAGGAAAGTGTAGTATATCAATCCTTTTTAATATTTTTTCAACTGAAAAAGATAAAATTCTATAATTTTTAGAACTTGTGCTGTTAAATCTAATTTCTCCTCATTTGAAATTTCTGATTAGACTTGAAATTCTATCATTATAGAACTAATGAATGTCTTATGTATAAATACAATTTTTAATTTAAGTAAATATGAAATTAAGATGTCCACATTTTTTTTTATACCATACATTTTTTCATAGTTTTCATGGATCTTACATGAAAGTCATTCAAGTCCCAACAATAAGATTCAAACCCTTCTAAATTTCTTATTATTAGTGAAAAATACTGTTAAATTCACAATTAGCAAAATATTAATATTAATATACAAAATTTATTAAACAAAATGATGTCAGGACCTAGATGGCTTATTAAAAACCCAAACTTCATTATGTATTGATATATTTAAATAATTAATGAATAAACAACAACTGGAAAACGGTTTTATTTCTCTTACTCTTTTTACAATTTAATACATACTTGTTTGTATTACAGGAGTAAGGCATTCGACTTACAGAGATGCAAGAGGAGTAGCCCACTCGTACTTCTTTTCTTGGGAACACGCACCGACCAGGAGCCTCGAAGTTGACTGGCTGGATGCAAGGAACATCTGCAGGAGACACTGTATGGACGCAGTCTCACTTGAAACTCCACAAGAAAATGAATTCATCAAGCAAAGGATAGTTAGAGGTGAGAAGAATAGAATATTTAAACATGGATCCACATAAAAATTGTTTTATTTTTCCACAAAAAAATAAAAATATTACTAACAAATATTCACAGAAATGAATTCTATTTAATCCAACAAAAATGTAATAAACTATAAAATAATGCTTCTTAAGTTCTAAAATTACATAAAATTAAATGATCTAGGCTTTTGGAAAATATGAATGCCTAACAAATTTTCTTTAATTTTTTGTTTAAAGGAAACGTGAAATACATTTGGACATCTGGACGCAAATGTAACTTCAACGGCTGTGACAGACCTGACTTGCAGCCTTCAAATGTGAATGGCTGGTTCTGGTCTGGCTCAGGAGCTAAGATTGGACCTACCACCCAAAGAAATACTGGAGACTGGAGTCACACTGGAGGGTACGGCCAGTCTCAGCCAGACAACAGGGAAGCACCACAGGTAATTAAAAGGTTTTATTTGTTAAACTTATTTTAAGACAATCTGAATTGGACAAAACCATAATATAATTCCTTATATTACAGGGAAATGACGAATCCTGCCTTGCTATTCTGAACAACTTCTACCAGGACGGAGTCAAATGGCACGATGTAGCTTGCCACCACTTGAAACCATTCGTTTGTGAAGACTCCGATGAACTTCTGAACTTTGTACGCTCACGAAACCCTGGAATCCGTTTGTAAATTGTATTTAAACAAGAAACTTCCCACCAATGTAAATTTATTCCTCCCCATTCCCCAAAAATGATAGACTAAATGTTGTTAAGAGTGATAACTCATGTATTATTTATCGTTTTTAAATTTGTGAATTGGATCTGTTGAAACAACTTTGTGTATACATTTTTATATATTAAATTATGTCTTTAAAATAAAATTTTTAATTTAAGTAAAACTTGGTTTCTTTTTTTGGCATTACCTTTAAGTATTAGAATAAGTTTTTAATAATTAGGCAAAATAGCCAATACAATTTCAGTCCTAATTTCCTTTATTAGTTTACCATTTTTCTTAGGAAGGTGATGTGGTCAGCATCCACACTCCTTTGTTAGGTTTTTTACAATCTAATAAAAGGACAGATCTCTTAACAGAGGCTGCATCTAACTCAGTGAGTTCTAATTCTTGATTGTTTAGCAACTGATATAACAATAAAATCTACTTCCCAGTAGGAATTGGTCTCCAGGGAAGTTAATCACTCCCTAAGGGGAAGGCCTACATAAATTAACAAGCAAAAAAAAAAAAAAAGTTCATATTATAAAAGTTATAAATATTTTATATAGTATCTGTAGTAAAATTATTTTAATTTTTATTATTTTAATAATTCCTGTTAATTGTTTGTAATAAAAGACTTTCATTCATTCATTCATAACAAAAAATAAATATGAACCTGAGATTTGATGGTTCTGTCTTTTCATTCCAACTTTACAGAAATAAAATTCAAATAAGATACCTTGTAAAATATGTACATTTCATTTCATTGCCAACTTCACATCCACTGAAGGCTGTTTAATTCTCATTTAGTTTCATTATCTAATTTAAATAATTCCTAGGTTTCTTCTAAATTGAAGGGGGAACTGTATACCTACAGTAGATGTTTACTGTACCCAAGGCCGTATCCAGGAAAACCTTTCGGGGGGGGGGGTCAGGTAAGGATCGAGGATTTTAATACCATTATTCATGATAATTTCTAAAATTTGGATAAATTTACCCATATAAAATATTATAGGATGATGAATGATTTAAATGCAATACGCAACAACAACAATACTTCAATTCTTGATTTTCGATACGATTGTCAATTGTTGTGAAGTTGCTGAAGGTCATTTTCAAGCAAATATAAATATACAATATATATATAAATATAAGTATGCTTGTTGCAATGCACAATGATGTAAAATGTGTTGGATCCTCTGTTGAGTGTGTTGTTTTTAATTTATTTTGCACTTTTTTAACCTAGTATTAATTTTTAATACTAACGAAATTTCGGGATTTTGGGGGGGGTTGACTCCCTAAAACCCCCCTTGGCTACGGCTTTGACTGTACCGTAGTAAGAGTAGAAGTTCACTATATTGTACAAAGAATAGAAGTCTATTATTATACTGTATACAGCAAACAGTTAGTGGTTTAACACCAGTTTTCTTCATCATGAACTATTCCTTCTACATTTAAATTGAATTCCAATGATTTAAAATATTGATATAGTTTAAAAACAAATATTTGATAGAGTGATGAAACAGAAGGACATCAAGGGAATCCTATATAAACAAATAATGAGGAAATGGAGAGAATGGGTATTAGAGAGGACTGCCTATCCTGGCAATAGAAAGTCCTTTTAGTGGGGAGAAAGAGACAGGAGAGTATGAAATTGATGGAGGAGCAGAGGAAGAAAAAATGAGAGGAGCCTAGAAATGTTATGAGCTTGGCCCTTAGTTCGCCATGCAACATTACATATGGCTGTGATGTTGTAAGGGGGAGGGGAGTTTGCCGTATAAGAAGTTAAAGTACTTAGGATATATGAAAACCAGAAAACAAAAAAATTAAAAATTCTCGTAGGAAAATTATAAAATATTGTTATTTTTCAGTCCTAACATTACTAAGCCTGCGCCTGTTATCTCAAAATTTAAAAATTACAATTTATAAAACTATTACCCTTCCAAATGCCCAAAAAAATTATCAAGCAGTAAATAAGGGCTGAGACGACTGGTAGTCCCGCAGCTTTAGGTGTTCAATGGGTGGAAGTAAATTTACCAGAGATTGGTGGTATCATCATTGAGTTATCATTAATATACATGCTCATGTATGCTATATTTTTAAGTTTATGTCAAATTTTTAAGTTTCTGAAATAAAACTAGTGTTAGATATAAAAACCAAGTAGGAATAAATATAAAATATAGAAGCCACTTTACATAGTAAGGATTTCATTTTTTTATAGCACTGTCAGTTTATCATTTTAATACTAAAGCTGTTCAACATAACACAGTACCAAAACTACCGGACCGACCATCCTGATGGAAAAGCTCACGGTGGTACTGCTGTCATAGTCCCTCTCCCATCACTCATTTCCACTCTCATCAAACGATCTCCTCCAGGCTACAGCTGTTACAATCAAAACCTTTTCCTTTCCCATCACATTAGCATCGGTGTACTGCCCTCCCAATAAATCCATTTCCCATTCCGAATTCAGCTCTCTCCTGAATTCCTTAGGGATTCATTTCCTTTTAGGTGCAGACTTTAATGCGAAACATCAACAATGGGGCTCAAGAACTACTAACACCCGAGGTCGCATCCTCCTCTCTGCACTTAACTCCCATAATTCCAGTTTTATTTCTCCAGGCACCCCTACATATTGGCCCACTGACCCAAACCGAAATCCTGATCTCCTTGACTTCTTCATCCATGCTGGCTTAGGTCCCTTAAACTATTCCATAGAACGCCTTGATGAACTGTCCTCAGATCACAGTCCTTTGATCCTTACCCTTTCTATAGTCCCAATATCCAAACTTCCTCCGCCATCATTTATTAGGGGACCAATAGACTGGAACCTATTTCACCAGCTTGTATCCGACACCATTGACCTCAGAGTTTCCCTAAAAACACCTCAGGAGTTAGATGATGCAGTCAATTCCTTTACCAATATGATCCAGCAAGCAACCTGACAACCTATAGATCCGAATCCTACAAATCCTACCTTTCCACACTATCTGCTTCAGATAATTCCCTTTGGAATTCCACCAAAAAAATACTCAAATACCACTCTATTTCCCATCCTCTCCGACGTGAAGACAGTTCTTGGGCTGCATCAGATGAGGACAAAGCAGAGGAATTTGCCAAACACCTTTCAAATACATTTATCCCACATCCTGAAATCCACCCTAACCACGTTTCCAATATTAATGAATTCCTCTCTTCACCCATTCCACTATCCTTACCTCCTGACGCTGTAAACCCCTCTGAGGTCAAATTCCTCTTACAAAAATTAAAAGTCCGCAAATCTCCTGGACATGACCTTCTAACCACCCAGATCCTACAACATCTTCCCCAAAAAGCGATTATTTTCCTTACCTATCTATACAACTGTATCCTTCGCACAACTCACTTCCCTTTGTTGTGGAAACACTCCATCATCACTCTATTCCCTAAACCTGGTAAACCACCAAATGACACGTCATCATACCGACCCATCAGCCTGCTTCCTATTCTTTCCAAAATTTTTGAAAAGATCCTCCTGAAACGAATCCTACCCATTATCGAATCCAATATTCCTTTACATCAGTTTGGATTCCGTCCCAGGCACTCGACGGTCCAGCAGGGTCTCCGAGTTGTCGATCACATATCCTCTGCTCTTGAAAGCAAACAGTACTGCACAGACGCATTTCTGGACGTAGCACAAGCTTTCGACCGGGTATGGCACGCCGGTTTGCTGTTCAAGCTCAAAACTCAGTTACCTCAATCCTTATTCCTAGTCCTTCGATCCTACCTCTCTGATCGCTACTTCCAAGTGCGCTGTGGTAACGAATACTCCAATCTTTACCCAATTCAAGCTGGAGTCCCCCAGGGCAGCGTCCTGGGTCCTATCCTATACATATTGTACACCGCTGATATCCCAACTACTCCTGAAACCTTCCTTGCAACGTTCGCAGACGACACAGCTATCCTATCATCTCATCCAGATCCCGAAATAGCTTCCAAGAACCTACAAAGCCACCTTTCACTCATTGAAATTTGGTGTAAGCAATGGCGGATCAAAGTCAACGAGGAAAAATGCAAACACGTGACTTTTACCCTTCGCCGGGGAACATGTCCTTCTGTCCAATTCAATGAAACCATCCTACCTATTTCCGACACAGTACGATACCTTGGCTTCCTCCTAGACAAAAGACTTACATGGAATCCTCATACCAGACTCAAAAGACAAGAACTTAACAGACGATTTAGCCAACTATACAGATTACTATGTCGGACCTCCGATCTTTCAATAGACAATAAATTACTAATATTCAAGACCATCATCAAACCTATTTGGACCTATGGACTGGAACTGTGGGGGACAGCAAAACAATCGAATATCAGACGCATTCAATCCTTTCAATCCAAAATCCTGAGAACTATTGTCGATGCTCCTTATTATGTTTCCAACAAAACCCTCCATAAAGATCTCAACATTCCTTTCGTCCTCGACCTCATACCTACTAAATTTTCAAACTTTCACCAAAACCTTGCCTGTCATCCCAACCCCCTGGCTCAGTCACTATCCAGTTCCACACATCCATATAACCCATCCCGCCGTCTAAATCGGCAACGGCCCCGAGATCTGTTGTAATAATGCCATTTGGAGTACTGGCACTGGCCAGATTCTCCACTCACGACCTGTGTGTGTGTGTGTGAAGCGCCCTTACCAGCTTCCATTGGCGTTTAATGCCAGTGACGCGGCTGGGAAAGGGGGCTGGGGCTTCCCGGACTCCTGCTTTGCTCTCATTCCTGGGGAAGAAGCTCAGTTCGGGGACCCCAGGCAAATTGTAATTAGGGTATGAATGTGTGCATTTTATTTTATTTTATTATTAGTATTATTATTATTATTTATTTTACTTTATTATTTATTTTACTTTAATATTATTACTACCGCATTAATTTCTTTCTGTTACCGCATGTATATATTTTTCCGCATGTATATATTTATTTATTTTATTTTATTTTATTTTATTTATATTATTGTTTTGTTATGGAATGACTGTAAGCTACACAGCACTATTACTTATTGCCCATAAGTGGCAGATTGTAATATTTCAATAATAATAAAAAAAAAAAAAAAAACTAAAGCTGTATTAATATTTTATGATATTCAATATATAAATAATTTTATAACGTAAAATAATAATAAATGAATTTGAGTTGAAGAGGAAATTTATGACAAACGATAAATGGACCAAAACTCTTAAATATGGTAATAGGTCGGATGGAAAAGTTTAAAAATTAGTTATCTGTTATCTGGGAGGCTGTACAGAAAGATGGATAAGAAAAAGTTGCTATTAGAAATAAAATGGGAAACGGATGTAGATTACCAAAGAATATTAACAAGAAGAGCACATTCTTTTTCTTCTTTATCTATCTCCTTTGTGCAGTTGTAAGCGTGTAGTAGTCTCGGACCTCCCTCGGTATGTGTCCCTATCCGGGGCCTTCCTTTTTATCTCCACCAGGGTCGATCCCCACTCCCGCCCGAGTCTATCCATATAACTATTATATGTGAATCTCGGGCGTCCAACCGATCTTTGCCCTCTCGGTCTCGCCTCCATCCGCCACCTTGCTCTACGCTCGTCCATCATCCTGCAAACGTGCCCATACCACCTGCATAACCTTGCTTTTATCCGGATTGATAGGGAGTCCTCTTCTTTTAAGCTCCTCGGACCACTCCTCCACTGCAACTTGCAGAGAATCCAGATTGTCTGCTACTATCACAATGTCGTCTGCATAAACGAAACACTGGGCCTGGACGGGCACCATATTCCAGTAACCAACGATTGCTCTGGGTGTTCTCCGCTTGCATACCTTCAACACCTCGTCCATGACAATGCTAAACAAGAGTGGACTGAGGCTATCTCCTTGCTTAACCCCTTTGTAGATTCTGAATGGGGCAAACTTCATTCCATTTAATCTAACCACGCTTTTTGGGTTCTGGTACGCTGATTTGATGGCGCTAATCAGGTTTGGTGGTATCCTCTTCTCTTGTAAAGCAGTCCAAATCTCCTGTCTGGGGACCGTGTCAAAAGCTGCTTTGAGGCCCAAAAAGGCAAGGTAGAAATTTCGTCCTCAGTCTAATGCTTTCTCCGTAAACATCCTGAGAGACAAGATATGATCCTGGGTTTGCCTTGAAGGCTGGAAAGCAGCATGTTATTCTTCCATGCTTTCCCCATAGGGGTTCTACATATGCTCTCAGCCGCTGCTCCAGGATCCTTGTATACACTTTATACACCACCAAAGAGAGACATATGGGCCTGTAGTTCTCACATAAGGTCTGGTCTCCCTTCTTGTATAATTAGATTTTCCTCCCATTCTCCAGGAATGGTCCCTGAGTTCCACATCCTCTGGAACAGGTTCTGCAGTGCTTTAACCAGTGTTGGTCCCCCTAAACTTTACCAGTTCTGGTGCTATACCATCCATTTCCGCAGCTTTTCCGTGCTTTATATGTGCCATTGCATCCTCAACCTCCTCATCTTGGATTGTGTCATCCATATCTCAGGCTGTATGTACACTGCCCTCGGTCGGTCTATCCACTATCCGGCCACTTCTGTATTCCTCCAATGAAAATTTTCCCTCATAGTTTTTCCGCCATACCTCCAGAATCTCCTTCTCTGTCTTTGCAAGCTGGCCTTGATTATCCTTAATGTTCCGGATCTGTTTTCCTTTCTTTCCTCTCATGCATTTCACAGTAGTCCAGAACTTCCGGATGTTCTCCTGGTAATTTTCTTCTATCTCCTTACCAAAATCCTCCCAGGCTTTACTCCGAGCTTGCTTCACGGTTGCTTTTGCAATGTTCCGACTTCTTACTTATGTTTCCCAATCCTCACGCGATTTAGACCTCTTGTGGCCTACCCTCTGCCCAAGCCACTTTCTTCTCTTTCACCACTCTGGCAACTTCACCATTCCACCATTTTGTCATTCTGGTGCTTGGCCTGATTTTCTTCATTCCACAGACCTCCAAACCAGCTTTACGGATGCGATCTCTTATTGAGATCCATAAGGGATCTAGTGCCATGTCATAATTGACATCCTTCAACTCCCTTTCCAGAGCTTCCATATACTCCTGTCTTTCATTTTCCTGTCGCAGATTTTCTACTGACATCCTATCATATGACATTCTTAAATTTTCTAGGCTTCACAATCCTTGTGTCAGCAACCAGGAGATTGTGGTCTGTCTCCAACTCAGCGCCTCCCATTTATCTAATGACTTTTATGTTCATAAAGTACTGCTCAAGGCCTCTACTATAGATAATGTAGTCGATGATGCTTTAGTCTTTTTGTCCTTGAGCTTCAAATGTTACCTAGTGAATCCTCTTATGGTTAAAGAAGGAATTTCCTAGGAGCAGGTCATTTCCAATTCCATAAGTCTCTGTCCATTGCTGTTTTTTCTTTGCATCTTCCCCACCGATTCTACCCATCACGCCATGTGACCGATTGTGATCCTGTCCCGTTCTTGCATTTAGGTCTCCCATGAGGATGATACTCCTATTCCTAGTGGTTGCCGAGTCAACAGTTTGCTGTAGGTTCTCATAGAAGTTCTCCTTATCCCTGACGCTGTAATCCTCGGTAGGAGCATATACTGAATACATGTAACCTGTAACCTTTCCCATCGTGAGTTCGATATCCATTACTATGATTCTAGAAGATATGGCCTTCCATTTATCTATTCTGTTGCTCATCCCTCATGACAAACGGCACTCCCTCCTTGGCTCTTCCTGTATTTACCCCTGAGAATATCATTGTGAAACTAGATGGCAAATTCTTGCTTCCCCAATTCTTTTTTTGAATTGTGCAAAGAGCACATCCTGGAATGCCAAAATAAGATATTTTAACAATGTTGTGAAACTGAATGCCACTAAATGAACTAATATAAAAAAAACAGCAGTCATGGAAAGAAGAATTTAAAGAAAAATCATGTGTGCAGATTAGACTGAAGATAGATGAAAAATACTAAGTAAACAGAAAGAACCACAGATACTAAGCAGAAGAGGAGGCTGACCTTCCTCAGAGATCTCAGCACAATGAACAAACAGATATTTCACTATTTCTCGAAGCCAAAGACCACTAAAACATGGACTAAAGAAGAGATTAAAGATCTGGAAAAGTTGAACATTACAAAGTATCACGTGGTATGAAGAAGTGAATTTGAGAGCAAAATGAAAATCTGGAAAGGTTTCGGTATGAAGAAAGAATGAAATTGGACAGGGGACCCAAAGGAAATGTGCCAGTGAACACATGAAGGAGTAATATTAAAGTCAAAGAAAACTCGGGCAGAGGAAAGGAAATAAATAAAGTGGTAACATGATCCAAAATGGTCCATACGTAAGAGATAAAAAAGAAGGTCTTGGGTCTGTTTCAGAACATGTATGCAGATTCCTTGTTCGGTAATTATGATAACTTATATGAAATAGTTCCATATTGTTATTATAAGTCTGTCGGCGGGAAAGATTAAGATTGGATTAGAACCATCTCGGAGATGCTAGAACGGCCTCCTCCAATCCCGTTCTAGAACATTCGACCTTGATATAAATACCGCTCGCTTCCACCCAGGGGGGCATTCAGTGGTAAACCTGCCAGTGTAATAAGTGTATCAGTGAACTATAATAAATTGTTTCTGTTTATTACTGTATGCCAGTTTGTTATATTTGGAGAGTCTTACGGTCTGTGGACTTTAATTAGTGAACTATAAGTGTTAATTAAGGTTCTAATTTTAAACTTTTAACCATAGAGAAGCAGTAGATGACAAGAAACATAGACAAATTAGGTCAAAATTTGAATCATCTGCCAGTCATAAAGCACAAAAATTGTTAATCTAGGAACTGAAGGAATCCTCCGCCAAGCAATTCAACCATTATCAAATTAATAGATAAAGTTTTTCCATAAAATTTAATGCCTTTTGATTTTAACAACTAAAAACAATTGATGGTATAATAATAGTTACTAAAGGTCTGTTTACACGGGCAATAAAAATTGCAGATTGCCGAACATATTGCCAGCAATTCTATCCGGCAACACAAATTACAGCCACTTTGGTCAATATATCTGGATAATATTGCCGAGCAACATTGCTAGCAAGAAGTGTTGAAACGAGCCACTCACAGCCAGTTGGAACTATGGAAAATGGATGAGACGGAATTAGTCGAAGTAGGCTTTCCTACTTATTCGATCTGCGATGAAAAAGAAAGAGAAATCGATCTTTGTGGATGCGTTCCTTTTGAAGTAAGAGAGCTGCTTCCAAAAATTAAACTAGTGAACTGATGCTTGACAACTACCTTTTCCAAAATTTCACTCGAATGTCAAAAAATGACTTTGAATTCTTCATAAACAAGATTACCTAGATCTAGAATCGGTAAGACTGATACCAGTATGAGAGACTGCATACCAATTACAACCAGATTGGTGGTTACCCTTTTTATTAATTTTCAGATTTATCCATTTCCATTGTAAAATAGAGATAAACAAAAAAAAAAATAGAAAAACAATGAAAAACAGAAAGTAAATAAAATAAATAAACAAGAAGAGTTCAAATTTCAGCAAGGAACTGAATGAAAGACAGGTGCACATGTCAAGGGGAAAAGGAGAGAGTGGGAGGGAAGCATTTGTATACAGAGATAGAAAAACATATGGCCAGGCAATATGATATATTCTCCAACCCCTCTGGACAACATAAACAGCCTTAGGAGCCAATCTCCCGGCAATATTTAAATATGTCAACAATATTGCCATATATTGCTGCGACATTACCGGCAATACTATTGGCATAAAATATGGCCCATGTATCCCCCCCTGTAGAGCAAGGAAATGAACAAAGTTAGGTTATTTCATCATTTCCATTAGCGCACCATTAAAATGTTCAATAATTATTTAAAACACAGACTTTATGCTATGGCAATAAGTTGGAGCCATCAGCATGTCTTATCAGGATTCAGGGAGGATATAATAAAATTTAGAACTTTTCTAATGGGTTCATAAGTAGCCCCTGATAATCTGATTATAACACTGAAGGTTTTAATTAAAATTAATGATAAAATAATTGCACATTAATAGCACTAAAAAAACTTTATTGTCATTACATATAAAAATAGCATATAGTTATAAACACACATTACAATTATAATTTATTTGTATTTATACATCAATATTTATTTACCTATTAAAATTTTATTATGTATCAGTGAAAATATAATTAATAAATAAGGCAAAATAAGAGAAGTATAATTGAAAATTAATAAAAAGCATTTAAATTTCATAGATCGGATTATAATTTCAGTTTGATATCTATAACTAGAGGCATAAATGTGGTTATTTAAATATGAAAGAGGTTTCAGGTTTAAAACTTGTAAAATATTTTTTAGTTTCAGGTTTAAAACTTGTAAAATATTTTTTAGTTTCTACCAGTTAAAATTGATATCAAGAAACTTGTAATTATAAACTCTCAATAACCGGCATTATTCCTTAGGCTCGCAGGTTAAAAACTGAGAAATTGCAAAGGATTTTTATAAGGAATTAACAAGTTTATGTGCCTTATTTATGTAATTCTCATACCTCAAATTTTTTTTCATTTTCTTATAAAACCATAATTAATTTGGTTTTAGGGATTTTTTTTAGTTATAACTATATAAAAACGTGCAAAATGGGTATGGAATTTATTACCCAATAAATTAATATTTTCCATAAATGATAAAACGCAAGAACAAAATGCCTTATTTTCAAGGTATATGCAGCTTTATATACTGGCCAGGCAAGGTTTATACTTTGATAAAAGTAAGTTAAACATAAAACAACATATTAATAATAAAGCCATGCATTGTCAATAGATTTTAAGAAAACTAAGAAAGGAATTATAGATCTCTCATGATTCGAAACAATTAATTAGGCACATTTTTTGATACTTGAAACAATGTTTAGAATCGATGTAAAAAATTCTTTATAATATTTACATAAATCTAAGTAACTTTATAAACTAGATAGATTTCTTAACATAATAAGAAGGTGGCAACTTTGATCATAAAAATTCAGTCTATTGATCAATAATAGTCCATCAACCTCAACACTAAAATATATATAACATTTAAAAAATCTAACTTTCATTTAAAAAAAAAAAAAAGAGGTAAGTTTAATATTCCATATTCTTAAAAAAACAACAACAATAGTTTTATGATAGAGAACAATAGTTTTAAATCAAGAATATAATAAAAGCAAGATATGGGAACCACAATAGTTGATTATTATAATAGCTGGCATAGTACACCTAAACAGATAACAGCAAATAAATTCCATTAAATTTGTTATGTGACAAATCAATAAAAAAGATATATTAAAATTTTACCGTAGAGGTATCGCACTCGGAACTGTGCACAATTAATAACATAAGTTATGTTTAAGTTATAAAAAAAGTTATGGTTTTCCCTCCCCCTTTTTTATTAGGAAAACAAAATACAACAGCTATAATAATTTTAATCTGGATAGATATAAGTTATAGGGGCAAACAATTAAGAAGAATCACTAAGAAAAATTACTCTAGTATCACAGTAACGTTAAAAGAGATCAGCAAGATTCTTTTTTACATTTAGGAACTGATGATTACTGAAAATGATTCTTCATTAAAATGGCTTTCTTATTTTTCCAGATGCAACTCTCCTAGATTTCTTTAACTCGGCTGCAACTGACACAGGTTTCTTCCCTGATTCAGCAATCACACGGGGGCAGTAGCTTAAGGTGTGAGCATTATCTCCAGTTTCTCCACATCTTTCACAAACCAATCTACAAAATAAAAATTGAGCCAGGATTTGATATATAAAAAATATCTACATGTATGTATGTATGTATGTATGTATATATATATATCTTTGATATATAAAAAATATCTCCAGTTTCACCACATCTTTCACAAACCAATCTACAAAATAAAAATTGAGCCATGATTTGATATATAAAAATGAATAATTTTTCTACGATTGATGGAAAAAAAATTCCAAATCTGATATCAGAACTGAAATTCCTTAAGGATTATTAACAAATAACAAAGTTTCATTCCATCTTGGTTTAACTAATTTATTAAAACTAATATAACGTTTAAAAAGTTTAGTTAATCAAAGTTCTTTAACACGTTGACGCAGGGGCCGATTTTCATGTTTTTCGCAGTGAGACGGCGCGCGATCATACATTCAATCTTACACATGTTGTATGTTTGCTCAGTATTACAGTGAGTGCTACTTTTGCAAGTTGTGTTACTCGTGACATATTAGTAATAGAGAAGTAAAAAATAGTGATGGATATATATCATTATTTTTAATTATATATCCATCACTATTTTTTACTTCATGTTATATTCTTGGTACTGTAGTGTTTTTTAAATATTTTTTTTTTGTTTTGTTTGTTTTTTCTCTCATAGCCATGAAGATGACCTACAATTGACTTATTTGATGTGTTTTTTTTTTACTGAAACCACCAACTATCTCCATCCTCAAAGAAAAAGTTTACTCTTTTAGTATGGTTAAAGGGAACAGACTGCAGTCATCTATGGTGTACTGTCTAGCATAACAACCAACTGTGCCCAATATCATGGGTCCGCAGTATGGAAGGTGGCCTTAGGGTTTTATAAAAGGTGCAAAAACTCCTTAGTCATGCCTGGGTCCCAAGTCTTAACGATGTCAGGTACTTGTTAAAGATCCCAATCCTAGTTATACCTGGATTGACAAAATTTAGGTCTCCCACAGCACCTAAGTGAATAAAAAAAAAAAGATTTAAAAAAAAACTCTCGAAGTACAAGAGCCATGAATTTAAATTCTTCGAAACAACCTGAATATTGTTGGTAACTCTTTATCCTTGGTAAGGAGGATTGTGTAGCTTTATTGGACCAAAACTTAGGTTGGAAAGAATTTTATACTGTTTTTGAAAAGAAGTTTAAATTTTTCAAGAAAATCTGAAGGTCGAAAAGAAAATTTTGAGTTTGTACCATAAATCTTTTGAGAGGTGAGAACATAAAAGAGATCAGATTCACTTTCAGGAATTTATATTTAGGGAATAATATAAGGGTAGAGATAGTTGGGGGTGCAGTCAAATGAAACACCAAATAAGTGAATACTTATTTATTGTGTGCCGATGTTTCGACCTACATTGTAGGTCATCTTCAGGGCTGTGAGAGAAAACAGACAAAACAAAATAACAATAAAATTACATTACAGTACCAAGAATATACAAATAAAAATAATATAATAATGTAGAGTAATATAAAAGTTAAAAATAATGAAGGAATTATATGAATAAAAACTATCAAAGAATAAATGTACAGAAAGGTGATAATGCAAACAAAATACAAAGAGAAAAAAAAAATTAAACAGAAAGTTACAAAATGAAAGAATATAGACATAACAAGGTGAGATATACAAGTATATAAAACCTAGTTTAATACAGATAAAATATAACATTTATGATAATAGACTCCTAGAGAGTTAACCTAAGTAAACTGAAAAAAAATTGTAACAAAATATGATGCCAAGTAATAAATAATGGAAGAATTATGTAGAAAGCAAAGCAAACGATAAGAAATATCATGGATGAAAAGTAGAAAAGTAAATTATAAATATAAAATCGAAAATATAAGTATGGGAAGTTAATTGTAATATAACTGTGTACAATTAGAATGAAGTTGCATTAATATAAACCATATTGAATATAAAAGAAACGTATAGAAATTAGGTATAAAAATTCAGTTAGAGAATGGAGATTAAATGTAAAAATATGAAGCTAAATAATAATGAACTCTATGATATTAACATATTGTTACGGGCGTAGAAAGGAAGGCGGAAGCGGGGGATTAGCGGCTTAACTCCGTCAGCGGGAGAAGTTAAAAACAGGATTAGGACGGTTCTAGATCGTCTCCTTTTGTCGGCAAAGGATTAAGAATATTCCAGAATTATCTGGCCCCTTTGAGTTCTAGAATGTTCGGCTTTGCCTCTTTAAATACTTCCCCTCAACTCGAGGCAGTCAGTCTTAGCCTGAGAGTAGACCAGTGAAGATCTGTGATAAGTGTAATAAGTGAGTGTCAGTGTGATAAACTAGTCAGTGTTGAACCGGCCCGTGTAATAAGTGTATCAGTGAACTGTGACAGTCTCGCGAGTGTAATAAACTGTTTCTGTTTGTTACTGTGTGTCAGTTTGTGATACTTGAAGAATCTTAGGGTTGGTGGACTAGTGAACTGTAAGTGTTAATTATTAGTTATAAATTGTAGTGTAATTTTATAATATTCATAGAAACTATTGTAACTAGTTAAGCTACCTAGAATTAGTAATATCTTATATTATTGTAATAATTAAATAGGAAATAGGCCTAGATTATAATCTTTAGAATATTGCCATTATAAATTTATATTAGTCTAATAATTTAATTGTTAATAGTTTAATTGTATCCTTTTTATCCCTTTTGTTAATAAATATTAGTATCTTTAATTGAGGCATTGTTTAATTCATTTTAATACCCAGTAGCCCGTAACAAATTGGTGTCAGAAGTGGGATAATTGTGTAACTGCTATTATTTTGCATTTGGTCTTGTATTTTGTAATTATTGGGCTACTGTATGAAGAATGGCTTCTAAAAGTGTTAAATTAATTGATTTAAAAGTTGCGGATTTGAAACGTGAGTTGGAGGAGCGTGATCTGGATTCATCCGGAACTAAAAGTGTGTTGCAACAGCGCTTGCGTCAATTTTTTTTAGATTTAGGGGAAAATCCAGATGACGTTCTGTTTGAAACTGATTTAAGCAAGTTGTCTGCAACTTTTAAAAATGAGTTAGGTACTGTTAAAAATGAGCTAAGCAATGTAGAAAATAAGCTAGGTAATGTACAAAATGAATTAGGTTCTGTAAAAAGTGATTTATTGGATACATTAGAGTCTAAGTTAGGCACATTAGAGGCTAAGTTAATGGAAAATATAGATAATAAGTTAGCCGATGTTAATGATAAGGTAGCTAATGTAGAATCTAGGTTAGGAGAAAAATTGAGAACCATCGATAACGAACTTAGGCTAAGAGTAGAAGCTCTCGAGGGACGTAAGAGCAACCCACCGACGAACGACACCGACCGTTCCTCCGACGGCAGTCTTCATAGCACCATTACGCCCGCCAATGCTGGGACGCCACCTACTCACAACACCATTCCAGTGTTCGACGGAAAGACGCCGTGGGAGGACTACATGACTCTCTTCGAGACTGCGGCTTCAATCCACGGGTGGTCAAAAGAGACCCAAGCTTCAGCTTTGTGCCTGGCCTTGCGTGGAGACGCCTTGGGAGTACTGCAGGGGATGCCACTGTCGGAGCGGTCTAACTACGGGGAGCTGATTAGAAGACTTGAGATGTGTTTCGGCCACCGACACATGGACCAGCTTTATCGCTCGCAGCTGAGAAGCAGGATCCAGAAGACCAACGAAACGCTACAGGAATTTGAGGCAGACATTGCACGGCTGGTGAGGAATGCTTACCCATCGGTAACCGATGATGTCTACGAGAGCCTGGCGGTCGACAAATTCCTGGATGGACTTCGGGACCCCGAGACGCAACAAGCAGTGAAGCTCGCCCGGCCAAAGACTTTGGGAGACGCATTATCTCAGGCCATGGAGTTCGAGGCTGTCAGACAGTCAGTTCGGGGCCAAGCACGAGTTCGAGCAGCAGAAGCGGAGCCTTATTTGGTCCCTAGCGTCGAGGACATCGTGACAAAAGTTTTGGAGGCTCTCAGGACCCGTAAGAAGGAGATACGCTGTTGGAGCTGCGGCCAACTTTGACACCCTAGAAGCAAGTGTCCATCCAAGAAGCAAGAAAAGCCACAGGAACGAAGTAGGGTTGATGGGGAGGAACAACTATCAGCCCGCTACGTCAGAGGCCCGAGGAAGACCAGTAGAGTTGCGTCTTTAGGGAGCAGAACGAACAGCTTCTACGTTGATGGGAAGGTGAACGGGCAGCTGCGAAGTCTGCTACTGGATACCGGCGCAACCAAGACAATCTTGAGCTCAAAGACAGTTCCTGCTGAGAAGATGTTGCCAACGATTTGGACATTACGGACTGCCACAGGTGAGCTAGCCAAGGTCTACGGGGAGACAGTTGTCTACTTCATCATCGGGGGTCAACATCTGAAGCACCGCGCTCTCGTGGCAGATATTGATGAAGATGTCATATTGGGCACGGACTTGATGATCACATGCGGGATCAAGCTGGATATGGCAAGAGGTGTGATGACGCTGGGAGACGAAGAAGTCATCCTCCGGCAGGGAAAGGATATCTACGCACGAGTGCGCTTACTAGAAGACACCACTTTACCTTCTCGGAGCCAAATCATAACACAGGGGACGGTCGAAGGACATCTACCTGAGGGTCAATGTGTGCTTCTTGAACCTGGAAAACAAGAACAGGATATCGGACGCGGCGTACTGGTGGCTAGGTCTCTCATCAAGGTCGGACGTACCACTCCGATTCGGCTAATGAACCTGAACAGCTTCCCAGTAACGCTGAACAAAGGAACACCGGTAGGTGAATGTACAACCGCTACCTCAGTGGTTCGTCAGCTGCAACGTCATCCCACCGAGCTGCGAGGACTGCCGGAAGAACTAACAGGATTTGTGGACGAATCCTGCCGGGAACTCTCGCCTGAACAGAGCGAGGAAGTGAAGAAGATGATTATCCGATGGCAGGACGTCTTCGAGATCAGCCCAGGGCCACGGGGTAGAACGGATATCGTCAAGCACAGAATTGACACCGGGGATGCTAAGCCCATCCGACAGGTTCCGCGGAGGCTGCCGTTAGCCAAACGGGAGGACGCCGAGAAGATCATCAAGGAGATGGCGACTGATGGTGTCATTGAGCCTTCGAGTAGCCCCTGGATGTCTCCTGTTGTATTGGTGAAGAAGAAGGACGGCACAACGAGATTCTGCGTAGACTACCGCCTTCTGAATAACGTCACCAAGAAAGACAGTTATCCGCTCCCCAGGATTGATGATACCCTGGACACCCTAGAGGGATGTGAACTATTCTCTACCTTGGATCTCCGCAGTGGATATTGGCAGGTTGGATTGAAACCTGAAGATAAAGAGAAGACAGCGTTCTCGATTGGGACTGGACTCTGGCAATTTACGGTAATGCCATTCGGGCTTTGCAATGCTCCTGCAACATTTGAGAGGCTGATGGAAAGCGTGTTAAGAGGTCTCTCTTGGGAAATTTGCCTGGTATACTTAGATGACATCATTGTGCTGGGAAAGTCCTTCGCTCACCATCTGAAGAATCTGGAGAAGGGCTTCGAACGACTGCGTGCAGCGAACCTTAAATTGAACCCGAAGAAGTGTCATCTCTTCCGAAGGCAAGTCAACTATCTGGGGCATGTTGTGTCGGACAATGGAGTTGCCGTTGACCCAGAGAAGATTGCAGCGATCACCGACTGGCCAGTACCTCGAGATAAGCACCAAGTAAGAAGTTTTCTCGGCCTCTGCACCTACTACAGGAGGTACGTGAAAGGATTTGCAAACATTGCAAAACCTCTTACCAGGCTCACCGAGGAAAAACGGACTTTTCTTTGGGATCACGAATGTCAGGCATCCTTTGAAGAGTTGAAGAAAAAGTTGAGTAGTGCTCCTATTCTGAGCTATCCACGTCCCGAGGGCAAGTTCATACTTGACACAGACGCTAGCAACACCGCTATTGGAAGCGTCCTCTCTCAGCTCCAAGATGGAGAAGAAAGGGTTATTGGATATTTCAGTCAAGCGCTCTCAGCTCCGGAACGCAACTACTGTGTCACAAGGAAAGAGCTTCTGGCAGTGGTGAAATCTATAGAACATTTTCACAAATATCTATACGGCAGAAGATTCCTCCTGAGAACGGACCACGCGGCTCTAATGTGGCTGCTACGATTCAAGTCACCAGAAGGACAAGTGGCGAGGTGGATAGAGCGCCTTCAAGAATATGACTTTGAATCTGCTCATCGTGCTGGAACGAGTCACAGAAATGCGGATGCGCTCTCTAGGAGACCTTGTGGCGAAGACTGCGGGCATTCTTCTCGACAAGAAGAGAAGCAGGCATCAGTGTTGAGGACAACGGTGGTCATGGACAGTTGGCAGGATGCAGAGGTGTCAAAAGAGCAGGACAAGGACCCGGACTTGAAACAAATGAAGCAGTGGAAACTATCAGGGCAAGGAAGACCAACCTGGCAGGATGTTGCTCCAATGTCGAAGAATGTAAAGACTTACTGGGCCCAATGGGACTCCATTCTTGTGGACAACGGGCTGCTGAAACGGGCATTGGAGAACACGGAAGGAGATCAGCGCAGACTTCAGCTCATCGTTCCAAAGAGTAAAGTGCCCGAAGTACTCAGGGAACTTCATGACGGAGTATCTGGCGGCCACCTTGGAGTTCACCGTACATTGGAAAAGGTATGTGAACGCTTTTACTGGGCGAATCTCAAGGACGATGTGTTGGACTGGTGCAGGCGTTGTGCGACTTGTGCGGCTTCTAACGGACCCATAAGAAGAAAGAAGGCCCCAATGAGGAAGTACAACGTGGGAGCACCGTTTGAGAGAATAGCAATCGACATCGCTGGCCCTTTCCCTGTGACGGATGAAGGTAACCGGTATATTCTCGTGGCCATGGACTACTTTTCCAAGTGGGTGGAAGCGTACGCCCTTCCGAATCAGGAGGCAGTCACGGTTGCGGACGTACTGGTGAAGCAGCTTGTCAGTAGGTTTGGAGTACCCATGGAACTTCACTCTGACCAGGGACGAAACTTCGAGTCTGCAGTCTTCTCCGGGATGTGCGAAGCACTGGGAATACGGAAGACCAGGACGACACCTCTTCACCCTCAATCCGATGGCATGGTGGAGCGCATGAACAGGACTATGGGTCGATATTTGTCCAAAGTGGTCTCCGACCATCAGCGAGACTGGGACCAGTATCTTCACCTGTTCCTGCTGGCCTACCGCAGTTCAGTCAGTGAGGCAACGGGGCAGACTCCCGCAAATGTGGTATTCGGCAGAGAACTTCGGTTGCCTTGTGATCTGAAATTCGGTTTCAAGCCTGATGAGGAAATTGCCGGAGAGGAGTACGTCTCGGATCTACGGAAGCGAATGGATAATATCCACGAGAAGGTTCGCACAAACATCCAGGGTGCCAGTGACAGAATGAAGGAGCGTTACGACATCAGGGCTGAGAAGGGTGGCTACCAACCTGGAGACTTGGTCTGGCTACATGATCCTCGAAGAAGGCGAGGCTACTCACCTAAACTTCAGAACTCCTGGGACGGCCCGTTTGAGATCGTCAAGAGGATCAATGACGTCATATATAGGATCAGGAAGCAGCCTAAAGGAAAACCCAAGGTAGTCCATTTCAATAGACTGGCGCCGTACAAAGGAGACCATGGCCCGGCAGAAGACCAGCAGGTTAGGTACCTAAACAATGTGGAGACAAATAATGACCCAGTTGCAAATACTAAGGTACCAGGGTTTCGTGGAGTAACTCAGGTAATCTACAGGGATATCTTCTCGTTACCAGTGGAGTATTCTCTGGCCCATTGCGTTGCCGAAGATCTGAGAACTTCTCGAGGGATTGCAACGGTCTTCAGGAAGAAGTTCGGCGGAACTGAGGAGCTGGAACGCCAAGCACCAAGTGTCGGGAAGGCACTCCACCAGCCGCACGAAGGACGACACCTGTTTTACTTGGTTACCAAGCGTGCCACTGATCAGAAGCCGACATATGACGCACTGCGGCGAAGCCTCGAAGACCTTCGGAGTAAGCTTCTGAGACTGCGTGTCACTAAGCTCGCTATTCCGAAGTTGGGCTGTGGATACGACGGCTTGGATTGGAAGATTGTCAGGGACATGATCGAACAGACATTCGCCAACTCTGGAATTGCCATATTGGTGTGCACGTTCAACCCCTGGAAAGAAAGTGCGTCTCCATCAGCAGAAGCTCATAACTGCCCGATTTCTCCGGACTATGCTCTGGGGCAGAGCACTTTTAAGGAGGGGGCAGTGTTACGGGCGTAGAAAGGAAGGCGGAAGCGGGGGATTAGCGGCTTAACTCCGTCAGCGGGAGAAGTTAAAAACAGGATTAGGACGGTTCTAGATCGTCTCCTTTTGTCGGCAAAGGATTAAGAATATTCCAGAATTATCTGGCCCCTTTGAGTTCTAGAATGTTCGGCTTTGCCTCTTTAAATACTTCCCCTCAACTCGAGGCAGTCAGTCTTAGCCTGAGAGTAGACCAGTGAAGATCTGTGATAAGTGTAATAAGTGAGTGTCAGTGTGATAAACTAGTCAGTGTTGAACCGGCCCGTGTAATAAGTGTATCAGTGAACTGTGACAGTCTCGCGAGTGTAATAAACTGTTTCTGTTTGTTACTGTGTGTCAGTTTGTGATACTTGAAGAATCTTAGGGTTGGTGGACTAGTGAACTGTAAGTGTTAATTATTAGTTATAAATTGTAGTGTAATTTTATAATATTCATAGAAACTGTTAGAGAAGAGTTGGTCGACTGTATCTTCTAATTCAAGGAAGAAATAGTTGGGGGTGCAGTCATTGACTGCACCCCTAACTATTTCTTCCTTGAATTCATAGAAACTATTGTAACTAGTTAAGCTATCTAGAATTAGTAATATCTTATATTATTGTAATAATTAAATAGGAAATAGGCCTAGATTATAATCTTTAGAATATTGCCATTATAAATTTATATTAGTCTAATAATTTAATTGTTAATAGTTTAATTGTATCCTTTTTATCCCTTTTGTTAATAAATATTAGTATCTTTAATTGAGGCATTGTTTAATTCATTTTAATACCCAGTAGCCCGTAACAATATAATGGATGCCAAAGTGATGATGGGAGAAAAAGGTGCGAAGAATAGAGATGATATGATGATGGATGAAGAGAAGATAAAGTATTAAAATGTGTACTAACCAAATATAAGGAGCGGCTGCAAGGAAAGGTAACTGGCAACTGAAATACGTTACAAAGTAAGTCGGAAGTGCTAACCGCTGACGGCCAAAAAAAAAGAGTATAGGAAAATGCACAATAAAGTGAATATTTGAGATATGTAAATAATGTAAAAAATGTAAAAAAAAATTAAAGACGTGGGGAAGAAAGAAAACCAAGAGAGCCCTCTATTAGGGAATAATAATTTATACAAAAGGCAGGGTTGGCATTACAAAAAATAAAAGTAATTAATAAGGGAGATATATATATATCTATAAGATCTAGACTTATTAGACAGAATAGGGAACTTCTATAAACAAAGTTAGGATCTATAAACAACTAAATAAATATTTTATAAAAGCATTAAGAAACAACCAATAGCATACTAATAATATTTTATAAGCATTAAGAAAAGTAAAACTTACTTTCGTAGAACTGGGCAGGTAACCAATGTCCTTCTCCCAACTCTCTGTTTCAGATTATGACTTTTGACCATTTTCGGACTTTCCATATTGGATTTACAAAATTTACATTCCATTGCTGAAGTAAAAGGATAAAATTACATAATAATTAGCTTTTAATGTTGAAAATTATAAAAAAAAAACTAATTTAACTATAGTAAATCATGCTTTCTCTGTAAAATGGGCACATAAGAAAAATAAAAGGTGATGATGGCTGACCTGCTAAGAATTATTATTCGAATTGAGCTTTGTCAACCTGGTAGATTCATTAATCAAATTTATATTATTGTAGTCTTAGCACACACCTTTATAATGATTTTCTTTATAGTAATATCAATCGTAATTGGAGAATTCGGAAATTCATTGGTGCCCTTAATAATTGGAGTCCCAAATATGGCATATCCTATGACTATTACCGGCTATGACAGGCAACAGGTTAGATTTTAACCTAAGGTCGAGATTTTTCTTAATGCACAAATCTTAATCAATTTTATCTCTCCCTAAATTTATTGTTTACGTTTCCTACACTCTATGTTAATGAAAAGCATATAAACATATGAATATCATTAACATTTTTGATTAAAAAAAGTGCCCATGCTAACAGTAATTAAAATTATAGCAAGCCTGTTTTTTTTTCAGAGAATAATGAGATACATTATGGATAATACAGCAAAAATGACATCAGTGTTTTTAAGAATTCCATCCCATTGCGGAATATTAAAAAAAGAGAAATGTAAATTAATTGCCACGTAAAAATAAAGGACCTTTCACATTATAACTTACCATTGGACTAAGTTTTGGGTGGACAAAATATGATCAAAATGATTAAAATAAAGATTAAGAGTAATTAACCTTTCAAGATCATTATTAAAAAAAAAAATTAGGAAATAGATTCCAGCATGTTATCATAGTGCAAAACTCGAATGATATGAAAGGAACATGAACATTTTAAAGCAATAATGTAGCATAATAAAAAATATGCTCAACAATACACAATTTTGAATTATAATACATTAAACAGCTATTTTGAACAGTGATTAAAGGACTTCATAGATATATCTGACTATTTCATTTAATAATACAAAACATATTTCATACACAATTAATAAAATGACAAATTAAAATTATATAATTTATTTATTTTATTTTATTGTTAGATGTTATAATTTTTTTAAATATTTTATTTGAAAAGAAAAGATATGACCAGGACCGGGACTCAAACCCGGGTCTCTCACCTATCCGTGGAGGTGCTTAGCCATGGATATAGGACCATTGAAAAGAAGGGATATGTCTGGCCATGAAGCGAACCAGGATGGCTGAGGTGGCTAAGCACCACCACAGATAGGTGGGAGACCTGGGTTAGAGTCCCGGTCCTGGTCATATCTTTTCTTTTTATATTAAATAAAATTATATAACTTTGTCTTGTTTCAATTCCTTAAACAAATAAATATAAATATTTGCTGAAGATGATCTATTAATTATGTGTGTGTGTTTACATATATTAATATATGCTAACTAATTTAAGTTATGACATTATTATCAGCTAGTCTTGATAACATAATAAAAATTAAATTAATATACCTGGTTGTGTTTGCTGTTGGTTGTGGTTGGTTTTCTTGTAATTCTTTTTTACTTGACCTTTCATTTCTAAAGCACTGTTATCAGTCCCATACATCTTTCTTTCGTTTCCAGTTGATAAGGACTGAAATTTTTTGAGAAAACTTATCCATTCACGAGATAATTCTGCTGAATCAATATTGCAATATAAAGGTTGACGATTCATTGGTGGATAGTTTAAACTATGGTACATATTTGGTGGGAAAGGATAAAAATCAGAAGAATTATTATGTGGAACAATAAATGTTGGCTTATTTATTCCAACATCCAAGGAGTTAGTACGATTAGCTTTTTGATGGCACAAATAATTTTCCTTTCTTCTAAAAACATAGGTATTTTCAGCTGGGGTTATTACCTTTTGATTCTGTAAAGAATAACCGTTGAATAAACGTTTAGGTATCAGACCACAGAGAGAGCTAAATGATTCATTCATAGTTTTCTCCTGCTGTATTGGAGTCTGTTCAATGGAACCATGATAATACTTATCATTAAAAATATCGGGTAATTCAGTGTTTTCATTTATAGTTTCATCCTTTACCCTAAATTCTAATTCTAATTCATCAATCTTACTTCTGAGAGCTGAAATTCGAGATGCAACGAAATCTGGTGATCTATCTTGGCAATTAAAACCTTGTGATCTATCTTGCCAATTAAAACCTGGTGATCTGTTTTGGTAATTGAAACCTGAATCCGGAGAATCTTCTTTAAATTTCTCAGGTGAAGGAATCTGCTGTTTACTCTGAGGATCAGAATGACTTCTAGGTCTAGGAGGAGTGTTCTTTTTAAGAAATGAATTAAAACCATCTAAAATGGAAGGTGGTGAACTTGACTTTTCAGGAAACAAGGTAAATCTTTTAGGATTGCAGTCTTCAGAGTCATGTTTTACGACTTTGGGCAAACCAAGATCTTCAAAATTCTTTAAGTCATCGAAATTCCTGTCAGAAAAATAGGAAAGTTCAGAATTTACAAACTTATTGTTTTTTTCTTTGAGTACAACATTTTCCTTAGATAAAAGAGTATTTGTTCTTTCAAAAACAGTATTCAATTTAATATTGTTCGCTTTTAATAGGATATTTTCAAAAGCTGAACTTGGATGGATAGGATACTCCTTAGACTTCTTATTTTGTCCTTTATTATTTCTTTTACCTTCATGATGGCGATTAGAACTATAAGTTTTTAAATAACATCCACAAGTCTTACTCGGATCTCCAATATTTTGGATGGTTCCATTACAATCAGTGGAACAAAGTTTTTTCCATCCATTATCATCAGTATTATTGGGTTGGTTGAAAATCCAACTGGATTTACTAATCACATCTTTTAAGCTTGGGAAATCCATTTTCGTCTTATCCTAAAAGCAAAATGGTTTTAATTATTAAATTAATAAAAAAATAAGTAACAAAATATTTTTGTTAACAACTAATTTAGAAAAGCATTAAATGGTACTACAGCCCTGGTGAATAAGTGGTTTAGTATAATTTTCTCCAAAATGAGTTTTTAGTACTGAAATAAGTTATAAAGTTATACTTGTAGTGAATAAGGGGCTAAGTAAGGCATTGGCTTGAAAAGGAGTTCTTGTTTATATTGCAACTTGATTTCAAGCTAAAAACTAGCAGAATGATAGGATTCTGGTTTTCTGAAAGCAGTTGACTCTCTCTGGACAAAATCAGACAACCACTTATTTACCTGGACTGTAAATATAATGATAAAATTAATCTGTAATTAGATATGAGTTAATGCAATTTGCAATATAAATAATCCATAGAGCTAACTCAACTAGAGCTAACTGCAATGTTGTTTTTTCTCTAAATCAACTAAATAAAAAAAAAACAGAAAAGAAAATTAAAAAAAAAAAAATCAAAATGGCGGTTCCGAGAAAAAATAATCTTTATCACACATTATTTATGTTTAAAACAAAATAATTTACATTTACAGGAGATCCTAGACCGGTAAGAGTTTAAAATAAGACAAATACAGTGGCAGCCAAAACTAATTGCAAAAGCCAAATATTAAGTTATATTGGAATGAAATAAAATTACACAACTTTATCAATTGAAAAATCTTTTATTTACACAAGTTTTAAAGTGATAAATAATCAATTAAATAAAACTGATCAATAAAAAAAAATACAACACAAAAAAAGACCATTCACAAATACAATTAAATTTGTGCAAAAAAAGTATTTGCACAAATTTAATTGTATTTGTTTACAAACATTATTTTGTTGGTTAAGAGCTTAGTTCCATTCAGTATTAGGGGGATTGTAATGAAATTCATTTAGTGTATTGTTCTGTATCTAGGTAAACATGTCAGCAAAGAAAGGCAAAATTTCTATTGCGACCCGAGAAAAGTGTGTATTTTTGCGAAACAGCGGAAAAACATCGGGAAATCGGTCAAACATTGTGTGCTTTTCTACAGTTCGTTATATTATTAAGAAATATGACAAGACAGGATCCAGCACCAACAAGCCACGAAAAGGACTGGCAAAGGTATTGACACCCAGAGAGTGCAGACATGTTAAAGAGGCAACAAAATATCCATCAATTAGTTCTTGGCAACTGTTAGGTATAATGGCTTGTACTTCAAATAAGCTAGTAAATGAGTCTTTGGTAAGAAGAGCCTTTTATCAAGCAAATATGCAAGGTAGGATAGCAAGGAAGAAACTGTTTATCAGTGAGGTTAACAGAAGAAAGAGTACATTAAAAAACCTGTAGCATTTTGGCAAAATTTTCTGTTTAGCTAAAACAGCTAATATAATATATTTGGTAGTGATGGTAGGAAGTACATTTGGCAAAAACCTAACAAAGAATTAAAAAGACTAAATGCTCGACCTACTGTGAAATATGGAGGACATGTTATGGTTTGGGGTGTGGTTCATTTCATGGAGTTGGTAAACTTGTTCCGATTGAACACATCTTAATTGTAGAAGGATAAGTCAACATTTTGCACCATAATCTACAGATTAGCACTAAAAAATTGTGGATAGAAAATTCTTACATAAGATTAGCACTAAAAAATTGTGAAAATTCTTACATATTTCAACAGGATAATGATCCTAAGCATATTGCGAATAAGACCAAGGAGTGGCTCTTGTATAATGTACACAAAAGACTTCTAACCCTTCCCCAAAGTCCAGACCTTAATGTCATAGAAAACTTATGGCACATTTTAGAACAAAGGATTCGAAAATAGGTTTTATCATTACCTCCAAAAAACGCAGATAGAAGTTTTGTTAGAAGAGTGGGACAAAATCGAGCCAAAGTTTATAAAAAATCTCGTTTATTCTATGCCAAGAAGTCTTCATGCTGTTATCGATGCAAATGGATTGCACAAAAATATTGAAAAATAAAAACAATATGCATTATATCCAAGGGGGGGGGGAGTTAGGGGGTCAACCTCCCCCCCCCCAATTTAGTTAATATTAAAAATTAATACTAGGTTAAACAAGTGCAAATTAAATTAAAAACAACACACACAACAGAGGATCCAATACATAATTACATAATTGTGCATTGCAACAAGCATACTTTTTTTTTTTTTTTTAAATTATTTTATTGAGTTGTACAACTGTAATACATACATCTAGTACAATTGCTATAAGAGTAAATAATACATGATAGGACATGTAGAGATACTACCCACTGGCAGCACTCTAATAAAGTTCTATAATAGAAGGTCCCGAGGCAATCTTCTCTTCAGACGCCTAGGAGGATTGTCCGGGATGGAATTGGATGCAAGGATGGAAACTAGTGGGTTTGGATGGGTTTGAAGTTTATTGTGGAATGATAGGTATCATGGAATGGGTTAAGGTCATTATGGATGGTTTTATTTGTGACAAAATAAGGAGCGTTTAGGATTTTGCGAAGGATTTTGGATTGCAAGGATTGGATATGAGAGGAATTCGATGGTTTGGTAGAGCCCCATAGTTCAATTCCATAAGTCCATATAGGCCTTATAACAGTCACATAAATAAGTCTTTTGTAATTGATCTGAAGCTTTGAGCGCTTATCCAGTATGTGTTGAAGTAGTCGGAAACGTCTAGCTGTTTCTTGTCTTTTCAGTTTTGTGTGTGGGTTCCAAGTAAGATGCTTGTCTAAGTAGAGTCTCAGGTAGCGAATCTGTTCAACAGGGATAAGTGGAGTACTATTAAAGAATACAGTAGGACAGGAAGTCATGGGTTTTCGACAAAGGGTAAAGGTAATTTGATGGGACTTGCTGGGATTGATTTTAATTCTCCAATTCCGACACCATTCTTCGAGGCTTGATAGGTGTAATTGAAGGGATTGGGATGCAATATATGGGTCGTTGTTAACTGATAACACACACATGTGTCATCAGCATACGTGGAGATGAAGGTGTTAGGATGGGTTGTAATGTCAGCTGTATATACTGTGTAAAGGATAGGACCGAGGATGCTACCTTGAGGAACGCCAGCAGACTGGGAATAGAGGGATGAGTAGGAACCTTTATGACTTACTTTAAATGTTCTGCCAGTTAGAAAGGAGCGAATGATTAAAAAGTATGTAGGAGGAAGGAATTGTCGGATTTTGTGAAGGAGACCTGGGTGCCAGACTCGATCAAAAGCCTGTTCTACATCGAGAAAGGCTCCTGTGCAGTACAATCTACGCTCCAATGCAGAGGAGACAACATCCACCACACGATGACATTGCTGGATAGTGGAGTGGGATGTTCGGAAACCAAACTGGTGGTCTGGGATTATGCGGTTACTATCTAGGATGGGATAAATACGTTTTAGAATGAGTTTTTCGAGGATCTTGCCCATTATGGGTAAGAGGGAGATAGGACGATAAGAGGATGGGAGTTCTGGAGGCTTTTTGGATTTTGGGATCATTTTTACTATAGATAGTTTCCATGTATCAGGAAAATAGGTAGTACGGACTACAGAATTATATATGTATGTGAGGAATAGGATAGCTTTTCGAGGAAGGGATTTTAGGATGTGAGCTGTAATAAGGTCATGTCCAGGAGCTTTACGGGAAGGTAAACTATGAATAATATTGGATATTTCTGACGGATGAAAAGCCTTAGATGGGAGAGACATTTGGAGTGGGATATCCAGTTCTGCTTCAATACGCTCAATGTGAATAGGGTTGAGGATATCAGGGTATGGATTAAATGTTTTGAAGAGGTGTTGAGCGTATATGTGAGATTTTTCTTCATCAGATCTGGACCAAGTTTGATTTTCAGTAAGGAGAGGATGATTAAAATCTTTGAATTTAAGGATCTTTTTGGCGGTCGTCCATAGTGATTTGTTAGTAGTCGTAAGATTTTCAGTCACACTAAGTAAATTTTGGATTTTGAAGTTTCTAATCTCCGTTTTCAGTTTGTTAGTCAGTTGGGTGTAATACGTTTTATCTGATGGGTAACGAGTCCTATGCCACTTAGATGTTGCTCTGCGTTTTTCGCTTAGCAAGATGCGAAGGTGCTGTGGCAGGTTAGTCTGTTGTGTGATATTATTTCTGTTTATGGTAGTGCTATCTCTTATACTTTGTGTTATTGTTGCTGTAAGTATTTCTATTGCGCTGTCAATGTCTTGTTTAGTTTTTAGTGGAATCCGTAAGTCTAGTTTGCTTTCCAAATCGTTATTAAATTGCTCCCAGTTAATTCGTCCTGTAATCAATGAAGGAGAGGAGGGCTTAGGAATGAAGGTTGAGTGTAATGAGAGCAGAACTGGACTGTGGTCTGAGGAGAGGTCATCCAGGGAGATTTGATTAATACATGGGAAGGAGAAATCTGGGATGTGACAAATATATCCAGGATATCAGGGCGTTTTTTCAGGGAAGTTGGCCAATAGGTAGGATTCGAGGGAGAGAGAATTGAATAACTACGAGAAGTGGAGACATGAGACAGGATGTTGCCACGAGGGTTGGATGTTCGACAACCCCATCGTTGGTGTTTAGCGTTGTAGTCTCCTCCAGCACAAGCATACTTATATTTATATTTGCTTGAAAATTACCTCCAACAACTTCACAATAATTAACATTCCTATCGAAAATTTAGAATTGAAGTATTTGCGTATTGCATTTAAATCATTCATCATCCAATATTTTATTGTCATCGGCAAATTTGTCCAAATTTTAAAAATTATCATGAATAATGGTATTAAAATCCTCGATCCTGACCTGACCACCCTAAAAGGTTTTCCTGGCTACGGCCTTGATTATATCATAAAAATTGAAATTTGAGCAAATACTTCTGAAAGGTCCTTCTTTTGTGTTGTATTTTTTTTAAGTGATCAGTTTTGTTTGATTGATGTTTTAACGCTTTAAAACTTGTCTTAATAATAGATTCTTCGGTACTTTTCCAATCTAACACCCCAGTGCCCCAAGTGGCAGTTTCGTTAACTACCTCCTACTGTTAGGGAAAGCTTCCTCAGTCCTTTGTTATTGTTTGTGTTTAGTGGACGTTTATTTGTTTTCATTTGAATCATACAATATGAGTTGGAATTTGATGAAGATTTTTCGGGAGGTGATTGATGAAAAGTCAGCTGTGATATTTCTACAGGAGCGGAACGTCATTCCCTATTTGTGATATTGTGAAAACATATTGTGATTTTTAATTAATATTGTTTATAATTGTTCCTATATATTGCTGTGTTTAATCAAGATTGTTTATAATAAATGTTTATCAGATGTTAATTTGTATTTTGTAATTTAAATATTGAACATAAATAATTAGATTTAACTACAATGTGATGTTTTATGGTTAATTGTTTTGATTGTTCTGTATATACGACACGGTTTGATGTGATATTCTTATTTGTAATGAATATTGTTTATAATAAATGTTATTTTTTACGTTATTATTTATTCAGTATTATTTATATATTTTAAATTTAAAGAGAAAATATGATATACGGCTAAAATATGATTTTTTTTTTTGGTTTTCTTTCATTTTTACCTATATTTCATTGAAAGAGAAATAGGTAAAAATGAAAGAAAACCAAAAAAAAAAATCATATTTTAGCTGTATATCATCTCCTATTTCATTTCCTAAGAATCCTGTTGTCTGTTTACTATTTCAAATATATTTCAGGCATCATAACTTGACAGCTGCCAAATAGTTGAGGTAAGTGCCAGAGGAGCGTGCTGGGGTAGGTTGGCGTTAGATTGGAAAAGTACCGATTCTTCTTTTGAAAAAGTTGTGTAATTTTATTTCATTCCAATAAAACTTTGGGGCTATTTGGCTACTATTTGCCTTTTGCAATTACTTTTGACTACCACTTATTTAATAATTTTATTTAAAATCCTTAAACTGAAGAAAAAAATATTTATGATTTAATCTCCGGTGCTGAGACTAATAAAAAAATCTAATAACAAAAAATACATTGTTCGTGAAGAGAAATAATTTAAGACATTAAAAATATAGAGGACGCGGATCGGTAGCAATTACGATTGTTTAAATAAATACATAGGCTTGGTTTAAAAGCCGAACATGAATGGGGAAAAAATGAAATGAACCTGGAAAAAGTGGGCGGATGTTTTTTGTCGGAACTGATCCGGAATAAGATTAGACCTAAATCCGTCCATGAAACCGCGTCTTCTGAGAATTCAGGTTATGACTTTCCTAGTCAGATCAGGAATGTTCTTAACAAAAACTCATTTTTCAATAACCCAATACATTGGAGTTAATTTTCAAGAAGCTTAACCACAAATTTTGAAGTGGAAAGTTTTCATATTCTAGACTCCCCATTTCTCTTAAAACAAATTTGGTATCTGTATCCGAACTAGAAAAAACATTATATCTTTACATTAATTAATACTGCATGCAGATGTGTCTTTAAAAGAGACACATTCGAATACCATCTTGATACTTAATTAGCTATTTAATTTATCGTAAGTTAGTCTGATAGGTTTAAGAAAAAAATATTTTTTAAAATTTTTCATTGTGCTATAAATCTTGTTAAGTACAAACAGCCGGAAAAATGCACGTTTGGGATATTTTTAAAAAATTAAGTATTCAAAGTTTCATAGATTCAAGACCTAATGAAGTTTTATATTATGTTTAATAGCTTCAGACATAAAAAAAAAAAAAACGTGAAATAGATATTATTTAGACACATTCTGCACATTAACATAGAAACTGACCTCCCTGTTATATAAATACACAATTTCATTCGTTTTTCTTTTAATATTTTCCAAAAATTCAGGTTATCACCATCTTTAGTATGGAAAGGAGAATGTAATTATGGGTAATTAATAGATTTCGGTATTAATTTCATCGAGAAATAAAAATTTCAGTT
This sequence comes from Arma custos, assembly GCA_037127475.1. Taxonomy (NCBI): domain Eukaryota; kingdom Metazoa; phylum Arthropoda; class Insecta; order Hemiptera; family Pentatomidae; genus Arma; species Arma custos. Next base: position 74,275,794 of record CM073764.1, read on the forward strand.
AGCATTTCGAAGTATAGATTATATATGTTTGTTGAAACGTTCATTTCTGGATAAAATAATTACCTAAATATACACATTTCCCATAATTACATTCTCTGTGCATACTTCGGTAACCATTTCATGCAGAAATGGACATTTCAACAAATATACATCTATATTTGGAAGAAAATGGCCCGGGTAGAGGTCACAATGAATTTCTCGTAGAATTGGAGAAAATTTAGATGATAATTATCATTCAATATACATCTATACTTCGAAATGTTAGTTAAAACCTTATTTATTAATGAAATGATTAACGAAATGTACATATAATCCATAATTACATTATCTTTTCCATAAAAAAGCTCACGATTTTTTGATATTTTTGAAAAATATTAAAAATAAAATGAATAAACAGTTCAAACTTGTAACTCAACTCAAAGCGACAATCTGTTGAATAATTGCCTAATTTATTAATTATTCCGACTTCCACTTTAGCAATAAATGGAATATAAACTATAACAAGGCATTGTGGTCATAAAAAACAAAAAATGAATTCGTGTCATATGGAAATAGAGCTAAGAATGTCGCTTCAATATCAACTTAACTCCCTGGAATTCTTTTATCAGATTAAAATTATCGATTTCTAAATCTTTCTTAATTTACCCTAAATCGGTTATAAAAACGATTTAGCCAGAGTTTGTCTGTTGATGATAGTTATGAGCTTTACCAAAGCCATAAGCTTTAATTATGGGAAATATGTTAACTTCGGCTATCATTTCATTTAGAAATGAACGTTTTAAAAAATATATGTATATTATTTATTTTTCGCAATGTTAGTCGAAACTTTTATTTCTTGAAGAAATAATTATCGAAATCAACTCACTACCTGTAATTACATTCTCTTTTCCGATGCATATATATTTGGAAAATATTAAAAATATAAAATTAAGAGTAAAAACAACCTGCGGAACAGATACCCATTAGAGTTCTTGACCAATAAATGAAGGTTACCATAACTTAATAACCAGCGGGCGTTGATGACCTAGATGTTTTACGCCCCTAAACCCAAGAAAACAAACAAATAAATGAAGGTTAAATATTTATTTTATTGTTAGATGTTAAATTTTTTTTAAAATTATAAATTACGAAATTAAAATTTCGTGTCAAGGTCCTGATCATATCTTTTCTTTTCAAATAAAATATTTAAAAATAAAGTTAATTATTTAACTTTTTAAGCCGTCAATCAGACGGATGCCGAGAGAATAAGATAAACTTTAACACTTCAAGTTATCATTATTGGTGTGTATAATTTTATTGACCACGCCCGGATTATTTTTAAAATTACTCGTTAATATTTAATCTAGGAGTAAATGAACAAAATCCTAGAATTGTTAACAATATTAAATTTGGTAATTATTCCGCAGGTTGTCACTTCGAGTTGTAACAAGCTTTAACTTTTCATTCTTTACCCTTTTAATATTTTCCGAAGTTATCATGAGCTTTAGTGTGGAAAAGATAATGTAATTATGGGAAATGTGAATACTTTAACCAATTAACGGTAACCAATTAATCTAAAATGAACGTTTAAACAAAAATATATCATCTACAGCAGTTTAACATAGATTGTTAGACAGTTAACAGCCGTATTTCCTTCTATTTGCCCTGAAGGTGGCCCACACAGTAAAAAATATTGTTGGCCGAAACGTCGCCATTATAAAATAAATTGACCTTATTTTTTTGTTTTTATTGAATGCACCCCCTGACCAATTTAATCTTTCATTATATCATATTTAGTTCGAAATGCGAGATAACCCTTGTAATTCTTGAATAAATAAATACCGAAATCGGTGATTATTCCGCAGGTTATCGCAATTCTTTCATCTAGAAATAAAAGTTTCAACCAATATTTGTCATCTGTACTTCGAAATGATTACTTAAGTATACATTTTACCAATAATTACATTACCTACTCCATACTAAAGCTCACCATAACTTGTATTTTGGTAAAATATTGAAAATGAAACGAATTAACAGTTAAGTTCTGTAACTCTGAAAACCCGAAAAGTGACAAACTGCGGAACAGATTCCAAATATATAAAAATTAATTATTGATATCAGTATCATCATAATATCATTGATTTATTAAAAATCAAAATAGCTGACCAATAATTATAAAAAAATAAACTAAAAAAAATATTATATCAGTAGTTTATGAGAATCACTATAGCTATATTTCTATCAATCGGTTATTATTAAATTGTACGAAACAATTATATATATATATATATATATATATATATATATATATATATATATATATATATATATATATATATATTATAGGTCGCAAAGTTAAGGAAATTGGGTAAATTTAAATAGGTAAAAGTGTAGATACGCACTATTGGAATTTGAATATAAAAATTAATTAATATATCAGTAGTTTATGAGAATCACGATAGCTATATTTCAATCAATCGGTTATAATTAAATTGTACGACACAATTATATAGATATTACCGGTCGCAAAGTTAAGGAAATTAGGTAAATTTAAATAGGTAAAAGTGTAGATACGCACTATTGGAATTTGAATATAAAAATTAATTAATATATCACTAGTTTATGAGTATCACTATAGCTATATTTCTATCAATCGGTTATTATTAAATTGTACGACACAATTACATAGATATTATCGGTCGCAAAGTTAAGGAAATTAGGTAAATTTAAATAGGTAAAAATGTAGATACGCACTATTGGAATTTGAATATAAAAATTAATTAATATATCAGTAGTTTATGAGAATCACTATAGCTATATTTCAATCAATGGGTTATTATTAAATTGTACGAAACAATTATATAGATATTATCGGTCGCAAAGTTAAGGAAATTAGGTAAATTTAAATAGGTAAAAGTGTAGATACGCACTATTGGAATTTGAATATAAAAATTAATTAATATATCAGTAGTTTATGAGAATCACGATAGCTATATTTCAATCAATCGGTTATTATTAAATTGTACGACACAATTATATAGATATTATCGGTCGCAAAGTTAAGGAAATTAGGTAAATTTAAATAGGTAAAAGTGTAGATACGCACTATTGGAATTTGAATATAAAAATTAATTAATATATCAGTAGTTTATGAGTATCACTATAGCTATATTTCTATCAATCGGTTATTATTAAATTGTATGAAACAATTATATAGAAATATTATCAATTGTTATTAAATAGTCTACAATATAATTGTTATTTAATAAAATAAAAAACATATGCTGTAATCATACTTAACGTGATTATTATACATTTATGAAAAGAAAACTACAAATTTAACGTAATTGCTGGAATTTTTTATAACAAACTAAAAATATAATTATATTTTTATAATTATATTTTTATAATTATATATATAAAAAAATATATAAATAAATTTAGAGGTTTTTAATATAAATAATTGGAAATTGGTTAGAAATTACGCATTGCTTATACTTACTCCAAGTCTAGGTTTTAACCTTCAAAGTCAAGTCCTTGTTTAAATTATGAAAATATCCTACAGTACATCAATTTTTTTCCAGAAGTCATAACATAAATTAATAAAGAATAGCATGTAAAAACAAAAACAGAATGATCAGTACACATTAATAATAAAAATATACTTAATACAATAACGGTTTAAAAGGGACAAAGGACATAACCGTCCTATGGAATTACCAAACAATGGCGGATATACGCGGCATCTTTGAACTATTCAAATCCGAAATAACAGAAAACATAAATAACAATATTTTTGTACTAAATAAAAGAATAAAATTAATTGTTAAACTTATTTTGTTCTAAATTGTTACCTCCGTAACTTCAGTAAATAAACTTGAATTTCAGTTGAGTTCAAATAAATTGAATTTTAATTTAATTATCTTTCATTAGTACAATACATTTTAATAAGATAAAATCTAACAATATACTCATGTATTATTTAAATATCAATATGACAAGGCAAAACTAACAAAGAAACTTTTTTTGGCGAGAAACAAATAAATCACATACGCCATATTGAATCCTAATGGCATTTGTAAAAACATACATAGTTTACAATACACGGTAAGTGCGGGTCACAAATTTAAGTAAATTAGGTAAATTTAAATAGGTAAAGTGGAGATACGCACTGTTGGAATTTGAATATAACTGGAGATATAAATGGTATAAGATAATACTATCAAGGGATTCTGTCAAAATAAGTTTTACCTAAGTAAAGATTGACAGCGTTTTGACAACTATTTAAAAACTAGCCGTTAATCAGTCTGTTTAAGAAATATGATAAATAATATATAACACAATAAATATAACATATAATAATAGACATACCTGTATTCCTAGTCAGGAGCACGACTTCTAAGGGTGACTGATAGAAGGATTTTGCGGACACCCCACCACAACCCTTCGCACCTCCCACTACCTACTTCGGGTAAGGCGCAAACACTGTTGTACATAACTGACTTTATTCAATTACTTCATTCATCTTCAGGGAACTCTCAACAGGAAATGTAATTATATTCTGAGGAAGTCAAAATATCGAAACTAAATATTATTATATAAAATTAACAGCTTGGTACCCAATTATTTTTTTTTAAATATTAATTCCAAATAAATAATTGTATTCCTAAAAAGAGGTATTGTATTTGTAATTGTATTTCTAAATAGTAACATGGCAGCCACAGTATTATTTACTAATGTTTTTAAAAATAATTTATTCAATGAAATTTACAACTGTATTATAATAATACAAGTAAATAGAATGAATGTACACATTGACATGAAAAGACAAGTAGAGAAACTACCCAGTGATAGTACTCATATTTACTAATTAAATTTTAAAAAAAAGAATTGAATGTCATATACTAATTTTGACTCATGCTAATGAGCGATTTACATATTATAAGAATTTATCCTCCGAAACAAAATACATAAGTGTTTTTATACTGTTGTGCCCATATCGCACTAGTATTTCAAAAGTGACAAATCAAAAACCTAAATTTTTGGAAAAACTATTAGTGAGAATTAAGACACTAAAAGTGACACATGATAGACAAGCTCTGAAAGCTAAGGTCGATACAGTTTTGATGAGTGATAAACAGATATTTACACATTTCTTTCATGGTCACAACACCACCTATTTTTCATTTCTCTTACTTTATAATTACTACTGCAAAATGTTCCAATAATGTCCAGTTTTATGAGACAGATGATTCAATTGGTATTTCCTTGTAGTAAATACTAATTGAATTTTCTAATAGTAAATACTCTTTCCTCCCACTACTGGTCTCATAGAGCAGATTAAGTATCTAAAAGTTAACTACCCACCCAAGAAGGGTATTCGATTCAGTACTGTTACCAAGACATCCGTTGTCAAAGAGGTCATTTGACCAAGATCATTACAGGGTTTTGTCCTTTGATTAAGGGGAGATAGTGGGCGAGGCCCAGGAGGATCTCCAAATCCCAGTCAATTCACAGTTATTAACATAATAAATTATCAACCACAGCTAGTCTTGAACTCAAGACCTAGAGATCAATAGCCTAGCACCCTATGTAACGAGCTACTTCCCTCTTTCTCTTGGTAATTTTTAAACAAGTACATAAATGTTTTAATAAAAATGACACCTTAGAAAACCCCTACATGATTTCCGATAAAGGCGACCAGTCCTTGTGAGTACACTCCAGTAGGCTGACAGACCTCACATAGCAGTGGATTGAAGAGTGCTAGAGCAATTCCAAGACCGGGATTTGTATTCACAACCTTCAGATTTGGGAGCAGGTACAATTCTGAAAACAAATTAACCAGCTCGACCACTATTGTATCATATTATGAACCAATGCAGATATCCCATAACTGACTTCTGCACTAACCCCTATAATCTTAGTATTACCAAATTAAAAGTAGTCCTTAAAATTAAGTCAACGAATATTATAAGGAACTACTTTTGGAGTTTCCATTAAATAAAGAAATAAAAAAAACTGTATTAGTATTGGATAAACACCAAGATAACTATGGAATTAAAGGTGGTATTGTAAATTATTAAAAGTTAGAAACTGATGTCTCCGCAACTTGTTATACTTCACTTTAGTTAACATGTGTTTAGAATTAAAGCTATTTAAAGAAAATCTTTTGATTCATGCATATTCTCCTAATTGTCACAATTTAAAAATAATTTAACTAATCCTGATTTTTCTCTACCTCTTCTTCCAGTTTCACCAAAAGTTTTTTGTTATTTTATAACTATAACAGAAAATAAATTAACTTAATGAAGCATCTTTTACAACTACAAAATGCAAAACTGATTTTATCAAATCAGTTCAAAGGGAAAGTAATTTTAGTTTAAACAACAAAATTATTTTAAAAATCAAATTTATACTTTTTTTTAGTAAGAAAAGAAAAAAAACATAGGAAAGGGAAACACAATTGCTTACAAACAGATAAATAAGAGATTATTTGTAAAGAGAAATTTTGAGTCAATAGGTAATGTGAAGACTTTTTCCAGGCTGGATTTTGTCTTCATAGGGACAGAATATTATAAAATCATTATAATCATAAAATATGTACTAAGAAACAATTTAATTAAATAATTATTCCCAGGTTTGTTTTTCAAAAACATACATTAAAGGACAATACTCAATCAAAGTTGTTTTTATTATCAAAACAAATACTTTTAATTAGTTCTACACATTCTCTGATTCATATATTAAAATAATAGTCAGAGTACAGACGGTCAATGTTCATTAATAAAAAAAAATATATAAATCAAAATATGGCCTATTGTTTTTATTTATAAACTGGATAACTCATCAAAGTAATAAAACGTAAACAACATGTCAATATTAATATTAACAATGTAATCAAGGCACTAGAGGTTTTGGATCAAATTTTCATATATTTTTTGCTTTTGTCATTGAAAATTTATCATTAATCCATTTTAAGATTAACAAGTACAAAATTAAGTACCGAATTGCTTTGTAAAATAATGTTATCTTTTACAAATAAATACATCTTAACAAAATTTACAATGACTAACAATAAATAACTTATAACTAATATAAAGTGTTTGAGCAATAAATACAATAGTGATGAGCCATGGATCCCATCACTCTTAACAAGACCAACTGAAATACAGTTTATTAACACTTTCAAAAATAACAAATAAATGACCAATAATGATTAAAAAAAAATAATCAAATAAATTAAATCATGAAACAGCAATAATTTCTTACAAACAATCTATTACAAAACACACAGTAATCAGTAAAGAGATAAAAAGGAAGGAATATATAATAAATAAAATGGCAAAAGTTATTGTTGATGATAAAACGATTTACTGTCATAAAACAGATCAATTATAAATTAAAAGAAATGTACACCACAAAAAATAATAATTATAACTATTAATTTCTGTTACACTGCCTTGTCCTTAGCGATAATAATAGTGTGTTGTGCTCCAGCAGCAACTTTGAGTACATCTCTCTTTTCGAGTTGCTTTCCTGTGACCAGTGTCGGTTCTACTTTGTCCCCATCCCCGACACCTAGCTGCAGTGCCTCCATCCCCCAAGAATATAATTTACCTGCAATTAAAATTAAACATCAGATGTGTTTGTTTAAAACCAATCAAATAATAATCTGTGAAGTAAAAAAATTAATAATAACTTAATCTTCTTCCAGAACTTGATGTATTATAGAATAGAAAATGATTGTTACACGAGAAGTGTCAGGGTGGAGAAAGCTAAAGAATATAGAAAATTGAACTATTTAAAAAAAAAATTGACACAAAAAACACAGGCTGCCCTGGATGAATACCAATAACTTGAAATAAGTATTGCTTCAAATGAAGGGAAGTCAGAAATTTCATTTGCTCACATTTTGATACATTTATGAAAATATAGAGAAATATAAACTATTTTGGAAATACAGACCAGATTCTATATCATAAAAACACAAGTGGCTTTTCACCAACATAGCTGATCCAACTTTTTTCAAAAGTCACAGTTCAAAGTTTAGGGTAAATCTTGGAATTCAACTTTATTATTTCCCAGGAAATATACTAGGTTTTCAGGGCAGTAGACATGCGGTGATGAGATGGGTGCCTGCCATGAGCGCAGCTACTGGTATATACTAAACAATTTATTTGCTATTGAAATGCATGTTATTCATGTGAAATGCGTTCCAGATCGTTAAAAGTTATTGTTAAGCATATTACTGAGAACAGTCTAGTTGGCTAGTTACTTATTAATATTATTACTTATATTAATTTAATCTCTACCCTCTGTTTGTTTAACCACAAAATTGGTATTTTTTAAGAAGCGAGATTCTTGGATCAAAAAGTTTAAACCAACAACTATGCACCTTAATTTTGCAAAATTTATGGGGAAGGACTCCCGATTGTGTTGAAATTTAAATAATTTTGAAAATTAATTTTAATAAATAATTTTTAATTTTGTTTAAATTTTACTTTAAGTGCCACTAAGAGCATAGGCATACCAGTCATGGCTCTGTAGATGTTTAAAATTATTACCTATTTCTAAGACTTAAAAAATAAATTCAATCCAAAGGATCTTGCAGTATTTTTATTATTTGGAAATAAATTAAAACCAAATCTAGTTTTGTATATATCCAATGGCAGCTCTATATTAGTAAAAAATTGTACACATCCATGACCGCCATTGAAGAAGAGATCCTAACAACCCTTTTCTCCCATGAAAAGCAAATTTGTTATGAGGTCTTAGAATGTTATCACAGTTTAATACAGTAAAATTAAAATACAAAAAAAATAAAAACAAAGAAAACAACTGTGTTATAACCCTTTTTTGAGTTTCATCTGCATTGAAAAACTTACCACTCTCTGTAACTGCAAAAGATGCAGTACTACCGCAAGATACGTCTGAACATTTTTCATCATTTGGAATTTTGACATGCGTAGGGACATCTGCATCAGTACAGTCAGCGCCAAGGCCGAGGCGTCCATACTCATGCCTTCCCAAAGCATAAACTTGACCTAAAATAAACAATCAACTAATTAACTCATAATTTAAATCAGTTGTGTTATTTTAATAAAATCCATTCTCGACTAAATTTGTTTAAACTTTTGGTATGCCATTTAGTTAAAAATGTTTATGAATTTCAAAAGATAATTCTCGTTTCAATAAACTTGGTCTAAATTTATTTTAATGTTTTATAATTTAGGTTTAAGAGTACGGGACTCTAATTAGATATTTTTCTTGGGGATGTAAACAAAAAAATACAGGTAGAAACGTTTAATAAATAAAAAAATACAATGAACTGGGCTGAAGGTTTTTTTACATCCTCAAGTTAAAGTTTTATTTAAATACTGAATTAAAAAACAACAACAAATAAATAAAATAACAAACATCAGGATACCTTCACTATCTAAAGCAATAGTATGATGTTGCCCGATAGCCACCTTAACCCAATTTCTTTCATTGAAAGATATTGATTGAACTGGGTGAAACATTATCCTTCCCTTTTCAACACCTACAATACAAAGAACATATATTTAAAAGGCATTCATAAATTATTTATATTAAAATAATGATTAAGCAATGTTACCTAATTGTTTGTAATTGTTTAATCCAAAGACATGAATAAGTCCTTTATTGTCTTTAATGAAGGTGCACATATTCCCTGCCCAGATATCTACTATTTCAAACTTTGGTCGATTTTTAAATGGTACAACAGCTGGTGTTAACAACTGACCTAGAAAAAAAAAAAAGTTAACTTGATATATTTTAAAAAAATCAAAATTATTTTTGCATTAAATAAAATAGTCATCTTAGAGACCATGATTTAACTCTTAAAAAAAAGACATCAACCAATAAAAATCTAATAACAATAACTACAAATCAATATTTTGTAGACACTTCTCAACAAATACCTATATTTCACATTTATCGATAGCCAAACGGAAAAAACTAAGCCATTGATTACAAGTGGATGCCGTGAGCAAGAAGTGAGAGATGACATTCTTATCCATAAAATATTCATAAAGCATTACACAACAACAGTAAGCCATTAAAAGCAGACCACTGAATGGTGCTTTAATAGATTTGCTCATAATGTACACAATCATATAGATTTATTGGAAAGAACAAAATCTCATGGAAAAGAAGAACCAAGCTGTATGTAACAACTGTGACAAGGAAAGTGAAACTTTGTAGTAATACTCTCCAAAAGCCAAGAGAAAACAATTCTGTTGTAATCAGAATCATGAAATCATAAAAATAAAAAAAATATTTATTTAAACTAAAAATATTTTTTTAAAATGATTATATTTACATTATTCATGTTCCTAAATAAAAGTAATAATTCATATATTTACTTTTAAAGCATCAAGTACTTTTAAAAACAGCATTTTCTTATTTATTTATTGGCTCCAGAGAAGAAGTCATTAAAACGGAAAGAATTAATGGTTGTGGCTCTGAATGGTGGTTACAAAAGTCTTTCAAAGCTGCAAATTAGTTTCTTTCAAACATAATGTGAATGATAATGATGATAATAGTTCTTTCAAAATGATATAGTTCTTTCAAACATGTTAACAAATTATAATTACTTGATCTTTTGCATGCATGCATATTATTTGACTGGCTTAATAAGAAATGAAATTTAACCATTATACAGGAAAATCTAAAATAAAATTTCAGAATAAATAACAGGAGTATTGGTTCTGCCTGATTAAGTTGTTTTGGTGGTACTAAACAAATTTTTTAAAATTATATAAGTGATGTGCTGACTGATAAGTTTCTGAATGATAGACCAAGATGTAGGTAGGAGGATTGCGTTAAGGTTGATCTTGTAGATTAAGGCTTGGGCAGTAATCCTTGAACAGAAGATTGTTAACAATTGTAATGAGAACCGAGCCTTTGAGATATTTAATTATAATGTTAGCATCAAAGGCTTATATCTACTTTAAATATACAATATCAATCAAATAAAAAAAATTAATTAACTTGATAAAGGTAAGTACAGAAACTGCCCAGTGGTAGTACTCAATATCGATTTAAATATAAGTTTATGTTGAAAACTCATTTTTGAAATTGTTATACCTTATCACATATATATTAATATTAAAAAATATAAAAACATATTGAATTGCCATTCAGCTAATTCCTATCCTATACATGCAGCAATAAGCAAAAAAATAACATATATTGATACCTAACTAAAAAACATTTTCTTACCAAGTCCTTTTCTACTATCCCTTGAAGAAGCTCGTTCCGATAATCTACCTAATTGACCCTGTTCTCCACATCCAAAAGTGTTAACATGCTTAAACTCGTCAAGCAGAACTATATGATTTGAACCTGATGCAACTCTCAAGAATCTAACTTTGCTTTCTAATAAAATAGGTTTTTTCTCAATCGCATCTTTACTCAGAAGACCCATGGAACCATGCTCGTCCTAAAATCAAATTAAAATAAATTTGTAAATAGAAATATTTTTTTATAATGTACAGCATTACAACATTATGATATAAAATCAATTATGGAATAAATAATATTACCCGAAATGTGCCCCAAATATAAACTTGTCCATTGTCTAGTAAAGCAGCTGAATGAGAATCTCCAGCTGAAACTTGAATAACTTTTCCTGGAAGTTCAACTTCTCCAGGAATGGCTTCTGTGCCTTCCTCAGACGTGTCACGACCGAGAGCGCCTTCATCATTACAACCAAAGGTAATAACCTGAATATAATCAGCAAATTAGTAAGTATTACAAAAAAATTATAATTCACATCAAGTCAAAGGAAAGACAGTTAATTATGTATTAACAATATTTCCGAAAATCAGTAATACAAAATACAAGATAAAAACTTCTAATAATTGTATATCTGTACATGTAATACATCGAGAGCAACAAAACATACTTCAAATTTGAATAAAAAAATTACAAATTTTCTATTGTTGCATAACTTGAAGACAAGCCTAGTGAAGACGTTGAGATCAAGTGCATTCAGAGAAAAGCACATGTAACCATCTAAAAGATTACACAAATTGTTGGTTTATTGGTTTGCCATTTTTGGACTAATTATCAGAACAATATCACAAATAGAAAAATATCTTGTTCTTCTTGTTAAAGGAAAGAAAATTTCCTTGTCAGTTTGGACCTCCACTATCTATCTATTGTCCAAATAATAGGAAGTCATTCTTAGATTTTATACAAGATGGAATTTTAAATCTTGCAAATATTCAGTAATTGTTGACAAACTTTCCACCTTCCTTAAATATTTCGTCAGATAAAAGAGAATAATTGTTTGAAAGGAACTATTAAAAAAATTAAATATGAAATATAGCAGCATTAGCATTGTTATAATAAACTATATATTTTTGAGTAGGTTAGGGATAGGTTGTATATGTCCATTTTTTGATTGATGGAAAGAATTTCAATTGTATGTAGATTCTTTTTGAACGTAACTGGGGGGAGATACAGGATGAATATCATTATCAGCTGATATTTCCATATCAGTCAATTCAGAGAGTAAACATACTTTATTTACTGATATCTCGAACATGGTCGACATTTAGTATTTCCAGGAAATGTGTTTAAAAAAATTAAACTTTTTAAATTACAAATAAATGGAAAAATTAGCCAAGTTAAGTTTGGAAGACAGAAGTATAAACAGTAGTCTAGAGTCACTCATGATTAATTTAGAATTTTAGCACCTTATAGGTCCACAATTTTAATTCCTGTTATATGTTACTAAAATTTATAAAAACTTAAATGTCTGCCATTGTATAAAAGAACTTTTAGAAGTATCACTATTTTCCATTATAACTAATCTCCTTATTACTGAGGATTATGGTAAAAACAACAGGGATATCTGGAAAATTTAAGCATAATCAATCACTCAGATCAGCAAACAAATAAATCAGTTCAAGGCCCATCCTTAATGTTTATGATATACTCTTTGCGTTTTTAATATTGTCAAAACCTGTCACAAAAGCCAACATTCCAACCACCCTTCCCAGCAACTACAAAAAGCCTAATATACACATGGAAGAGTCAAAGATTTGATCGAATATTAGTCATTGGTTCTTTGAGAATCAGCGTCAAAGGGGAAATCAGTCATTCCCAATATAAAACACTATTAAGAAAGTATTACTTGCTAGCTCATGCATTCAATAGTTGTTATTGATTTATTTATTCATTTAATTGTTTAATATCTTGTCAGGATTCGTATTGTTTACTTACTTATAATTATTTTTTGTTTATACATTTTGTTTATTGCTTTATACTTATACACTGTGTCACTTATACACTTTATGATTTGTATCATGTAGCCTTCTGGTTAGATACATTTATTGTTTCTATTATTGTTCATGTTTATTATTCTAAAAGGAATTTTGTCCGATTAGCCATAGCAGCATAAAGTGACGTTAAATGAACAAACAACAACTAAAAGGAATTAGTCCCAGAATAAAGTTACCTTTCTATTCTATTAACTTCTAAACTAAACTATTTCTAAACTTAAAAACTGACTTAGATGTACATTTAACTAAACCAACTGTAAAATATGCTTGTAGTATACCTTATTGTCGGCAGTTAAGCATATACTGTGCATGCCTCCTGCAGCTATTTCAACAACATTGTTGAGATCAGGAACTACAGCTGGTTTAGATTTTTCAGAAACATCAATTCCCAATCCCAACTGACCAGCGATACCTTCGCCAATCACTAAAACAGATCCTGGCACTCTGTTTAACCTCTCATCGGCAACGAATTTGTTTTCTGTAATAAAATAGGATTTAAAAATTACCACTTTAGCTATGAAAAAACAAACACTTTAATGAGTACTAATTGAAATAAAATGGTGAGCAATTTATTTTTCTAGAAACTAAACTAAACCTGCTATATTTCAAGGTTCAATAGTCTAACCAAGCATACTTTGAATTGGTTGAATTTGAAAATAATATATTCATCATACTTTAACTGAAACCACATTAGTTAACATGAAAAATAAATTAAAAACAGTATAAAATCATAATCGATACTTCAGGACATTTATGTATTTTATAAATTAAGGACCACCTCAAAGAAAGTCAGGCATTTACACATATCTAACTGCTCAGAGTAGCGTTAATTGGGAAATTAACACAGTAATAAATAGTTGCAAATGGTTAATGAAATGAAACTAAGGACATTTCTAAAATTACAAGGTCATTAAATAGTTGCTCATTAGATAACACATTCTGTAAAATGTTGTTTGGTACCAACCACACCCACCTGATTTTGCAATTTTCTTGGGTTTTGGTGCCTTAGTTACTGCATTTGATTTCCTTTTTGTTGGTCGTGACATTTTTACACTTTGTTAAAAAGGAATAAATAACCTGTAACACACAAAACTTTAATGAAGCACTAACACCTTCACTATGAAAAATCACAATAAAAAACTTGTTGACTTACAGATAGAAAAAAATTGGTAACTTCACAATATTTAACTCTCTAAAAAAAAAATCTACGCTCCAAAATTTAAAGCATCAGGTAACCGACAAACTTCGAAAAAATAAGGTAGGCGTCGGCAACAACTAATTTGAATAAAACTATATGTAACTGATATTATACACAGTATATAAACCAACTTTGGTTAACGGTAGAGATCAGGTTAAAAAAAAGAGTAATACTATAAATTTAGCCACCTCATAACCTCATGGAAGGTAGTTTACGCAACGGTTACACATCTCAGTTTGAAGTAGTTTCCCTCCAAACCGCCAAAAGCAACAGAATCAGGTGGTATCTTGATATTATTATTCATAACTTTCTTTACAAACATAGTATTACCAATATGAATAAATAATACGAACATTAAATATTTCACTTAACTATTTTTAATGAGAATTAGGAACTATACGAAGATTTAACGATAGTCATTCTACAAAGCACTAGATCCAACAAAAAGTTAGTAGTTATAACCGTTAGAATTTTAATTACATTAAAATATAACGAAAACATTCAAAATTATAATTTAAATAGTAAATTTCCTTCTTATGTAAAGATTCTGGAAAAGTAGGCACAAAATACGTCTTATCGTAAAAGAGAAACCCCAAAAAATTACCAGATCATCAAGTTAGAATTTGCTCTTCTTTCAACGTTCCATACGAATCAACTGCATTTAAGCAAAAGATGTACCCCACAATGAGAAAATTAGGATTCATCGAGGATCATATTAAGTATCCCTACTTGATTTTTCCAACATCATAATTTTTGCGAAAGTGGATGGAATCTCCAATTCAGTATTAAAAAACTAGAGAACATAAGCTAAGACTAACATTTGAAAAATCAATCCTTGCATTTTCTATATACACATTTTCTATGCTAAAGTGGGTTAGAGTTGTGAGTCAGAATGTCCAACTCATAAGCCAAAATACAATGAAGGCCTTTGACAGTCCAGTGAGTAATTTAGAAACTGTGTATGTTTTTGAATTTTAATGACAAATGCTAAAACAAAATTGACACTGATTATAACCATGTTATAATAAAACCCTTTAAAAATAATTTTATTCTATCAAAACACGGAGTAATATCCCTACAAAGCAACATTTTTCCTGCATATATAATTGTTTTAAGCCAACCAACGATTTATTACTTTTCTAGGCCATTTGGAATGGGGACACAAATCTGCATGAAATATGATAGTATTCAGGTTATGATAATTTTTCAAAAATACTGATTATACTTAAGCAGATAAACATGGAATCTTTTTGGGAGAATCAGGATTTGATGAGGAAGTGCACTATCATCTGCAATTCATGTGTACAATAATAATCGTTGCCAAATATATTTTGAAGTTTGTTATATAGATACAATTAGTTCGGTTTATTGTTTCGATTCCATTGATTTGTTTTTTGTTACCGTTTATTTTACTACAAATGTGTTGGTTAAAAAGCAATCCTTGTTATTATGTTATTTTATAGGTATTCATGGGAATGAAAGTCATACATTTTCTTAATGGAAATAAACCCTGATCCCCTCCTGCGCAAGCCACTGCATTTAAATATTAATTTTTAATATTGCTTATAACCATATCTCATCTATCCTTTTAAACAAAAATATATTTCTTCACATTTTAGGTCCATTGAGATCGGAGTCTCATGTTGTAACACGCCAAGGAATTGTCTATATTTATGTTATAGCATCAATGTTACTTCGAAAGGGTCTAATTAGTCAAACCTATTGTTGATTTTTAATCACTACAATTTATTGCTAAAAATGCCATTATAACAACGCAAAGTACTAGGAGGCATGCATTTGCCTTTCTTCGTTCCCATACTTCTTTCATTTTTCGGTTTCGGGTTTTCTTTCTCTCTTGAGAACTTGCTCAGACCTTCTTTGATTTATTCTTTTGATCAACTTGCCACATATGAATTTTGAATCTGCAGATTACCTGGTTTTGGATACCCTCTCGTGTAATTTCTGCCAGTTTAAGTTCTTTTCTGATTTCGCCAATACATTTCATTGTGTTAGTTTTGGATTGAATCCTACTTTCATAATATTCAACTATTTTTTAGATAAGTTCATCCTTTTGATGTGTCCATAAATTCTTAATCTGTCTTTCCTGATATATTATGTGTATATTAGTGTTGTTTGATTTCTTTGCTTCTAAGTCGGTACTGTTTGTCTACCAATTTTAGACCTAAAGTTTTTCTTACGATCTTTCACTCTTCTTTCTGAATGTTTTCTTAATAAATCTTCCTGTTCAAAATTAGTCGTTAATCTTGAAATTAAAAGTAATTTTGATTCCAAGTTAAGGTACTGCATTAAAAAAACTTATCATTTTATAGATAAATTATGCCATTCTTATGATACCTAAAAACATACTACTAAACTGACCATAAAAAAATACCCACTATGCGACAAAGTCTGTTTTTTATTTATTTAAAAAATAACAACTAATAATCCTTAATTCCTTTTAGCTTTGCATCGTTCAGTAAATATTAGATTGTGAATTTTCGCTTATAATGTCTAGGATCGTAAGCTGTCATGTATTTCGTTAGACATAATAGGACCCCCATTCTTGTCACCCTCCTTTGTTAATACAAAGATTTTCTTCCCCTCAGTACCCGCACTTACCCCCTGTCTACTATATTTTTCGGGTGGTGAGTAAACAATGGATTCTAGGCTGGTAATGCTATTTTGTGCATTTTCAAGTGAAAACAATTTTTCATAGATCAACTGAATTAAAATTTTACAAAGTGGTAATCTTAATTGGGGGATAAACCGGGGGATTAAACGTGATCTCGGACAAATCACCTCTCTGCACAACCGTTGTTCTAGAAACCGTGCAGTAATTACCATGTACTGAATTGAAGACCCTTCATGAGTTTTGTATCGCTACAAGGACTTTTTTTGTTACCTATAGGGAAAAAAACAACTAAAATACGGTATGCTTTACCATTGAACGGATTATTTAACAGGTTGGGGTAGTTTAACTGGATTTTTCGCGCTTTCATTACCAACAACGTTAGTGTGAGCCCCTTGACGTATATAGACAGCTGCAGGTAAAAATAGGGTGAACGGTAAGGGGGATATTTTTCAAGGGGATATTTTAAAAAATATTGCAAGATGATACGACAAACAATACTTTTAATGTATAACAAAACAGTACTAAAATTTAATGTATTGGAATAACTTTTGATGCAGCATTCTAAACTTTTAAAATACTCATTCTATCTTAATGTATTTATTAATTAATTAATTTTAAATTGAAAGCTCAATCAGCCAATTTAAAAAAAAAATCAATAGGGGAGATTTTCATGGAGTATTTTTTTAAAAGAGAATGATTATACCCATTTTTCAAGTATTGCTACAGATCAAGAAACCATCACAAGTTTATAAAGCGAGCACTTGGTGACCTAAGGGTTTTTAAACATCATCAAACAGCAAGATCGAGTAATTGTTTTACCTTCATTGTTTCTCTTGCTAGCACTAAAGCATCGGGGATATATTAAGAATTTCAGAAGATTTAATATCGAACTTATTACGAAAACATTGTTTCATTTCCTGAAGAATGAGAAGGACTAAACCTGCCAATAAAAAAGAGGAAAATTACAAGTATTGAGGGGCTCTAATTGATTAGATCACCCTAAAAGCTATCCTCCCAACAACGCATCGGTATATCTCTTCAACATTTACAAGTCGGCTCAGCAATTATTAATTTTTTATGAAGTCGTTCGTTACTAAGCTCAATTTAACAATTGTACAAGCGCGTCTCATTCTTCGCGATGATGTCACTTCAATTATAATAACCGGGTACATGCTCTACGACTCCGTGCTGTGTTATTTCCTTATTCTCCGGTGGAATCATCCTTTTTCAGACCGAAAATTCTACGCATTGCCTTATTTTCGAATATCTTAAGAGATTATTCATCCTTTAACGTTAATGGAGAAGTCTCACATCCATACAGACCAGTTGAAAGAATAAAAGCTTTAAAATTTCGGGGCAACACGCTTTTAATACCCCTTAACAGTGCCTGAGATCGTACTTATCTTGAAAATACCTTTAAGAGAGCCGCAGTTTTTCTTCTTATTTATAAACGCAACGGTTTTGTAAATAATTGTTTACAATCAGTTGAAAAGTCATTTTACTTTCAACGCGGAACTCTTAAGGAGCGGGATAACTCGGTATCTGGGCTGCTGGAACACTGCAGATCTCAGTCTCGAGACCGTTTGTGACAAATAAATTATTTATTCTGTCAACAGTCGTTAATTAAGGCTAAGAGATATTGTTTGTGTTTTATTCATTTAACGTTCCTTTATGCTGTTATGGCTAATCGGACGATGCTACAGTGGGAGTTATAAATTTCGCCTAGGTATTATTAGGGTAGGGATCTTAACGAGTACTTAACATCTTTAAGGAGTACCTGACACTGCACAGGTTCGAAAATAGCTGTTTGATCTTACTTGCGAAAATTAGAAAAGAAAACCCGGAAAGATAGGAAACGGAACTCAACCATAGGGGCTAATCTCGACGTCAAACCAGCTGAGACCATTCTAGAGAAACATAAACTAAGATAGTATGGACGGCTCCTTAGGATGGACCCAAAGAGAATCACCAGGAACACTTAAGAGACCCGTAGGGAGGAGAAAAGACACAGAGGAAGGCTTCGCGTACCCTAGAAGGACAATGTGAGGGATGCTTTCAGGAGGAGAAGAATGGACTGGAACCGAAGGAGAGAGTTGACTCAGGAAAGCAATACTTGGTCCAGGCTCTGTAAGAAGGAAAAATAATAATAATAAGCTCTGTAAGAATAGGGAAGGATTATGATGATGATGATGATGACAAGCCTGAAGGAAGTCAATTTTAAAAGCTTGACACAGCACAGGCTCAGAACAGCCATTTTATGTTTCCTCTAAAGGACAGCATAACTAAGGATATTTTACTCAGTTTAAAAAATCCTAATTATATCAGGATCCTACTAATTAGGATAGTGATCTTTATTGAGTACCTGACACCACACAGGTTCGGAACTTTTTTGATCTTACCACAAACCTGAAGGAAGCCAATGTTGAGTTATCATTAGGTGCATAGATATTACGGGCCAAAGAAACCAGCCTTCAGACCTCTGGAAAAACTTCTGGATCAATAAAATTATAATAGGTCAAGGCTGTCAAATTAATACCAGTGATTGATAAATAGTTAGTAATATTCAGAATGAACCACTAAGTGAGAGATCCGATTAGCTATTTTTACACTTGAGGATGGATTTAGGCACTAAAATACTTGCATATGCAACAGAAAACTGAGAAAAAGTATATTTTTAGGTTCAGCAGAATCTCTAAGAACAAAAACAGCGTAATTTAAACAAAAATATAAATTACTTAGTTTTTTAACTATTCATTAGGATAAGATTGGAGATATAAATGTTTTGCTAACATTTATTAATATTACAATGTCATTTCTAAGGGTGGCTGTAAAACAAATAAGATTCACATCATTTTTCAGTTCATATTTTTTACTTTTTATTATTATATGTATTTTACGATGCATATTTATCCATCATTATCACATTTCATTATTTTATATCGTATATTACAACCCTCACTTTTTAAAGTATATTTTTTTTACTCACAACAAGTTCTATGCTATTATATGCTACATTGTTTGGAATGTTAGGAATATCTAAATAAATAGGTTAAAAGTCACTGAGGAGGTAGCTTACTTGCCCCATAGGATCTGTACCTTAAGATACAGAACAGGAGCAGTAGTAGGCAGAACAGCAAACACTCAAGATGAAGGCGGTCACATATAACGAAAGGGCTCTCTTTTCTTTTTTGTAAGTAGATATATAACTTGACTTGTAACTATGGTCAGCTTATGTTATGATGTTATACATGATACATACATAATATAAGATGTTATATATAATATACAGCTTATATTATAATGTTATTTAATGAGATGAAAAAGGATATTTATTTACTATACAACTCCTAGTCAGTCAACCATGTCAACCTTTGTCGAAGAGAGGGTATGTCTCTTACTCATTAATGATATAGAATTACTATATCTCAAGTATAACGATCTCAGGATGGCAAACCTTTTTATTATTTAAATATTATTCAGATTAATTATTAATTAATTAATATTAATTATTAAGATCCTTTAATTTTCTCTGAGATCTTTGTTTGGGAAGTGAAGCCATCATAGCAATGCAATAACTAGGAGTGAGTTAACATGACATCTATTTCGAAAGAAATTATTCAGATAAGCATAAACAAATTTCCCGAACAAAATTTCCAGAGGTGTTCAATTTCTTTCAGAAAGTTTGATAGCAGTATAATATGTTGTGATAAATAAAAATCAAAGATCCATTAGATTAAATATGTTCAATTTTAACTTTTTTAATATGCCAATTTTTTTTTCTTTCCCCTTTTTCTATTTTTAAAAGAATAATATATCTTTCATTTATAATTTAAAAATAACTATATAGAGTTATAGTACAAGAACTGGACAACATGAAAAGTGTAAAAGGCATAGAGACATTGTAAGCGATTTTAGAATTTATCCCATACATGTTAACGATTTAGTTACAACAGAAATAGTAAAGAATAATTTAAAAAATTTATAAATAAAAGTGTAGACAATTTCAAATTTTCATTTCTTTGAAATATTACTTTTGATTGTTATAAATTTTACATACATATATAGACCTATAAATTTTATTTATTTTACTGTAAGGATAAGTTATTAATGAAAAATATTACCATATATTGGGTACATAGCATACTCATTTGAAAAATGCTTTATAATGTAATTGGGAAAAACCACAATGCAAAGCCTTATGTTTTAAATCCAGTAGCCTATTCCTGAATAGGCGAAACGTCGACTGGTAAGTGGGTGCATTATTGGATTTGAAACATAAGGCTTTGCATTGTGGTTTTTTCCAATTGCATTATAATAAATAAGTGTTTCTATTTGAGTTTTTGGCTCTATTTTATTGAAAAATGCTTTATTTTTGAAAATGTTTAAAATGCATTTAAGCAATTAATCTTTCATGTAGAATGTTACAGTCTATGTGATATCTAATTATTTTTTAAACAAACTGTAAATTTTTGCTACTTATTGTTTTGTTAATTACTAATTATTTTTGTTTATTCATTTAACCTCACTTGATGTTGTTATGGCTAATCAGAACCTATAGTGGGAGTCCTAAATTTTGCCAATCCCGATTTAATTACGATGGTATCTTTAGCAAGTGCCTGACTCAGCTGTCTCCTCTTCGAAGACTCCATAGCTAAGAATTTTTTTTACTCCCTTTAAAAAAGCCACCTGCAATTTGGAATATAGCATATTGTCATGCTAATCACAACTCCATACCTAAAATTGACTAATTAAAAAATAACAAATATAAAAAGTCTAGGCACCGCTGGTTTATTGATTTTAGTTAATTTTTTTATAATCCCAGTAATTGAAATTGACTGTCAGGTGTCTTCTGTTTTAATTACTTACCAATAGTTAAATAAAACCCAAATTAGCTGCAATTAAATTAATTAGGTTAGTTAAGTTAATTACTGCAATTAACTGAAGTAAATGTTAATTCTTAACTTTTTACTTATTGTCAGCACAATTTTTGAATCACTCTTTTCTTTTTTTTAATTTTTGAGAACAAAAAGTTAAGGCAAGGGTTCTTTTTTATTTAATAACTAACTTTTATTATTAATGATTAGTTAGATTATCAACAACAGTTGTACACAACTATGTTTGTACTAGAAACAACAATGATTAGTTAGATTATCAACAACAGTTGTACACAACTATGTTTGTACTAGAAACAACATAAAAAAATATCACAGAATTTTTAACAGGTATTTACCAATTTTACTTTAACAGATTTTAATTTATTTATTTTTTGATGGAGTTTATTGATATACTTTTACCCTTTTGTGACTCTTTGGTAAGTTTCTTAATATATTTTCGTTCTGTTTTAGATTACATTCCTATCTTTTATTGTATCAGGAGAATTAACACCTTTTTGTGATGAAGTTATGCGCTGTGACAATATTGTTTCTAAATATTCTTTTAGGCTTCCATGACCACTATTATTACAAAAGACTTTGTTTATTTCTTCTGGTTTAGACCGTGTAGATAAATTTTTCGTCAACCATGCTGCTGACTTCCTCAGGGCTGTAAAGAGCCCTGAGGAAGTCAGCAGCATGGTTGACTAAACGTTGGTGAAAAATTTATCTACACGATCTAAACCAGAAGAAATAAACAAAGTCTTTTGTAATATTTTTTCTCTTTTGATAATTATATTTTTATCCACACCTGTCAAATAAAAATAATTGAGAATCAGCAGATTGACTGACGGGAAAATATTACAGAATAACTTGAAAGGCATCAAGCATTTGTATTTTTAAGTACGTATGCAAAGTTTTGTCATTGACATAGCATAGTGCTTTGGTGATAAGTTTAAGTGCTTTTGACTGAAAAGTTTACAGTTGTTCTGTGAGTCTGTTTAGCGGTGCTGTAAATTTGTAATGCATATGTTTTTTATCCAATGCCAGCATGTGGCTCTCTGCCATACGCCGATGAGCCTCCCAATAAAGACATGCATTGTCATCATTGTTTTGAATATCTTTAAGACATATGGGACAATTACATATCAGATTCTGCGATACCCATTCTTTGTATATGTGCCTTGAGATAATCATGGCCTGTGATAATTCTGAATCTCCCGACATCTCTTGGAAGATCTCAGGAGAGCTGCTCATGTGCAAGGCACTCCTATTTTTTCCCTCTGGTAGCGAGTAATGCAGATGTGATGTGAAATGCACATGTCCAAACTGGCCTGTGATAAATTAGTAAGGTCACCTGTGGTCTAGTGGTTAGCGTAACAAACTACTAAACCCAAGATCGCGGGTTCGTGGCCCGGCAGGTGGCCCTAAGATTTTTTTAAGGGAGTAAAAAATCCTTAGTTACGCCGTCCTTCGGAAGGGACGTTAAACGGGGGCCCCGAGCCTGTACGATGTCAGGTACTCATTAAAAATCCCTATCCTAATTAAAACTGGATAGGCAAAATTTAGAGCTCCCACTGTAGCATCGTCCGATTAGCCATGGCAGCATAAAGTGACGTTAAATGAACAAACAAACATAAATTAGCACATCATTGGTTATCACACATTATTGCAAGAAACTTGATCGCTCAAACTTTGTAATAGAAAATTGAAATAAAACAATAACATATGGTAATATATATTAACATATGTTTATATCAATGATATCAACTGTAAACTTAAGTAACATTTGACATTAAATATAGATTGCATAAATTGTTAGTTAAATAATTTTAATAAATTGTTTTTAATTAAGTCAGGTTATTCTCTAATGAATAACACAGATCTGTAATCAGATCCTGTGACATTTAATTTACTAATTTAAGTGCTTTTGGCCGTTTTCTATAATTACTAAAATATGTTATAGCAACAAATATCAGTGATAGATAAATAATAATAAAAATGATAGAAAATAATTGTCTTCAGAGCATTGGTTCATCAATCAAATAAACTATATTAAGAGGTCTTACAAGAGAGTCACAAAGGGTTAAAGTAAGTCAATATAATTCATAAAAATATAAAGACAAAAAAATAAATAAAAGATATCTGTTACAAATGCAGTGACCTTTTTTTTTTTTTTATGATGTTTCTATAAGAAACATAGTTGTGTACAATTGTTGTAGGTAATCTAAATAATTAATAACAATAACTTCAAGTAATCATATACAAATGAGCTCTAGCCTTACTTTTTTGTCCGCAAAAACTCAAAAGAAGATTAATTTCAAATTTTGCTGACAATAAGCAGAAAGTTAATAATTAACATTTACTTGTACTATTAAATATTATGGATAAAATTGCTATTCTCATTTATTGTTTAAATGTATCATTGCATGTCCATATTCCTTTTTTTACCTTTTATTTGTATACCTTTTTTTTTTCACTTGCATATCCTTTGTAAGCTAACACCAGTAATATTGGCAATGCAGCCTGAGTACTAGGAATCTCTACAAGTTCTATGTCTTCAGTATATTAATTATTTTTTGTTCTACCATTAATGAATTTCTTCTTAGTTAAAAAAAAGATAATAATTAAGAATAAGACTTACTTTATATAAACTAGAGAACAATTGAGAACAATTCGTATACAGCATTAAAAGGCTATAAAAGCTACTATAATGAATTTACACATGATCATAGATTATACTGATGATGATGACCTACATTAATATTTAATCAATCATATTTTTATTATTAATATTTTAAAATCATTGCAGCCTTGAGAGAAAAGTTAAGCAACTCAAAAATGTCATTTGCTAAAAACAAATTAAAATAAAGCTTATTATGAAATATTATAAGCTTCTTTTGAAATTTGGTCCAAGTATTTAAGGCAAAAACGATTTCAGTTATGTCACTTTTCCCTCTAAGGTGGGCTATGTGAAATTAAGTGAGTAACATTACAAAGCTGTCCAGAAAAAAATTAACAAGTTTTAATCAACTGAATTTATTTGAATTACTTCTTTCTACTAGCACTGAGTTGCAATGCCGAAGGTCTTAGATTCAAATTTCACTGCTGGTAAGTCGTTTATTAATCTCTTAGCGATAGGAAATGGATCCTATGGGATCTAGGACCCTCTTGGGGCACACCCAGCCTCTATAAAGTGGGTTCCCTTGAATAAAGGGGAAAATCTGGTGGTTGGGCATGATCTAGAACAAAGTACCTCCCTGCACAACTGTTGTCCAAGAAACAGAATAGTTTCTACCATATACTAAACCCTACTAAGATGTACTAAACTAAATATACAAGAATAATAGTATAATTCTGCTTCTTATAATAGAGGGGATGCAAAGCTCCAATATTTTATTGGAATACTCACTATTATTAGTGAAACTACACATGATAAAACTTCACCATATTAGGTTTCATTATTGTAAGAACATCAGATTTAATTTCGTCATAGAAACTGTGAATGATTCTGTATGGCTGTTTTAAGAAAAACAATAACATAAAAAAAGTTCACCTAACAAGTGTAGAACCCTCAAGGCATTCGAACCGGCCCATGCCAAGAAGTATTGTGTTCTGTTCACCAAAAGGTGTTTTGTTTATTCATGGAAAGCTGTCCTTCAATTTTTATTAATTTTAATTCATTTCTCTAAAAAGAATCCCTCATGGAAGGTTTTCCAAAGAACATCAAAAATGCAATATGTGCTGAATGGCATTTGTATGATTTCTCATATAAATATTCTTAGTTTTTAGTTATTTCTCTAAAGACTTTACAGTCTTGTTATTTTACTATGGACTATATTTATTACTGTACAGTAATATTACTCTTTATTTAAATTTTGAAAATGTTCTTTCATTGGATATTTCTGTGAAAATTAATCAGATCAGTGATCAAAGTAATTATGTTTGGTATTTAGTTAATTATGGTAAATGGTAATTAATAATAAGAAAGGGTTCTAAACTATATGTATTGTTTGAAAATAAATGGATCTAAGACAGCTAAGAAATATTTGTTATTTATTAAAAATTTGAGAATTTACGCTTATTATTCAATAGCATATGGTTTGGAAATTAATTTTTTTTTTAAACAAACAAAAAAGTGATTTTAATCTTATCTTTTTTCTGTCTGAATATGTAATAGTAATAAGCAATGGTCACTCCAATAATTGACAAATTTTTATGATTCCATATGTTCCTCATATGTTGGATATGTTATTCTACATGTTCCTCAATTCCTAATTGTGTAAGAATCTAAATTTTCCTGTGTACTAGTCCTTTTTCAGACCTAATTTTCTTTGTCTTGGCTTATTTTCGAAGACCTCGATATGTTGTTCTTCCTTCAAATTTACTGGTTACGTTTCACATCCTGCAAAATAATAAGAATAATAAAAGTTTTATTAATCATAATTTTTAAGTTTCTGGAGAAAAGGAGAAAGCAAAGTAATGATGAAGCTTAGAAATAAGCATTTTCATCTCTAACCACACCTATTTCTTTTTTAATTTCTTTAATCATAGTTATGATAGAACCTACTACTTCAATTTCATGATATGATCCAACATTTTCGCACTCAGCTATCTAAAATATATCACCCAATTCGCTGCCATTTCTGCTGCTGACCATGTTTTATCCAAATTTACCTAGAACCCAACTCTTAGGGACGGATTTTATCAAAGCCATGGTGTTTTGTTCTAACTGTGTACCACATCCTAAAACACTGTTACTCTACTACCCAGATTTAAACTTCCTTCGTTATGCATCAACTTTCTATTGAAACATTCTTGTGCTAATTTTAAGTTTCAGCAAAAGCAAATCACATGGTTATAATACCGAAAAAACCATGAACTTTCCCGAATAATAATTATCGATTTCTACTAGAGCTAATTAGGTTTTCCCTGCCCAATCTAATTTTACTCAAGTCGGTAGATGCAACCGTAAGCCCTTTTTAAAATCAATGTAAAGCTGATGAAACTGCCCCGTGATATTGTAATTCTTGATCTGATATTAGGCGTGAGGAAAGTATTTGATCGCTGGAGAACGGTTTCGTATAAAACTATACGTTAATCTCCGATAACTTCATCGGCATGTTCCGTGATTCGACTAGTTAGAATTAACAAGAATATTTTTTAATATGTCGTGAGGAATGGGATTCCGTGATAATTCTTACAAGCCGTCCGCAGCAACTTTTATTTTTATCGAAATAAGTAAATAAGATTCGTTCCTTCCCTACTTCCTTTAGGATTTTTTTGCTCATTAAACGCCTCTTAATGCTATAGCAATAGCTAATCGGACGATGCTATAGCATGAGTCCTAAATTTTGCCTATCCAGGTGTAATTAGGGTAGGGATCTATAACGAATACCTGATACCACAGAGTCTCTGGGCAGCCTTTTTACGTTCCTTCCGAAGGAAAGCACAACAAAGGATTTTCTGCTGTCTTCAAACAATTCTAAGGCAGCCCAAGATCCTGGGCGTCGGAGTTGTTATGCTAACCCCTACACTACAGGTGACTCCATTACTAATTGTTTCTTCTAATATTAAATAAAAATGGTCCAAATCATTATAAATAAAAAAATAATACCATGATGGATCCGTAACTCTATAAAATTGCGTTCTACCCCCTTAGATTTCACTTCCCATAAGGATTTAGTAAAATAACCGATAATTATTATGATACGATTAGTTATAAACATCCTTCCCAATCATGTAAAACTTTAATGCTAAATTAGTAGATAAAATAAAATACTCAGGCAGAAAATAGTTTTTCACAATATACCTGAACGGTGTGTTGTGAAACCGTAAAAACTTCGAAAAAAGTAGCCGAAAAATCCGTTTATATAACATTATACATATCGTTAGTCCAAATATGAAGTATTGAATGTAAACCAGCAGATTTTTTGTTTTCTATCAATAGCGATTGCTTTAGGATTGATAATTGATATAAAATTATTCTTCATAAGGCATCTATAAGGTACAGAACCACGTATAATGACATAGGTAAAATAAATTTGGCAAAATACACTGATTTTGAATGAGCCATTAGACCGTTTTTTACTCTCCTGAAACGTGGTGTGTTTCATTTTCGATGTTCTGCATTTGTATCGACGATATTCTCGCGAAGTTGAACAGATCGCATATTGGGAATTTCTCAACGCCACAATGCAAAAAAATATAGTAATTAATGCAAAACAGTAAAATTATGTACGGTTTTTCATACAATGGAAATGAATGGCATAGTTCTATTTTGTGACATATTTTAGAGATTTTATGGCACGTTTTCATGTTTTTTTTGCTCGAAATCTAGACTCTGGATAGGAGGATTAGGAAAGATTGTTATTCTTAGAGGACATTCCTCCGATCGGAGCCGTTGTGATGTCCTTGGTCGTTAGGTCTGAGGGCTCCCTTGTTCGTCGTATAAGGGAATGCAGAGGCGGTCCGGGTCATCCGGGGCCCGCCCACCGTTCCTAACGGATATCTCTCTTCTCCGTAGCAAGAGCCTTTCTCTCCTTCCCTTCTTCTTCTGTCTTTATTCACAATATAAATACATCGTTATCTATTAATAGATATTAAGTAAAAATCTGGTAGTAATTAAGGATATCAAACAATTGTTCTCTGAATTCAATATATTTCAAATTTACATCCAATTAAGTGAAGATGGTCTCGTGACCTTCTAAGTTGAACTTTGAGTACTACCACTGGTTAGTTTCTCTACTTGTCTTTATCCATGTCATTATTATGTTCCTGTAATATACTTGTTGTACATATTGTTATAATACAGCTGTAAATTTCTATGAACAAATTAATAAAATAAAATTCATTTAACTATATCTGCGCCCCAGTGATTAAGGGTATAAATCGAGTTCTGTCCAGAGAGAAGCGAAATTTTAATTGTAATGAGTGAAGCGTAATCGTATCATTTGAAGTGTAGTCATAATATAAGCAATAACTCCACTTCAAACCAATGCCTGACTTAACCATTTATGTCCCACGAGAAATAGACAATTCCCTTTACCTAAGCACAAGAAACTGATTCTGGACGAAATTCGTAGATTATTCGCTCTAAAAAAGGATTGCT
Organism: Arma custos; assembly: GCA_037127475.1. Lineage (NCBI taxonomy): Eukaryota > Metazoa > Arthropoda > Insecta > Hemiptera > Pentatomidae > Arma > Arma custos. The sequence continues at coordinate 74,304,898 of CM073764.1, forward strand.
CCATTGAAGAGTTTAAGAGTTCGCAAACAGAAGAACCACGGTTTACGGATTTCACAATGTATAGTTTCAAAAAGTTAGCGAGCTCTAAGCAGAATGGTTAACTTCTTAGCGGAATATTTGGTTTACCAGGCGTTGGATGGAGGTTGAATATTTGCATTAAGAGTAATCCAACTGATTTGAGTTTTGGCTGGTAACACTGTTCTGCAAAAAAAAAAAAAATGTTTGTTCCCTTGAGAAGTTGTTCCTGATTTTTATATTTTCATGTGTGCAGAATTCGAATCTAAAGTAAAAAAAAAATCTATCAAGCACCATTTTTTAGAGATTGGAGGTTGTTTTTGAAAAAAGAACTACACTTTTTTCATAAATTTAATTAACTTTTTTTGTTAAAATCATTAATATATAAAATAATAAATTATTTAATTCTGTACTCAATTATTTTTTCCCTTTTGTACTTACCTCACCTGTCCAGTGTCCAACAGAAGTCCTCAAGCAACTTCTCATTGCTTTTACTGCTGTACCTTTTTTCCATCTGGGGTATGCCTTGATGAAACCGTTCACCGCGTTCATCTGAAACTGCTCTCAAGTTGGATGCGAAGAAATCCAAATGGGAATACAAAAAATAAATTTTTAAGGACATGTTGCAATCCATGGCCTTACATGATTAAAGCAATTCTTCCACAACTGCATTGTAATATGTTACTCTTTTGTTCCCCAAAAATTGTTGACACATGTTTTCGAATGCGGTCCAGGCTCTTTTTTCTGTTGCATTTAATCGTCTTTTAAATTCAACTTCCTTAAGAAGATCACGAAATTGAGGCCCCACAAAAATCGCCTCTTTAATCTTTGATTCACTTAATCTATGGAAATTCTTTTTCAAGTAGAAAAAACCTTCTCCTTTCTAAAGTCACCTGTGGTCTAGTGGTTAGCGTAACAAACTACTAAACCCAAGGTCGCGGGTTCTTAGCCCGGCAGGTGGCCCTAGGATTTTTTTAAGGGAGTAAAAAATCCTTAGTAACGCCGTCCTTCGGAAGGGACGTTACACGGGGGTCCCGAGCCTGTACGATGTCAGGTACTCGCTAAAAATCCCTATCTTAATTAAACCTGGATAGGCAAAATTTAGAGTTCCCACTGTAGCATCGTTCGATTAGCCATAGCAACATAAATAGACGTTAAATGAACAAACAAACCTTCTCCTTCCTTGTCCATTGCTTTCACAAAATTCTTCATAAGGCCTAATTTGATATGGAGTGGTGAGAGTAGAATTTTGTTTTTTTGAACCGATTGAGTCAGGATTGACAATGTTTTTTTGATCAACTGTATCAGTGCGTTCTCGCCATTTTCTCACTATGCAATGATGAACACCAACTTGGCCCTAGAATAAAATTATTATTCCACTCTATTCTCTATCTACTGGCTTCAGTTTAAATTAAGTTAATTGAAATTTATTTTTTGTGAAAAGTCCATACATTTTTTAATATATTATAATTTATTTTTAAAAGCGCGCTGACTCTTCAATAATAAATATACATTAGTTAGTATATTTCCTCATGTGAAACCCGTAGTGAACTGAATTGTGCATACTTAGGTGACCATATGCGCGGGCGGCATACATGACATGCACAGTGTGTGGGTTTGTGTTATGACTCACGGTTGTCAATTCTCAATTCACCTCCCTTCACTGTCGCATTGTCTGGTTAGTAACGATGATAAAGCGACTTTCACTGTATTTATTTTAAGATCACTTCGAGTTTATCGCATCTTCTCAGCCAATGTTAGTTTATTTATTTATTATATAAGTATGAAATGTCCACTGATACCAATACACCGTATGGACGAAAATTTTTCCGATGTCTAATAAATTTATAAGAATATAGTGTTGTGCGGGTGGTGTATATATATATTTTTTCCTGGACCATTACAAACTATGAAGGGTCTGGGGTTCATTACATGTTAGAGACTGTGCTGTTTCTTGGAAAAAGGTTGTGCAGGGAGGTGATTTGTCCTATATCACGCTCACCCGTCAGATTCCCCCCTTATTGTGGGTATAGAGGCTGGGTGAGCTTCAGGGAAGTCCTAAATCTCATATGATCCATCTCCAGGCCCTAACAGAATAAATAAAAGTCTGCAAAGCGAGCGGTATTTGTACCCAGGACCTTCGGCATGGTAACTCAGCGCTCCACTGAGCCTCTCCGCTCCCTGTGTGGTGAATACAAAGACCCGACATAAAATAAGGAATATTAGACTCAAAAAAAATTATGAGTATCGACCAAATTATCAGGCAGGAAATCATCAATAAGCATAAAATAAAAACCAAACACAAACGCCTTAACAACATAAATATGCTGTATAAAATTACAGTAAAACCAAAAATGTTCGATTTAGTACTAAAATTACTAATTCCTGCCCTACTGTATCCTTTAATAATATTCCACTGAACCCTGTCGAACAGATACGTTACCTAGGACTCCATCTGGACAAACGTCTCACTTGGAATCCTCATACAAGACTGAAAAGACAAGAAACTGCTCGTCGTTTTCGCCTACTTCAACATTTACTGGACAAACGCTCTAAGCTCCCAATTAATTACAAAAGACTCATTTACATGACAGTTATTAGGCCTATTTGGACATACGGAGTTGAGCTTTGGGGCTCTACTAAACCATCCAATTCATCTCGTATCCAATCCTTGCAATCCAAAATCCTTCGTAAATTCCTCAATGCTCCTTATTATGTCACAAACAAACTCATCCATCATGATCTTAATATCCCATATGTTACTGATTTGGCCCAAACTATCTAGTTTTCTGGTAGGTGGTATCTACCTAACATGACAAGCTCCATCATACACACTTGAATCCGCTAGTCTCTCAACTTGCTTCCCATACTATTCCTGATAACCCTCCGAGGCGTCTCAAAAGAAGATGGCCTTGAGACCATCTACGATAGAACTTTATTCGAGTCCTACCGATGGGTAGTTTTTCCACAAGTGTTTTTCATGTCATATTGTACATATTAGCAGATTTACTTATTGTAATATCTGTGGCACCTGTGCTTAGTGGACTAAGTCGAATTTTGTGAATTTCAAGCTATCTACTTAGAATCGTACTTTTTCTGAACTTATTTTAAGTTCAAGATTGGAGTATCAGCCCACTATTCACAAAAGAATGTCCTTCATTACAATGGACGGAACAGACTAAAGAGAAAAAAAATACGATTCTAAGTAGATAGCTTGAAATTCGACTTAGCCCACTATGAACAGGTGCCACAGATATTATTATAGTTGCAAATATCAATAAATTAAATTTTAAAAAAAGTACTAAAATATTCTGAAATACTAAAATATTCCTAACAGCAAATATTATTTTTTTTATTTTTGATTATATATATTTACATTTCCGTTTGGGGATTATTGCTGAGAGAGATATATAATTTTCTTTGTTTTCCAGTTGGTTTGTTTTGCACATGAGTGCAAACCAATTTTTCACTTTGGCTGAACTTAGAGAGAAAATAGAAAATGACCCTCATTTACTGGAAATTAGATGATGAGGATTGTGATGTTATTGGCATCGTGGAGTCAATACCTCCACATAAAGTAGATATATTGACTGATGAAGTGGAGATCAATGAAAATATCTTCGTGTCTACTGTCCCAGAGGATCTTCCAGGACTTATCGAAATTCACTCCAATCTTCCAGAAGAAGAAACTGGTGCTGAATTACCTTTAATTGATGAGCAAATGATGAGATATTACGCGCACCATTTTTTGAAACAATTCATTCGAGGAAAACTTACCCGTTTCGGGTTCAAGCAATGGGCAATGTGCTCGTCTGAAACAGGGTACTGTTTTCATGTCGAGCTGTATGAAGGTAAGCTGGAAAGATACTGGTCTTGTCGAAGGTCTAGGAGCTTCAGTCATTCTGAGGAACACTTCAGTTATTGATAATCAGTCTGTCCATGTTTCTACTTGAACAATTATTTTACGAGCCACTTGCTAATGAAAACACTGGGGGAGAGAAATACTCTACAGGAACGGTTAGATAGAATAGGATCAACAAATATCCTTTGAAAAGTGATAACGAGGTGAAGAAAGAAAGCAGAGGAATGTACGATTACAGATTTGATGAGACGAACAAAATCTTGGCTGTAACGTGGAAGGACAATAATATCGTGAAAATTTTGTCAAATCACTTAGTACTCGACCCTGTTTATTATGTTTCGCGCTTCTCAAGAGCTAATCGAAAGATGGTTTCTGTGCCTCAACCAATATGTATTTCTGCATACAACAGGTATATGGGTGGAGTTGATAAACTTGATTGGTTGGTGAATAAATATAGAATAAAAATAAGGGCCAACAAGTTGTATTTCCCTATTTTTACCAATCTAATTGATATGATTGCAGTGAATGCACATATCAATATTATAGTTCTTTATGAAATGGCAAATGAAAAAACTACTTTTTCAGACTTCAAAAGAGCAATACTAAGAACTTGTGCCAATCTAGGGACGCACTCGATTTCCGACCCGAAAATGTCTGGTAGGCTTAGTTTATAACAATTATCCAGCAAGCGGGTCCCAGATGATATTATAAAAAGTCGAGATGGTCATACAATAGAAAGAACTGATGAAGGTAAGCAACGCAAATGTGCTGTATGAAAAAAAAAATGCGAGGAAGGAATGTAGAAAGTGCAATGTAGGCATATATATGGATTGTATGGAAAAATGGCACTCGTTATGTCAGTATTCTGATAATTCATCATTATTTTTTATAGCTGAAGAACTTTAATGTACAATCGATTCACATTTATTGGTTATTTGTAATAGATTATACAAAATATAAAATGTAAAAAAAAATTAAGTTTTTTACCTGTACTTAATCCCCATAATTTAGTTAATAAATACCCAAATGGGACTTATCAAAAAAATTGATTTTTTGAAAAAATGAAATTTAAATATACTGCTTTTTGACTTTCAGAGTTATTAAGAAATCATATTCTTTTAAAAAATAGTAAAATTTACAAAAAAAATGGCAGGTAATGTGATAGAAAATATAACAATTACACAACAATGGAAGTTCGAGTGATTAAAAAAATTAAATAAGTGGAACGGAGAGCTAAATTGGTAGATTGTTGAGCTGCTATTCTGAAGGTTCCTGGTTCGAATTCGGTTGAGGCAGATAAATTATTTAACCTGTTAAGAGCCACGAATCTCAAGAAGGGATCTACAAATACTCCAGGGGCTCGCACGTTTTGTATATATGTAGTGAGAACCCTTAATTGGGGGAAACCTGGCGGTTGAGAATGATCTTGGACAAATCATCACCCTGCATAACCAGTTGTCCTACAAACACTACGGTCTCCATCATCTTATGAACGCTTCATGGGTTGTATTGGTACAAATCTTTTTTTATTTATCATTGGAGCAATAGGGGTTGGTCCGCTGCTAGACAGACATATAATAATTAAATATATGTTATAATAATTACTGTTGATATTAATTGTATTAATAAAATATAAGAAATTCACTTACGAACACTATTTTCGTTTATGATAAAGAGGAAAATGGTTGACTGGAAGATTGTAATGAAGGATTCAATTTGTCTGGGGGTGCAGTCATTAATAACACTAAATAAGGTGTTAACTTACTTATTATAAGTATCGACGTTTCGGCCTACAATGTAGGTCATCTTCAAGGCAAAAAGAAAGGAGAAGCGGCTGAGTGAACTGTCAACTATTTCTGTTAGAGAAGAATTGGTCGACTGTATCTTCTAATTTAAGGAAGAAATAGTTGGGGGTGCAGTCAAAGAAAACACCAAAATAAGTTATGCTTATTTTGGTGTTTTCTTTGACTGCACCTCCAACTATTTCTTCCTTAAGTCAACTATTTCTGATGATACAAGATACATATAGAAGATACAACTTATAGTTGACAGTTCACACTTACAGATTACATTATCCGTTTCTTAGCAACCTTAATGAAATACGGATATATTCCTTTGAAAGCCATGAAAGAAGCATTGGAGATCAAGAAGGCATTGTCGCCGATAAAATACTGCAGATGAATCATGTCCCTCGTACCTGCCTGTACCAACTGCGGGATTTCGCACATACACTAAATACTTGTCTGGTGTGGCGATTATTAGGTATCGGAAAAATTTGACTGAAATTATACAATTGATTCAAACGAATTTTTAACCATAGTGAACCATTCAATTAAACGGACTTAGAAACAAACGACGAAGAGTTTTTTTAAACTATAGATAAGATAAGATAAGTTATAGATATAAGGGATAAATAATTTTTATACCGTCTTGTTCACAATTAAATTTGATATGAGCCGTTTGGTTTCAAAACCAGTTACTTCCATTGTCAGTACTGATAAAAAAAGATTTAATTTAAAAAATATTGAATTTAACAAACTTTTAAGATTATTTTTCGTTATTTTGCTAACAATTCACTTCAAACAATAATTAATGACAATTTTTTATGATCTTCTTTTTTTTTAAACTCATTTACTATAAAGAAGTATGTAAATAAGATCATAAAATAACGATATCTGGTTAGTTTATGTTTGATAAAAGTTAAATAAATAAATAGGATAGATATTTTAAAAAACAAATCATTTTAATCAATTTAATTAAACAGTATATATACATAATATTGATTTTCCATATATCAAAAATTTTCATTTAATGTAATATATGTAACCACTTTCGGTAGGAAATAGAATTTTTTGGTATTAATTTTTTAAGGATCGGTTTTGAAACAAACACATCTAATACATCATTTCTGGCATTAAGTACTTATAAAAAATAAAACATTTTTGGAAAAAAAATGCATGTACCTGATTTTGAATTGATTTTTCATACTTATGTAACTATTTAAATAGTTTTCGCACGATTGCTTGTTGAAAAGTTTCATTCATTCTCGATGTTGACTCCCCGTATCTTGAGGTCTATGCAAACAAAGCAGGTTTTTTATATTTAATAATTCAGAAAAATTACTTCCAGCCAACAGGATAAACATAAACGGTTTTTAATCTTAAATTAATCTAAATTAATAACTGAAAAAATATTCGAACAAAGAATAAATAGGAAAAAGTAGTAATATTCCTGTAAAAGCACATAAACAGGAAAAGCTTAAGGTCGCCTTTAGAAGGAACGAACCGAGGACTGACGCCATGAAATGCAACATTCCTATTTCGGCAGCAGGAGTTTCCAACTGATAGTAAGTCCACTGATATGATGCAAAGATCGAAGGACTTGCATTGAACTGTGAAGGACTTGTATGGGGTTCTTCCTGTCCGTATTAGTTACCAGGAGTCTGTACGACGTGTGTTTGGATGTGTTTATTTACTTGGTATCTGTTCTGCAGGTTGTCGCTTCGAGTAGTTGCAACAAGTTTTAAATGTTTATTCGTTTCAATTTTAATATTTTTCAATAATAGAAGCTATTGTGAGCATTGGTGAGAAAAAGAGAATGTAACTTTGTATACTTCAGTGATCATTTCATCTAGAAATGAATGTTTCAACGAACTTACACCATCTATACTTCGAATTTGAGTACTATTGAGATCGAGATTGATCGAGATCGAAATTGAGTACTAGCCAGCCGTTAAATCTAACGGCATCGCTCTCCAAAATCGCCCTGAAGATGACCTACACTGTAGGTCGAAACGTCGGCACATAATATAAGTTTTTTACTTATTCTGTGTTCTTATTGACTGCACCCCCCCAACTACCTCCTTTACATATACTTCGAATTCTTGATGATTTTTTTTTTCACATCCTCCAAGGTTTTATTTACAATATATATATTTATATAGCTTGATGAAATGATTACCGAAATCTACTTATTACCCATAATTACATTCTCTTTCACGAGAAGCTCACGATCAGTTGTATTTTTGAAAAATGTTAAAAATGAAACGAATAAACAGTTAAAACTTGTTCATATCGAAGCGACAACTAACTGACCAATGTAATTATGTTTAATTAGTAGATTTCGGGAACCATTGAAAATTGTACCAAAGTATATACATTTCCCATAATTACATTCTCCATTCCATACTAAAGGTCATGCATGATAAATTGTATTTTTTGAAAACATTAAATGGGAAACGAATGAAAAGTTAATACTTATTGTGACTCGACTCGAAGCGACAACCTGCGGAATAATTACCATTTTTTTTTTTTATAAACATTGTCTTATTACACATTAAGACATCTCTCTTCATCCACAAATTTTGTCCTGTCCGAATTAAAAAAAAAAAACAACTTCAGATTTGCAACTCTTCTTTCTGTCTTGATTCTAAGGACTATGAAACTTAAAACTACCGAGATTTCTGTATTATTCTGCATAAAACTCAAGGCAGTTCGTTTTTAGTATAGCTTCATGATGTAATTAAAATCAGAAAATGATGTGAGGAGGTAACCTGTAGTGTAGTGGCTAGCATTTCAATGCACAAGATCGCAGGTTCGTAGCCCGACAGGTGGCCTTAAATTATTTTTTGAAGTGAGTAAATATTCTGTTTATTCCGTCCTTCGGAAGGGACGTATAACGGCGGTCTCAAGCTTGAGCGGTGTCTGGTATTCGTTAAAAATTCATAGTAGCATTAAGTGACATTAAATGAATAAACAAATATCTATTTACAAACGATATCTAATTTAAATGTAACATTTCTTGAGCGACTTAAGCACATTCGTTTATTTTAAGATAGTGCATTTATGGATACTTTTTGTTACATAACTGATAATAAACGTATCCATTGTGCCCATTTCACAATTTTCTCTAACCTCTACTTAAAATAAGTTTTAGAAGTTTAACCTTAGGAAATTCCATTTAATATTAATGAAAGCGTTTAGATTCCATTGAATGTTATAAATGTAAGTTTGAATACTGACGCCAAACTTAGTCATATGGCACAGAGCTGAGATAACCTTCAGAGACATATGAGAGCGAGGTTATAATTGACATTGTTAGATTATAGATTGATAATTGAGTGTTTTATAGAATATCCACTATTGTGTTGATTCAGGTATGTTATTAAAGATACCTGGAGTTATTTAGTTAGTTATAACTTTGTAAATATGTTCTTTTTTAATTACAGTTCTGAACTGCATCCACAAGTGTTTTATTCTATCACCTCATTGGCTAAGTCGTTGAATTCACGACTTACAAATCAACACAATAGTGATGATTAAGGCAAAATTTCATTTTTGTAGCGGAAGCTGGAGCAAACTCTAAGAGCACATTAGTAAAGGTAAAAACTATAAAATTGGTAAACCAGGTGGAAATTTTTGCTTTCCCAAAAGAACAACAAACTTGTGAAGCACATAGACAATTATTTGCCACTAATGTTGTTAAGAATGTTGTGAAAAGTTTGAATGTGCGGGGTACATATAGAAATGTTGTAATATCAGTAAAAGATGAACTGAAATCTATTTACATGGACGAGGAAGGTAATGTAGCCTTTTATGATATGTATTTGGATGAAGTGCAAGAAAAACAAATAGTAAATGTACCAAGCACTAACACAGAAAGGTCTATGCACTCTATAGCTAAGGATATGGTTTTGGAAAAATTTGATGGACATAACTGTAACGCTAAAACGTGGATGAATCTATTTATTCAGGAATGTGAAAGGTTAGGATTGAAAGAAAATAAATATGCTGAGGCCCTAAGGTTATTTTTGGAAGGATCTGCACTGACATGGTATACAATCTATATGCAGACTAATTCATTAACTCATGTATGGGAATTTTGGAACAGCTCTTTTTTGGATACCTTGAAGAACAGTCCGGGGATAAAGTCGAATATGCTTACAGCTTTAAATACTCGAATGGATCATTTCTAGGTTTTGGTTTAAAGAAAAGAAGTCTTTTTATTGAAGTTGATCCATCCTTAACTTTAACATCACAAATAAATTTAATAGTAGTGTCATTACCACAATTTATTAAAAATAGGCTAAATAAAAAGGAATTAGTGACCATAGAAGATTTAATGTCTAAGTTAAGACTTTTTGGGCAGTCAAATAAAATAATAAAACCAAAACAAAATATGAGTGAGAAGAAAACTTGCATCTTTGAAGAGCTAGGCTTCAAATAAAACTCTTTATTTAGTATTAATAACAATATCAATTTATTTCACACAAAGCGTCTCTTTTCCAAGTTTTTTTTAATCAGATATATGTAAGGTTATCAACAACTGGGTGCAGGTTACGCATGGATTTGCCACTGTAATACAAATAAATAAAAACTATGCTATAGTGAACTAAAAAATGAATATTAATCAATGTTGGTCAAGAAATAATTATTTAATGCAATGAAATAAATTAAATGGTTGAGGCAGTGGCAAATCCATTTCACACGAAAACCTCATTGATCACATGGCTGTTTATAACCTTCACTATGGTGTTTTACTCCCGTTACACATCCATTGTGAAAAATTAGGGTATAAAAATAGATTTCATCCTGAAAATTTATGTCGCAATAGAAAAGTAAGAATATTAAATTAGTAAATAATTCGGAAATTCAAGATGCTGTTTCCCATGCTGAAGAAGAAAAAAACGTGTAGTCACCCCACTTATAAAATTGAAGATATTAGTCGATAAAAAACCGGCAATTGCTTTGTACGACTCTGGATCTAATATCTCCTTGATGAATTACGAGTTTCATAAAAAAGAAAAAATGAAGAAAGGAATAAGTGGGGGTGAAAACATAGAAGGCGTATCAGGCGTTGCAAAATCAGAAGGTATAGTGTCTGTACTAATTAAGATTTTCGATATTGAAAAATATGTACCGTTTTTTATAGTGAAAAGCAGAAGATTTAAAGACGACCTGTTATTAGGTTTAGATTTAATTCAAGCTTTCAAATTGCGACAAGATGAGAATTTGAAGATTACACAAAATTATAAAATGTTAGAAGAGAAAAAAGTTAATATGAATGTTTTTCAAGAAAAAAAGGAACATGCTATTAACAACTTAGATGACATCTTATTGGAATATGAAGAATTGTTTGCAAAAGATAAATTCGATATTGGTAGAACAAGAAACTATGAAGCTGCTATAAGATTAACTGTAAATAAATATACAGTGAAAATAGATGCACATTAGAGGACAAAATAGAGTTTGAAAAGCAAATCAAGGAATTGTTGAAAGCAGAACTAATTCAAGAGACTTGTAGCCCTTATGCCACCCCAATAACATTAGTCTATAAAAAAGAAGAAGAAAGAAAATCTCGTTTATGCATAGACTTCAGAGAACTAAACAAAATAGTCGTTCCAGAGAGTCAATCATTCCCAAGAATTGAAGATTTGACAGTACGTGCTGGAGGCTGTAAGTTCTACACTAAACTAGGCATAAACTCAGCGTTTTGGTCGATACCAGTGCGAGAAAAAGACAGATATAAAACGGCTTTTGTGACACATCATGGGCACTGGCCATGGACGTGTCTCCCGTTCGGATTGAAATCGTCACCAGCTATTTTCCAAAGAATATTGTCTAGTGTCTTAAGAAAAAATGGTTTAGATGCCTTTGCGGTGAACTATATAGATGATATACTGATTTATTCCGAAAATTATGTAGATCATATAAAACCTATAGAATTAACACTGAAAGCATTAAAAAGTGAAGGTCTCAAATTAAATAGAGCAAAATGTAAATTTGCACAAAGAAAATCGGCATATCTAGGACACGAAATTGGTGATAACTCCGTACGGCCATTAAATGATAACCTGGTGGCCATAAATAAATTTCCTAGACCACAAACAAAAAAACAAATAAGACAGTTTTTAGGAAAAATTAGTTTTTATTTAGAGTATATACCAAAATACTCTATAGAACCACTATATAATTTATTGAGGAAAAATGTGGATTTCATTTGGACAGAAAAATGTGAAGAGAGTTTTAATAAAATAAAAAAAAAATTATGTTCGGATCCAGTATTGGCAATTTTTAACCCACGAGCACCGATATATATTTATACTGATGCCTCTTTAAAAGGAGTTGGTGCAATTTTGAAGCAGCCACAAGATGATAAATCTTTGAAGCCGGTATTTAATTTTTCCAGAAAACTGACAGAAGCCCAAAAAAGGAAGAAGGCCATATACTTAGAAAGTCTCGCCATAAAAGAGGCGATATTATATTGGCAATATTATCTATTAGGAAAAAGATTTATCATTTTTACAGATCATAAGCCACTGGAAAACTTCAACGTAAAAAACTGCAAAGATCCAGAATTATTGCAAATCTTGATTACATTTCACAATTTGATTTCGTCATAGTATATAATCCCGGAAAAGATAATTTAGAAGCTGATTGCATTTCCAGAAACCCAGTTTTAGAATCAAATGAACAAGAAAATGAAATAGATTCAGCAATCAAAATAACAATTTTTTTTAAAATTGGAAGGTGTAGTAAACAATCAAAAACAATTGAAACTGGACAAAAATACTTTTTTGGAAAATAATGTCATTTATAAAAAATTGAACAACAGAAAGAAGATTTGGCTAACAGAAGAATTTGGAAAAAAATTGATAAAGGACGCACATATTAAACAAGGACACATTGGAACGAAACAATTAACGTTAATAATAGGTCACAAATTTTATTTTAAAAATATGTACAAACATATTAAACAAACATGCCGATCATGTGCAACTTGTATTAAGAATAAGACCGGAATAGGTTGTTTTAATGCACCTATGTCACAATTAGGTCCCGCAAAAGAACCTTTTGAAATTGTATCTTTAGATACAATTGGTGGTTTTACTGGAAATAGAAGTACAAAGAAATATCTGCACCTAATTATAGATCACTTTACTAGATATGCTTTCATTGCTACTTCTAAAGACTTTATAAAATTAATAAAAACAGTGGAAAATAAAGGCAAAATCAAAACTTTGTTAACAGATCAATATTCTGGAATCAACTCCACACAATTTAAACATTATGTAAAGTCAAGAGGGATAAAATTAATATTCACAGCCGTAGACTGTGCATTCTCAAATGGGCTGAATGAAAGAACAAATCAAACGTTGGTTAACAGAATTCGGTGTAAAATATATGAAAACAAGGAACGTCCATGGACTATTATAGCAGAAGAGTGTGTTAAAGAATACAACACTACAATCCATAGTTCAACGGGTTTCACACCAAATTATTTGCTAAAGGAATTGACGATTCAATCTTAGCAAAAGAATTGGAAAAAAATAAAAAAGAGAACTTAGAAGAAAATAGATCAATAGCTTTTGAGAACTCGAAACAAATACATGAACAAAATAAGAAGTATTATGACAGAAATGTAAAAGTATGTAATGTAAGTAATCATATATAAAGAAGGCGATTTGGTTTACATTCAATATAGTAATGGTCTAAATAGAGGTAAATTGGAAGTGATTAGATCAGGTCCTCACAGAATAAAAGAAAAATTATCTAATGTGATGTACATCATTGACAGTGGATTCAAAAAGAAAGAATCGAATTTATTTCACGCCAGCAAATTGGTTCCTTATCGGGATGATAACGGTAGTCCTCTTCCAAAAAAGGGGATGTAAGTTTGAATACTGACGCCAAACTTAGTCATATGGCACAGAGCTGAGATAACCTTCAGAGACATATGTGAGCGAGGTTATAATTGACATTGTTAGATTATAGATTGATAATTGAGTGTTTTATAGAATATCCACTATTGTGTTGATTCAGGTATGTTATTAAAGATACCTGGAGTTATTTAGTTAGTTATAACTTTGTAAATATGTTCTTTTTTAATTACAGTTCTGAACTGCATCCACAAGTGTTTTATTCTATCACCTCATTGGTTAAGTCGTTGAATTCACGACTTACATAAATAATAAATATTTAAGTTGTATAAGTTACCAAGGTAGCACAAATGCTTATCGTGATTGTATTCTTTAAGAGAGGTGAAAGTTTCCTAAAACTCATGTCCTTAGCATAAAGTCTATTCTTTAGAGAACAAAGCCAAATTGTCCATGCAAATGATGTTAGGAACAAAGGAATGCTATTTCTCCTTATTTATTTGCAGTTGTCGGCTTGCAGGCAGAACTGCAGCTGAGTCCTTATCATTCTGATGACTCAAGCTATCATTGAATCTGTATCTCTTAATAGACACAAGGCTGCATTCACACTAAGCTGATGTATGCGATATATCGTAAGGAATATATTGTGAGGATTAACTGGTAGGAAGCGGGAAGCGATGAAGGAGCCGAATGAGGAAGAAGGAGCCGATGAATCGGTGCGACCTGAGCGATAAAAAATTGGCGGTTACACAACTTTAACCGCTTCATTTACAGATATAATCGCAATTGAGAAGGATGCTGTGGTGTTTAATTGGTTCATATGTGAATGAGAAATAAAATACTAGGTAATTCTATAAAAAGAAAAGTACAATAACAAACAAAATACTTTATTTTCTGTATGTGGCAATGGAATGTTTTCAGATCCACTCAAGATTATTTGCTAAACTAATTAACTAAAGTAATTATTGATTTTTTTTTATTTTTTATTAAACACTTTATTCAGATATTACAATCTGCCATTTGTGGGCAATAAGTAATGGTGCTATGTAGCTACAACCATTCCATAACAAAACAAAAAGTGGTATAAACAAAATAAAATAAGTGAGTGTAATAAAATATATACATACGCAAACACGGTAATAAAAGGAAATTAGTGCAAAAATGATAATAAAATAAAGTCTTGATAAAAAACTATAAAAATAAATAAAATAATGTACACATTCAATCCCTATTTACAATTTGCCTGGGCCACCGAACTAAGCTTCTTCCCCAGGAATGAGGACAAAGCAGGAGTTCGGGAGGCCCGTGCCCGCTTTTCCAGCCGCTTCACTGGAATAAACTCCAATGGAAGATGGTTAAGGGCGCTTCACAGTCACAGGTCTTGAGTGGAGAATCTGGCCAATGCCAGTACTCCAAATAGCATTATTATAACAAGACTCGGGGCCATTGCCGGTTTAGACGGCGCGGTGGATTGTATGGATGTGTGGAACTGGATAATGACTGAGCCAGGGGATTGGGATGACAGGCAAGGTTTTGGTGAAAGAATTATTGAATTATCTTCTCTTCTCTCACAGCTCGAAGTATCGGACGAATCAAATCGCTGAGAAGACCGACATATGGCACTGCGAAAGATATGTCATTAGCGATATATTGCGCAATCACGCGGTTATGAACCTTTTTTATTGCCTTCATTTAGATTTCATGGTACTGCCTGTGCTTATCGCTTTTTATATATCACCTTCGATATATCGCTGGTCTTATAATGCCTTAGTGTGAACGCGCCCATACATTCAGTTAAATAATTCTTGATATTGCAGTATCCTAGCAGGTACATTTTGAATGCACTATTGCATTAATTCAAAATAAATTAAATAAACCTGTTTTGCAATTTTTTGAAATACAACTCAAATGTTTTATCTTCAATTTTGTTCGAACCGTAATAAAAATATGTGAATTCATTTATTTTATTTATTTATTCGGTTTTTTTACAATTAATGTATCCCGATACCCAAAATCTTTTCCTGCCAATCCTTCCTATCGGCCCATTCTTCTTCTTCCTCTCGCAGCCCTCTTGCTGCCATTCCTTCTCTTACATCCTCCATCCATGTCTTCCTCGGTCTTCCTTTCTTTCTTCTGTAATTTCGTTTATATAGGAAGAGTTTCTTTGGCCATCTACTGTCGTTCATTCTCATCAGGTGGCCAAACCATTGAGGCCTCCTCTGGCCTCCTCCTGGTCTCTATTTCATATAATATATTTTTCTCCTGCCCTATAGTTTCTCTTATAACACTATTGGGTATGTGCTGGAGCTTTGAGATGCCGCTACTACGTCTTACAAAGTCCATCTCAAGAGCAAGCAGTTTACGGACATCTTGTTTTTTTACTGTCCATGTTTCGGCCCCATGTAGAGTTGTCCCTAGAAGAAAAGAATGGTATGTTTTAATTTTCATTTCTAACGAGACCCCTTTATTCCAAAAGACTGTTTTGAGGATCCTAATGATTTTCCTTCCGCGGGATATCTTCATTTCTATATCCTTGTCGAGTGTCTCAGTTATATAGACACCTAAGTACTTGAGATCCTTGCTGCGAGCTAGAGTCTAATCTTCAATCGACAATGACGTGCACGGAGAATTATAGGACAACAACAGTACTCTGTTTTCTCCTGATTTATGACCAGTCCCCATTTAGAGTACTCCTCTAGAAGCTTCTTAAGCATATATTGCAGGTCCCATTCTTCTGATGCTATGACTACCTGGTCATCTGCAAATTGCAAGGTGAATAAATAGTCATCCCCAATCTTCACTCCCATTCACCTGCATTTTTCCTTCCTCCTCTTGAGTGCTTGTTCAATGAACAGGTTAAAGAGCGTTGGTTATAGGCAGCAACCTTGTTTCAAGCCTTTAGTGATGGGAAACGACGGGGACACAATTTCCTATTTTTACTTTCGTGAATGAATTCATTTACACCTACGTAAATACAATTACAAGGTACATATAATATAAATATAACTAATTATTTCTATTAAATTATTGATATGAAATATAGAGATTGTGTAGCCAATCATACGTTTTGATTAATATTATATACTATTTGAAAATTAATATAATTATTGTTCGGATTGTCAGTATATGTGAAACACCAGACTAATGCTAAAAATTTAAATTTACAAATTTGAAATTTATATAATTCATATTTCATTTAGAAATTAAAAAAAAAAAAAACGCCGTTATTCCAAAGTTTTAGGTTTTTACTTCTGTCGGCAGTCCTCATGACTGTCTGAAAATTTATTTATTTTAACGAGGGTTTAATTAGTTAGTATTAGTTATATAAGTATTATCCCCTAGTTTGCGACAACTGTAGCTAGGTCATAGCAGCCAGTGAAATAATTATTAGGCGAGGGCAATGCCCTATCGATTCATTTTTTTTACATTATTTAACTATCAGCATTGTTTAATCTAATATTTTGCTTCTTGCTTCTTAGTTTTAATAATAATTAACAATAAATATCCATGTTTTAGCATGCACAACATGAATAGTTTTCAAGAAATACATTTGTATGACCTTTTGGGAACTCCGTCTCTTGTGGTTAAACTGTTAAAAAATTGCGGAATATACTTTATAGAAATTAAACTAGAGGAAATTTTGTATACTTATTTGGTTTAAAATAAACTAATATTTTCGAGTTTTGAGCGAAAAAACGTATCTAATTTATGACTTTTTAAAGAAAGATAAATTAAACTGTTAACAAATAAAAATATGAAAAAATATTTGAAAATTAATAGTTATTTAGTATGTTACGAATAGACATAATGATCTACAAACTCTCCTGAAACTAATCCAGCCTCTATAAAGTGTGTACCCGAAAAATACTACAGTTTTATTATAGGTTACTCAGATGTATTAACAAAAGGGAGTAACTGTGTTAATAGTAAACAGTTATACATACAAACTTACCGGCCTAAAATACCAACAGTGCAAAATTGGAAAGCTTTTATTTTACGAATATGCTATTCAGGGAGAGGAGTAGTGAAGTGGGAAGAGTACTGAGTTGCTATGCTGAAACTCTAGCTGAGGCGAAAATTATTTATTCTGTTAAGCTGTGAGATCTAGAGGCTCTACCGGGCCTGTATTAAGTGGGTACCAAAAATTGGAGGACAACCCATGCAGTTGAGCGTTATATAAGACAATCCCTGCACGACCGTTATTCTCGAAACAGTGCAGTCTCATTCTGAACAAAAAACCTTTCTTAGGATTAGTGGTACATTTTATTTATTTTTTAAAATATAAATTGCGGAATATTATTCAGTAACTCTCTTATTAGTTTTTGTGAATTAACAAAGTACAGTGCAAAAATATAGATTTTCCTTCATGAATAGACTGAATGATTTACTCCAGAGAGCGGTCCACTCTGATCCATCTGCCGCATTCAATTTATCTTCATTGCTGACGAGGTTTTTCATCGTCTAGTTTTTTTTCCTTAATTGACTTCGAGGTTGCGATTAGTTATCGGATGGTTGATGGCCTAAGGATTATGTATTTATAATTATGGGTTTATAACCCAGGTAATCGGAAGATTACTTTTTTAAAGTTAGCAATGTAAACTTACTTTAACTACAGAAGATAATGGTCCGGGCGGTGAACAGAAATGCTCTCTTCAATAGGGAGAACTGTATGATCAAGGGCTTCTAATGATTCCAAGATTTAAAATTCATAATTTGCAATCTGGAGCTATAATTAATAAATAGTCAACCTAGTTAGAAATCGCTGACAAAGAGTCATGTTAGTTACAGGTTAATTGTAAATTAATTGTACGTAAATATCGATGATAATGACGCTAATATCGATAATAATTCCATTCGATATTAAAAAGATTTTCTTCTTACATTTCAAGTTTCTGTCAACTGCTTGATGATAATGATGCGTCCTTTATCTGGTCTTCTTATCCCTTTTCCTTTGGTAATCTGCACCCTACTTCTTGAGGTTTAAGTGAATTGTACTAAGTCAAAATTTGAACACTATTTTATTTAAGTGGAAAATAGTCGACTGGTAATTCTAATAATGGATTGAACTGGTCAGAGGGTGCACTCAAAGAAATACTTATTTTGTGTAATCTTTGACTATACCCCCTGAACAATTCAATCCATTATAACTACTTTAATTCCTATATTTATCGATTTTCTATCGAAGTAGGAAGGTCTAGAGACATTCGGCACCTTAATGATTTTAAATATGTTTTGTTTCGTGCAGACTTTTACTGGGAGGAACGTAGCAGAACGGAAACAGGTGGGTTCGCAAAGCGTGCATATGGTTTTGAAATCGATAGTCTACTGTCCTTGCCACCGGGGCACGCGATGTCATCCTATCACTTCGGTTCATTATCGGGATATTTATCATTCTCTGTTATCAGCATTTAATATTACAGGTTTTAGTATATCATATTTCAAATTCTGACAAAGACCATTTGTGTAGGCAAGACGATACATTTAACATTTGGAATAATATTCTTGGAACTGGATACCGTGAATAGTAGAGCCCTGTGTGGCTCTGCTGATGATCCCGGGACCAATTTCAGCTGAGGCAGATAAATTATTTAACCTGCTCAACCTCTTGGGGCTCACCTAGCTTCTTGACTGGAAACTCTTCTCTTTTTAAGGTTCAGTCTTCTTTAGAAGATTCATGATCGTTGGCGTCTTATTGACTGCTGCTCTTATGAGATGGTTTGATGAACAGTATAACCATTGGGCACTCATTCTACGGGAAAAAACCTTGCGGTTGAGCGTGATCTCAAACAAATCATCTCTCTGCACAAATGTTGTCTTAGTAACAGTGCAGTCTCCAAAATGTACAAAGTCCAAAACCCTTTTTGGGTGGTAGTGGTATTATTTTTTTTAAATAATAATTTTCTTTATTTTAGTAATCATGTACTAAAATTTAAAAAAATGGGAAAAACTTTTTAATGACTGTCAGGTTAAAAAAAGTATATAAGCAGCTGTTTGAGGTCTTTGCTGTATACATGGTACTGTATGTATAGATCTGATATTGGTGTAGTTCTCAGCCTCATGATGCCTCGATTAATGAAAGTTTGACGTCAGTTTACTGATATTAAATAAACAATTATTAATAAGTTATTAGATCTTCCTAACTCTCATTGCTCATAATATTGTTTCAATAAATGATGAAATATAATTACCAGGTCGGAAAATATTTACATTTTCGAGTACACGACTTATCTACATTCACATTTCAATTGACCTTTCTTCAATGCGGAATTATTTAGAAGAGAAATCGTTTTCACTATGATATTCTATTTGGTTTATCTTTTTATTCTGTTGATTTTTCATGGATAATATATTCACAAGCTGATTTGTATTATTTCCGCTCAAGGGCTAGTACCAATCTCATTTTCTCTACACCGAGAAACGTCTTTAGATGAGAATTACTCTATGCCCAAGGGTAATCGGAGGAACAAAGAAACTTATATGTTTATATTACTCACAGAAGCGCCTGTATCCTTTATTTATTTAGTTTATTTAATTCTAAACTTATTCGTTTTCTTGAAAACTAGGCATCCTCGAATATTTTCTAACCAGGGTTACATGCAGCCCCCATATTTCAACTCTAGATCTACCTATGCATATACAAACAAATATTCATTACGAAATATAATGAGTTTGATTACTATTGGGCTATATAGTCGTTTCAAATAAAATGTTCATTTTCAAAGGAGAGGTTATATAGTAAAACGATTTTATGAAATCATGACTTCTTTATTGAAAATATTTTTCTCAAATTTTGAATCCCAGAACCGAAAAATGTCAGGGTTTTATTATGAAAAAAAACCTAAATAGCATTTTTGACTTGTGAATCATTTTCAACAATTTTATCCTTAAATAAGTTGTCCAAATTTCTGAACGGAAGGACACTGTTGGAGACAATTCTGGCGAATAAGGTGGCTTTAGGATGGGTTCGTTATCCACCTCATTTAGTTTGTTTACTGTCTATCGTGAAACATGAGGTTTGGGATTGTAGTGTAAAAGCACAGATTCTTTCCGATTAACGTAAATTAATTAAAGTTTTTGTTGCATTATGTCAATATTCCTGCAGTACGATGTGAATGTGGTTGGTTTCACCTCTGGATGGAAAGGGGAAATTAATTATCCATGCTATTGACTACAACATTGAAACAAATAACGTTTTTTTAAGGCGAATTTGCTATGGGAAAGGCCAAATGATCCGTTCCATACAACAACCATCCCCACCGCACCCCCAACACCCAACACCCAAAGTGACTGCGGTGACTTTTTGCAGCTTGGGCTGTTTGGCTGTATATTTGATGATATACGAAGCAGGGTTCGTTCAATTATAGTGACAATAAATATAATAAAAAATAAGAGGATTAATAACAGCTCATTTCAATCTACAAACATAAGCCCAGTAAATAACAGAATTGTAATTTGAGTTTTAGAAATAATAAAACCGGGCATTTCATATGAAACGACCCAATATCGCTTCCAAACAACAATATCATAACTAAAACAAAACTAATTTTTCAATAAATAATTTGAAAGATCCATGATGTGAGTTAAAAAATTAAAAATTAGAGTATCGGCAAAGCAAAGCATTCCGATGGTGATTGAATTTTTATAATATAGTATAGTATAGAAGGTATAGAAATTCTTGTATTAACCATTAGACAATGTTTAAGAGTTTGAAACTTCTTTGATATTAATTTGTGCCATTATTTCCTTAATATTTTAAGTTCAAACATGGTACATCTCAAAATATGACTTTATGATAAGAAAATTTTGCAAATGGAATATCAGATATATCGTTCCGGAAATAAAAAACCCAATACAACTGCTACTAAAGCGATATATTGGTGCAGTATACTGCGCTATTTTCTGGTATAATAAAAATTAAAAGGATGAAAACATGTCAGACTATCAAAAATAATAATAATAATAATGCCATATCGAGTTACTGCAGAGCTTCGATCCGAATGCATTCGTGTTTCAGGTTCAACGCTCCAGTGCCAGAACATTAATAATTTCGTCCCGAAAACTATGTCGGTGGAACTAAAGCTACGTTTTCTAGGCTTTCGATTTCATCAAGTTCGGATTATTTATTCAAAGCCAAGAACTCTTTTAGAAAATCGATCGAACCAGAAAGTCGATTTTTGTTTCGATAATTCATCATCTCGTGTTGAAAGTTTTTTGTTTTCTAAATACAATACAAAATATCCAGGACATTTAAATCAATATTCTTTATATTTCTAAGCTATATTTTTATTAACCTAAGTTTATATTATTAAAAAAAAAAATTTCGAGACTTAAATAAAAAAATATATATATAAAAAAAAAAAAAAATATAAATATATATATATATATATATATATATATATATATATATATATATATATATATATATATATCGTGCGATTTACGTATTTGACTTTTACTATTAGCAATATAATAAACAAACACCAGTACAAATTTTACGTTATAAAAGGTATATTTTGTAAATCACTACTAATAATTATCAGTAAATGAAATAGAATTTTTATAATTATTTAGGAATACAAACAGTAAAAAGATAATGTTTTATCTTTATTTATTTATATAATAATTAATTTAAAACTAATATTTATGTTTATACTGAATATATACAAGAGATTTATTGATTAGAAACTGTGCTCTCCTGCTTGCGAAAGATTTTTCGATTATACTTAAAAAAGTTTTGGAGAACTCTGATATTTTAATCACTTTAGAAAATATTATATTCCTATACGTACCTTTAGGTTTCAGGTTTTTAAAATGTCTAATGTCTAAAGTCGCACATTTTTATCAATAAATGACCATTTTAAACTGTCAATTTCGAATTTTTCGTTCTAATAAATCCTGCTAAGCCACTTGGTCAAACACTATTCAAATAAGGGCGGCTTGTCAAATTTTAAAATAAAAAATATTAAGCTATGACCTAAAAAATCCAATCTGAAACTGGATACATTAGTTTATTGTTTAATCTATTTTTTGTGCACCCACAGAATAAAATCCTAGGTGTTATATAGTGTCTCTAAGAGCCTTGGGTGTAGTATATGGTTGAGACTGTACTGTTTCTATGCGAAGTGAGATGATTGGCCCGAGTTCAATTTTTTATTCAGGTTTTCCCCAATGAACGGTACCCACTTTATAGAAGCTGGTTGAGCACTAAGAGGATCTATCGATCCTACAGGATCCTTCCGTAGATATTAAGAGATTGGCAGATACATCCTAAATATAGCATAGCTGGATTTGAATCCGGAACCAATAACATAGCAGTTATCCTTTTTCATTATCCTCTTCATTAACTTTATCTTCTACTGACTAATCATTCCGTTTCAGCGTTCTGAAGGTCGTTGAATCGTTCTAGCTTGAAGATGACTGGCTGTAACGATCCATAATCTAATGGTGCCTGGGTACTTGGGGTGCTTACTGTGCCAAGGCGATTCATTACTGCAGATTTTGCTAATTGATTTCGTAAGTTATCCTTTCCTGTCGATAAAGAGTCTGAAAATAAGCTAAGGATTAACCGGTGGTGGCCGTTAGAGAACCATCTCATCTATAAAGCCATCCAGAGCGATAAATAACATCAATAAAACTTGTTATGAAAAAAAGTGTGTGTCAGCTCTGACACGCGACTGGAGTTTACCCCTTTCTGTTTCTAATGAATTTTAAATGGTCCTGCCAATTAAGCGCTCTCTACTGATACTTATTATCGCATATTCTTTTTTTAATTTGTAAATTATTTTAAAAAAACTATTTTAAATTAATGCGAACTATTTTAATTAAAATTGTAAATATATATTTTTTATTAATCGTGCCTACGTTTCGGCCTGTTGTAGGCCATCTTCAGGGCAAATAATGGGTGCGGTGACTTGTTACTACACTAAAACTGTCAACTGAATTCACACACACACAAACACATTTTAAAATCACAATTTGTATTACTATAAATTCATATTTATATAACTTTCCAATACGTAAATATTCAAACATTTTTATATCATTGCCTGTAATTTAACAGTTGAGATTTAATATTGTGAATTTATTTATTTGGTTAAATTTTGCCATGATAATCCTTGAATTTTGGTTGTAAGTTCTCACATCATGGAAATAAATTGTGCCATGAGCCATCTGATTGACAAGAGCTATGATGAGATTGGATTGGTCCCTCTGCGGGGATTGAGGTATATAGGCTAGAGTTTGTGAAGGCTCTGATGGTGGTGGAGCATGATTTGACTGGTTAATTGTTGTGGTTCTATACCTAGACGAACTGACATGCTGTTAGTCATTAGTTTGGGTATGTTTTGGTTAGCATAGGCGTAACGAGGAGGGTTATTGGGATGTAACCCCCCCTCCCATTGCTTAGAAGAAATTTAAAAAAAATTGTAACAATTTAAAAAAAAAATAAAACTTTGAAGGGATTTACTTTTTTAAAGTTATTATGGTGGGATTACAGAAGTAAGAGTCAATAATGCCAAAAACACAACAAAGAAAGTGCGAACACAGTTATTTTAATGAATAAAATGTACACCAAAACGTAATACTGTTTATTTAGAATTAATTATTAAAGTGGCAGTAGTGGCATCTAGCGGCAACAATAAGCTCGCAATTGTGAGAACAGTTCAGACAATTCTTAGAATCTAGAAGTAAAGTCTGGATGGGTCTAAAAAGTTCCCTAAGCAATTAAGTATAGTAAGTTGTTATAACCAATAATCAGGGTTACTTGTATTTAAAATCTATTTCTTGATTGCGTTTCCCAAAATAACATTTATAACTTCCAAAATAACGTTTCTAAAAAATTATGATCTATTTATTTAATTTGAAGCTACATCATTTATAGTATAATACATATTATACCTATATTACGAGACATTTTTTTTTAAAGGAGTAATATGTTGGAATGATTGACTGGTGGGGGTTAATCTCCCCCACATGAGTCAACTCAAGTTACGCCAATGTTGGTTAGTACAGATCTCTTTTCTTCCATCCTTTTAGTTACTATTTCTTCTATTTTTTTCCTGTCCCAGTGGCACTACACACTACGCACTGTACACAATTAAATAGTCACTGCACAGGCTTGCTAGATAGCTAGTTGATTTGCTACTCTTATCAGACCAACGCTGTCGTCAGTTGAGGTTGTATCCGTAATGTGAATGGACCCCAACAGCTTATGGCGGAATTTAAGCAAGGGTAGTAATAGTGTTTGTTTGGGTAGGTGTCTGTAAAAAGGTTCCAAGGATACAAAAAATGATTGCATTTCAACACAACAAGAAATAAGTAATAGAATACACTGTTACCATGGATACCACACGTACCTCTTCCCGAATTGTCCGGGAATTTAATTTTTTTTTCTGAACCTCCTTTATTTTATTAAATTGCAATTACAACATATAACAATATAATATGTACATGCATAATCTACAGCCTTCTATTACCCTTAGGTATGTCAAGGTATTACATTATCTGAGTCCGCTGAAGGCGGTTTCTGCACAACAACAGAACCGGAAATTTAACTTTTAATTTCTATCTATTATGTAAAACAAATAATACAATATTATCGAGAAAGGAACGTAACGCATCACTTTTAGGTAAATTTAGTACTACTCATAAAATACCGAGGGCTAAAATGAAAACCGTTTCTTAAGGAGTAAACTCCAAAAACCTTATTTGGACTGCTAACGACGTAAAAAGCAACGTAGTATCATCGGTTTATATCAATCAATCAACACTGGCTCTACAACCCAGTATGGGTATCGCCGCATCAAGGCATCGCCTCCACTCTTCTCTGTCCTGTGCCAAGATCCTCCAAGCTCTGGATCCAACAATGCTACCTGCATCTTTCTCGACCTCGACTGCCCATCTTAATCGTGGCCGTCCACATTGCTTTTTTCTGTCAACATACCCAAATAGCAGTCTCTTATGAGTAGCGTTGTTCTCCATTCTGGCCACATATCCAGCCCATATAAGCCTATCTATTCTTATATACTGAACCACGTCTAGCTCCTGTTACATCCAATATATCTGTGCATTCTGCCTGATTCTAAATTGAACGCCAACTCTTACCGCTCTGAACATATTTTTCTTTCGAAGAGCAGAAGACCCGGTTTTTATCAACTATATCATAAATTCAAAAAGTGCCATATAAAACCATTAATAATAAATTATGAGAGAACACGTTTATATATTTTTATACTACTTGTTTGACGCTTAAAGTATCAGTTCTGGTTTATTGCTAGTTTCCGACATTTAAAATCTTATTTCTACCAACATAAAAAAAAACAACAAAAAAACAGTACTACTACTACAAAAGGCCATGGCTTCAGTAAGTGGTAGACTATGGTACTGTTTGTAAGACAACAGTTGTACTGGTAGGACCACGTTCAACCGCCAGGTTTCCCTCCAATTTAGGGTGCTTAGTTCATAAAGACTGGATGGGCCCAAGGAGGGTCTGGAGATTTTGCAGGGTCTATCAGTTCCTGTTAACAGATAAAATAATTTATCTGCCTCAGCCGGATTTTAATCCGGAGCCCTCTGCATAGCAACTCAGGACACAGTCCTCCTCTTAGCTGTAGAAGTGGTTAATTTTTACTTACTTTACTTTATCCTACTATTTATTTGTGCTATTATTATTATTATTATTCATTCACCAAAAACTCATCATTGCTTGTCTTTTTTTTTGGTTGCAAGGATGCAAATTCGAGCCCACTCAGTAAATAATGAAATATTTAATGGAGCCTCCTCTCCTAAGGTAAATTTCTTTCCTTTAAAAAAGTAATACATTGGATTTTTGGTGAATATAATCGATATTGGCTAATACATGAGTATTCGATTTTATCTCCCAAGTTCTTTAGTAAGAGAGAGAATTTACTGCTCCAAACGTAATTTTTTGCCCAAGTCCCACAATCTACCCTTGTTACCACATGTTTAAAACTTACACCCCTTACAAAAAAAAATATAATAATCCGATCTATCAGTACACTACATTTCGATCAGAGCTGACTACAATTTAGTTTACATCACCAATATGCAGGGTAGTACAACGTCTTATACATTTGTAAGAAACTGCAGACGATATTATCTACATTCATGCAAGAACTAGGTTCCTGACCTCTTCTAGCAACATCCGGAATTAATCGCGGTAATTGCGTGCAACAACCAGTTTCACACGACTAAGATGTTTTCAGCGTCGGGCGAAAATCCTTCCAAGTATTTATGACTGGATTTCCGGAAAAATCATCATCAGAAATGTTCCGCCCACCGCTATCTGCTTAATTTAACGGATATTACATGAATCATAGGTCTCCCAGTTCGTTCTTCAACTCCAGCTTCCATCCATGAAAGTTGTATGATAATAATATATCAATGCCTTCGCCGAAACTATTCCAGACAGATCTCAATTAACGCACACCAATCAACCTTACCAAGAGTTTCTAAAGGATCTAGACTTCATCCATTCCTCAAGGAAATGGAAATGGTAAAGCTCTTTTGTTTTCCAAGCTGTGTTTCGGTTGATTTCTCGCAGCACTGGTAGAGCAGGGTGGAAACTGGTGACCATGAGGTCTCTGATGATTTTGCATTAGGATATCCCATCATATTAGGTTCATACCCCATCAAGTTTTCTTTGATTTTTTTCCGTGGAACACACCAATGGAAACTGCAAGGCGATCTTGACCCGTCGCTGATCTTAGGGACAAAGAGCCAAGGGAAACCAGTCTTTAAAAGGCTGAGTGGAAGAGATATGCGTACATAATGAAATTTCAATGATCTCTTGTTCGAGAAGGTTAAGAATAATTTATATAAGCGTAATAAACAACATTGACATCATTAATCCTTTAACTAAAAACTTATTTATGAGCATAAATGAAGCTTTTCAATGATCTAAATCAGAAATACAACAAAGATTTTACATCCATGATTCATAATTAGAAAATTAAGTTATTTTAATCCCAATTCATCTATTCCTATGTACAGAAAAATTAAAGGAAGACTTTGTTAATACACATGAGCTTAAAACTGATTTTTTCATTGAAGTAACAACAATAACAAGTTTGTTTAACAAGGAACTGTTTGAAGTTATGTAGTTAGAGAAGGTATTTTCCTCGCCAAAATAACCAAGGGTCTTCGTCAAAAAATTTAATTTATTTATTTTTTAGATTAATTTATTGATATTTACAACTGTAATAATAATACAACAAGTAAATCTGCTAATATGAACAAATCACATGAAAAAAAAAACACTTGTGGAAAAACTACCCATCGGTAGGACTCCAATATAGTTCTATTGTAGAATTTCTCGAGGCCATCTTCTTTTCAGACGCCTCGGAGGGTTATCAGGAATAGTATGGGAAGCAAGTTGAGAGACTAGCGGATTCAAGTGTGTGTGGAGCTTGTCATGGAAGGATAGGTATCTAGTTTGGACCAAATCAGTAACATATGGGATATTAAGATCATGAGGGATGAGTTTTTTTGTGACATAATAAGGAGCATTGAGGATTTTACGAAGGATTTAGGATTGTAAGGATTGGATACGAGATGAATTGGATGGTTTAGTAGAGCCCCAATGTTCAACTCCGTATGTAAAAATAGGTCTGATAACTGTCAAGTAAATGAGTCTATTGTAATTAATTGGGAGCTTGGTGCGTTTGTCCAGTAAATGTTGAAGTAGGCGAAAACGCCGAGCAGTTTCTTGTCTTTTCAGTCTTGTATGCAAAATTTTAATTTATTTTCATTTTATTTCAATTTTTTTTCCCCTTCGTTTTGGCCAACTAGGTACCACGTGCCAATTTCAATTCCTTATCATTTGTTGTTTTATTTTCCTCCAATACTCTCTCATCCTTTCACCATGTCTTTTCTTTCTTCCGACCACTTTCTGCCTGTTCTCTTATTGCTTGTACCCTGGTAACCCAAGTTTAACACCATCTTTCTGAAGGCATAGAGATATGTGCTTCAGCTTCAGCTTTTATGTTGTGCATTTTTAAATCTTTTTTAATTTCTCGTATCCAGCCTGTAGTTAATTTATTTTTCCAGAGATACTTAAAGATCTGTTTTGACAGCCTGTTGTCATCCATTCTGTGTACATTTCCAAAAAACGTCAGCCTACTTTCCTTATCATTTCTTCAATAATTTTATTTTTATCATTTTCTTTTTCTTTTTTAATTTATTTTAATTTATGTTTTACAATAATTTATTTTCCGAAATCCCACTATTTATCAACCCTTATTATCAGAGGTTTAAAACACCTCCCCCCCCCCCAAAAAAAAAAAAATAATAAATAATCTGTTATATGCCACGTTCTTCATTTTGATCACATCAGACTACAATTTAGTTGGGCCGAAAAATACAAGAGTATTTTATAATAGATTAATCTGAAGTATCAATAAGGAGAAGTAAGTTTTCAGACCTCAAGTCCGTGCTTAATGTAAAAATGCTAAGCTTTTATGATATTTGTATTTAAAGTATTTATCTGAACGAATTGGAAAATACTATATTTGTTCTTAGGGGTCGTCTGCACTGTAGTGGTTAGCATAAAAACCGTCTATACCTTGGGTTGAAGGGTTGATTTAGGATTTTTTAAAAGCAGTAAAAAATCCTTAGTTACGCCAACCTCCGGAGAGGGCATAAAATGGCAGATCCGATTCTCGAGTATGGTATCGTAGAGGAATTGCCAGCTACTCGTTAAAGGTTATAGGCATTATTTAGGACTCCTACTGCCAGCGGCCTGAAGTGACGTAAAATGTAAAAACAAAGTATTCTTTTTGTATTTATTTTATTTTTGTTACTTAACTATCATACTTTTCAATATTTTTGCTTCGACGTAGCGAAACAATGTTTCCATGTAGGGCCTCAATGTAGTCCAACGAACATGTGTTCAAAGGATACGATTTACGGCGTGACCTACAAAACGCTCTACAATTAATCATTTTTAAATCGTGGCTAGATCTATCGTATAATTGTATAGTCTTCTACTTAAAAAGTAGAAAATATTTATATATTCATCTTTAGTCCATTTCTGATTCAGTTGTTAACTTAATAATTAAAGTTTCATAAATAATTTATTGATAATGATCGGAAAGGTATCTACAACAAATCAATAAAATACTGCTCTTTTATGATAGAATATAAATTGGTTTATTTTAGCAATTAGACTATATGTGAACTTAGGCTTATTCCTGTGGGCGGATATAGTATATAATATAAAATTTTCTAAAAAATTGCTTGACAATAAAATGCTCCGCTTTTCAATTTTACTGGACTAAATACTTTTAATTTTTATAAAGTAAGAAGACAAACAATCAACCAGTCAACAAGTCGTTAATTTATTAATTCTTAATACGTTTCGACTCTAAAAGTCATTTTCAATTTTAACAATTACCTCTGCTCTGCTTTACCCATCTAATTCAAATATTCTCCCTGACTTGTTAATTTTTTAAGCCAAAATGATGCTGAGACGGTAGGGGTTTTAAGGAACGGCGTAAATTACGAATGCTAACTCCATGTTATTAATCAGGTAAATATGTTGTTTATATTTAATTTTAAAATATGATAAAATCCTATGATTTAAAAAAAAACTTGAAAATAATTGAAAAATGAAATAATTAAAATATTTTATATCTGAAATACGGGCACTCGCCGTAAAAAATATTCAAGTATTTAGGAGACCATCATCTGAAACACAAAATGAACAAATGAACTATATTTAAAAAACTATATTTCCTCACAAAATACATCTATAGGAAAAATAAGAGGAAGAAAATGGTCCCAGTGAAGGTAAGAAAAAAGTTTTTAAGGAGAACTATTCATTTTAAAGCCAACGTTTCGACCCAAATTGCAGGTCTTCTTCAGAGCTAAATATACGAGATCCATATGAATTAAAATACATTGTAAAAAATAAAAACATATATAATCATCTAGGGGGATAAAAAATTTCCTTCCTCATATATATAGGGTCAACTAATATTATTCTATAAAAAAAAATAATTTATCCATGAATTACACCACGAGAAAATAAGGTGATACAGTGCTGTAGTAAGGCCACAAAAAATGGTACGGAAACGGCGAATCTCTCAAGCCTGAGGAAGCTCTTGAAGTTCAAAAGACGACCATATAGGAGAATTTATGGCACAAGAATATCACAGGGGAGCTACAGATTGAGCTCAAATGTAGAAATCTATCCGAAAGAATAGAGGACTCGGAAACAACTATGACGAAATGATGACTAAGTTTACCGACCATGGTCAGGATCCCAAAACGTTGAATAAGCAAATATTTGATAAGATAGACAATCTGAAAAGCCAAAGTAGTTATGCTAAGCAGATGAAAGAAGAACTTAAAAGTCTCGGAATTAGGACTTCCTGGAGAGAGAGATCAGACTAAAGTTAGGAGCTGACTCCATTTAGGAGGATACTCAACCATTTGTGTTCTTGTGGAAGAGGGAACGAAGATTGGGCATGGTGGACGAGGTGGGAAATAAAGCAACATTCGGGCTGAATGAAGTATTATTGGAGCGAAAAGAATGCGAAAAGAATTTGCGCAAAAGAGAAAAAAATTATAAAGGTTTAGAGCAAGAAAAATATTTGAAAAGAATATTTCTGAAAGCCCTTTGTCAATAGTATGGCATTATATGGATCTCTGTGGAGCGATGGAGATGGATATCGAAACTCCAGCACATCCCTAACCACGTGATAAGAGAAAAAGTACAGGTACCCCACAATATCTTGTACTCTATTGAGACCAAAAAGCTGATCTGGTACAGCCATGTAATGAGAATGCCAGAAAATCGATGGCCCAAGAGGATAATAAATTATTTTCCTAAGGAGAGGAGGAGAGAAGGACGTCCGGCAAAGAAATGGTACGATGGATTGCAGGAAGGAATGGCAGCCAGAGGATTATAGAGGAGGACTGCCAGGACCGGGAAAAGTAGAAAAAATCATTGTCAGCTTATGACATAAGACCATTGTTGTAATAAAATCGTATTAAAAAAAATATTTCTGAAAGCAAGCTATGATTTTCCTGGCAAAAAAAAATGGCGTCTTAGAATCATTACAAAATGGATGATATGAGAAATAGTCATATTTTCCTTCAAACCCTTTACTTAATGAAGCAAACGTTTTTAACGCCACTTCAATCCGAGTGAGTGGAACGGAAATTGTAGCAATTATAATTCATATTTACATGTTTTTTATTAATACTAGAGAAATATTCATTATTCCACTATTCTATCCCTGAACTTTTCCGTTCTAGATTGCCTGTATGGACTTGTCAACCCTGGTCTTATATTACTAATATGAGTCATATAATTGCTGGACTTCTCCTTATGGAAGTCATCGGAAAGATTTTTACCTATACCAGAGATACTCAGAATAAGATGCAAATGAAAATGAATCTAGAATGAAATTCTAAGCAATCATCCGTCAAAATTCTAAGCAATATTCATGCTGATTTAACAATCGAAAAACAATCCCTAGCCTCTCACACATATAGATCCGTCTTTACCCCTGTGAAGTTGTCCTGCACATACAATTTTTTTTAAGAGATCTGATAGCCCAACCCCTCTCCTCACTCCCAATGAGTTCTAGATTTTTCTGCAGATTTTAGAAATAATTCTGTCGTTTAAATTAAATAACTTCACACTTCTCGCTTATTTGAAGCTTGGTAACTTCCTAGCTTCCGACTGTAGCAAAGATAATTAGTAGGAACCGTAAGGGGTCCCAAACACTCTAAAAAATATAGAGTTGCAGTAAATTTAAAAAAATTTATTTTATAACAAATAATAGGTAGAATTCACTATAAAAAGTAACTTTCTTGACATTTCTCATTATCATCCATTCCCGTTTTTCACCAAAAGTTCATAACTTTTTTTTTTACAAAAATATGACACTCAAATTCCTTTTGAGGTCTCCATATATTTTTCACTATACAAAATGATTTAAAATTAATCAGATGATAAATTCATAATTTGTGAGACTAGGACCAAGTCGGTGTATGGAACCTAGGCAGTTGCATAGGAGGGGAAAAATCGTATTTTCTATGTATATATTTTATATATTTTAATCGACCTGCTTATTAAACATTTATAAAAATATAAGTACGCCCGCCCTACTCAAATTATCGTTTTTTTTTTAACTGCTGGAGGGTATTTTGGATTTTGTAAGATGATAATTACAATTTCAACAGTTACAAGAAAAACCTGGAACGGTGGAAAGCATTTCCGAAAGGATGCTTTCTATCCCCACCTCCGATAGACGTGACGTCAGCAAACGTTCGAAATGTGAATTTTTTGAACCATACAGCTTCATCTTGATTGTTGTTTTCTTATGTTTAGAAATCTTGAACAAGCGGATTTTTTCAACTGTAACGTTCTAGGAACAAAAGGAAAGAAAAACGATCATCTGAAATAATAATAAAAAAGCAGGTCTTACAGATAGAAATTATTATCTCTCCTTTTTAGTTAAGAGACACATATTCGGTTAAGTAGGAGAACGTGGTTAAGATTATAGAGCACATAATTTTTTTTTTTTTTATTTCCCAAGAAAATAAAGAGTCCTGTTTAAGATTAACATTATTTTTTAAATAATTTTCGAAAAATATACCATGCCATAAATTTTATTGCTTTCATATATCTACAGTCTCGTTTAAGTCGAACTTTGTCCAGAACAAGTTGATTGTATTGAGTGAAGCGGAATAGTGTCATTCTCGTAGTCTTTGTCTTGAGATGGAGAACCAACATTAGCAATAACTCCATTTCATACATTTCAAGGTCTGATATTGCCACTTGTACACCACGAGAATTATATAATTCCGCTTCCCTAAGTACAAGAAACTCATTCTGAACAAAAATTCGACTTGACTACTTGTTCACCGTAGCTGCAAGTTAATTTCATTGAAATGTTTTAATAAATTCCGATAGAATATTTTAGTTTAAAAAATAATACACGATACAATGATTATGAATCTATCATCTTTTTCGAATCACATCTCAGCAATTTTCAGTTATAAACTGGTACAAACATAAACGAACAAAACACACACTATTATACATTATGCATTTTGTAATATGTTCTTCTATATAAATTAATATGTTCTTATATGTATAACATAAAAATAATGTAATAATAATAATAATAACGCTATATATATATATATATATTCTTTATTCTTATATATTATATTATTATTCTTATATATAAGTTTTGTATTAATTAGTAATCCTGTGTACTTCTTTTTTCAGTTGTTTTTTTTAATTTGACCAACAACAAAAATCTATTAACCTTAAACAACCATAGTATGTAAAATCATTTTCATTGTAAGGGATTATCCCACCAATGCTTAAAAATATCTATATAAATTAAGACAAAATATTTTTAAAATAAAAAAAAGTTATAAACTGATTCTAAAAAATTAAAATCAATAAATATATTCTAGAGGTAACATGGACTAGCGTGTTTGTAACGCTTTTTATTTATTAAACTTTCATAAAATTTTTATCTATGTTTCTTTGCCACTTATTGATTCTCTCAATCAAATGAGCATAATAACGATTCCAAATATGTTTAATTAGTACAGTAGATTAATATTTTTACTACTATAAGTTCTATAAGTTCTAATGTTACCAAGATACATATGTAATTATGTAGGCAATGCAAATATGTGTATTCTCTATTGGTGAGGGCAATAAAAACCATTTGTAGTTGTTTGCCCTTAAAATAAAACAACAATGAATCCAAACTTTCACGTTCAGGAATAACCATTAAATATCCTGGATTACCTTTCCATTGGGAATATTAATTTAAATAACAATGCCAAAAAACGTATTTTAGGTTAAATTGAACCAATAAAGGATTATATTACATTAAAAACCTTTAAAAAGCTCCTGTATAAATTTTCAAAAACCTACTATTTATGTGTGTTTATATTTAACTACATTTCGCGGATGCAAAGATAAATAGGCTTACAATTTCCTCCGTACTGTCAAAAAAAAAATTTCGAAATACAATTCGATTTAATCGAAAAAAAAATTAACTCACCCCTGTTTTATTATCAGGGTTATTATAAATTAACTCGGTTCCGAATTTAATATATATACGCAACTTTGATACATTTTTTTACCCTTTGAAATGATTTTTTTACTTTATTCAAGAAAATCGGTATTTTTACGTGAAATATGAATGTTTTTAAAATGAGTGAACATATTTTGAATAATTATCCTATGACTCCTTTTCAAAATCAAACAAAGAGCGAAAATTTCTCGGATTTTCTAATTAGGAATCTAGACCCCTACTAATTACAATGCTTCATGCCTCCTTACGATATGCTATATTTGTTTTAATTTATAGTTTACTGACATTTTGTTTGCGTGTGATCATTTTTTCTACGGTTATAAAATAAATTTTCCTTGAATGTTTCTTGATGGGAATGAGGTTTATTCTTTTTCGCGCGCATTTTCCAACGACCAGCGCCTACACAAAATTCAATTCGAACCTTGACATTCCGTTTGAATTTTCTGCCTATCAACAGAGGTTATTCTTGCATAAGGTCGCTAAAATGTATAATTTCTTTAATTATATTATTGTAATGAATATGAAATAAGCCTTTTCATAATCAAGAAATAAAAGAGTCAACTAAAATTTCAAAGTATGGATGATATATATTTATTTCTTTCTAGGTGAAATGATTATCGAAGTATACACATATCCCATAATTACATTATCTTTTCCATACTAAAACTAATAATAATTTGTGCTTTTCGAGAAGATTAAAAAGGAAAGTAATGAACAGTTAAAACTTGTGACTCAACTCGAAGCGACACCCAGCGGAATGGTTACCACACATAATAAATAATATTAGCATATTGCAGACTTAAAAAAATTGAATATCATTTTTTAACACATGCACCATCTTGCAATTTGACTCAGTTTTCTTATTATAACCAGATCTTCGTTGATCGATGATTTAAAATTATCGATTGTAAATAAGTTCGTATGAATTTGCTAAACCAGATTGAAAATTGTAGAATAGTTAGTAATAATCCGATCGTGCATTGTTCACGAATAATATCGGCCATTTTTTATATCTCAAAAGACTTGTCATAGCGAAAAACAGTTAGGGATTCGTAGAATTCATATTCAAATCATCTACTGTTGGCGGCATGACCAATCATTTCAAACTGTTTGGCGGGAATTTTTCCATTGACCAATCAGAATCGATGGCGGGAGAGAGGGCTTAGGTAGCATATAAACGCGGGAACAGAAGTGGTCACGCTTAGAAGAGCTCCAGTTGCTGTCGGTTGTGTTCAGAAACATCTGCCCTCACAAACATGTAAGTCTGGTTTATATGTTGCTGTTATGAGTTTTGTCGTTCGTTGTAAATTAAAGTTTCGGTTTTTGTGATTGTTATTATTTTTATGGTACAGTGAAATATTTTTAAACAGTATTAAAACTGTTGTCATTCTATTCAGTTTTGTTTCAAACCTAAATGACATTGAATCAAAGTTTTACTGATCAGTCTTCTTATGTAGTTAACATTTTCTAGCTTGGTATTTATTATCATACTTCATTTGAAAATTATTGAATCCTATTTACCAACCATTGCTGTAAACAGTTATTGTCAAGTTGTGTATCAAAGGTTGTTTTCCTAAGCCTTAATGTATCTAGTGTTTACAAATATTAATTAGCTTTTATTACATTATTCATCTTATATTATTATTTTATGCATAAATCGAATGGTGTTAGTTCTCCTTTGTTTATCTACTGGTTGCAAATATAATTAGTTTTTATATTTTTATTATTGATTAATGGATTAAGATTTTTAGCATTCTTAATATTTTATCTCTCTAATATTATTATTATATACACAAATCGAGTAATGTTAGTTCTATTTTGTTGAAAGTTCATGGTAAATTAGATAGGATTGACTCATACTGATGCACTATTGATTATTTCTTTTCCCCATTGATATAAATCCTCTAGGGGCTGTTGTCCTCTCTTTTTATATTGTGGAATTGGCTATTCATACATTGTTATATATCACAATGGTGGCTTATTGATAATTCTGATATATTGACACATTGAAATTAATGTTTTATCTGGTCGATATTTATCATTAATTTAGTCCATTTTTTGTATCATTTGATTTGAACTCTATTGTTATATTTAACCTTGACTGTACTTAAAGACTGCATAGTTATATCTGTACCTATTTTTGTTTCAGTTAACAATGTCAGATACTGGAGTTGTCGAAGACTGTGAGTATTCTTTTTTTTATTATTCTAAGATCTTTTTCCTATGATTCAATAAAATCATCAACTGGCAATTTTTAAGTTTTGTGCTGTGTTTTTCTAAAGTTAAATGCTTTTTTTTTTTAATTATAAAGTTAAATGTATTTTTTTCATTTTCTAGTTTTGTTTTATAAGCACATCTTTATGTTGGATAGTTTCTTTTGTAATGCATTAGTAGTCTTTTTGCATGTTTAAGTATTCTTATTAAATATAATCCAATGTAGTAATTATTTAATCAAAACTATTCAGTGGTGGAATGAGTGCTGTTCAGTTGCATTCTGTAGTGGCAGGCTTGTTGCAATAAATGGGCCTTGAGTACATCAACCTCCTGACCTCCAACTTTCTTATCTTTCTAAAATGCAATCTTTGATGGACCAGAACTTCAAGGTCATTTCACTTCAAAAGACCAACTGATCAAGAGATTTTCTCTGATTGTTTATTATATATCAACAATTTGATAGCGACAAGTAGGATTTGAAGATGTTATCATAAATAATTTACTTTGTTTTCAACAATAATTTTGTCGAGCTTTCGTGATGGGAAACATGGAACCAACTGCATCAACTTATTAATTTAATTTTTAATTATCTGATTCCTCATTAGTTTGTTTGATAAACTATTTGATTACTGTTTCCTTTGTATTTCACTCATGCCTGCATAATTATGTACTCACTGCTTCCTTGCTTTGTTCTTGTCTTGTTCATTTCCTTCTAAACTTGTTGCTTCTTGACTTCCCTTCATATGTAATAAGTGGTATTTTAATTTTGGTTATAGGATTCCCAGATTTAATTTGGCAATGTCTTAGTATTTGTTTCCATTTTTCTTATAAAATTTAATGTTAAATACACATATTTTATATATGTATGATTCATTTTAAATAAATTTATCGCTAATTAATATTTTTGGTAGTTTATCTAATGGATTAATGTTTTTATGCTAATTACGAGCTGTTTTCTGAACCAGTATTTTTAAATTTGTGTTAAATGCAATGTCACTGTTCTTATAGTCCATCTTTGGTTTATACTCGTAATTATGTTATAATTTATAATGTATTGACCTTATTCGGTAGAGAGACCCTAACTAATTTTTATCGTCCAATTAAATAAATAATTATATTGAACATTAAATATTTAAAATGTAGATATTTCAGAAGTTTAATATTATGTTCTGAATAGGATTATTCTCAGTTTGTTTACAAATCAATAGAAGGTCCTAGTACATAAAGCTGTCCATAGAATGTGCTGAGTGTAAACAATAAGGGGTTTCTTTACCAATCTTGGCATTGTTGCTTTTTTTTTTTTTATTTCCTGAGTCTGGTATAATAGTTTTGTTGCTTTTGTGTTTAATTTAGTATTTTATTTATATATTATTTAATCCTTTTATATGATCTTAGATCACATTTGTGTTATTAGAGCATGACACCTGTACTAATGTATTTAGTGGATTTTGAAACAATTTTAAAGATAATAAATAATTTGTTACCTAGTGAAAATGTTATTCAGTCCCTAATGACTTTAATTGTTAATTATTAATCTGCATCATTCTGATCTGTTTCTCTTATTGGATACTGTTTATATTTTTTTGTTAACACCTTCTGCTGTAGTAACCAGTTTTTCTATTCGTGAATCCTATTGGGACCGATAATTAGTAATTATTCTATACTTAGTAATGGATTGTTTTAGAGACCCTCTTGAGACTCATCTCTAAATTGGGGGGGGACCTGAAATTTGACTGTTATCATTGTCAATTAACCGGCTTGCACAACTGTTAGCCATAGATATTCTGTAATCCTTATTGAGCTGAAGCTTAGGCCCTTCATGGGTCGTATTGGTACTTCTTATAACATCTTTTTTATATCCAAGTTATTGACTCACTATATAATTTCCAAAAGTATTTATTGTTTATAGTCTTTTACTTGTTTAAATCATACCTACTTCAATATTATATATCTGTTAGTACTGTTTAATGATTCTTAATAATAACTCATATTTTATTTTACCTTGACCTACCCCATCTCAATGCTTGTGATGGATAATGAATTATACACCACTATTATTCTTTAGCAATGGTTCAATCTGGTTTTATCTAGTAATTGGAAAGTCTTTTGGGTTCTCATGAACTTTATACTTGATAGGCCTATTTTGATATATAAGGGTTTAATATTTGTCTTCAAAAGCATATTTTAGAATATTAAGTGAAACATATGGGCTTACCTTTATGAGCTATTTCTTATAAAAGAGGAACAAAAAAAAAAAAAAAAAGAAAAGAAAAAATAATGAAGGAAGCTAGCTATGCAAATAATGGAAGATCTTAAATTTTTAGAAACAGTTTAACATTTTAATCTTAAAAGTATAAATTAATCTGGAGGTGGAGTGTATCTGTAGCCTTAGAAATATATTCATAAGCATAGCAAGTGATTATTAATACTTTTCACTATTAGCTCCATAATATCCAAAGTATTTTTCTGTAAGAGAATTTCATCTACTTTGGAATGGTGCTATTGAAATTCAAACAATCCAATTTTCATGAATTAATTTAAGAGTATTAAATCTGTCATTAACGAAGGGAGTTATAGCTCTGAAATTTAGATGGATATTGTAGATTTTGATTTCTACCATCGACTGGGAATAATAAAATTTTCAACTAGTTATTACTGGAAGGTTATGAATAGTTTTACTAATTATCCTTTTATTACTGTACTACCTAAATATCTCATAGATTCCTTTCATCCTCCTGTAGGACTAGTTCATTCAAGCTAGACTTAAAGATTGCGGATCAATTCAAACAAAATGATTTCATTCCACTTTCGGCATCCAGAATAAAAAACATTATAAAGTCTTACCCAAGAGAAGGAAACCCCTTTACATAGATGGAACATAAAACGATTTTCTCCTCACGAGTAGCAAATAATGCAATGTGACTCACCACCTCTCGATATTAATTTGTGAATAAAATCTCCAAAATGTATTGAAACTTGATATCTTTGTCAAAAATTAGTGATTCTTAGGTTGAGAACTATAAAGTAACTACATAACACAAAATCCGCATTATAATTGACAGTTATTATTGTATGAATAAAAAATAATTAAGTAAAAAATAGTTGCCCTACAGACCCAGGCTAAATAGCTAATAAATTCGCATTTTGTTTTTTTCAATAACCCATTTTACGTCTCTTCTGAAGGATTATTCTCCATTTTAAACATTCCAGACTGCAAACCACAACTCTTGAGCATAGTAGGTTGTTATGATAATCACTATAACACAGGAAAAAAAAAACTGTATTACTGCAACCCGTGAACGAGTCACTGTATCATAGAAAACGGTTGTGCAGGGAGGTGATTTGTCCTAGATCACGCTCAACCGCCAGAGTTTTCCCTATTATTTTGGGTACCCACTTTATAGAGGCTGGGTAAGCCTCGGGAGGGTCCTAGATCCCTTATGATCTATCCCCGGCCGCTAACGGATTAAATAAAATTCTTGCTAGCAGCGGGATTTGATCCTTCGTCATGGTAACGAACAAAATACTCAGCAAACGCACAATATAGGCCACCCTATTAAAATTCGTGTTATGTTTCAAAATAAATAAAAATAATATGTTTTTTAATTAATTGTAAATTTTAATACGATCTATCAGTCATTAAACGCTAACGATAGCTTCAATATTTACAGTTGAATTTAATTTTCTCTAATTTCAAGCGGAATGAACGAGTTTAAGGGGACTTGAAGGCTCCAGATAGTCTAGACTAAGCAAGTTAGATCTGACAAGGCTTATATTTTTCTGGTGTTTTTACTTTTCATTTTAATTTTCAGTTACTACCGACCTAACATTTATTGTTTTTGTTTTTTGAATATTGAGGAACGTAGAACGTTTATGAAGATCGAAGATTTATTTGATGAGCGATTAGTTGCTATGTTGAAGATCCCGGGTTCAAATCTGGCTATGACTGATTGATGATTTAATTTGTCGACTACCGTATATTTAGTGGTAAAAAACTGGACTTCACAGACCCTCTGTAGCTCACCCAGCCTCTATAAAAGAAAGTACCCTTAAGTGGGAGAAAAAGGGTGGTAGAGCTTGAACTCGGACAAGACCTCCGTCTTGTCTACTGTCTTAGAAACAGTAGTCTCTACTGAACCTCTATATCTTTATCCAATCCTTACTTTCCAAAATCCTTTATTGAAACCACGTATGCTCCTTATTTTGTTACGAATAAAGTCGTCCTTGATGTTTCACCAAATTTTCTCTCTGGACTACTGTTGTTTTAGAAACAGCACAGTCCCTACCCCTGTACTGGACCTATGACCTTTCATTCAGTTGACGATATTGCGATATTCAGAAAATTGCGATCCTAGCAGTCTCTACCGTTTCAGCATCTTCTTGATTTAGAAAATTAGCAATGGATAAAACGATAAAACTTGCGCGGCTTTATATTTCTTTAAACTTTAATCTTCAGCGGGTTAATGTATTTAATTTTAAAATAACTACTTTACAGCAGACTGCCAAAATCCTGTGAATACTAAGCAATATTGCTTTTGAAGAAAATTTCACTATTCATAATCTCATAGACCCGGATTTAGGAAACAGCATTAGTCGTATTTTTTTTTTAACCGAGATTTTTTTTTAAATCTTAGAGTAAAAATATTTATGTTGCTTTGTATTAATAAATGAACAATGGCTATGTGACAGAATTCTTCGTTATCCGTCTTGTCAGAATCCATTTTAATTTGGCATTTGAGTATAAACTCAAAACCCGACCCGAGTGATATTGGTATTGATTTATATGGTTTCATTGTTTTAATTGCAATTCTATATTATAGCTTCAATTTAATTCCATAAACTGACAAAACGCGTCGCGAATTTTATTGTTCACAGCCTTAAATTGTGTTTCTTGAACTATATCTATTTATGATCTATACTGCTGGACATCCTATCATTGGTTGTTGAAAAAAATCGATAAGTAAAGAAGAAAAATGCAACAAGATAAAATAATATATTTTTGTCGTGAATCGACTCTTTGGGAATTTGGAGATCATCATGGGCTCACCCAGTCTCTCTAAACCTTTAATTAAAGGAAAATATCTTGAATGCTGATAATTGACCTTGTATATATAAGTGAAGGAAAATGATCTGGGTGAAGTCAATAAATTTCTCAAAATTAGGGAGAAATGCTTATTCAAGAGCCAACGTTTCGACCCACTTTGCAGGTCTTTCTGAGGGCTGAATATGTAAAATACAGACAAATGAAAATTATTAAATGATTACAAATTTAGGTATACCTTCTTTTTTATTACTTCGTATTAATTATTTTATTCTTCATTACTTTTTTACAACCTCCTGGCACTTTGTTATTAATACTCTTGATGCCTATACATTTCAACTTTAATATTTACCATAATTCAGTAATTTTCATTTGTCTGTATTTTACATATTTTGCCCTGAAGAAGACCTGCAAAGTGGGTCGAAACGTTGGCTCTTGAATAAATATTTCTTCCTATTTTTGAGAAATGTATTGACCTCCACCAGGACCATTTTATTTTAATTAAGGGGAAAAATCTTGCAGTTGACTATTATATCGCCCAGATCAACTCCTTTCACGACTGTTTACTTATGCGGATTTATTTTATTTTATTTTAATTTCATATATTCCCTAATATTTGACAGGCCATGTGACAGAACTAGATCTAGTTTCGGTACTTTTCATTATTAAGGAGTTTATATTGGTCAGTTTGTCAATTATTGTAATTGACTTCGTTTATTAATATCCAAAGATTTAACTACAGAACATGCAGTCGACTTCATACAACTGATTAACTC
Organism: Arma custos; assembly: GCA_037127475.1. Taxonomy (NCBI): domain Eukaryota; kingdom Metazoa; phylum Arthropoda; class Insecta; order Hemiptera; family Pentatomidae; genus Arma; species Arma custos. The sequence goes on from CM073764.1 coordinate 74,347,556, forward strand.
TCGGATTGGTCCTCGCATCAACTTATCCAATTAAATACTTATATCAATATCAATTACCGAGGAATGACAAACGTAAGCACCAGCAGCATCTTAAAGGAATTATGTTTATGCTGACACCCGTTGATATGTTTATGGTTATGTTTTGGGCCCGCCCTTGTTATCGCGGGGGAGGGGGCATTGACCCTTCGCCCTAACTTTATTGCCGGCACGTCTCATTCCCTCCCTCGCTCTCTACTCTTCTCTATGTGCGCCGAAAACAAAATAAATTCAGCCCTTCTTTCTTCTCCAAAAAGGAGACCTTGTTTAAGCAATTCGTTTTGTTTTTTTGAACACCCGGAGTGCTAGTATTGCGTATCTTATAATATAATGTTTAAAGTATGTAATACATAAAACAAAATATGGTAAATAAAATGCTGCCAGGGATTTGAGAGAGCTCAGGGTTACTAAGTATTTGCTTAGAGATGAAACTTCCAAGAGCGTAACCGGAAACAAGGTTTGAGGTGAGAAAGCGGACGATCGAAATCTCCAATGTGGACAGGAGTCAGATCGGAGAGGATGAAGCGATACCGGGCGGAGAGAAAGTCACGGAACAAGCACTAATGATTGATCTGGAGTACCCCACAGTTGGGTGAAAAAAATATAAGAGGTGTGGATATATAGAATATAAAAAGTTCTTCGATCAGAATAATAATTGAAGTCATTAAATAAACCTGATAATAATACATCCTTAAATAAGGTAGGATGTACACCATGTAGGGTGCTGATTTACTGATCTCTTTGTCCGAATCCGAAACCGGTTGTGGCAGATAAATTATTTATTCTTCTCGACCGTGAATCGACACTCTAGAGATCTGGAGACCCTACTGAGGCACACCCAACCTCTGTATATTTCTATACCATCAATCTGGAGAAAAACCTGGTGGTCAAGTGTAATCTTGGACAAGTCACCTCCCTGCACTATCGTTCTAGAAACAGCATAGTCTCTACAATGTCCTGAACCCAAGACCCTTCATAGGAGTAACTAGTAATTGACTAATAATAGATCATTAATACTATAATCCAAGAACCTTACCTTATCATTTTGCTCATAAAACAAAATTGGATGGTCGGATTATGAGGGAAATTTTGAATTCACTATTGGGTATTGAAAAGTATTACTCATTGGTGATAGTGGTATCGTTAGTAAACTGCGATTGACATTAACAGTAATCATCCCTTCTCCAATCATAATGAATTATTGTTAAAAAAATAATAACTGTATTAATTTAATAAACTTACCATTCTCTTGCTTTTAGAGGATAAAGCGGAGAAAACGTTAATTACTATAGCAATTGGGCTAACCAGAGTGTGAGCTGCTAAGTTTTGCACTTTAACATTTAAGTATAACCCAACATATATATTACAACATTAATTTTTAGTAATTATAATTTCAGTTAACAATAGAAAGGTGTATGCATTTATTACTTCGTAATGAAGTATACGAAAATCGTAAATCCTTGGTTTAGAGGTTAAGGAAAAAAAGTACATCTTGAAAGTATAATTATAAATAATGATATTAGTAAAAGTTATTTCATTTAGGTTTCAAGTTCATCTCTTGCGTCGATGGCTTCATTTGTCTACACTTAGTGTATCACAGCTGCATAATTTTGAATCCAATTGCTTTTGTTGATTCCAAAATATTCTTATTCTTCCTAAATATTTTTTGGATGTTAAAGGAAATTGAGGTCTGAATTTTCATTACTTTCAACATGAGCATGAGAAGATTTTCAAGTTAATTAAGTGATTGGTCCTAGATCACGCTCAGCTGCCAGACTTTCCCCAATTAAGGGTACCTGCATTATAGAAGCTGGGTAAGTCCCAGGAGTCCATCTCCGGCTGTTAAATTTAAATCCTCTTATACATTCCGAAAACAACACGATTCGGCTATATACTAGAAGCTCATGTTGGAGATAATTCGACTAAAACACTTATTCCCCGGGGCTGTTTTAATTTAGACAATTTGCGAATTGTCATATGTTAATCGATACGCTGGAACGCGCTATGCGCAGGACAAAACTTGGCGTACTTTCTGAAACTTTCATAACCCTAATTGCTTCGTTTCTAATCCCATCGATGACGGTTGACCCGTTCGTTCAGACTCGAATTTAAGCGGAGGGGGGGGGGAGGCATAACCTTAGTACCATTGATTTCTCGCCAAGGGAGTAATTGATTCTGTTGCCATGGGACCGACCTTCTCTTATAATATATTATTAACAGCAGGTGTTGGGGTGTCCTCCACGCAACAGTTCCAGCAGATGTCCCCAACTTCTACCTGTCTATATTTGTTATATTACAAATTATATTTATATTAGTGATGGATTGAATGTGTCAGAGAGTGCATTCAATGATTACACAAAACCAAGCAAAACTTATTGGGTGTGTATATTACTTAGTGGGTGTGGTGTCTTGCCACCGTCACAATCATAGTTCAGTTGACAAGTGTTTGTGTTGTGACAAGTCACTAGACCCACTATTTGCCCTGAAGATGGCCTACATCGTAGGCCGAAACTTTGGCACGATTAAAAAATAATTTTTGCTTATTTTTTGTTATCAATGACTGCACCCCCTGACCAATTCAATCCATCATTAATCAATTATTTTCCACTCAAATATATTTATATTATATGAGGTCTATATTATATCGAAGATTACAAATATGGTTGTGGACGAAACAGTTCAGTCATATGCCAAATATTATCCTTTAGGTATATATAAACCAGAGAATAGAAATTAAGGCAATACAGTGCTTTAGAAAAACCAGTGATTTTGTATGTCACGGAAACAGCGAATCTCTTATACCTGGAAAACCTCTTGTAGATCGAAAGGCGAATATTAAGAAGAATTTATGGCCAAGGATATCTATGTATAGATAAAATAAAGAAATATGCAAGTGGACTGAGGACTTGGAGAAAACTATGAAGAAGAGATGACTAAGTTTCAAAGGAGCGACCTGTGATCTAGTGGTTAGCGTAATAAACAACTAAGCCCAAGGAAAAAATAACCAATCTACTAAAGGAAGTAAAAAATCCTTAATTACGCTAAGGAAGGGACTTTAAAAGGGGGTCCGAACCTGTACCTTACCACGTACTCGTTAAAAATCCCTATCCTAATTAAACCTGGATAGGCAACACCTAGAGCTTCCACTGTAGCATCGTCCGACTAGCCATAGAAGCATAAAGTGTCGTTAAATGAACAAACAACAAGTTTCAAAGGGCGCATGGCCAGGATAAATCCTGAAAGGTTGAATAAACAAATATTTGATAAGATATACAAAATGAAAAGATTGGCTAAGCTATTCAGATGAAAGAACATATATAATACTTGGAATTATTGATGAGGATTGCCTGGACAAGGAAAAATTTAGTGGCTCAAACCATAAGATTTCTTGTTAGAGAAGAATTGGTCGACTGTATCTTCTAATGTAAGGAAGAAATAGTTGGGGGTGCAGTCAATCAAAACACCTAAATAAGTGTAACTTATTTATTATTTGCCGACGTTTCGGCCTACAATGTAGGCCATCTTCAGGGCGAATAAAACACGCGGCAGTTAGGCGAGCTCAGACCCAAGTCAATGACTATTTCTTCCTTACATAAGATTTCTTGTGGAGGAGTGAACAAAGTTTGGGCATGGTGGATCGACGGAGAACAGAAGAAGGCAACATTCGGAGAGAATGAGTGATTATTAGAGGAAATAAGATGGAATGTGCGAAGAAAAACATAATATATTTAATCCTTTGTTGGCCGATTGAGGGGAAATATTGGAATGCAATAGAGTGATTTGAAGGAACGACCACTTGAGATATTCGAAAACAAGGCATTGCAAAGAATATTCGGTCCGGTAAAGGACGAGTTCACTGGATAACTTAAGAGGTCACACAGCGGAATTACAGATCCTAGTCCTAATTATCCTTGGATTGGCAAAATTTAAGACTCCCACGGTAGCATCGGCCGGTTAACCTTAGCGGCATAAAATGGCGTTAAATGAATAAACAACCAACAAAATAAAAAGTTAATTTTTCGAATGCCTTGTTTTAATTTAAACACTAGCGCTGAGTAATGTAAAAAATCTAAATGTATAATCATTATTCACTATTAGAAATTCAAAGTAAAACATGTCCTCTTTTGATCTTGTGAAAGGCAGTTTAGTATTCATAAATAGCGATGGTTTATCTACAGGAGAAAATAGTTTTTTATAGAGCCGAGGTATTAAACATGCAAATTATCGAATAAATAATGTTTTAGTAGATTTTCATATTTAAAGTTGTTTGTCGTTGCGAATATGAAGCGTACTCATTTCATTTCAACCCAGGTAAATTATTTAGAGAAGCTATTGATTCCTTCACAGAAAAAAATGGCTCCATAGAAGATTGTGCTGATTGATTGGATTTATAAATATCTATTGTAGTTCTTATTTTTCTGTAATTTTTTTTCTTTCGTAGTAATTTAGTATGCTTGTTATTGTCTGTTAGATCACGATTGGTTAGGAAAATTATCCTCCACCGGAAAACGGTGGTAAAGTAGGTTTCCTTGATGACGAAGGTCAGAGAGAGGAGGGTGGAGGGTATTGGTCGGGACAGGCTGGCGTCTCTGCTGAGTCAGCCGGCACATCGACCTATCGTATCCCGTCTACTGCTTGCTATAGGACACCAGTCACCAAGGGAAGGTCTCAAGCATTTCTTGGATGTGGTGATAGGTTAACTATGTATTTATGGATATGGTACATGCCTAATTAATAAGGACAAATAATAAAAAATAATCATTCCAAGCTTCAAATTTTATTTTTATTTATTATTATTCTTATTATTGATAGTTTCCCCAAAGTTAAGGTTTTCTCTAACCAATTAGGTTTATATTTTTGAAACGTAAATTTCATTTGATTGAGTGATTCTTGGTAGGGGAAAAAATAATGGGTCCGCGTCACCAACCCCGACATGCTCTTAAAGTATAGCGCGAGATTGGCTACTTTTAGCGGCCTGTGAATGAATTCTACATTTTTTTAAAATAAACGTATATGTTAGATTTCTATTGATATAAGAATATTTATATTTGACTAAAAGGTCGCAATGGATCCAATAATAAATTAAAACACCAATAATTAGTTGAACTAAACCTTTCCCCTAAAAGATTTTATCTGTCAGTTAAAAGCCTTCTTTAATGAAATGGTTAAAAGTATTGTTGACCTTAATTATAATAATGCTAATAATGAAAATAAAGTTCATTATCATCTATGTAAATACAAATACAAGACATAACTAATATAACCATAAGCTATTTTCTTATTTCAATTAAATTATTGATGTTTTTTATTGAGCTCGTACAGCCCATCATATATTTTGATAAATTAATAAACTCTTTGAAAATATGTATAATTATTGCTCGGAGTGTCAATACATGAGAAAACTAGACTAATTATGGAATTTAAATATTCAGACTATAATTTATTCAGAAATTAAAAAAAAATAGAATAAAAGTATTCTAAAGGTTTGAATATTCACTTCTGTCGGCAGTCTTCATGATTGTCTATTTTAATTTTTTGTTCAGTCTTTCCTTTAAAGAGCAACTTCCATTTCCATTCACTTTCTGCCATGCCTTACTGAAGTTGGTTATTTTTCTTTGTTCCCCTTTCCATGTTCTTCAGCCATGAAACATTATAGCCATTGCAATAACATGGAAAATAATTTTTTTGTAGTGATCTTTACGATGCTATTACTCCACATTACTGAATTGAACATGGTAATAGCTTTTCTTCCTTTTCTGGTTCTTCGTGCTACATCGTCATCGGATTTTCCATTTTTTTGAAGGACAGATACCATAAATTTGAAGTTGATAACATTTTTAATCTGTGAACCCTCACTTCCAAACGCGGGTTTGAGTCCAGTAGAGACGGGTTATTATTTATTCTGTTAAATCTGCCGGGATTGGGGTACTCAGAAAAAGCAATGTTATCACCTCCGTTAGTGAAGAAACAGAAGGAATTTAATGAACTGTGAAAGCACCACAAGCAAGTGATCTCACTTTCGTTTGGTTAGCATTAGGCTGACAACCAAAAATTTCTGGTTTAGTGTTTTATTTATTGATTTATAGTTGAATGGAAATTTCCATACATAATTTGTATATTATATAGATATAATGTTATTCATGATGACCTATCTGATGTTCATGCTCAACCGCCATTTTTGTCCTCCTGTCCTATTGAAGGATCAGATTTCCATATTTTATTCTCCGTGTTGCCAGAATAAATTTATATTTAATAAATTAATAACAGTTTGTAAATTATACACTTCAACCAAGCTAGGAGTTATATCATATCATCATATATGGTACTCCTCTCCATTTCATTATCAAATGCGATTTATTTATTACTAATAAACAAGTTGTTCTTAGTTATGTCACCCTTCGGAGGAGACCTAAAGATTCTTTTCCTAATTATGGCAAAATTCAAGGCTCCTATTGTAGCATACTCCGATTATCCATAGCAGCATAAAGAAGAGATGTTAAATGGATAAACAAACTGCTTGTTGTTATGATAAATAGTTCACAATCTATATGTGTGTCCTTCGGAGCTTAACTAAAAATTATTATTTTTAAACTCCATTATTGGGATAATTTTCTAGGATCAAGCATTTATTGTTTTTTTTTTAAATTAATACTGTTACGGGCTACTGGGTGTTGAAATGAATTAAACTACTCCTAAATTCGAGATACTAATATTTATTAATAAAGTGACAAAAAGGATACAATGAAATTCTTAGCAAGTAAATTATTAGACTAATATAAATTTACAATAACAATATTCTAAATATTTATTATAACCTAGGCCTATTTAATTACTAAAATAATATAAGATATTATTACTACGAAATAGCTTAACTATTTACATAAATTTGTACAAATACAATAAAATTGCGCTAGAGCTTATAACTACAAATTAACACTTACAGTTCATTAATTAAAGTCCACCGACCTTAAGAATCTCAAAATATAACAAACTGACACACAGTAATAAACAGAAACGGTTTATTACACTCGCGAGACTGTCACAGTTCACTGATACTCTTATTACTAGTTCATCACACTGCCTGGTTTACTCTCTTACTGCCTGATTCGCGCCGAGGGGTATTTAAATAGGCAGGGCGGAACATTCTAGACACACGGAAGTAGGGGGAGACTGTTCTGGGATTGTTGTTGTAACCTTCTTAATCTCTTCCGCCGATGGACTTAAGATGTTAATCCCTTCCGCCCGTCTTTCTCTAATCGTAACAATACTTATTTGTACTAAAAATTTTTTTTTTTTGCTCTTAATAGGAACATAATTCAATAAAATAAAGGTATGGAAAGTCAGATGTGCGAAAAGTAACTATTTTACAACTTTTTTGTTTATTTTTAATTTTGTTTATCTCCTACTTTACCTGAAGATTTTATTTCATTTTTATCTAAAAAAATATTTGAAATAAACTAAACTAAATAAATCTAATCATACCATTTCATTAAAAAAACAAATTGTCCCATTTAATTATTAAATCCATTAAAATACAGTATCGATAAATGTTATGTTTATAGAGTATATATAGATTTATTCAATGTTGTTAGAACATAAAAACATTTTCAAAGACTATATTGGATAATATTGTTTAACTTACATGTATGGGGAAGAAAATGGTCCGGGTGTAGGTCAAATAAATAATTTCTTCTATAATTAGAAATAATTATTTTCAAGTTTCATTGGACGTTTTTCTGTCATTTTTTCATTTCAAACATTACTTTTTATATTATTTTCATTTTTTAGCCTTCTTATTATTCTTTAGTTTTAAATTTACCTACATTCTTCACTATTATCCCATTGTTTTAGTTTAAATAAATAAATAAATAATACATTTACTTTATTATTTAAATTATTCCTACTTTCGTATCTGGTTTACTCCAATGGTTTCTTTTTACATATTATTTTAATTTACTCTCACAAACGCGCGCGCGCCCACACACACAACACAACACACACACATAAGGTCAATAATATTATTCAAGTATAATAATTATGTTATATTGGCAAATAACTTAATTGTTATGATCGGAGCACATGCGATAGGACCTATGCAAATAATGTTTTATTACTTTACAATGTAAATAATGTTTTATTACTTTATAATGTAAAGAATGCTTTATTACTTTACGATGTAAAGAATGTTTTATTAGTTGATTCGCGTCATCCACATTAGTCCCCACCATCATCGCTCCCTGTCGCCAACTCAATATGAACTCAACCCCTGTGGCTAAGCTCCCGGAACAAAGAGAAACCAAGTTCACTCTGGCGAAACGTTTTTGTTATCCTTCAGCTCATAGCAGCCTTGATATTATCTGCCTTTTCTGTCATTTATTTAGTTTTGATTATAAAAATTACAACTAGCCTTCCACGATCAATCATTTTCCCTAATTAATTACTCTTTCGTTGCCACCACTATTTAGTTTTAATTTAAAATAAATTCACTTAGTAAAATGATCGAGTAAGATGTTTTGCATTTTAAGAACAAGTGGTTATACCATTAGAAATTATATCCTATAGATGCAATATAATAGGATGTATAAAAAAAAAATGAACGATTTTCCCAATTCAAGATTTCAAAGGTCTGTAAATATTTGAATCCTATTTAATACTTACCAATACTTAATAATCCATTTAGAGCATTCTCTAAGTTTTTAAATCCCATTCGTCTTATTAAAAAAAATCCCCAGTTTAGTTATTTAACATAACAATGTCCTGCGAAATTCTAGTAGCTTTTAAGCCATTACTGAAAAAAAAATTCACACCCGCTGAAGCAACTCGTGAAATTATTAAATAGGAAGAAGAAGGTGTCCTTGAACAGCCCACTGCTCTAGTTTAAACAATTTAGTAGTGGAGATACGACTTCGAATGGTTCCGGACGACCATTAATGGATATTGGTGAGGTTCTGCAGGAAGCTATTGGGTCAAATCCATCCATTCGCGAACATGCCAGGGAATGCGGTGTGCCGAAAGATACTGTTAGTCTTCTTCTACACTCCATTGGGAGGTTGAAAAAGTGTAGGCTGGTCCCTCAGGAACTTACTCCTCAGCAATCAGCTAAGTGGTTTGAATTTTGTGAAAGTTTATTGAAAAAACCCTGCTGATAGGAGATTTCACCGGAAGATTGTCACATGTGATGAAAAGTGGTTTACTAGCGGAATATCCGTGAGAAAAGTCTAGACAGCAATTGGAATTGCTTTTCCGGTTGCTGCCAGGGGGCATTTTGAAAAATTGCTTTGCGGTTTTTGGAATTTTGAAGGTGTTATACGAATCTGTTCGTGATGGATGCTCTATGAATTCTGAACTCTATTGCGAACAACTGGTAAGATAGTACGTGAAGTTGTCAAGAGCGTTATCCTGCTTTGATCTTTCGACAAGTTGTTTTATTCCAACAAGATAATGATCGTCCTCACTCTTTCCGTCGAACCTAAGAAGGGTACTGGACCCATTCACCATATAGTTCAGACCTAGCATCATCAGATTACTGTGTGTTTCGATCTATGGTCCATTTTCTTCTAGAGAAAACATTTGATAATTTTGCAGAAGTTGAAATCGCTGTTCAAGGAATGGTATATTGGTGGGATCGTGCAATTTGATAGGAGATGGCTAATGACGGTATATAACAATGAACTATACTTTGAGTATTAATTGTATTTTATATCAAAGAAATAATATACAAATATTTGGTTGAAAAAGATATTTTTTTTTATACACCCTATTATTTCATTTTAGCCATTTTGTGGAATAAAACATACCTCATAGAAAAAAATATCGTGTAGGACTTACAACTCATAAAGGGTTTTGGGGTCGTTACTTGGTTAGAGCTGTACTGGTCTAGGACAACAGTTGTGCAAGGAGGTGATTAGTCGAAGATCAAGCTCAACCGCCAGGTTTTTCCCCATTTTAGGATATCCAGTGGTGATCTCCAGGAGGGTATCCAGACTCCAAAGTATCTATCTCCAGATGTTAACAGATTAAATAAATTATCTACTTAACAGGATTCGAACCCCCGGAACTTTGGTGCTGCAACTCAGCGCTCTACAACCCGGCGCCTAACTAAACGAAAAAACATTAAACAACAAAAACTATCGCCTTCGTGATAAAAAATCCCTGAATGAATGTATACAATTTTTATTTTACTTATTTACTTTTTTTCTTTAATTTAAAATTTTGTCTCCCTACTGAAAGTTTTTACGATCTCTATTTTTTGGGACAAATTAGACATTGTCTCATTATTGCCTTGAATTCTATCATTATTACTTTAACCCGTCACTTTTTCCATTACCAAACCGTTTATAATCATTAAGAAGGTGGAACAATGTGCACTAAGGTTTCAGCGTAAACTGAAAACATACAAGTAATATGGAAACTGAAGGGAGACCCAGGGACAGGTGGAAGGATAGCGTCCTGGGAGATCTCAAGAAACTGAGAATAAGTTCCTCACAACCACAGGACCGAAGCAGATGTAGCTTGGGGATTGAGCAGGCCAAGGATCGCTTTAAGCATCTGTCGCGCCACTAAAAGAAGAAGAAGAAAAATGAAGAATATGCAATCTGAAGTAACGAACGTATTCAACTGATAAAAAAAAGAGGTTATTTGTTTATTTTGGGAAAATACTTTAATTTTCTGAATATTTATAAACTATTTTATCTCTTGTATTCCCTATTCAATTCTACTCCGTTTATTTGGTCTTCTGTTTACTAATATTATTGTAAACTATTTTTATTTATAGTTCTTTTGATGGTGAAGATTTATAAATATTTTTATTTTGAAGAGAAAGAATTGTCCTGGTCGGGATTCGAATCCGGCTCTTCTGCATCTCTAGTGCATTGCTCTAACCACTGAGCTACCAGGGGTCATATCCAAGTCAGACAAATCCACTCTCTTCACCGATCCTATATCCTCGTGTTCTTGCAATTTTTGCGATGTATACACAGGGAAGAATGTTCATTGAACATTAAATTAATATGGGATCTTGTTGACTTACGTCAATTTTATATTTATAAATTGTTTTTATTTATTGTTCTTTTGATGGTGAATATTTATGAATTTTATGAATATTTCTTAAATAAAAATCTCCATCCCTGAAGTAGACTTGTTTTTAAAACACATTTTTTAGTTTAATATTATACAAAAAATAAAGTTTATCTCTTAATAAAAAAGGCAATAAGCTGTTATTTGTATCGTTTTGATGGAAAAAAGTAGTTTGCCCCATCTTGGTCATCAAATCTTCTCGAAGTTGGAACTTTGCCAAATCGTTATATAAGTACCTAAAAGTGCTTATCCGCCTCATTTAATCAAATTAAACTCGCCAAAACCAAAATGGACTTATAACTTATTTCCCGTTGTAAGTTTCTAAGTTTTCTAGAGCTTAGCTAAGTTGTTATATACAACACGAGAGGTGGCCGGCCAGCTTCGAAGCCAGATGTTGGGCCTGCCAGATGTTCCTTGTCCTGGTTTTCTATAACAGTCCCTATCCTTATATGTTAACTTGCAACCCGTTCCCATCTCTCCTTCCATTTCTCGATGCTTATAATATTTTCATATATACCTCGTCTAGGAATTAGTAAGGAGAAAATTTAGATAGCAAGGCCTCAATTATGATTTATTCATAGATTTTTTCCTTATTGCTTAAAATAATTTATCTCACATATAATAGGCGATGAATTTCTAAAACTATTAGGGTATCAGTTCTTAAATTGTCTTTAATTATGGTAAATTATCTTCGTAATTTGGATAATTCCGCGATGTTTTGACAATGATTCTGAAAATTTTATGTCGAAAATTTTTAACTTTTTTAAGCTCCATTGAATCTTGAAGGGGGGGGGCTGGTATGGGTTTGCTGTTGTTTTATTTTAAAGCAAAAAATGCTAATGGTTATTCTTGCTCCCAAATCTAGACAATAACTCTACAGCCCAGGTGAATAGGTGGTTAAGTCTGATTTTCTCCAAAATGAGTTTCTTGTACTTAAGTAAGTGGAATCGAGTTATTTTTATAGTGAATAAGGAACTAAGTAAGTTATTGGCTTAGAAAGGTGTTATTGTTTATATTACAACTCAATTTCAAGCCAAAAACTACGAGAATGATACGATTCCGGTTATCTGAAAGCAGTTAACTCTCTCTGGACAAAATCCGACTTGACGCTTATTCACCGGGGCTGTAAACTATACACACTTAAAATTTATACAGGGCTATTATGTAAGTAGTAATACTTGTATTTTAACCATTTATTATTTTATTTAATTTTCAACCGATGTGGTTTCTTCAAACTTTCAGGTTATGTAAAATAAATGATAAAATCCTATTGTATACTATCTACCCTATTTCCATTCTGAAATCACAAACTTTCAAAAATGGGGGAAATCTGTGACATTTATGGTGTAAGCATAATACAATAAATAAATATATTAAGCTTCTAATGAGCTATTTCATATATAAAATTTATTGCATATATTAATAAATTCTAATAGCAGTATCGATTCCGGAAGTTGTGGCTTCGAGTTGAGTTACTAGTTTTAAGTGTTCATTCGTTTCCTTTTTAATTCCCCAAAAATACAAAAATATCGTGAGCTTTAATATGGAAAAAAGAATACAATTATGAGAAATTTATCAATTTCGATATGCATTTCTTCAAGAAATGAAGGTTTCAACAATTATCTATACTTTGAAATTGGCAGAATAAATATTGGGAGGACAGAAGAATGGGCCGTGAGAAAATTTATTAATCCTAAAAATAAGCTATTTATAACTAATGAAAGCTATAAAATATGTATATAACAGATATGGTCATTATAATAAATAATAGCAGTAGCAAAAAGGGATGGGACGTATTGACCAGTAAAGCTTCATGAAATTTAAACAGTATATATCTGGCTGTATTGGAACATAGGACCAATGCCACCTACATCGGTAATAAAAATAAACATTGATTTATTGTATTATCTTATCAATTTTTTGTTCAGTTTGATTACAATCTATTATGTCAAACGCCAATATAATGTATTAATTACAATTAAAATTATATTAAACTACCACTCTCTTCCTAGAGCAATCATATCTAAGCTTGCGGAAAATTATAGGAAATGCAGTTGTGGGGGAATGGCGGTTGTCGACCCGACTCTCCACCCCAACTTCCATTTCGATGCAAATAAATCAAATCCATTTGCATAACGAGTACCCGTTTCCCATTCCTTACTTCTCGTACATTAAAATAATATTCAATTTACTTTAAATTATATCTCTACTAACATCAATAAATAGAGTGTTGAGTTGCTGTGGCGAAGGTTCCGTATTCAAATCTGGCTATGGCAGATAAATTGTTTAATCAATGGAATCGACAGACCCTCAAAGGGCTCACCCAGGCTCAATAGAATGGGTGCTCTTAATTCGGAGAAATACCTGGCGGTTGAGTTTGATCTTCCTCAGTGATCAGCTCCTTGCAAACCCCGTTTTTCATTAAATTCACTAAAACATAATTTTAAAAACGGCTGCAAAATAAAAAATATGGCTTACAAATTTTTTTCAAATGGATTTTTGTGAATATCTATGGTATATGGAAACCATGATAAAATAATCAGGAAAATGAAAAGTGTTCAGCAACAAATTATATTTATGTTGGGTGATTTAAAATGGATTGACACACGTGTAAGAATAAACGCAGCTTACATGAACGTAGGTGGAAAAAAGATTTATCGCACAGAATAGAATAGGCTTATTTTGAACTCGAGGGCCTATGTTGAAAGAGATTGATGATGTTTGTGTTGGTTGGTTCCAATGTATCGTCGTCATCTCGCTCGTTAGCTGCCATTGTTCTTGTAAATATGTTATAAATTATTTGAAATTCATTAATTATGCTTCATTATTTAACTATTCTAAGATTATCTTACTCCTTGTACAAATCAGTTAAATAGTCAATGTACATTTAGTTACAACATAATAAAAATACGGTTTAGCGAACCCGTAAGCTCGATGCCGATACCACCAATCTCTCCTTGGCCACTTAAGGCTATCCTCCCACCAATGCTTCGGTCTACTCGTCAATACTTAGCTCAACAACTTCAGAAGCTCATCTCAGCCTTCGCAACGCTATCGGTTCAATTATATTAGCAAGGTGCATGCCCTACAATTCCACGATATGCTATCTCCTTAATTCTCCAGTAGTCTCGTCTTCTATCGGAAGGTATTTTTGTTTCTTCCCAATTTGTTTAGTCGTGTCTTAATCTTACAGTTTACGTAGTTTTCAAGCTTTTGCGTTTCTATAATCTATTGCTTATTATCATGATGTGAGCTTTTATTTCATTAGATTGTTTTTACAGTTATATGCTTTCTTGTGTTTCTTATTTACTTGCCTGATGTTTTGAATAACAACTTTCCAAACGAGCACTCCTTCAACATTGTAGCTAGCGGAGTGGTCATGCACAAAACCCTTTGCGTGTTGGTGCATAAACGGATATCGGCTGTTCCGCGTGTGAGTCTGCAGTCTCTATTATGCAAACCCAGCCTTCGCGAATACCATATAACATAAGAGGGAATATTCTTGGTCAGTTTCGATTTGAAATAATGTGGAGGTAAAGGAGTGAATATAAAATAGTAATGTTTATAAAACGAAAGGGTTGGCGCGGAGGTTGACGACGGTGCTATAGACGCTGCAGATGGGAGCCTGTTTTTATAGATATCCCCGGTGATCTGCTTATCTTCTCTACATAAGCTCACCTTGGGTTCTTTATGGGGCGGTAAAGCTACCACTAGCAAGAGCCCTTGCCCTTCTTGGCTATATTCAGCCAGGCTTCATTTATTTTCATTGCTTGATAACTAGAAGAATAATAGCGTAGAACACGCTTAGAGGTTTTTAAATACAAATTGAAAAAAAAAATACTCGAAAATATATGTAAATAACCATACGTGATTTTTAATTTCAATATTTTAAATAAAATGTGGGCATCCTTATTTAGGGATAAAACTTGACGTGGAAGAAAGTGGTCAGGGTAGAGGTCAATAAATTTCTCTTAGAATTGGAGAAAACTTTATTAATTAAACTTTGATAAAACTTTACGTTTGGGGTTTTAAGTGATATGAGGGGGCGGGGGGAGGGGTTACAGCACATAATCTACTTTCCCACCGTCCTGTCATGGATAGCTGGTAAATGGATTCTCCAGGAATTCTGGGCTAAGCAACATTCCCATAGATTTATGCAAAACTTTATGACTTCAGGATAGGTATTGTATTGACCCTCTGTATCAGTGATTCCCAATCTGGACGCGTGAAGACAAGGCAGGGGTTGCGCGAGACCATTTGAAAATGAAAAATTCCGACTTAATTTAGCTAGTTTTCTGTTACCAGAACTTCTGTATCCTAAATTGTAACTTACAATGTTGTATGTGACATTTTTTCTATGTAATACTTGTTTTTTTCCACCTATGCCCAATTCTACTACCTTTTTTTACAACTCTGCCCAAGATCGCAGGTTCGCATACAGTCAAGTGGCCTTTTAAAGGGAGTAAAAAATCCTTGGTTTGGCTGCCCTTCGGAAGGGACGTAAAATGAGGGTCCCGAGTCTGTGCCATGTCAGGCATTCTTCAATGATCCCTATCCTAATTATACCTGGATCGGCAAAATTTAGGACTTTCTCTGCAGCATCGTGCGATTAGCCATAGCTACATGATGGGACTTTAAATAAAAAACAAACAAACCTTAATTTAGTAATTACCTTTTTCTAATCTCTCAATCGCCATACTGTTATAATTATATATAAGTTCATTTCTGGTGGATAAAAAATAATTCATATGCTGTTCTTACAATTGCTTGACATTACATCCTCTAGCCGCAAGTGTTACTTAGGATGAAAGGATACTCGAGAGTCGAGGGCAAGAGAAATAGAACACCGCTGCACCGGGCGAGGTATTGTGTTTCGGAAGTAGCTTTTGTTCGGTCCACTCCACCTATTGAATATTTCAATTCCTTCGAAAAGTCTCGAGAACAGTTCCAGTCTTTTTTGGGACAATGTGACCTCTAGTTTAAAAAAGGGTTTCTTTTGTGTTTCATTCTTTATAAATAAATAACTTAGAATGCAAATATTACTAAATTATGAAAGCTTAATCATTCTTGTAAAGATCAATTTTTGGACTCGTTGGAAAATTCTACATCTTTTTTTCATAAAATTGAATTTTATGATTTACCGGCTCTACGATTTTGAGATCTTATAAAATATAATTCATCCATTTGAGTACAGGTCAAATAACTGATATGCATTGAAACAGCAAGCCTACATTGCTAACTACTTTTGTTCTTCGTTGTCCTTGTACATCCTTAGATATGCCCTCCGTCGTAAGGGCCGTACAATGAGAATACAAATACAACCTGTAGGCCTAGGCGGATCCAGGGGGGGGGGAGCACTGGGGCACGTGCGCTCCAGACGGTTTTTTGTGTACTGTTGAAAGTCCATTACTGTACATACTTATAGGCATATAGGCAAATCATGTGATGATAGTTGTTAAAATATATGAATAAAATAACAGACATAGCATGAGTGAAACTATTGTTTAGATGTTTTAATAAACCTTTCTATAAATACTACAAGTTTATTTTTAAGTTATTGTTGATTTTTTCCAGTCTGCCCGTTGTGCCCCCGCCAAAAAAAAATCCTGGACCCGCCCTTGCCTGTGCGGTGTCATGTACTCGTTAAAGATCCTATCCTAATTATTCCTAAGCATGAGGTGAAGTTAAATTAATAAACAAACAAGTGATGGTATAATGAAGGACGAAGTTGTAGTGAATGTCTTTACAACGAGCAGCTGTGAGTGTAGATGGGAGCTCTTAGTGCCTTGATAGTACGTCATTAGTTTGCTAAGCCAAGATCAACAAACTGCCGGTTCAACAGAGCGAAGTAAATAGACATCGTAGCATAGCCTTCTGTTCCATCTTCTCTGTCTCCATAATAATCTTGTCTTGTTTAACACCACTAGGAGATAGTTCCTTTCGTTTATTTTTTGAATTATTAAATTAAGGCAATAAAAAGGAAAAGTTAATTAATAATAAAAATTTATATTCCTCTTAACCCTAATTGCCATCGAGGAGAGAAATCACTAACATCAAATATGCTGGATGTGATATTACGCTGTTCCTAACACTTGAAAATAGTTACCATTTTTCAATTGAAACTTAAATTATTTTTTGTCGAGCAGTTTTTTGCTTCTCCTGTAAAATTAATTTTTCATGACTTACTACCTTTTCCATGTCAATGCCTCAGTGCTGAAAAAAAATAATTACACAATATCTGCTTAACGCATGTTTGCTCTCTGGTTACTTGTCCGTAAATACTTCTCTAGGTATTAGTGACGTTATTACTTGAGCCACTGTTTTACATTGTTGTGATCATAATTTATACACATTTTTTAAAAAAGTTATGAATGACAACTGTTAGCCAATTGTAGTTCATTACAACTGTCCTAATTACGTCGTTTTTCTTGGTTCGAAATAATGGATTTGTTGGTAATTTTTTCGCATAGACCAATATTTTCTAATAGATCTCAAATCCTTTTGCACCTTGGTACAAGATGGTTATTTAAAAATATTAAAGTGGTTGATAGTTTATCTCAATACCTTTATTTACGAAATCTCTTAACGTGAAATTTCTTATGGATTCCTTCAGAAAAATATATTAACATTTTCTTTGAAAGTTGATATTCTGCATTTTCCAAAATAGAATCTTTCAATATTCTTGTTTAGGTTTAGGTTTATAATTGAAATTATGCATAGGAAACTGCTCACCAATAAGGCTAAAAAAGTAAAATATGATTAAACAACTTTTGCAAATTTTGCTGAACCAAACTAATTTGAATTTTAGAGAATATGTTATTTATACTTTACTCGAAAACGGTAGATTGCGATTAATCTGTTGGCTTAGCTTGCCTCAACTCTACTAACCTTACTTCATGGTATATTGTAGCTTTATTCTGTCACAAAAAGAATCTCAGGTCAAATAACAGAGGGAGTGGTTGCAAGTATATTATTCTGTAGGTACACAAGTCTCCCCTTTATTTACGTGTTTATTTATTCTGTGTGTATATGATTGTTTATTTTTTCCCGGGGGGAATGTGTGTGTAAAGTGATACATGCCCTCAATAAATCTATCTTCATTTTTTTTTGTAAGATTGTTCAAATAGATGAATGCCTGGTGAAACCAAGTTTTTAAACTTAAGTTGTATGTAACAATAACATGTCGGTCAGTTACATCAAGAAAGAATATACGAAAATAAATTCAGTATATAACATTTACGGATTCAAATTATTATTTTTTTTTTAGCAATTTTGAATTTATTGAGGGTATAAGCCAGCGAAGGAACTTAAGACTGACAGAGGCAGCATGTTGCCATAAATTTTCTTTCTGGAGCAAATGATCCGTGTATTTACATGGAACTGTGCAACCTCCGTTGTACCGATCGATTGTGATATATCACCTCCAGAATTGCGGTTGGCGGTTTTCTTTCGTTCTTTTTTTTTCTTTGCTGTATACTTCTTTATTTTTGTTTTGTGAATGTACTTGAACTAGGCAAAATAATTTCAGAATTTATGGTATAAAATGACTTGTTATTAAGTGAACTAAAGTTAATAAACATTAGTGTGATGATAATAATTTAAATTATGTTTCGAGTTTATCCGATGGTTACGGAAGTATCCAGAATCGAAAATTTCTTCTTACTTAACGTTATAGACATCTAACGAATTTGTATCGTGTCTGTATCCATTATTTATGACAAAAGCAAAATTAATCCGATTTTGATCGGAATGGGCATGTTTGTGGTATAAGAATGGATCTGTATCATTTTATTCAAATTTCACACAATACTTTCTCTTTGACACCTTACGTTTAAAAATCTTTTATTGTGATTTTTCTCAAAAGTGGCTTATATTTTCATAGGCAATCTATTGCAGAGGTAATGTCTCCTCCTGAAATTTAGCGAACTGTGTTTAAATGGCTCAATATTTATTTCCTCAAATTTAATAAGCTACTTTGTCTTTCTTATACGCAAACATATTTTCTTTGATACGATTAATGTTCATAACCTGTTTGTAGCTTTTATAAATTTGGGAATATATTTGATTAAACTACCTAATAAAAATCATTAAAGAAAGATTTAATGTGCTGTATGGTGGACGTTTTATATCAACGTCATGTCATACTATTTTATTATGACTATTTCTGCGCTTGGCCAAAGTGTCGTTGAGAATGACTTCAGTCTTCTAATGTTCGTCTAGGATTTATGACTCTCTTATTTCATATTCCTTTAATTACTACTTAAATTTATTACAGGCTTAAGAATAGTTATTAATATCCCTCTCCATTTGCAATGAAATAAATTATGGTGCTAAACTGAGCATTACGTTGGGCAGCGAACACGCGCAATGTTTCATTACCCTTTATGCTAAGCTAAGCTCTTTGCAAACTGCATTGGAAAAGTTATAAAAGATCCGTTCGTTCTAAACTTATTGTGACTGAACTTAAATCGTTATAAAACTGTACTTTGTAAAACCTCATAAACATACGCGAGATATTTAAAACCTCTAATAAAAACCAGGATATGGCCAATGACCAGCAGTTCAAGTCGACTTCAAATTATTCTTGTTGGGATTCACAGTGGAGATCGCTCTCTTCAGAATACGTCACTTTCTTGCAGATTAGGAAATTAAGAAAGCCCGAAGCATTCACGGATGGGTGCGATCAGCTTTCTTCCAAAATCATTACACTTCTGCATTTGGAAGGGAAAGTTTAATCTCATGTGACCATATGGCTTTGGATACAAGTGTCGTGCATGTCCAGATTTGTTTTAGTTCCGTACAGGAGAGTCGTGAGGTTGTTTGTCAGATGAAAGTGGAACAACTGTTCCAAATTCGTTACAATTTTCAAGCCATCAAGAACAATGCAAAGCTTAGAAAACAATCTGATACTTAGGTTGAGTTCAATGTTTTATTGGCCCTTTTGGATGGGACAGCATTGAGTTGTTAACCTATTGCTGGTTAATTATCCTGTAACATATAACAACTTCTAAAATAATGGAGCTTTAAAGGATGGAGCTTTAAAAAGCTATTTGATGTCACTAAAGATGTTGGAAGTTTTTCTGCAATCTGGGAAAAATGGCTTGGATTATGGAGAAACTTAATCTACTTCTAATTTTTTATAATTATTGGTCATTTGTTATGAGTTATAAATATTTTTATTTTTTAAAGGGAAAAGATAGGCCCTCGACTGGGATTTGAACCCGGAACCTTTGTCTCACCGTGACATCGCTCTGCCAATTGAGCTATCCAAGGCACTTCTCGGTCGAGGACAAAGCTTCTCTCTTTTAGATCCTAAAGCCCCAGTGTGCTCCCGCCATTTTTGCGATGAATACACTAGAACGAAGTTCTTTGAACATTAATTTTAATTTAGGATCTTATTGACTTCCAGGCTCCAGACTTCCAGGGCCCTCGACCAGGATTTGAACCCGAAACCTTTGTCTCACCGTGACATCGCTCTACCGTGACATCTTTTCCCTTTAAAAAATAAAAATATATATAACTCATAACAAATGACCAATAATTATAAAAAATTATAAATAATAATATGACGAAAGTCAATAAGATCCTAAATTAAAATTAATGTTCAAAGAACTTCATTCTAGTGTATTCATCGCAAAAATGGCGGGAGCACACTGGGGCTTTAGGATCTAAAAGAGAGAAGCTTTGTCCTCGACCGAGAAGTGCCTTGGATAGCTCAATTGGCAGAGCGATGTCACGGTGAGACAAAGGTTCCGGGTTCAAATCCCGGTCGAGGGCCTATCTTTCCCCTTTAAAAAATATTAATCTACTTCTCTTCCTTCTTTACTTCGTTTCTTTATTATATATATCCTCTCACCTGGAGGCAAAGAATTGTTTTATATATCACTTATTCTTTTTATTATTGACTAAATTTGGGAAACGACTGATAATTACTAGGTTAGGAAAACCTGAAAAATCTATGGAGACGCTAAAATATATTGGAAAACAAGATCGAAAAGAAACATTTTAATCACTTGCGTTTTTTTTTTTTAGTAAATAATAAGTATTTGTTGATTTAAGTTTCATATTCATATAAGTTTTAAAATGTTTTTTTCATCGTTCTAATTCTAGTTCTAATCTAAAATCCTAGAAATATATATTATGGTTATTGATTTTGATATTCGGAACAGAATCTGAACAATACATTTCTTGGAGAAATAACGCTACTTCATATTTGGGAGAGGGTTAGCTGAGTGAGTAGAGCGTTGAGTTGCTGTGCTAGAAATCCCTGAGGGAAGATCTGCAGACTATGTTAGCCTTAACCAGGCGCTCTAAAGTGGGTACTCTTAATTGGAGGAGAAACCTCAACGGTTTAGACAATATTGGACAAGCCACTTAGTCGTCCTATAAATGGTCTTAGTCTCTACCCTGTTCTGAACCCAAGACCCTTCAAGATTTATAGTAGTATAGGTTTTTTTATCATATTTATTTAATCACCTCAATCTTCGTCCTTTGTATAGCACCTACGAGCTATATCGTGTATGAGTAATAACAATCGCCCATACCCGCCCTTCCATCCAACCTTTTAGGACAATCTCTCCATCACTTTGCCCTTTTGACTTTATTTGTACATCAGGTACACTGTGGACTCCCCTCACTATCAAATATTTTACCACTTAGATCGAGATCTCTTGGTCTAACCGCAATAACTGCGTAGTGCACTTCGCTTGCAGTGATAGCAACCTAGTAACCGCTGCAGTGCATAGAGGGTTCATCGGACTCGCTGCAAAGGATATTAGCGATTTCCACAGACTGTAACCACATCCGCTGGCGAGAGAGGGACCCCGGGAATAATGCAGAGGTTGTAACAAAGCCTTCTTTTCCTAAATAACATTAGATATTGTTTAAAGAATACTGTAACCATGTGAATTTCAAATAAATATTGCAATAAGTATCAATGAGCGAAACATCAGCCTGATAGATGTCTATTTAAAGCAATAAAATTATGTACCACATTCTAAAAGGTTTCACTGTTCTGTCGACTATAAAATGTCTTCATCTGATGTGATATATTGTTGGTAAACGAAATAGAGATGGTAGTGTTTTTTTTCTATGCAATGAAGAAATTAATGCGTGAACAAGGAGAGTACACGACTGTTTTTAAGTGTTAAAGCGTGTCTCTACGAATGAAGCAATAGACAATCAAACTTATTCTCTCAAGTGAAGTGTGTATTTCCGTGAACATTTGTAAGAAGAATTTACGCAAACAATTTTCTACCAACGGAAGGAGTTAAGCTATTAATTTACTTTAAGATTTTATTGAGTGTTGATTTCTAACCCGAGTTATATGATAATATTTAACTTTTATCAGATACAATCAATATGTCTTTTATATCTTAAGATTACATGTGAAAATAAATTGTTTATTTTGGGTATAAGATTTAGGAAACCGGAATATATATATATATATATATATATATATATATATATATATATATATATATATATATATATATTAATTACAATAAATATTTAAAAGATTATAGTTTTAGTTATCCTACAGTGATTGTATTTTTTGATCCAGCTAAAACATATGCTAATAAACAAGTTTAATAACTTGAACGTGGACAATAAGTTTACCTGTGGTTAGTGGTTATGATGTCTCTTGTTTGAGTTGATAACAGTGAAAATCGTAGTTGTTGCTAGTGAGATGATTTATGAGTTTTTTATATGACTCTTTATTGATGGTGTTGATTTTTATATCATTAAACGAGAGTAGCATCTAAAATTTGGCTGCCCGGTCAAATCTGCTACTTCTCTTCCAATATTATAAAATTATCTTATTTTAGTGATAAATATAGGCGGAGGATCCAAGTCATCGAATTTTGTTCGTTCTTGATTGTCGTTACGAGCATTATCGTTGTGGCCTGAGTTGCTGCTGGTTGAGGCTACTGGTGGTTTGACTGCAGTAGATTTACTGCGGGATAGCGGGTTTTTGGTGGTTCTCTTGACTGATTGTTGTTTGTGGCTGATGATCTTGTCTAGCTACTTTGTTTTTTGTTTGGCTGAGCCAGGGGCAGATTTTCTCTGTCGTTTTTGTAAAGTTCTTCTCTTAAGATTTTGTGAAAGCTGTTAATTTCGGAAAATAGAGTCTCTTCCTCCGACACTTCACTACTTGCATTAATTTCAATATTCAACACTTCTTCCAACACCTAACAATTTAGTTCTATTTATTAGTTGAATAGTTCAAGTTAAGTTCTCTTCTAAAACAGTTTAGGCTGCAACGCAATTTGGGCAGGTGCCAGCGGAAGACAGGTGATAGGAAGGAGTGTCGGCTGCAAAAGAAACTCACAGGTTCTCTGTTCGATGTTCAACGCAAAGACTCCATATCTAGAGAAATCCAAACTATCGAATATCGTGATAAATTCATCATTGCCGTTGACATTCCAGGCCGACATAACTACATTGGTAATATTGCGCACTTAGGTAGACTTCAAATCTAAATATAGGCTCGCCCAGATACGAGTTGAGCAACGAATTCATTCAAGCCTACAGGCGTTCCTACTCCCACTTGTTCGAACAATTCATTAACATTCACTAATTGGTATTCATGAGTAATAGGAGGAGCAGAATAATTATACGAACAATACATCTATTAATTTTACTTTTCAAACAGTTGGGAGGAAATTGAGAAATTCGAATTTGTTCTTCGTTTGAGAAATAGTTGGTCCCCTATCATGGTATTCGATATTTAATTTTAATACCATACAATGAGGAAAAAATCTGGCCTGAATACCAATACCATATAAAAAACACTTATAAAACAAGCTTATCTTATATTCTATTCTTATTATCTATTTCCACATAAAATCTAAATATCCAAATTTTAAGAGTTGAAATCTTCAAAAGCAGTAGCGGTAAACATATTATATATTAAATACTCTTTCAAGTTTCCACGGCCACTATTTATACACAAAACTTAAGTGGTTTCTGGTTTCTTGAAAGACGTTTTGCCAGACATACTGCTAGCTTCTTCAAGGCTGGATCGAAAAGATCCTTCATTTGGATTGTTTGATTTCCAGAATCTACTTCTTTTGGTTATTAATTAGATAATTTTATTATTATGTTCTTGACGTTGCATAACTTACGCTTTGATAGGAGAGAGGATAAATAGCCGAACTTTATTAGCCTCATAAAAAGGTTAATGCTTGGTGATTGATGATGTTGCTTGCAGCTTGTTGCCTTATTCATCGGCACCGATGATTTAGTAGCTCTTGGGGGTTGGAAGCCCTCCTTCCTTCCGGGGAGAAAACCACCCCAAGGCTGCCCTCCTACTTATCTCTATCTCTGTTCCTTTCTTGTCTTGTCGCCATCTTATTTCTTTTTTCTTTCTCTGTTGCCAATATTTTGTTAGCAGGGTTGCTGAGTGTGTAGAGCGCTGAGTCCAAAGACTAACCCCATTGTTACAACTGTACAATTTTAACAATTGAGTTTTATTAATACAATCCAGTATTTAGACATAGAAAGAGTGAATATATAAGAGATTTATTTAATAATATGATAATAAAAATCTTTTCT
The DNA here is from genome assembly GCA_037127475.1 of Arma custos. NCBI lineage: Eukaryota > Metazoa > Arthropoda > Insecta > Hemiptera > Pentatomidae > Arma > Arma custos. Next base: position 74,372,225 of record CM073764.1, read on the forward strand.
ATTATTTATTTTAAAAATCAGTAATTCAACAAAACATTGGACTCTCATGTTATGATAATAAATGATAATATAATACACAAGGGAATGATTTAAGAAGGAGAGAATATTAGTAAATAAAATATATATTAGACTTAATCCTTAAGCAATAATAATTGGTATACGTGCAAAATATTGTTTTTCTAGGCAGGGGCTTTGTAATACACTACCCGTATAATCTATATTACTCGTCAGAAGCTTTTTTTTGTTTTTATTATAGAGAGATACAATATTAGTTAAAATAATTTAATCTGTTCACATTCATTGAGAGAACATGTAGGATCTGCAGGCTCACCCGGCCTCTATACAATTGCTGCAAGTTTTCCCACTTAATCAGGAAAATTAAACCCGTGTTTGAGTTCACGTCGGGCAAATATTTATACCTATACACAACATCTGACTTAGAAACAGTCTCTGCCATGTACTGAAACCAAAATCATTGATAGTAGTGGTTCAGGTAGTCAATATTTCCATAATTTAACTCGCTTACTTTCCTTTTTGCAGCTGCATTCATAGAAAAACTTTTATTAACTTAAAAAAAACTTATTGTTATGTCGGCGTGAAATACACCGTGTCTAATGAAATCATAGCGAGCCTTCACCAAGAATTATTTTCTAGTCGTCTGCGATGCGGCCGTGAAGGTGAGAAATTCTCCGATTAAATACTTCGGGACTGTAGAAAATCCTTTTATAGCCACAATTAGATTCGTCCCATTTTAGGCGCATTAATCAACCACTAAATGGGCTCTGAAAGTAATTACTTGTTCGAAAGCGGATTTGCCACGAATGCATAATGACATTCAGGATTAGTGTTGTAATCAAAAAGCATTTTGGTGTTCGCATAATTTGCAGTTCATAAAATGGACAGACGCATTTTTTTTCTGTGATAAATATTAATATACTGGTTTAATGCGCCTTAAAATCCAGAGGATCTACTTATTGATTCAATCCCCTGGGAATCGATTGTACCACTTAAATAATTTGGTCAGCGTCGTTGAGTATAGTAGTTGCCACAAGTCCGCTCATTATGGTCTACGAAATAATTACTTAATAAACTCCTTATTATAGATTTTATTGTTATTTATTATAGTGTTATTATTACAAATCTTCTCATAAACACATTGAAATATCTAGCCCTTCCAGTTCCAAGGCTTATTTTGTTGTTTTCCTCTTCTTCCTCCCTTATCCTATATAACCCTCGACATCTCATGTACCCTCAAACATGAAATGTCGTTACGTATTTCTCTTCCTTTACTCCCCCTTAGTATAATTCATATTACACCACGATTTAATGACGATAATTGGTGTAATTAAGTGTAGTTTTGCTAATCTAATCGCTTCTATTTATGAAATAACTAAAGTTCATTCTATACCTCAGTATTAAAGCCAATGTTTTTAAAAAATAAAATTCTGATGAAGATACTTAAGTGAAAGGAGGGTATGATTAGTAGCTTGTATTGTTTTTGGTTTTTTCTCCGGATTTTTAATATACTCGAATGTTATTACTATTCTATAAATAAATAAATGTTATTCTATTTTTATGAGGAGTGGATTTGCTCAGTTTCTAGAGCGCTGAGTTGCTGTGCTCAACTTTCCAGGCTGAATTTTAAGGTACTGAAGGTGAAGTTTCGCGAGCATAAAGCATTGTTTGGCTAAACTAAATTTGGAGTTATCCGCTTTTGACCCAGATCGCCTCATGATATAGTTTCCTTTTATTATTAGTTTTTTAACTGATGTATTCTTTTTGTGTTTCTGTTATTAAAAACGAAGTTGGTTGATCTTCCTGTTTGTAATTTAGGCTTATAAATAGTTGAAAATCATTCAATTAGCATGATTCAGTATTCTTTTAAAATTTCTCAGGAAGGAGTGATCCATTGCACTATTTCGTGTAAAACTGAAAATCGATACTCGTAAAGTCTTCAGCACTAGGCTAAGTACTGCTTTCTCATATCCAGTCTGTTTAATATTTAATATCTCTAGATATTTTATGTTACCATATGCTTTATTTTAGCCACGCTATATTTGTACAATGGAGCGAGGTAGCTCAGTGGTAGAGCGCTGGGTTACTGTACCGAGAGTCCCGGGTTCTATTCCAGTTGTGGCAAATGAGTTATTTTATCTGTTAACAGCCATAATGGTCCCCGTGGGTTCTGTAAACCCTCCAGGGGCTCATCCAGACTTTTAAAAGTGAATAACCATACTTGGGGGATTAGCCTGGCGGTTGAACTTGATATCGGATAAATCACCTCCCTGCAAAACCGTTGCGCTTGAAAAAATCATGCATTGAACCAAGACACTTCATGGGTTATAGTGGTACAGGTTAAATTTTATTTTAATATAATCTGCTTTATGATTGCAATGCTGTGAGCTGGTTGTAAGTTTGAAGCGGGTGGAAGACCAGACGTGTTAAATTTAAGACAATCGGGATTTCAAATTTGAACTTTTAAAGTGATAACAACGAATCACACCTCCGCCCTAGCAACTGTTTACTAGTTTCATCCACGATTCGGCAAAACATTGAATCCATTCCTTACATTGATCTTCCTAGAAGTACCTGTCTTTTTCCCAATAGCTAAAACAGTACAGGCTTCGACTCTGAGAATCGTCAAACAACTAAAACTCCTCAAGTCCTCCTTGATAGATATGTAATTATTCATCTTTGAGGGACCTGACCTGAACTTAATTCCATCAAGGATTTTTATTGATACAGATGTAAATGGAGAAGATGGCTGAAGATGTACTTATTGTACAAGACGTAGCCGGCATCACGTGCAGTTAACAGGTACAACGAGGCCCGGGGTTACCCGTGAGTGTTGCCGCCAGCGGGAGGGGCGGTATTGATTCGGTACCTCGGGGGCGGCTCAGTCGACGCCGGGACATCATGCTGGTAGGTCTGGTCACCGAATCCCTTCTCGGCTGCCTCTGCCGATCTTGCAAGGCGCCTCCTGCTGGTATGCTTCGAGCTTATGTATATCTCTGCCACCTGTTTACAGCGGAATCGTGTGTGAATATGTAGGAAGCGAAGGTTAGGTAAGGTGTAAGGTATGATTGGGCGTGCTTTGGGGTGCTAGGAGTGACGAGTTCATTGGTATCGGGTTGTACATGACTTAACGTAGTTAGTCATAAATATAATATAAAGTTGTCACATAAAATGCAAACTCATTTTTATATATATGGAATATATATATATATATATATATATATATATATATATATATATCATTTAAGATCAGGATATCCTCCAATGTTTGCGCTTAGATACTCAATTCTCAAGTATTGTTGGTACATCAGTTTCGAGGTTTAAACCATTTTAATACATATTACTAGATGTTATAAGCTTTTCCCTTAATAGATCTTGTTATGCAAAGTGCTGTAAAACCACCCACTTGAAATATATTACCGATAATTGCTCCTGACCAATAGTCTCCAATCAGGAAAACCTTATATGCTTGCTCTTGCAGAAACTTCCCATGCCTTTTTTTCTTTGGAAGTTTTTCGATTTTTCTAATTCCACGTTAGTTTCTGGATTTTATATGCTATAATTATTATAATTTTATATATTTAGATGAAAGTAATTCCTCATATGAACTCTCTTTTTAATAATGGAATATAATCTGAAAGTTACCGTTATAAATTATTCAAAAAGTGTAACAATGGTCTTCTAAGGACAAAGTAGAAGGTTTATCGACATAGTTCACATTGATCGAACATCAAAACATTTCTATCCAATTCCGTATTCAGGGCCAACCTTGTTCCCTTTTTTTGCCTCCCTAGGCTGAATCGTGATAGCCCTTTTATATACTGCCAATTCACTATATATGTATATTTAACAGCATATATTTTTCCATTCTTATATATTATAATATAAATATATTGAATTGATATGATTAATAATTACATATTTTTTAAATTACCGTTTATTTAAAGCAATTATAATTGCTTAATCATGGAAACAATCATAAAAAAAAAACTTTAAAAATATAAAAATTAATTTAGTTAATTTATAAATATTTAACATAACAAGTATTCATTTTTTGATTATTATAATAATTTTTTAACGCCAAATACCGATTAAAAATGGCAAAATAATTCAATAGTTCCTGAAATACAGTAATGAATAACGCTTGTTGAATCAATTGAATAATTATTTGGAACACGAAAACATGTTGTGAACTGGTGGCAAATTATCATTCTAATTATTTATTGTGTTATATATTACATTTATTATGTTTCTCTCCACATCAAAATTCTTTACATGACTTTGGTACATTATGTTCTTGTTGAAATTACATTAACTCTACTGATTAAGTTTGAACTGCACCTTAGACGCTTATCTTGGTTTAAACGTCCCGAGTTCTTAAATGCTAAGCGTCTTATAAAAAAGTTCCGTCGTGGTCTGCACAAGTAAGCGATAAAACATGGCGGAACTCATTCCTTTTTAGCTTTTATAATATTTTTATATTTCAATTAAATCTAATTGGAAGCCAATCAAATTAAGTGAATAAGACTGTTTTATGTTGAAATGTTCGTTAATCGAAGAGTATAATATAGGAGAATTAATTTAATATTCATTGTATCATGCGATTACTGAAAAATCTATTTGTAAAAGAGGAATTTCCTCTTAGCAACTGACGTCTTACAAGCAATCTCAATTTGTCTTGACTATGATGAAATTGCATTTATTATAATTCCTTATATTATAAATAAAATGATTGCTTGTTTATTGCATTGAATGAGTAAGTTAATACATTCAATTTCGCTGTAATTTTTGTACGAGATAAATTCTTTAAAACATTTAATGATGTAATGAAATGGTCTAAACTAAATGATTCGATCTTCTAACAAGTTTAAAGTTATATATTTGTTGAATTTAATTTGCCGATTAGGAATTTGAGAATATTAATATATTTAAGTTCTCGTTCTGTATTCTATATACTCGAATAACACTTTATATAAATAAAATATTAAATTATTCGATAAAGTTATAGTTTATATTTCGCGAAGAACACTTAATCATATGAGTTGGCAATCGTGGGGGCGACACCCAATCTTTATAGCCCGAACTGTACTAGTAATGTTTCTTACTCTCCCCTCCATAAAACAGGGTGCTGAAATGTATTTCAAATACATAAATAATATAATCCACAGTCATTACTCATGCTATTTGCCACGAATCTTTTCAAATTAATGTATACAATATGTGCCAAGTAAATTTATATTTTACACAATAATTAATTGGTTAAAGATTTTTTATTTTTATTATTATTATTAATACATGAGTAAAATTTTAAAAATCAAATTTACTTTAAAAAAATTAAGAACAACTTAATTTTTTGTTAACAATCAATTTGTTAATCCATTCATCTCGTTTTCCCACTGGTTTCGACCGTGTCGCCTAGTTGTTTGCCGACGTTTCGCTGGCCATACTTAAGCTTGCTTTCTAAGGACTTGATCTAAGATGCCTTGGGTATGCAGTATGACTAGCGAAACGTTCTGCAAACAACTTAACGACACTGTCGAAACCAGAAGGAAATACGTGATGAATGGATTAAAAATATTAGTCGTGGCAATTTAAGAGAGTAATCAATTTGTTGAATGTGTAATTTTCAGCATTTTTTCTATCATATTAATTAAATTCGGTGGATTTCGAGAATCTAAAACAAAAATCATGTGCATTAACAAAAAGAAACATGAACTTTATTTTAAATTTAATTATTTTCTATAGGATAATAATTAATGTTCTCATTAGCATACTTATTATCTGTAGAATAGTCTTGTAGTGAAAATGATGTGGAAGATGATATTCAAATTCTTTAAGGAATTTTCGTCTGTTGGTTAAAACAGACATCGTTGAATTCTGTACAGCCTAATCTAAGTATTAGACCGTTCGTATTCCAAACTGTTGCTTTGGTGTATGGTCTTGGTAAGTATCTACTCGATGACAATAGGTTAATTACTGATAGGACACGGTTTGTAATTTGCAAATTTGGAACTACAGAACGTTGAGTTTTGATGTGGTGTTGAATACATAATATATTTATCCATGCATGTATTTGTATGTACTGACTTGGACAGAAGACATTTTGTAACCCGTACTGTAGCCTCCTCTTTAGGTGGTTTTTGCTCCGGAGGAACTCCGTTCTTCGAGATTCCTTTGCCCCCGGACAGTGGCTCAGGTAGACGGATTGGTCTAATCTAGACAGACGGACTAGGTTTTGTGCAATGCAGTAACTGGCTAGGTCGATATGCCGGCAAACCTCCCCGATCTGGCAACGCCCTCGGCTAGTCTCAGCTCAGCAGGCTCCGGGACAATACGACATGGATTCCCAAATCATCTGTGAGGAAGGTACCTCAACCTTCGCTCTTGTAGTTCACTTTTAATCAATTTCGCTGATATAATTACTGACATAACTTAATATTATACACTTACATAACCATTTAACGTATGTTGTACTGTTATAAAGAGTGATAGATAATGTTCATAGTTTTTTGATTATTCCAACTATCCAAAACTAACCTCAACTTTCACACTTACAGCTCATTTTCATTTGTATTTAAACTAATTTTCGGACTTAATTGCAGACTCGACATACTTTCTCCTTTTATGATGAGTCTCCTATTATAAATATGATACGTTGACTTAGTTGTGTTACGAATTGATACATTGACCTAGCTATGTAACGTATGCTGTACAGTTATATACACTAACTGAAAATATTCAGTTTTTTGGCTGCCCAATAGATCCAAAACTAAAATGTTAATAATCTGTTTTCCTCTTTCTCTTTAGACATTTATCCACACCTGTGCTAATAAGATTAAATAACTTTTTGAACTGCTCTTTTTTCAACATTTTTTTGAATCTATAATTAACCAACTAAGCTGCAACTTGTTTTATTTTCAAAATTGAAATTATTTCAATACTGCACTATTGGGTAGTTTCATTCCCATCATTACGTATCATTCGTTATATTGTTGTAATACAGTTGTAAATTTCAGGAAATTCATTTTTAAAAAAAAGTTAAATTATGAATACACAATTTCAATAACGAACATATAACACGTTCCTTACTCAAAATAGTTTTCTAAATTAAAAAAATAATCTTAATAATAAATAATACACCTTCATTATCTACCCTGTCATTCAATAAAAAACTACATACAAATAGTTTACCACAATTCTTTAGGTCTTCAAAAGCTTACTTTTTCATTTTGCTTTTATGAAATTTTTTGTTTGATTTCGGGCCTTTACACCTGAAATGAAATAGATATTATAGCTGAATTCTTTAATTGGGTATTTCAGTATTAATTTGTTAAAAATAACGAAGAGATTAATAATAAGTTTATGGTTAACCTAACGTATACCACTACAACCTGTGAACGGGTCTGGGGTTCAGTACATGGTAGAGACTGTACTGTTTCGTAGACAACTGTTCTGCAAGGAGGTGACTTGTCCTAGGTCACGCTCAACCGCTAGATTTTCCCCCTTATTTTGGGTACCTTATATTTTATTAAGGCTGGGTGAGCCTCAGGAGGGTCCTAGATCCCATATGATCCATCACTGGCTACAAACAGACTAAATAAAAGTACTGCCAGCAGCGGGATTTGAACCAGGATTTCAGACATGGCAACTCAGTGCTCTACCACTGAGCTAATCCACTCTCCAGCTTATTGTTCCTAATTAATTATCTATATTACGTTCTTGTAATTTTCTTGCTGTTCAACTAAAACTAAGGCTAATATTTCTTTTTTAAAGAAAATCTTGAAAGTTTGTAGATACAAGAATTTTTTTGCAACATGATTGATTTTGGGTTTGAAGTTCAAATTCTTGCTTTATCATTAACTTATAATTTAAGAAAAAAATATTAATTTTAATTTAAAGTATAGGTTTTTCTTTGGTAACTAACCAACTTCATAAATTGATAAATTAAATAAATGTATAATCCTTCTGTGTTTTTTTCTTTGTGGGTTGAGAGCCTCTTCAAGAATGAAAGTGAAGCTAGAAATGTTAATCCCTTTCTTCAATTATTTCTTATTAAATGTATTTACCAATTTAAATAATATTTTTCTGCATCGTGATTATTTTTTTAGCATTACCATCATTTTTCTACTACCACTGGGTAGTTTCTCTACTAGTCTTTAATCATGCCAATATTTATCATTCCTGCCATTTACTTGTTGTATTGTTATAATACAGATGTAAATTTCAATGTATAATATAATAAAACAGCATTAACGTTTCTTATAAATAAATACAGAAAATCGCCCAAATGTCAAAAACTAATAAAGGACTTCGGTAGTTGAAAAAGGTAAGGGACGATAGGGGTGGGCCCAGACACCTCACGACCTACGCCAAGCAATTCTGGAAATAGCCTGTGACTTTTAAATTTAACCTCTCCTGACCCAATGGGGGCTTCAGGGGGAAGGTGATCTTTTAGTTTCTAGCCGTTGTTCAGGCATTATATGGCAATTTATAGACTAATTAATTAATAATAGTAATTAGTATAAACAAAATTAAAACAATAAAAGGTTCACAATTGAAAAAAAAAGTTATAATTATTAGCATTATGTATAAATTAAAAAAAATATAAACTTGATATGATTATATTCAACTTCCAAGCATTAGAACATAATAGCAATAATAGTACAAGTGATTTTTTTAATCATAAAATAACAACTAAAAACTACAACTACAACCCATGAACAGTCTCGGCATCATTAATTGATAGAACTGTATTGTTTCTAGGACAACGGTTGTGCAGGGAGGGTATTCGTCCGAGATCATCCTCAACCGCTGGTTTCACCCCCCCCTTTTTTAGTATCGCTTAATTTAGATGATTTAATGTCCTGTAGGCCAAATTATTTTTTAAATGGTTTATCGTTACTGCCCCCTATTTCCAAAAAGCTCCTTTATATGGATTAGTGAACCTTTTGGGATTAAAGAGGGATATAATTTTTTTCAAATTCCTGAATACTCGAGATTTCAAAAATAATATTGTCGCCTATATTTTAGACAATAAAGAGTTGTATAAAAAAATTGAATCCAAATTAGTTTTATTCAAACTAATTCAGTTCAGTAATTCAGTTTGTTTTTGTAAACCAGTAAATTTTTAATACAGGGTGGTTTTGCCTAATTTGTAACCAAAATTTTATTGATGTTATGTAATTGAAATCACAAAAGTTGTTTTATTGTCTTTTGTACGGTTTGACTCCTGAGAGCGATGTTGCGTAGTGTATAGAGTTGTTATACTGATTCCGGGATCGAATCTTCCTATTCCAGATAAATTATTTTTTCTGTTAACACCCAGAGATGAAATCTGAAGACCCTCCCGGGGCTCAACCAGCCTGTGTAAGTTAGGTACCATTAATTGGTGGAAGACCTACTGGCTGAGTATGATGTCGGCCAAATCACCTCTCTGTTCAACCGTTGGTCTAGAAACAGTACATTTTCAACTATGTATTAAATCCAAGACCTTAAATGGATTGTTGTGTTAAAGTGTTGGGACACGCCTTCTTTAACATAAAATCCATGCGGAGGAACAATCTACATGATTGATCCACTTTTTTGATCTAGTAGTGACAAACCTTATGGTTTAAGGCATGAAACATGGCAGACTACGTTGCCGTGCAAGGTGCATAACCCGAAAATGTTTGTGCAAAAATGTAAGACGGTGAAGAATAACGGATTTACTGGGTGCCGGGGACGACAAGGAAGAGCTAGATGGATTGATAGAAGAAGAAATCCACTGAGATTGATAAAGCCTTAGCGTGCCATCGCGTATTGAAGTAATAACATGTATTAACTCGTAATGGCCAATCCTTAATAAGTTGTTTCTGAGGATGACGATGAGAATGCGATTCAACTTCAAAAAATCATTCCTATCATATGTATAAAAGGCCGATTGCCAGGAACATAAGACGTCTAGGAGGGAATTTTTTATCAAGTGAACTGTACCAAAAAACCCTTCATGGTATCTTGTTCGTGGCACAGGTTGGCCTATAAATATTTTGATACTTTTTCTGCCCACAGAGTTTATTGATTGCCCCTCATTTTAGTCGTTTTTCTTCGAAAATAGTCTAATTTCTAGCCTGTAGCCAAGTTATGGATGGTGGGCATGCATTTTAAATTACCAATCCACTAGAAGACGATTTAGGATAAATTCCAAGCACTATCACGACAGTGTCTTCAAATTACAGTTTGAAAATTTGTTGGCGAATTTAGTGGTGTGCCTTGTGGTACCAGCTTTTTTTCATATTCATATTTTGACATATTGGGACCTTGAGGAGATAATTTTTGAAATCAACTTTGAACCACGGTTCCTAATTTAGGGAATATAAGAAATTCATATAAATAAAAACAAAAATTAAATTGGTCGCTTTATATTTATTTACTGATATTAGCAACTTATTTTAAAGGACTTTCTATCTACTTGAATTAATTAACTAAAAAACAATTAAAAAAAACTGTAACGAGTTCTATACAAAACACTTCATAGTCTTGTTTTAAGTACACGGTAGATGTACGCTTTTTATAAGCGAACGGTTGTGCAGTTTTACAAGGAGTTTATATGACCTTTACTTCATGATTCAATGTCGAAAGTCTATTTTCAGAGCATTAAGTGCATTCCTTTTCGCGCTTCTGGTGCAACCTCAGCAAATGCTGTGACTCGGGTCGGCGAGATAGGGACGAAACATTAACAAAAGGTTTGTCTTTTTTGTATTAGTAGTCTGATGAAACTAATCTCTTATGAGATTATTGTATAAAAAAATTTACCGCTGTAACCCATGAAGGGGCTTAGGTTCAGTACACGGTAGAGACTGTATTGCTTCTAAATTAATGGTTCTTACTTGTCCACTTGATAGATGCTTAGTGAGCAAAGGCTGCAGATCCGTAGGTTCCACGTGTGGCTGTTAACATATGTTGATTAAATAACTTATTTATTTAACTGCCAGATTCGAACACAGGATTTTCAGCGTTCTATAGTCCGATCTATCTTGTTTCCGAATTAATGAAGTAGGAAGTTTTATAATAGAGTTAACAAATTCCTCGGATATGTTACTAATTGACAAGGTCTGAGGGGTAGGAGCAATTAAGGAGATGTGTTTATCCAGGTCGGGACTAGGGACCCGAAACTGATTTAGTGGAATAATCCGATCTGGAGGCTCGTTCCAATCCCAGGGGCGCCCTCTCCCCGTCGATCTCACCCTCTGCTATTGATTCTTTATCCGATGAAGTAATATATCGATTGCTATCCTCTGTCCCTTCTATAATCTTGAAAAATTGAGTGGGCTCAAGTACCGCTGTATGAATAAACTTTAATATTCAAAAAGTTTAAAAAGTCCTCGCTCGCGTTGTCACATCGCGTGAGAGGTTTAAAATCAGCTGTGTAAATCCTAGGCACGATTAACTGTTTCATTTTCATCATGCCACAGATTTGAAGCAATAATATTCATAATTTAACTTTTGTACATATCGAAACGTAAACCTGTAACAAGTAATAATTTAGGAACTGGAAACAACTCGAAATCATTTATCTTCAAATTACCTCGGCCACTTATTGTTTATTAAAATAATTATTAACTAAAATTAATGTTTTTTTATTGGTTGATATTCGGAGTTGTTAATTAAGAATAATATAAAGCATAGTGAAACTATTCCTATAACATTCTTCTGACAAGCCTTTTCCCTGAAAATGATCAAAATTCAAATCTAAAAGTCTACTTTGCTCTGACGAATTTTCTTTTGGTTAATTGTTTTAATCTAGCTCCTATACGTTAAAAAAAAAAAAAAATATCAATTTTAAATTCCATTGTATTCAATCTCGTCGCCCAGTGATAGAGAAGTATGTAAATACTTATTTGTAGTGTGGTCGTGTTCTAAAGTTATAGAGAAATTACTTTTATTGCCAGGCTGCATTTACTATTCATTTTAAGTAAGAGTAAATCAATTTTCAACATATTAATCTGAACAAGATATTCTAGTTAAGGTATTTCGTCCTTTGTTACCGATTTATAGTAACTGAGAATCTTATTTTTAAAATATCTTATTTTAGCTTTGCCATCAAAAGTCGGTAGATGACAATTATTTGGAAAATTCCTGCACTTAATCCTAAGTATTTTATAATAAAAAGTCATGGTTTTGCCTATTCAATTATCATCTGTATTGTAATATTAATATATAATTGAAAACTTGGGAAAGCACATCTTGCATTTATAGTTTTTTAAAAAAACTGAAAAGAGATAAATCAACACCCCAAAACTGAGGTTTACCGTCAGGTAATAGAGAAGTGAATGTACTATTTTTTTTGTATATTGTCTAGACCTAGGTTAGGGATTTTTTGGACTCGAGCACAATGGGCCTTTTAGGCCGAAGTGCATGGTAACAGATAAGAGTCATACACAAATAATAATAATAATTTTTTGTATAGCATTTTTTAATGTTCGCGTGATATGTTGTGGTATTTATCCTAAGCTTTATCTTAACTCGTTCAGTCCTTATCATGTTGGGAGGCTTGACGTGTTATTCGTTTCTGCTTGCCAAGGGATGAACGAGTAGATTTTTTTTTAAAGACAAGATTATGATGAAGTGCTCTCCTGGCACACTTGCATACCCTGATACTCATATACCTCACTTCATTCTATACGTATAACTCCAAATTTCAAAGATTGTTATTTCCACATATTTCGATAGTTTAGTCTAGTAATGCTGAATGCTCCTAAAACTTAAGATTTAGGGAGGAATGAATCCATGAGAAATACGGCGAAAAAGTGGGATGGACAAAATTGCTTGAAGAAACCAACGAAAAATATGAAAAAGTCAATTTGAAATTTCTTTTGATCCTGGAAATCTCATACTAAGGATGTATTGAGATACATGAGTATCTGGTCTGTGCGAACAGTAAACGATTAATCAACTCTCAACAAGATGATAAGGACAGAACTCGCTCTTGTCTTGATAAGATCGTATAAATACCCTCGCGCATCTCGCGTCAACAGTAAAAAATACTATACAAAAAGTAGTACATTCAATCCAAAAAAAAAATAATATCTATTACCATACCATCTCAACTTTGGGGGTGTGTATTATCCCTTTTTAATTAAAAAAAGTATACAATTAGTTAAAAAGTACTGTTCAAATATTACCACACCAGACTGTATATCTCAATTTAGGGTTGTACATTGTATCTGTTTAGTTATTTTCTTGTTTTTAAAGGTTAAGGCGAGGTGTGCTTTCTCAGATTTTCAATTAAGCATTATATCATACAATCCTGATGAGACTTGAGTAGGTAAAATTATGACTTTTTATTTAATAAAATTTTTGAGATACTTAAGATTACGAGATTACGTGAATCTTCCCACTAATTGCAGTCTACCTACTTTTTATTTTATTCATGTGAAAATGACTGGCTGGAAATATCTTAGATGAGTGTAAAATGGTCAGGGGTGCAGTCAATCATTTGCAAAAAATATGTCTAACTTATTTTGCGTAATTTATGACTGCACCCTCGAACCATTTTACATTCTTCTAAGATTTGTTTTGTAATATAGGGTAGTCTAATTTGTTTGATGCCAAAGCCGAAATAACTGATTTTGTATATAAGGTCCTCAGTTTTTTTTATATAGTTCACAAAGAATGAATAAATTTTGATCCTAAACGCCTCATGTCATCATCATAATCTTTTCCTCTTCTACTGCTTTGTGAGGATCTTGTTCGTGGAGCCTGCATCAAGTGTCTCTTTCTTGAACAAGCTATCTTCTTCGGTTCCAGTCCATTCCTCTCCTCCTGAAAGCATAAGCGAGGTCTTTCTCTGGACCTTATAAGTGTATGCAGTTTTACTGATTGACTTATGACGCCCAATACATGTTTTATTAGCGTCTAGGCGGACATGTACTGACTGCTGGACTGACATTATACTATATTTTAAACTTTCTCCTTGTTTCAAACACAGTTCACCGATGGAACGCACCCATCAAGAAACACAAGAACAAGCCGAGGACGAAGCAGCCGAAGAAAGTCAAGTTCGTAGGTGAGTGAGACGGGAGACGCGGAGGCGCCACACCCATTGGTCGATAGTCGCCGCTCTGTCGCTACTTGCATCCTCTGCCATAGTTCCATTAATAGATTACTTTTCTTAGCTTATTTTTCACTTAGGCTGATTTATTTCTTGCTTTGTACTGCTTATTGTAGTTAACTTATAAAATTTAGAGCTTGTTAGACTGTTATGCACTTGCTGTATGTTTCAATTTTCTATGAACATGTTAAAAACTATTTTTAATTTATAGATCGTGCTTATTTCAGTTCTGTACACTATATTATAAGTTATAATTTTAGTATCAGTTCTTAAACTATTAGGTACTCATATTGGTTATAAAGAGACAATAAGGTGAAATCAGAACTTACTAACAACAAATATAAAAATCATGGTATCAGTTCCGCAAGATGCCGCTTCGAATTGATTCACAAGTTTTAAATTTTCATTCGTTTCATTTATAACATTCTCGAAAATAAAATTCGAAATATTAGAATGCATTGCTAGGCAAAGGCCTAAAAAATATTACACCAAAAACATTTAATAAAGAGATTGATTATATCTTTATGATCTGATTTTTAAGAAAACATGAATTTGGTTTTCAGTAAATTTAATATTTTTTATATCTATTCAGGCAATTTTTTATATTGAATCATGTTAATATTTTTAAAATTTAATTATTTATATTTTTTATTTCTGAATGATGAAATTTCCAGATGATGGATGGAAAGAGAGAAGAAAGCTGGAAAAAATAAATCGTATTTTAGTATAACACTTTATTGAGCAAGTATAAGTGTTTTAATCGTAGAGTGCGTATTTGTTTTGTAGTAAAAAAAAAATTTCCATACTTTTTTCAAAAACTTGTAACAAGTGTATCGAAACTTTACGAAAACTAAATATTGCACGGTTGTTTCATTTTTACTCCACCTTATTTTTAATGATCATATTGGTATATTTTATTATTTTTGATTGTATTTTAATTTATTTTTTATTAAGAGATTTTATTTAAGGGGTATGCATATCTCTTAAATAATGTGTACATAAATGATACTGATTGAAACTTATATATATTGAATATTGGAGTGGTCTTCAATCGTTCTGCTTATGTTAAAAAATATGAAAAAAAGTAATGAATAATAATTAAAAACGTTCTATTTAGCTTTGCTTGAAAATTTATACGAATTAAAATTTCATATATATGATTTTTACTAGTGTCTTAAATACCAGGACCAGGAAATAGTAAGAAAATACAGCTCTGTCATTCCCTGACTTGTTAATTCCAAATAACCCCCCTCGGAAGAGGTAGCGTGCTTAAGTACAGTCTGACCACTGGCGCCGGTGGTTAGCACGCAGCTCCTCTTCTATGGTTCCGTACTTAGTGGCAGCAATGGTGCATTGCATCTGTCGATACGCTAGTTGCTGTCTTGTGTAACAGTTGAAATAACTCCTTCACTGGAGGGAAATTCCATGTTTAATCTAGTAAACGTTAATAATAATAAATATAGTAAGTATTCCGCAGGTTGGCGTGTTGAGTCACAAGTTTTAAGTTTTCATTTGTTTCCCTTTTAATATTTTCCAAAAATAATGTTATGACTAACTTTAGCATGGAAAAGAAAATGTGTAACATAAAAAATACTTCTTTAATCATTTAATCTAGAAATGAATATTTCAACAAACATAAATCATGTACTATATACTTTGAAATGTTAGTTGAAACGTTCATTTCTTGATGAAATGATTACCGAAATATACACATTTTCCATAATTACATTCTCTTTTCCAAACTAAAGCTCAGGATAACTTTAGTATTTTTGTTTAATATTGAAGATTAAACGAATAAACAGTTAAAGCTTGTTGTAACTTAACTCGAAGCGACAACCTGCTGAAAGATAGTATCAATATTTTTTTAGATAAATTGTACAAATACCATTAGGCATATGTTTTTGTTCTTCTTTTGAAAACCTCTTTTAAGTCACGTGGAAGCCTGGAAGAAGAAACCTCCCATGGAAGGCACTCCTAGCGTGTTCCACTCTCTTTAGTTGATCTCTCCTCCAGAGAGGTTTCAGCCTCCTTGTCTGATTAATAAATAGAACGAATAATTGATGAATGATTTTCTACTTTTTGTAATGAGAGATTAAAAAATGAATAAATTAAAAATATTAGCATCCTGTGCGGAAACCATATTGTTATACAAGTACCAGTATATGGTATCACTAGTTATAAAAAAAACCCTCACCACTACTACCAATGGAGGGTCTTGAGTTCAGTACATTATAGAGCCTGTACTATTTCTTGTACAATGGCTGCGCAGGGAAATGATTTTCCGAGATCACCACAGACTGGTAGGTTTTCCCCCTATTATGGGTATATTTATAGAGGCTTGGTGAATCCCATGGGGATCAGCAGATCCCTAATATTCCAAGTGCCATAATTACTTTTATATGATTACATTCCATTTTATTTCATTAATTCGAATACTTTGCGGTTAAGAGCATTTTGTGATATATCGGGGACTTGAAAGGCTTTCAGAGATAATTAAATGAACTTTTTGATTGCCTCCCTGACTGCGTGGGGCTTTAAGGAGAATGTTACATCAACCTTCCAGGTGTTCTGTTTCTGAAGAGGATTACGCATTTGCTTTTCCTCTGGAGCAGAGCTGTTGCAAGAGGCCATTATCATGGATAATCTCTTGTCCTATTTTCATCTTAGGGGCTGTCTATAATTAACCAGCTTTAATGATGTAAATATTCATGAAAAGTGAATTACTTTGAAATTTAAATGATCAAGGGCAGAAACGTATTAACACATTTCAAAGTTGTAAATTCTATTTTAGATTAGTTTTTGTGTTTAAAGAGAAAGCAAACTTTTTTCCTGGGTTGTAGTATCTCTCGACTTGGCGACGTTTAAGCGCAATTGTTCCACACATTCTTAGATTGTTTTAATTAAGAATTAATAACGTTTATATTTAAATGGATACTAGTATTTTGTGTTATTTGTCATATGCGAAATTATTATTTTAATTAGGGTGGGCTGTATCCAAATATATCTGGGGGCTGGAACTAATACCGATCTGTTGATCCCATGTTTAAAACCTGCTGTAGTAGGTAAAATTTTCAGTTTCCGTAAATCCGTGGATCCCATAGGACGTAAAAGAACCTTTTCCTTCAATTTCTACTCAATAAAATACAGTAGTAGTTGTATTTGGTTAAAATTATTTAAATATATGCATTGATTTATTTTGACTATTTATTGCTTGGATTTAATAATAACAGTGTACTGTTTGCATTTAGTTATTATATATTTATATATATATATATATATATATATATATACACATACATCGCTTTTAGATATGCTCAGTTCCCTAATTGTGTCATTGTTTTCCTCATGGAATCTGCATGTGAATGAGCAATATCATTCAAATTGTCGTAACTTTATTATTATTATTATATATATATATTTTTTTTTTTTACTTAGGGTAACTGAGTTATCTTCATATGATGTAATGTTTTCCAGTAGAAGATAATGTATTTTCTACCTATAAGCATAGTTGACCTGGTATCATCCAGTGCTTTTGAAACTGGGAAAAACAGATATGCAATTTTATTAAATATCGTTTCTACCCTAGATGATGGTTATTACATCTCGCTGTGAAATTTATTGATCCTTGGATTTTATTTCGTCTAACTCCGTGTTTCTAAGTATTGATTGTAAGGGTGCCCTCATTCCAGTCTAGACATTTTTAATAATTCAGTTCTGGCTGGTGATGCATTTTGTTGGAGACAATAAAGAGTGAGTTATTGATTCACGTTTCGAAATATCCCTGATATATTTAAATATTTCCTTCCTCAAAGTAGATCGTCTCTGGACTAAACCTCCATGATCTCTGTAAACCACGTGATTCCTGTTACATGTACTCGGATTAGGACAATGTACCATACGCTCGTCCTGTAGGCTAAAGGGCCTCAAATAATCTCGGGCCTCTTGGTGTTTTCCTCAGGGGGCAGTCATCCCACCAAGTGTAACTACTTTCGGTGTGGATTTTCATTTTAAAAGAATATCATCTGACCAGAAGGATAGTAAAACATTAAATAGGAAGTTGCCAAAATTACAAGCAACTTAAACAGGAAGGAAAATGGATTTGATACCAATCTGTTATTTAAGTCTAAAACTCTTCTACATAAGTATTACTCATGTGTTTTATTTTAGTATTGGTGAATGATATGTCAATTAATTGTATGGATAATTATATATTAGTTAATTGCATGTGCATGTTAGTATATGTATATTAAAATGTAATTCAAAGGCATTGTACATAGTTACATGCCCACTTAATTAAAATAATCAATAGAAAATGTGTTTCATGAAAAAAATACATTTACAGCGTACCGATGTTTTGTTTTGTATTCATGAATAATATGTCAATTAATTGTATTGGTAATTATAAATAAGTTGATTGCATATGCATGTTAGTGTTTGTGTATTGAATATAATTCAAAGGTATTGTAAATAGTTGCTTGCCCACTTAACCAAAATAATTCATAGAAAATATTTTTCATTAAAAAAATATTTACTGATGATTCTTTTGTTTAATAATCAGATTATTTTATAAAATAATTTTGTAAATGGCAAAAATCAATATAAATAAACACACACATATGCATTGTTTAAAGTAAAAAACATTAAACTGTTTGAATGTTCCTTGATACTATTAATATTAATTATAATTAATGTCTAAGAAATTTTGCTTATGCCAGTTGATGATTGTATATTGTTATGTAGTATTTGCTTAGCTATGTACTGTTTAGCTAATAATAATTTTTATTGTCTTTATTTTGCAGCAACTGAAATCAGGTGCAAGGAGCAGTCTAAGGGAGGACTGAAGTTTGATGTGATCATCGCAGATCCAGCGATCCCTCCGCCAAAGAGGCCAGGTTCACCGAACAACAAGACCACCTCGGCTGAAAATATTGAGGGCAAGCTCAAAGCAGCTGAGGAGAGAAGGCTTGTATGTATCTGTATCTAAGGATTTTTAAAATTTATATACAAATGAACTATACTCTAACAAAGCATATATATTAAATATATCTCTAAGAACCTGGAAATATAAAAAGACACTTTGTTTTGGAAGACATTTTCCCTCAAAACTCAAAATATATTTAGTAAGGGAAGTCAGGAATGGTTGGTAACTTTTCGCATATTTTAATTTTTTATGCTTGCTATGGCTGACATGTGAAAATACTTTAATTGCTATGAATTTGGATACTTGTGACTCAGCTGGTACCCAAGGACTGTAATACACCATTGTTTACACCCTGAACACTGATAATTCTGATACTGATAACACCTACCTTCTTATTCATATTAATGGAAATCGAAATATACAAAATTCAATAATAAAATGGTAATTATAGACCCTCTAGCAATGTTCCTCTTCTCATCTCATATTCTATCCTTGTAAAAATCCATTTAATGACCTTTTTTCACATAATTTTGTTTTTGAAATTCTTCTTATAAGTACGGCCATTCCCAAACTGTTATTGTGTTTATTTTAAAAAGGCAATAACAAAAGGAAAAAACCCTGTACCACTACAACCTGTGAATGGATCTGGGGTTCAGTACATGGTAGAGATTGCCTTGGATTTCAAGGACAACGGTTGTGCAGGGAGGTGGTTTTTTCTAAATCACACTCAACTACCAGATTTTTCCCTCTTATTTTGGTTACCCACTTCATAGAGGCTGGGTGAGCAGCAAGAGTGTCCTAGATCCCGTATGATCCATCTAAAACAGACTAAATAATCAGCGGGATTTGAACCAGGATTTTCGGCCTGGCAACTCAGTGCTCTACCAGTGAGCCACTCCGCTCCCTAACATAAATAATAACAAAAGGAATAAGACCAAAACACAAAAATAAATTTAATAAACAATAAAGAAATTTAAACAGAGAATAAATTTAATAATGCACACACAAATAACTCAAATGAAACAAGCTATAATAAGAGGTTAAAAGAATTAAGGAGATAGGTTTCATGTAGGCTGGATAATACACAAGTACTGAATTTTGTGTCAAAGTGTTGTATTAGGCGTCCCATATGTTTTTCTGTGGCACACTATGTATGACCTCAAGCTAGTTTTAGATCTATTAAATAGCTATGTTTGTAATCATGCTGCTCTATCCGTTGATGGCATTGATTTCAGTCGTCTCACTGCTCTTTCAAAATATATTTCTTTAGTGACAATGTCTCTTTGTCTCGGTTATAATGTGGTTGACACAAACTTAATGACAACTGAGAACAAGGATTTTACTGGGAAACATACTGAACAATATTATTTTATACATAAAACTTCACTGGTTTCTGGTTCAGACCATGTTAAAATTTTCTTCGCCAACGTTTCGCCAGACATACTGCTGGCTTCTTCAAGGCTGGATCGAGAATGAAGACGCTCCGGTTACTCGCGGCTTTATATAGCCGTCGCTCGGGTTCGTTCGGGTTCACTCGGGTCCACTCGTACTTCGTCGGGTTTTTCCGCTAGTCCATCGGGTTCTTTCGTGTTCGTGGTCGGAGTCTGCTCTTCCATGACTGTGATTGAGTTGTTTCTGTTTTTTCGGGCTCTGCTTGGCTGGAATTAGGTTTTTTTGATTCTTCTTGAGTGACTTGTTGTTTTTTCTTTTCCTTTATGGGTATATTAGGAAGCCATAGTTTGCTTAATCTGTACCCGTCTTCCCTGTTGAAGTTTTCCGGACGCTTGACTATTTCAATGGCTTCCAGTATCCTCCTTTCTGTGTTATTGTTGCATTTCTGAACCACTTTAATTTTTTCAAATTCTATGATATGATTCGTGGTGGTAAAGTGTTCCGCCAAAGCTGATATTTTACTATCCATTTTTTTCACACTTTTAATGTGTTCATTAAGTCTTGTGGATATCAGCCTACCCGTTTGCCCAATGTATTCTTTTCCACAGGAGCATGGAATGCTGTATATGCCAGGTGTTCTGAGCCCTAATCTGTCCTTTGCACTGGGTAAAACTTGGCCTTTCTTCCTATCTGTGGTGTATATTGTTTTTATGTTGAACTTTTTCAGTATTTTGGCTATTTTCTCGGTGGTGCCTTTGACATATGGGATCACTGCTTTTTTAATTTCTTCTCCTTTTTCCTCTGTTATTCTTTCTTGTCCGCCTGTCTTTTGGGCTTTCTTAAATTCTCTTTTTATGATGTCTTCCTGATACCCATTCTTTATTAATGCTTTCTTTAGGTGTCTTTCTTCTTTCTTTAAATATGACGGTTCTGAAATTCTGATGGCTCTAGTCATCAATGTTCTTATGACACTATGTTTTTGTGAAGGGTGATGGTGCGAGGAAGCATTCAAATACCGGTCAGTGTGGGTAGGCTTTCTGTATACCGAGTATCCTAATCGGTTATCTTTCTTTTCCACTTTAACATCCAGGAACGGTATACCTTCTTCCGTTTCAACTTCCATAGTGAATTGGATGTTTTTGTGTCTCCCGTTCAAGTGGTTGAGGAAATCGTTTAATGTTTCTTTCCCATGCGGCCAAATAACGAATGTGTCATCCACGTATCGGAACCAGTGTGATGGCTTCAAATCTGAAGCTTTTAATGCTTCTTGTTCGAAATTTTCCATAAAAAGATCCGCGACTAGTGGGCTTTTCACCAAAATACCTATAAAGGATACTATATCACTAATGAATAAAGTGCTCAGTCAAGCAGATACAGACTTGGCTGAACTGTGTTTAATATCATCGTACTTTTTATTTGATGGCAAATACTACAAACAAATTGAAGGCGCGAGTATGGGATCACCATTAAGCCCACTAGTCGCGGAACTTTTTATGGAAAATTTCGAACAAGAAGCAGAGCGTCTTCATTCTCGATCCAGCCTTGAAGAAGCCAGCAGTATGTCTGGCGAAACGTTGGCGAAGAAAATTTTAACATGGTCTAAACCAGAAACCAGTGAAGTTTTATGTATAAATAATGGCCGTGGAAACCTGAAAGAGTATTTAATATTATTTTAATTTTATATATATATATATATATATATTTTTTTTTTTTTTTGTGTAGGCCTATTCATTTGTGTGTGTGTAGCCTATTCATTTTCAATATTTCATTTTTGCAACTAGATCCTTATCTATTTTAAAAAAGAAAATAGCAATCAAGGTTCAAAAAAAGAAATCAAATATTTTCACACTACAATTAATCATAATGGAAAAGAAAACAATGACCTAATGATATAATATATGACCTAAAAGAAAACAATATGTGATAAAAAAAACAAAAAAAAAACGGAAGAATTGTCTGGCTATCAAATTCTATAAAAAAATCTAAAACTAGAATTTATATATCAAAACTGAATACCAATTTTTGTTACCTATCCTTTTTATGGGAACTCGCCGGTCATGTAAAACTTAGTGATTAGAACAGCTTGTAGAACAGGATATCCTATTAAGAAAATTTGGCAGTTTTGAGCCTCTGGTGGTGAGTATAACATCAGTCGACCCTACCAGCTGCTCTTTCCTACTTCAAAAATTGATTTGAATACCGTTAGAGGTCTTAGGAGTAAAATCTTGTTATTTTCTTTAAGACATGGGCTCCTGCTGGATTGTTTTGAAACATGGTGAGAATACCCCCATCTAATGAATTTCTGATTGGAATGTTATTTATTAGCAGAAGAACAAATATTCGTAAAAAATAAAGTCAGAACCAAAGCTAATATTGACCTTTAACTGACAAAAAATAGTTGATAAAAAAAAAGTCAAAATCAGCATATGCCAAACAACCCCACCTATTGGCCTACATCTACCAAAAAACGTCCCGATATCCTTGACATATTTATCACATCTCAAATTTCCCCCGCACAAGTCAATATTGAATCCTTGGACGACCTTTCATCAGATCATAGTCCAGACCTCCTTTTCTTGCACTCAAGTTTCGCTCCCAAGCCTTCCCCTCCCACATTGATTACAGGACGTGTTAACTGGAACGATTTTTGTTATGACTTGGTGGACAAACTTGACTTAAAAATTTCACTAAAGACAAAACAAGACATTGATACAGCCATAGAAAAACTTACAACATCAATCAGAAACAGTATACATGACAATATCACAAATCACACAAATAATAACTATCAACAGATTGATTTGCCACAGCATATTCGTATCTTATTAAGAGAAAAACGCAGAGCAAGATCGAAGTGGCATAGAACTCGATATCCAGCAGATAAAACTATCTATACAAAATTAACTAACAAACTAAAAGCAGAAATCAAGAAGTTCAAAATTCAAAATTTAATTACCTGGACTGAAAATCTTACAACCACCGACAAAACATTATGGATGACTACCAAAAAACTCCTAAAGTTCAAATAATAATAATGTTACGGGCGCCGGCAGGAAGACGGAAGCAAGAGGATTAGCGGCTTAAATCCGTCGGCGGGAGAAGTTAAAATAGGATTAGGACGGTTCTAGATCGTCTCCTATTGTCGGCAAAGGATTAAGAATATTCCAGAATGGTCTGGCCCCCTCCGTGTTCTAGAATGTTCGGCCTTGCCTATAAAAAGACTTCCCTCACCTCGAGTCAGTCAGTCTTAGCCTGAGAGTAGACCATGCAACATCTGTGATAAGTGAGTGTCAGTGTGATAAGCTAGTCAGTGTTGAACCGGCCAGTGTAATAAGTGTATCAGTGAACTGTAACAGTCTCGCGAGTGTAATAAACTGTTTCTGTTTGTTACTGTGTGTCAGTTTGTGATACTTGAAGAATCTTACGGTCGGTGGACTAGTGAACTGTAAGTGTTAATTATTAGTTATAAATTGTAGTGTAATTTTATAATATTCATAGAAACTGTTGTAACTAGTTAAGCTATCTAGAATAAGTAATATCTTATAGTATTGTAATAATTAAATAGGAGTTAGGCCTAGATTATAATCTTTAGAATAAATATTTATATTGTCATTAAAAATTTATATTGACATTATAAATTTAAATCAGTTTAATAATTTATTTGTTAGTAATTTCATTGTTTAGTTTCTTTGTTAGTAATTGTTAATAATTTACTTGTATCCTTTTTATCACTTTTGTAAATAAATGTTAGTATCTTTGATTAAGGAATTGTTTAATTCATTTTAATACCCAGTAGCCCGTAAAAATAATAATAATCAATAAAATAATCATCCACTCCTTACTGAAGCAAATAACTGGACAAGATCTGACGGAGAAAAATCTCAGTTATTTGGCCAATACCTTTCCAAAATCTTTCATCCACATCCTGATATCATTAACCCAACTCAAATTGAATATATAAAAGAAGCGTTAGATGTTCCCCTCCAAATGTCCCTTCCACCCAAAGCATTCCATCCTTCAGAAATATCCAACATTATTCACAGATTACCTTCCCGCAAAGCTCTTGGGCATGACCTCATCACAATTCACATCTTAAAACACCTACCTAGAAAAGCCATTCTATTCCTTACCTATATATATATAATGCTGTACTCCGCTCTACATATTTTCCTGACCTCTGGAAATTTTCCATTGTAAAAATGATACCCAAACCTAAAAAAAACACCAGAATACCTATCCTCGTACCGTCCTATCTCTCTTTTATCTTGCATGGGTAAAATCCTAGAAAAACTCATCCTTAAACGATTGTACCCTATCCTTGATGCAAATCACATAATACCAGATCACCAGTTTGGATTCCGAGCATCATACTCCACCATTCAGCAATGTCATCGTGTGGTGGATGTGGTCTCCTCTGCATTAGAACGTGGATCATATTGTTCGGGCGTCTTTCTTGACGTGGAACAGGCTTTTGACCGAGTCTGGCATACGGGCTTGCTCTACAAACTCCGTAAATTCCTACCCCCTACATACTTTCTCATCCTTCAATCCTATCTCACAAATAGAACTTTCCAAGTAAACCATAATAATTTCTATTCAACCCTCTTTTCCCAATCTGCTGGTGTTCCTCAAGGTAGTATCCTTGGCCCAATCCTTTGTACAGTTTATACAGCTGACATCCCAACTCATCCTAATACTATCCTTACCACGTATGCTGATGATACATGTGTATTATCAGTCAACACCAATCCAGTTATTGCATCCCAAAGCCTCCAATCCCATATCACTGATCTTGAAGAATGGTGTCAAAACTGGAGAATTAAAATAAATTCTCAAAAATCGCATCAAATCACTTTTACCTTACGTCGTAAACCAATGACTTCCTGCCCTACAGTATCCTTTAATAATATCCCACTGGTGCCTGTAGAACAGATCCGATACTTAGGGTTGCACCTCGACAAACGATTAACCTGGAATCCTCATACAAGACTGAAAAGACAAGAAACCGCTCGACGTTTCAGGCTACTTCAATACTTACTAGACAAACGCTCTAAGCTCCCAATTAACTACAAAAGACTCATCTACATGACCATCATACGACCTATTTGGACTTACGGAGTAGAGCTATGGGGCTCCACTAAGCCATCGAATTCCTCTCGTATCCAATCCCTACAATCCAAAATCCTTCGTAAAATCCTCAATGCTCCTTATTTTGTTAAGAATAAAGTCATCCATAACGACCTTAATGTCCCTTTTGTTGCTGATTTGGACCGAACCCGGTATCTATCCTTTCATAGCAAACTTCATTCCCACTCAAACCCTCTAGTTTCAAACCTAGCTTGCTCTTCCATTTCCGATAATCCTCCGAGGCGTCTGAAAAGAAGATGGCCACGTGACCTTCTTATTTGAACTTTGATTTGAGTACTACCAGTGGGTAGTTTCTCTACTTGTCATTCTCATGTCATTATGTAACACGCATTCTATTTACTTGTTGTATAATTGTAATACAGTTGTAAATATCAATAAATAAATTTAAAAAAAATCAGCATATGAAATACTATATTTAAAATAAATACTTTTTTATGATCTTAAACAATTTTTTTTAAACATACTGTAATCATATTGAGCAACAATTATTTTGCCTAATATTTCAATCATAAAATCTATTTACCTGCTATTTATTTTCAGAGTTTGGAAGCTAATAAAATGGCAACTTTAGCTGCCCAACTCTCGAAAATCGAAGAGGCTTCAAAAAAGAAGGATGAGCAGAATTCAGTGTTCATCAATCAGACAAAAGAAGCACTTGAACAAAAGATGGAGACTCACATAGAAAAACGTGAACAGTATATATCGGAAATCAAAACAAAACTCAAAGATCATGTTAGTATTGTATTTACATTTTATGTAGCTTACACTTTAAATATTTATCCCTACATTTTATTCATTATATCGGTTATTATATAAATCCATAAATTTTTAAAGTTATGATAAATACATTTTTTAATCGGGGAAACGACATTTACAAAAATAATTTTTGAGTAGTTTTTGTTTTTTATATTTTGTGTTTGTTTGTAGAACTGATGTAAATATTTTATTGTATTTGTATTATAAATGTAAAGCAACTCTTAATTATATTTTAGCAATGACTTTTGTAGTCTTAGATTGTGAAGTTTCTAAAAATATTTTCAGTAAACAGTTTTACACAAGTATTAATTAGTAATTATGTGTGAATTACGAAAATTAGAGTTAGACATTTTTAGCTTGGGTGAATATCATTTTATTTGAACAGTGCCTGGTTTGATAATGTTTTACATTTATTCTCACATTAATTCAAATAAATGAAAAAATAAATTTGCCTAATACAATCATTCACTTTTTGCTGCAATTATCAAATCAGTGTACTAAGTTTTGCCTCTCGTGTTGATATGTTTAAGATATCTAAATAGAATTAATATTCATCCAACCATCCTTTTCATAATCACTTTATATTACACGTGTGTTTACTTCTCCTAGCAGTTTGTAATCACCCATTTGCATCTATTGCATGTTAATTTTAGCTGGAAGGAGTAGAAAAAAGTCGTCAACTTCTCGAGCAACAGACTCAGGATGTTCGCAATGCAGTTGAAGAGAAACTTAAATCTGCTGCAGCACATCGTGATGAAAATATCAAAAAAATCCTTGATAGGCTCAAAGAACATGTTAGTATTTGCCCAGCATTTTAAAAAAAAATCATCCAGTTATCCTGATTACACTTTTAGTATTTTATACAAATTTTTTAAAATATTTGTATAAATTTATTATAATATACTGGAAAGATTTATATTTTCAAAGAAATAGTTCATAATTGTATTCACTTCATCTTCAGCATTAGTTTTTAAATATTTTTACAACTTTTTAGGATTACGAAAATAGGTAAAATATTTGAATGAACGGTTTTAGCTAAGAATCTAAGAACTTTTCACAATTCCTGCCGTTTTCTCCCCGCAATTTTCTATTTCTACTTCCTTGTAGAAATTATATTACATATTTATTACAATAAAGTTCAAAATTTCAACCACTTTTATTTATAGAAATTATTAGCTTACATGAAAAAATATTATTTTTGAGTTAAAATTTTCTTATTTGATTTTGGTGAAATAATAAATGTTGATTGATTTTGTTCAATTCACTACTAAAATTGTTTGGTCTGAATTTTTTAACTTCAAAATGGTTTCAAGCTTATAGGTGTTTGGTCCTCTTTCGATTTATTTAGATCTTATATTAAATTTGTTTGAGGTTCTTATTTCTGTCCAGCGTAATTTCTTGCTATTGTAGGTGCCAAGGATCGATCAAGATGTCATACAGAGGTGTCATCTGAATCCTTGGTACGTTTTTTTTTTTTAATGTTCTGTAAGATCACAAAATTATATTGTGAGCAGTAGACAACCTAAATGATTGTTCCTCTTAGTTTAGTGCTTTTATGCACTACTGTCTATTGTTGAGACAGTTGCATCACCTGGACATACGTAGATGAGTCACTTGATAGTTTATTAACAAATAATGACAATGAGAACCATTAAATAAATCTTTCAAAATCCGTATGCCATGAATAGGTTTTTGAAAAATTGATTTTATTTATTTAATCACATACTATTAAACGTGCATGTCCAAACTTGAGGCTTAAATTAAGTTTTTAATGCTTTTTCTACAACAATTTTGGCAGTTTCAAACAACTATAATAACAAAACTTATGAACAAACAGTTTTATAAGAATCGGTTTGACTGCTTGAATCCTCCTTATCTAAACTAATCAAGACAATTAAAGCTATTTTTATTACCATTTATGTAGAATATAAATAATAAATAACTGTCTTTCCTTAAAATTTCCATTATATTATTGAATGTGTATCCAGAGAAATATGTTTGATTTATTCTTCCTTCTTAGAAATAAGTTAATAATAATCATTAAAAAAAAAGTTAATTGGGCTATTTTTCTCAATTTAATCTTCACCCACAATTCTTGGAGACGTTCTCTGCTCCTTTCCTTAGTGGGGTCCCAACTTGGGATGGGTCATACTAGAAGATACCTCTATTATGTTATCCTTTAACTGACAAAGGCATTCATTTTGCTGGAAGCATGGGGTGGCTACTGTTGTTTGAAATTTGTCTCCAGTGTCAATTTCAAGATTAAAGTATCAGTGAACAAATCACTTTTATAGTATTAAATTATGTCTTGTGTTCATTAATATTAATTAGAATAGTTAGTTAAATAAATGTTTTTTGTTTATTGTTTATACTTAAAGCTGAATCAAATTGTTTTATTACAAACAAAAAGTACAAACATTTATTATAAAACACAAGATAGTATTAGGTTTGAGCAACCAATTAAATTAAAATAAACAATTTCCGTTTATAGATGATGAGGCAAATAAAAGAAAAATACCTGTTTTATTTATCTTTGTTGAAAAGGAGTCAACAGCTGTGTTGACTCTATCTATCCAAAGGACTAATAAGTTGAATAATCCCTTGTATACTAATTTTTAACGCCTGCTCATGAATTCAAAGTTTTGTTATTATTACATATTTTGTTATTACAGGAATTTTAGATATAAAATTTAGTTAAAAATATAATTGCAAACACCGTAGTATATATCACCATAAATTACAACAAAAACCTAGATGTCATTGTCAGCTTATGAGGAAAACAATAGTAACAACCATTTGGGTCAACATCATAACTCATAAATAGGAATGAGAAGAACTAATGTATTATGAGTGTGTGTGGGAAAAGAAATAGTTGCACCATATTACTATAAAAAAATATCTGTACCTGCGAATTATTGATGAATTCAAAGTTTTGTCATTATTACATATTTTGTTATTACAGGAATTTTAGATATAAAATTTAGTTAAAAATATAATTGCAAACACCGTAGTATATATCACCATAAATTACAATAAAAACCTAGATGTCATTGTCAGCTTATGAGGAAAACAATAGTAACAACCATTTGGGTATTACTATTGTTGATGTTCTTCCAAAAATGTTTAAATATTCTAAGAAAACAAGTATTCATTCCTTTCCAGATGTAATATAAGAAACATGTATTCCAGATCTTCTTATTGCTCTTTTCATGAACAATTTGAAAAATAGATAAGCGAATCTATTAATCTGTTTCAGCCCCTTGTAAGTTTTCAAATCTGTCAGGTATGTCATTCTGAGTATGCTTTTGATTATTGCCCTTTATCGGAGTCTCTATCCTTGGTTGTATTCTCATTTCAAGATAACTCTGATAGAGTTAAATCCTTTTTTTATTTCCACAGATCTTTCATAACTCTCTGTACAGATGATGCTTATGAATATTTTAGTTCGTTCACCTTTCTAAGATGTTTCTGTTTCTGAGCATAATTATTCTTACTTTTTACTCTAATAACGACTAGTTTTTTCTTTATTTAGATCAACAAATCAAACTTGAAATTGATTTTTCAACTGGAATAAAGTATTCAGAGTTGATTTTTTTTATCCCATGGGATGATAATATCCCATTTTATTTGCTATAGTAATGTACATAAAGAATTTGATTAATTCATCTCCATGCTTAAACAGTCCTTTCAATTCTAGTGCTTTATTATTTGTTTGCTATTTCATGGCTTCATCGGTATTTTCCGTATCTTAGGATTTCATTCGCTCTGGCGATCCTTTTCCCATCCAATTACTCTTTCTATATCACTTTTCAGGTTAAATCATTTACCAGGGTTTTAAAGTAGTTATGTATCTGTTCTAGTATAGGCATTCTGTCTGTCATAAAATTGTCCACGTTGGCTTTTCATGAATTTCCTTCGATTTAAATGTTTGTTAGCTAAAATGATTTCTTGGAAAATTTTACTTAGCTCATTATAGTTTCTGTTAACATATTCTTTTTGATTGGACTCAAATAAGTAACCCGCTTTTCAGTTTATAAAGCCTGTACCACCATAATCCATAAAGTCGATCAGGTTTGGTAAGGTAGGGATTGAAGAAATGATTTGGTCGTGATCACGCCTAGTACCAGGATTTTCCTCTAATTAAGGGTACCCACTTTATAGAGGCTGGGTGAGCGCCAGAAGGATCTCCAGATACCACTATCTTTTCATGATAACTGATTGTCATATCGGTTAAATTTTCTTTCTAGTATATCCACCATAATCACTTTACTTGTCAGCAACTACCCATTTTTCTAAACCCTTCATACTTGTAAAAAAAAAATATATGTATATAATATTAATGTGTCTTGAGTTAACTTAGCCAAAAAGCTTTTAGCAACATGATCAAACATCTTATTGGATGGGCATTAGTAGAAATTATTGAAACTTATGGAATTTATTCTAAATAAAAGTAAAATTGTTTAAGTTTTATTTCCCTCGTAATTTATAAAAAGGCATTTCATTTGTTCGACCCATTATTAAGTGATTACAATTATGAATGTAAAGTAAAGAATTACTCTGTACTTTCCAGTATTTCACATATATCTGTATACATGCATGCTTATTCTTTAGCTTTTTTTCTTTTATTTTTCTTTTTTTACCCAATTTTACACATTAGGAGGATCAAGTTAAAAAAATCAGAGCTAACTGGCAAGAAAAAATCAATTCGCTAGAAGCACAATTGCAAAACAAAATGGATTCTGCTATCATTCGTAAACAACAAATTGAAGCTGAGCAGAGAGAAAAATTGCGCACGCTTGTATGTAGAGTTTTGTTTCATTTTTATGTTTAATGTAATAAGTATTTTTGTTTGTGTTTTTAAATTATTTTTACTGCTTTTTTTAATTTTTATTTTGCATGCTAATTTTTTTTGTTTTTGTTTTAACCTGCTTAGAATAATTTGAAGTTTATGAAAATAAATGAATTGAAGCTAACCTTAGAAGATATGGAAAAACAAAATGAAAAAGTTAAGGAAATTCAAGAAAAAATAGAATATGCGGGATGCAAGCGTGAACAAGAATTAGCGAAAAAACTTGAACCAATAAAAAAGAATGTAGGTACTATTTTTTAAAGTTTGGTGCCCTCAATTTATACCATTCAAATTTAATTAATAAAACAGCAATCTCCTGTTTCATCAATTACAATTTAGGTTTTTTTTGGGAGCATTTGTGTAATTATTTTTTTTAAAGCATTTTAATTATTTAAGTTATATCATTTCATTTTTTTCAAATTACCACAATTTTTTTTAAATGATTAGTTAAAATTTGTCATATTTTGAGAATTTCAGAAATGATATTGAATGCTTATTACTTCTATAAAATATAGTAATTCTTTCAATATTTTAAAACTGGCTTTATAAAGTTTTTTGTATTAGGTACATCCTAATGTTGTTCTATATTTTATGCGATTGGGATACAAAACCTGGTTTAGTTTTGATTGTCATTTGAGCTGAATATTGGACCACTTTTGTATTCGATTTTTGATATATCATTTCTAGATTAACAACGAATAATGATTTAGACCGTATCAACCAATACATATTTTCTGTAATACATACAAATATTAGAATTATCAAGATTTTTTTTATAAGAAAGAATATGCTTTATTTATTTATAATATTGTGCTGAATATCTTTATCATGATCTGCTAACACAATAAGATCATCAGCAAACACCAGTAGATACAGATTTAGAAGCTTTCAGCCCTAGGTGAAACTTTTTGAATTTCTCCTTACAGTTTATTGTGGCTGAATCCAGGACCAAAATAAACAGTAGTGGACTAAGGCTGCAACCCTGTCTAATCCCAGCAGATGTCACAAATTCTTTTGAGGTGTTATTAGAGAATCTCCACTGCCAATATGTGTCCTGTGTCAAAATTCTTTTCTCTTAAGGTTTTAGAGACATCTCCTTTCTGGGTTTTGTCAAATGCTTTTATTAGATCTATGAAGCAAACTGACAGTTCTTTGCTTTTCTCCAAAACCTTTACTTGGATTTCTCTCATGGTGAAAGTGAGATTCTGAGTGCTTCAATTAGTTCGGAATCCGTACTGTTCCTCTTTCAGCTTATTTTCAAGGATTTTGGAGTAAATTTTGCATGGTACACTTAAAAGGGAAATACTTCGATGATTACCGCAGTCCCTGTTTTCTCCCTTTTTAAAGATTGCAGCTGTGACTACTATCTCCCATTCTTTGGGCACCTTCTTCTGTTTCCATATCAAGTAATATAGTGTTAAATAACTTGTTGTCCTTTATGACCCATGTATCTCAACATGTCAGGAGATATTTCATCTATTCCGGCTGATATCCCCCGGTTTCATATCTGGCACAGCTTTCTCCAATTCCTCTTCGTCTATGTAGTCTTACTCTCTTACAATCTCCCCGCCAGATTCACATCCGAGGTTGCCTTCTTCCAACAATTCTCCAAAAATTCTCGCCATCTTTCTATAGTTTTATCATTCTTTCATAGAATATTCCCTTCTTTGTCTTTTATCTGCTTCAGCAATGGAGCTCTTTTTTTCCTTAGTCCTTCATGACATAAAACATTTTCTGTTTTTCCTTAAAATCAGTCTCCATTATCTTTCTTCCATCATCTTCCCAAGCTTCCTTTTTGGCAGTCATAACCATCTGTTTTACATCAACTCTTTTCTTTTTATATTGCTCTTAGTTTCCTTGGGATCCGTTTTCAAGATAACTTCTCCACAGTATTTTCTTTTCTTGAATAGCCCACTTGATTTCTGCAGCCCACTATACTGTTTTACTCTTTCCATAAAATATGGCAGCAGCTTTCTAGGATACATTGAAGTTTAAAGAAAAACTTCTTTGTTGACGATTTTATAACTCACTTCCTTGTTGACAATTTTATAGCCTACTACCTAACACACATCGTTATCTATGCCGCCCAGTGCAAGTCGAAAACTTGAAACATGTACCTAATCTACTGTCCTGTCTGTCATGCAAAGCTTCAAGTGACAAAACTATCAAGGTCAAGCGCACGGACGATTGAGGAAAAAAGTTAAGATCTGTATCCCCGAATCTTGACACCAAATATCCATATTTGGATCCGTATCTATGTATACACTTTGTTAAAGATCCGGCACATCACTATAGCTATCCCATTACCCACTCAAGTTTAATATTCTCTCTCTATTATCGATCCTCATCTCTTCTCCATATTTACCCAAGATATCTTGCCACTGAGGCTGGTCCTTTCCAACTCTGCCATTCCAATCTCCCATAATAATTGGTTCTCCTTTGGCATTGTCTATTTCTCTTTGAAGATCTTCGAAGAAAGTTTCCTTCTCTGCAGAGTTTGCGTTGTCATTAGGACCATATGCAATTATCATTATTATTATTAATTCTCGCCTTCTTCCACATCTATTACCATGAGCCGCTCGCTTCCTGGTTTCCAGTCCTTGACTTTCATACTCCAACTTTCCAGGAATATAAAGCCTATTCCTCCTCTAACTGGTCCTCTCTCTGTGTAGCATGAATAAATTAGGATGTGATCCTTTATGTAGGTTACGTTTTTGAAGATAATTTAAGTAAATTCCTTGCTATATCAATCCTTCAAAAGAACAATGTCATAACTCAATAAACCTACTTTTTCAATTTAAGTATTTGTAAGTTCAGTGTGAGTTTAAAAAATTGTTGGTTATCGGTAAAGCAAAGCATTCCTATTTTATAATGATGGTATTGAAATTCTTTCATTAACCATTAGAAAATTTTTAAAAGCTTGAAACTTTTTGTATTTTAATTTTTTTTTTAATACCATTCCCATAAAACATGGTAGGTTATTAAAAAAAAAAATTGGAAATAAAATATTAGATAATGGTGGTGTTCCTGAATTAAAAAGCTTCAACCAATACAATTGCTTGAACTACAACTACCGTGGTATAACACTCCTGAGCTCTGCTTACAAAGTACTTTCGAATGTGGCATTCCAAAGACTACTTCCCCATGCCCAGAGAGAGATTGGAATGTACCAGTGCGGATTTATTAATGGTAGATCTTGTATTGATCAAATATTCTCCCTGAGAACTCTTATGGAAAGGACTAGAGAGTACAACATAACGACCCACCACCTTTTCGTGGATTTCAGCAATGCCTATGACTGTATCATCAGGGGAAAACTGTTTCAAAGTATGGAAGAAATGAATGTCCCCAGACAATTGATAAGCCTCGTGGAATTGCTGATGAGGGAGTCGAGAAGCCAGGTAAAGATTCAGAATGACTTGTCTGAAGAATTCAAGACAACTAGGGGTCTGAGACAAGGGGATGGACTCTCGTGCCTGTTATTTAATTTTGCACTAGAAAAGGTCATAAGAGACGCAGGGTTACAAGTCACTGGTACGATTCTGACTAAGTCCATCCAAATACTGGCCTATGCAGATGACATAGACATAGTGGGAAAAACACCGAGAGATCTACAACAGGCTTTTCTTGCATTGGAGAATGCTGGACGGCGTATAGGTCTTCAGGTAAACCAAGTAAAAACTAAGTATATGGTGGCTAACCCTTCAAGACAATCGGATCCCACCATCACGTTTGGTCCCTACACATTTGAAAGTGTCAACAGTTTTGTCTACCTCGGTTCTTTGGTCAAAGCAGATGGCTCAACCAGCCCAGAAGTTCAAAGAAGAATATTGGCCGCTAATAGATGTTATTTTGGGATGGCGAAAATTTTACGAAGTCGTCTGATATCAAGAAGAGCCAAGGTCATGCTGCACAAAACAATCATCAGGCCTGTTTTGACTTATGGATTGGAAACCTGGCCTCTGTTCAGGGCAGATGCCAACAGTTTGCTGCTCTTCGAAAGTAAAATATTAAGAAGAATGTTTGGAGCTGTAAGAGTTGGGGATCAATTTAGACTCAGAGAAAATGCAGAGCTGTACCTTTTGTATCAGGAGCCTGACGTGGTGAAGCACATAAGAATAGCTAGATTGAGATGGGCTGGACATGTGGCCAGAATGGAGGACAACGCTATTTTAAAAAGACTTCTGTTTATATTCGTTGATGGAAAAAGAAAACGTGGGCGTCCACGACTTAGATGGTCAGATGAAGTCGAGAGTGATGCAGGCAGCATCATTGGATCCAGAGCTTGGAAGACCTTGGCGCAGGACATAGAAGAGTGGAGGCGACGCCTTGATGCAGCCAGGACCCGTGCTGGGTTGTAGAGCCAGAGATGATGATGATTCCCATAAAACATGATACGTTATTAAAAAAAAAAATTGGAAATAAAATATTAGATAATGGTGGTGTTCCTGAATTAAAAAGCTTCAACCAATACAATTGCTTCTTAAGGCTCATTGTTCTTTTGAAGGAGCTTTATTATGATAAATGCCTTTTGTATTGGGAATG
Organism: Arma custos; assembly: GCA_037127475.1. Lineage (NCBI taxonomy): Eukaryota > Metazoa > Arthropoda > Insecta > Hemiptera > Pentatomidae > Arma > Arma custos. The sequence goes on from CM073764.1 coordinate 74,407,940, forward strand.
CTTGCTTGATATTATTTCATGACTAAACCACATATTAAATCAAGTTCACTCAAATTAATTTAAAAAACCTCTACTACAGGAAGTGGAGTTACGATGCTTTATAATTAAGGTGATAGTATAATGTTAAAATAATTTTATTAAAGAGATCATATTTAAGTAGCTGAGTATCTGTTACTCAAAATTCAAACTTTTAGCTTCATCAAGCAAGTAGTAGTACATCTTGATGATAGATTATATTTATTATTTAAAAAGTACATTTTAAATGAACATGGTTGTTTATTAAACATTTGTATTTCTAATATACACACAGCGATTAAACTACAATAATTTATTCTAAACTAATCTACGTTATTTCCACTCAATTTATTTATTAAACAATTTTATTTTTGATGTTATGCATTAAAATGTGATGTTTACTTTGTGTAATAATTATTTATAACTTAAGCTAATCCAACACCAATGGTTTTTATTTACAGTTCTCACCTTTTTATTAATTTTTGATTCATTAATTAGTTGAAGTAAATTAAATAAGCTGTACGAAATGATTTTTTATTTGATAAAAAACAATTATTAATATGTAAAAAAAATACGAGGTCATTGTTTCCTAGACAACTTTTTTTTTTAAATTCTGCAATACAATAGCTGAATGAGACATTCATTATGATTGAATTGGTTCAGAGTTTAATTATTTTTATTCCAAAATTATCTATAGGAGCCAGGATATATGTTATAAATATCACTGTTCAAAGAATCTCCCTGTAGACGTTTCTACACGTTCAGATTTATCTACCATAAACATTATTATTTAATATTTGTATAGGACCTCAATTATTGAAAACAAGAAGTAAAATCCATAGTTGAGGGGTGCAGTCATAAATAAACACCAAATAAGTGAAGACTTATTTTTTATTGCATCATATTTTGTATCATTTTTTATACATTTTACTTATGTAACACTCTAGGAGTCTATTATCATACATTTTATATTTCATCTGTAATTAAACTAGGCTTTCCATACTTTTATATCTCACCTGTATTAATACTTTTTCATTTTGTATCTTTGGGTTTACCTTCTCATTTTTCTTTCACTTTGTATTTTGTTTACATTATCACCCTTCTGTACATTTATTCTGTAATTTTTTTATTCATTATCCTTAGTAGTATAATAATAGTAGCAGTATAATAATATATAGTAGTATATCCATCAATATTTTTTAATTTTCTATTACTCTATATGTTATTATATTCTTGTTACTTTTTTATTCTAATGATTTTTTTATAATTATTTTTGTTTTGTTTGTTTTTTCTCTCATAGCCCTGAAGATGATCTACAAAGTAGGTTGAAACGTCGGCACAAATAAAAAATAAGTCTTGACTTATTTGGTGTTTATTTATGACTGCAACCCCTCCCCCCCCCAACTATTTCCATCCTCCATTAGATCTTCCAGTCAACTATTTCCCTCTCTAATGTCTAGTTATAATTTTAAAATCTAAATTTCTATCAATAAACACTATCGTGTATTATATTTCTATTTAAATTTCATGTTTGATATATCAAGGTTGGATTTGGCTCGCTTTTTACATTTAAGAATCCATCATTTATATTTATGAATGAATCATTATTAAATATAAATGATTCTTCACAATGAATGATTTAACTATGAGGTTGAGAGTGCTTTGTATAGCTATCAGAAAAAGTACATGATTCACAATGTGAAGTTCATCTAATTGAATTTTTGCCTCTGCTGTTCCCTGCTGTTAAATCTAAATTTCCCTTTGCGGATTCACTGATAACAAAGATACCGTTTCTTTGTTATTTAACACGATTATGTTGCTTTTAATAATTGCCTGATATTGGTATTACAAAATTCTTTTTAAACCAAAACATTTAGATTTTCAATGAAAACTATACAATATGATTATTAGTTATTAAAATATTATTATTATTACATTATTCTTATGATAATATTGCATCATTAATCATTAAAGTAAAGTTTAATATTGTCTGTCCTCAAGATGTAAATTATATTTATAAAACTTATATTTAATTTATAATTTTCTAGATTATCTTAATTCAAGTTACTTGTACTTATTATATTTTTAAATTTTCTTTTGCAGGAGAAAAGGGCTGAAATGGTCCGCCAAAACAAAGAGAGACTCTCTCAATGCGAACCAGAGATCATTTCCTCAGCTTAATTTTTATTCACCACTTAGCGTCACTCAACATCATCGATGTACATCTCCTTTCTTGAATATTAAAGAAACAAAAAGTTTCCATGCCATATTTATTTTATTGTTTCATGAGGTTTTCAAAATCCTGTTAGACTTCATTTCTTTTTTTCGGTTTTAGTTTACTAGTCAGTTTTAGTTTATGCATCTGCGAAAGCATGTCGCTTAAATGATTCGTTTTTCCATTTGACTGAGGAACCAAACGATATACAATTAGAGAAGACATATATTTAGTAGGGTCTTTCACATCGCCACAGGGTTGGGTTGTAAGCACTAAGTAAGTACATCGAGATTCACACTGCCCATTCCTAATAAACAAAAAAAAAAGAAGAGAAATGTGATCTAGTAGGGTCCAGATTAATGTGTTTTAAATTTTCCTTTGTGTGTTTTTTTTTATTTGTATTCCTGATAAAGCTTTGATTATTATAACTATATTTTACTTTTTTTATATTGAAACTAGTGTAAACTTATTTTAGGATTATATATATATATACTTTTTTATTTTTATTTATAAGTACAAATTACTAGTTTTGTATTTTATTCTTTTCTTGTAATGTTTCTTTTTCTTTTAATCATTTGAATATATTTTAAAATTGTTATATCAAGAATAATGTTTTTACCATCAACAACTAATGATTGATGCTCAGGAATATGGCTCCTAATATTTCACGTTGAAGCCTTATAGACTGATATCGGTATTGTCTTTTGTTAAATATATATACGCTGTTAAAGAAAAGTGCTAATTGATGTAATAATTATTTAGTAATGATAAACATATTTAGTATCCAGGCATCTCCTTAGTTTTATACATTTAAAAAATATTTGTTGATTTTTTTTAATAATAAAGTTGCAGATTCTTGTGGATGTTTAATAAAATATTTGGAAATATAATTAAGCTGTACTAATGATTAGCTTTTCCGTTTCTTTCTGTTTTATTATTATACTCGAGATGTTAACAAAAGCTCCCAGGTTTTTTCAAAATTATTAAATAGTATCACCCTCCCTTAAGATAAAGGAACTTAAATTATTGTTTTGTTTGGGAGCGATATTGAACTTTATTTTATTATTTTTCACTTTCTAAGGAAAATATTTATTTTTTATTATTCTTAGTTTGCTATATTTGTCTTAACACTCATTGTGTGGCATACATTAATAATATTATTTTTTTAATTCCCAGTTGTATATTTTTTTTATTATTAGTTGTTATACATTCTTAATGTTTGATAACGCTATTGCCTTGTGTATTTTATATTGTATGTTTCGCTTTGCCTTACAAAATGCCTTATGCCCAATTGTAAATTATAATTATATCATATGAAGGTATAAAAGCTTTTTATGAGTGTATTTTTAATATGAAAATAATTCCTTAATGCCTCTTAGTTTGTAAGTAGTTCATATCCTTAGTAAGTATTAAATAAGAAAACTTAACAGAATCTATTTTTTTGAATTCCTTCAATCCCAATATACTAACTATATAGTGTTGTTGATTATGTTGTGTAAAGATTTAACTCTTGGCTGCTTTCTAAAATAATAGTTTGTTTAATCTACCAAAACTAATTTTATCGATGAAGAGTTCTTAAAACCACTATTGTATCAAGGCTAAACATTATAAAACATCCCACTTAACAGTAACAAATTAAAATGAACATAATAAACATTTGTTTTGTAATACTGGTGAGAAGTAGGGTAGCTAAATGGGTGGAGCGTTGAGCAGCTGTGCTGAAGATACTTTATTTTATTATTCTATTACTTAATAATTATTTAATCTGTTCTACCTAACTACAATCGAAGGACCCTAAGGGTAAGGGGTCTGCTCAACACTCCTGGAGCTCACCCAGCCCATATAAAGTAGGTACCCTTAATTAGTGGAAAAACCTAGTGGTTAAGCGTGTTCTGAGGAAAACCATTGTTTTAGAAACAGTACAGCTCCTAACCATATACTGAATCCCCAAGACTTCATGGGTATTAGTATAATTTTATTTTAATATTGGGAAATTTAAATAGGGTTCTCCTCACTATTTCCTAAAGTGCAATTCATCAGCCTTGGTTGACCCTGTAGGATCCTGAAGACCCTCTTCGGGCTCATCCAGCCTCTTATGTGGGTTTCCTTAATTGGAGATAAATCTGGTAGTGAGAGAAACCTTGCTAGGCTTCATTTTATAAAGAGTATTGAAAAGAGGAGGTGGGTCATATAATTTATCTATTTTATATAATGCTTTATTATTTAATTGGTTTTTATAGATCTAATTATTTTTTTATCCTAGTTTACTTTCTTTATTCTTCTAATATTTATCATTATTTGTTTGATAAACAAATATTGTCCTTAAACAAGACACTATCTTGTTCTAAAGGTAATAATAACCATCAGCATTCCTTTGTACTAAAGATCAAATTAAAAAAAAAAATCATTACTTTTAGGGACAAAAAAACTTGAATAATTCTGTGTATAAGAGAATTAATTAGGTGTTTCTATTATACCATTTACCAACATTACTCATGTTAAAATAAACCAAAATGCCATTGACAATTTAATTCATATAAAACAATATAAACTGCCATTAATTAAAAATAAGAAAATAAAATAAGTTTCCATGTATTACCAGGTGGAAGGTTTCCACATATCGGCAATAAAAATCATTCTTATTACATAATAATGACTAGGGGACACAAAGGCTTGAGCCAGATACCAGCAACTTCTTGTTGCTTGTTACAAACGCCTGTCTACAGACTTCTTACTACCCAAATCCATTATATCACTCTTGATACACCCATCCCATCTATCTTTCAGACGTTTAACAATTAGTACGTCATTCATTAACTTTTTTTAAATTTGTTCATCATTGTACTCCGTTTCAGTGTTCTAAACCACTGCTACCAGGGGTCTCTTCGTTCTCTTCACCGATCCTATCGGATTATATCCTAAAATCCTGGCCAGGGCAAATCTTTTCTCTACAAAAACAAAAATATTTAAAAATTATAACAATTAATAAAAAAATAAAATAAATTATAAATAATATATTGACATAAGTCAACAAGATCCTAATTAAAGTAATGTTCAATGAACATTCTTCCTCGTGTATATATCACGAAAATTGCGAGAAAACGGGGATATAGGATCGGTGAAGAGAATGAATTTGCCTGACTGGGATGTGTCTGGTAGCTCAGTGGTTTAGAGCACTGCGACGGAGACGCAGACGACCCGGGCTCGAATCCCAGCCAGGAAAAATCTTTTCTCTTCATAAACAAAAATATTTAAAATCTATAACAATTAATGAAAAAATAAAATAAAATAGATATTTGTATTAATATGGGCTGGGATTTGTTAAAGAACTCAAACTGGAATTGTGGATGTTAAAAGAGCGCTGGCAGTTTATTAGTTGGTAAAAGAACTTGCTTAGGAAAGAGGAGAAAATCCACCATAACCGGTACAAGGGTGGGAAATAGGGGAGAGGAGTGCTTTGGGTATCCCATTAACAAACCTTATAAATCTTTTCTGTCATCAAGAATCCACTTGTGGCCAATGTTCAAAACATAGCAACAGTCAAATGATACCCAGATTAAGACTACATCACATGTTTGTTTGTTCATTTAACGTCACTTTATGCTGCTATGGCTAATCGGACGATGCTACAGTGGGAGCTATAAATTTTGCCTATACAGGTTTAATTAGGATAGGGATTTTTAACGAGTACCTGACATCGTACAGGCTCGGGACCCCCGTTTAACGTCCCTTCCGAAGGACGGCGTAACTAAGGATTTTTTACTCCCTTAAAAAAATCCTAGGGCCACCTGCCGGGCTATGAACCCGTGATCTTGGGTTTATTAGTTTGTTACGCTAACCACTAGACCACAGGTGACCTTCACACACCACATGTTTATTATTTCCCTAATTAGAGAATTTTATTATAAGCATGCCATAATAGACCAGGAGTTGTCATCGGCCAAAATCAAGTGTCGCTATAACCTATATACCTTGTAATCCTATAAAGAGGTTTTAAAAAGGTTTTCGCTACCTTGGGAAAATGGAGAATCTGGTAATTAAATAGAAGTCGACTCTTGATATGTACAGAGCAGTTTACACTAGTTTAGGAAAATGGCTTTGACGTAATGGGTGTATCTTAAATTACTTATCATCTCATTTAGGCCAGGTTTGCACTTTTACCATTAAAGGATTTTCAGATTTGGAATAGCCTAATAGTACTCAAATTGAATTAAAATAAACATTAATAGAGTAGAATATTTATTATTGATATTCTAAAAAGAAAAAAAAAATACAAATAATGGATGTTCTAAAATGTTAAGTATAGACATGGTAAAACAGGGTTTGCCAACACAAAGTCCTTTAGCCGCATGTAACCCTCCTTGAACATTTTTCTTGCCTACGAGATTTATCAGATTTTTACAAAGTCTATTTTTATTTTAATGGCCAAAGTATTAAACACCAATATATTAAAAAAAAAGAAATTTTCCTGGATTGCTATACTAAAAAATTATGGGATGAATTCATTGTAATTCATTTTTAAAAAAAGGTCAACTGGACTCAATCATATAATTTATTCTTTAAATTGGAGAAAAAAACCTATTTCCAGTAAAAAAATTTTTTATTCCTTATTTATTGAGATACGTTTCGGCCTAGACCATTCTCAATCTTCTGTTTAAATTGTTTCATTTTTTTCCCTATTATATGGTTTACAATTCGACCATAAGTCATTCATCTCAATTTAAGTGGTTTAATTCTATTTAATTTTTTTTTAAATTCAGAGGGAACCATGTCCTCTATAGTCATTTAATAATACTTATTATTAAATATTATTATTAATAGTACTTATTATTAAATGACTATAGAGGACATGGTTCCCTCTGAATTTAAAAATTTTTTAAATAGAATAAAATCACTTAAATTGAGATGAATGACTTATGGTCGAATTGTTAACCATATAATAGGAAAAAATGTAACAATTTAACAGAAGATTGAGAATGGCCTAGGCCGAAACGTATCTCGATAAATAAAGAATAAAAATTTTTTTTACTGGAAATAGGTTTTTTTCTCCAATTTAAAGAATAAATTCATTAAAATGTGCATTTAGCATCATGTTTATTTCATTTTCTAAGCTTGCTTGAAAGAATAATAGTAAAAGAGTAATAACTTATTTTGTTTAAATGTTTCACTCCAAAAAAGTTTTAAAAAACCTGTTCCACTATGACCCATGAATAGTCATATTCATATAGTGGGGTCAGTATGTAGTAGAGACTGTACTGTTTCTTGGAAAACGGTTGTGCAGGGAGGTGATTTGTCCGAGATCATGCTCAACCACAATATTTTCACTCCTATTAATGGCACTTAAAAGAAGCTGGAGCCCTTAGAGTGTCTCCTGATCCCTCATGGTCTGTCCCCATTTGTTAACAGATTAAATAAATTTTGCCTCAGCCTGATTTGAACCTGGGACCTTCAGCACGGCAATTCAGTGCTTACCATTGAACTACCCTGTTCAAAAAATAATAGTTTAGCGTAGTGGGTCTAAATCTAATGTTGAGAGACATAATTTTATATGTGACCTGTCTAACAATGAAACATTCCTCAAATTACCCACAAGATCATTTAGGTTTACCACCACTGTGCTAAAAAAAGTAGTAGACAAAATTCTTTTACTAAGTAAAAACTTATTTGTTAGGATAATGCTTTTCATATGAAACAGATAAAACTATGCCCAATTCCATTATTAAGATTATGAAGTGTTTGAAGAAATTTATGATGAGAAAAAGGAACTTTGTTAGATAACAGACGGGAAACAATAGGAAAGAGTAATATAATGAGGAAGAAGCAAATGTTCGGTTAAAATAATATTATTTTATTGACCATGAAGGACTAATGATCTCCCAAGAATTTTTAAAAGTATGACTTTCCAGTTAAAAGATGCAGGAGAAGAAAAGATTGAGAATGACACCATAGTGTCGAAACGCCTCTAATAGAGTGAAAATTAAGAAAAAACAACAACTGGAAAACGGTTTTATTTCTCTTACTCTAAATAAATAAATTTTTAACTTTTAACTGAACATAATGCATTCAATCTTGTCAACAAATGAGCATCAAACTAGTAATGGACTTAGAATAATAAAGAATTAATATTCATCGTATTCAATATTGGATAAATAATATCAATAGTAAGTAATTTTTGAAATTTATCAATCTTTTCTTTCTACATATTCTTGTATTATTACATTTTACTTATGTAACCATTAGTTACGCCGTCCTTCGGAATGGAAATTAAACTGGGGTCCCGAGCCTGTACGATGCCAGGTACTCGTTAAAAATCCCTATCCTAATTAAACCTGGATAGGCAAAATTTATAGCTCCCACTGTAGCATCGTCCGATTAGCCATAGCAGCATAAAGTGACGTTAAATGAACAAACAACAACTTATGTAACCTCTAGATGTCTGGTATCATACCATTTATATCTATAATTAAACTAGTTTTTTCTAAATCCTTCATATTCCACCCCCTTTTCTATATTTTAATCTTCTCATTTTGTATCTTTCCGTTTACATCCTCATTTTTCTTTCCCTTTATATTATGTTTACATTTTATCCTTTCTGTACATTTATTTTCTGTATTTTATATTCATATTCTTTAATTATTATATCTGTCACTATTTTAATTTCTGTTCATCATCTATAATTTTATTATTATTTGTTATTATTTTAATTTTATTATATTCTGTAACTCTTTTATATTCGTTGTCTTTAATTACCATATCTATTCACTATTTCTTCATATCTAGTCACTATTTTAATTTCCACATTACTACATTACTTGTCAACATATTCTTGTTACTGCAACGTTTTTTATATGTTTTTCTGTTTGTTTCTCTCTCTTAGCCCTGAAGATGGCCTACATTGTAGGCCGAAACGTCGGCACACAATAAATAAGTTACACTTATTAAGGTGTTTTTATTGACTGCACCCCCAACTATTTCTTCCTTACATTAGAAGTTACAGTCAACCAATTCTTCTCTAATATCAGTAGTAGTTATATTCTGTCTCCTTGTAAACTAAAAGAAAATAGCATGGTGTGGAAAAGAGAAAATACATATATTAAATGTAATTACTGTATTAATTGTAATTACTTTAAAGTTTATTTGGTTATAGTAATCGTGTTTACTTCAGTAAAAAGTGTAACTGTTATACCAATTTTTCCTTTAGCCGCCAAAGAATCAATTTGACGTAATCTGAAACATTAGTACACCAGCAGTGTCTTTACTTAGTATTATTATTTAACAACTACATCTTACATACCCATAAGATGAAAATTAAATACAAAGAAAAAATAATTTTTGAAAAAAATTATAATAAACAACTTTTATGTTATTTGAAGTGAACCGTTGAGTTTTCTTAGCCTTACTGCTGCAATGGAAAAATGTTTGAAGATTAGAAAATCTACTGCATTAAATTGTCCACTAATTTTTAAATTGCTATAACATCCTGCATGAAATATCTGTAATATTTCTTCGGTAACAATTCACGTTACAGATAAATAGTCAAAAGTTTTCAAGGAATTTTTTTTTATTGGGCCGAATCTCTTTGCATAACCATTGCGTTAGAAGCAATACAGGCCTTTCAAGTACTGGACCTTATTCCCTTCATGGATTGTAGTAGTACATGTTTTTTTTTTAGTAGTATTTACCTAAAATAGTTGAACACAGAAAAACAAGCAAGCCCATGGGTACAAAGAAATCGACAAATAAAAAAAACTATTGTTTTGAAATTAAATTTTTTATTTCAATAAAAAATTGCATGAAATTCAATATCACGAAGTTATATGTATAAAACAATAAGAAAATCTGTTTAACCGCTTTTAGGTGATGACTTTATATGAGAAAATTATTTACAATTTCAATTCAATTAAATCAATTAAATTAAAATCTATATAACTTTTGTAATATAGAATTTGTTCGTGAATTGTGTGAGTACATCATGGGTGTAAGGAAGTTGGAAAGGAGTGCCATGTTACTCCTCTATGTTTATTTGATATAAACTCACATTTCAATAACATATTTTAGTAGTCCCTGGAATCCAAGATCTTGGATCTATGCCTGAAAATGTGAGATAACTTTTATTAATGAAAATTCTTTCGAAACAGAATATCTACATAGCTCTGCCCTTGGTACAGTCTTTTTAAAGCTATTCTTTGCTTCAATTCTGAGAATACTCAAGGCGATTCTCTGTTATTTTTTTTATTTTACATGAGATTGACAACTTGATTGTTGTGGAGACCTCGAATAGCAGAGCTTTACCGAATCAAGAAGCAGAAGCATGCACTATCCTGGTTGATGATTGGCAATAGAGAAATAAAATAAATATTGTTGCTGCTAAAACCTAAGCCATTCTATTGAGGGAAAGAATGATAAGGGCATTCCCTATCATCATGCAAATACAAGGAGAAAGAGTATGCCCAAGTAAGGTGATCCTTTTCTTGAAAGTAAGAATCAGGAGAAACTTCAACATGAGACTACTTGCACAACCTATAATGCAGGGTTACCCCATCTTATATTTGTTTAAATTGGTTTCAATATTGAAATGTTAGAAAATAGATGTGGTTGCTTCATATTTAAGCCTTAAAAAATGGTAAACTGTCTGTCAGAATGGAAAGCTGATTCTTTACATTTCAGTTACAAGACAGATTAGCTTTAAATATTTAATGGTACCTATTGATATTGTAATTCCAAATTCGTCTTATTAATCTGTAATATAGAAGGCGCTTGCCATGACGTCATGTATAAGTATGGTTCACTTCAGTATTGTTGTTGCCGCGCCATGACATGAGCTGTATCTGTATATGAGAATAAAATCTAACTTTATCTCTCGAATCATTTATTTTATTCCATCAACCAACAATGGTTATGGGCCCAGGACGATGTTCGAGAGAAGTTGACATTCCGTGTTTTTATATTAGTGCGTGAAACCGAAGTAAGTGTGAATCGGGCCGGACACGTGTTAACGGTATTGATTATCTTTACTATGAACGGGAAGATAAACATGGATAACAACTCCAGTTGGTCACCTAGCATTAAAAAATTGCTTGGACGCGAAAATTACAGCTCTTGGAAGTTTGGAGTAGAAATGTATTTGACTGCTGAGGACTTATGGGGTTGTGTCACCGGAGAAGACGAAGACAAGAAGAAGGATTCGAAGACCAGAGCCAAAATTTGTCTGTTGATTGATGAATCCCTTTATCCTATCATAAAAAGCAGCAAAACAGCTAAAGAAATCTGGGAGAAGCTCGAAAATACTTATGAAGATAAGGGCCTTTCAAGAAGGTTATCCCTACTTATAAAACTTTTTCGTGTTGAATTAAGCCATTTTAGTAGCATGGAGGATTACTTAAATGAGATTTTGTCACTATCCCAGAAATTAGAAGCTATAGGAGCCGGAATGAATGACGAATTCATCGGTGTCATCATGTTAAGTGGGCTATCGGACGAATACGAGCCAATGATAATGGCTATGGAAAGCACAGGTGTCAAAACTACTTCGGATTATATTAGATCCGTCCTTATTCAAAAATCTTCGAAGGAGGATTCAGGAGAGGAATCGGCTTTGGTAATAAAATTCAAGAAAAATGAACGTCCTCCACTTAATTGTTATAACTGTAAAAAACCAGGGCACATTTTCGCAAATTGTCGAGAAGGATTAATTTGTTTCAAATGCAAGAAAAAAGGACATAAGTCATCTGAATGCAAGAAGAAAGTTTTTGAAAAAAAAGGAAATGTAAACAAAAAATCGACTTTATTAGCCGCCTTATCATCTGTGATAACTGATCCCAACGATTGGATAATCGATTCTGGTGCAACCTCCCATATGACTAAAAACTAGTGATGGGCTTAACTGCTACTTTTCAGTAACAGTTCTAACCGTTACTGTGATTTTTCTTACCTGTGATTTCTTAACTGCTACTAACTGTGATTCGTGATTCTGTTCGTGAAATGCTACCAACAATTATATATATTCCACATCTTGAATATAACGATCACAGAATATGCATTATGCATATTACTTGTAATTAATTACTTGTTATTATAATTACTTGTATAATTCACTATAATCCTGTCAATATAAAAACAGATAGAATTATTTAAATTGAAGAGAGCTGCATTTTTGATATGTTGTAAGGACATGTCTGATTAGGGTAAATCTTAGATTGCAACCGAAAAAACGGATAGGAAAACTTTTGGTGGCCGGAAAACCTCAGGGAGACTGGGTGGATCCCCCTCCCCCAGGGGTGGATCCAGGATTTCTTTCGGGCAGATGGGAAAAAAAATCAACAATATCTTAGAAATAAACTTGTAGTATTTATAGAGTGGTTTCAAAGGTTTATTAAAATATCAAAACAATAGTTTCACTCATGTTCTTTCTGTTATTTTATTCATGTATTCTAACAACTATGATCTTGTGATTTGCCTATAAGTATGTACTGTAATGGATTCTCCTCAGTACAAAAAAAAAAGTCTGGGGGGGAGCACGTTCCCCCCTTGCTCTCCCCCTTAAATCAGCCCTTCCCCCTACATAGTAGTACCTACTATTACTACCATTATTTTTTGTATAGGTAATTTACAAGTAAATATTTATACTTTACAATAAACAAGATGTAAATAAATATCTGACTTCCCCTTTTATTTAAACATTCAAATATACTTTAAATTTATTACTGAGCAGTTAATTTTCTACAATAAAATTAATTGAGTCAAATTAAGGTAGCAGCCTATCAGAGTTTATTACTATAGAAAAAGGTTTTCCAAGGGTGCAAATCCCTTACGACATTAATCACTCATTTCACCTAAATCAGAGTAGTCACAATCACACTTCAATTCCGTTCCCCAACGACCAGTTCTCAAATGCGAAGAACAGTTTAGAACTGTTGCTGTAGTTCTAATAACAACCACACTTCAATTCCGTTCCCCGACGACCAGTTCTCAAATGCGAAGAACAGTTTAGAACTGTTGCTGTAGTTCTAATAACAATCACACTTCAATTCCGTTCCCCGACGACCAGTTCTCAAATGCGAAGAACAGTTTAGAACTGTTGCTGTAGTTCTAATAACAACCACAGTTCAATTCCGTTCCCCGACGACCAGTTCCCAAATGCGAAGAACAGTTTAGAACTGTTGCTGTAGTTCTAATAACAATCACACTTCAATTCCGTTCCCCGACGACCAGTTCTCAAATGCGAAGAACAGTTTAGAACTGTTGCTGTAGTTCTAATAACAACCACAGTTCAATTCCGTTCCCCGACGACCAGTTCTCAAATGCGAAGAACAGTTTAGAATTGTTGCTGTAGTTCTAATAACAACCACAGTTCAATTCCGTTCCCCGACGACCAGTTCTCAAATGCGAAGAACAGTTTAGAACTGTTGCTGTAGTTCTAATAACAATCACACTTCAATTCCGTTCCCCGACGACCAGTTCTCAAATGCGAAGAACAGTTTAGAACTGTTGCAGTAGTTCTAATAACAACCACAGTTCAATTCCGTTCCCCGACGACCAGTTCTCAAATGCGAAGAACAGTTTAGAACTGTTGCTGTAGTTCTAATAACAACCACAGTTCAATTCCGTTCCCCGACGACCAGTTCTCAAATGCGAAGAACAGTTTAGAACTGTTGCTGTAGTTCTAATAACAATCACACTTCAATTCCGTTCCCCGACGACCAGTTCTCAAATGCGAAGAACAGTTTAGAACTGTTGCTGTAGTTCTAATAACAACCACAGTTCAATTCCGTTCCCCGACGACCAGTTCTCAAATGCGAAGAACAGTTTAGAACTGTTGCTGTAGTTCTAATAACAATCACACTTCAATTCCGTTCCCCGACGACCAGTTCTCAAATGCGAAGAACAGTTTAGAACTGTTGCTGTAGTTCTAATAACAATCACACTTCAATTCCGTTCCCCGACGACCAGTTCTCAAATGCGAAGAACAGTTTAGAACTGTTGCTGATGAATTTCTAATCACAGGTAGACCTGTGACTTTTGAGTAACAGTGAAAAAGTAACAGTTCGTGATTTCTGGCCCATCACTACTAAAAACAAACATTGGCTGAGGGACAGTAGTGTAAACAAACAAGAGATTTCAGTGGCTAATAATGATAAAATTTCTTCAGAAGCTGTTGGATCAGTGAACCTTTCAAGTGATATTGATGTTTCTGATGTGTTGTACGTTCCACAACTAGGGACTAACCTTTTATCAGTGAGTAAAATGACTGATAAGGGGTACACTGTTGTTTTTGATCGGGACGAATGTAAAATTTATTCCAAATGTGATGTTACTGGTAGTGAACTTCTGACTGGAATTAATGAAAATGAAGTTTTTAAGGTAAGAAGACCGCAAGCCGTAAATCTAGTTGTCGATGATAATAATGAAACTAAACAGGTAAAAAAATTACCTCACGATCTGTGGCATCAAAGATTAGGGCACCTGAATAGATTTTATATGAAAAAATTAAAAGGTTCTGCAGTGGGAATGGACTTTAATGATAACGATGACAGCGATTGTTTGGCCTGCATCAAAGGTAAACAAAGCAGAGAATCTTTTAAAAGGGACAGGGGTGTACAGTCATCACAGAAGCTGGAACTCATACACTCGGATTTGTGCGGACCGATGAGCGTACCCTCTTGGGGTGGTGCGCGATACATGTTAACGTTCACTGATGATTTCAGCCGAAAAACGTTTGTATATTTATTGAAGAACAAGTATGAAATTTTGGATAAGTTCAAAGATTTTAAGAATGAAGTAGAAAAGCAGCTCAACGCCAAAATCAAGACAATACGTACCGACAATGGAAAAGAATATACGAATAAAAATTTTGAAAATTACTTGCACAGTCAAGGGATTCTGCACCAAAAATCTGCACCTTATTCTCCACAACAAAATGGGGTAAGTGAAAGAGTCAATCGCACGATTATCGAAAAATCAAGAGCCATGCTGGAAGACTCAGGTCTGGATCGCAGATATTGGGGGGAAGCAGTAAATACTGCCACCTACTTAAAAAATCGTAGCCCTACGAAAGCTTTGAATTTTAAGGTGCCAGAAGAAATTTGGTCCGGGAGAAAAGTCAACATATCATATCTTAAAGTGTTTGGGTGTAAGGCCATGAGATTTATCCCCAAAGAAAATAGAAAAAAATTAGACACAAAGTCTGAAGAGTGCATATTCGTCGGCTACCCGAATAACTGTAAGGCATACAGACTCATCAATCCTTCAAACCCGAAGCGTGTAATCATTTCCAGGGACGTTAAATTTATTGAGAGGCCAACTTCGATTGAAAAACCTAATGAGCATATCATCGACTCTTCAAGAGATTCTTTGGATCAGAAATTTGATAACTGAAATAGACCCCAGTGTAGTGACCGGGCCTACCAAACTATTTTGTGACAACATTGGTGCATTAGAATTATCTAAAAACTCTGTAATTAATGAACGATCAAAACATATAGACATTAGACATCATTTTGTTAGAGAACATGTTAAAAATAATAGTGTTTGTATTGAGTATATTTCTTCTGATAAGAATGTTGCAGATTTCTTAACTAAACCCTTGAGTGGACTCAAGCACAAAATTAATATTGAAAATATTGGATTGATGTTTTAATGATTTGTTTGTTTGAATTTAATTTTTGTTTTTTCGAAATTTAGAATTATGGGGGAATATTGATATTGTAATTCCAAATTCGTCTTATTAATCTGTAATATAGAAGGCGCTTGCCATGACGTCATGTATAAGTATGGTTCACTTCAGTATTGTTGTTGCCGCGCCATGACATGAGCTGTATCTGTATATGAGAATAAAATCTAACTTTATCTCTCGAATCATTTATTTTATTCCATCACCCAACAGTACCGAAGGTTATAAAGTTATGAGTTCTGATCAAGGGATATGTAGATAAACGAAAAAGAAATTTTAATAGGTTCATAATTTTTTAATAAAAAAAGAATTTGGTATTCTATTGATAGTGATATTCTTTATTACTCGTCTCCATTTTTTTTTGTAATAATATTTAAATTAGGAACAGGTATACAAAATACTATGGTTCTTTGCACTAAAAAGACTACAATTCTTTAATAAAATAATTATATAGCTGTATAAATTATTTATTTTATTGTAAATATGAAAGAGCTCTGATACATCCCATGACAGGGTACCAAATAGCATTTTTTAGTTGTTATAAGACTAAATCAGAATAAAAAAAACTACAAAAATCATAGATTGCTAATAAATATAAGTTAGTAGTTTACCATAACATAAATCACCATAATCACTTTTAAATGACGAATAATGGATATAACTGCTTTGCAGAAAATCAAATCAAGCTTAAATTTCCTGTTGTGAATAATTGTTTGATCTTTAGGCCTTTTTACTTCTCTGAGTCATAGATAGTTATTAATAAAATTTGAAAATATGTTTCTAGTACTATATTTGTTACTTTAATTATTACTTGATGAAATCACTGAAAATAAAATATTGATATTTATCGGCATGATAACTTCTGGATTTATTTAATATAGCCTAATTTTGCTTGTTACTATTCTGAATATTAATTGTTTTATGCCTACTGTGTGATGATTGTGATTTGAATAAGAGTGTAATTCATTGTAATTTTACATAAATTAAACAAATTTTATTGGGTAAAGTGGTTTTACCTCTTGATGATCCATTTTCATACACTAATGTGAAAAAGAGTGTATGAAAATGGATTTGGCTCTTCTTTCGTTTTCCATGCACATTCTACAATGCTAGAAATATCATTCAATTATGTATTCTGATGCACTGAACTGAATTAATATTAAATTCTTGTGTGAAATTTAATAATATATGCCTATATATTATAAAAATATTAATAAATATAAATATATTTCGGTATTTATACTATTATAAACTACTGGAAGAATATTAAAAATGTATTATAAACAGTAATGTTAAGTGTCATAACTTTTATTACATTAACTTCTTGCTAATGTTCAGCTCTTTTAAATAAGTTTTATGGACATAAAATACATGGAAAAAATCAAATAAGAAACAATATTTGATCTTTGGTGTATAAAGGAAGAATAATTTATAGATTATTACATGTTTAAATTAAATTAATTTTTATTATACCCATACATTTTTATAAAGAAACCAGAGTAACTCAGTGTGTACAGTTATTATGCTGAAGGTCCTGGATTCAAATCCAGCTTTGGCTGATAAATTATTTAATCTGTTAATGTATGTAACCTGTGGTATTTGCAGACCCTCTAGGGGATCATCCAGCCTCTGTAAAGTGTGTACACATAATTGGGGGGGGGGCAAAAATTGGTGGTTGAGTATGATCTCGGACAAATCACCTCCTTGCACAAACATTGCACAAACAAAACACAAATCCTATAAACAAAAAATTACTCAGTAATGAACGCAATCCCTGTATGGGTTGTAGTGGTACAGTTTTTTTTTAATGCATTTCTGAATAAAAAATAAAATATGAGTTTCTAGTCCATTGTAGTAGGTCTTTAGTTATAATCATTGAATGAATTTTGAAGAATATTGGACTTGGTTTGTATATTTTTAACCTCTAATCCTAGACAATGAATAATGTATGATTTTCCACACAAAATTGTAAAATTAAAAAAGTTTGCTGGGTGTAGAATAAAGTGATAAAAGTGAACAAAGTTATTGAAGAATTATAAAAGATGGAAGTTAACAGAGCTTAGTGTTAAGGCTCTTTTTAAATTTGCAATTATTTATAAAAATATTTTTATATTTATATCTCTAATGATTTATTCTGTTTTGTGGAGTACCCTTGAGAATGGGCTAATGAACTTTGTAGTAATCAACTATGCAATGGAATTATTTTTCGAATTTGAATCATTCTGCATGTTAAGAATTGTTTTGAAATTAAACTTTTTATCTATTCTCCACAATTAATTTTAGATAATTAAAAATTAATTATGATTAATAATCAAATAAGACCCTAGAAATGTACAATAATTACACGATTATTAATATAATAATTTTTTTGTACTACACTGCTACAGGTAAAATGAAAAGTATACCACACCATTGGGCAAGGGCCGGGATCTTTACAGAGCTTGACTAGTCATCTATGGAGAAATTTCCTAAGAAAATACATTTTATTTCCATTATATGCATGTACAAATCTAGATTTGCATATCTAGATCTACATCTGCAGTGACAATGAAATCAAACACCAGGCAAAAAATAGAATAAATGAATTTCAACTTCAAGACTTTAATTATATTAACACTATATACCACCTTTTTGCTATTGACCACACTATCGGGTAATAATGGATTAAATACACATAATTGCTTGTTTAATTTAACAAAATTGTCATAAAGAGGTTGTAATCATATTTGGGAAGTTTGGTCTAACATTATTTATTGTTTAATGAAAACTCTTTGCTTTTGTTTTTTTCATTTGGTCAGGAAGGAAACTTGTTATTATTTTCAGTATATTTACATATATATATATATATATATATATATATATATATATATATATATATATATATATATATAAAATCACTTGATACTTATCACCTGAATTTTAATTATACTGTTTTTTGGGGTGGCACAAAAGCCAATAAAGCTGTACAAAGTACAAAGCCTGCTGTAGAAAATATTTTGAGCAATTAACTTTTTTTAATTAAAAGAAACTGATCATAAAAGGTTACTAAGTTGAACATTTACTAGTCGATTTATTACTTTTAATGTAAATAGTTTAAATTTTTCAGTTCACATCTTGCATTTATTCTATTCTATACATTGTACCAAAATTGGGTGTTAATTGGACACCATACCTTTCTCTCATTTTCCTTTCCTTCATTGGTTGATTTTCCACAATTGCTATGGTTCTAACCATTGTGGTCTAATGCTAAATATGCAGAGCTGGTTGTGAACACATACACAGAAAGACATAGTTCTCCAGAACGCAGCAAGTGAACTTTGATAATTTCTTTTAAGTCCCATGTTTTATTGTTTTAATTTGGTCTAAGTAATTTCCTAGCCTTTTTATGATAAAATATAACAATAATAATATATCTAACTTCAGAATGTTTTAGTGTGGACAACGAAAATTAAATATAGAAATTATCCTGGAATCATTTATAAAACAATAGCATAGGCAAGGGGATCAGACGATGTATTTTACTTTGAATGCTAGATACAATGAATGAATATTTCAATAGAAAATTTTGATTACTGTGAGGCATACACCCCTTAAACATAAAAATTTTGTAGGTTAAAATGCATTATTTGGTTCATTCTTCCTTCTAGCTAACAAGTCCCTAAAATGTTAACTTGCAAAAATCGCACAAGAAAACACTCATAAAGATAAGAGAACTGTATCTGAGTTATTGTTGTAGATAGTTATATGTTGTAGATAGCACTCGATAGCAACGATAGATGGTAGTACCAGCATCAAACCTTCGAGTTCTACTTTTCCTTCCTCCTTTTGGGCATCTCAGCGAGGTCTTTCTTTTTGTCGTTTTATAAGCTGTGAATCAATGAATCTATTTTGAGGATGATTATCCCAGAAAAATAAGTCCCGTGACCTTGGGGCAACTGGCTTCCAGAATACTCTGATCCCCTCTGGAGGAAGATGGCCCGGTCTAGACGCTCGGGAACTGGGTTTTCCCCCATCCTGGAGGGCCCGTGGCGCATTGCAGTTGTATGAAGACTGGGCGATGGTTTATCCAACTTCCTATGCCAAAAAAAAACCCTTCGGGTTCAAATTTCTTTATTCTTCTAAGAATGACGTCTACCTTCAGATGTTTAAGGATGTTCTGCTCGACGCTGTTGCTCTGAACATGTCAGTAGATTTACTTGGTTACCATTCCCGAATATTTGTCGGCCAAGATTTCCACTTCCTTTCATGAATTTTTTTTATTTTCCGGCTTCTCTCAATGTAGGATTATCATCAATTCTGTTCTTTCCATATCTTTCCAGTGTTCACTTCTCTTGTCTTCTTCACATCATGTTCTTGCTGGGCGGCCTCTTTTTCTTTTCTTTTCAGGAGCACAATCCCTTAATTTTTCCGGCCATCGAACAGGAATCATACACCGGACATGAATGTATCAAGTCAGTTTCTTTCTCATTATCCTTTCGCCAACGGTTTCTTCCAGTTCCATATTATTTCCATATTACATCATTCCTGATTCATCTGCCCTAGTATTTAAACATATCCAATAATCCATTTCTACTGCTCTAATTTTGGAGAAAAAAATCGCAGCTGTCCATGTTTCTGCTGTGTTTTTTTAAATTCTCTTTGGAAAGACTATTGTGCCATATTACTGACTGAAGCATTCTTGTAGTTTTTCGTTCCTGTTCGCATCTTCTTCTTACTTCCAGTTTTCAGCCTTCCTATGGATATTTCCCCCTCAATTTATCCCTGGATTGTTGATTACAGTATTTTATGTTTCCCTCTCATAACCTACCTCAAGTAATCCTCATTTTTAATTAAACATATATATATATATATATATATATATATATATATATATATATATATATATATATATATATATGAGTAGGATTTTCAATTCATAGATGTTTACTGATCAACTTTTCAATATTGATTATTTTGATACGGCTATTTTAAATGTCATTTGATGATTAAAGTTCGAGGTACAGCATACCTAGTTAAATCATCTAATTCGTCCAGAAGATTGTTTTATTTCCTGGACTCTCGTATACAACCGAAGCAGGAAAACAACTTAGAAAAACATCTAAGGGGTAATTGGATGAGCAGAGTTTGGAAAATAAAAAAATGACCGGATTTTCATTATTAGTCGAGTGGGGCCGTTGAAGTGGAGGAGTTGTCAGTGGTCGTTATTCGGGGGTCGAGAGGTAAAACTGCTCCCCGGCCAATTGGTCCTTCTCCCAGCTACTGGATGTTCCCGCTCCTGTAAAACAATGGTCGGATTATTCCGCGCTTCTGGCTCTGCCCATCCTTAAACTCTCTCCCTCTGACCTTTTCTGCTTTAAAGTTCCCTATCTCCTTATACATCCTGGAAAGGTTGATGGGATGAGTTAGGTACTCACTTTATCCCCCCCCCAAAAAAAACAGTTTTTTTGTGATTATTAAGAACTTTATTTGGTAGTGTAGGGACGGAGTGGCTTAGTTGTCGAAGTTCCCGCACGCTGCCAGACTTTCATTTAATCTGTTAGAGACCGGGGTTTAATCTTATTGGATCTAGAACCCTCCTGGGAATTACCGAGCCTCTATAAATAAAGGGGGGAAATCTGGTGGTTGAGCGTAATCTAGGACAAATCATCCCCCTGAACAACCGTTGTCCAAGAAACGGTTAAAGTATAGTCTCTACCATGTACTGAACCCCAGACCCTTCATGGGTTGTAGTGTTACAAGTTTTTTTATTTATTTGGTAGTGTATAGTTAAACTCAGGGATTTATTCTTCCCAATTTTTTCTTTTTATTCCATGCCCTCCCTGTTGAAATGAAAGCCTCCTTCTACAATGCCCCTCTTCCACGAAAAATAGCATGGAAATATGGAGAAAAACAAGTATTACATCGAAAAAAAAACATTTATTTTTATTATTATGAAGCATTATATTTTTACATTATATTTATTATCATAACATTATAAGTTTCAATTTAAAATCAAGAAGTATGTACTGTAGACAAAAATAACTGTAATTAATTGAGATTTTTTTTATTTTCAACTGGTCTCGAGCCCCCCCAGGCCAGGAACCTGAAAACACCTGTGCCACTACAATCCATGAAGGGTCTTGGGCTCAGTGCAGAGAGGGTAGAGACGATACTGTGTCTTGGACAACCGAGATTTGTGAACTGCTCAGGGAGGTGATTTGTCCCAGATCACGCTCAATCATCAGATTCCCCCCTATTTTGGGTACCCACTTTATAGAGGCTGGACGTGTCTCAGGAGGGTCTCAGATTCCAAAGGATCCATCCCCGACAATTAAAAGATTAAATAAAATCTGCCAGGTTTGGGGGCAGCAACAGCTGCGGAAGGTTTATTGAATGAAAAGCATGGTGGAAGGACACAACGGACAGACGGCCAAAAAAAATCAACAATAACTTGTAGTAATATTTGACAAATCAAAAATAAACTTGTAGTATTTATAGAAAGGTTTATTAAAATATCTGAACATAGTTTCACTCTTGGTATTTCTGTTATTTTAACAACTATCATCACATGATTTGCCTATAAATATGTACTGAAATAGATTCTCACCTTTGCTCTCACCATACCAAATACTGTACCTTTTACTTTTACGTTTACTTGGATGTAAATGTTAAATTCCTTTCGGCAATTCTACTTTTTTATATTATATTTTATTTATTCCTACGGTTTAATGATTAATCTATGAAATAGTATTTATATTTATCACATGCAGTGGATTTTGATTAATTGCAGTGTGTCGTCTGAGGTTTGCACTTGGTGACAATATGATTAATATTTGACAATCCTAAAATTAATAAACAAATGCACGACCCTTGATGATCTCCTGGATGGCTTAGTCGAACTTGTGCCCTGATCCTCGTTCATGACTCCATAACAACCCTGATATACTTGCTAATAAGGAAGACGCAGCGACTAATGCCTGAGGATGATTGATAATTAAACAAGGTATCGGGAGCCCTGAAGGAGCTGACAATGAGGGCTTTATTAACGAGGCCGTGGTTTTGGTCATTGTGGCAGCCTCCTCCTGAGACAAAGAGTTCCTTCATTAGCTAACTTGGTAAACACCAAGAACAATGCCCTAGCTCTCTTGTGCCTAGTTGCTTTCTCCTCCGATATTGGGCCACCTCGATATTTTGGTTTAGGGTGTGTTCTGTTGTGTGCGTAGGAAAGTGCGTATGATCCTCCTTTAACTACTCACATTTTTCTTGAGGTGAAATGACCATTTCCGATTTTTCATGGTTCACTTTTCAATTCTATAGTGAAGTAATTATTTTCCTCATAAACAAAACATACTATTTTCGATACAACCTGTGTTATTTGTTAATAGAAAAGAATTGCATCACATAGTATTGCTTTCGTATTAACCCAGTCGATATATACTTATTTTAGCATTAGAATCTGGCATTATTTCCTGCTTCTTTATATTTAATGAAGATTATTTTAGACTTCTCATATACCAGGATATTATGCCAATTTAAATTACTCTTTTTGAATTACCTATTGCTGGCTGTACTACTCAGTAGCTGTCACATTGTTTTATTGAGGTATATTTTCAAGCCAATTTTATTTTATTGATTAAAAAACGTGTAACATTTTGAAGCAAAACTGACGTAATTTGACGTGACTTTAACTACCCTACACCTAGGTGGCAACCTGCGAAATAAGTACGCTATTATGTTTTATGAGCAAAATGGACTCGCAAGTTTTCTGCGATATGGTTCTGTAAGGTTAATTACATTGGTCGACAAGGTTTTCTTCACAAGAAATATGATTAGTGGATCAAGTGCAGTTTTTCATACTGAATTCATTACGCAGTCAGAATTTGTCCATCAGGCACATTATTTTTGTGACAGCTACTTTTTAAAATCTGATTTTAGTGGGTTTTTTTACCTGTCATAGGAACCTTTATCTCATGTGTAGCGATTTCATCCAAGCTGTATTTAAGGAAATTTTATTTGTAATAATATGCTGAAGCTCCATAAAACAAGGCTGTGCAGGTTTATTTATGTTTGAATATGCTTAGACCTGTTCGTCTGGCATTGTGATGTGTCAGTATTGAGCTGACTTTGAGTTTGTTCAGTACATAGTGTAATATTTCCTTCCTTTCTTTTCGGAAGAGTATTGTGTATGTAATGTTTTAGTACTTTGTTTTTTCATCATGCCAAGAATGTGTGTAAATCATGCAGACAGTTTCTGATATATTTGTGGTGAGCTGTTCCTCAAGTCTCAGAGGCGAAATTTGACCCAACTCGTAAAGAAGTGTTATCAACTTTACTTTGGCTGCCAAGCTGGTGATTTTGATAAGAGCTGGGTCCCAAATACATGCTGTGTTTCGTGTGTTAGATTGCTGACTGGGTGGAAAAATGGTACACATCGTATGCCATTTGCAATACCCATGATTTGGAGGGAACCGAAGGATCATTTAAGCGATTGTTATTTCTGTTTGAAAAATTATAAAGTGATCACATCTAAACCAAATATAAAGTTAAGTATCCGAATTTGCAATCTGCAATAAGACCTTTCTTACATAATGAACAGTTCCCTGTACCAGTATACGCAGATACGACTTTAGGTGGTAACTCTGAATCTGACCTAACTGAAACTGAAAATGCTTCAGATGACAATAAAAATGATCCTAATTATGAAGCCAATACCTGTTCATCAGAACCATACATTCCCAATCAGAAAGACCTTAATGGCCTGATTCGGGAATTAAATCTGTTTAAATCTGTCAAAACAGCAAGCTGAAGGTTTAACTTCCAGACTCAAAGGGTGGACTCTACTCCAAAAAGAAGTAAGAATATGTAGTTATCGTGGCCGCCATGGTGATTTCAAGGACTGTTTTTCTGAAGAAAAAGGTATTGTGTTTTGTAGTGATATTTTTTCAGTTATGGAAACTCTAACCTGACCGTTCACGTCCAATGGTCCGTCCTCTTCAGTATCCAAATATTTAGTCGTTTCCCATCCAAAGGTTCATGTTCATTCCCACCTATATTCTTCCATAAGTTTTGCATCCTGTGCCATATTTTAGGAATGAAAAAAAAATCAATTTCTACTCTTATGTTTATGTTTTTCAACACAAACATTTTGAAAAACTACAGCTTTTACAGCTTTGAGAATTACAATCTTTAACATCCTTCGTTCGTAATACAGGGGTGGTTATATGTGGTTTCTACAAAACCTAAACTTGAAATTGCGTATTTTTTTAGTTTAATATAGTTTTTTACAGTGCTTATTTATAATTTTTTATTATGTAAAATATATAAAAGGGCAGGACAGGATACAAAGGGCTGTTTGTTAGATCCTACAAGCATGCGTGGAGTTGTGAAACAAGCAGTGGTTTTTGCCTAAAGCAATGAAAACGCACACACCCTTATTACGTGGAGAGGGGAACCCCTCGAAAAGTTGCGGTACCAATTAGTGGGAGATCTATAGGGAAGAATAATAGGCAGGTCCGGCCGTGTCAATATGGCTTCTGCTCTAGCTCGTAACCAACTCCCAATAGCATCGTCCATATCCTCCTTGTGTTAATATTTAATATTGAAATGATAATTATCATTATCATAATATGAACTATAATATCTATTTATTTTCTGAATTGATAATTAGATATGAAAGATAGATTTTAAGGTATGAAAATTAGCTACGACTCCTCTGCATTGTTCTTCCCGTAAAAAGCTGTTTACATATTTAAATTAAAATTATAAAAAAAATAAAAAAATAAAATAAAAAAAATTAAATTAAAATTAAATGTTTATGTCTATTATTTTATTAACTTTGTTACCTCTGGGAGGGGTGAGGGAGGGGGAAGAACTGGGTGAAGAAATAAACCCCACACATTTATCTATCACCATACAACGCTAATATATTTAAATAAAAGTTACATATCTCATTATGAAAATGAAACTCTAATTTCACATAAGAGTCACCCTCAATAATAATACTTAATAAGAACATATGAACGAGACTCATACACCTGATTCTCCATCAAAATCATAGTCCCAAAATCCACTAAAATAATACTAAAACCAGTTCCATTATATATAACACTCATCAAACCCCTTATCTATAACAACAATCCTATACACTAATAATTACAAAGTCAACATTCCCCATCATAATCTTATAACCATCAATAACCTTAGTAACTTACAATTAAACCTCCATCTATCCTCCATAACAGTATCCTTTATAATAATCATCCTACGCACTAATAATATTTACAATGTACTTATTACCTAATAACCGCTAATAAACAACCTAATTCTATTATAAAACATTTTCCAGAATTCCTTATTACATGACAGTTACAACTCAATTATCCACCATCGTTAATCCTTATCTCATATTCGCTAATTTGACAATTTCCAAATAAAACTAGATCTATCATTTATAACAATAATCATAGGCACTAATTACAACTGAAACATTCGCCTCAGTATTCATTATCTTAATCCATCTATCCTCCATAACAGTATCCTTTATAATAATCATCCTATGCACTAATTATATTTATGACGTACTCATTACCTCATAACCGCTAATAAACAACCTAATTCTATTATAAAACATTTTCCGGAATTCCATATTACATGACAGTTACAACTCAATTATCCACTATCGTTAATCCTTATCTCATAATTGCTAATAACATAATAACTCCCTTTAAAACCAGTCCTCTCTTTTCCAACCACAACTCTATGTGCCTTAATACTTAAAGAAAGATTCCGATTAGCCTTATGGCCAAACGCGACGATTCTCAACGAAATAATTTACTGGCTCTATCTTCAACTGACCACCCACTGGCCTCACCCCAAGTCTAGTCAGACTAAAGTAAATAGAGGACATAATACCTTTCTCTGGCGTCTTGCTCCGGAACCAAGGCTTCTCGCTCGTCCCCGTCTTCTCGGCTCGGCCCCCTCCTGCGAATTTCCGCACCCGCCGTCCGCGGAGGTACTCTTCTGTTCTGGGCCTCTCGCTCGTCCCCGTCTTCTCGGCTCGGCCCCCTCCTGCAAATTTCCGCACCCGCCGTCGGCGGAGGTACTCTTCTATTCTGGGCCCCGAGAGGAAAAACCCTCGGGTACTTAAGCTTCCCCGAGCTGTCGTCAGCACTCTTCTTTCTTCGTCTGACAGGTGCTGCCCCTGGTGGTCATTATTTTCCCAAGAATCTAAATAATTATATTCAAAGTGTCCAAGAGCCGTATATTTTTCGTTGAGGATTGCTGACGCACTTCCGGCTGAGCTGGCATGCTTGGCTCAGCGCCTCCACAAACGGACGTTAACCTCTATTAAAAATTAACTTTTACTTTAATATTATAAAAACTAAATGTTAAGGACCTACACGGCCTTTAACCAAAACCCTATACAAAGAACATGGATGTAATTAGTCACAAAGAGAAATACTTAGCAAATCTTATTTGGCAGATGATAACATTTACCTACATATTAATGTACAAAATCCTTACAACCTAAAGTCTTTTTTTTTTTTTAAACCTATTAATGAGAAGAAGCAAATAAATGCTAATCATTTTCTATAATACGTAAAACTAACAATAAACTTTTGACTTCAAATGATAACATACTTCTTTTGATCACAAAGATGAGAGTTCAAAATTTGTTTACACAGATTACTTTCCTTATATACCTATAAATTCGCTAGCATTTTTAGCATTGAACAAAAGCTGTAATTAATGCACATTAACTAACTATCTATATAAAAAAAATATATATCTCAGCCCGTTACAACTTAAATAATTAATTAGGCTTGTTCAAGCAAAGCAAAATCAATAATGTATGTATTTTTAAAAAGTATGATTTTTAGATAATAGAACAGCTGAAATATTTACATATATTGCATCCACATCTTCCTTCTTCCAGAAAGATGAGTTAACGTCTGTGAATGAGTGGATCGAATCACGGAGGAGTGGTTACTTCTTTCTTCTTAGGTTCGCCATCCTCTTCTGCTCTTCCTTTGTGTGAAGACTTAATGTAAACTCTGTTCCGTCGATACCTCTTTCTTAAGCTTTTAGAGAAACAGGGAATCATCACTCGGGTTAAAGAACCTACTGACTGGGTTAATTCTATGGTGGTCGTTCAGAAACCGAATAAGACGTTACGCTTATGCTTCAATCCCAAATTCTTAAATTTAGCACTTAAAAGAGCTTATTATTGGGCACCCACTATAGAGGAGCTACTGGCAGACCTTAAAAATGCGCGTGTTTTCTCTGTTTTTGATGCAAAAAATGGTTTCTGGCAAGTCCAGCTTTCAGAAGAAGCATCTAAATTGACTACGTTTTGGACTCCACTCGGTCGGTATAAATGGTTGAGAATGCCCTTCGGTAAAAAGAACACGCCAGAAGAGTTCCAGAGAAGAATGAATGAAGTCACAGAGGGTTTGAAAAATTTCAAACTTACCTATATGGCCGAGATATCATTCAAGTGGAGTCCGATCACAAACCTTTAGAAATTATATTCAAGAAAAAGCTAACAGCAGCTCCTAAGAGACTTCAGCGCATGCTTCTTAAATTACAGAAGTTCAATTTGACTGTCACCTATAAGCCTGGTAGGCTAATGTTTATTGCAGACTATTTGTCTCGAGCAATTGAACCAGAGTCCTCTGCAAAGGACAAGAATAAGTGGACAACAGAAAATGTTTTTAATCATGACAGCGAACAATTTTTCAAAGAACTAGAGTCAATAAACGTGTTAAACTATGTTAACCTTACTATAAAAAGAATAGAAGAAATTAAGGAAGCAATGTTTCAAGATTCTGACTTGCAGGGACTGACTGGTTGGCTTCATTCAAAAAGATTGGACAGAGAAGCGATTTGCACTTAAGAAAGAACCGCAACCTTATTGGAGTTTTAAGGAAGAACTTACAATTCAAGAAGGGGTTATATTAAAGGGTGAACAAGTAGTGATTAAAAAAGCTATCCGGCCTGCTTTATTGGAGAGAATTCACTCAGGACATATTGGGGCAGAATCATGCATCAGATAAGCAAAGGAGATAGTATATTGGCCGGCAATGAACAATGACATTCGTGAGAAAGTTCAAAAATGTAATGTTTGCCAGAAACTGGGACCTTCACAACCCAAGGAACCTCTTGTTTCCCATCCAACACCAACAAGACCATGGCAGAGAGTTGCTATTGACATATTTGATTTCAATAACCAAAACTATTTATTGATAACACATTATTTTTCTTCTTTTTTTGAAGTTAACCACCTTTCTAAAATATCTAGCTCTAGTTTCATCAACGCCCTTAAAAGGAAATTCAGCAGATATGGCGTTCCTGAGGTTGTGATACCCAGTACAGTGGTACCCAGTTGGTCAGTGCTGAGCTGAAGAATTTTTCAGAAAATTGGGGATTTGAAATGGCAAGCTCTTCACCTTACCACCATCAGAGTAATGGGAAAGCAGAGAGCAGTGTCAAGATTGCTAAAATATTGATGAAAACTTGCATAGAAGACAAGAAGGATTTCCATTTAGCACTACTTAGGGGGTGAAGGGTAGCCACAAAGCACCCAGGGAGATAGGCATCTCTCAGTCCGATTGGTCTTGGCTTCTGAGAAATTTTTACTAGTACCAGAACCCATGCGAGGTGAAGAGCCTCGTCCTGCACGTGGTACCCCTGCACAGTGGGGAGTTCCTCCTCACTGACGAAACCCATCGGAACTAGACTGGGAAGTCGATAAACATCCCCCAATCCAGGCGGAACTGCATAGGCTATTGGATGAATGGCTGAGGGTGATTCAGTCCTACTATGTGAACTCCGGACACCTGGGCGACCTCCGGTTTCAATAAATGCCTTCCTATAGTAACAAGGCTCTGCTATAGGTGACCTTTTATTACTTTTGTTACTCGTGGGAACAAAATGAACCCAAATTATGTAAATACTAAAATAAATGAGGACTCCATGGAGTCCAATACGACTGACTCGTCAGTAATTAGCCAACTCTGAACTGATGGCAAACCTAGAACAAGAGGTCTCAGACCTCGCAGAGGAAAGGGAACCACCTGCACAGCAGCTGGCAACCACCTCTGAGATCAATACAAACAAACTTCCAGACGAAGTCTGGAAGAATATGACGCATAGCCAGAGGAAGAACTTTCTACGGAAAAAGAAAAAGGCGACTCCCACCGAAACTCAACCCTCAACATCCAAGGATGAGAGGAAGAGAGGTAGGGAGAAGCAGGAGACTCATTCACCTTACAAAACGGTGAAGAAACCAAAAATGGATTACAGTGGAGCAGCCGCAAGCATCAAGGTTGCAGTTGCCCACACAGATTACCCTCATCAGAAACTGAAGGATGAAGATTTTCAGGGCCTTATGCTCAAGCTCCTGAAAAGAATGAGGGAGAGGAAGGTTGAACAAACCCCCGCTGGCTTCAACGGCTACTCCCTGAGAGACGGAGCACTCGTGGTGAACTGCAAGGACGAGTCCACCAGGGAGTGGTTCGTTAGCAATATTGCGGAGCTCTCCCCATGGGAGGGAGCACCGCTGAAAACCTGCGACCCCAAAGAACTTGAGGGTTTCAGGAAGATAGGCACCTTCATACCAAACCCAGTGGAAGGTATTAAGGAATACCTACAGAATCTGCAGGTACAGAATAGAGGCCTGCAGACTGAAAGATGGAAGATTCTTGGTAACAAGACCCATAAACATGGGATGTACTTTGTGGCATCCATTCCTTAATCTGTGGCTAAAGCCATTGAGGAGAAGAATGGAAGAATCTACCACGGGATCCACAACCTACAGGTAAAAGTTTTTCCAGGAAAAGACGCACCCACACCGGAAGCAGCTGTGGATGATATGAAGACTGGTAAAGAGGTGGGAAAAACAACGGGCGGCGAGGGAGCGGCTGTGTCGGCGGCTGGCGTCACCGTGCCCGGATCCACTTCGGGCTAAAGTGCATCTGCCACTGCTAAGCTTGGTACCAGGCGGCAGCGAACGGAGCACGGAAGCAGAAGAGATTGCGGGGTGGGCCGTCAGGCCGTGGGCGCGGCCGGGCTCGTATGCCGCAAACCGTCCCCGGGCACTGGAAAGGAGGAAACTCCACCACATCCCGGGGGTGATCCCCCCTCATCACTATGATCAAGCTGCTGCAGATAAATCTCCATCACTGCAGGGCAGCCAGTGGAACTCTGCAGCAATATGTGGTAAGTCATGGCATTGATATTATACTTATACAAGAGCCGTGGATTAACAAAAATAGCAGGATTGCAGGACTGGGCCTGAAGGGATATAGACTTATCCAAGTAAACTTTCCAAGGCCCAGAGCCTGCATCCTTGCAAAAATAGAATTAAATTGTTTTCCAATGTGGTCATTACGTTCCAGAGATTCTGTAGCAGTAATGATCAATTTAGGGGGCCAGGAAGTCATCCTGGCCTCATTGTATCTCCCATTTGAGGAACAAGTCCCAACTACCTGCCTTGAGAGAATAGTTAACTATCTCAAAAGACAGGAAACGATGGGAATTATTGGGACGGACGCCAATGCCCATCATAACATCTGGGGCAGCAGTAATACTAACCGTAGAGGTGAGTCCCTTTTGGAATATTTGCTAGTTAATAATCTAGACATAGTTAACAAAGGTAACACACCAACTTTTGAAATTTCTAACAGACAGGAGGTCATAGACCTCACTCTGAGCTTTAAATCAACTAGAATGATAAATATTACAAACTGGCATGTCTCTAAAGACTTTTCCAGTTCTGATCATAAATATATTAGGTGGGAACTTGAGGCCACAATCTCAAAGCCTGAAACCTATAGAAATCCCAGAAATACAAATTGGGAAGGCTTTAGGACAAATCTTAAAGACTTAATTAAAGAATGCCCCGTTTGGCTTCTAATACCTACCAGCTGGAGTTCTTAAATGAACTACTGACTAAGGCACTTATCACTGCATTCAAGGATAACTGTAGAACAACCACTAAAGGGTCAAACTGCAATGCACCCTGGTGGAATATGCAGCTAGAGAAGTCAAGATCTAGAACCAGAATACTTTTCAATAAAGCAAAAAGAACTGGTGAATGGATCGAATATCATAACGCTCTAACTGAATATCATAACCTCATTAGGAAAGCCAAACGGAACTCATGGAGACAGTTCTGTGAGGAAATTAATAATACGAATACATGCGCCCGCATGAATAAAATACTCTCTAAGAGCAACTACTGTAATACCGTGGGCTCCCTAAAGAAACCAAATGGAGATCCCATGAACACTACAGAATCCATAACTGCTATGCTGGAATCGCACTTCCCGGGGAGCAAGCTTACAACCTCGGATACGAAGGTCTACCTCCCTGAGGATAGGTGCAAACCGGACTGGACATCAGTCCGTGAAATCTTCAATACCAGCGCCATAAAATGGGGAGTTAAAAACCTCAAGCCGTACAAAACACTAGGCTTTGACGGAATTTATCCTGCCATGCTAAAAGAGGGTCTTGAAATCATCTTAGGCAGGCTCTCCACTCTATTCCAGGGCTGCTTGGCCTATAATTATATCCCAACAGCTTGGAGAGAAGTTAGGGTCACATTTATTCCCAAACCAGGGAAAGAAACATATGATGAACCAAAATCATATCGCCCCATTAGTCTTTCCTCATTCTTGCTGAAGACAATGGAGAAAATTCTTGATAGATATATCAGGGACAAACATCTCAGTGATGGATTAGTAATGTTGCATCAACATGCATACAGAGAGGGCAAATCTTGCGACACTGCGCTGCATGCAGTGGTGGACCAAATAGAAGATGCTCTGCAGTGGAAACAAATCGCGCTCGGAGCATTTCTAGATATAGAGGGGGCATTTGATAATACCCCTACTCATATATTAACTAATGCCCTACTAAGGCACGGCACTAGACCAAACATTGCAAATTGGGTTATTGCCATGCTAAAGAATAGGGTCATTCAAGCCAATATGGGCAATTATCACCTAAAGGCTAAAGCAGCCGCAGGCTGCCCCCAAGGAGGTGTCCTTTCCCCACTCCTATGGAACCTGGTAGTGGACGAACTACTACACCTCCTAAATGAGGCGGGTTTCCAAGCGATAGGCTATGCAGATGACATAGCAATTATCATCAAGGGCTTTGACCAACAAACTATTTCAGAGTTGATGGCAATGGCACTAAGAATGGTGGTGAGATGGTGCACGAGAGTAGGATTGAACATCAATCCTAATAAAACGGTAATTGTACCTTTTACCAACAAAAGGATATTGAGGGAACTCAACCCCCTTAGGATGAAAGGGAGGAGTATTCAATTCAGCAAGAAGGTTAAATACCTCGGTGTTATTATGGACAGTAAATTAAACTGGAATGAACATATTGACAATGTTACCAAGAAAGCCACAAGAATTCTGTGGACTTGTAAGAGCCTCTGTGACAACAAGTGGGGAATTAGCCCCAAGATGGCTCGTTGGATGTACACAGCAATAGTTAGACCTGTGCTAACTTATGGCTCAATAGCCTGGTGGCACAAAGCTGGTATCCAACAAAATAGATCAAGGTTGGAGAAGGTGCAGCGGCTGGGGTGCATCATGATCACTGCGGCCATGAGAACCACCCCTACCGCTTCACTGGAAACTATACTTGATTTAACTCCTCTTGACATTCTAATTGAATCAGAGGCATTGAAGACAGCCTACAGGCTAGTAAAAATAGGAGGGGTCAAAAAACCCACCAACGATTTTGGACACAGAAGTGTCTTTGATATAATCGAGCAAAATGCAGATCTAAAAAAGCATTCTGATTCAATGCTGAACAAATATAACTTCGACAAAAGATTTCACGTTAATATACAGGCGATTTGCAAAAGCAAGAATGATTGCTTTAATCCACCCAATGGTCTAAATGTGTATACGGATGGATCCAAAGGGGAGTTTGGTGCCGGTTCGGGATTCTGGTTTAGGGGTTGTCAGGGCATGGGTCATTACTTAGCTCTGGGCACGACACCCACTGTATTCCAAGCGGAAATATGGGCAATACTTGCAGGTGCCTTCGCTATGAAGGACCACAAGAATAAGGTAATTAACTTTCTCACTGACAGTCAGGCAGCATGCAATGCATTGCAAAATGCAGTAACAAACTCCAGACTAGTGGAGGAATGCTGTCTAAGACTAGATGAACTAGCTCTACATAACAGAGTTAACATATTTTGGATCCCTGGGCACAGTAATATTCCAGGAAATGAAAGGGCCGACAAATTGGCTAAGAAAGGAGTAGTTACTGCTCCTATTGGACCAGAACCATGGTGCGGGGTCCCCCTTCCCCTGGCTAAGGATACAGTTAATAAACTAGCCAAGAGGAAGATAAAAACACGTTGGGATAGAGCCAAGATAAGGCATACAAAACTTTTCATAAAGGATCCCAATGATAATCTTTCTGATAAAATCAAGAAAGAAGCTGCTCACTCGTCGAGAACAGACCTCAAAAGTATGGTTGAAACCATCACTGGGCACTGTAAACTCAGGAAACACATGCATCGTCTGGGCATTGAACAAGATCCTAGGTGCAGATGGTGCAAAGAGGAGGACGAAACCCCCTGGCACGTCCTCTTTGAATGTATAGCACTAAGTCGAAAGAGGACATTTGACCTTGGCCCCGGTGGATACAAGGAACTTCAAGAACTGAGGTTTAAAGACTATTTAAAATTTCTCAGAAGTCTAGACCTATGTTAGGGATTTTTAGGACTCAAGCACAATGGGCCTTTTTAGGCCGAAGTGCATAGTAATAAGGGTCACACATAAATAATAATAATAGCACTACTTAATTGGAGAAATACTCCAACCCAACTTATGGATAGTAGTCCGGCACAAAAGTTAATGTCACGCCGATTGAAATCAACACTACCAGTAGTGGCCAAGAAATTAGAACCTTACATACCCATCGGAGTAACTGAACAAATAGTTAGAAAGAAAACAATACAGAAGAGGTACTACAATAGGACAGCCCAGCGCCTACTTCCCCTTCAGCAAGGTCAGGCAGTATTGGTGCAGTTGAGACCTGATAGAAGTTGTTGTTCACTCATCAAGATCATGTATAGTTGATGTTGGTGGAAAGAGGTATCGACGGAAAAGAGTTTACTGTTTATGTCTATTATTTTATTAACTTAAATAATTAATTAGGTTTGTTTAAGCAAAGCCAAATCAATAATGAATGTATTTTTAAAAAGTATGATTTTTAGATAATAGAACAGCTGAACTATTTACATATATTGCATCAACATCTTCCTTCTTCCAGAAAGATGAGTTAACGTCTGTGAATGAGTGGATCGAATCTCGGAGGAGTGGTTACTTCTTTCTTCTTAGATTCGCCATCCTCTTCTGCTCTTCCTTTGTGTGAAGGCTTGATGTAAACTCTGTTCCGTCGATAACTCTTTCCACCAACATCAACATATGATCTTGGGGAGTTAAAGTCAACAACTTGGCCTAAGACCCAAGGTAAACTATTTATTGATAATATATTATTTTTCTTATTTTTTTGAAGTTGACCACCTTTCTAAAATATCAAGCTCTAGTGTCATCAACGCCCTTAAAAGGCGATTTAGCAGCATTTATTTTTTTTATTTTATTTTATTTTTTTTAATTTTTTTATTATTTTATTTTTTTTTATTTCATTTTTTTATTTTTTTATTTTATTTTTTTTACTTCATTTTTTTTATTTTATTTATATTTTATTTTTTTTATTTATTTTTTTTATTTTATTTATATTTTATTTTTATTATTTTTTTTTTATTTTTTTTTATTATTTTTTTATTTATTTTTTTTATTCATTTCTTTTAATTTTTTTTTTAATTTCATTTTCATTTAATTTTATTTTTATTTAATTTTTTTATTCTATTTTATTAATTTTATTTTATTTTTTTTATTTTATTTCTTTAATTTTTTTATTTTTTTAAATTTTATTTATATTTTATTTTATTTTTTTTATTTTTATTTTTATTATTATTTTTTTTTTTTATTAATTTTTTTTTATTTTAAAGTGCAGTATTTTTTTTTATTTATTCAATTTTTTTATTATTTTTAATTTATATTTTTTTTATATTTTATTTATTTATTTATTTTTTTTTATTTTAATTTTATTTTTTTATTTTTTAATATTTTATTTATTATTTTTTTTTTTTTTATTTTAATTTTTTTTTAAATATTTTATTTATTTATTTATTTTTTTAAATTTTATTTATTGAATTTTTAAAATATGATTTATGTTATTTTTATTTTTTTTATTTTATTTTTTTTATTTATTTTTTTTATTTTTATTTATTTTTATTTTTTTTATTTTTTTTATTTATTTTTATTTTATTTTATTTTTTTTTATTTATTTTTATTTTATTTTATTTTTTTTATTTATTTTTTTTTATATTTTTATTTTATTTTATTTATTTTTTTTCATTTATTTTATTTTATTTTATTTTTTATTTTTTCAATTTTATTTATTGAAATTTTTTTTATTTTATTTATGTTATTTTTATTTTATTTCTTTTTATTATTTTTTTTTTATTTTTTTTATTTTTATTTATTTTATTTTTTTTATTTATTTTTATTTTATTAATTTTTTTTTAATTTATATTTTACTTATTTTATTTTTATATAATTTATTTATTTTTATTATTTTTTTTTATTTTATTTATTTTTTCTTTATTTTTTTTTATTTTATTTTTTTTATTTTATTTATATTTCATTATTTTTTATTTTATTTTTTTATATATTTTTTATTTTATTTATTTTTTTTTTTCAATTTTATTTATATTTAATTTTTATTTTATTTTTATTTATTTATTTTTTTATTTATTTTTATTAATTTTGTTTAAATAAATAATTTATTAATTAAAAAAAATAAAAAAAATAAAATAAAAAAAAAATTAAAATAAAATATAAATATAAGAAAAAAAATTAAATAAAAAAAATAAAAAATAAATAAAAAAATTCATAAAAAATAAAAAAAATTATATAAAAAAAATAAATTAAATAAAAATTAAAAAAAAATTAAATAAACATAAAATAAATAAAATATAAAAAAAAATAAAAAAAAATTTAAAAATTAAAAAAAAAAATAAAAAAAAAAATAAATAAAATATAAAAATAAAAAATAAAATAAATAAAATAAAAAAAAATAAAAAAATTAAATTAAAAAAATAAATTAAATTAAAAAAATACTTGTCATTATCTAATGTCATTATATATCACTTATCCTATTTACTTTTTGTATTATTGCAGTACAGTTGTAAATATCAATAAATTAATAATAAAAATAAAATGAACTCTTATACTCATTGCTTTAGTACAAAATTTAAATTGATACTATTATTTTATTTTATATTTTAAATTATTTCCACTTTATTACCTTGTTTACTCCAATAGTTTTATTTTTATTTATTTTAATATATTTTTCTCTATTCCATTTATTTAATTTTTTATTTATTTTGTCTGTCTAGTCTTCGACCTGCTATGTGGATCGAAACGGTTCCTAATAAATAGTTTATAACTGTTCACGTAGGATTCCACGGTCTGCGGTATTGCCCACATGTTCTTTTTCCGGGATGGACTGTGTGGTGTTGGTTTTGTTTGCCAAGCTTTCGCTCATCGTGTTATGGGCTTCCTCAGGGCTAGTCAGTAAATGGAGAGCAGAAGGTGGAGTCAGGGTCTATATACCTTAGGCTCGCTTGTGCTGAGTCCGTAGGTTGTGTTGTGTTCGGGTGGGTTCGTGTCTGTTCGGTATTGTCGTATGTGAGTGGATGGTAGGTTGATGTGTTAGTCTTTTGTATTATGGCAGGATACCAGTTTTTGGTAAGTTTGTAACCGTCTTCTAAATTTGTCTTTGGGTTTCGTTAGGATGTGAGCTATTGTTTTGTCTGTGAAGAATGTGGTCTTGATGTCCGTGGTTCTTTAGAATCCTGGCGATCTTTTCTGAGGTACCTTTGATGTAAGGAATGGTTGTCTGGGTTTTAGGTTTGTTGTCGGTTTCGTTATTGTCTTGTTTTTTGAGTTTTCTCTTGAGTTCTACCCGTTTAATAGTTTCTTTGTCGTATCCGTTTTTCAGGAAAGCTGTTCTCAAGTGCCTCTTCTCTTTAGGGAGCTTTGACGGTTCAGCTATCATTTCAGCTCTGTTGAGTAGAGTGTTGATTTCCTTCCTTCTGAGACGGATGGGGGTGTGATGTGGCATGAAGGTATCTGTCTGTATGTGTAGGTTTACGGTAGACGGTGTGTCCAAGGTGGTTTCCTTTCTTCTCGACCAGGACATCCAGGAAGGGAAGTTTCCCATCCTTCTCCAGGTGAATTGTATGTTAGGGTGGATGCTGGTTAGGTGGAGTAAGAATCTGTCCAGTGCATCTTTTCCGTACTTCCAGAAGGCGAAGGTGTTGTCCACCTTGTAGTCATTTAGTTAGACCACTAACTAGCTCTGAGGAAGCTCACAACACGATGAGCGAAAGCTTGGCAAACAAAACCAACACCACACGGTCCTCCATTTGTAAATATATAACGTATGTTTGCAGAACACATACCACTGAACGTATTGTGTTCTCATTATTTATGTTTTTACATTTTATAGATATTGTTCTAAATTGGAAGTGATCTACATTTTATGTATTGCGTTGATTTTTCCCATTGTGCATTATGCAATCGACGATGGAAAGTTTGATCTATAAGGGTTTTGTATAATAGACATTAGCGGTGAATGAGAAAAATTTTAACTGAACGTAGTGGGCTTGAATTTCATGAAAACCGATGTAATAAAAAAAACCTTTATACAAACCGAGTAAAGACAATTGGCGATTTTTTCCCCTAGTCTGCCTCAATGACTTTCAATAAATTTCACCATTGTTTGTTGACAATAGGCTCTTAAATAATACCGTACCACGGCCCTCGCTCTAGAAAAAAATATCACTAACTCTCCAAACACAATTTTTTTTTCACTGTCATTACTTTTCTTAAAGTGAGATTGCCATAGTCATAAAATTTATTTCGAACCAGTCAATATAGGAAAATTCATTTCAAGTAATTAATAGCTTTTAATAAACTGTAGCTGATTTTTTTTATTTATAGATTAGCTACGAAACGCAAATTATTCATGATTTCCATATTTATTTGTTGTTAATTCATTTAACCTCACTTTATGCTACTATGCTAATCGAACGATGCTACAGTGGGAGCTCTAAATTTTAATTAGGGTGGGGATCTTTATCGGGTATCTGACATCGTACCTCCCCGTTTTACGTCTCTTCTGAAAGACTGTACAGCTAAGGATTTTTTTTACTCATTTTTAAAAATCCTGGAGCCATCTTCCAGTCCATCATTTGTTATTATCCTCGTTTCTTATGACAAATTATGACATTATTTTCTCCTGTACATAAATGATTGGATTCGGCCATTTATTTCGGTTTTCAGCTGTTACAAATACTATGATTATGTTTATATTTAATACATACTTTACTTATATTTTATAGGCGTTTGCCTCAACTTGTCAGAGCAGAGCTCCATGCCTCTCGATCCATCCAATCCTCTTCCTAAATGAGATAAAGAATTGTAGAATGAAAAATTTTAAGGCATGCCGTCCTTCGGAAGGAACGTAAAATGGATGTCCCAAGTCTGTAGGGTGTCAGGTATATTAAAGACCCCTATCCTAATTATATCTGGACAATTTAGTCATCGTCCGACTAATCATAGCAGCATAAAGTTACGTTAAGTGATTAAACAATATAGATAAAAAAATATAAAGAACAAGGTAGATTTAGTAGTTATTTATTGATTTTAAATAGGCTAGTTGTTCCCTCAGCAGCTACGTTCGATATTGTAACACATTACAATTGAACAGGATATACCGAAGATGATAGTGGACCCAGGAGAAATGGCCCTGGCCCAAATTAATTTATTATCATTTATTATAATATTATCTGAAAAAAATAGTTAACGAATCTTTTCTATTTTTACTAGATTATGTTTATCGTTTTTGCCTTTAAATAGGTATTAACAAAAAATATAAAGCACTGATAGTTTGTTTAGATTTGTGTTAAAAACACTTAAGTGCTTCTGGATACTGGAGAATTACTTGTATTTTTAACCCGAAATGCCATCCTCCACCACTCCGCTAAAGAACTGCGGTAGAGCGTCGATTATCCGAACGTC
This sequence comes from Arma custos, assembly GCA_037127475.1. Taxonomy (NCBI): domain Eukaryota; kingdom Metazoa; phylum Arthropoda; class Insecta; order Hemiptera; family Pentatomidae; genus Arma; species Arma custos. The sequence goes on from CM073764.1 coordinate 74,448,012, forward strand.
AATTATCCGGACAGGTTTCACGGAAAAGATACAAAACCAGAAGATATTCATTTCACTCTTGTTTTAATTCCCCATCACTTATTTTATAACTTAACTATTTGAGCCGGGGTCGAGTAATCTTCCTTATGATTCATTAGTTGCATTTGAGCTTTGGAGGTGGTGGGATGTATCTTGGGTGCATTATTCATGTTTTGTTTTGCTGTTATTCTTTTTATACCCTGAGGATGCCTGAATGGGCGAAATATTGGACAGATAATTTCAATTTCTGTTATAGTTTGGAGACTTAAGGGCTTTTCGTTGGACTTTTTCCACGGTCTTAACTATTTTTATTGTATTTTTTTTCTCATAACCATCATTCCCTATCACCTACCCTCTTTAATCTGTTCATTGAACAAGCACTCATGAGGAGGAAGGAAAAATGCAGGTACATGGGAGTGAAGATTGGGGATGATTGTTTATTCACCTTGCAATTTGCAGATGACCACGTAGTCATAGCATCAGAAGAATGGGACATGTTATATATGCTGAGGAAGCGTCTAGAGGAGTACTCTGAATGGGGCCTAGTCATAAATCAGGGGAAAATAGTACATGTCCTTTTATTCTCAGTGCACGTCTTTGTCGATTGAAGATTGAACTCTGCCTCTCAGCAAGGACTTCAAGTACTTAGGAGTCTTAGGTGTGCAAATAAGTGAGACACTCGATAAGGATATAGAAATGTAGATATCTCGAGGAAGGAAAATCATTAGGATCCTCAACTCGTTCCTCTGGAATAAAAGGGCCGCATTAGAAATGAAAAATAAAATGTATCATTCTTTGCTCCTGGGGACAACCCTATACGAGGCCGAAACATGATCAATAAAAAGACAACATGCCCGTAAACTACTTCCTCTTGAGATGGACTTTCTAAGAAGTAGCTGCAGTATCTCAAGGCTCCAACACATGCCCAGTAGTGTTATAAGAGTAACTATAGGGGAGGAGAAGAATGTATTTTAAGAAATAGAGACCAGGAGGCTTCAATGGTTTGGCCATCTGATGAAAATGAGAGACTATAGATGGCCTAGGAAACTCGTCCTTCATAAACCGGATTATAGAATGAAGAGAGGAATAAATGGATGGAGGATGTGAGAGAATCAATGGCAGCACGAGGATTGCGAGAGGAAGAAGAAGAATGGGCTGATAAGAAGAATTGGCGAGAAAAGACTATGGATAACGGGATATATTTACTGTAAAAAAAAACAACAACGAATAATACAAAAAGTCATTTCTTTATGTGTAACATGTTATATTTCCTTTTGCTTATGTTGTTACTCCGTTTTGTTTTATTCACAGCCCTAATGATGACCTACGAATTAGGACGAAACGTTGATACTAATAAAATAAGTTACACTTAAGTTATGAACAGTTGATCAGAGCGTGGTAGCCAATTTGAGCCTGTGAAAATTTCCGAAAAAAAAAAACCATGCCCACTATTGAAAAATTAATATTTTCATTGAAGAAGCAGTGTCCTTTTTTATAAATCCTTTTCAGTCTGGACCGAAACCTTACAGAGAAATTGGCTTAAATTGAAAAAAAAGGTAGTCCTATCAGATATGTCCTGAAGCCTTCCCGGTAGCTGATTGCTTGGTGTGGTGTAAAAAGGGAACTTGATATCGATTTGTGCAGTTCTGTCATGCCTTGAAATTTATCTAAGTTCATAAAGTAGATAATTCTCAATTTGCATAAACAACTTTTTAACTTATCTTTAACAGCTTAATAAGTTAACGATAAGCATTGAATAAATGCATTTGTTCTAGCACCAAAGAGATAGATTGAAGATATCGAGGCTGTCGTATGGGCAATCTCCGACCCATCCACCCCCAAAATTATCACCTGGTAACATAAACTCAGCGCCATCTTCCTAGGTCTTTATCAATTACATCGAATCCCAGAAAGGGGATGTTACGTTAAATACACTCCCCGTCAAAAGTATCGCAACACTTTGAAATATTTGAATTTTGCAAAAACTTCTGTCTTTTAATAACATAGAAAGGCTCTGAAGTCTGTATTAAGCATTTTTAAACTGGACATAAACAAGTTTTATTAAAATAAATTACAATATATCTTCCAATAAACAAAAAAGTTAGAAAACTTACTTTCTAAACTTTTAATTTCTGACAATTTTAACTTTTAAATCACAATTTAAATTTTTAATTTACATTTAATAAGACGCATTGCCGCCTCTGGCTTGAATGACTGCTTCCATTCGTCTTGGCATAATTGTAAAAAGGTTTTGAAGAAAATCTTGGGGTATATTGTCCCACTCCTCTAATACAGTTGCCTTTAGCATTTCAAGGGTAGTAGGAAGTGAATCTCGTGACCGAACCGATCTTTTGAGATAATCCCAAACGTGCTCGATTGGGTTAAGGTCAGGACTTCTTGCTGGCCAATCAATGGTGTGGATATTTGAGGTGTTCAGGTACTCAGAAACACATCTTGCCTTGAAAGGGCGGGCATTATCATGCATGAGCAACGATTCAGAGCCTATGAACGGCATACAAGGCACTACATGATCTTGAAGAATCATTTCTACATACCTCAAAGCAATCAAGGACCCTCCTTGGATTGGCACTAACTCGGTACCTGCCTCCTAAAATATGCCGCCCCAGAACATGATAGACCCTCCTCCGAATGGCTCAGTTTCTAACGTGCAGCATTGACTAAATCGTTCTCCAGGCCTTCTCCAAACTTTTTCACGTCCATCTTGTCTGTTAAGGGCCACTCTCGTCTCATCGTGAATACAACATTTTTCCATTCCTCCACAGCCCAAGATTGGTGTTGTCTTACAAACCTCAATCTCTTTACGCGGTGTTCTGTGGTGAGAAGAGGACCTTTCACTGGCCTTCTTGAGCTGAGGTTTGACTCCCTCAGTCTTCTAATGACCGTTAGATCCGAGATTGATATCCCTCAAACACCAGTGATCAAGTTTTTAATGGACGAAGCTGTAGAACTACGCTTTCGAAGAGCTGGCATTTTGGGATAGCGGCAATCCTAGGACGCCCTGACGTTGGTCGCCTCGATTACGACGCCTCGACTACCAGTCTCCCTGTACCTTCTTATGCACCCTGAAACGAAAGAATAGTGAATCTGAAGGCGATTAGAGATGTAACGCAATGATTTGCCTTCTTCAGAGAGAGTGATGATTCTGACCGAATCATCGCGGCATAAACGATTCATTGTGGATAAAATCAATTGTTTCAACTAAAGACAAAAGAGGAAACAGACTTGAGACACACGTAAAATAAACTTGGACTGAAAGGAAATTTGAAATGAATAATCAAAAATCTTATCGTTTTTGATAAACAGTGAATAAGAATGAAGTGTCTAGTCACTAATGTATCTCATTCAGTAAATAATATTACTGTAAATATAAACAAAGTACGGATTCAGATCGAAACCAAGAAAATCTCGAGAATTATGGGTGTTGCAATACTTTTGACGGGGAGTTTATCTCTAACCATTCTTATACACTTCACTGATCCCATATCCCATCTCTTCACCCACACCATATCAGTGAAGAGAATGGATTTGCCTAACCGAGATGCGAACCATGATAGCTCGAGTGGTAGTGCACCATGACGGACACATGGGAGACCCGGGTTCAAATCCTCGAATCTGTTCGGTTCGAATCGATCGAAGACCTGGGCATATCTTTTCAAAATAAAAATATTTAAAATTATAACAAAACAAATAAAAATAAATAAATTATAATAATATATAGTGACGTAAGTCAACAAGATCCTAATTAAAGTAATGTTCAATGAACATTCCTCCCCTTGTATACATCGCAAATTGCGAGAACACGGGGATATGGGATCAGTGAAGAGAATGGATTTGCCTGACCGAGATGTGAACCAGGAAAGCTCAAGTGGTAGAGCACCATGGCGAAAACATGGGAGATCCGGGTTCGAATCCCGGCCCTTTTCTCTTTAAAATAAAAATATTTAAAATTATAACAATTAATAAAAAAATTAAATAAATTATGTGTCACATCCAGATTTGAACCCGAGACCTTTGACACAGCAACGCAGCTTTCTACCACTGATCTACTCTGTCTCTCAAAAAAACAGTATATGTATTAATAAAGAAAACAATTTTTTTTTCACTCTAAGAACAGAGATATAAAAATGTTACTTTGTTTGAATACTCTATATGACGATAAACAATAATCACAGCAGTGTAAATTGATATTAAATAAAGAAACAATATGACGGGGATATCTTCCAGCAGACGAGACCCTACTTATAGAATCGAACCAGCACAGGATAAGACTCCAGATTAATTGGGTAATGCTGTACAATAGGTCACTCAAATCTCGATTCCTACTTGTATGGGTTGTTAATTATTATTGTTTGACTATATATATAATTTGATAGTTGGTGATATGGCGCGGAATGTAGATCTCAAAGATCATCTAGAAAAAAATCTACTTACATTACTTATTGTTTTCAAAATGTTTAATTTAGCTGCGTTTTGTAAATGCGTGGAGTAGAGAAAACAGAAAAGCAGGATGCCGCAGGTTCATTAGTATAAAGACAATGGGTGGTGTGAGGTAGGCCCTAAAAGCTCACCTGATGGGACAGGGATGCTGTGGGGGTGTTATAAAGGGGTTATACGGGAGGGTGGAGGAATGGCGCCCGAACCCCCGCTACATTATCGCGATTGTATTGTAACATTGCGCTATTGATGATGCCAGGCGTTCCAAAAGCTTTTCTATATAGCGGGACAATGAAGCCAGGATCGGGGACGAGATTAAGCATTGAATAGGTGCCATTGTGATGATTCAAGAACTCACCTCCACCAGCCCTTTCTTATCTTTAGCCCTAGTTCCCTACACATACAAAGCTCCACTCAGCCCACGCGGACTCCTCTCTAGCCCGCTTTGTATATGTATCTGTCTAGTAATATCCCTTCTCGTATTCATAACCTCTTCTTAACTAATTTAATTAATAGATATTAATTTCATGATGAATTCCCTGTGGTTTAAGTCTTGTTAAAAATAGCCTGTACCACTGCAACCCGTGGAGGGTCTGGAGTTCAGTACGTGGTAGAGATAGTACTGTTTTTTGGACAACGGTTGTGCAGGGAGATGATCTGTCCTAAATCACCTAACTACCAGATTTCCCCCCTTATTTTGGGTACCCATTCATAGAGGCTGGGTGAGCCCCAATAAATAAAAGTCTGGCAGCGAGCGGGATATGAACTCAGGATCTTCGACAGGGCGCTCTACCACTGAGTGACTCTGGTTCATAAGTCTTGTTAAAATTTCGGCAAAATCGAAAATTTTACTATATGTTTTTAATCTTATCCTAATCGGTAATTTATCTATACAAATAGTTTTTGTGTAAGTAGGAGGCTTCCTTAACTTCATACGGTGCTCAGTAATTTATTTTTAAAAAATCTATTTTTATGAAATAAATTTTATTTTTATAAAAAAAAAAAAATTATTTTCAAGATAGAGCTTTTGGAAACAGACTTGTCAGACTATGTCTCTCGATACATCCAATCCTCTTCGTTGAGACCTCGACCAGCCATCTCCTACTGGGCTCCATACACCTGCTTGTGGGACGTCCGTGTCCTCTACTCCGTGGTGGAACCGAATACAGGACTCGTATTGGCCAACATCCCAACGCCATGATCGGACCATCTTAGGCGGCGTGCCCCAATCCTTTCATTTATAGTGTTACGGGCGCCGGCAGGAAGACGGAAGCAAGAGGATTAGCGGCTTAAATCCGTCGGCGGGAGAAGTTAAAATAGGATTAGGACCGTTCTAGATCGTCTCCTTTTGTCGGCAAAGGATTAAGAAGATTCCAGAATTTTCTGGCCCCTTCGCGTTCTAGAATGTTCGGCCTTGCCTATTTAAAGACTTCCCTCACCCCGAGTCAGTCAGTCTTAGCCTGAGAGTAGACCACACAAGATCTGTGATAAGTGAGTGTCAGTGTGATAAGCTAGTCAGTGATGAACCGGCCAGTGTAATAAGTGTGTCAGTGAACTGTGATAGTCTCGCGAGTGTAATAAACTGTTTCTGTTTGTTACTGTGTGTCAGTTTGTCATACTTGGAGAATCTTACGGTCGGTGGACTAGTGAACTGTAAGTGTTAACTATTAGTTATAGATTGTAGTGTAATTTTATAATATTCATAGAAACTATTGTAACTAGTTAAGCTATCTAGAATTAGTCTTATATTATTGTAATAATTACATAGGAGTTAAGCCTAGATTATAATATTTTTAGAATATTGTCATTATAAATTTATATTAGTTTAATAATTTAATTGTTAATAGTTTACTTGTATTCTTTTTATCATTTTGTTAATAAATATTGGTATCTTTGATTAAGGAATTGTTTAATTCATTTTTAATACCCAGTAGCCCGTAACAGTAGGTATATCCACATCTATCCTCTTTCGAATTTCTTCATTTCTTACTTTATCCAGCCTGGTGACACGGAAACATCTCCTCCAGAAATCCATCTCAACCGCTGAACCTTTGAGTATAGATAGGGGCTCAAAGTCCAGGTTTATGTTGTTTTGATATCTCTGTATTCCAGAGGACCGGATTCACCCCGGTGTTTACTCAACCTCTATTAAGTTGGTACCGAAAATAAGGGTGAAACTTGGCGTTTGAAAGTTATCTTGAACAAATCAGCTCCCTGCTCAACGATAGCACAAACAGTACCATTTGACTGTGTCCAACCACCACTGAATCCAAGACTCTTCATCGGTCGTAGTGGTGTAAGTATATATTTTATAAATAAGAAACTTACTCATTAAAACCTGTATTAGAGTTTGACTATCATTAGTCAAACATGTATGTATTTATTAAAATAGATTAAATCCACTAAATCCATAAAGGGCGTTGGGCTTAGAAGCTATCGGCTTTTTCGTTCCGTTGCGGCACGGAAGTGATTTGGCCGAGATCACGGTGAACCGCCAGGGTTTTCGCATATTATGGGTAACCACTTTATGGAGGCTGGGTGAGGTCCATTTTGTACATCCCACAAGGTCGATCTATGGATATTACAAGATTTAACAATTTATCTGTAACTCGGGACTTTATCTCAGAAACTTACTCAGAAACTCTACACACTGAGCAACCACACTCCCTTCCTTATGCATAAGTAATAGATAATAGTTGTAAATAAAGACGATAGTAAGTAATATTACCCTCCACATTGGCCACTGGGGTCTCGCATGATGTTAGATCTGGTCTCCCCTATCACGGTTTCTGGGAAATTAAAAGCCAGTGAAGCACATCACTCTCAGTGCCCAAGGCTTGTCATTCTCAAAGAAACAAATAGCTGTAAACTATTTATGATTATAAAGAATCATCGAATATTTTTCTCTTACTTCTAAAAATAATGTCTAATAAAGGCTGTATAGTAATAAATATTCTATACGTAAAATTTAGGCTTAAAATGAAATTTTATATTGTTTGAATAAACCTTCATATTACTGAAGTTTCTCTCTTTAAAGATCCTTTAGGATTTTTCCCCTCCTGGGTTTTTATAAAACTCTCAATATCAAAATAAGTTTTGTGCTGTAAACAAATAAAATAATTGGGGCGACCTGTAGTCTAGAGGTTAGTGTAACAAACTACTAAGCCCAAGATCGCGGGTTCGTAGTCCGGCAGGTGGCCCTAGGATTTTTTAAAGGGAGTAAAAAATCCTTAGTTACGCCGTCCTTCGGAAGGGACGTTAAACGGGGTTCCCGAGCCTGTACAATGTCAGGTATTCGTTAAAAATTCCTATTCTAATTAAACCTGGGTAAGTAAAATTTAGGGCTCCCACTGTAGCATTGTCCGATTAGCCATAGCAGCATAAAGTGACTTTAAATGAACAAACAAGTAAAATAATTTATTACACATTCAATTGATAACAATTTACAAACTTTCTAAAATAATTTATCCATCAAATGAACCTCAATTGTGAACCATATTCCCCAAATATATTTAAAAGTTTAGTAATACATCTATACATACATAATTTAATGAGAAGTTTTCTCATGAATGGAGCTCTATATGATATTACTGGGCATTGTACATCATTCACCTTATGACATTATTTTGGGTAGTCAACAAATTGTAGTTGAAAAATTATAGGTAGATCTCAAAAAATCCCCTAAATTGCTCTCCTAAAATTTGAAGGGTTGAATTATTCTAAAAATTATAGTCTTCTGAAAATACTGATTTATGAATTTTAGACCAGCTTTGGACTGAAATTCAAACAATGGAGATGCTGTATCAACTTATTGCGTGATTGATTAATAATTCATAGAGTAATAGGTTTTATATGATTAATCAGGTTCTTCCAAATGAGCACACTTCAACACATGCAGGCAGATAACTAACAGAATGTGTAGCTTAGACTTCTTGTAAAATGTAGATAATACTGTAAAAATTGGTAAGTTTAGGCGCAATTAGTTTTAAAAAAAAACTATTAACACAGTTCCCAATTAAAGAACTGTTAGCAATTTTTTATGAAACTACAAAAACCTGAATAAGTTTAAAGTAAAACGGGACCTAGAAAATAGTACAGTAGGTAATCATGTGTCTTAAAAATTTTGTCAAGATAGAATAAAACATGTGAACTGCCATCTAAATTATTGGTACAGTTCAATTCATTATGTAACCGATTTGTTGAGGAAACCTCATATAACCTCAGGTCTGCTAGTCGTTTCAAGTTGAGAAATGATTCGAAAATAATCATTTTCTTCACAATCAATAAAACAAATTAAATAATAGTAAAATGATAAAAATCCAACGTCTTGGAATATTTTATAAATGGTTTACAATCTATTGTATATACAATTTATTGTGTATAAGAGATGGAAAATTTCTCAAGTACAAAATATTGTGAGTGGGTTGCAAATAATAATGTTTAAATAATAAAGACTGGATTGGCAGTACATGGGTAAGTTGAACCGTTTGTATATATTATATGTTAAAATTTAATGAAAAATTGTAAAATTTGAGAAGAATTATTCAATTACTCAAGATATAACCTATGGTTATATTTTATATTTAAATTTTTTAAATAAAAAAAAAGCTGTAGCACTACAACCCATGGGGGTCCTGGGTTCAGAACATGATAAAGACTGTACTGTTTCTAGGGCAACGGTTGTGGAGGGAGGTGGTTTGGCTGAGATCACTCTCAACCGCGAGGTTTACCCCCTTTTGTTCTTAACCAAGTTCATACTTTTTAATTCGCTGTCGAAGACAAGCTTTAAGAACAAATTCTAACTCTAGCAATTTCACAGTTATAACAAAAAATAAATAAAAACAATATTGTCTGGCACTAAAAAGGAAATTCACTAAGATTGGCTTAATGGCAGGGGTTTAGCTGTAAAGAGTTCGTCATTAATTTCATGTGCGATTGTAGGCTTAAATATCTCGATTTTAAGAATGGTCATAGCTTTGTCTTACTAAATTATTTCATTTTATTCGTGTTTTGAGTTTTTTTTTTTTTTTTTAAATGTTCAACCTGATCTATTCTGTCTTATTCGTTAAATAGCACAGCAAAATAAAAATAAAATTACATCGAAAGCAGTAGTATTCATGTAAGGCGAATGTAGTGATTTATATTTGAATTTAATAAAAATTAAAAATAATCATTATAACGCATTTGAGTTAAATAAATTGTATGAAAGTCTAATTGACTATTCTAGTGATAAGAAACAAGGGCGGATTTAGGGGAGGCACGGGTGCACTTGCTCCCCAGACAGATTTTTGTGTACCGTGGAGAATCCATTAAAGGCAAATCTCATAATCGTAGTTGTTATAATAATAGAAAGAACATGAGTGAAATTATTGTTTTAATATTTTAATAAACCTTTGAAATCTTTCTATTGGGGAATGGGATTTGACCCCAACTGGACAATTCAAATATTTTGACCGGTGGCTTTCGAAGGGGAGCAGCAGCAAAAAATATATCGACGAAAAGGTAATAAGAGGCAGAAAAGTAATTAGAAATTAGCCCTGTATGCCTCAAAAACCTGGTCTATTTCTACTGATTTGGCAAGAAAACTGCTTTCAATGGAGATGGGTTTTCGGAGGCGTAGATGTAGGAAATCAAGACTACACGGTCCGATTGACAGAATTAGGGAAGCAGTAAATAGACCACTTAGCATCCTGTACGCAGTTGAAACGAAAAAACCGAATTGGTTTGGTCATGTTATGAGGATGGCGGTCGACCGATGGTCTAAAAGGGTACTGAAGCATGTACCATCGGCAAGGAGGAAGAGAGGTCGGCCAGAGAAGAGGTGATACAAGGGATCCCGGAGGCAATAGCGGCAAGAGGACTTAGAGAGGAAGACTGCTATGATAAAAAGAAATGGCGGCAGGGCCGATGATTTAGACTACGACATATGACTCATTGTTGTAATAAAGTCGTTTTATATATATATATGAAATCTTTCTATAGAAACTGCAAGTTTATTTGTAAGTTATTGTTAATTTTTTTCCCACCTGCCCGTGCCCCCCAGCAAAAAATTCTGGATCCGCCCTTAACAAGAAACTCATAGAAATGTTCATTCTGTTAAAATTCAAGGTACGAGTATACTCACTGATTTTTCAGGCTCATAAAATTCCGTTTTATTTCTATGTGAAGGTGTTATGATAAACTTTAATATTTCACTAGAAGCCATTTTGTTACAATATTTAAAGATGAACATTTAAAAATAGACTGATTGAAGCTGAAACAGCTTGTAGTTTCATATGACAACATACTACTGAACTGCAAATAGTATGGTGCTGAATACATCCTGTTTCTGAAATGGTGCACTAGCTTTAGAATTCATTGGATTCTAATGTCTACAACCTCAGTAGTTTTAAAAACAATACTAAAACTGCAATTCTTTAAGATTTTCTACAACCTATGCACTTTAAATTTTGCTTTATTGTTTTGTTTTGCCATTATACTTTTCAGTGAGATTTTATAACATCCATGGTGTATACTAGTCGAGCTTAGATTAGGCGTAGGAGGCTTGGACAGTAGAATCAAAGACCTTTCCGGATCATCTTTTCTCGATTAAAAAATTAATTTTCTCTCGGGGTGAGTGACAAGGAACAATGCCAGGAAGGGGATTTATTAATCCTGGAAGACTGAAGAAATAATGGAAGTAAAACTTCCTGCTTTGTTCTAACGAATGCGACTCCAAGCTAAATGGAGCCATTTTTTATTTATTTCTCCTTCCAACATTTAATTATTTTATGATCCTACCCATATTAATTTTATATTATTAATGAAATAAGTTAATGAATACGTGGTTGGGCTTATTTAAATTTCGAAAGTAATGCAAGTTTTTTTTATTTGTTTGAAGTGTTTCATCTTTTTATATTTTTACTTTATTGTATATGTATAAATAAAAACCGTTAATGATCCGTAGATAAGACTAATAAAGACTACGTTATAACTGTGTTGTGCAGGTAGTGTGTTACTAAGCTCCGATTTAGTTAAGGATAAGTACACCCCAAATTATTGGCAGAAAATAAACAATAAGTACCTATACTATAAAAAAAAAAATAGTGCCGATAAAAATAAGCGGAAATGTTCAGTATACAAGGTACATAAAAAAATTCAATTGCATAAAAGAAATTTACGGAATTATGTAATAAAAAATTAAAATTCATTTTGACTTGAAGAAGCCCTCCATCAAGGTGTTTTGAAAAATATATATTATAACTATTACCCAATAGAAGTTCGAGTGATTTGAATAATTATTCAATTGGAACATTGGGTGTGGTCCGCAGCTAGTTTATTCAAAATGAAGCTAGGTGATATAAAATTTTGATCTATCATTTACTTAAATAGTATCAATGAAGCTTTAAACCAGAGTTCAATGAATTAATTGTATTTTCCAATTTCTAATAGGAGTTTAGTTATTTATATTTTTCTGGTATGATTATTGTTTTTCCTCATTTGACCAAATTATATATTAATTCTGCTAAGTCTAATTAATTCTTTCATAAAGATTCTAAATACTGTAAAAAAAAAATTTAATTTTGAACATTATGAGAATGACGGATGAAATTCTCGGAAGAATTGACAATTTAATTTGACATTAATTTAGAAGAAAAGTTCTTTGTTAAACCATGTTAGGTCAGATTGTACCTCATCTTGTTAATTATATGACATCTGTGCTTTTAATAAATAAAGGTTAACAATCAGATACTTCCTTTTTATGTACGAATATTTCTAGTCTTAATGACAATATAGTATAGTTGTAGAGAAAAAAGAATTTAAGAATTTGATCATTTAAATTTTCTCTTTCTAGTTCACGTAGCCATTCGAATTCAAAATTCTTAATTGGCGTGTCGTCGCATAGAACGGAGGACCATTGTAAAATTGTTAAAATAAAAGAAATAAATTTAGTCTGGAAATTAATTACAAGGTAATAAATTGAAATAAAAAAAGGGTAAGAAAAAGAAATCAGCTCACCTGAATATCGGCATCTTCTATAATCTAATGGTTTCTCTATCAGGTTTACGTGTGTAATGAGATGTACCAGGTTCTGAGTAGTACAGGAGAAAGGTATAAAGTAAGGAATAAAAAAGGAGTAATAAATACCTGTACGCATCCTCATACACATAAAAAAGAAGATGTCATCTTAAGGACGGTTCAAATTAGACTGACGGGGTTTAAAAACTTACACCCGCCAAACAGCGGGAGAACAAATAACTAACGGCGCTAGTAGTACAAATTATAAGTGGTGGGGGTTCAACCCTGATAAAAATTAAATTAAAAGAAAAACTGCCGAAATACGGCACAGCGGCCCCCCTGAACAACTGTGAGAGGAAAAGAGAAAATAAAGAATCCCGCCGAGCACAGACTCCGCACCTCTAGAAACCTAGAAAGAATAAGTGAAAAAAAAAAAGGTAATCTTTTCAAAAAAAAAGTAAAAATTAAAGTTTAATTGTAAATAGGAAGCTTATAAAGCTTCACTACTGGTCGCAAATACTTGCCTGTCGGAGTTAAGACCTCGGCCTGCCGAACCACACCATCCTCCCCAGCGCTCACAGCAGATATCCTACCTAAAGACCACGTAGAAGGATTACCATTGTAGGAACTGTTATTAGTTGTATAGGTGGGGTTATTAGGATAAACAGTAGGATATGAGATGGTACTATTATTATAGGATAATGGAGGGACTGCTTCAAGGTTTTATTGCAGGCTTCACGTCTTTATCCACTGGATTTATCTTAAAATGTGAGTCTTCTTTTGACTGATTTATTAAGTTTCGATGATCTACATCACTAAAACGCATATCAGTGTCTTGGCTTAAAATGTTTTCATCAAACACAGTAGGATAATTGGCTTTTTCATAAAGTGGAGGAGATTCAGGTGTTTCCCAAATATGCTCTGGTTCATCACTCCAGCCAGAAAATTTTGGAGGATGAGGCAGATCGCTGGAGGCCACCTGACTTTTAGGTGTTTTTGCCGAGCTTTCAGAAGGCATTAATGTTTGCAACAACACTGAAGGTGTTAACTTCTGAAGATGTTATAACTTCTGTGTTGTTTCCATTAATAATCTGAAAATTATTAGCCACCGCTGAATTAAGAAATGAATGACCATGATGAAAAGTTTCAGCTGATAAAGCATCCACTAATCCGCAAGGTGTGTTACTGTTTGATTGAATTTATTCAGTTTCAGCAGCATCTGCCTTGAATAGCTTTTGAAGTTTCGGTGGTACTTACACTTTATGTTCATCTATTAGTCCAGGATATGTATGTTGGGTAGAATCTACAGGTTCAGAATCAAAATTTGAGTCAGGACTATATGAAGAAACTAATGCAGTTTCATTATCTTTTTTCACTTCATGTGGAGGAAAATAATTATTAGATTTGTAATCATATACATTGCCCTATTGACTGAAACACACTTCACAAAGCGATCATATTTTTACATACGTGACTACATTACTTATAGATCAGATCATCCTGACAATACAGCACATGCCGGTTCTTGTATCCTTATCCACAAATCCATTCCTCATTCTCTTATTCCTTCTACTTCAACTGACGCCATTCAATCAACTTCAGTAACCATTTCAACTAGTCCTTTCCATATGACATTCTCAGCTGTATACTGTCCTCCTGGTAACTCCCTTTCTTATAACCTCCTCGGACCGCGTTTTATTGCCGGAGGAGACTACAACGCCAAACATCAACGATGGGGTTGTCGAACATCCAATTCCCGTGGTAGCATCTTATCCCGAATTTCAACCTCTAATAGTTTCTCTATCCTCGCACCCATAAACCCTACTTATTGGCCTACATCGCTCAAAAAACGTCCAGATATTCTTGACATATTTGTTTCCTCACAGATTTCCTGCAATCAAACAACTATAAAATCCCTGGATGACCTTTCCTCTGATCACAGTCCAGTACTACAGTCCAGTACTACTTCAAGTACATTCAATTCCTATTCCTAAGCCCTCTCATCTCAGACTGATTACTGGACGTGTAGACTGGGATAAATTTCGATCGAATCTGGAAAATAATTTAGACCTCAAAATTCCGCTTAAAACAAAAGTTGACATCAATTCTGCAATAGACAAACTAACAAACGCAATACAAACCAATATAAGAGATAGCACCTTACCAAGAAAAAATCATTATCAACAGAATAACAGGCCACTTCATATTCGCGAGTTATTAAAAGAAAAACGACGGGCAAGAGCGAAGTGGCACCGCACCAGATATCCATCGGACAGGAGTCATTAAACCAAACTAACCAACAAATTAAAATCAGAGATCAGAACATTCAAAATTTGTATTACCGTACAGAAAATCTGAGTACTACTGACAAATCCTTATAGAATACCACTAAAAAACTCCTAAAATATAAACATTTCAACCATCCACTTTTAACCGAATCCCAAACCTGGTCAAGATCTGATGAAGAAAAATCACAAATTTTCGGCCAGCACCTATTCGACACATTTAACCCTCATCCAGATATCCTTAATCCAACCCACTCTGAATGCATTGAAGCAGAATTAAGTATTCCTCTCCAGATGTCCCCTCCTCCTAAAGCATTCCATCCTTCCGAAATATCAAACATTATTCACAGATTACCCGTCAACAAAGCCCCTGGCCACGACCTAATCACATCCCATATTCTAAAACGCCTTCCTCGGAAAGCGATCCTACTCCTTGTATATATATACAACGCTGTACTCCGCACCACGAACTTTCCTGATTCCTGGAAATTATCCATAGTTATGATGATACCAAAACCTAAAAAAACACCAGAACTCTCATCCTCTTACCGTCCTATATCTCTCCTGCCCATAATGGGCAAAATACTTGAAAAACTCATTCTGAAACGTCTTCATCCTATCATAAAATCCAATCAAATAATCCCAGATCACCAATTTGGTTTCCGAACATCACACTCCACTATCCAGCAATGCCATCGTGTGGTGGACGTTGTCTCATCCGCATTAGAGCGCGGAATGTACTGCGCGGGAGCTTTTCTCGATGTAGAGCAGGCTTTTGATCGAGTCTGGCATCCGGGACTGTTGTACAAACTCCGTAAATTCTTACCTTCTACTTACTTCCTTATTATCAGTTCCTACCTCAGTAATAGAGCCTTTAAAGTGAACCATAATTTTACCTACTCTTCCCTCTTTACCCAGTCTGCCGGAGTTCCTCAAGGTAGTATCATGGGTCCCATCCTATACACGATATATACAGCTGACATCCCAACCCATCCAAGCACTGTCCTCACTACGTACGCTGATGACCCATGTGTGTTATCAGTAAATAATGATCCATTTGTTGCATCCCAAACTCTTCAATCCCATATCTCAAACCTTCAAGAATGGTGTCAAAATTGGAGAATTAAAATTAATCCTAACAAATCCCATCAAATTACCTTCACCCTTCGTCGTAAACCTACAAATTCCTGCCCTACTGTATCCTTTAATAATATTCCTCTGAACTCTGTCGAACAGGTACGTTACCTAGGACTCCATCTGGACAAACGTCTCACTTGGAATCCTCATACAAGACTGAAAAGACAAGAAACTGCTCGTCGTTTTCGCCTACTTCAACATTTACTGGACAAACACTCTAAGCTCCCAATAAATTACAAAAGACTCATTTACATGACAGTTATCAGGCCCATTTGGACATACGGAGTTGAGCTTTGGGGCTCTACTAAACCATCCAATTCATCTTGTATCCAATCCTTGCAATCCAAAATCCTTCGTAAAATCCTCAATGCTCCTTATTATGTCACAAACAAACTCATCTATCATGATCTTAATATCCCATATGTTACTGATTTGGCCCAAACTAGATACCTATCCTTCCATGACAAGCTTCATACACACTTGAATCCGCTAGTCTCTCAACTTGCTTCCCATACTATTCCTGATAACCCTCCGAGGCGTCTGAAAAGAAGATGGCCTCGAGACCATCTACTATAGTAGATGTAGTTTCTCCACAAGTGCTTTTCAAGTCGTATTGTACATATAGCAGATTTACTTATTGTAATAGTATTATAGTTGTAAATATCAATAAATTAAATTTAAAAAAAAAAAAAAAAAGATTTGTAATCAGAAAATGACTTAATGGTGCTACTGATTCCATCTTTTGGATCTGGTGAAGGAGAAGGAGCATTGACATCAGGGAGTAAAGGTTGTAATTTTGGCCCAGCATAAAGAAGATCATTCAAAGAAAGACCAGTAGTAGTTTTAGAAGTTGCATTAAAAACAACTCTAATTTTAGAAGTGTCATCATGTGATTTAAACACACCATGGTGAGGTATAAAATAATGCTTGGGACCGTTAGCAAGATTCATATGACCTTGTTGTAAATAATCGTCCATAAAGGAACAATATTGAGATTTAAATTCAGTATTAGAATCGAATTTACGCTCTAGAGCAGTAAATCGCGCGTAAGCAGTTTTATAAGAGTCACCAAGGGTGTGAGTAGTAGAAGGTAGAGAAGGTAGTCTAACTTGGTAACGACCTGATGGAGTTCGAGCGGTAGTTTCTTTAAACAAGGTTTCACAGAATTCATCCTCATGAGAAGGTGTAGAAATAGCCTTAGGAGGTTCTTCAACACTCCAAAAGCGTTCAAGAGATGAATGTAAGTCCGATGAAGGATCGGCATAAAAGCTACTAACGGAAGAAGGAGTAGTAGAAAACCCAAGAGGGGTTGCAATTAACGCCGAATCAGGGTTCCTGGGGGCGGAGCCCATTAAAATATAACCGAACACAGATGGAACGGCAGTAGGAAAGTATGGCCCTAACACAACTGGAGAACCACCTTCCAAGGCGATAGCAGCTATGTCTGCACCTAAGATGCAGTCAATAGGAGACGGCGAATCGAATGAAGGATCCGCTATACGAAGTTGAGTAGTTGCAGCACGAACTGCTGAGGATATTTGAACCTGTGGAGTATTATTTGTAAGGGAGTCCATAATAAAAAAGGGGTGATTTTCAGAAACAATTTTGCCTTCTAAAGTAAAAGTAGAAAGAAAAGATGAACCTTTAGTTTTAGATTGAGAATGACCTATTCCGCTAACGGGTATAGGAGTTCGAGAACGAGCACATTGTAATAATTGAGCACATCTTTCAGAAATAAAAGAAGCTCCTGCACCTGAATCCAGGAGAGCTCTAACAATAACAGAATTATGAGGTGATACCTGTAATTTTACTAAACATGTGGCCAATAAAATTGTGGAAGTTTTGAACTGTGTTGAAGTTAAGGCAGTGATACCAGCAACACACGAAGAAGGAGGAGGAGTGGCTTCGGCAGTACCGGAACTTGATCCAGGCTGATGTACAGTAGTTTGAGTGCTTCCTGCAAAAACATTATTATTAGATTTCTTTGGAGTAGGTAAAGAACCAAAATGTAATAAAGTATGGTGAGGATGATGACATACTGTACAAGTAACTTTACTATGGCAAGTATATTTAGCAGGGTGCCGAAGGCAATTTACACATAATTTCTGTGCCTTAATCCAATTATATTTTTCTCTAGATTTACGACCAAACTGGTCACATGTATAAATAGTATGGGATTTATCATTACAAAAGCCACATATTGAAGAAGAAGAATTAGAAGATGACTGAGGTTTAGACGAATTAATAGCGGCTGTTAAAGCCTGGGTGGTTGGTTTAGGTTTACTGAAATTAGTGCTAGCTTTCTCTGAACCTTCATTTAGTTCTAATGTTCTCACCTGTTTGGTGTTAAACTTAATTAATTGATCATAAGACGGAATATTAGTAGAAGTGTTCTGGTCTTCAAAGTTTTTTCGAAGTACAGGATCAAGATTTTTTAAAGTTAAAGAAAAAAGTAGAAAATCTGCTAAATTAGGAATTTGAAGTGCATTTATTGCATTTACAGAAGTTTGATGTACATTAAGTAATTGTCTCAAATTATCTAAAGAGTTAGGTGGGTTTGAAGATTTAAAAGATAAAATTTTATTAAGGTACATCGAAGCAATTCTTCTATTATTTTGGTAACGGTTAACAAGTGTTTGATAAGCTAACAAATAATTAGCCTCTGAAACTTGAAAACCTGAAATTAATGACAGAGCTTCGCCCTTAACTGCTGACCGGAGGTATTGAAATTTATGTATATTGTCTAATGAGGTATTACCATGAACCAAGGAGTCATAAAGGGATATGAAATCTGGCCAATCTTCAATTTTACCCGAGAAACTCGGTAAAGGTATTTTGGGAAGCATTTATGATGATGGTGTTAGATAAGTAGTAACTGGAGGAGCTGATGATGTTTGTGCCTCAAGCCTTTTTAAAAAAGACTCTATTACAACCACTAAGCACAAGAAGGATGACTCTGCTGATAAAACTTCGACCCGGTCTGCCGTGGGGAGTAACTGATTATATTCTTGTATATCAGACTGTACCTTACGGTACTTTTCCTCATAATAAGGAAGTCGGTTGAAATAGGCTTGGACCTTTGCTATATTATCCACTTTAAGTGGTTTTATGGCATCAATAATAGACGTTACATTAGCAAAAATCGTTGATCTAAGATCAACGAGTTTGTTTAATTTAGCTTTGACCTCCTCTGGTTTGGTCATTTTTACAGAAATACAAAAAAAAATATCTTGTCGAAAACTTGATACATAAAGAGTAGTTAATACTTTAGTGATAGGACTCTGAACCTATGTAATGCGCTGCGCGATGTAATACGTACATATGTAATATTGGCAGGGGTCTGTGCTCGTAGGGGAAATCTGAATAAAAAAAAAATGAAATTAGTAACCGTAAAGCAACAATTGAACGACAAAAAGTGATTAACCCCTCTGGTAGTGTAGAGAAAAAAGAATTTAAGAATTTGATCATTTAAATTTCCTCTTTCTAGTTCACGTAGCCAATCGCATTCAAAATTCTTAATTGGCATGTCGTCGCATAGAACGGAGGACCATTGTAAAATTGTTAAAATAAAAGAAATAAATTTAGTCTGAAAATTAATTACAAGGTAATAAATTGAAATAAAAAAGGGGTAAGAAAAAGAAATCAGCTCACCTGAATATCGGCATCTTCTATAATCTAATGGTTTCTCTATAAGGTTTACGTGTGTAATGAGATGTACCAGGTTCTGAGTAGTACAGGAGAAAGTTATAAAGTAAGGAATATAAAAGGAGTAATAAATACCTGTACGCATCCTCATACACATAAAAAAGAAGATGTCATGTTAAGGACGGTTCAAATTAGACTGACGGGGTTTAAAAACTTACACCCGCCAAACAGCGGGAGAACAAATAACTAACGGCGCTAGTAGTACAAATTATAAGTGGTGGAGGTTCAACCCTGATAAAAATTTAATTAAAAGAAAAACTGCCGAAATACGGCACAATAGTCTCTATCAAATAGTGAACCTAAAGCCCTTATGTAATGATAGTATAGGGTTTTGTTTTTGATATCTGCAAAATTACATGATTCGGATAGGTTATTCTATTTACGATTGGGATCCAAATTTAAAATGGCTATAAAGAAAAAACATAGTTTTTGAATTGTTAAGTTATTCAAGTTTAAATATGCAATGTAAATCACTCGTAATTTAGCTTTGAGTGTTCTTAAATATCAAGCCGTGCTTTAAATGTTAACATAGTCATGGCTGTATAGTAGAGATATTTAAAAAAATTGTTTGTGTTTCAGGCAAAATGTGAACAGAGGATAGTATTTTTAAAAATATGCACAATAATTGGTTTCAAACGAAAGAATATTATTACAGAGCAGTTAGTGATTCCAGATACTCCACTATTGCTTCAGAAGAAGATGGCTATGGACCCGAATTTATTCTTCCTCCATACCTTCCTCCTGTCGAACCAATTTATCAGAACGATGAATATTCCCTCTACGTACCACCGTATCCGTATCTGATCGAGGGGTACGAGTTACAGCCAGAGATATCATGGGATCTTGAACTTTACGATGATATTGATGATGATGATGATGACTACGAGATCGAAATCAGCTCGCCTTCCTCGCGATCCATGTCCCTTAACATTCTGGATCTTATATGTCCGCCTGATAACTACGAAGACATACCTTTTCCGACTTGCTTGTACTTCGATGATATTGCAGGGACGAATTCAAGAACTATAAGATACCTCCTTGGTCATGGAAACTACTACTATCCCGAGGATTAACAGTTTTTGTCCAAGATTCAATTATCAAAATAATGATGACTTGTTCTA
This sequence comes from Arma custos, assembly GCA_037127475.1. NCBI lineage: Eukaryota > Metazoa > Arthropoda > Insecta > Hemiptera > Pentatomidae > Arma > Arma custos. The sequence continues at coordinate 74,468,731 of CM073764.1, forward strand.
TACTTTTTTTATCACTCTCTGAGCTGTTCAATTTGGTTTATTCTCTTTAGAAATTAATATATGCACTGATATATGCAATATGCAGCCCCGATGAATAAGTGGTTTAGTCAAATTTGGTCCAGAAGCAGTTTACTGTATTGAGGGTTGCGGAATCGTATTATTCTCGTAACATGAAATGTACTTGTAATATAAGCAACAACTTCTTTTAATCAATTATTCACTACGAAAATAATACTATTTCGCTTCCCTAAGTAAAAGGAACTAATTTTGAAGAAAATTCGACTTAACCGTTTAATCAACGGGGCATTAGATATAAAGAATCGTTTGGAACGTGTAATTAATTTATAGTACTGCAGTGACGGGCGGGTATTGTACGAGTGCTATTCAGAAAGTAAGGAAACTTGCCACTTGTTGCCGCCAGGCGCGCCTATATCATATACACTGGTGTGCTCGTGCTCGGCACCTCTTTCAGTGTCCAGCTGTGGAAACGGCTCTGCGCCTATCCTTTTTTTTTTTAATATTCAAATTTGAAATGTAGGCTGCAATCCAAAATAACGCCAATTGTGAGGTGCAGTCTGTGATTCGTTTTTTTTTTTTTTGGATAGAAATTCATCGGGAAGTGTATGGGAGCAACATAATGATTGACAGTTCTGTCAGGAAGTGGTGCATTCAGTTTAAAATTGGCCGAGCAAAAGTTCATCGTGAAGAGAAGAGTGGACGTGAACGCAAGATATAAACCATACACTTGTCCGGACACATCCTCAAGAAAATCAATTCCAGCCGAATAACTAAAATTACCTTATGCGTTATTTTTTAAATATATTTATTACTAAGAACAGAAAAAAGTAAATCAAATGGTTTGAAATTAAATAAAAAATCAAAATAAAAGTCAAATTTAATATTTAATATTGATTTAATAATAACTTAAGCCTACCATAGTGTTATATTATATGATACACTTTCCTTAAAAGCTAGAAAATATAACATATTTTAAAAAAATATACTGAAGTAATTTCTATTTTAATATCTTATCTCATTTCTATTTTCCAATTTCAACAAGGTTTTTTTCCTAAAACATTTTGGTTTTTTAATTATTTAAACATTAATACCGATATAAAACTAAATCAAATTATCGGATAAAATATCATTTGATTGCTTTTTAAATATAGATAGATAAAAATTGTATTTGTCCTTGGGGCTTCCCCATACAAATAGAGCCCAGCTTGTCTATGAATTATACAATAGTGATTTTAACAATTTATGTACATATCATTTCAAAAATAAAATAAAAATGAAAATAAAATTTACTTCCACATTCTGATTTTCAAAACATAAATAACAGATTAAAGGATAAACAATTGCTGGTGCTATGATAGAAACAATAAAAACAAATAAACAAAATATCACTTTAAAGATAAACAAACACTTAATAGAAAATGGTCTATTATATATTATTTATTGTTTATTATTTAGCACTTTTTGAACTCCCATCATGTAATAATACACTTTACGTAACTTATCTACACTGTCGATATTGAGTATAGCTTGGATACTTAGGTTATCAGAAGATTCTAAGATGAAGTGTTGAAGAAATTGCCTATATTCATTGTGTGCTGTACAGTGAAGGAGAATGTGATGTAGACTATTGTAGATGAATTGATTGCATGATATACAGGTTTCTTGTGACTTGAACTAAAAAGTTATGTTTTTCCCATAGATTTTGATTTGTTCTGGATTAGCAACTCTTAATTGGCTGACACATTTCAATTTCTTTATATGAACTTTGAATGTGAGGTACGTTTCGGGGTCGGGAGCATTGTAACTCCATAGAATTCTATATAAAGGGTAGTTAGTTGAATTTAGAGTTCTTTGAATGTCGGCTGAGAAATATAGTTTATGTGCGCAGTAATTTGTTTACTTGATTTTTTCCTGAATACATAAGTAATACTATTTTATATTAAAAATACGTTACGTAAACGTATTCGCGTTGTTGTATTTTTCTATAAATATGAGGTTCGTATATTTTCTGAATTTTTATTACATATTATATATTGGCCTAATTTCAATGTAGTCTTTTAAACCTTGAGACGTTCAATCTATCGACAGAACTGATTTAACATTTATCTGAAGCGTTCGAATTTATTGAGTGTTTCTACATTTTAATTTCGGAGCCACGATTATCTGTGTCGGGTGCTTCAATGATCCGATTCTGTTTTAGGCTTGTGAACATAATTACTCTACTTATGAGGGAAGGTTTCTCACGATCTGAGTTTAGTAGTGTTTGGAATAATCGGTCTGATTATGAAATCTACTTGCAAAACGTGTATTGGCTCATAATCTCTTGGCTATATATATATATATTGTTACGGGCGCCGGCAGGAAGACGGAAGCAAGAGGATTAGCGGCTTAAATCCGTCGGCGGGAGAAGTTAAAATAGGATTAGGACCGTTCTAGATCGTCTCCTTTTGTGGGCAAAGGATTAAGAAGATTCCAGAATTTTCTGGCCCCTTCGTGTTCTAGAATGTTCGGCCTTGCCTATAAAAAGACTTCCCTCACCTCGAGTTAGTCAGTCTTAGCCTGAGAGTAGACCACGCAAGATCTGTAATAAGTGAGTGTCAGTGTGATAAACTAGTCAGTGTTGAACCGGCTCGTGTAATTAGTGTATCAGTGAACTGTGACAGTCTCGCGAGTGTAATAAACTGTTTCTGTTTGTTACTGTGTGTCAGTTTGTCATACTTGGAGAATCTTACGGTCGGTGGACTAGTGAACTGTAAGTGTTAACTATTAGTTATAGATTGTAGTGTAATTTTATAATACTCATAGAAATTATTGTAACTAGTTAAGCTATCTAGAATTAGTCTTATATTATTGTAATAATTACATAGGAGTTAGGCCTAGATTATAATATTTAGAATATTGTCATTATAAATTTATATTAGTTTAATAATTTAATTGTTAATAGTTTACTTGTATCCTTTTTATCATTTTGTTAATAAATATTAGTATCTTTGATTAAGGAATTGTTTAATTCATTTTTAATACCCAGTAGCCCGTAACAATATATATATATGAAGTGGACTTCGGGACCCCGAGACGCAACAGGCAGTGAAGCTCGCCCGGCCAAAGACTTTGGGAGAAGCATTATCTCAGGCCATGGGGTTCGAGGCTGTCAGGCAGTCAGTACGGGGCCATGCGCGAGTCCGAGTAGCAGAAGCGGAGCCTGATAATGTCCCTAGCGTCGAAGATATTCTGACAAAGGTTTTGGAGGCTCTAAGGACCCGTAAGAAGGAGATACGCTGTTGGAGCTGCGGCCAACTTGGACACCCTAGAAGCAAGTGTCCATCCAAGAAGCAAGAAAAGCCACAGGAACGAAGTAGGGTTGAGGGGAAGGAACAACTATCAGCCCGTTACGTCAGAGGCCCCAGGAAGACCAGTAGAGTTGCGTCATTAGGGAGCAGAATGAACAGCTTCTACGTTGATGGGAAGGTGAACGAGCAGCTGCGAAGTCTGCTACTGGATACCGGCGCAACCAAGACAATCTTGAGCTCAAAGACAGTTCCTGCTGAGAAGATCTTGCCGACGATTTGGACATTACGGACTGCCACAGGAGAGCCAGCCAAGGTCTACGGGGAGGCAGTTGCCTATTTCATCATCGGGGATCAACATCTGAAGCACCGCGCTCTCGTGGCTGATATTGATGAAGATGTCATATTGGGCACGGACTTGATGATCGCATACGGGATCAAGCTGGATATAGCGAGAGGTGTGATGACGATGGGAGACGAAGAAGTCATCCTTCGGCAGGGAAAGGACATCTACGCACGAGTGCGCTTACTAGAGGACACCACTTTACCTGCACGGAGCCAAATCATAACGCATGGGACGATCGAAGGACATCTACCTGAGGGTCAATGTGTGCTACTTGAACCTGGAAGGCAAGAAGAACAGGAGATCGGACGCGGCTTAATGGTTGCAAGGTCTCTCATCAAGGTTGGACGTACCACTCCGATTCGGCTAATGAACCTGAACAGCTTCCCAGTAACGCTGAACAAAGGAACACCGGTAGGGGAATGTACAACCGCTACCTCAGTGGTTCGTCTGCTGCAACGTCATCCCACCGAGCTGCGAGGACTGCCGGAAGAACTAACAGGATTTGTGGACGAATCATGCCGGGAACTCTCGCCTGAACAGAGCGAGGAAGTGAAGAAGATGATTATCCGATGGCAGGGCGTTTTCAAGATCAGCCCAGAGCCACGGGGTAGAACGGATATCGTCCAGCATAGGATTGACACCGGGGATGCTAAGCCCATCCGACAGGTCCCAAGGAGGCTGCCGTTAGCCAAACGGGAGGACGCCGAGAAGATCATCCGGGAGATGGCGACTGATGGTGTCATTGAGCCTTCTAGTAGCCCCTGGATGTCTCCTGTTGTATTGGTGAAGAAGAAGGACGGGACAACGAGATTCTGCGTAGACTACCGCCTTCTGAACAACGTCACCAAGAAAGACAGTTATCCGCTCCCCAGGATTGATGATACGCTGGACACCCTAGAGGGGTGTGAACTTTTCTCTACCTTGGATCTCCGCAGTGGATATTGGCAGGTTGGGTTGAAACCTGAAGATAAAGAAAAGACAGCGTTCTCGATTGGGACTGGACTCTGGCAATTTACGGTAATGCCATTCGGACTTTGCAATGCTCCTGCAACATTAGAGAGGCTGATGGAAAGCGTGTTAAGAGGTCTCTCTTGTGAAATTTGCCTGGTATATCTAGATGAAAGTCCTGCTGGGAAAGTCCTTCGCTCACCATCTGAACAATCTGGAGAAGGTCTTCGAACGACTGCGTGCAGCGAACCTAAAATTGAACCCGAAGAAGTGTCATCTCTTCCGAAGGCAAGTCAACTACCTGGGGCATGTTGTGTCAGACAACGGAGTTGCCGTTGACCCAGAGAAGATTGCAGCGATCACCGACTGGCCAGTACCTCAAGATAAGCACCAAGTAAGAAGTTTTCTCGGCCTCTGCCCCTACTACAGGAGGTACGTGAAAGGATTTGCTAACATTGCAAAACCTCTTACCAGGCTCACCGAGGAAAAACGGACTTTCCTTTGGGATCGCGAATGTCAGGCATCTTTCGAGGAGTTGAAGAATAAGTTGAGTAGTGCTCCTATTCTGAGCTATCCACGTCCCGAGGGCAAGTTCATACTTGACACAGACGCTAGCAACACCGCTATTGGAAGCGTCCTCTCCCAGCTCCAAGATGGAGAAGAAAGGGTTATTGGATATTTCAGTAAAGCACTCTCAGCTCCGGAACGCAACTACTGTGTCACAAGGAAGGAGCTTCTGGCAGTGGTGAAATCTATAAAGCGTTTTCACAAATATCTATACGGTAGAAGATTCCTCCTGAGAACGGACCACGCGGCTCTAATGTGGCTGCTACGATTCAAGTCACCAGAAGGACAAGTGGCGAGGTGGATAGAGCGTTTTCAAGAATATGACTTTGAATCTGCTCATCGTGCTGGAACGAGTCACAGAAATGCGGATGCGCTCTCTAGGAGACCTTGTGACGAAAAGTGCGGGCATTGTTCTCGACAAGAAGAGAAACAGGCAGCAGTGTTGAGGACAACGGTGGTCATGGACAGTTGGCAGGATGCAGAGGTGTCAAAGGAGCAGGACAAGGATCCGGACTTGAAACAAATGAAGCAGTGGAAACTATCAGGGCAAGGAAGACCAACCTGGCAGGATGTTGCTCCAATGTCGAAGAATGTAAAGACTTACTGGACCCAATGGGACTCCATTCTAGTGGACAACGGGCTGCTGAAACGGGCATTGGAGAACACGGAAGGAGATCATCGCAGACTACAGCTCATCGTCCCAAAGAGCAAAGTGCCCGAAGTACTCAGGGAACTTCATGACGGAGTATCTGGCGGCCACCTTGGAGTTCACCGTACATTGGAAAAGGTACGTGAACGCTTTTACTGGGCGAACCTCAAGGACGATGTGTTGGACTGGTGCAGGCGTTGTGTGACTTGTGCGGCTTCTAACGGACCCATGAGAAGAAAGAAGGCTCCAATGAGGAAGTACAACGTGGGAGCACCGTTTGAGAGAATAGCAATTGACATCGCTGGCCCTTTCTCTGTGACGGATGAAGGTAACCGGTATATTCTCGTGGCCATGGACTACTTTTCCAAGTGGGTGGAAGCTTACGCCCTTCCGAATCAGGAGGCAGGCACGGTTGCGGACGTACTGGTGAAGCAGCTAGTCAGTAGGTTTGGAGTACCCATGGAACTTCACTATGACCAGGGACGAAACTTCGACTCTGCAGTCTTCTCCGGGATGTGTGAAGCACTGGGAATACGGAAGACCAGGACGACACCTCTTCACCCTCAATCCGATGGCATGGTGGAGCGCATGAACAGGACTATGGGTCGATATTTGTCCAAAGTGGTCTCCGACCATCAGCGAGACTGGGACCAGTATCTTCACCTGTTCCTGCTGGCCTACCGCAGTTCAGTCAGTGAGGCAACGGGGCAGACTCCCGCAAATGTGGTATTCGGCAGAGAACTTCGGTTGCCTTGTGATCTGAAATTCGGTTTCAAGCCTGATGAGGAAATTGCCGGAGAGGAGTACGTCTCGGATCTACGGAAGCGACTGGATAATATCCACGAGAAGGTTCGCACAAACATCCAGGGAGCCAGTGACAGAATAAAGGAGCGTTACGACATCAGGGCTGAGAAGGGTGGCTACCAACCTGGAGACTTGGTCTGGCTACATGATCCTCGAAGAAGGCGAGGCTACTCACCTAAACTTCAGAACTCCTTGGACGGCCCGTTTGAGATCGTCAAGAGGATCAATGACGTCATATATAGGATCAGGAAGCAGCCTTAAGGAAAACCCAAGGTAGTCCATTTCAATAGACTGGCCCCGTACAAAGGAGACCACGGCTTGAAAGAAGACCAGCAGGTCAGGTACCTAAACAACGTCAAGACAAATAACTCAGTTGCTCATACTAGAGTACCAGGGACCCGTGGAGTAACTCAGGTAATCTACAGGGATATCTTCTCGTTACCAGTGGAGTATTCTCTGGCCCATTGCGTTGCCGAAGATCTGAGGACTTCTCGAGGGATTGCAACGGTCTTCAGGAAGAAGTTCGGCGGAACTGAGGAGCTGGAACGCCAAAGACCAAGTGTCGGGAAGGCACTCCACCAGCCGCACGAAGGACGACACCTGTTTTACTTGGTTACCAAGCGTGCCACTGATCAGAAGCCGACATATGACGCACTGCGGCGAAGCCTCGACGACCTTCGGAGTAAGCTTCTGAGACTGTGTGTCACTAAGCTCGCTATTCCGAAGTTGGGCTGTGGCTACGACGGCTTGGAGTGGAAGATTGTCAGGGACATGATCGAACAGACATTCGCCAACTCTGGAGTTGCCATATTGGTGTGCACGTTCAACCCCTGGAAAGAAAGTGCGTCTCCATCAGTAGAAGCTCATAAATGCCCGATTTCTCCGGACTTGCTCTGGGGCAGAGCACTTTTAAGGAGGGGGCAGTGTTACGGGCGCCGGCAGGAAGACGGAAGCAAGAGGATTAGCGGCTTAAATCCGTCGGCGGGAGAAGTTAAAATAGGATTAGGACGGTTCTAGATCGTCTCCTTTTGTCGGCAAAGGATTAAGAAGATTCCAGAATTTTCTGGCCCCTTCGTGTTCTAGAATGTTCGGCCTTGCCTATAAAAAGACTTCCCTCACCTCGAGTCAGTCAGTCTTAGCCTGAGAGTAGACCACGCAATATCTGTAATAAGTGAGTGTCAGTGTGATAAACTAGTCTGTGTTGAACCGGCCCGTGTAATAAGTGTATCAGTGAACTGTGACAGTCTCGTGAGTGTAATAAACTGTTTCTGTTTGTTACTGTGTGTCAGTTTGTCATACTTGGAGAATCTTACGGTCGGTGGACTAGTGAACTGTAAGTGTTAACTATTAGTTATAGATTGTAGTGTAATTTTATAATATTCATAGAAATTATTGTAACTAGTTAAGCTATCTAGAATTAGTCTTATATTATTGTAATAATTACATAGGAGTTAGGCCTAGATTATAATATTTAGAATATTGTCATTATAAATTTATATTAGTTTAATAATTTAATTGTTAATAGTTTACTTGTATCCTTTTTATCATTTTGTTAATAAATATTAGTATCTTTGATTAAGGAATTGTTTAATTCATTTTTAATACCCAGTAGCCCGTAACAATATATATATATATGAAGTGCTACATACGTATATGAAGTGCTGAGAAAAAATTTTTAAGAGAGCGTAAACTCTTTTTAAAGTGAAACTTTCTTTCTATCGGCCCAACATTTTTCGTTCATCTATCGCATTACAATGTGGTATCTATAGCAACAGTGTATTCTATTGCTTTAATCCCGAAGTGTTGAAATGTGATAATTGTTTGCCTCCTCAACCTCAACAGACGACAGGGCAGCCTGGCTCTAATATAAGTAGGGAATTACCTAGCTGTCTAGCAAGACTGTGCAGTGACTATTTAATTGTGTACGGTGTATAAGGAAGTGGACAGGCAGTGATCATGGTGGGCTTAAATACACCTCTACCAGACTCTGGATATGAGGCCCTCTTCAAAAAAGTAAAGACAGGGAAGAATTCGCCCAAGAGGAAGACAAGGAAAGCAGAAGAAACGCCACCGGAAGTGAGATCGAACAGCCTTAACGCTGTTCAATCGGAAATGCAAGCATACATAAATAACATGACTATTTGTCAAGCAAATACATCCGTACCTGCTGTGAGTGATTTTTGTGCAGCTATGTGTCAACTTGATGACAATAGAAAACTTGTAATCGCGGCAATTTATATTAAAGTGAATCAAAATATAAATGATATCACGGATTTTTTAGGTTTTCATCTTGCTCCATTCGCTACCTCTTCGGCACCAATTTTCCGTTCACGAGAAACATATTCGCGAATGCCTATTATTTTATCTGGTGATTTCAATACAGATTTTAAGAAAGAGGGATCCGCTCCACTTACTGAATACTTGAGAGAAGTATTCAATCTTGAAATGAAAAATTATAGAAATGTAGTAACTACGAGTTATGGCACTACATTCGATGCGGTTTTGTCTAGGTACATTATAAAATATAATGTAAGACATTATTTACTTATTTTAGTTACTATAAAATGTTAATTACATTTATAAACTGTGAGACTCGAGGCGAAGACGAAGTTATTGATAGAATATTTGAAGTTGACAACGATTCAATGGTTTAAATAAATATTGCCCTTACTTTTTAATATGCGTTTATCATTTAAATGACTGTATTAATTATATATTCCGTACTCTAATACGCAAATTGAAATTAAATTTTATAATTTAGTATTTTGTCTACTATTGATTTCCCATTTTTCAATAATTAACTTAAGATTAAAAACGCAATTTTAATACCCTAAATTGAATAATTTTCCGAATATTTTTAGTTAAATGCCTACAAACCGAAATAAAGTTTCAATTGCATCGCGGTTTCATAAAACCACGCAACTTTTTTAATTAAAAGAATCTTTATTGTACTCGTTGTTTTGTATTATTTTTTTATAATTGTGTTGTTTTTGTGATCACAGCTTACTGTGAAGTCTTGTGGTTTAACGGATAACCAATTAAAAAATATATATTTATTGAAATTATTACAACTGTACTATGACGATTTTGCAATGATGAAGGTTATAGTAACATAACGAATGATGCATTATGGCACGTATAATGAAAAGTAAAGAAACTACTGGTATCAGTAGTTTTGGTGAAGTACTGCTATCAGATTCGGTCCAAATCAGAAACAAATGGGACATTGAGGTCATTATTGATAACTTTATTCGAAAAAAAGTAAGGAGCATCAAGGATTTTGGATTGTAAGGATTGGGTGGGAATGTGGTGGCTTAGTGGAGCCCCAAACCTCTACTCCGTAAGTCCAAATTTATCTTATAATAGTCGTGTATTTGTGTATTTTGTATTTAATTGGGAACTTCGAGAAGTCGAGTGAGTGTTGAGGTTGTATGAAATGGCGAGCAAATTACCAATTTACGTCGTGTTTAGCTTCATCCCTTTCCTAGGTATTAGCTGTTTAATTTATTATCTATCTGTTATTGTCTATTGATTTTAAGACTGGATCAAGTGCATTTTTTTTTTTTTTTTTTTTTTATGGCATTGGATTCTTTCATTCATCCATACAGCCAGCTATGTATTATTTTAGTGCACTGTTTAGTTAGATGCCAACAGCACGCGGTTTTTCCCCAGATGGTTACCGCCGGTTTTTCCCAGGCGGTCACCCATCCAAGTGCTAACCATGCCTGACGTTGCTTAACTTCGGTGATTTGACGGGGACCGGTGTGTTCAACGTGGTATGGCCGTTGGCTTTTTCTTTTTTTAAATCTTAGTAAAACTATGTCAAATATAATTCCAGATATTATATGTCATGTGGAAATAAAAAACATATGATAAAACATGCTACAAACACTTAGTCAGGACAACAATGTGTAGGTTATTGCCGAAATAACTGGGAATATGAAAATAAAATAGCGGTTAATTATTAGATTTAAAATATTAATTACGAACTAAAACTAATACATAATTAAGGTATGTATTAATTATTGTTGTTCATTTTAGCTGTTGTTTGATAGTTTATTTAAAGTCACTTTACTCGGACGATGCTACAATTGGGATTCATAAATTTTTCCAATCCAGGGATGATAGGATAGGGTTCCATCTGCCATGTTACAGGCTTGAACTCCCCCTTTACTTAACAGATTAACAGATTACTTATCATTGTAATTAATTAAACTAAAACATTCGAGTAATGTATATCCGTATAGGTGTCATAAATGCCGTCGGTTCACTCCCGATTCTTCCAGTATGTTATGACTTTTATTTAGCGCCCTGTATACCTGCGTAGTAAAAATATACATTCTTTAAACCCTAATATACAAACCAATAAGTGCTAGCTTTAGTCGCAAAATGTATTCGTGCAGCATCCTGCTTGCTTGTCTACATTACATCTATTATTGCACTACGTTGCAATCCAAACTATTGTTCTATTATAGCTCTACAATTTGACTCATAAAAATTTGCTTCATACAGGAATGCCTTTACGAATAATGTTACGAGTGGAGATAAGCAAAAACGCCAAGTTTTAAATCACGCTTATCATTAAATCGCTAAGTTATTCATTATTGAATACTTATCAAATCGGTATGATTTTTTTTACTATTTTTCTAAAAAATAGGTTTCCAGATAACCTCAGAAATTGTTTAACACAATATAATGGAGGAAGATACAGTATATGCCACATCAGCAGAAGAGGGTCTGAATGCTGAGACTATGGAACAGCTAGTCGAAGAGGAGGCGGATATTGGTGGAGAAATTGTGGAAGAAGAAATGACCGAAGTAATAAGTGTTTCCAATGAATTGAAAGATAAGGGAGAAATGGTGCAAAAGTTGGCGATAAAAGAAGAAAATGATGAGCCAGGAGAAGAAGAAGAATCAGAAATTACAGATGAAATGGAGGAACTGCCGGATTTGACGCATAAGAAGAGCAGTGCGAAAGTAGAACCTGAATTGGAATACGTAAAAAAAAATAAACCAGAACCAAAAGTACGTAGAGTAGATATGGACATTTATTATCCCGACGAAAGTAAGAGCTCTATAGATGAAAAGGTTGAAGAAAAGAAGAAAGTTGAAAGAGAATCAGAAGTGGTCTCTCAAGAAATTGACTCTATAGACTGGATCGATCCCAACAAAGATTACTCCAAGGTCGATCCTTCTTTTCTTGACGAATTTTTGAGCTCAGAAGAAGAATATTTAACTGAATCTGAAAGAGCAGAGGTTGTAAGAAAGGGCGAAGTATTAGAAGAGTCTGAGGAAGAAGAATATCAGGAGATCTATCTAGAGCCAGATAAAGAACCTGCTGATAGAGTTTACGATCAGGTATGCGATTTAGAGACACCTGTTAGTAGTGACGAGTCATTTAAAGTACCAAAGTTTCGATATATTCCTCGGAGAAGGTCCCATCCGACGCAAGGATTTGCGGCGGAGGAAAACAGATGGCTGTCTCAAACCAAGTCCGTGCAAAGTATTGAGGTTCCATCTACTGCTTTGCTTACCCTGATGGAGAATATAGCACCTGCATTGAAAAAGACGTTGGTGGAGGTCGCAACGTACCAACCTTCAAACGCTATTTACTATATGACTCACTCCTTGCTGCACAAGGCGAAAAGTCCCGAAGAGATGGGCTTGGAACCGGACCCACGTCTTATACAAATGATAGTAGATGCGCAGAAGAAGAAGAAGAAAGTACAGCAAATACACATACCTAAAAAACCTGAGGAAATCCTCTTTACTACATACGCAGAAAGTCATGTTTCGACTCCACCAAAGGAACCCAAAGAAGACGCCCAAGTCAGTGACGACGACAATGATGATGATCCATCTCAATTGCACAAATTTCAAAGAAAGTACAGAAAAGCGAAGAAGAACATTCTGACAGAAGAAAGGGCAAGGAGGTCGAACTTGGACCGAAAAACAATGCTACCGGGGATTTGCCTTGGACCGACAACATTACCATTGAGCCCGGATTTGCCGTCAAGAAGGAAGATAGGCTCCTTAAGAACCTAGTGGAGTTGAATGGCCATCGAAGACCTATTAACTCCATAAAACACTTTAAATCTGCAGCAAATGCATGTGACATAATATTTTTTTTCATTGTAATGTCTATAAATTAATGTTATCTGGCTTCTTAAAATCTGTTTACCATTCAAATAAACTCCAATGATAATGTTCTGTAAATATCTGGATTATAAAGTAAGATAGATAAACAATAATAAGGCTAAGTGAACCCGAAGGCACGATGCCGATACCTCTAATCTTTATATTATTTTAATTTTTATATTACCGTCCACGGACCACTACCCAAACCCAATTCCACCAGATTACCCTCAACGCAAGATCGATATATCTACATATAAACATATATACATATAAACAAATCAAAGTACAATAGAAATGAACAAATATAACGATAATTGAAAGCATTAATATGCTTAGACTGAAATATTTTTAACTTTTAATCAAATTAATTCATATAAGGCTTATATGAATCATATAAGCTCTTGATCTTTATATTCATTCTCACAGAATTAAAACATTGGAGCCTTCCTTGCACCACTTCCTTGCACCACTTCCTTGCACCACTTCCTTGCACGCCCGATCTTCCACCGCCTAGTACTCGATCTCACCTTGCTTCTTCCTTATCCTCGTTTAAAAAACTTGCTTTTCCAACATCTACTCACTTCCCTTACAACTCTCAAACAGATGCTATCAAAGCAGGTTTGCTTAAATGAATCAGAAGCTATCGAATTCCTCTCTTATCAAATCTTTACAATCCAAAAACATTCGCAAAATCCTCAATTCTCCTTACTTTGTTACGAACAAAGTCGTCTATAAGGACCGTAATGTTCCTTTTCTGGCAGGTTTGGTCCATATCCAGTAGCAGTCTTTTCGTGACAAAATTTATTCTCACTCAAATCTAATAATTTCAAATCTAGCAACCTCTTCAATCCCCGATAATCCTCGGAGGCGTCTGGAAGACGATGCTCTCGTGACTTTCTATGTTCTATTAGTTATTTGTGTACTACCAATGGGTAGTTTCTCAACTTTCCTTTATCTCATATCATTGTATACCTTTCATTCTATTTACTTAGAACCCTTTGAAAGGACCGTTTATTTATTAGCACATTCCATACGTGAGTATATTATGTGCCTTATAAATTCATTTTACCAATAATTAACTACAGTTTGATAATACTAAAATATATGCAAAAGACATTATTATATACATGCTGTTACAACTTAACAAAATTAACAATATTAAATTAACAAAATTAACAAATTTAACAATTAACAAATTAACTAAGTTAAAATTACAATAATTACATAATGATTATCTTTGTTTTACATAGTATGATTATATATTATGATATAATGGATGTCAACTTTTCAAAATCGATACTGTAAATAATTTTAGTTAGTTCGGGTCGAAAGTGATTGTATAGGTCATGTTCAGCAACTGGCCAAACTTTCCCTCTTAATATTGTGGATATAATTAATTTTTTTCTTTGTCCTTCATACATTTGGCAGTCATATATTATGATTCTATTTTCTTGATATATATTTATTCTATTATTATATGTGGCAAAGTTCAATAAATAAATGTTTAAAAAATTAATCAGTATTAAACAATGGATTTTGTTATTTGGTATATTTTTTGTAAAGAAGATAAATTTAAATGCTCATGTTTTTTTTTTTCGGTTATTTATATATGATCTTTAGTTGCTTTGTACTTTTTCACATATTATGCTTTTTTTTTGTCACTTTATGATTTGTACTATGTAGTCTCTAGCCATGCGTATATTATATTGTTTTTCTAATAATGTTTGTTATTCCATTAATAAAGGGACTTATTCCGAGTAAGTTACTTTTCTATTCTATTCTAAGGAAAAGTATCGAGATCGTTTTGAAGTCCAGTATGATTTTGTACTCCAGGTGATCAAGCCTCTATTTGTCTATAAACGATATGCGATCTGCCGTGAAGAGGATGGCATCTGGCAGATCCGCGGAAGATGGCTCGACTCGGAGGAGGGTGGGGGTCGGCGCGAGCGGCAGTCGGCTCCGGAGCGCCAACCAGTCATGTGTCTTATAAACTCCAGCTCCCTTATCAGTCCCCCTATCACGTGACAACTTCTTTTTTTTTCTTCTTGGAGTGATGTTTTTATTCATTTATTTTTGTTTGTGTTGTGTTCACAAGTGACCCGTTTTGCAAATTTTTTTTTGGGATTACAAGCCGATGCTGTCACTGTGTCAAGGTAAATAATTCTTTAATATGCGTTATTGCTACTATCATATCAACTATGAAATAGGAAGACTTCTATTTCATCTGTCTTTGTTATAATTACAGAAGCTACTTATACCGATTATAACAACTTATTATAAATATACAATATTATATCAACTTCGAAGAAAGTACTTATCGTGGCCTTTATAATAAATATATACAAATTATTAGTGATTTCATCTTAAGTAATTTCGTGACTTTTTTATCTTTATTCTTGTAACTATAATCTACAGCAAATTTGTTCTTTCGATAAGTATCCAAACATGCTATAATAGCTGTAATATTACTAATACGTATACATCACGTCGATGCATAAATTATCTAATTATAAATTTATACTATAGAAAATGCAGTGTTTATATGATACTCTGCATAAATGCATTAGGTAGCTACTAAGACGCTTATCAATCTGTTGTTGATACAAATGGCTGTTACCTACAAACATTTTTTTTTTTTTATACTATAGAGATTGTGGGATGAGGTTTATTTATCTAACGATGTCTAGTTTCTAAAAATTGTAATTAATTTATTAATCTAATGATCTCTAATCCCTGAAATTTTTTTACGTGCCATTTTTGCATACATCTATTTATTCCCTCCAACTTAAAGATGATCTCGTGACTTTCTATGTTCTACTAGTTATTTGTGTACTACCAGTGGGTAGTTTCTCTACCTCACTTTTGAATTCACTTTTGAATGACTAATATTTTTTTTGTTATTTCTTTATTAAGAAGATTATTTCCATCGAAATAAGGTTTACTTATTAGTCTAATAATGTCTAGTCCCTTTAAAGTCGTCGCTGAATTCGAAAATGTACTATTTTTGAAAAAATTTGTAACGTACATAGGAAATGCTATATCTACATGACACACTGAATAAATGCATTAGCTATTTCCAAACACCCTTATCAATCTGTTATGAACGAACAAATGATTATTTGCTGCATGAAAAAAAAAGAAACAATTTTAACTTTGGAATTATTTATATTTTATTTTCTTATTTTTTTAATGTTCAGAAGATTATGGTATAATGGTCGCTGAAATTCGTAAACGTACGATTTTTGCCTGCTGCATGAGGTATCTATAAACACGCTTATCAATATGATGATACAAATGATCACTTCCTATGTAAAAAAGTAAACAATATTCACTTTGAAATTATTAATATTTTTTTTATTAAGAAGATTGTTGGAGGAGGTTTATTAATTTAATAGTATCAAGTCCCAAAAAATCGTCGCTGAAAGTTTATTTCACTCCTCTGTATTTAGACATTTTTGCATAGATCCGTTGTATGAATGTTTGGTGTAGTATGGTTCTAAATACATATATATATATATATATATATATATATATATATATATATATATATATATACATTTACAACTGAACATTATAATATAGCATAACACTTTCAACATTCTTAGAAATATTATGTTATTAAAGAGATTGACTTACATAAACTGTTTTCTACCAATTTGAATAAAAGGGGATGCTGATTATTCGCCTTCAAATGAGGACACACTTGCGCTGAAAAATCTTTCTCTTTTAATATTCAAATGTACGGAGACATGAGAGACAATTAATAAGTCATTGTCATGTTAATCGTTACGCAACATCATCGCTGTTATTAGTTATTTTTTAAAACTATTCACGAAGCTATGGAGATTTTCGGGCGAACAATGTTCATTACGGTTTCCATTGTCCCGGCATAGGAAAGAGTGCATTGTAGGCGAGCCGGGTATTGTATTTTGTTTCTGTTCAAAAGAGGAAGCGGCCTTGGATGTCTGTATATCTGTAGGCAACAAGTCATAACAAAAGGCTTAGTTGTTGAAAAAAAAGGGGTAACAAAAAAGAGGAGAGACAATAGTGTAAAGGCAGAATTGAATAATAAAGGATGATGTATTTGCGTAGGCTTTTTAGGAAATGGCTTTCAACGCATCCTCCGCGATTCAACTTGTCTCTGTAGGGTAACTAGCAAGGAATAGACTAATTTTATATCTATTTCATTGTTATGTAGTATTTTATTAAATACATACTATGTCCAAAATTATTGTTCAAACATTTTAATGGACTAGCTTAGCCCTGATTAGCTAATATCCGAAAATTGTGTACATACTGTATATATGAGACGTTCAGGATCATAATTAAGTAGCTAGTAAGGAATAGACAATAGTTTTATGGAGTATTTTATTATGCCCAAAACTATTGTACTAACATTTTACTGGACTTGCCTATATGATTACCTAATATTCGAAAATGTTGTATATACCATACATAAGGGGCAGGATCAAATAAGATAACTAGCAAGGAATAAACTAATTTTAGATGGATTGAAATGTTATGTAGTATTTAATGGAATACATACTATGCCAAAACTATTTTTCTAACATTTTACTGGCCTTGGTACTATTGCCTGATTAGCTAGAATGTTGTATTTACAATAGCGATGAGGCGTTCAGCATCAAAAGCGTATAACAAGGAAGAAATAGACTAACTCTAAATGTTTTGCAATGTTATGTAGTGTACTAACTGTTTCTCTAACATTCTACTGGACTTGCATACCTGGTTAACTAATATTCGAGAATGATCTATACACCATATATCTTAAGTCCAATTTTCTCTAAAATGAGTTTCTTGTACTTGAGTAAGCGCATTTTCCGCCAGATTTCTACATGGAATTTTCAGAGACATTTGTTCCTTCAAAGGCATTTAATAAAATATTAAAAATATGCATAAGTAAGTAGATGTCATATAAAACGTTCTGGATCAAAAGTGGATAATTCCGTAATTTCAAAACTTGACTTCCACATTATGATTTTTTTTTTATAAGAAATTTTTAGTGATTTTGAATTCATTGTGATTATTGAAGTGATCATTTGTTAATAATCTGCATTACCCTAATATTAGACAAGTTAACTATTGTAGAATTTATGGTAGCAATGTCTTGCGATACTTCTTTGACACTTCTGTGTCGGTGTGTAAAAGACAATTAATTTGGGTTTGTTTTCATCATCTGCCATCTTAAACTAATTCTTAAAGACCGCTCTATTCCTCTTGGACGATTGGTATTACCAATTAAGTTCCCCTGATCGGTAGTGATCCGAAATTGTCACAAATGTGTATTACATCCAGTAAGCTAATTATTGAGGAATAAAAAGTACCTCTTTTTAGCTTTTTATTTTTCATGATGGTGTAAAAAACATTAAAAGGAGGAGTTTGATAATTATGGTTAATTCAAAAGAGGAACAATATATAGAACATGTATACGCAAATAAAAAATAATCTACTTTTTTGCAGTTCAAAATAGTTTAGTTATTAATTACATACTAATTAATCTGACAATTCCGAAAATCATTTTCGATAAAATCTAAATATTCTAAGTATATTATGAGAAAAAATATCAACAAGCCCGTTGAATAAGTGGTTAGGTCTTATTCAAATTTTATCCACAATTTTCTTGTACTTTATTGTTAGACTGTTTTTCTCGTAGTGAAACAAAGTCAGATTTTGGTCTGCGTCAGCACTTAGGAAGTAGCTCGTTATCAACACCTACAAAAACAAGATTATTTAAGACGCTAATTCGACCAGTGCTAACCAACGCATCAGAAACTTGGGTACTTTCGAAGTCTGATGGAAGGGATCTCCAAACATTTGAGAGAAAGATACTCAGACGCATCTACGGCCAAGTAAAGGCTGGTTTAGCTTAGAGAAGACGCACAAACAGGGAAGTATACTCATTGATTGGTGAGCCTGATATCGGAACAATTGTGAGGATTGGTAGGCTGCGCTGTGCAGGCTATGTAGCAAGGATGGCAACTGATGAGATCCCAAATAAACTGCTTAATGAGTACCTACACGGAACACGGCTGAGAGGCCGCACTATGGTGCGATGGTTGGATGGTGTTGAAGAAGATGACCCTGCTCGGAGTACGGAATTGGAGAGGACCGGCACTTGACCGGTTGAGCTGGTGGAAGCTGCTTGAGGAGGCCAGGACCCAATAATGGGTTGTTGCGCCGATTGAAGAAGAAGAAGAAACTAAGTCAGTCATTGGCTTGAAAAGGAGTTATTGCTTATATTGCTACTCCATTTCAAGCCAAAAACTACGAGAATGAGACCATTCCTCTTCTCTCAATACAATTAACTCTCTCTGGACAAAATGCAACTTAATCACTTATTCGCTGGGGCTGCTCTAGTATACATAATATAGACATTTAAAATACACATACCTTAATGTATACAAAAAACGTAGTGATTTTCTTAATTTAAATAAACTCATATACAGATTCCCAAGAACAAATTTAAATTTATTCTCTCTGGAGAAAATTCGACTTAACCACTTATTCCCCGGGGGTACTGATATAGATTATTAATATATTATTTCATTTGTTTATTAGCCCTTTATAACAAAGATTTCCTTTAATAATGTAATCAACAGCTCTTTGATAATCTTATCAATCTTTCCACGACCTTATAACTGATCCTGAAAACGACTGCGCGTTAGATAATGCCTTCCTGTGGTTTTCGAAAATGAAGGAGATGACACCGCATATAGTGGCAGAAGGGGGTGTGTTCATGGGGGCACGTGCCCCCTTGCTATCCTTTGTCCAGCCACAACCCTTATTTTAGTTGTGTGCTTCCTCTCTGTGGGGTGCGAGGCGTCAGGTCTTGTGGTTTAGGGGGTCGCTATTGGCTAGATTTGACTTAAATCTACTGCTTTTGGGTTTAATACGCCAAAGGCATCGTAGTCAATAGTGTAGGAAGGTTACACAGTAATTGAAGTCGGACTTGATGAAGCTGTTTAATAATTAATAAATATATATATCCTTTAATATACAGTATGCGATCCTGGAAAATAAATGAAACAGAATAAAGTAAAAAAAAAATGGAGGAGTATAAAAAGCTAAGCTGTGGTTGATATAAAGTATATGATTATTTTGTTGTTAACTGATAAATGAGATGAAATACTTATATACATATAATATTTTTATGGTCTTGGATAACAAAATAAAGACTGAACTGTGTTTCTCTGAAAAAACCAAACAAATTATTTACAATACATATTTACAAGTATTTAATTAAATATGTAGTAATTAATTACAATAATTTCCAACAAAATATTCACTCATCTGAAAAAACGAAAGAAACAGCATTTAAACCTTTTACTTCGTTTTTCTTTATATCTCTCAGGAGATTAGTTGTAGCCTGGTCGACACACAATATTATTTAAACAATTTATAACCGTACATTAAAACTGTGGCCTCTCATATGTCTTTAATAGTTTAAAATACGTTAGTACGTTATTATGTCACATTAGTATACTAAATTAAAATAAATATTTATATGATATTGAAAATTTAAGATCTATGATTGTTTGCTGTGTTGTAGATCATGTTAAGTAATTTAATTTCTTATTGTTTTGAAATAATTAAGTTTTAATTAATAGAATTATTATTATTTGTAATATTTAGTTTAAACAATCTTAATAACTTGACTACTATGTCTGGGTAGATTATGCAACAATCTTTAATAATTCAAATAGTTTTTTTAAAATTAATTTGTTTTAACAAAATTACTCGAATTGTTATTATTTAGGGTTCTATATTATGTTTTTTTTTTTTTAAACATTACACAAAGCTCTCAACATACCAATCGTAACTGACTCAATCAAGAAAAACTACAAAAAATTTCATGAATCACTTGCTGGACATCCAAACTTACTGGTACAATCATTACTGACAGACACATTACCACATAATCCGACTAGGAGACTGAAACGTCTCTGGAGCAGGGATCTGTTACAGTGAGATGAACTACGCTAGGAGTGCCTTCAATGGGAGGTTTCTCCATACATGCTTTCAAGAGAATCCCTTAGGGGAGGTTTTCCAAAGAACATCAAAAATACAATATGTGCCAAAAGGCATTAGTATGATTTATCAAATAAATATATTTATTATTTATTTTTTTAAATACTTTTATCCCAAATTAATCTTAACTACTTACTTAATACGCTAATCTGGATATTAATTTGATTTTAAATGAATTTCGGTCCATTGTTAAACAATTTTATTTATTTATTATTTCAAATCTATAGTTTTCACTCTACTGGTTTTATAAATTCTTGTAAAAAAATTTTTCTACGAAAGCGATCGTTTAGTTTATTAAAAAAACAATATCACATTCTCCCAAACGAACAGACTCGACAAATTGAATAGAAGATTTATTTCAATTTAAATATTTTCTTATCATTCATAATATCATTAAGGACGATTTGATCCTTTTAACTACAGACTGTGGCGTACATTTGCCGCAATTATCAAATAAACAAGTTAAGGGTTATGAAGAGTGAAAAAGAATAAAAAGAAATGTTTTTCTTTGTGCTGATTAACATAGCTGTAGTATATAATGGGACGTATATGTTTTCATGAAAATTAATTGGAAAATTTTATTAGGGTAAGAGAAATAAAAACCATTTTCCAGTCAATGTTAATTCTCGACTTTCAATCTATTCGAGACGTTTCGACACTATGGTGTCATTTTCAATATTTTTTTCTCTGCATCTTTTTAAAAAATACCTTTAACATTTTTTTTACATAGTCAAAAAGTATAAAAAATTGTGTGAAAAAATAAATTAACAATAATTACATTACTATACATAATTTAACATAAATTGTCCAAAAATAACTCACTATAAGCGTAGATACCTGGAAAGTCATACTTAAAAAAAAAATCCTTGGGGGATCATTTGTCCTCCATGGTCAATAAAATAATATTACATCAAAAAACCAAATCTTGATCTTTGAACTATTAGATCCTTTTTCAGTTCTATGAAACATTTAACTTTAATATAATATATCGAAATATATTTAAATAACACATCGACAAAATAATATAAAATAAAACCAATTCTTTTTTTTTTTTTAATTTATTTTTTATTCATTTATTTTATTTTAATTTTTTTATTTTAAAATATTTCATGAAATCAATTAATTAATTATGAAATTTTATAAAATTACTTTATGGAAAAACTTTTTTATAAGATCCACTGGTGGGTTATATGGTCAAGTTATTTTATAGCTATAACTCTTATCTGATTTGTTTTCAAAGCATAAGGCATCTTATTTTCTATTGTTTTTTTAATTTTAAAATTATGGAAGAATATAATTTGCTGATTTCTTCTGCTTCCTTTCTGTCATTTACAGTATTTTCTAATTTATCGTTTATGAATCAAAAAGGGTGATTTGATCCTTTTAACTACAGACTTTGGCGTACATTTGCTGCAATCATCATATAAATAAGTTAAGGGTTATGAAGAGTGAAAAAGAATAAACTGAAGTGTTTTTTTTTGTGTTTATTTATATAGCTATAGTATATAAAGGGACCTATATGTCTCCATGAAAATAAATTGGAAAATTTTATTAAAATAGCTGATGCAGAATAATACTAACTATTTTAAATTTCACTTTATGAGTTCGGTTCATTATTTAAATCCTTAGTTCCCAAAGTGGTCCAGGTGGACCTCAGGGGTCAACGGGAGACTCGACGGGGGTCTACGTTGGCGTGACAAAAAAATGGGGGTTTCTCAATTCGTAAGCGGGGGTCCACGAAAATTTAACTGCTATCGATAGTGAAGACTAAAATATTGGCTTGACTTCACCTATCAATGTAGGGAGATAATATTTTATGATGCTCAGCGACTGTTACTTGTAAAAACTAATATATTCCTTATTTAGTACTTATCGAGACTGGCAAAGCGCCGCCGCCGCACAGTGGAACGAAACAACGCATTTGTTGAACATTGGACCAATTCTCTAATAACTAAATTTGTCTTTTATTATGATCTTAAATTATTCTTTATACTTCTTCTCAACGAAATTCATAGATAAATTAATTGTGAATTCAATTTAAATGAAAAAATCTGAATTGAAATATAAATTTTTCTAAAAGCTCTCATATTTTTAAAGCAATCCACTGTTTGCGGTAATGCCTTAGATTAATCGTGCACCTACTGGAAAACAACTCACCCATAATAAGATATTTTAGGCAAATAAAATCTAGGATCATTTCAAACGTTTGGGATTTTTCGGTGAACATTGGTGGATAAAACTAAAACAATCAATTGCGCGAATCGCTTAAAATCGCCCGAAAAACTACCTTCACAGTAAATAACTAGAATGTTTGAAGTTTTTTTCCATTAGTCGGTTTCTGCTACTAGGTGCTATTTTCCGAGAAAATGATTTTTTCTGGGCCTTGAGAATTAATTTAAAATAATTTCTGTTGATATGTGCGTCTACTTTACGCAAGTTTTCGCTTGTTTAGGACCGATTAGTTTGATAAATTCTGAGAATAATCAAATAGTCTGGCAAAATGAATGTCCGTCATCGACTCGATTTTTAGGCCTATTTCTTTTAATTATACGAGAGAAACGGATGAAAGTGTAACGTCTTTAGTTCGAGAGATTTAGATACAAATTGATAATTTACTTCCCTATATAAATGACAAAATTTCAATCAATTACAAAATGTTAATTACTATGGTTGATGGCAAAATATTTAATATTTTAACTGAAACTTCATCAGCTATGAGGTGTTTCTTGTGCAATGCAACACCTAAAGAAATGAACAATTTAAAAATTATTACAAACGAGGAAATAGTTAATGACGAGTATTACTCATTTAGGTTGTCCCCTTTGCATTGTTTGATCAGGTTTTTTGAGTGTTTAATTCACATCTCTTACCGAACAGATTTCAAGTCCTGGAGTGCAAAAACAACAGAGCAAAAGGAGGTACTTGCAAGGAAAAAAAATCAAGCTCAACATGATTTTAAAATTCAGTTAGGACTTTGTGTAGATCACGTAAGACAAGGTTTTGGTACAACCAATAATGGAAATACTGCAAGAAAATTTTTTGCCTCCCCAGAAACTTCATCAGCTATAACAAGGGTTGACGAAAATCTAATTAGACGCTTTGCAATAATATTACACGTTATTTCGTCTGGGTCAATTTTAACCTTGATAACTTTGAAGCCTACACGAAAGAGACAGCACGATTATATCTATCTCTATATGGCTGGTATTATATGCCAGTCACCGTGCACAAGCTGCTCGTGCACGGAACGCTGATAGCCAAAAATGCTACAGTACCTATTGGACAATTGTCAGAAGATGCTCAAGAAGCAAATCACAAGTTATTCCGAAATTTCAGAGTGTTTCATGGCAGAAAATCATCGAGGCAATCAAACAATAGAGATATTTTAAATAATTTGTTAATAAATTCGGATCCATTAATTTAGACTCTTAGACCGAAAATAATAAACATTAAACGTGATTTATTACCAGAAGCACAATCACTTATTGTTACTTAGAATATAGAAAAAGAAATTCTAATTAAAATTATGGTGTTAATTTTGGTTTAATTCTGATCGTTGTTTAAATAAAACAATTTCATATAGGCGTCTACATTTATTATAATTTTG
The DNA here is from genome assembly GCA_037127475.1 of Arma custos. NCBI lineage: Eukaryota > Metazoa > Arthropoda > Insecta > Hemiptera > Pentatomidae > Arma > Arma custos. Next base: position 74,493,141 of record CM073764.1, read on the forward strand.
ATGTATCAATTATACGTAGTATATTAACTAAACATTAATTATCAATTGTTATATTAATGTTGTTTAATAATTAAATTTTTTGGTTTGTTACTTTTTCCTTTGTATAACTTTATTTAATACCTATGTATCTGTCTTTCCATATAATGCTGTATTGTACCTATTCTCGTAGTATATAGGTACAATAAATGGTACAATGATAGATAATAAATTATCTAACATCGAAATGTCAAATCGACAATTTTTACATGTTTCCCCTAATAGATCTGATCCTGTTTATCATATAATTAAATAGTCCTATCAAAAAGCTTTAAAACCGTACCAATAGCCTTATTCTAGGAGAACCAGAAGTGGAGATATTAATGAATGTCCAGTCCCCTTAACGCTCGTTCCACTGTGCGCCGACTGCAACACCTGCCAAGGGACGAAATACGACCTGTGGTGTATGTGCTTGCTATCTTGCATGAACTTGTTTGATTCTTCACCAATATAAATACGAATGCCAAGGATAAACGCTACTCACTTGTTTCCGGAATTTCGAAAAGAAAAAGAAAATAAATCGAATCGATGTTAGTGTTTGCCGGTGTCGGGAAAAGTAAGTATTTACCTGCCAATTTATTATACATATTTTTATTTTCACAATTTTTGGTTCGAGTTTTGGGAATAAAATGGAAGAAAAGTAACAGCAGGGGTCCACCGGAAGCGGCTAAATTTTGAAAGTGGTCTATTAGAAAAAAAGTCTGGGAACCTCTGATTTAAATGCTTTTCAAAAAATTTTCAATCGTACAAAATTTAATTATATGCTCAATAAAAATATATTCTTCTTGATTTATATGCGATTAAAATTTATGATCCAATATTTAATCCAAAATACTTTTCGTCGTTCCTCGTGATTATTCTTGGTTGCAGATGATTGCCATTACTTCTATTCGATCGTCCTCCCTCATGGCCTGACACCTTATCCCAGCTTATCACGACCCGCTCCCCCAGAGCTAAGGCAGACGACACTAGATAGAGACAGGCTTCCTAAACCTGATGTAGGGGAGCGGATCGGGCCTGCATTGTTCTGCATTTTAAAAAGCTCCTCCACTTTACTTCGCCTCTGACTTAGCTCGCCGATAAATCTCGTGCCACGGCTTCTTTCCATTAGGCTCTGCCTCATCCTTCATCACTCTGTGCTTCTTATCTATCCCAGAACCGTCATCAGCTCCGTATCTTCATATGTATGAGCGTCTGAGAAACTTAATATAATATAAAGTTTCCCTTATATAATAATAACACATTTTATTCTTGGTATGTTTATTAACTTAATGCTAATGCTATGGCTTTTGGGCAATGCAACGGTTGGAGCCCTAAATTTTGGACATTCAGGTTTAATTAGGGTAGAGATCTTTAGCAAGTACCTAACACCGCAACTACCGGACTAGGAACCCGCAATCTTGTCCATAGCAGGTAGTTGTGACAACCACTGGACCACAGGTGCCCTCATTTTTATTTTATTCAGTCTGTCTTATAATACTGATATTGGTGACATTGTAGGAAAAAATAAGTTTAAGCATGTAGAGAAGTTGAAGTACTTGTTGAAGTTGAAGTTGAAGTACTTTATCTATGATAACTATAAAAAAAAGTTTAAAAGAAAATATAGGTGTGGTTAAAGCCAGGGAATTCTTTTTGTTTTTCGTTCTTGACATAACTAAGCCTTTGTCTCAAAATTAAAAAAATATATATATAATTAGAATTTATAATATTATGGCACTTGCAACTGTTATAATTTGAAACTTGGCCGCTAACTTTGAAGGATGAACACCTTACTGTATACGAATTATAAGACCTATTTGGATTTACGGACTTAAGGGCTCCACAAAGTCATCGAAATCCTCTCGTATCCAATCTTTATAAACCAAAATCATTCAAAAATTCCTCAATTCTCCTTACTTCGTTGCGAATAAAATCATCCATAATGATATCATTGTCCCATTTGTTGCTGATTTGGCCCGAACCCGACATCAAGCTCGTCATGACAAGCTCAAACCCGCTAGTTTCAAACCTAGCTACTTCTTCAATTCCTCGATAGTCCTATCATCTGAAAAGAGAGTTGCTTATTGACATTCTGAGTTGAATTTGTTATTCGAGTACTACCACTGATTAGTTCCTCTGTTTGTCTTTATCTCATATCATTATGTATCATTCATTTTATTTACACTATATTATAATGTAATTGTAAATTTTAGTAAATATGTTTTTTTAAATAGTAAACGAAAAAAGTTATTTCATACACTTCTTTGTTTATACAAAAAAAAAATTAATTCACTATTTTTAAAAAAAATACGAAAAAAAGGTATTAATACACTATTTGATCAGAAAAAATGAGACTACTGGAAAATTTAGAAAAACTACGCAACGGAGAATTTCAGAGTACCCAGTTAATATTATTGAAATGATCGAGACTCGTTTTAAGTAGCGAACGAGTTTCTAAAAATTAAATAAAGCGACTGTAATGAAACGCTGTGCCGACTGGCAAACGTCCGAAGAGTTGGGGACCGAGGATTGGGGGATGCGTTAAGAATGATCTAACAGATTTGGATTTGGAATGTTTCCGTGAAAGAATGTTTGTGAACAGCGATTGGTGCTTTCGGCATCGAGCCTTCGGGTTCGCTGAGCCTAATTATAATTATAAATATTATTGTATCGGTATTGTCTAATATTCATATTCTAATAAAATATATATTTGTAGCTATTAATTGTTATCAATAAATACAAATCAATAATCGTTACTAATATAACAAAACTTCCAAGTATTTCATTTAGATTTCATTCGATGAGATGATAGAAGAACTATTTGGCAGCATTAGTAATCTAATTGTTCCATTGTAGTAATTATCACTTGTGCAAATACCATTGTTACTGATCGATATCCAGCTCTCAGATTTTCATTTAAAAAACAAAAACATCATAGATAATGCCATAAAACATTTTAAAAATTGATGAGGAAAACAATTAATCAAGGATTTTAATTTTTCAAATAAAATTTACATGACAAAGATTTATTTTTAATTATCTCTTTATCATAAAGCAATAATAATCTTCATTGTTTTGTTTACAAAAAACATAGAAAAATCGCTTATTTCTGGTATATAAGGTTTATTGGAGTATATTGTAAATGTATATATTTATTAAATAACTTACATTTTTGATTAGCCTTAAAAATTCCAAATTTAGTTAAACTATGGTACTCCTCTAGTCGCAGCTTCGGCAAAGAAGAAATTTTTCTTTCTCGGCTCAAGATTAGGCATTGAAACTTACTTCCACATCATAAACCTGGACGGGAGCATAAAATTTCCTGACTAAACCACGAAAATATGATTAAAAAAAAGTCAATTTTTGAAATTTCAGATATATCCACTTTTAGCCTTCAGCGTCTCATATATAAAAATGGTGAATTGTGAGGTTTTTTAAACTAAAATATTTAAAATATATTAAAAAATAAAAGTAATGTTTAATTAACATTCTCCCCGTGTATATATCGCAAATTGTGAGAACACGGAGATACGGGATCAGTGAAAGGAAGGGATATGACTGACCGAGAAGTGAACCAGGATGGCTGAGGTGGCTAAGCACCACGACGGATAGGTAGGAGACTCGGGTTCGAGTCCCGGTCCTGGTCATATCTTTTCATTTCAAATAAAATATTTAAAATATTTGGTACTTGTCTGTTAGGGTAGCATCACTGATAAGTTTGCTTAAACTTACTTTCCGACGCTAGCGCCGCTGTTTTGGAGTTTTGAACCACATATATCACACACGTATACTATTTTTTTTATGAATTTACATTTCATAAGAACATTATACACCTTCGAACCTTCCCTCACATTTTCGACAACTATCAACATCTGGAACGATTTCCCCAATACTTCAACTAAAAAACATTCCCGTGTTTCCCGGCGAATACCTCCCAGAACCCCTTGTGGCGATATACACGACCAACGTTGGTTTTTCTTTTTTTCAAATTTGCATCATATTTTATAAATTGAAATAAAAAAATGCGGTTAAGGCAGTATTCATAAACACACTTGTACACTAACAATAACAAACGTCAAAAGGTTACAAGATTGCTATATCCTGTAGTGTTAGTATTGTTGCTGCCATAACAGACAAGTACCAATTTTTCTTTTTTAAATCACTGGGTTTCTATTTAATTAGCTCTAGATATCTTTAAAATTATTTCATGCCATGCTTGATGGTTTTTTTTTTAATTTAGTATTTCAGAGGAAAACATGAAGATAGGAATAATAATGAACATTTGTTTTGATCTTTTAGCTCAACACTTTATGTAGGTAGTTCATCCCAAAATACGAATATGAATTTGGATGTCTTTGAACGGCTTCCCCAATCGAGTGTACCTAGAAGTCATGGCTGGAGTCCTGATAAGATTATCTTGAGAATTGAACAGAATTTCTCCGATTCACAAAGACTTTCAAACTGTCGCGACTTTTGAATAGAGGCTAAATGAGCCTATTCATCCTTCGTAAAGAAAATACTATCCATAGCCATTAAGGTGTTTACACTAATCACTCTAATTGTAGCACTATAATTAGGCGATTATAGAAGCCCCAAAAGGTCTTTCGAGTATTTTCCGGCCATGGCACGGGCGGGATTTACTGGAGAGAGGGAGAGAGAGAGAGAGAGAGAGAGAGAGAGAGAGAGAGAGAGAGAGAGAGAGAGAGAGAGAGAGAGAGAGAGAGAGAGAGAGAGAGAGAGAGAGAGTGAGAGAGAAGGAGAGCGAGAGGGAGAGAGAGTGAGGGGGTGTAAAAAAGCGGCCTTCCCCGTTGAGGAGAGAGCGTGCATTGATGTGCAGATTGCCCCGGGCCCCTTAATTTGGGGCATTTCCATGACAAAAAGTAGTCCGAGAAGGGGGTGCATTGTCTCTCCCGTTCCTCCGAGAAACATTAAATCTGGGCAACTTTACTCTTCTGATTTCTTCATTATCGGCAAATATTATTTAACTTTATATAAATTCGCTTGGTAACTGTTGCTCGTTCAGGATTGTTATTAATAAACTTACGAAGATATAAAGAATAATCGGAGGGGAGTGGAATGGCTTATTAGTACAGCACGGAGTTGTTATGCCAAAAATCGTGGTTCAAATCCTGCTGCTGGCAAGACTTTTGTATAGTCTGTTAGTGGCCGCAAATGGATCTAGGACCCTCACACAGCCCCATAAAGTGGGTAGGCACCCAAAATAAGGGGGGAATTTGGCGATCGTGCGTGGGATAAATCACCTCCCTGCACAACCTTTGTCTTTGAAACGTTAACGTCTCTACCATGTACTTGAACTCCAGACCATGTTCACGGGTTGTATTAGGACAGGTTTTTTTTAAGAAGAATAATCGGCGACCTCAGCCCTGTAACCGACTACAAAAAAAAAGAGAACACATAATTGTGTTAAAAATTTAATAAATCTACATACATACATAGATGGCTCTACATCCCACATGGGGACAAGCAATCCGCTCCCGCAACATCAACCGCCAGTCACAGGTCCGAGCGTCCGCATCCACATCATCCGCCCATCGGAGCCTTGGTCTTCCTGAGGTAAATTAATAAATCTAGCATTTTATAATTTCTAACATTTGCTAGGTACGGACTAAGCTTTGCCTATTTTTTATATATATATTTTTTTCTTCTTCTTTTTCTTTCTTTTCAATGCCCGTTGTCTCTCTATTTTATTTGTTTGTTTATTTTTATTTCATTTATTATTTTCTTAAACAATATTTTGTCGACTTTGAATACACTCTACAGCCATTCGGGCTATTAGACCAGCGATGGAGACCCTGTATTCTCGGACACTGGTCTCGTACATATTTATGTGCCCTCAGGAAAGGGTGACTGAGGTTATAGCCTGGGGCTGGGTTTCCCTCAACCTGGAGGACCTTTGGCTGATTGAAGTCAGAAGGCTCTGCGATAGTGCCGCCAACTCCTTAGGTCGTAAATATTTTATTTAATAAACAAATTGACTAGCTGTTTCGAATTGTTTTTTCCTTTGCCTTCGTTGTTTGGGGAGAGTCTTGGAGCATGGTTTCTATCTCAATTTGATGAGTCTGTTTGGACTTATGGTATACTCTTTTCTTTTTTTAATAACAATGTTTGTTGATTTAAAGTGGAAAAATAATTTTCTCTGTTTGACTGCACAACTGAACTAAAAATTCTTCGGAAGGCTTTAGCTTAAAAACTTAAGATATCTAACTAATTTCTTTAATTTAATTTTAATTTTAATAATATCTTCTGATGACTTCTGAAACAAACGACTAACCTACAACACTATAATTATATACATACCCATTTTGACGTATGCAACACAATTTTGGGACTCAGCAAAACAGATCCATGTGCATAAGATACGAACAACACAATTCTAAATAAATTGTATATGCGACTTGGGTTATTTGGAATCACACTATACACACCAATTACTCTCGTTCTTTCTGTTTCCTAATCTTTTTTACCTGGACTTCTTATGAGAATTTTAAAAAGACTATATAGCCCAGAAAACATTAATCAGTTCAAACATTTCATATTCCTGCAAATCGAGAAGGAAAAAAAGAAACATTTAGCTGGTATACTGCGCAGGTGCAAATGTAACTTAAAAAAAAAAGATTTGATATATGCTGCTGAATGCGTACCTATGAATAGCAACAGCCTGGTAGAAAAATTGGAGATCAAAGAAACAAAAGTTTAAGGAAAATTCTTGTCCCAATTAAGGAAGTGAATATGGTCCGCATAACAGTGAGCCCATGTCCCAAAATATCGGTTGTTATGAGAAGAATAATTGCTTTTCATGGCTATTTGTTAGGAATGAAACCCGTTAGAGTGACGAACCGGATTTTTACGTATTTTAAAAAAAAGTTTAAATAAATGTTCAGAAAAGCAACCGTCTCAGGACGAAACTAGATACTCGCATGGGTTTTCAAGAAATACCAAAGCTGAAGAGGGGAGGGAAAAGGACGGAAGAAAGAAGGAAGCAGCATCGGTGACGATTGACGAAGTACTGAGCGAATATCATGAAGAAATACAAAAAATTCACTTAAAATCACGTGGTCTTTAGTAGGCCAAAACGAAAAAATTAAGTCTAAATGTTTAGACTCGTATAGATTCAACATTTAATTATTGTAAATTCTGTTCTGGTTGTACACGTACTGAGAATCGATAGCAATAAGGAGTAGGGAACGAGTCGCAATAAGTGGGAGAGGGACGGGGTGTTAACAATAGCCCTCGACAAAGGACACAGTCACCATTTTCATATAACCCATCACCGGCTCCTATTGACGGCCAACCCAAACGTCATGTATATAGCCATATAGCTCATCCGGGTTCCGCCTTTTCTCCCTATCTATCTTATTATGTTTCGGCATACTATATAAGAGCTATCTGATTCTATCAAATGATGTGATTCCACGAAATATCTGCATCATATTATGTTAAAGAGTTATAAGTGAACTGTAATTTTGGTTTATTATCTTCCATAATAAAACTTTACCCTCAATTTAATGGTTGTACATGTCAAAAATAGGGCCACCTATGGACTAGTGGTTAGTATAAAAACCTACTATGCCAAACATCGCTGGTTTGCTGCCCCCGGTAGGGAGCGGTGTGGCTCAGTGGTACAACACTGAGTTGTCATGCCGGAAATCCTGGTTCAAATCCCGCTATAGGCCAAGGCTTTTATTTAGCCTGTTTGTGGCGGGAGATGGATCATATGGGATCTAGGACCATCCTGGGGCTCACCCAGCCTCTATAAAATATTATAAAAATAGGGAACCCATAATAAGTGGGAAAAATCTGGCGGTTGAGCATGAGCTAGTACAAACCACCTCCTTGCAGAACCGTTGTCTCTGAAACAGCACAGTCTCTATAATGTACTGAAGCCCCGACCCGTTCACGGGTTGTAGTAGTTCAGGTTTTCTCAATTTAATAGTTGTACATTTCAAAAATCTATGGTCTAGTGGTTAGTATAAAAACCTACTATGCCCAATATCGCTGGCTTGCAGCCCGGCATGCGGTCTTAAGGTTGTTTAAAGGGAGAAAAAACTTTTTCTTATCGTTCATAAGAAGGTAGATTGGGGATACCGAGCCTGTGGGATGCCAGGTACTCGTTAAATATCCCTATCCTAATTTAACTTAGATGGACAAAATTTGGGACTCCCTCTGTAACATCATCCGATTAGCCATAGCAACATAAAGTGACGTTAAATGAAACAAACACCATTTCAAAATTAAAAAATCTTCATTGCGAACGATTTCTTTGATCTTTTTTATGAAAATCGCAGGCCATCTCATGATCTTTGGAACTCGATTACCAGTTGGAATTTCATAAACGAGTATAAAAAGTAGAATGTAATATTTTAGTGGGGCGGGCCGTTTAGGGGACACCATACTTCTTACTAGTTTAAAACTGGTTTTCTCCAAACCCTTAGTATTTTTCACATCTCTTATCATTCTACAGGGGATCTGTACCTCAAAATCCCTTAAATAACTTACAGTTAACAAAAAATTGAGATATAACATATAATTCCAAGCCGATCTTATCGTTGCTATTGTGCTGTTCCCAGTGAGCGGTTATGCTGTCTCCAAGCAAATACAGGTAGTGCACTGCTCATTACTGGGCATCAGTCACTGCTGTTCCTACACGGAAATGTGCTTCATAAGTAAATGTCTTGCCCCTGTTTTGTTTTATTAAATAAATTAAAACGTATTACTGAGCCAGCTTAAGAGACTGTGCATTATAGTTAATATATCATCACAATTCTTATACGGTTTGTTATGACCTAACTGTTTTTCTGTCTTTTAAATGACACAACGATGGGCTTTTTTCTCCTGAAATGTATAAAAATGGACTGGTACCCTAATAACATGATCTAGTTTTTTTTTTTTGTTGCTTCTCCGATTTCTCAATTATTTCTTTCTCCAATAGGGCGAAATCTTCTTATTCTTCGGCATTCTTCCCTTAGATGGGTTCCTTAAAGCTTAATCCGCACCTTAGTCGGAGAAGGCCACTTTCGTTGCTAAGAGAAGAGAGTGAGTGTTAGGAGAATTTGGTCTGTATATTGTTCCTTCCTCCAGACTAGACAGAAGTAAAAAGAAATAATGTCGTGAGTCATGGAAATCTGAATAAAGGAAAAACTGGACGAACAAGTTTCATTTCGTCAATGAGTGCAAGTTGAGTGCAAGGTGTTTGATGTCAGCAATCTTCATGGCTATTTATAAACCTGTACCATTATGGATTGTGCAGGGAGTTGATTTGCCCTAGATCACGCTTAACCACCAAGTTTTTTCCCAACTAAGGATACCCACTTTTTAGAGGCTTTGTTGATTCCCATGGATGATCCCCAGCTGTTAACAGATTAAATCAATTATCTGCCAAAGCTGGATTTGAACCTGGGACCTCAGCGTTGTACCTACGACCTTCAGCATTCCCTATTGCTCTTAATAATTTTAGTAAATTAAGTTTAATGATTTTAATTGTTTTAAGTATATAATGCAAGAGTGTATTAGATTAAAGTTCTTAGAGTATAATAGTATTTTTAATGAACAGTGCTTAGTTGCTTTATGTTTTATATCGTCACACATAGTTTAAAAATTTCAAAAATAGTACGTCCGTCATTTTTTTTTAAAGGGTTTACGAAATGTCTCGGATAAGAATTTTTCCATTCTAGGAATCTGACGTAACCCCATTTTCCTGCAGAGGATACAATAGGGACTGGCTTTAAAGACGGAAAGGCCGCAAAAGCCGACATTTGGAAAGGCATGGTTAGTTAGGCTTTTGGTTAATTGGTATCAATGCTAGCTCATTAGGGAGAAATGTTATTGTCCATCGAAGGGACTGTTATAGGGCGGCGCGGGGGCACAATGGTGGATCTCCACGTGAGGGAGCAACAATAAGGCACTCAGTGGTGGTCGCTCTCAATTGCGCGCTAAGTCACTGCTCTGTCCTTGTCCAATTAGGGCTCCACAATGCCCTCTCTGTCCCTTCCTTCGTAATGGACACTATTATTCAAATCTTTCCTCCTTCGATGGCCGGCCCTTTCAAGGCCCGATAAATAATCCGGCAGGTGTACTCTCCGTATCTTCGACCCTTCAAAACATATAAAGTTGATAACTGTCTACATCTGGTCATCAAGGTATTTTTCATGCATTTAATCAAGCATTAAAATACAAAATCTTTTATAAAATTTTACAAAAGGATCCTCAACTAAAATGAACAACAATTAACGTCAGCAGGAACATGCACTTTTGTATTACTAAGAAGCAAGCTTGATTTTACCGTCCGTTCCTTTCACTACTCTATCCAATAAAAGTAAGTTTCATTACAGTAATAGAGTACCGCACTATGTAAACCTCTGTTCCCGTGCTGAGGGTTCGTGGTTTAAATATGGCTATGGCTGAAAGCTTATTTGATTTTTTAACAGCCGGAGATGGACCCTGTGGGATCTTGAGTCCCTCTTGACGCTCGCCTGCATAAAGTAGGTACTCTTAATTGGAGGAAAACCTGGCAGTTGAGTGTGATCTAGGACAAACCACCACCCAGCACAACCCCTGTCCTTGTACTTATTGTACCAGTACAGACTATCATCCACTGAACCGAAGACCCTTCATGGGTTGTGGTGGTACAGCTTTTTCAATTTTGTTTTTCAAACGCATCAGAAGAAAATGCCATGTTAGTAAAACGCCAAATTATGGTTATAAAGTTACGTGCTCTCATAGATTTTAATTAATCAAGGATTTTTTTCAAGGCTTCAATAATTTTTCCTATCTATCTCGTACTGAATCCAAAACGCTTCATGGGTTGTAGTAGTACAAGTTTGTTACAGGTTTACTATGTTAAAAAAAAACCTGTACTACTACAACCCATGAATGGGTCTGGGGTTCAGTACATGGTAGAGACTGTACTGTTTCTTGGACAATGGTTGTGCAGGGAGTTGATTTATGCTGGATCATGCTCAACCGCCAGATTTCCCCCCCTTATTTTGGCTACCGAGCTTATAGAGAGTGTATTAGCCCCAAGAGGGCCCTAGATCCCTTATGGTCCATCTTCGGCCACTAACAGATTAAATAAAAGTCTTGCCGGCAGCTGGATTTGAACCAGGATTTTCGGCAAGGCAACTCTGAGCCACTCCGCTCTCCAGTTTTTTATTTCATCCATTTTTTTAAAATATTAGTTATTAAAGATTATTATTTAAAAAAATAAATGCATATAGTGTAGTAATTAATTAATTTTACCATATTTTGCTTTGTTATAGAATTGCATTCTTTCATGTCTTGCTCGATTCAAGTCTGATCACTTTCCTCATTCATTCAATTCATGTTACGCCTTACACTCGGAACATCAGAAGTAATTTCATTCAATAGCGATTCTAACCGTTAGTTCGGATTGCATACCATCCCTTCGATCTGATTCCAGATGTTGAATTCTCACATTGGAAAACAATAGTTTTGGCGGCCGAACCGTTTGAGGAGGCGTCGCTAAGGGAAGAAGAGGGTGATAAAGACGGGCGTTCGATGGAACACAATGAGCCGCTACGGGTTCTAATATCAATTAATTGAGTAACATGGCTGATTAGGGCCTATTGAACAAGTCTAACGGGATTAAGGCTCATGTAGCCTGCTTATTAGAGAACGTGAGGGGGGGGGGCGAAGTTCCGCGACCGCGCATGTGAACCGCACTTTCCTTAGGCCGAAATTAACGCTATTCACTACCCCGCGTCTTGTATTTTTATTCAAGCGCCCCCTATGAGACTAACTCATAACTAACGGAGCGGGGGGGGGGAGGGAGGTTTCTTGAAAAGAGAAGAGCCGGAGGAGTATATTGTGGCTACAATTTAGCCGTATTCAGGCTCGGGCCGGGCTGGGACTTTGTGACACCCGCTGAATGGCACATTCAAATCAAGCGCTTCTTTCAGAGGCCTAACCATTCTGTACCGCCGAAGCCGAGTCCCCGTCTTGAAAATTTTATACTTGTTTCGTTCCAACTTATCAAGTGCATTGAGGGTGTTCTTTCATTTGGTATGTACTTAAAATACCAAAATTCACTATTCCTTTTTATTCAAAATCAACTCGGAGTTAAAAAAAGTATATAACAATCCATTCATAGAAAATATTACAATTTATTGATCCGAAACATGAACATTAACAATAAAGGAGGAAAGAAAGATGATGGCCATGGATACAACAACTGGAGACGTTTCCATTTTCAGAATTCAGTACGTCCTCAACAGTACAATCAGGCACCTTGTTGAACAGGAATCAACTATCCTCTACGAAATAGAAAGAGACTAGAATGGTATGGCTACTAACAAAGAATGCTGGAATGAAGAAGAGGATTATTTTAAAACAATCTTTGACTGTCGCTAGACAAAAAGGAGGAAAAGGTGGTGACCCAAAAAAGTGATGTTTGTAGGATGTGGAGCATAGCAGCAGTTAATAGTTAGATAGTTGGATTGTGTTGATGACCTAAGGATATTGTTTATACTAGTGGGCTCTTTATCCCTAAGTTGTGAAACGTTTTCCGTGCTGTCAGCAATGTGACTTCCTTGAGCTCTCCTCTTCTTTTGTAAGTATAAATACCAGCTCTAAGATTAGGGCAGAGAGAGGAGGTAGGAGATAAGAGAGTAGAGATGTACAGAATAGAGTAGTAAAGAGAGTAGTAAATAGTATGTAAGAGAGTAGTCCCTAAGTCAGATGTAGTTCTTAGTCCATAAGTTATAGTGATAGCCAATAGCAATAAGTCACCTAGTTAGTTAATAAGAATGTAGTGTATATTCGTATCATGATGTTAAATAACTCCAAATCTATGTATTTCTTAGAAGTAGTTCACCGTCTGCTAACTAACTGAGAGTTCTTAGAGAAGGTGAGATGGCTCGAGAATTTGGTGAGAACTTTTGGGAACGATAAAGAACTAAAGTTGTAAAAAAAATCGGTAAATATATTTATAGCTATAATAAAAATAAATATCAAATAAAAGTATGTCTCAGGCATCATAAAACAACTTATACTTAAAATCCCTTCAAGAAGATATATATGTATATATGAGCTATTAAATTTGTAAGTGGTATCAGTCTATTTGGATCTAAAAAAATAGTTTATTCTTTTAAATGGTTTTACTGATTATTATTTCATAATGAAATTTAAAAGGTGTATTAGATTTAAAACGTATCTTTGTTAAGTGCTAGGTAATCAAAAATTTGCCCGTTTGCCCATATTTTTAAAGTAATTCAAATGGAAACCTTAAGATATCGCGAATATGAAAGGATGGTCCTGTACTATTTTCAAATATAACTGCGCATACATTATTGCGGGTCCTTGAGAGTATATTTTATATATGATTCAGCTTAAATAATCATCACCAAGAAATAATACTGATGCGCTATTTTTCATGTATACATCCCACCATTTGGGATATACCCACGGTCCGGTCGACATTAATAACCTTGGCCTGTTGGACTAATTCGGGACGCTGGGGCAGATGGGGGTGGTGATGGAAAATTGAATTACCTTTTAACGGATCCAACATATGTTCTCCATCTTCGGAAGAGATCTGATGATGTGTAAGGGGAGCGTTTTGCCCATCACAATGAAGCAGATGTAACTCAATATTAGCGATAATTTCTTTACATCGCTTGAACAACTCTGAACGCAATGAAAGAATAACATAAGCAGTATATGCTTCATGATCAAACCATCACAACAGTCTAGTATGATCCGAGTTTCAGCATTATTGGCTTGCATGTAAAGTCTTATGAAACTTTTTAATCGAGAGGCGAATAATTTTATTAAACCAAAATACTCGATACTTCCCAAAATAGTTTTTTTTTTACCAATTAGATAGTTAAATGATTTACTTTGGAAAAATAGACGAATATAAAATTTAGATATTAAATTGTATAATTAGATATTCTTATTAAATTTTTTTTAGGAGCATTGTTTTTAAAAAAATGCTTTGATGTGCTCTTGGTCGCCTTTTTGAAACTTACATAGTTGACGCCGCTGATGTCTTCTTCTTCCGGGTCCGCGCTTGCCCTCTATCTTCCCCAGGAGTATTAGTTGTAGCAGTAGGTATGTGTTATGTCTGATCATCGTCAGAAAATTTTTGAACGTTTGAAGAAGGAAAATGTAATAGCAAAAACTGATAACTGCCGATGGCTGGCCTTATACCCCATCTCTGTTTTGAACCCGCAAATGCGTGAAAAAATAGATGAGCATGATAATAATTAGCATACCCGAAGGCTCCAAGCTGTTATCAGCAATGTTTACAAACTTCCGTCCACGGACCTAAACCAACGTCTCTTTTAATGCAATCCTCCCACCTACGCCTCGGTCTACCCCTCAGATGCTTTCCAGTCAGTACATATATGCACATATTCTCCGGAAGAAGCCGAGAAAGAGATAAATAATAATAATTTAGGCTTAGCAACCCCAAAGGCTCGATACCACTAATTGCTGTTTACCAAGCTCCTTCCTCGGACAATCACCCAAACCATTAGATCTTTCTTAAAGCAATCCTCCAAATACTCGGTCTACCGATCGGCACAGCGCTTATTGACTTTCCAGGAACTCATTCGTTACTTTACAGGCCCATCTCTAATCTTCATGACATAATATCTCTTCAATAATATTAACGGAATGCATGCTTCCCTATTCCGCCTACTCCAGTAATCTCCTGAATTATCCAGTGGTCTCATCGTTTTTTTTAACCGAACATTCTATGCAAAACCTTATTTTTAAATACCTTTAGACGTTGTCCATCATCCAGCTTTAGCGGTCGCGTTTCACATCCGTAAAGAAGAATTGTTTTGTTATTGGTTTTATAAATTCTGATTTTTAGATTTCGGGACAAAAGTCGGGAACATAGTAATTTCAAGAATTCCCTTTAATCGCGCTTCTATTTCTTCTGGAACTTCGTTTTCCCTAGTTACCACATATAAGAAGTACTTCTCGATATGATCAAATTTGTTCCCTCCTAAAAAATATAAACGAAATCTGCCCTTTTTCTGTAACTAACCATATACTTAATCTTATCCGAATTTACTTCTATCCCTGCTTCCTCACCTGCATTCATCAACGTTTGCGTATTTAGTTTTATAGTTTCCAAGTCTTTACTCAAATTTACCATATATTACGCAAACCCGGATACTTTGCTATTCAGATTCAAATCCAAACTTTTTACGGACTGTATCGTGTTTTTTAATAACATACTCAAATGATAAAATTGAGACTACTACCGATTCTAACTTTATTGAAAGTTTCGCACATACAAATCTTTACAAAATCTACTTAATTCTTTGGTATACTTTGTTCAATCGATACGTTACTCGCAATTTGACGGTCGATGGAATCATAACCTCATGAACGACAACATAACAGCTGATGAACGATTTTATTATATTCTAATTTTTTTTTCTCTATTACTTGACGTAAGGAAAATATGCGATTTATAGTTGAACGGTTTCGTCTTAATCCATGTCGTATTCAGTAATTCTGGTTTAAGGATTAACGAGAATATATTATAATAAGTCTTTAGGAGTGATATTCCGTGATAGTTATTACAGCCCGTTTTTGTGGATCAGAATCTCTCCCTTATTAATTCTTGTAATATCTAATTCCTTTAAAATTTCTTTGGTATACCCTGTTCAATCAATACGTTATACAACAGTTTACGGTTTGTTGTTCTTAAAAGCTGATGAACGAAGGACTTTGTTTCATTCTAATTTTTTCTCCAGTATTTTGCTTAAAGAAAATATTTGATCGATAGTTGAACGGCTTCGTCTAAATTTAAGGCGTAATTCTACTAGTTAGGATCTTGATTTTCCACTCAAAATTTGGTTTTGTAATGCAATATTATTTATTGACCATGGAGGACTAACGATCTCCTAAGAATTTTTAAAAGTATGACTTTCCAGGTATTTTATACTTATAGTGTGTTATCTTTGGACATTTATGTTAAATTATTTATAGTATTGTAATTATTGTTAATTTATTTATTAAAGTTAAAAGATGCAGGAGAAGAAAAGATTGAGAATGATACCATAGTGTCGAAACGTCTCTAAAGAGTGAAAATTAATGAATAAACAACAACTGGAAAACGGTTTTATTTCTCTTACCCTAAATATTTTTATTTTTAAAGAGAAAAGATAGGCCCTCGGCCGGGATTTGAACCCGGAACCTTTGTCTCACCGTGACATCGCTCACCGTGACATTTATGTTAGAGAGGAAAATAGGTGACGGGATGATATAATGGAGGATGGAGATAGTTTGGGGGTGCAGTAAAAAAAACACCAAATAAGTCAAGATTTATTTTTATTTGTGCCGACGTTTCGACTTACTTTGTTGGTCATCTTCAGGCTTAATGGGAGAGGAGGCTGAGTGAACTGTGAGAATAATTTATAGTAAGTCGTTAGGAGTGAGGTTTCGCTATAGTCATTACAGTCCGTCCTCTGTCCCTTTTTGTGGATCAGAATCTCTCTGCTATTAGTTCTTTTAATACCTAGTTCCTCAAAGATAATTATATTAAATGTATTGTTTGATTCCTAATTGTTGACTCGATTCAATTAATTAATGGCTAGTAAATCGTGAATTGTTGCAAAGATAGTGGGACAGTAGCGTGGGGATGATATAGAGGAGAGGATGACAGGAGAGATGTGGAAGGAAGGGACGCACTCTTGGCTATTGTCCCGACCACCTCGGCTGATTAATATGATAAAGTCAACAATGAGCCGAGGCTATCTGCCAGCGGCT
Source organism: Arma custos (assembly GCA_037127475.1). Taxonomy (NCBI): domain Eukaryota; kingdom Metazoa; phylum Arthropoda; class Insecta; order Hemiptera; family Pentatomidae; genus Arma; species Arma custos. Next base: position 74,509,923 of record CM073764.1, read on the forward strand.
ATCTGCCTCATGCCTCAATAGTGCGTCCCCCGAATTAGGCTTTTATTGTAGCCCCCTTCCCGGGGGTTCGATAATTCATGTTTAAATAATCTCCCTTAGCTCGATTGATTTTCTTTTCACGCCGGCTGAGGACCTTGTTGCCATACTCTGCCGCATCCTGCATTGTCCTGCCGCGCGGGGACAATACTCCGTCCGGTCACAATAGAGACGTTCTCCTCTCCGCTTCATGCATGTCTAGATGCTAATGCCGGATATTTCCCATGCGCGTCAGCCGCATGCCATGGAACCGTATTAACCGGTCACATTAAAAAAAAATTATGATGCGACTTACTTCATTGTGGACATTATTCCTACACCCCCGGCAAATATGTCGTTAAGTGAAATCCACTCCAAAATAAGTTTTTTGAACTTATGCAACCTTATTGTTTTCTTAGCGAATAAGTCAAGTATTGTTTATATTAAAACTTAATTTAAAGCCAAATACTGCTAGAATGGCATGATTCTCTCATTACAGCTTGTTCTATCAGGATAAAATTTGATTTGTTCGTTAATTTAAAAATAAAATTTTGCTCGAAAAATGCTTTACGTACACTCAGGATTAGTATGACTGTTTAGCTAACGGAAAAGAATAATTTTTATAGATCCAACCGTTTTATCATTGATCTTGTTTTTTATTATACAAACAAAGAACAATGTCTGTAGAATATTTTTTGGACAAAAGAACGCCCCTGCAAAAGAGGCTTTGATTCACTTCTCAGTAAAAAAAATATCATTTGTTTGTATATTTAACGTCCCTTTATTGCTCTAAATGGGAGCTCTAAATTTTGCCTATCCAGGTTTAATTAGGACGAAATACTAATGAGGTTACACGTGATAAGAAAGTATGTTTCATGGCGACCTGATATAAATAAAAAAAAAAGTTTTAATATAAATAAAAATATTATTGGCCAAGAAACCTAACCTTTACCACTACATCCCGTGAAGGGAGTTCAAGGTAGAGACTGTACTGTTTCTAGGACAACGGTTGCGCAGGTAGGTGATTTGTCCTTGATCACGCTCAACCGACAGATTTTCCCTCCTTATTTTGGTTACTCACTTTATAGAGACCGTATATGCCCCAGGAGGGTTTCATAAGATCCATCTCCTGCCACTAACAGATTAAATAGAAGTCTTCCAGCGAGCTGGATTTGAATCCAGCACCTTCGGCATGGCAACTCACCCTAACCACTGAGCCACTCCGCTCTCTTTGTTCAAGAAAATGAAACAAAAACATAATATATCAAGAAGTAAACAAAAAAAAAAATTATAAAATTGCTAACTCGATTAATTAAAATATTTATTCCATGGTGTAGAGCCTTAAATCTGTATAAACGTGAGATTTAGAGTTCGAAAAACTGTTCATGAGGCAGTGTTACCCACAGACTATTTTCACCCTTCATTTAACTTGTCACTACTTGTCACTACCTTGGCCTAAGGGAAGAAATTCTAAACAGGCGAGATAGTCCTGTCGCTAGATCACAAAAGAGCACAACTACGGTAGAGTACGGAGGCTGGCAGTAAGAGGCGAGCAGGCACTGAAGATGAGACCTATAAAACGTTGTTAACTTGGACACAATGCATGACTTGAACAATAACTAAAGCGATACAGGAGCGGGAGCGAGACAAAGGAGTGGGGGTAGGCCTTTGTTCTCCAAACATGACGAACAATACGCCAAACAAAGAATCCAAAAACACAATTGTTTGTGCCTAGCTTCACATTACAATGTGCCGCGTTCTGAAAAGGACTTGTGTCATTCAATGCTCCACCTGTTATTTTCCTATACTATTGTTGTTCCTCTTTGTCCTCCCGCCGGCGGGAAATAATTTTTTCCTCCCGGGGTTTTTCACCCTTTCCTTCGACGCGGAGAGGGAGGACTCGGAGGAGATCCGAGTCGGTGACTAGGTGGGCGCCACCTGTTGGAACAACTAACAGGTTAGTTAAGCACCCCGGGACTCTGGGGTTTAGACCCCCCGCGGAGGGGCTGCCAGCGCTGACAGCTACCCGGCCCTAATAGGATTTGTATTCTAATGGCTTGTTACTTCCCAGTCTAAACATGGTTGACTTCACTAGCTTGAACGAATCCCATCTTTCTAATGCTCATTTAATTATTTTAAATTCGGGACAAATCATATTGAACATGCCCACGTAGGTAACGTTTTGATTACGTTTATAGTTTAATTTCTGATAGCGGAAAAAAAGTGGTTAACATAAAAGGTTACAATGCTCAAGATAGCTAGTTTCCAGCCCGGCAGGTGACCTTAGGATATTAATTAATACTTACGATATTGAAGGAAGTAAAAGATCGCTTTTTTTATATCCTTTATTTTCCAGATCGGCTATTCCTAGCCTTACATGTTTTTTTAAATAATGAATTTTAAACTTTAACAAAAGGTAAAAGTGTGGGTTTCGTCTCATGCAAGAGACCCCCCTAACTATATTACCAGATTATCAGCTTATTTGCAGAGAAGTTATAAATATATAATAGTTTTTTTTACATAAAATAATTATAATGTAATAACAAACAGAACTATTGTACTTTTAAACAGAAAACTATAAGGAAACAGGAATATATTACAATTTGTTAAAACGATTGGTGAGAAAGGTAATAGAGTTCACATCAGAATATTTTTCAAGAATCTCGGTTTTAGTTTTGGGGATGAAATAGGGTCGCCTATGTTGAATGCTACAGCTCCTTTGACTTCTGGTAATCCGGTCTTAAATCTGGTGTAACGCTTGAAAGATCGATGGTTACGCCGTCACTCGGAAGAGACATCAAATGGTATCCCATCGCATATTTTATTACTAAAAAATATATTAAATAAAAAATAAAAATTAGCTAAATAAGTAAATAAAATAATAATAATATATAAAATAATAAATATGTTAATATCAACGAGACGTTTAAGGTAAGACAATTATAAAGGTAAAATATTTTTTTTTTTATAAATATTTCTTTTTACTTATAAACCTTAAGAAAATCTTTCAAATTTTAATTTTAGCTCACAAAACAATTGAAAAAGCTTTATAAAAAAAATCCTTGAAGGGTGATTCATATCATGGAAGGGCTGTTGTGTAGACTATTTCTTAGCTAACGGTTGCCCAAAAAAGTCAATTGGCTAAAACACGCTCAGCCGCGGTGTTTTCCCGCACGAAGACGGACTGCACACCATGCAATAACAGTAATGTGCAACTATCAGTTATTCTGAGTGAACTAGTCGTCGAAATAAGATATTTCTTCAACTAATAAAATGTTTAAAGTACAGGAAAAACGAAATTTGACATTGGCTTTCGTGTGTACCAAAAAATCTTAAAACATTTTTTTTTAAACTTTTTAAAAATTGTCTTTGCATTATATTCTGTTCTTTATTATTGAAAACAAAATAACGATTTTATATTATCTAAATATGTTTGAACATATTTTAATAATGTATTTTCATTTTACCTTAGATTGCACCTTAAACCCGGTGTGCAATGATCTATGGCAATTCACTTACGAATTGGGTGATTTCCATAGCAAACAAGTTTTTTATTAAAAATGAACAATGTGAAGAAAAAAAGATCATTTACTCGTTGATTAGTTCAGTTTTCTACAAAAATATGAAATTTTAAAAACTTTTATAATCCTACTAATATTATAAATGAGAAAGTTTGTGAGGATGGGTGTGTGTATGTATTTTTGTTAATATGTATTGAAAAGGGAAAGGCAAAAAGAGACCTTACATAAATGTTTGACTGTGGAAAAGTTTATCCAGCTGGGCTCGAGTAACCTTCCTTATGATTCATTAGGTGCATTTGAGCCTTGGAGGTGGTGGGATGTTTCTTGGGTGCATTATTCATGTTTTGTTTTGCTGTTATTCTCTTTCTATCCTGAGGATGCCTGAATGGGCGAAATATTGGACAGATAATTTCAATTTCTGTTTTATTTTTGAGACTTAAGGGCTTTTGGTTGGAATTTTTCCACGGTTTTAATATGTTTGTTAATCTTTCACGCAAAAACTACTGAACGGATTCGGATGGAACTTTACAGTTATATAGGTTATACATAAGAATAACATATAGGCTATAATTTATAATAATTTTGTGTAATTTGGTCAGAATATTACGGTACATATCAAGTAAGTCGGATGAAATACTATGCCCTCTTAGTAGCTTGTTCGCGTTTCTTTCTCGAAAAAATTACAGATTTCCGCTGAACGAAACAAATCAAGTAACATAGTTTACAGGAATCCCTCTCCGTTTTTTATTGTATAACCTCCTACACACTACTCTCGAATTACCGACAGTAACAGACTTCATTAATCGTAGACATACTGTATTACATTTTTCGACAGCCTGAAATACTGGACAATCCCACTTTTATCTCTCACCCCAGCAGGACGGCCACAAACGTGACAAGATCATGTACGAAATCTCAGTCTAGACTGAGAAAAGTAATAAATAAATAAATATAAATAAAAGGACACGGTGAGCCCCATCACTGGAAAAATATAAAGTTAATGAATATAAATAAATAAGAACTTCTCCTTTTTCTCAGCCTCCTCTTAAAATGTACATCGTACAGTACAAGAGATCCTTCCCATCCTATCCTAAAAATCCTACTTAACAACCTTCAAACCCAAAAGGGCTAAGAAAAAAATAAGTTTACAGGAGTACATTGCAGTAGATAAGTAGGACCGCCAAAACCAAAAACACATCGATAAATTAACTACATATGTACTTTATCCTAATCCTTTCAGTTTAAATTTTTCGCTGCTGCCGTACGACAAGTGAAACCGTTATACTTAGTAATCCTTTTCAATAACATCAATAACATTAAATACTAATCTTTTACAGACACGAACAACAGTAAACGAAAGTAACTTATGTCCGTCCCGTTTGTTAATCAGTGTCAATGTATGTTTCACGGCTGTGCTGATCCGTTCGTGATGAAATTTGATATGGATAATCTCAAGCCTGGGGAAGGAGATTGGCTAATTTTTATCAACACACCGCACAGGTGAAGTTTATATAAAACTGTAACCTGATTGACTAGCACACTCAGCGATCAACGCACAGCACTGAACTTAGCATCTTGAAATTTGCAGCTAGGTTCTTTGTATAGCTTAAATGAGCATTAAGAAAGGAATTTGGATAATTCCACTCCTAAGGATTCCCTCCTTAATATAATAGGGGTATCAAAGATTGTATGGAATCCGTCAGTTTTGAAGTTAGACATCTGAAATTTCGGATGTACGAGTAACTTATAGTTTAAAAAAAATTAAATTATTTATTTAAAATGATCTGTCACGAAACTTTATGTGGTAGACCAAATTCCACGCGAGCGAAGCCGTGGGCAATAATAATAATGATAATTATAATTATTATTATTATTATTATAAATAGAGTTTGTGACACTATTTCAAGGATGGATTCGGGTCTATCTGCACTAAATCTAAGAAGAGATGCTGAATCAGTAGTTCTTACAGAAAATGAACGGTTGACGGAATGGAACACAAAATCCTTACATGGTAGATTCTATCACAAATTAAATTATAGCTCCATTGACAAGGAGATGTCAGTTGATTGGTTAAAGGCTGGCAAGATATTCTCCGAGACAGAAGGGTTTGTGATCCCCATTCATGACCAAGTTTTCGCCACCAGATCATTTAGAAGGCATGTTCTAAAAGACACATCAACGCCGGATAAATGTCGGCTATGCTCGGCTACATTCAAGTCCGGAGTCAATCCAACATATCACTGAAATACAATCTTTTAGATGTAAAGGCACCATATTATATAAGTATCATCCGAATAGAATTCTACAAAAAGGTCCCCTTAAGCTATATTGGTATGAATCCGTTATAACAGACCATACTGTGCATCATAATAGACCTTATAAATCATAGATATTCTCCTTATAAAGTGAGAGGAAAGCAAGTATAATAGATGTTGCGATCCCCAACGACAATAATGTAAATTCAACTGTTGTAGAGAAACTTCAAAAGTATCAAAAACTAGCGGCTGAGCTAAAGGAGCTATTCCATATGGAAAGCGTGGTGGTAACACCTATTATAATCTCAACGAATAGATTGGTGCCTAAATCCACGGTGGAGGGCATTAAGAATCTGGGAATTCCTGTCGAGGTTTTAAAGGAGGCTCAACAGGCAGTTCTCGTAGACACAGCCAGGAACGTCAGAAAATTTCTGAACGTTTGAATAGTATTAGTAATAGTATAGTTTGAATAGCAAAAACTAACAACTGCAGATGGCTGGACATGTCTCCCATCTCTGTTTTGAACCCTCAAATGCGTGAAAAAATAGATGAGCATAATAATAATAAGCGTCCAATGAAGACGCTGTAAGTGATTAGGGGACTGGAAGAAGTACAAGGAACAGTAATGCTGGGAATTCCGAATTAACCATAAAATGAGCCATACCCTTGACCTTGATCCGGGTTGGTGTATTTATCCGGCAGAAGCCGAGAAATCAAAAATAGTAATATAATAATAATAATCATTTATCATAATTTCCCTCAATTGTAATAGTCCTCAAAACCTCAGCTTAAATCTTTTCAAGAGACGAATTCTATTTAAGAAAAATGTTGTTTGCTCCTTCCGGAAAATACATAATTAGAGTAGCTCTTACAAAACGTTAATTAGACCAATACTTCCCTACGGTGCAGAAATATGGACACTCCCTGCTCAAGTAAAAAACAAGCTCCAGAAGTAAGAACTTATGGGTGGTAAAGTTAGAAAAAAGGTTTATGACCTTAAAGGCTAAATGTTAAAAAAACAAAATTATGGCCCGGTGCTTGATAATGTAATCAATATATGGATGCTTCGGACTAATGTCGAGAATATTTTAAATATCCCAAATTAACTAAAGCATGAGCCATACCCTTGGCCTTGGCCCGGATTGGTGTATTTATCCGGCACAAGCCGAGAAATCCAAAATAAATAATTATAACAATAGTAATAATGTAAAGTGTTAAAAATATATTTGGAAGTTTTAATACATATATTGCTATATAAAAACCGAAAGGAAAATACAATAAATAATATATAATAAGATACAATATATAATAATAATAAGATGCGTCAATTCTATATCAACACTTTAGTTTTTAAGGACACGAAATTAATTTAAATTTCATAGCACAATTCATACTTCACAGATAAATACATGATATGCCCTTTTAAATTTAATGTGTACCTTTGATAGGAAAATTGTAGGCATTTATATTTTAAATATTGACTTTTTCACCTTTTTCGCTGTTTTAGCCAAGGAATGCTTTATGCTCCGGTAGAATCATTTTAATTTTAATATCTCTTGTTGATCTCTCGTTAAATCGTTGTGTTTCAAATTAATTACGGAAGTATTCAAATACGTAACAAAAACCAGCAGTTATGTTATACTAATTTTGGGATTTTTAATTATTTTCAATTGTACTAATTTTTCTCAATTAAAATAATCCCCAAAACCTCAGCTTAAATCATTTTAAGAGACTAATTCTATTTAAGAAAAATAGTCGTTTGCTCCTTCCAGAAAACACATAATTAGAGTAGCTCTTACAAAACGTTAATTAGACCAATACTTTCCTACGGTGCAGAAATATGGACACTCCCTCCTCAAGTAAAAAAAAAAAAGCTCCAGAAGTAAAAATTACGGGTTGTAAGGTTAGAAAAATGGTTTATGACCTTAAAGGTTAAATTAAAAAAAAACAAAATTATGGCCCGGTGTTTGATAATGTAAACTATGTATGGATGCTTCGGACTAATGCCGAGATATATTCCTTGTATAAGGATGTTCGTGTGGTCCAATTTATCAAGGCATTTCGTATAGAATAGTTAGGCTATTTAATAAGAATCCGTGATAGAAGAGTACAGAACAAGCTCTTGTAGGGTTCTGTAATAGGCAAATGAAATGGCCGACCAATTATGTGGTAGATGTCGATAAATATGTAAATAAATTATTGATACATAAATATTTCACCCCATGTTGATATTTTTGATGATGTTTTAAATAATATATTTGTGAATTTTTAAGGGTATTTTTTTATGGAACTGCTCTTGCCTAACGCTGCCTCAATTCTGCTATCTCATCTTGCTAAATAATAAAGCATATTTTATTTAATACATCTATTACATGCAGTCATGATTTCTTTTAAAATACAGCAATATCATCTTCCTAAAGATTGTTGTTATATGAGGCATTCAAGATTAAAGGCGGATATCTCCAAATTTTAAAAATCCACTTTTTCACATTTATGGCTAGTTTAGTCAAAGAAGATTTTCCCTTCAAGGGAACTTAAGGCTCAGAAACTGACCAAAACCTAGAGCAATAAGACGCCAAAGTTTAGGACAGCCAATATAGAAATATATCTGACTATGATTCTTAGATGTAAGGCAACTAGACAGACTTCTTTATAGGATTCATTTCGGTTCTAAAAAATGACATGCCAGTTGCTTTTTTATCTTCTTCATCGCGCTTCAGTCCAGCATGAACCTTGGCCTCCCTCACAATCTGTCCCCAGTCGCCCCGATCTTCACCTTCGTCCTCCACTCCGTCAATCCAAGATTGTAGAGATCTTGTTCTACATCCTCCATCCAGCTTGTTCTTGGGCACTCTCTTCTTCTTTTCCCTTATCCTCCTAATCATATGTCTTTTTGACAACCTTTCAATATGATCAAGCCAACTAAATCTTCTTGACTCGAATTTAACTACATTCCTATGTAGATTAGGCTTTTAATTAGGTTATTTATAGGTTTAGATTAAATTTGGGTGAAGCACCCAATTCTTCCTGATTCGCCCGGTGCCTTGTGACTAAATATTTTAATTTCTGAAACTGGCTGCCTGGTCTGAGACTTTAAAAACTGTGTTTTCTGCAGAATAACACACCGCTGGCCCTTAATTAGTGATTTGTAAATTTTTATTTCATTTTGTTTCGCCAAAGGGCTTGATTTCATCAACTTCTGAATCCTAATTTCCCTTCAATGATTCTACTTCTGATCTCACCACTTCCTTTATTCTCGAAGTTTGGTTCCACTCCAAGGTAGGCGAATCAATCAACAGCGGCAGATAACCAATACTGAGTCACGTGGTCTTCGTCTAATTGTGGACGAATATAATATCATATATTTGGTTTTAGTTTAGTTGACAACTAGATCAACTTTCCTGATTTCCTCTTCCAGTTCTACTAGCTATCCTTTTAATTCTCTAACGCTCCTGGACTAAATAACAATGTCATCGGCACATAGGATAGGTTGCCGCTAGAAAAAATTCTTCCTAGAGCTTAATGCAGGATTAGGTAGAAGAGAAGGGGTGACAAGGTATCTCCTTGCCTCACCCCGGTGCAAATATTAATTTTGCGGCTAGTTAGCGTAGCACCCAACTGGCCTTAAGTTATAAACTGTTTTAAGTAGTTACCCACCAATAAGTTCAATAGCGTTCTTCTGGTTGTGGATACAGATAATGCCATATTGGTTTTGGCTTCGTTGACAATTAGACCAACTTTCCTGCTTTCCTTATCCAGTGCTATTACCTATCCTTTTAATGAGCTTGGGCTTTTGTTATATTATCAACAATGTCATTGGCACAACCAGAGATTAGCATTGAACGGTCTGAAAGGTCACCAACACTCGGAACAATTCTTCTTGCACCTTTATGCTAACTAAGGCTTACAGGACATAGCCATGCCTTACCCCGGCGCTTAACCTAATTTAGAAGCTAGTGAAATTACCAAACAAGACACTCGCTTGGCTCCAGATCATTTTCATTTTTATTGAATCAATTAATTTATTAGGGATGGCAAAATGCTCGAGACTCTGGAAAAGCCGAGATCTGCCAACTCGGTCAATACATTTAAAATTATGTTTTTTATGTACGCCAGTAGCATGTGACATATAAATTGATACGTTATGAGTAGATAGGTATTTGAACAATGATATAAGATATAAGAGCGGAAGTGGTTAGATAAACAAAAGAGGACGAAAGAGGAAACGAGGGTGTGTGGACAGCTGGGCTAAGTGGGTAGTGCCTCGCGCTAATCAGCTGTGACGGGGAGATCAGCTGCTCCTAATTTGTTCAGGTCGCGGTGTTTGCTCTCGTGACCGCTACCATCCATCTCTCCCTCGCTCCCTCTCTCTCTCTTTTTTATTTATGTTTCTCTCTCTCTCTCTCTCTCTCTCTCTCACTCTCTCACTCATTCTCTCTCCCATTTAGCCTCTCCATCTGCTTTATGGTCCTCCGTATCGGATTGCTTTTATAGACCTTACGGTTAGTCGAGAGCAGATACGAAATCGTTTATTTCTCCCTCCTCACCTTGATCACATTTTTTTATGTTCAAGCACATGTGGTGGTAATACTTAAATATCATAAATGAGTTGTTTTAATTTAAAAAATAATAACTCTAAAGTTGCGCAGTAAATTAGAAGTAACAAACAACTCTCCGTCAAATTTTAAAAATTTGAGTAAGGGATCTATCTATTTTTGAAGTAAAAACCTTTTTAGTCGAACAACAATATTTGTTAGGGCAAAGACTCATGGGTTGTGCAATATTGGCTTCACTCCCCAAACAATGGTGTCAAGGAAAAGTCCGAATCTTTGATCCGGATAGTATTTAAATAATAAGGTTGGGATGCCACCCTGACATAGTTATACTTAACATTTAGTAATTCTATACCATCATTGAACAAGAGATATATCCCTTCTTCTCCAAAGGTTGACAGACCAGGAGTTGGTTATTAAATAAAGATACTTTTTCATTTAATTGAACATCGCATTTATTGTGTGCTGACCATATTTACAAGGTAACTTATAAAACTACATACATAGAAGAAAGAGGGGGGCCCTTTTGGTAGATGTGACAGTCTACATGTTGAGTTGCCCGCTGCCTTCCTACAACTGCTGCTCTCTCCCTTAAGAGTAAAGGTAATAAACCCTAAGGGACGCTGCCTGTTTTATGCCCCTTACCCTATTTAACTCCAGATAGTGTCACATAAAGCAGTTCGCGTCAACGAAAGGCTCTTGCCGTGCTGGGTGAGGCTCTCGCCGTGTAGCGGCCTGTGTATGAGTTACACAATTTGTTTTTATTAACTTAAGTTTATATGGCAGATTTCGATTGATATAAGAATATTAATATTTGTGCAATTATTACTAATAATAATAACTTAAAACATCAATAACTATTTAAACCTGTTGTTTTCCCTAAAAGATTTTATGTGCCATATATGTCTTTATAAGAATTTTACGATGAATGTAACCAATGTAAATTATTGTCTTCAATATTAACTTATTAGATGAAAAAAATCCTCCGATAATTGATGTTTTATTTGAAGCATTAGGTTTAACTATGTGTAATGATCGAAAATTTAGGACATCAAAATATTAAATGACGATCGAAGCAGTTTTCACACGATGCACAAATTCTTGTCAAAAATATTTTTTTCTTACTTCAGTTACCATAAGGCTATTGTAAAGTGTGGTATTAATAACTAATTAATAACTTAAAACGTCACTAACCAGTTAGAGTTTTCATTTCTCCTAAACGATTTTCTTTATCATAGTTGATTGTCTTGTTTTATGAAATAATCGAAGGGATAAATTATCTAAGTATTGTTGAACTGAACGATAATAATAAAGCTAAAAGCGAAAAAATAATTCATTTGACATTTATGTAAATAAAATACTAGGTATAAATAATATAACTGTATCCTAAGGTCACCTGTGGTCAAGTGGTTAGCCTAACAAGCTCAAGATCGCGGGTTCGTAGCCCGGCAGGTGGCCCTAGGATTTTTTAAGGGAGTAAAAGATCCTTAGTTACACCGTCTTTAGGAAGGGACGTTAAACGGGGGTTCCGAGCCTGTACGATGTCAGGTATTCGTTAAAAATCTCTTCTAATTAAACCTGGATAGTCAAAATTTAGAGCTCCCACTGTAGCATCGTCTGATTAGCCATAGCAGCAAAGTGACGTTAAATGAACTAACTAACTAACTATAACTGTATCCTAAGTATTATTTCAATAATTTATATAGATATGAGTTATTATATTCGAAAGTGGTATAAGTCAATTTGTATCTACAAAAAAGTAGTTTATTCTTTTAAATGGTTTTAATGATTTCGATTTGGCCAACTAGGGACCATTCAAAATTTCGATTCTTTCTCATTTGTTGTTTTCTTTTCCTCTAATACTCTCTCATCTTTTCACCATGTCTCATTTTTCTTTCTTCCGAACACTTCGTGCCTGTTCTTCTATTGCTTGTACTCTGGATCCCAAGTTTAACTCTTCTCTTAAACTTAAATCCTGAAGACATCTCTCCGTTCTGCTGCTTCTGCTATTATGTTGTGTATTTCTGAATATTTTTTTAAAAGTTGAGATTTTAATGATTATTATTTCATAATAAAATTAGAAAGTTTATAGGGTTTAAAACATCACTTCTTGCTAAGTGATAACAACATTTGCTCCGTTCGTCCATATTTTTAAAGTAATTTATATGGGAACCTTTAGATATGGCAAATATGAACGAATTGACTTACACCATTTTCAAAAATAACATCACATTTAATTAAATAATTTTAGGATCAGAATACGTGTTCGTCAGACATGTTTTATGAAAAAGAGGAGAATACATTTCCCGAGAACCTTTTTTTCGTGGAGAAGGAGAAAAATATCAGAATAAAATGGATATTAGATATGAGAGAGAGGCTATTGAGAAAAGACGGACGTACGTTTGCCCATTCCAGAAATAAACATAATGGCAGCGGCGGGGAGAAAGAAGGAACACAAAGGAACAAACCAAGCCTAACTAGACTTTTGTAGGCACAATGGGGGAGGAACAAAGCAGGACTCTTGATCGCCAAGGCCTCCCTCATTTGTTTAATTTACTCAAAATGTTATCGCCTATTGTATTAAATATGTCTTCCGTTCTGTCCGCGCACAATGCCCCGACTCCTTTGTCTATTAATGGAGTGCTGAGGGTCCGCGCGTCGTGTTTCACTTCTCTCCGCAGTCGAGTATATATCGAATTCGGCTCCTTATTATTTAAAACATAGGAATTATTTGACACCTCGATTATTGTTTTTTCTCCAGTTATCAACATAATTGTTGTTGTCTAGTCACATTAAAAAAAATAAATAAATAAAAAGTGTGAAATGGCATTCAGAAAAGTATTAAAATGTCATAGGTGCAGTCTGTACATTTTACACAAGATACGTCCAAGTTATTTATTTGCGACAACGATCAATCCCATCAGGTTTTCCCCAGTTCAGATTACCACTTTATAGAGGCTGAGTGAGTCACGGGAGGGTCTGTAGATCCCACAGGGTCCAAATATTAATAGATTAAATACCATCAGTTATCCTATCTTAGACTGATTATACCCGACCCATGTGTAGATAAATTATGCCGGTATGTGGCATTACAAAAATGTTGTCCTTATACCACAAAATTATTATCAACAAATTATTCCACAATATAAAACAACAACCTTGTGATAATAATGGGATGATAAGATTTCGATACAATGATAATATGTTATTTAGGTCCCTCATCAGGATACAGAGGAAGAGTAAAATACAGAAAATAAATAAAAACCTAACAAGAGATAGGAAATTGCTAATTACGACCAGACACTTCTGGTAATGATTCCATAGGGCCCATCCGTGGCTGTTAACAGATTTAATAATTATCTGCTACAGCCGGTTTTGGACCAGGAACCTTCAGCATAGCAATTCAGCACTCCACGTACTTCACTTCCCAATCTTACTAATATTATAAATGTGAAAGTTTGTATGTTTGTCTCTCTTTCACGAAAAAACTACTGAATGGATTTGGATGAAACTTTACAGTAATATAGGTTATACATCAGAATAACACATAGGCTATAGCAAGCGCGGATGTAGGGGGGAGGGGCACGGGAGGACGCGCCCCCCCTCCCGACAGTTTTTTAGGTACTGTGGAGAATCCATTATAGTCCATAATTAAAGGCAAATCACATGATCATAGTTGTTAAAATAACAGAAAGAACATGAGTGAAACTACTGTTTTGATATCCTACTAATATATATGCGAATGTTTATATATGTATGTATGTTTGTTACTCATTCACGCAAAAACTACTGAACGGATTTGGATGAAACTTATTGAGTAAAATAGGCTATACGTCATATGCTACAGCAAGGGCAGATTTATGTGGCGGCACGGGGGCATGTGCCCTCCCCGTTATAGTACATTATTAAAGACAAATCAGGAACTTAGCATCTTGAAAATTGTAAACAGGTTCTTTGTATAGTTTAAGAAAGAAATTTGGATAATTCCACTCCAAGGGTTTCCCCTTTAATGTAATAGGGATTCAAAGGTTGTATAGAATCCGTCAGTTTTGAAGTTAGACATATGAAATTTTGGATGTACAAGTAACTTATATTAAACAAAAATAATTATACTATTTATTTAAAATGATCTTTCACGAAACTTTATGTGGCAGACCAAATTCCACGGGAGCGAAGCCGCGGGCATAAGCTAGTCTCTTCATATAACTCATACAGTGGAGCGTCGATTATCAGAATGTGATTTTAGTTTTAATTTATTTTATTTTATTTTCATTAATTATTATGGTTTTTAAAACATTTTTATTTGAAAAGAAAAGATATGTCCAGGACCTGAATTCGAACCCGGGTCGCCCACGTCTCTAGCGTGGTGCTCTCCCAACTGAGCTAACCTGGCTCGCTTCTCGGTGAGACACATCCTTAATTTTAGACACATTTTTAATTGGTTGATGTTTAGAATTAGAGCTCTAGCTGCCATGAAGAGGAAGTAAACATTGAAGCAGACTAAAACGTTCTTTAAACCACAGAATTAATTTTGATAAATCTTTGGATATATTTGATTTTGTTTTACATACTTGTGAATAAATATGCATATGTACCTACATATTTTCGTTCTTTGCATTTTTTATTCGTTCATTTTTTACTATGTACATATATACATATTTTTACGTAAATTAATAATCATCCTTTTTATAAACTTTTATTATTTGTTATTAAATTATATAATAGTTTATATTATATACAACCTGGAGTTCAGTACATGGTAGACACTGTACTGTTTCATGGAGAACGGTTCTGCAAGGAGGTGACTTGTCCTGGGTCACGCTCAACCGACAGATTTTCTCCCTTATTTTGGGTACCCTATTATTATAATATTTTACAGAGGCTGGGTGAGCCTCAGGAAGGTCCCAGATCCTATATATATCTAGGTATATATGTTATACTTTTTTTTATTTTTTAGCGAACTTCGATTATCCGAATTTTTGATTATCCAAAGCACCCCTGATAGCATTAGTTCGGATAATCGACGCTCCACTGTGCTTTATTTTTATCTCTGATTTCCTATTCCTTTCTTCATCGGAGATTTTGATAGCCCGCTTCATTCTCTAATCGACCCTCATCCTCTTGTCTCGGGTTATACCCTTGGCACTTCCATCTCTAAGAATATCCTCCGCAACCAGTCATATTTTTATTTCAATTTATTTAATTAATTACACCATGTAACATCACCCTACGTTAATTTTCTTCCATCCATATCTCTATTTTAAAATAAATTCAGACTCAAGTATGAACTATAGCCAGTAAGTAGAAATTACAGCCTAACAAAACGGTAGAGAGTAGGAAGATAAATAAAATCTGAAGACTTAAAAGAAGAGAATGTAAAATTTAAAAAAAAATTTCCAGCTAATATTTTTTGGAGCACGATAGCTCAGTGTGTGGAGTACTGACTTGATGTGCCAAGTTAAGGCTGTGGGTCACCTGACGCGGACAAATAGATAAATTATTTAATCTGATAATAGGACACTGAAGGATCTTTAGACCTTTCAAGGGCACAGTCAGCTTTTACGAATTGGGTACTTTTAATTGGGAAAAAAACTGACGCAATTCTGTTGTCCCAGAAACCGGCTGTACCATATAGTGAAGCATGTCGTTGAGAAAAGCAGAATAAGACTGGATGGGAAATTTGTACTTTTAGATAAGTTACGATTTATTTTGGTAGATTATTTATTTTGAGTTTGTCCAAAATATGTTCTAATTATTATTATAGTATATTTCTTTTATGTTTTATTTATTATTATTATATTTTTCTATTATATATATATATATATATATATATATATATATATATATATATATATATATATATATATATATATATATATATATATATAATACACGCACATTAAAATACACACTGACAACAAGAACATCATTCATTCCATTAAAAACGCTGACATACACGACCCTTTAACAAAAAACATTAGGTTAATTTTGATACAATTGACGGAGATAGGAAAGAGGGTAATGATAGAATGGGTTAAAGCACATGCAGGGGATGAGGGCAACGAAAGAGCAGACCGTTTAGCCAAAGAGGCAGCCAACAGCGAGCTCTTGCCCTCTTACAGTAAGTTCCCAATATCTTACCTAAAGAAATAGCTGACAGAAAAAACAATTAAAAAATGGAACACTACATGGACTTCTTCGACAAAATCACCCAGCCTACACAGATACATTCCTCGCATAACACTCGAAAATTACCAACAATTACACAGTTCAGACTTCAAATTAACACAATTTTTAACAGAACATGGAAACACAAAACAGTATTTGAAAAGATTTAACATTATAAGAACAGACGCATGTGATGAAGATGGACAGACCTACACTTTCAGACACATACTATATGACTGTTCACGATACGACCGACAAAGAATTAAATTGATAAAAAACATAATACTCAAACGAGGAACTTGGCCTGAGACAGAACATTTATTTTTTTCTAAATTTAAAACTAACTTATTATAATTTATAAAAGACATAAATTTTGATCAGCTCTAGGACATAAGAAGGGCAATTCACCAGATACCTGGTTTTTCATTTTTAATTGTAACTGTTATGAGTATAAATATATGTGTATACATTTTTATTAAGTACTATCGCTAATCGTAATGTATAACTCATGAATTGATTTTTTTTTTTAGTTACATCATTTATATCATAAAACCTTTCATTTTTGTTTATTTGTATATTTGTTAAATTTATTTATTTTTCATTACATAATTTAGGATTACAAGTTTAATTTTAATTTTATTCTCAGAAATTATCAATTTAGTCAAACTATGAATTTTGAATTTCTTGTTTGTTAAATTTTACTAAAATGTATTCTGTAATTATGATACCAAATTGATCTGTAATTATTAACATCACATGTAATGACATGTAATATGCTTACTTAAGTATGGAGCATGTCCTAATATTAATAAACGGTCCCTCCATTTAAAAAAAAAAAAAAGAAAAGAAAATATATATATATATATATATATATATATATATATATATATATATATAAATATACATTTTTTTACTTTATTTTTGTATATATTTTTCGCTTGTATATATTTATTTATGCATTTATTTCGTTTATATCATTGATTTTTTATGGAATGATTGTAAGCTACATAGCACCATTACTTATTGCCCACAAGAGGCAGATTGTAATGCTTCAATAAAGTGTTTTCTTAAAAAAAAAACTTCTTCTTCTTGCCTCACTCTGCAGCCCATTAATGAGCCTTGGCCTCCTCAATACGTTTCCGCCAATCCTCTAGTTCCCTGTTGAGTCCAAAGTATTTAGTCAGACAAAATAACTAATGTTTTATGAAAATTCTAAATTAATTCGTCAGAATTGGGGTAAGTGTTTAACCGCATTTCTTAATTAGGGATAGTTTATACCAATTTTAAATATAAAATAATAAATAAATTAAAAAATCCTTTTTATTCACTGAGAACATTTAGAAACCCGTGATTAGACTAAAACTAAGTGCAAGGAAACCTTGCGGTTTAGTATCGTTGCGCCGTAGTGTATTTCATGATTTGCCGTGCCTGTTTATGGTTCTGTTTTTATTCATTACGGACTTATATTAAGCCTCAAGAATCATCGAATACGTTTCATTTAAATAATGAATAATATGAAAAAAGTTAATTTAGATTTAAATCACTTAAATTTTTTTCTATAATATATCAAATACAATTGCTTTATTTAACATTAGGTAGTGAATAATCTACTTGGTCTTGGATTTTTAATGTTAAATTAAAATTAAAATCAATTTACGGGATCATTAATCAATATTTTTTTATTAATATTTTAAAATTGATGTAAAAACCACTACAGGTTTGGTTTTATAGGATTTTGGTTCTTAAGAATGCAGAAATAGCGTTTAACTATATTGAAGCTAAGATAAATATTTGTCAAGAATTTTTTTTTTTTTGTAAATAAGCTAGCACTCCTCAATTTGACTTATGCATTTTGATTAAGAACGACAAAGTCTTTCCTCTCATACTTTAAATTTTAATAATAATAAAGGTTCTGTCCTGAATCGGGGAGATGACACTTTTTTATGTGAATTGATAAAAAATATTGATGACATTTCGTCAATATGTACCTGTTATAAGCATGATGGCTCAAATATACCCGTAGTAACGTTCATTTCTTTTTTTTGTAAAATAAACTCCCAGTAATTTTACAATTAAATTTATTTGATTTCTGTATATAGAGCATTTATGGTTGCTGGATTGGTTTGGTTAAGTTGTTGGTCTAAGTAAGGAAGGGATTTTTAAAAATATAAATAGTGCTGAGCCGACTGGTAAACCTCTGAGGCGTAGTGCGAGGCATAGGTGGGATTATTTGGCATTTATTTAATAATGATGATTTTGGTGATAATCGATGGATGTTGCAAGCAGCAATTGTTGGCATCGGCATCGAGCCTTCGGTTTTGTTGAAGAACCTGCACCACTACAACCTATGTGATTTGTGGTCTTACGTGATTTGTCCGATAACACGCTCAACTGCCAAGTTTTTACTCCAATTAAGGGTACCCGATTTATTTAAACCAGTAATTTCGTCATAGTACTCAAAACTCTACCACTGAGCTAAGACGCACCCTTCGGCTTCTTTGAGTCGTTTATTATTTTATTTTCTTATTGACCACTTCGGATCATATTAAAGCTTTATTTTTCTTCTACTGGAATTTTTTATATCTCCAATAATTCTTGATGCGTTCACTGGAACCTTTCTGTTAATTCTCTGTCCAGCTCCGTCTATCTCTGTTTTTTCTTTATCCTGAAACCCTTCCAGATTTTTCGCTCTGCTTCTAAATTTACTTTGTTCTAGTATGTGACATCCTGTTCCTGTAATGTTCAACTTTTCCAAAAATACTGGAATATTTTCTTGTTCATTCTACACAGAGGTCCAAGGAATGTCAGCCTCCTCTTCCGTTAAGTAAGCTGTTTATGGCAGGTGTCTCTGTTACTTTGCAGTTTCCATCCGTCTTCAGTCTCAACTGCATTCATGATTTTTCTAAATGTTTTCTTTCCAGGAGTTCCATTTTTTGATACAACAGTTCATCGAGAGGCGAAGAGGAATCCCTGTTTTTTAATACTATTGTAATGTGCCTTTTATTATATTATGACTTGCTATGTTATGAGTTATTAAATATGTTTTATATATTCTATTATTTTTGAGATGGCAGAGTAATAATTTAAGATGATTACTCAAATTATTATTTTTTTAAATGTCCTAACTTTATTCTGAATTGAATTATTTGCCGAGGTTCGTTGTGTATTTTACAATTCACTAATCAGTGGACTTTATAATTTATGTAAACTATCAATTAGTATTCATAAATATGTTGTATATCTGGATTATGTCAGAATTATACTGATACATTTTATTAATACAATTTCTTTTTTGGGCTACATTGAGAAGTACGATTAAGGATCTAGATGTAATAAAAGGATTGCCATAAAATACATACAGAACTTAAATTAAAACTTATCTGGTAAAACAGTGGGTACAGCCTCTCCCGCTTCGCGCCAGATAATTAGTTTAATTAATTATAATGTTAAGATTCCGTTTGATCCACCTTTAGTTATTTTTATATTATTCTAAGGGACAGTTTTTCCAGAATAAAAAATATTATATTTATTTTGTAGATAATTAGTGCTAAGTTACATAGTATTCAATGCCTTTAACAGGTTCTTTCAAATAGTCAAAACTTTTGTGAATTCATTCTTATTATGGAACATCAAAAATAAAGTAAAAATAATTCGCTCACATTAAAATTTAATCTTCAAAGTTAAAGTAACCTCCGCTGAGAGCAGCTAAATGTCGATTCTTTAAAATTCAAGATTCTAAATCATTATTTCCAGTGAATTGCGTGAAAAAAATTAAAGAAATTCCGTCAACTTATAGCTATTAAAATATGACGGGTCTTAAATTAAACGATTAACAATTGGGTCTCCTGTCCCAAGCTCGTTTCTCTGCTGGTCTTCAAAAAGTCTTCGCGACCTGCTTGTTTCGGATAGAAAGTGTCTTGCAATCCCTTCGGCTGCCCTTGCCCACTCCAGGGCTATTGACCCTGTTAATCATGCCGATGAGGGAGCCTGCCTTAATGACATAGTTCTTATTATCGTAATTTGCTCATTATGCATATTCATATTTATTTTTATAAAAACGCCCGGAACGGTGCATAGCAGATTGTTTTATAAAGTTGCCGTACGGATCACTACGATACCGGGTAATAAATCTATCATTGGCTTCCGTCCTCACAACTGATGACATATTTGTTGAACGGCTAGAAGGTTCGGCACTGGAAGATCCTGTCAAAGATCCATTAATCCCGCCAGGAGAGCGCCTTCGCCGACAGAACGAATATTATTATGATATTCCGACTTGAGTACAATGGCCCGGAGCCGGTGATTAATGGCACTTAATATAAGTCAATATATTTGCACTAATAATTCTGTAGGGACGGGCCCTGTATAGAGAGGATGTTTTCCATTGTTTTAGCCATTACTGGCCTGCAGGTCTCTCATTGTTGTCGCCGGCATTGTTGGCGAGGCTGGTCAATAAATGCAGGCTATAGCCCGGGAGCTACAATAATAACGGGCACAATGGTGATGACCTATTGAAGCTCCTGTCAGTGGCTGACCCACCTTTGTCTACTTCCCTCATTACTCATTGTCTCTGTCGGCTCTCCTACCCTCCATCACCCCTTCTTCTTCCTTATGTCTTCTTATCCCTATTATCTATTGCTCCTATTGCCTTTCATAAAGAGTATTATTATTCCCTCCTGTAGAATGATACATATTGATATTAAATCATCCATATTCTGCCGATACAGGGATTTAAAAAAAAACATTATTTTTTTAGATTGTTTAGTTATGTTTTGCTTTAAAAGTCCAAAATGTAGGTTACCTGTTCAGCGCTAATTATCATTTAAAGAATTCACCCAACAACTTCACCAGCCCATCCAGCAACAACAGCAATACATAGTAAATGCAACCATAGCAGTAGCATTATTTTATTTTGTTTATATTATTGTTTTGTTATGGAATGACTGTAAGCTACACAGCAGTATTACTTATTGCCCATAAGTGGCAGATTGTAATATTTCAATAAAGTGTGAATATAAAAAAAAAAAAAAAAAAAAGCAGCAGCAATTCAAGCGCTTTATAAAGGAAGAAAAATTTAATTGAAAAAATACTGAAAATTCAGTTTAGAACAATTGTTTAATTATAATGCAATTGGGAAAAACCACAATGCAAAGCCTTATGTTTCAAATTTCTCTATTAATACACCCACTTACCGGTCAACTTTTCGCCTATTCAGACATTATCAAGACACAAAAACAAAAAAAGGTTATGCGAATCACATCTCGAAGAAAAGGTGCAATATATCCCAACGATCAACAGCCTAAACAGGCTCCATTCATGAGACAACACCCCACCACCAAGACGCTCAACATAGAACTCAGGGCTGTTGATCTTTGGGATATATTGCACCTTTTCTTCGAGATGTGATTCACATAACATTTTTTGTGTCTTGATAATGCCTGAATAGGCGAAACCTCGACCGGTAAGTGGGTGTATTACTGGAGAAATTTGAAACATAAGGCTTTGCATTGTGGTTTTTCCCAATTGCATTATAATAAATAATAGTGTTTATTTTTGAGTTTTTGGCTCTATTTTATGTCAATTGTTTAAGTTAAGACCCTTACATTTGTGCCGTCATGTTTAAATAGCTGTAAGTTGACGGAATGTCTTCAATTTTTTATTTTTTTCACGTAATTAACTGGAAAAAATGGTTTAGAATCTTGAATTTTAACAAATTAACATCTAGCTGCCTTTTAGCGGAGGTTAGTTTAACTTTGAAGATTAAATTTTAAAGTGAGTGTACTTTTTTAACTTAATTTTTGATGTTCCATGATAAGAATGAATTCACAAAAGTTTGGACTATTTGAAAGTACCCGTTAAAGGTATTGGATACTATGTAACTTAGAACTAATTATCTACAAAATAAACATAATAGATATAATATTTTTTTATTCTGGAAAAACTGTCCCTTAGAATAATATAAAATTAACTAAAGGAGGATCAAACGGAATCTTAACATTATAATTATTTTAAAAACAATAAAATATAATGTTTATAAAATAAAATATTTATAAAATTGTTAATTAATTAAAATTATAAATAATTTATCAATAAAATAAAACGATAATATCTCAAGAAAAAAATTAAAAACATCATAGGATGGTTATCGATACTAGTAATCAACGAACTGTCCTCAGATTACTGCCCTTTCTATAGTCCCAATATCCAAACTTCCTCCACCATCATTTATTAGGGGACCAGTTGACTGGAACCTATTTCACCAGCTTGTATCCGACACCATTGACCTCCTAGTTTCCCTAAAAACTCCTCAGGAGTTAGGTGATGCCGTTAATTCCTTTACCAATTTGATTTAATTCCTTTACCTTTCTTCAAAATCCGCAAGAAAAATGCGTTATCGCAAGATCTTAGGGATCTTATCCTTATCAAACGCCGTTACTCCGATCCCTTTGACAAAGAACCAGGCATCCTCACGATCGGAGACCGTATAACTACTTCACCAAACTAGTCGAAAAGAACCTGACAACCTATAGATCCGAATCCTACAAATCCTACCTTTCCACACTATCTGCTTCTGATAATTCTCTTTGGAATTCTGCCAAAAAGATCCTCAAATACCACTCTATTTCCCATCCCCTCCGACGTGAAGACGGTTCATGGGCTGCATCAGATGAGGACAAAGCAGAAGAATTTGCCAAAACACCTCCCAAATACGTTTATCCCACATTCTGAAATCTACCTTACGCAAGTTTCCAATATTAATGAATCCCTCTCTTCACACATTCCACTATCCTTACCTCCTAAAGCTGTAAATCCCTCTGAGGTCAAATTCCTCTTACAAAAGTTAGAAGTCCGCAAATCTCCTGGACAAGGCCTTCTAACTACCCAGAACCTTCAACAACTTCCCCAAAAAGCGATTATTTTCCTATCTATACAACTGTATCCTTCGGACAACTCATTTCCCTTTGTTGTGAAAATTCTCCGTAATCATCCTATTCCCTAAACCTGGCAAACCACCCAATGACACTTCATCATACCGAACCATCAGCCTGCTTCCTATTCTTTCCAATTTTTCAAAAAAAATTCTCTCGAAGGTAGAAGGTAACCATGGCTGCTAACAGGTTAAAAAGTTCAACTGCCACAGCTAGATTTGAACATGGAATCTTTAGCAAAGAAACTCAAGGCTCTGTCTACTGAGCTATTCCGTTATCCTCATAAATTCATTTCAATAAATAATATAGTCATCAATAAAGGTAAACATCAATGTCAAATAGGCAAGATGAACGCAATCGGTACGGACATTTATAACATGTTTTCAGAAATTGAAGATTAGAGGCTAACGAGTTATATGGATATGGATTTTTCTACAAAATCCATTGCTTGAAATGGAGGACATGGATGAAGTAACCATCTCAAAGGACGCACACACACTCAACCCACAGGATACGACCATACTCCCTGATGATCTGGGGAGAGGGCCAGGAACTAGACCATTAATGAAATAACGGCGGTGGGCATTGTAGGACTCTATTATAGAACAATTATGTTCCGCGGGGGCACAAAGCATTGTATTTTTGAGGAAACGAGCTCGTAAAAGATAATAAGGAGCGTACTATTGTAGGCGCCACCTGACCCCGGCTGAATAGGACCTGGCCCACTCAATGCGAACAATGTACCTCGGGAGTCATTGTGTGCCCGCTTTCAGTCATCAAAACACAGGCCGTCCTTTTCAGCGGGCTCATCTGCATACAGCTCTATAGGCATCTTTTGATGGCGGCTTTTTGATTCAGGGCTATATAGGCCTCTGCACTCCCTGGTCTTGCCTTTAAATAATTCACCGGTGTCACAGAATTCTGGTTCTAGGATGAATTTTTCCGGAGGTAGACGTCAAAGTATATATCAAAATGATCATGCAGATCATTAGAATGATAGAATATATATATCGTAGAAAGCACAGTAAACGGTTTAATATAACAAGGTTCGATTTAATGAAAACAGCTAGTAAACAAAATAAGAACTGTTATTTCAACAAGACAAAAAGTCACAAAGTATATAATCAACCATTTTTTATTTAAATTGATTTATTGACAACGATTATGTACCTCATAAAATACTATGAACGTTATCCCGGCCTATACTTGGACAAAAGACTTACATAGGACATACATACAAAATTAAAAAACAAGAACTGACAAGACATCTGAACTACAGATCTTCACTTGCCTTACGAAGCAAGACTAATCTATAGCAGTATACTAAGACCTATTTGGACACAGGGTGTAGAATTTTAGGGTTTAGCAAAACACGATCATATAAACAAAATACAAACTATAGAGTATAGAAACTATAGATAGCAATATGGATATTCTCGTCGTACAATCATTATTAATTCACAGCAAATAATCACAGTCCCTAGAAAATAGACTTTTTCATGAAAGGATTGACATCGGATTCGGGCCAAATCAGCGACAAATGGGACCTTGAGGCAAAATTTTAATTGTTTATAATTAATACAACTAAATTATTACAAAATAGCTGAATTACTTTCTTTGATCGTATGAACATACTATAGACAACGTTATTATTTTCCAGTTTTTGTTTTCCTGGAAAAACCATGTCTCTGAAATTTCCCGTCGTACCCGTACTTAAAGCATCTGAATTACCTTCGTCACCTATTCCCTCTTGAAATCGGTAGACTCCTAGTTTCTTTCTTAATTTTCCCTCATTTGGACTATTGTTGTACAGTGTAGGGGGTATCTCAGGGGATCTCGAAGGAAAACTAAACGGTTGCTTAATAGCTTCGTTCGATTGATCTTTGGGATCTCGAGAGATGCACCGGTCACTCGATATTGCGAAGAATTGAACTGGCTCTACCCTTCCTACCGCTGTAAGTACGCCCTAGCACCCTTCCTTTACCAAGTTCTCCAATCCCGCCGACCATCTTACATTTTCGATCACCCCCAATTCAAAACCACAGTCCTCTCCTGTAACACCCGTTCTCGGCTCTCAGATCTATATATAGCATCCCACCGAACAGCAGCTTTTGACAGAGCTTTCCTTATCCGATCCTCCTCCCTTTGGAACTCTATACCTTCTTATATTCGTTGTTCCAATAATCATCCAACCTTCAAATCCTGTATATTCCATCAGTTACTAACTAACGTAGGCATTACTAAACTATTATCTTTCTTTTAGATTTTCCTGGAATGAAGTTGTGAACTAAATGTTATGCTAGATTTTTAGAAATAGGAAAAGGTTTTTTTAGCATGACATTTCTCAATCGGTAGGTTCTCTCGAAAATAGGTGAAGGTACCTAAAAATCTTTTCTTCGAACGGGTAGCAAGAGGTAACTGAGTAGGAAAAATCCAGGAATCACGAGCTATCTGATTTGTTACACCTGAAAAAAAATTGCAAGGCCCACATTGACCGGCAGGAATTGGTTGCATTGTAAGAAATAGCAGTTACTCAGACTGTTGTATTAGTATAAAAAATAACAGTTTTTTCGCCCATACTTTGCCCTACTGACTTCCAGTTATATTACATCGGGCTTAAAGTGTTGGGAAAGCTGGGCTTTTCGTACAAATGTTTAGGAGGCTTCTTATATCTGCTTGTTTTTGTCCAAGAAACATTACATTCTCTAACTAATTTAGGATGCGTTTATAAAGATTAAAGAATTAAAGGGGCGATTAAGACGCATAAGACGGGACGTTAAATATGTAGTGATATTTATGCATATAGTCGACACTAAGCGAGAAAGATTGATAGGTCAAAACTACCAGCAAAATAGAAGTTTAGTATCACGTAAAATCTGTTACTCCTCTCTTGCACCAACATTAATGTCAAAAATTTTATTTTCTCTAATTCTCTAGAAATCGTAATATTTTCTCTACTCTTTCTCCAGTAATCCTAAAAATAAAAATAGGTTTTTCTGATAATAATTTGTTAATTTCTGCATACAACCTTTGATTTATGGAAATGCTCATCGTTAAGGATTCTTCATAACATAAATAATTTTTTTTTCCAAGGATCTGATAGCTAGTAAAACCTCATCATTTGTAATTTAATTTTTTTTTATTAAAGTATATTTTGACTGTATATTGGGCGTTCAGGATCAAAAGCGGATAACTCCAAAATTTCAAAAATTGGATTTTTCACACTTTTCACTAGTTTAGTCAAATAATAAACAAAGGGTGTTGTCTAAGTTTTTTCTCTTCTGTAACTATTAGTTTCGATATCAGAATGTTAATTATTCTGGAAATAATTATTAATACTAAAGATATGACTGCAGCATTATTTTCTACTTAAGCTCTCGTGAATTGAGTGAGCCATAATTTCAGGAGCTTGAGAAATCGTCCCAGTGATCTTGAGCAGGTCAGCAACTATTTGTTTCCATCCTTTGACATTTAGTCCATCAATTCCCCTTCCGACTAGCTGATAGTTGACATATTGTTCCCTTTTCAGTTTATTTATCCATTAGTCACGTATTCGACTTTAGAGCCAGTGAATCTTGAGATGTAGTTTGCACCATAAGAACATAAAAGGGATTAACTTGTTGGCGTTTTACAGGTATTTTATTTAATCGCCCTAGGGTGTGAATTGGAGTTTTTTATGAACATCGTTTTTTTTATAGCGTAGATTGAATCGAATTCGGTGTAGATAACCATTTTGGTGTAAATCCAGCTTGCATTCTCTCTTGCATTTTATGCATATTTACATGTCAGAACTTATAAGCTCAGTATGTTGAGCGATAACATGCTGTGCTGAAATGTATCAAATAAGGCTATAGAAAACAAATTATTTAACTCTATATCAGCCATAATTGGTATTTATGGGATTTGGGGAACCTCCTGAGAGTCGCTCAGCTTCTTTAAAGTAGGTACTTTGAAATCGAGAAAAAACTAAGGCCAGAACGGCCAACGGCCCAATTGCCTCCCTTCAATACTGTGGCTTATAAGCATTACAGTCCCTAACATGGACTGAGCCTGTACCCTATGAAGGGCCATGGATTCAGGACATGGTAGACAGGAACACGGTAAGCCACAGGTTACCGTTTGCTCAAATATTTTCCTCGGAGCTTAGATTACTGAAAGCTTCGATTAACACAACTTTCTTACGATTGCAACACAAACCAAAATCTGTTAAATTAACTTCACAATCCTAAAATCTAACGAAAGTCATCAATCTAGATGTGAGGTACATTCTCCAAGGGTTTTAGTGATGCTGTTTTATTTATTTTTTAATATTTTTCTTAGATTGAAGTTCAACCTTCAACCTTCAAAGTCCTTCAACCAAAAATTTCTCTATGTTCGAAATAAAAATATTTAAATATTTCTTTTACTTTTCCATTTCCATCTGTCTTATATGACATTCTCTATCAGACCATGACCGTACATACTTTCCTCAACGCCTTATATCCACCTTTTTCGTGGTCTTCTTTGCTGTTTTCTTCCTTCAGCATTGCAATTGAAAATTAAATTGGGAAATATTTCTTTCTTCCTTCCTCTGAGGAGTCCATAACTATAGCTTTTTTAGTGAATTTCATAATTTTTTCAACCAATTTCATAATTTTTTCAAACAGTTTCATAATTTTACCAATCAAATTCATAATTTTTTCAACCTATTTCATAATTTGTAAGATGTCGCGATGTGGTTGTCAGGTAATCATATAACATATATTTGGATATAACACTTATATTTGGAAACAGATTTGGATGTATTAATTATTACATATTCTGACGATATACTTATAAGGAGGTAAATAAAATATATATATATATATATATATATATATACTTATAAATTGATAATTATATACCTTACTAATTAATTATATGTATGCAAAAAACATATATATATATGCAGGATTACCTCTTCCATGTTCTGTATTTCATTGCCAGAAAACAACATCGCTCTTGCTTTTGATTTTACTTTTGAGGAAGCATATTCTGCCGGGTTCAGCATTGGGAATATGATGGCAAGTATCTTATTATATGCGAAGATCGCGCACCTTCTCTAACCTACTCAGTTTTGTAGATAGCTGCCATTACTAAAACATTATATTGTCCATCACTAAAACACTAAAGGAAAGCTGATCAAGTTTTTGAAGCAATTCAATCAAAAAATGGCTACGGAGAAGCTATAACAAAAGACACATTTTGTCTTTTATTTCTTCTAAGGTGAAGACTCTGTGTTCTGCAATTACTTCCTCAGCCGCAGCAAGAGTTTCGGGTGTCAAACTTATACGATGGATACCTCCACTTTTTTTGGTGTTATATGATTTCCTGACAACCACACCGCAACATCTTACAAATTATAAAACCGGTTAAAAAAATTATGAATTTGATTGGTAAAAATAATGAATTTGATTGTTAAAATTATGGAATTGGTTGAAAAAATTATGAAATTCACTGAAAAAAGCCAAATTTCTTTTTCTCTATGTTTTTTAGAAGAAACGTTTAGTTGTGTTTGCAATCGGTTTCAAAATTAGTTCTTCTCTCTCGCCTGGACACCATAGCAGCTCTCCTACAATAGTCTCATTGGCAAGTAGCATCTTTCCTCTTTAAAGAAAAGTCACCGTATGTTTCGATATGCGTATATGGAATATACGTAAAAGAATTTATGTATATGGAACTGAAAACTCATTTTTTAACGCGAACCTGTAAATTGAATTCCATTTTGTCAGTATAGAAATTACTCAATAAATTCGATTTACTTATCATTTTTTGTTGAAATTCTTAAATATTCCCTATCAGAGCAGTATAAATTATTTTTCTTTGCGGCTTCAGGTTTTTGCACCGGTGTATATACTTTCAAAGGCAGTATTATTCTCAAATTGAATTATAAAGACGACTCCGACATATTGACGTGTAACCGGGGGGTTGCCGCCTGGTGTGAGCTGCGGCGAGCCAAAGCCGAGGAGCGTGGAGCCGACACAATAGATGCTAACTGCTATTGTGCCTGTCTGTAGGCTGCTACGCTCTACTCTCTGTCAGTTCATCTTACTGTCTTCTTATCTCACTTACTGCTTAAACTAATATTTTTCTAGAGCTGTTTCCGAAATTCTTAAGGAACATACACATTATAATATTAATAATAATAACAGCAACATGGAAGAGCTGGAGATTACTCCACCAAACATTACTGAGGAATCATCTCAGAGATCGGGTGAGATACTCGTCAGCCCTGAAGAAGTTAGCAGCATGGCTGGCGAAACGTTGGCGAACAATTTATCAACACGGTCTAAACCGGAAGAAATCAACAAAGTCTTTTGTAATAATAGTGGCCGTAGAAACCTAAAAGAGTATTTAATTTTGTTTTTATTCTAATATCCCTACATGTCGGTTGGTCTGCCGGCCATTAGCAGGCTGTTATATGTTATAAAAGAGTATTTTAATCGGTATGTGTGTTCAATAAAACAAAAATATATATATGTTTGTGTCAATGTGTTTAGTTAGGTACAAATGATTAGAAAACAAGATAGAGATATTAGCAACCCTACCTCGTACAAACCGATTAGTTTACTCTCCATTTATTCTAAAATTTTTGAAAAATTATTTTATCACCGATTATAAAGTTACAGACAGAGAACAATGTAATACCTCACCATCAATTCGGTTTTCGAAAATCACACTCGACAACTTAACAATTATATAGATAACTGACTAGATATCGACAGCACTAGAGCAGAAGTTATATGCAACTGGAGAGTTTCTGGATGTCGCTCAAGCATTCGACAAGGTCTGGCACCGGGGGCTTCTCTTTATGCTCAAGACTGTTCTACCACACACTTATTATCTAATTCTCCACTCATTCAGATTTTTCTCAGTCCGACAGGGCTCAGAGCTATCTTCAATAAGTCCGATCTTAGCCAGTGTGCCTCAGGGATCAATATTATCACCGCTATTGTACATAACATATACACACCACATTCCACACAAGTCCTGACATAATGACAGCAACCTACGGTGACGACACTGCTATAATTACCAAACATCAAGACGGGACACATGCCTCACAAAACTTACAATACACCTTATTACAAAAGGTGAATTAGTGTTGCCAACTATGGAAAACCAGACTGAACCGCGAAAAGTCAGGAGGGTCCTGGAACCCATAGGATCCATCTCCGACTGCATACAGTTTAAAAAAAGTTTGATGACCTCGCTATCGATAAATGTTGATCGATAACGAGGTCATCAAAAATGATTACTAACCAGCTGATTTTTTTTTTTTACTTAGTTAATATTTATATAATTTAACAGTCATATTGTCCTACAAATTGCGTGGTACGTTATCCTTAAATTTTGGAGAATCATCAAATCGACATATTTTATCCTTGCTACCTCTGTTAGCTACCACAATCGAGAATTTTCGGAAAGGAAATTGTTGGGCATCTCATCAAAACGAAGCTATTCACGATGATTCAGCTTGATAGTAATCAAGTGCAAAAATGTACCAGGAATCCTGGACTAAATGTCCATTTGAGGCTTGGATCTAAAATATCCACGTGCGGTTATATATTGCATGCTCACATGTTGGTAAACCATCTAATCTATTTGTATCAGCAAAGGAAAGATAAAAAAAAAATTTTGTATCTATTACTGCTCAATTAAATTGAAATAAATAGTTATAATATAAAAAAGATTATTACTTGTAATTGAAAATCATCCATTATATACGCCATTCATTAAAGTAATTTTTATATTTTATCAGTTAAGAATTTTTTACTAAGGTATATGATGGATAAAATGTAAAATCAAAAATCTATTTAATTCATTTTTTTTCATTCATTCATTATTGCTTTAAAATTCAAATTTTAACGTAATATATTTTAAAACTATTATAGCAGCTACATAGGGGCGCCTTATGGTCTAGTGGTTAGCGTAACAAACTACTAGGCCCAGGATCGCGGGTGTGTAGCCCGGCAGTTGGCCCTAGGATTTTTTAAAGGGAGTAAAAAATCCTTAATTACGCCGTCCTTCGGAAGGGACGTTAAACGGGAGTCCCGAGCCTCAGGTACTCGTTAAAAATCCCTAAAGTAATTAAATCTGGATAGTCAGTAGTACAAATAGGCGGGTTGAGCCGGAGCCGTGACCTTGAGGTCATTGTCTGCTGTAGCAGGGTCGTGGGCGTGACCTTGAGATGACCTTGAGGGTGGGAGGGGTGTAAGGCAGGACGAGGGGGTGTTGACCTTGAGGTAGGTCCAGGTATGCAAATTAAGATTTGGCAACGTCGCAGATGAGATGTGGCAACAGCGCAGTAGAAACTAGGTCACGGTTTGTTCTGAATGGATGACGCATGTGACGTCATTTTTTATGAATGGAAGTGTTGAATGGGCGTGTGACGTCATCTTATGAATGGAAGAGAAACTAGGTCACGGTTTGTTCTGAATGGATGTTGGTCATGTGACGTCATTTTATGAATGGAATAGTTGAATGGGCGTGTGACGTCATCTTATGAATGAGAGCGTGACGTAATTTGTCTTTGTGAATGGGATAAGAGTTATGAATGAACCACAGTAGTACAAATAGGCGGGTTGAGCCGGAGCCGTGACCTTGAGGTCATTGTCTGCTGTAGCAGGGTCGTGTGCGTGACCTTGAGATGACCTTGAGGGTGGGAGGGATGTAAGGCAGGACGAGGGGGTGTTGACCTTGAGGTAGGTCCAGGTGTGCAAATTAAGATTTGGCAACGTCGCAGATGAGATGTGGCAACAGCGCAGTAGAAACTAGGTCACGGTTTGTTCTGAATGGATGTTGGTCATTTTATGAATGGAATAGTTGAATGGGCGTGTGACGTCATCTTATGAATGGATGAACTGAATGGGAGCGTGACGTAATTTGTCTTTATGAATGAGTTATGAATGGGATGCTTTTGAGATTATGACTGAGACGGGAGTTGCTTTTATGAATGGGATTAGGCTTGCTTTTGAGATAGGCTATTGGATGACGTTTCATTGATTTAGATTATTTAGCTTTTATGAGCTTGGATGACGTATGTGTTCCTCCTGAACTTTAGTAATATACAGGAAATTTTATTGAAGGAGCTGGAAAAGGATATGTGAAAGAAAAAAAAATACAGTTGTACAAAACATTTATTTTATACATCATATTCTTAAACATATTTTTTGTTACTTTTCTTCTACTCTAATTTTCTCATTTAAGTAAACAATAATAATACTACAAGTAGACATTCTTGAAATAAATCTAGTACTCTAATTACAGGTCTTTTCTAACTAAATATAAATTTAAGTAAACAATAATAATACTAGTATACAATCATTTATTGGTTCTTATACATTTACAATGTTAGATTCGTTGTTTCATTGAGGCTGTAGTGGCCATAAGGGAGTGTGTTTTCATCGTGTAATGTATATCTTTTATTATCAAATGAGCATAATGACTTTTTATTTATCAGTGTGGTTTGAACGTTATGCTTTTTAGATTGAATTGTATAAAATGAAGAATATAGACTTTTGCTGTCTTTAAATGTGTTTAGGTAATCGCTAAAAGTAAAATCGTTAACTGCCGATTTTTTTATTCCCTTTGACTTTTTAACCGTTATATCATTCTTTGTTATGTACGAATACATTTTGGGCCTCAATCCGACAAACTCTACTATAGGATCTCCAAAAGTTTCATCTTTCAACAAACCTACGACTTTTTTATTTTTTTCAGAATAACAGAAATGAGAAGTGGGAAAATTGCTTGTATCAAAATATTTATTTAACTCTCCAGAAATATCGGAATAAATATCTTCAGTCCTAATATTGTATAAAAATGAATCGGTGTCGGTATAACATAAAGTAACATTTTCTACACCATATTTTTTCAAAAACACATTGTAGTGGTAATGATACATCAAAACTTTGCTCAAGTCCAACACTGCAAATCCCACGTACAAGGGTTTATCAAAAATAATGCTTTCTTTTTCCAGCTGAACCGCTGTAACATTATCTGCAAATATAATCCTGCCTTTAAAATTTGGTTTATTGACTTGACGAAATAATGATTTTTCATTTGTTACTATTTTTAAATCGATTCTGTTGCGCACGTTTTCCATAAATTTGCCGAAGCAGCTGTTATTCATCAATTTGTAAAAATCTGACTCGAATGTATTTTTTGCTGATGCTCTCATCATTGAATTAATTTCTATGTATGGAGCCAACCATTTTTTTTGTTTAAACTTCAACACTCTATGAATTTTTGAAATCTTTACCCCGAGTTGTAGGGCTTGTTTTAAATTCACATAATGTACTATGTAACGTGTTTTGGGCATCAAAGTCGTCAATAGTTTAACTGTTTTAGTATTAGGTGGATTATTTTTTTCGGGTAAAAAAGGTAATTGAGAAAGATTATCATGAATTTCTTTGGGGTATTCAACATCAACGTCTAGCACATAACCGGTTTCTGATTCATTTTCAACATCTAATACATTTAATTTTTCATCAACCCACTCAAAATCTGTATACGGCAAGGGAAGGTTCATGGCATAACCGTAAAGATTGTTGACATCTACGTAAAGTAAATAATTACTGGGTTTAGTCGAGTCATATTCATTTAGATATTTATTGTTAGCTTTCGCATACCGAGAAACAACTTGGCAAACAACTTATTCCCTTTTCAAAAAACTGAACCATATCAATATCTTTTATTACATCTAATTTTATTTTCGTGTATTTCAACATTGCATTCCAAGATAACTGTGGCAAAGTAAAAAACCATGCAGGATCTAGTCGATAAATTTGTTGACAGAGAAGTCGAAAGGCTTCAAAAACTTCGCACAACAAAATTACATCTGTTTGTATATACAATTCCGCATAATCTTTTAGTGTTTGGATGTTGAAGACTTTCCAGACACTTTTCGCGTGCTCATAGTCCACGTCGCTAATTGATGTTTTTGTTAAATCATTAAAAAATGAATTTTTGGAAGGTAGTCGAGTTTCGTTTAGACGATCAAAAGAATTAAAATAATTGTACGGAAATATGCCTTTCCTTGTCAATAATTTAATTTTGTTTTCATCATTAATAATATTTGCCATATGTGGAAATATATCAGTAATTGATTTAGATTTATTTTGCAAATTGTTCACTAATGTTTCCAAACTTGATGATAGAAATTTAAACGAGTCAACAAATCGTATTTTTGTACTACATCCTTTAAATTTTATGCTGAAACTTATATATTTTTCAGAATTACTAGGAATTACGCTGATATTTTCACAACGGCCCAAGAAAGGGATTATAAAATGAGAATCGTAACCCTGTAAGTTGTGCATAAAAACAGGTATAAAATCGGGCTTTTTTGCTCTTAAATTACAAGCATTATGTGCTGGTCCAACAAATTTTCCTGATAAGTGACAGTGATGTCGTACTCGATCGTGTTCGTCTAAAGGGTATTGACATAAGATGCAATCTTTAGCAGAATAAAATATTTTACTTTCCCCTTTGCTCATTTCTTCCATTCGCATAGTATTACCGTATATTTTATCCGCTTCAACAACTATAGATTCGAGTTTTTCTAAAAACGCTAGCATACAGTTTTCTCCCGTATAAACAAACGGTTTACATTCAAACATTTTTGACTTGACCAGAAGTGAAACTGAAAAAGCACGATGCTCATGAACAGCTTTGTTCCAAGATGTTGACGGATTAGGAATAGGCCCCGAAATTGGTATCAAAAGAGATTCAATATCTGCATAAACTACGATTGGAATGGATTGTGTATATTCCACATGTTTAAATTCAATTTTTTCTTCTTTCGGAAAGTCAGATCGAATTGGTTTGTGATCACGGCAAAATAATTCGTGTTCGTCTTTTCGCTCATCGCCTTTTTTCCCATACTTGTTTACGTACGTCCTTGGAAATACGGTCAGACATCTACGACAGATTGAATAAGCGCGTTTTGACAAAGATATTTGAGAACTTACTAATCGTGAAAGATTTGTGATCAAACAGTAGTGAAAATTTTCTCCATTTTGTAAATACAACAGATCAAACGTTTTATCATAATTATCCTTTTTACTGATTCTAATTGGATAAACATTATTTTTATCATCTAAGCCATAAACATTAATAGACAGGTTATTTAAATTTTCGAATCGATTGATATCGCTAATTGGAGTCGGGAACGATATAGAATCAAAAGAATATGGAGTATGAATATTTTTGTACGCGTTAAAGTCATTTGATCTAATATTATCACTAAGTAAAGCTAAACGAAAGCAATCGTTAGTATTATTTTTTACATTTATAACACAACGTTTGTCTCGTATTTTTTTAGGTAATTCAATATATTGAGACCCTCCGAAAGGCTTAAATTTAGTTAAATGTAGGCAGATATAGTTTGCAGAGGTATACATCCAACCGGAACCTTTTTTTTCAAACTCATCCTGTTCCTCTAAAATTTTATCAAAAATTGTTTCAATGTAATTTTCGAGGTTTATAGAAACATCTATCGTACTAACTTTCGATTTAAAATTAAAATCTGTTCTTTCACTAATAGTATTTTCGTTTTTCTTAATATATGTACATTCTAACATTATGTTTAATTTTAGATTTTTCCATTCATCTACATAACTATTTAGTAACTTTACTAAAACCTCTTTTTTCTTATTAAAAAATTCTGAAGCTAATAATTTTTTATTATCGTTAGGAATGTAAACATCTTCAACCGCATTTCCTAAGGAAGCTTTAATAATCCCATTTTCTTGAGCTACCGTATTCCCTCGCATCTGTCTACTAAAAATGCTATATTTTCTTTTTTTCATTGGTATCTCCATTGTGTTCACGTCGGGTGTATTATTACTACTAACCCCAAATTGACAAGTTAATTTATGTCGTTCAAAGTTAAACTTTTTGCTAAATTCTTTCCTACAGCCTCGACAATAGTAAAACAACGATTGACATCTATGTCGCCAGTTTGTAAGCAATAATCCACAATGAGCACATAAATAATTATTTCCGTTACTTTTATTATTCATTTTTAATCTAAAAACATACTTGGTCAAACAAATACTAAAATATATATACACTACCCCCTAAAAGTAATATTAAAAAAACAAAAACAATTGTAGCCTAACCTGATTCAACCTTTTTTTTTTTTTGTTTACATAAACTTTATGTCATAAGCATTTTTCTTCTTTCCCATATATTGAATTTTTAGCTGTCCTAAAACAGAAAATAATCACTTGGCTAAGTAAAAAAAAAAAAAAAATATATAACTTTTTTTCTTTATATGTTTAAAATGTAAGAATGTACCTTCATAGTTGAATATTTCTTCTTCTGTAAATGCGTAGACATATCTTTTAGGTAGAAAGATTCTTATTTTTTCTTTTTCTCCTTCATCTAATAATATTGCTTCAATTGATGGGCCATACTCCGTCTCCTTCTTCGAAAGTTGTAGAATTTGATACGTCCGTCCTATAATTAATTCTCCAATATTTTTATATGCGGGTTTAATTTCATTTAATTTTTTCAGGAGTGACATCTAAAAAAAAAAAAAATTAAAATCATATACTTAGTTAGTAAACAGATATTCGAGTAAAATTAAAAAAAAAAAAACTTACTTTACTGCAGTTGTAATGAAAACTGAAGACGTTGAGACAATGAACTTATACTAGCATAGTGGCTGACTGATGGACTGTGAGGAGATAGCCCCCACGCCTTGGCTTATAAGTTGGATAAGGTGCTGCGTCAGATGCTGATCAGGTCAGTCGGTATTTGGGCCCGCTTTCAGTAGAGTTATTCCAGACATGTCGTCAGCAGTTCTTGATTTACAGGCTTATCGTTTGGATACGAAAAAGCTGATAGTGAAAGAACTGTCAGTAGTTAGCTTAAATTACGAGCACTCTAGTCATTGGATTTTTAAACCGCCTCAAGAAGCCGAAAATGCTGATCGGCTAAAGACAAATCTCTGGGTAAAAAAACATCTTCATGGTCTGGAATGGGACTATGGTGATGTAAATTATGAATCTTTGAAAAATGTTTTACTATCCGTTGCAGAAAACTATGACGTATTATGGGGAAAAGGAATAGAAAAGTGTAAGTTTATAGAAGACCTTATTGATAAACCTGTTTATGATTTGCACGACTTTGGATGCCCCAATCTGAAACAGTTGGAATATGATAAGATAGCATGTCATTATCATTTAGACACTTCATTCGTTTGCTCTTTAAATCAAGCTCATCGTCTGGCTGCATGGGTAAATAAAAATAGTGAGGCTGTAGATTTCACTAAAAGAGACGTTCGTAAACGAACGTATAGAGACAATTCTTCTTCTCCTCATCATATGCTGTCATTTGCTGGTTTTATACGTGGAGTCGAAAATAGTGTTAAATGTGTATACTGTGGACTGTTGTATGACACCGATTCGTTAATAAACCCTCTCAATTACCATAGAGCGTGTAGCCCGCATTGTTTATGGTTTGAGGAGGAGTCTTTTTAATTAAAATTTGTTAAATATTATATTTACTAAATCAGTATTTCATTTAGATTTATTTTGTAATATGTTTTTCTTATAATTGCTACATATTGATGTAGATGATTTTTAATTAAATTTTTCATTTATAAAAAAATAAATGTTTTCAGTTAATTTGTTTTTTTCTTATTCCTCTTTTTTTTTTTCAACGACAAATAAAATACGTCGCACTTACTTAAATTAATAAATAGGTTAGAAAATTAGACCAGTGAACAGATTATTAGATTTTTATTTTTTCAAGAAAAGTAACAATAATTAACAAAAATTTTTAAGTATATGATATATGTATAAAAATAAATGTCTAGTACAAGAGCATATGTTTTTTTTCTTCTTCTTCAACATTATACGATATCCTTTTTATTAACCCAGCTGCGTTCATTAACACCGAACCACTTGACATATAATTGATTGCCTTTCCTTTTTAAAACCTTTTCTACCAGGTATATATTTGGATATTTAGCCTGTTGTAGCTCTTCTTCATAAAATGCACCACTGATCGGTTGCCCTTTTAGATCTTCTAGCAAATATGTGTACGGATATGTCTTCTGAATCTTGACTACCTTAAAAATTTCACTTGACCAATTAGGCTTATAGCCTTTTGAAAAACTTGTTTTTTGTTTAGATATTCTTACAAAATCGTCTTCTATAAATTTCTGCTTTCGTACTTTCGATTTAGTCACTGTAGAATACACATTTTTTAGCAAGTATCTCTCCATCTTTTTATGCCGAGCATCGATTGGTTTCATACCTATAGTCCTATGAAATGATGAATTATACTCTTGTAGAATTTGGGGTAATATATCTAAAAATTTATAATTTCCTCGCAGGCTGAATGCTCTCCAAATTTTTTCTTTTAATGTTCTATTGAACCTCTCTACAATGGAAGCTTTTATATTAGAAAAAGTTGAATAATGATTAACATTGTATTGTTTCATTAGAGAATTAAACTTTGAATTGTAAAATTCTTTTCCTTGATCACTTTGAATATGTTTTGGAGTTGATTTACTCGATAAAAACACACTCTCCATTGCTTTGCTCACGTTGTCCGCTGTTTTCTGTTTTAATGGCACAGCCCAAGCAAATTTCGAAAAGCAGTCTATGACCGTTAACAAATATTTATTTCCTTTATTTTCTCCAGAATAAGGTATCATTTCCACAAGGTCTATTTGCCATAAATCGTTAATTCCTTTCAAAACAGTTTTCCGACGTGGATATTTTCTTCGAGCTGGTTTGTGCAATTCATTTACGACAGCACTTTTTAACAACGA
The DNA here is from genome assembly GCA_037127475.1 of Arma custos. Taxonomy (NCBI): domain Eukaryota; kingdom Metazoa; phylum Arthropoda; class Insecta; order Hemiptera; family Pentatomidae; genus Arma; species Arma custos. The sequence continues at coordinate 74,549,175 of CM073764.1, forward strand.
TGCATTCATCTTTTAAGATAACCGAGCGTTATTAGCATCACCGAGATACACACACACACAGTGAAAAGATATTCACTTAATATAATATATTTATTTCTCTTAGCTCTTCAATTATCGATTCTATTTCGTTTTCATGTCCTTCGTGACCTGCATTCGCCGAAGATATTAGCAACCTCAGCCGATCAACTAGCTCATTAGGATCATCCCAATACTCATAAATGGGTTTATCGGCTCTCATGAGACCAGTGCCTTTGTGCGAACGAAGTGTGGCTATTTTACTAGGAGGGGATGTGGTATGACGAGGTGTGAAAAGCATCGCTATTACTTTTCTATATTTTTCTGATCTGATTCCTTGTCTCCCTCGTTCTTCACTATAGCCTTTTTTATGAGCATTGGTCGAGATTAAAATGTTTTTATACATTTCCAAGTCTTTTTTTTCATACTTTTCGGGATTTTTCAAGTAAAGTAACTGCAACAATCCCTCTGTGCCTTCATAAGTTACCCCGTTAATTGTTATGTCATCGCTGTTTGTATGTAGTTGAATATCAGTAGAGTCACCTATTGCGAATCCTCCATCGGGCATGACTCTAATGCCATAACGTGAATCGAAGGTTTTATTATCGCCTCTCAACAATTTCTCCAAATATTTTCTTTGTTGGTTTCCAAACTGTTTAATTGTTTCTACTAGTGAATCTTCAGTTTCATGATGTTCATTTTCTACTTTAATTTCAGGAAACGCCAATCTAGATGATGAAAGTATTGGAGTTGTCGGATGAGTCGAATGGGCTAACTCTAGTGTCAATGTTGCTCTTTTGTAAATATCTTTTGTAAACTCAATCTCATCATTTTTGTTTCTAATCTTTTTACTTGACGGCTCCGATTTGGTTTCTTTTTGCAACTTTAATGACTCTTTAATATCTTCTAAAGGTTGTGATACAGGTGTAAAGAATGCTTGACGAACCTCATCAACATCCTGAAGACCGCGTTTCAATGTCCGAAATTTATTTTTTAAAATTTCGCTAGTTTTTATAATCTCACGGGTGACTTTAGGGTCCATGACTGAGCTCCGTCAACGACTGGAAACCCTTTATATATCTACAATAAATGTATCGATTCCTTTTCTAAAACGACCCTTGTTTAAATCCCTACTTTTGTCAATAACGAGATAACCGAAAGACTCTTTCCAACATAATGAACACATGTCTTTAAAAAGTTGGAAACCGATAGCAGGAGTGCTCACATGTTCATCGTAAATATGTTTTAAACTCAATTCGTCCTGAGGAAATATTATTAAAAAGTTAAAATTACACCTGATCAGATGTCTAGGAATGCAAACATAACTTTGTGTTAAGTAAAAACAATCTAGATTCATATGTCTTCCATAACTGAAATATCGTTTAATTATATCTTGATCCTCCATCGTAACATCATCGAATATACAGACTGAATTAGATTCAACTTGGTGAGGCATATCTTTTGCATCTTCAAAATCGTAAAATCCTATTTCAGGAACCATATTTAAAACATTTTTTAAATACTGGTATTTGAGCTGGTGTAAAGTTTTTCCGAATAGATATACATTTTTAAATTTTAAACCATTTGGATTTAATAAAAGTCCAATCATAATATTCGTCTTTCCACATCCGCTTGATCCGCATATCGACGCTCGTATGGTGTTTGGTAATAATGTGCTATGTTTCACCTCAGTAGATTCGTCAGGCAAACACTTCAAAGTAGAAAAACGTTGTTCTTGTTGGACTAATTTCATTTTGAATGCAGACAAAATCATTCATTTCCTGTATATATATATATATATATATCGCCGATTGTCATTTTTCACTACAGTATGATTCGTAAGACTCGCAAAGGAAGAGGCTTGATAAACAGTCTCATAAATAAGTTACCGTTTGAATTACACCTGCCAGGATACCAGTATTGTGGCCCCGGTACAAACCTTGAAAAACGACTAAATAGAGGAGATAGTGGAATAAACCAGCTTGATATAGCTTGTAAAGAACACGATATTGCTTATAGCAAAGATAAGGATATGCAAAGTCGTAGAAAAGCGGACAAGATTTTGGTTGAAAACGCTTGGAAACGAGTTAAAGCTTCGGATTCATCATTGGGAGAAAAAGCTGCGGCTTGGTTAGTTACAAATACTATGAAAGCGAAAGGTAAAATTGGTGCCGGTATTAAGAAGAAGAAGAAAAATAAAAAGATTAGTTTCAAAAAATTAGTTAAATCGCTAAAGGTTGCTAACGTATCATCAATCCTCGAAGCTTCAAAAATGGCATACAAAAAGGCTAAAATGCATTTACGTGGTAAGACAAAACCTTTGCCTCCCAGAGTTCTTCCTTTGCCAAAAGAGGGAGGATTTCTTCCATTTCTTGTGCCGTTAATGGCGGGGCTTTCTGCAGTGGGATCTTTAGCGGGAGGAGCGTCGAGTGTGGCTAAAGCTATCTACGAGGCGAAAGAAGCTAAACATAAATTAGATGAGCTAAAGAGGCATAATTTAGCGATGGAAAGTCAGAAAATCGGAAATGGACTTTATTTGAAACCATATCGGAAAGGCTACGGCCTGTTTATAACTCGACAAAAAAACAAATCTGGAAAGATCTGACTACCGAATAAGCCATTGACGGATTTAGAATTAAATTATTTGGTCAAAGTTTTAAATATCCGACATTTTCGAGGAGTGTTTATGATTGATAAACTTCCTAGATATCCAAACAAACACGAGTCTGCTATTGTAAATTTAGAGCCGAGCTCAGAACTTGGTTCACATTGGGTCTGTTATGTAAAACAAAATAATTTTGTGAAATACTTTGATTCCTTTGGAAACTTAAAACCACCACCACAGTTGCTCGAGTACTTTAAGGGGCTAAAAATAACTTATAATAGAGAGCGTTATCAGGAGTGGAATACGTCGGTTTGTGGACATCTCTGCTTACAGTATTTAGTCGATGCTTCTCAAAGCGTTTGATCATTGTTAATCATGAGCTATACAGTAACGCTTACGGGCAATTCTAGCGTACTTTCCGCAAACTTTTTACCACCGTTAGAATTGGGGTCAATATATACTGTTGGGTTGTTATCATTTGAGACATATAATACTATTCCGAATATAAAAAAGGGCGCTAATGATATGTTTTATTTTGGTGATTTTTCGATCCAAATACCTGAAGGATCGTACGATATCGATGCTATAGCCTCCTTTTTACGTGAAAAAATTTCTCATCTTGACCCTACCGCTGTAGTGATAATAAGAGGAAATTCCAACACGCTAAAAACGGAAATTAAAACAACTCATGCAGTATACTTTAACTATTCCGAGAAGCCTCACTCTATTGGTCCTCTTTTGGGTTTTACACGATCCGATCATGTCATTCCTCCGAATCGCTCCTATACTGAATCAAATGACATTGTTAAAATTCTCAGCGTAAACATTATTTCAATTCAATGTAACATCGCATCGGGGTCTTATGTGAACGGAGAACCGGATCATAATATTCATCAATTCTTTCCGCGTGTAGACCCAGGATATAAAATAATAGAAATCACGAATCCGGTCATTTACTTTCCAACCAACGTGAGGACTGTAGACAATATCATCGTTCGATTAGTAGATCAGAACGGAGAGCTTATCGACTTTAGAGGAGAAACGGTTACATTGAGATTACATTTAAAAAAGAATGGGGATTGATTTTTCTTCTAGAGATAGTTGTTGCATCGATTATTATAAAAGGAGATGTCAAACAACGGTTAAAACCAGTAAACCTAAATCAACAAGAGCGCTAACAACTGCGAACGCTATATTTTTAAAACAGTGTGGTTTTCAGTTAAACAAACATTATGAATGACATACTAGACGTTACGACGGATATAAAATTCGTCGATTCTCTTACACAATTTGAATATCACTCGCACCAGCCTTATACGGGAAATACCTTTAACAAATCCGACGAGATTAGAATTCCTATTCATCAACAAGATATTTATACCTTTCCTTCTCAAAGTTTTATTTATCTCGAAGGGAGGATCTTAAAAAGTGATGGCACTATCGGTGCCACTCCAAAGTTGATTAATAACGCATTCGCGGATTTTGTTTGACGAAATTAGATATGAACTAAACGGTATAGAAGTCGATCGAGTACGAAATCCGGGGATAACTACTACTCTTAAAGGGCATGCATCATTTTCGCCTAATCGAGTAATGGGATTAGAAAATGCGGGGTGGACAATGCCCGGTAAAACTCTTTCTTTGGATAAAAACGGCGTTTTTAGCGTATGCCTACCACTTGATATTCTTTTTGGGATTTGCGAGGACTATCGTAAAATTTTAATCAATCTGAAGCAAGAGCTCGTTTTGATCAGATCAAGTACTGACCTAAACTGCGTGCTAGGTGACGATGATGTACAAATAAAACTTGACAAATTGGTGTGGAGAATGCCTCATGTTCGTGTTTCAGATTATGAACGTCTGAGGTTATTAAAACTAGTAGACAAGAACAAGGTCGTTTCTATTCCATTTAGATCATGGGATCTTTACGAATATCCCAATGTACCTGCGACGCAGCAGGAAAATTGGTCGGTCAAAACTTCAACAAATTTAGAAAAACCGCGCTATCTCATTTTTGCATTTCAAAGTGATCGAAATAGAACCTCTAACAAAGATAGCAGTCTGTTCGATAGTTGCAAATTAAAAAATTTGAAACTTTATTTGAATAGTGAACAATATCCGTACGATGACTTAAATTTAGATTTTGAGCAAGGAAAAGTAGCATTGTTGTATGAAATGTATAACGAATTTCAAACGAGTTATTATGGCGTTAGACATTCTCAGCCCCTGCTTTCAAGATCCGATTTCGAGAAACTAGCGCCTCTAGTGATTATAGATTGTTCTAAGCAATCTGAAGCAATCAAAAGTGCGACTATCGATATCAGAGTACTATTAGAGGCGAAAGAAAACTTTCCAGCCAATACTAAAGCTTACTGTCTCATTTTACATGATAAAATAATAGAATATGAAATGGGAACGGGTTTGGTCCGTAAATTGTACTGACTCTCTGTTTGTTTTTTTGTGGTTGTTAGAAGAGGAGTATACTAATTTCTTTTTATTTTACAAGTATATGTAAAATGAACGTACAACCAAAAAAAATAAACGAATTAGAACTCGATTCGGAAAATACAAAATATCGAGTAATAATATCTTTTATTTAGGTATCTTTCAAGCCTGATGAGGACCTTGTTGAAACTCGTACTCTTGTAACATGGAATTATGCTCATCGTGCAGCACGTATCAGTCCATGGGAAACATATGCGAGGGACAGAGTAAGATTCGAAAACAGGATTCAACATATTTCCAAGATACTGAGTCCTATCCTGGAATCAACCCACAGATCAGCTGTTTATCAGAAACATTACAAGATTGTTAATTGTTAAAATTTTTATATTTACCTTATCAGTATTTGATTCAGATTTATTAAATTTTTTTTTTAATTAAATTTTATATTTACATAAAATAAAAATATTTGATTTCAGTAAATTTGTATTTGTTTTTTTTTTTTCCTTCTTCCTATTTTATTTTTCAAGGGACAAATAAAAAATACAACATATTAAAGGAAACTTATTTTATTGATTATCATCACAATTCAATTCATTTAAGTTGTAAAACAGTGTATTTGTATTTATGCTAAAATCAATTGGTTCGCTAACTACACTTGCTTCATTCTTATTATAAAGTTCAACCATCTTTGTTATCAATGCTAGTGAATCGTTGATTTTTTCTATATTTGCGCAAAGTTTGACCGTCTCGTACGTGTTGAAACATGCAGATGCAGACGATGGTGGAAGGGTCTCATGATTAAACATTGCAAACCATTGCGTTACCTGCTCTATCCGCATCACCCTAGTGCGTCCTCTTGTAGTAAGTTCACAAATCACGTTTTGACATCTTGATCGGTCTTTTTCATAGGATTTTTTTCGTTTCTGCAGCAATAACAAAATTTTCGGAGCTCGGGTGGTAATATATGTCCATTCCTCAACATTCATGTAAACGACAGTTTTCTTCTTTTCGCTAATGGCGATAGTCGGCACAAAGTTACACAAACCGATTCGAAAACATTTACTGTTGGTGAGTGGGTACTCGGTCACAAGGTCCATTCGACGATCCATCTCGCGTATCATCAACGACAAGACTGTGTGGTATAACGGAGTGGAGGGGAGAAAGCTGCAGCTGTTCTAGTTTTTTTATCACATCATTTATTTCCCTTCTTTTTAGTTCATACAAGGAAATGCATAATTGCAAATCTTTGAGTCGATGTAGAAAATTGTGAAGCCTTTTAACAACATACCGTCTCTTCGCTATCATTCTCGTCAGACACTATGATTTGCAGCTCATTCAATTGTTCACAATACTCGATAAACGAACAGTTTTTAGACCATTTTTTATGGTCGGCAATAGGGTTGTCATACTCCTTCCATTCATGCAAGATTACTCCGCAAAATGGACATCTTGTCCTATCAGACACTTTCAAGTAATACAACCCAGCAGCCGCTAGTTTCAATGGACTCACCGGTGACGACCAGCCGACGAATGTCGACAACCTTCCGTCTTCGTACCTCAGGTTCTTGCTCCTTAGCCGACCCATACTAAACTAACTGATAAAGGAAGCAACAACGTGCTTCATTCATAAGACAAAATGATGACACTCTCCCATTCGGAAAACAATATACTCTCTTTCATTATGCTGTGACCTAGTTTCGGTGTTGCCACATCTCATCTGCGACGTTGCCAAATCTTACTTTGCACACCTCGACCTACCTCAAGGTCAACACCCCCTCGTCCTGCCTTACACCCCTCCCACCCTCAAGGTCATCTCAAGGTCACACCCACGACCCTGCTACAGCAGACAATGACCTCAAGGTCACGGCTCCGGCTCAACCCGCCTATTTGTACTACTGTGGTTCATTCATAACTCTTATCCCATTCACAAAGACAAATTACGTCACGCTACCATTCAGTTCATCCATTCATAAGATGACGTCACACGCCCATTCAACTATTCCATTCATAAAATGACGTCACATGCGTCATCCATTCAGAACAAACCATGACCTAGTTTCTACTGCGCTGTTGCCACATCTCATCTGCGACGTTGCCAAATCTTAATTTGCACACCTGGACCTACCTCAAGGTCAACACCCCCTCGCCCTGCCTTACACCCCTCCCACCCTCAAGGTCATCTCAAGGTCACGACCACGACCCTCCTACAGCAGACAATGACCTCAAGGTCACGGCTCCGGCTCAACCCGCCTATTTGTACTACTATAGTCAAAACTTAAAGCTCCCAATGTAGCATCGTCCGATTAGCCACAGCAGCAAAAAGTGACGTTAAATGAACAAACAACAGCTACAGCAACGCGTGGCCGAGTCAGTTAGGTGTGTGGAAGAAAATGGCCCTGGGTGGTAGTCAGAAAAAGTTCTACTATTTGTTTGGAAGCCAACGTTTCAGCACACATTGAAGGTCTTCTTCAGGGCTAGGATATATAAGATACAAACAAATTAAATTGATAAAAATTTTTAAAAATGAAAAAATAAAAATGAAATAAAGAAATCCTGGCATTAAAGAATTTCTACAGTTTACTTTTATTCTTTACTATTTTTAGGTCTCATTTTTATTTGCTTGTCTCTTGTATGTCTACCTGCAATGCGGGTCAAAACGTTTGCTTTTAAATAAATAGTTCAACCCTATTTAAGACATTGTTTCTGACCTCTACCCGCCCCATTTTCTTTCCTCCGACATTGACCCTTCTTTTATCAATGCACAGTTATAATCTCCATATTATGCATACATATTTTTTTTTATTTCTCAAAAACTGGTTGCGCTGGGAGTATTTATGAGATACGATGACGACAATAGGGACCTATGACGGGAGAGTTGGCATAAAGTTGTCTTTGTTGAAGGTGGCCGGTGTAAGTTAGACAATAGTCGGATATTTCGACCCACGAGGATAATGTTTTGTCAAATGTGTATCCCTCGGAGAGACAAGCATTGTGGGTTTCCTTCATTGTTGTCCCGGTGAATGGGCCGGTAATGAAACCGGGGCATAATTAGCCCGCTAACCACACCACACCACCACAATAACCCTCTTCTCGTATTTTACTCTATTTTACATATCAGTGCAGAAAAAGTACGGACAAAGGCTCACGGTTTAAATGCTTGCTATTATCTGGGGGACGGACCATGAAAGGAATATCTTTACAAAAACGTATTCATAGAAGTATAAAATATTCTGAGAACGGAAAATATTTTTGTTACACGATATAAGAAGTATTTCTCCATTTTTAAAGTTAACGTCGGTTATTATATTATATTAAACTAGCTTTTGCCAACGGCTTCGCTCGCGTGGAATTTGGTCTGCCACATAGACTTTCGTAAGAGATCATTTTAAATAACAAATTCATTTTTTTTAACTATAAGTTACTCGTACATCCGAAATTTCTGATGTCTAACTTCAAAACTGAAGGATTCCATACAATCCTTGAACCCCTATTATTTTAAGGGGGAAACCCTTGGGATAGAATTGTCTAAAGGCCTTTCTTAGTGCTCATTTAAGCTATACAAAGAACCTATCTGCGAATTTCAAGATGCTAAGTTCAGTGGTTTCTGCTGTACGTTTACCGCTGGGTGTGTCTATGTCCTTCCGCAGGCTTGAGATTATCCATATCAAATTTCAACGCAGACGGCTCAGCACAGCCGTGAAACATACATTGATATTGATTAGCTTCGGGACGGACAGAAGTTTACGTTCGTGTCATTAAAGCATTAGTATTTAATGTTATTAAATTTATTTAAAAGGTTTACTTAGTATAACGGTTTCACTTGTCGCACGGCAGCAGCGAGAAGTGAACTATGTTACTTGATTTGTATTGTTCAGCGAAAATGTGTAGAAACTCGTGAGCAAGCATACAAACTTTGCCCCCTTTTTTCACCCCCTTAGGGTTAGAATTTCGGAAAATCCTTTCTTATCGGATGCCTACGTCATACAAAGAACACAATCCAAGTTTCAGGTCTCAGTCATTCAGGACAAAGCTGTTTATATGTATAGGTTAATTTAAATTGACGTTATAATATTTATTTATTAAAAACTACGTTTTAATAATAAAACATTTAAATAGAATCAAAGATATGCAATGCCATTAAATAAAGGCGACTGGAGAAACAACCCACTGGTAGTATCTCGAATAATTCCACTTAAAAGGTCACGATGTCATCATCTTTTCAGAAGTCTTGCGAATTGAAGTGGTTTGAAAGCAGTGGGTTTGAGCGCGAAGACAGTTTCTCAAGAAAGGACTGATTCAGGAGCAAATGGGATATTAAGGAGAGTATGGAGCCCTTACGGAATTTTGGGTTCAGTGCAAGAAGAGGTCGTAAGTCATTGGTATGTCTTAGGTCGTGTTGGTAAGCCAATTATTGTATGGGGAGTTGATTTCGCGATATCACCATTTAAAGGTACCCACTTTACACAAGTTGGGTGAACAACAGGAGGGTCTGTAAATCCCACTCGCTTTTTTATCGTTTTATATAACAGAACAAGTAATTTACTTGCCAAAGCTGAACGTATAGCCGGGACCTCCATGTTAGCAACTCAGCACTCAACCCCGTTTTAATGAATTTTATATTAACGATTTTTTTTTTAGATTACTTTGAATTCCTTTTGTGTTTTCTATCACACTGTCCTACAATATTCAATACAGGATGGAAATGTTCAACAATGCGTTTAAATATACACATTGAAAACATTGTGGTGGATAACAAAAAGAAATTTAAAATATCAACACAAAAATAAAATAATTAAAGATATAACTTTGTGTATTCCATCATTAGAAACAACAAACAGAATAAATAGAATAGAATAGAAAAATAACTTTATTCTGGGACTAAATCCCAGTAGAATAACAAACATGAACAGAAAAAAAAACATTATTTGACGTAGTGTATTTTGTAACTTGTAACCTCAAGAAATATTGAAATTTTGATTTACAAATGGTCCTTTGAAGCACATCCTGAAAGAAATATATAGATGCTTATTTAAAGGCGAGCGTGAAATATGCACTATACGAGATTATTTTCATACGGGAGTTCAGATCCAGAATTTTTTTCCACCACATCAAGAAATGATCACAGAGAATCATCGAAAGGAGTCCGATTTCAGCAAAGGAATGGTTGAAAAGGAAAGGACAAAACCTGAGATTCGACAGAAACCACGGCGGGACAGAGCCGGCGGTAACAATGATCCTTTCATTAGGGAGATGGGGGAGGCCAACTTTATTAATAATCCGTCGAGTGCTCGTCTTGGGCCGCCAGTTTTTAGGCCCGACTCTTATTGAGGGAGGAAACAAAGAGGCACAATGGTCGAATATGACCATTATCCGCGACAATGGTCCGCCGTATTAAGCCCGCCCCCGCTATGCTAATTACTCCATGGTCGGCTCTGATCATGGCTCAGTGTCCACCCCTCGTCCTATAATCCGAATCATCCTATCTTCACCCAGCTTCAGTTGACGAGCAAAACTGTGAAACTATTTTCAGAAATAATGCTTTATAGGAATTCACCAAAATTTTCGTCAACTTTAAATAGTCTCTTAAATTGCCACGACAAATATATGAATCCATTCATCAACGTTGTCCAAATTGTTCATCAAGCACGCATATACAGAGTGTTTCAGTGTTAAGTAGCCAAACTGAAAATTTGACCTAAGAACCTCAAAATAGGAAAATAACGTTCAAGAATGTCGACAAACGCTTTGCTTCGGAGATATTCACAATTAAAGATTTTCATTGTTATGAACTATTTAGAAATAGTAAATAAATAAAACTTATTTTATTTGTTCCAACTACTTTACTTATTAAATGTAAATATTAGCATTCAAATTAAATGTTGTTTAAAGTGATTTTCTTGAGGATACCTCCAGCAAAGACTTATAATATAAGAATATTGGAAAAAAAAACTGAAAAACAACCAATCAACGTTTCGCATGATTCAGGCATCATCAGAACAATCACCAAAATAAAATTTGCATAAAAGCAAACAGAGTGAAGCATATCTCACATCAACATTTCAGTCTCATTCAATAAAGACAGCAACCTTACTCCAAGACGTTCAACACACTACTAAAGGCCGCTACGCACAGTCAGTTTGATGTGTCAGTTTGGTGTGTTCATTTCTAACTGCTACTTTTAACTGAACGCAACATTCGCATCCAAATGCCCACTTCGGTGTCAGTTAAATGTTCTACCCCTTGGAAGCTCCAAGGTGTACAGGAAGCTCCAAGCTCCCAGCTGGTCGTAGTACCACAATTTTGGTTCGTAAACGTCATCCGCACCCATACCGCTCACCGATCTTCGTACTTTTTTTAATTCCTTCCGAAAGGTACTTCTTAAAATGTTTGCTAGGGGATCGATCTCTTTAATCTTTTTAACAAGAATTTTATATGATAAATGTTTTTGTTTGTTATGATAGTCTTTTGAAGTTACTTTCCACAAACATTCCTCCCCTCTGAACAGTTCTATAAATTCTAAAACAAAATTTTTGCCCCAACTAACCATATTATCACTCAGTAATAGCAAACACACAAAACGAAGGAATACGAACAAGGTCTGGAAAAGCTATCTAAAAGGTGATGCCTATCCAAACGACACCTGTACGAATACTCAGATAACTAATGTGACCAACTGAACTGACGCGACAGGCTCACTTCGGACTGTGTGTCACGCCGAAATGATGAATTTTCATCAGTCCAACAGTTCACTTTTTCGATGTGAGCTCACATCAATTCAGCTTACACACGGTCAGTTCGGTGTGTCAGTTTGATGTGAACACACCAAAGTGACACATCAAACTGACCGTGTGTAGCGGCTTTAAGGAAAAGAATTATAAACACCTGTGGAGTTTATAACCGGAACATACATACTTATGAAACAAAAGATGTGCAGAAGCCTAGAAATGTTATATGAAACAATTCTTATTCTGATTTAGGATATTTGTAATCCAACTTTACGATAACTGTTATCCTTTTTGTTCTGGCTTGGTTTTGATTAGAAAATTATCCAATATCATATAATCGTTTGAAACGTTTGACCAACAACTGAATAGACTGGAATAGCGTTTGGTACCTGGACGGTCTCTCGGGAAGGGAAGCAGGCCCGTAATGGCTTACCGCTTCCAAACGGTCATAATCCTTGGATCATGACCGATTTGTCATCGTCTTTGAATTTGATTATTTTCACTGTATACTTTAGGTTGTCTCATTGTTGTGAGCTTACTTATTGCATCGAGATCAATTTATTAAACTCTTCTTGGGGAATCAATGCATATGGAGTTAATTTAACTGGTCGCCGACTTGTAATGCTCACATGTAAGAAGACTATTTTAAAATAACAAATGGAATTTAAAGATTTGAAAGGATTGTGTTTTTTTTTTAACACAGATCATCTGAATAGATAAATACAATACCTTCTAACGAAAATATTTCTTTGAATAACCTCAGAGAATATAATGTAGTAGGTAAATATACGTTTATAAAAGGCGATGTAGAATCTTCCCAATCGCTGTTGGGAAAACCCGGATTACTCAGGAAATTTTTTTTGGAAGGGAATACGTCTTTAAAATTGCTCCTATAAAGGGCAATTCCAAAAAACGAACGATAAAAAAATCGGGGTATACTGTTTGATGTTATAGCTACATCTCTATCATCACATTATACCACTGGATAGCTGAATGATCAAAGAATTCATTACAATAAGCGAGAAGTGTAACCCATCGCGCGCGGTGGATGGTAAAGCGCTGCTATTTTGAACTGCCGATATATTGCTGAATATCGAGATTTCTACTCACTATAAATTTTGACTCGGAGAAGCTACGACATTCGTTTAAGTTTCATCGTCAGCTGTTGTCAAAATCTCTTGATTGAATATAAAACGTGTGCAAAATAGTGCAATAATTATAATAAGTTTAGAATAAAAAAAAACATTATCTTGAATATATAATGTCGGCCATTACGCGCCGAAAAGCCAAATCCAAATACAGAAATCGTATAGTGTTGGAAAGGGCTTTTCAAGAGCAATCGAATGATAGCAACGAAACACCTTACGTCCGAGTCACACAGTACCAGGAACGGAAGGATGAATCCAGCCCAGCCGATCAACGAAGTTGATTGCACATCTGCAGCTGGGGCGATTAAAATTATACAACAGGATGATGAAATCGCTTCTATATCGACAACGGATATAGATGTAGGCATCGATTTTGTACGATTGTCGATTATGAACACTCGTTGGGCAGCAGCTAGTACGCGTTTCACTACGATGTTTGTCAACAATCCATTGATACATAAGTGTGATGTGTGTGATCGTCTATGGTTTCTGTTGATTGAAGCCAACGAAAGACGGACTTTAATATGCGGACTTTAAACTGTGCCCATATGGGGACAAAGTACTCATGCTCTCAAGTTCGAAGGGATTTGTGTACTTATCTAAGCAACACGGGTTGCCCGCATTAGACCTGATCAGTGCACGAGTCCTGATAGTACATCGCGACTGCTATTCATGCAGATACGTAGGTTGCATTACAACGGACAAGTTATTAATGTACATGTAGGATGTAGACTCAAAAATCAGTAGTAAAAGCTTGGCTAAAATTCTTACTTGGTCAACCACTGCATCCAAAGCATTGGAACGTTCCTTTCTCGCCCGCTCCACCACAGTGTGGAACTCAATCCCTCCTAACATCCGTCATAGTCTCTCACTATCGTCCTTGCTCTTCCAACATCTAGGTTATTCACATAAATAGGTTAGTCATTTCCTTAGAATTCATTGTGTTATTTAGTTGTTTTAATTTTGTTTTTTATGAAGATGTACATCATGTAAAGAAATTATTGCATGCTAGCTTATGCATTTAACAAAAGTTATGAATTTATCTATTCTCTTTAATTGCTTAGTATCTTGTCAAGATTCATACTATTTATTTACTTCTTATTATTTTTTTTGTTTAATTATTTCTTTTTAAATTGTTTTCTGTCACTTATTACACGCTTTTTGATTTGTAACATTTAGACTTCTGGCCAGATAAATATTATGTTTCTTTTTCTGTTCATATTTTTTATTCTAAAAGGACTTAGTCCCAGAATAAAGTTACTTTTCTATTCTATTCTATAATTACTACAAGATTACAGTACACTGGGATTCATTTCATGCTAACACAACACCTAGTTGTGTGCCATCCAACGCCACCAATGATGATCCGATCAAGCATCTACAATGTGACAGAATATGTAGTCGGAGGTTCTGCTTGCAAGGTAGCGTTCACTTTGCAATGAAGAACATTGTCTCTACCCTATTATTTGTTTGAAGTACCTTTGATCTTTTTCATAGTAAACTAAAACAAAATTATATTATGTATTGATTACATATATCAATAGTTTTAATTATTAAAGCAATCGACGATGCATTAATTATAAAAATTAATTTGTAAATTTTGTTTAGTTTGAAATGGATATTAATGTGAATTGGACGCTTCCAAATTTATTTATTTAAAAAATCCTTAATTAATTTTTTAAAATAATTATGTATTTTTTTAATGAATCCTAGCGTGCTAATTATAGTGCAGTGAAAATAAAAATTGAAATTTTTTAAATTCTATTTCTCCTTTCTTATAAAGGATAAATTTAAGTGTGTTTATTACTTTTCATAAGTATTTTTATAGTATGATAATGAGTTTTATAAGTATTTTTGAACTATAGAATGATTTCGTTCATAATGCTTTATTGTGGTCTCTACTCCTAATTTATTTTCATTCTTATTTTATATTAATTCAATAATGTTTGTTTGGTCGTTATACCGTTTGAGACATAAAATGAATAGTGGTGAGTAGCAAATTATTGGATAAACAATCATTATAAATATTTAATTTATACCATAATAAATATTTTTTAATTATAATTCTAAATGATAAACCTGATGGATTCTATCAAAGTAATAAAAGAATAATACTACTACTAGGAAGGAAAAGAAGAGTAATACTACTACAATAGCCCTGAAGAAGACCTGCAATGTGGGTCGAAATGTTCAATTTCTCATTTTCCCTATTTATTTTATTTTATTATATTTTTTTTTAGATACAAGTATCTAGGAACCACGTAAATATCACTCCTTTTTTAGCCCTTTGATATCTACCCGAGGTGTTTCAGAACTCGAGGCGAAATCCCTCCAGATCTTAGAAAAAATACGGACTCGGTGATCCTTGGAGATTTCAATATAGGTCGCCGAGGAGTAGAGGTTATATAAACCGGAAGACAGATATAATAGCGCGGCTCAATAGATCTTCTTGAATGAGAGAGATGTGGCCAAAGCTTCGGAGCAACAGACTCTAAGCCGGCCTATGGCTAAATGACTCCTCCCACAAAAGACCTGCCTATTCTTCCTCTTCTCCCGATTTCCCATCCGTACCCTTTGAATTAATTCTAAACCTCTTCACACAAAGCTACCAAAAGAGTGAATAGTTTGGTAAATATAAAAGAATTGAATGGGAACGTTTGTCAGTGCGTAGGCTATGCGCCTTTACAAAAAGAGTGCCAGAGCTTTTTTAAAACCCCTTTTCACATCCGTCTCACAAAAGGGACGTTATTTTTGTTTTTCAAATGTATCTTTTTTCATTTTTTTTACTATTTGTCTTAGCGTGAATCGCTAAATATAAAAGAGTAGGGGCTTAATGAAGCAACTGTTCGTAAAGTGCGACAGAAACGCTTGTTGCGGTGTGAAAAATGAAGCGGGACTGTATTGACAGACACGAAAGACTTGGGCCTCGGACAAAAAAAAGCATTCAGTTCTGCCTAAGAAGAGAAGAAATTATTCTAAACATATAACAACGTTCTGTATTAAAAACATTAGTTCGATTGTTGAAAAATAATATTGTTTTTATCTGAAAAAGCTCTACGGATTTTTGGAAGATTCGTATTTACAATTAGCCAATTAGGTGGATTAATAATAGGCTACTTACAATTAATGGAGCGGGGTGGGTAGCTCAGTAAGTAGAGCGTTGAGTTGCTAAATGAAGGCTAGGGGTTTGCATTCGGCTGCGACAGATAATTTATTTAATCTGATAACAACAGTGATTGGACTCTGTGGATCATGACCCTCCTGGGGTTCAAGCAGCCTCTATTAAGTGGGTACCCTTATTAATATTAATATTTAAAAATGAATCGATTGAATGGATCTTAATTATCCGTGAGACCATTGTTTGGGCAATTTAGGAAATCAATAATGTACGTTGTAGAAAAACAGTCATAAATTGTAAATAATAAAACTAACGAATTTGTTTTTGACAAATTAAATATTATTATAATATAAAAGTAAATTATTCCATAAAATTCATATGAAGTCATCTATAAGGCACCAAACTATGCTAAATGGCATTAGTGAAATGCGTTAGATGTTACACACTGATTTGAAATGAACCATAAAACAGTTATTTCACTCTCCTAAAACGTTGTGACAAATTTGCATTTATATTGTCGATATGAGGCATCTATCCATCAAAGTGGCACTGGCCATTTAGGGACATTGTGACCTATGAGGTGACGAATGAGAAGACCTAATAGCCACAAAGATGAGGAGGCAGCCAAGATAAGAAACTATAAGTGGTGACGGAGGAACGGTACAGGTGTTTAGAAGGGGGCGATTATAGGCTGACTGGGCGGTGTAAGAAACAGCATTATTATGAGAGGAGAGGGGAGTGGAAGAAAGGAACTGCACAATGGGACGGTTCTCGGCACTCTTGCTTTTGTTTGGCGAGTGCTCTGAGGACGGGACAACAATGAGATCCGAAACAAAGGAGTCCCAGGGATAACGTCCCTCCCAGTGGCGTTCCCTACCGGGCATTATCTAAACTAATCGGGCTATCTCCCTCTACCCAACATCTCCTGTCTTACTTAATCTCACTCTCGCCAGATCAAATATCATTTATATGTGTCAGAGTTTCAAAGTTTAGATTAGCCTCTGTTCTCTTTGTGGCTTCCCGTCGTCCAGAGCTGCCTGTGCCTGGCAGGGCTACATTGTGCGTAGTTTAACCCTCGGAATCTATTTTATCTCAAGGATTGCGCTATTTATAACCTATATCTTGGGAAAATAATATCTTCGATAATTATTCAACTGCTTGTCACTTTAAATAGCAGCTATTTTAGTGACGTCAGTATTCCGTCAATTTTATGACCAGATCCACAGCACCACGGTCTTGTCTGAATCGGAGGTATCCTCTGGTGTTGTTTAAATAGTGTAATGTTGTTTTAATAGATTTAAATTGTATTTATTGATGTTAATAATATCCTTATCCAGATTTCCCCCCTTATTTTGGCTTCAGTTTATAGAGACTGGGTGGGCCCAAGATTCTAGATCCTATATGATCCATTCCCGGCCGCTAACAGACTTAATAAAAGTCTTGCCAGTTGCGGGATTTGAACCAGATTTCTCGGTATGGCAACTCAGTGCTCTACCACTCAGCCACTCCGCTCCTAATTATAGAAATTAATTACAGTAATAAAAATATAGTGTTGTTTAATGTGTGCTGATTTAATAGATTGAAATTGTATTAATTGATGTTAATAATATCGTTATATTTATTTACAATAATTATAGTTAATGCCAATAATATTGTTAATTATATTACGAAAAAAAGAGTTTGATAATGAGAAATGTATATATTTCGGTAATAATTTCGTGAAGAAATGAACGTCTCAACAAACATTTGGAAGTGTAGCAAAAGATATAACCTAAAAATATATAGAGAAGTCGTTTGTTTAATTTGCATGTAGTCAGTTATGGAGGGTATGTAGTGGGAATGAAGTAACTAACAGAGGAATATTTACCATATATTGTTATATAAATCTGTTCTGCAGGTAGTCGCTTTGAGTTGACTAACAGCATGCTTTAAATATTTATTTGTTTCCCTTTTTAATATTTTCCAAAAATGGATTTAAGTATGAAAAATTGAATGTTATTCTGGGAAATGTGTTTGCTACTGTAATAATTTCTTTTTAATATTTTCAAAAATGAATTTTAGTATGGAAAAGAGAATGTAATTATGTGAAATGTGTATACTTCGGTAATCATTTCTTGATGAAATTATTAAATAAATCTATTCATTACCAGAAATCTTTTCAATAGTAAAGCTCTGGATAACTTGTATTTTTGGAAAATATTAAAAAATAAATATAAAAAAATAACTAGTTTTAACACAATTCGAAGCAACAAAATGTGGAATAATTACCAAACATAGATATAAGTGTACAGAAAAAAGTTTTCTGAGTTAAATCCTTGCTATACTGTCCTAACTTGCCCAAACAATGATCTCAGAGAAAACAGAAATTTTAGTGTAATTCATTTTTTAAATATTACTATAATTATAATGATGGAATAATAGCAAAAAGGACAGTGGTAGAGCGCTGGATTGCTGTGCCAGAGGTCCCGGGTTCTAATCCAGTAGATAATTTATTTTATTTGTTAAAATCCGGTCATGGGATCTGTGGGATCTGGAGACCTTCCTGGGACTACCTTATTTTCTTTAAAGTGATAATTGGAGAAAATGATAACGAGGAATGACTATCACATAAACTGTCTAGATATGTTATAGAGTAGAGCTTTGGACAGCGGAGTGGCTCAGTGGTAGAGCACTGAGTTGCTATGCCGGAAATCCTGGTTCAAATCCCGCTGCAGGTCATGATTTTTATTTAGTCTGTCTGCAGCGGGAGTTGGATCAAATAGAATCTAGGTCCATCCTAGGACCCAACCAGCCTCTATAAAATATAATAAAAACAGGGTACACAAAATAAGGGGGGGAATCTGGCGGTTTCAGCGCGTGACCTAGGACAAGTCACCTCTTTGCAGAACCGTTGTCCATGAAACAGCACAAACTGCCATGCACTTAACACCAGACCCTTCATGGGATGTAGTGGTTGGTACAAGTTTTATTTTTTTTTTAATCTTTGGGGCTCCACTGAGCCATTGAGTTCGAGTATAACACCTACAGCCTTCGTTAAGTGCTTAAATTAAAGGTAATTAAATTTACTATGACTCCATTTCATTTGACATTCATCTTACGATCACTCCTTCCGCCGGTGTTCCTCACTAAAGTCGGTCAATACTTAAAATTTGGACTTTTTGGAAGAAATCATCAATTTTCAATGGGGTGTACCTCAGAAGCTATTACACCTACAGGCCTCAATCTGTACTTAAATTAAAGCTAATTAAATTTACTATGACTCCATTTCATTTGACATTCATCTTACGATCACTCCTTCCGCCGGTGTTCCTCACTAAAGTCGGTCAATACTTAAAATTTGGACTTTTTGGAAGAAATCATCAATTTTCAATGGGGTGTACCTCAGAAGCTATTACACCTACAGGCCTCAATCTGTACTTAAATTAAAGCTAATTAAATTTACTACAACTTCAATTCTTATATTTTTCATCGTAGGATCACTCCTTCAGCTGATGTTTCTCACGAAAGTTGGACAAAACCTAAAATTGGAAAAAATTACAAATTTTCTTAGGAGCTATCTTGAAATCTAACAGAGCTGTGGTTGAATTCAAATTGTAGCAAATTTAATCTTCTTTAAAAATATGTTGTTTTTTTTTAAACAAAAACTGTAATAACTCCGAAAATGTCGAGGTTTTTTGGCCAAAAGTTTTCCCATCCGTTTTTTCTGTAGAAAATTTAGATTTCCACTAGTCAGACATACCCTTACAACATTTCATTTCAAAAATGCAGCTCTCTTTAATTTATTGCGACCTTCAAACACCTGGCCGCTGGCCCACATCCATAATGACCATGCTCGATTCAATGTCGATTTGGCCTGTGCCCCATATCAATCCTTTCATGACAGACTTTATTCCTACTCAAACCGACTAGTTTCTGACCTAGCTTCCTCTTCAATTCCCGATAATCCTCCGAGGAGTCTGAAAAGAAGATCGCATCGTGACCCTCTAAGTTGAATTTTTTACTGGAGTATCACTACTGGGTAGTTTCTCTATCTACCATTATCTATGTCGTCATTCATTATATTACCTTGTAAGTATAATACGGTTGTAAATTTCAGTAAATAAATTTTAAAAAAATAGTAATATAGGAGGCCACCCTGAGATAATTGCAACTGCGCTACAGTAATACTACATAATTATCAATTAAAACATCTATCTCTAAACAAAGGCGTAATTGATTTACTGTGAGCTGTATTAATAAATAATCAACCTTTTACATCAAATAAAATAACTTCACTTCAATAAAGTAAACAAAACATACTGTCTTCTTACTAATTGCCCATGAGGCTGCTACCTCTTCATTATCTCCCGTCTTGCATACAAATGTCATTTTTCTGCCTTTTCCAGGTACAGACTATGGGAGAACTCTAGTGTTGTGATATAATAAAGTTATATTTAAGTATACATAAGTAAATAATTATGTCTTGCCTATATTTTTCTGCCTTAAGGCATTTTAACGGCTTACTCTATCTGTCCAGTAAACCTTCGCAGGCTAATCACATAGAACATTCGTGAATAACATGAGATAGGTTCGAAGAATAGTCATTAGTTACTTAAAGCGTTGACATGTAAAACTTAAAGGTAAATATGAATTGGTAATTTTGCAGGAGAAGCAAAAAACTATTTAGACAACTAAAAATTAATGTTTTTAGGATATTGGAATGAAGGTTCCCAGGATTTGAGAAAATTGCAAAACCCGATAATAATACTTTTGCATTTCCTTTTATGATACATTGCTTCCAAACAGATTTGTAAAAATAAATAAAATGATTGTTTTATAAATAAACAAGGATAAATCTTAGTTGCTAATTTAATTTTATAGAACCTTAATCTAGTCTGATAAGATTAAATGATACATAATAAATTCACTACTTAATAAATTTATAGATACATAATGAATTACTTATTTGATCTGAGTTTCTATTGTGAAGAGCCCGGGTTCAAATTCAGCCGGAGCCCTGTCATCTAAAGACCTTCCTGAGGCTTACATATTCACTTTTTAAATACTTATGTAAGTACATCTGATTTTTATTGTGTAGCCTCCCGGCCAGTGTATGTTCTTTGAATACTGTACACATTTCACATACATTTTTCATATTTTTGCTAAGGCGCAATGAAGTTTCTTGTGGAGAAAAAAACGATAAAAATGATGAGGGTATAAAAACAACACTTTTCTTTTCTCATACAGACCACTCTGTTCCCAGCTGTATATCTATATAAATAAAAATGAATTACACAATGGTAATTACAATATATATGAAAACAGTATTACTTATATACTTTTACAATCATCAACAATTAAAATTACAAAAATTATAAAATGATTATATGTACATTCTTAAAATTACGTCAACTTTTCGAAATCAATACTGTTAATGAATTTAATGAACGAGCCGAAATGTATAATGCAGATTTCTAGCAAGATATTTATTATGTTTCTTTTTCTGTTCATGTTTGTTATTCTAAAGGGACTTAGTCCCAGAATAAAGTTACTTTTCTATTCTATTCTAATATTCTAGTATTTGTAAATTTATTTTGTATATATCACATTGCAATTATAACGTTTAAAGGGCTTCCCTTTCCTTACTGATGTATTCAGCACTTAAGACCAACTGTATAGTTCAGACATATGCAATCTTATACCGCAACTCGAATCTTCCGAGGCCGGCCAATCTTGGTAAGAGGACACTAGGAGGTCTAATAAAGCTAAAAGCGGAGGATCCGGGCCGTAGGGCAGGCACAATGGCGACCAGTGAAGAATATATGAGGTGAAAAGAAAACAAAGAGAAGAGCCTAGCAGAATGGGGTTATCAAAAGAACTCGAAAAGTATTATTCTTTATAAATAGAGAGAAAGGAGAGGCGACAATGGGAAGAACAATGAAAGAAAAATGGACGAGGTGATGAAGGAACGAGTGTATTGCAACAAAGAGGGAGAAACAATGGCGGCCCTGTATTGTCCCTACCGCCCCCGAACTCGCTTCCTCCTATAATTGTCTACAACAGTCCCTACTTAGCTCCCGATACTCCTTCTTGCGTCTTCGTGAGTCGTATGGCCTCTGGGCACGACCATACACGCGTGTCTGGGACGTATTTATCTCCTCTTGTAGATGGATAGGACTGCGGGACATATTGTATTTTTCTTAATTAAAAAATTAACATTAATTACTTTATCCTTAATTTATTCATCAGATTGGACCTTTTATGCTTTACCTATTTCAGTTACTTTCACTGATTAAAAAGTAATTTTTTAAAATTATTAATTAAAATTAAATTAAATTACCCGTTAGCTATCAATCACTATAGAGACCGTTATTGAATGTTATATCCCATATTATTTTTCTAAAGTGTCATGAGTCAAAAACTTACATTTTTGGAAAAACGGTAAAAATTATTAGTGAGCTTGGATTTGCATTAGTACACTAAGCTACGTATATTCATGATTAATTATAAAGAGATATTTAATCATTTCTTTCATGGTCATTACTCACTGCCGAAAACACACAGATTTTGTGTCATTTTATGTATTACAGAAATACTAGGGCGAAATGATGTGTATAGGTTATTAAGCTCTTTATGAGCAAACTTAGCTGTTGGATATTATTTTACCCATGAATATAGAAAATACCAATAAATGTAGATAAATTTAATTTTATGGATTCCAAAATATCCTGTACCATTACAAACTACGGAGGGTCTCGGGTTCAGAACGTGGTAGAGACTGTACTATTTATTGGACAACGGTTGTAGAGGGAGGTGATTTGTCCTGGATCACGCTCAACTGCCAGGTTTTTCCCACTTATTTTGGGTACCCAAAAGGCTGGGTGAACCCCAGGAGGCTACTTGATCCCATAGGGTTTATCCCCGGCTGCTAACAGATTAAATAAAAGTATGCCGGCGAGATTTCAACCATATTCTAATCACCTTCCTTTAAATTTTCTTTTATCTTTGCGACTTCTCAAACTACATCTCCACTTACCTATTTATTTATAAAGTAAATCCAAAGTATACGATAATAATTTAACAAATGTCTAGATCACAAAATTAGTTTAAATTACCAAAGCTGCCAATAATTGCGATTTAATGGACCGATATAAGGATGAATTCTACTACAGCAGATACGGAAATTTTATACACGAATCTTTATATATAAAAATCTCGTGTCACGATGTTTTTCCGGGCTAATCTCTGAAACCACTGGACCGATTTTAATAAAATTTCGCACAGATATGTAACATTGTCCAACTTAAAGATAGGCTATATTTTATTTCGATTAATGACCGTGATATTTTTATTGCATTTTTTTTTCTATATTTTTTCGAACCACGATGCTACAATTTATTTTACACGTGTTCATTTATTTACGTTTATTCAAACATGTATATTCGTTAAAGAAGCGTTTAATTACTATTTTTAAATTAAATAATTTGTTTTTTTTTACAATTAATGTATCCCGATACCAAAAATCTTTTCCCGCCAATTCTTCCTGTCAGTCCATTCTTCTTATTCCTCTCGCAGTCCTCTTACTGCCATTCCTCCTCTTACATCTTCCATCCATGTCTTCCTCGGCCTTTTTCTCTTTCTTCTCTAACTCGGTTTATATAGGAAGATTTTCTTTTGCCATCTATTGTCGCTCATTCTCATCAGATGGCCAAACCATTGAAGCCTCTTATATATATATATATATATATATATATATATATATATATATATATATATATATATATATATATATATATTAATATAATATTAATTTATGAATTACCATGGTGCTGTGTAATTAATAATTAATTATTTAAATTAGAACTATAAAAGATTTGAACAATAATGACAAGCTATTCGGTGGTGCTGTTATATTACTATCTGGTGATTTCTGACAGACACAACCAGTCATTCCTCGCTCTACTTTTGTCAATGAGATTGAAGCAAGTTTAAAACAATCGTTTTTGTGGTGAAATGTCGAAACACTTCGATTGGATATACACATACGATTACAATTACAATATGATCTGTCAGCACAAATATTTTCAAAACTATTGCAGGATATTGGAAACGGTGAAACAGAACTGAATCCTAATACACAATCCAGAAAATTGCCAGAAAACTTCAGCATTGTTGTTCAGACAAAAGATGAATTGATTAGGAGTGTCTTCCCGGATTTACTAAAAAATTACTTGGACCATAATTGGCTCAGTAATCGTGCTATTTTGACAGCGAAAAATGCTATTTTTGACGAAATTGCTTTTTAAATACAACAGTTGTTACCAGGTGATCTAATGCCCTTTAAATCAATCGATATTATTGTTGATGAAAACTAAGCCGTAAATTATCCAAATGAATATTTAAATTCTCTCGATATACCAGGAATAGTACTTCGTTTGAAGATCGGTTCACCTATTATTATGCGTAATTTGAATCCACGTAAATTATGCAATTTTTAACGTTTGCTCATCGAAAAGATAACTGGAAATGTTAACCATTCTTAAACCAAGCAGCTATGTTGACTGGAATCTTTAAAGGAGAAATCGTCCTGTTGCCACGTATTCCAATGATACCATCAGAACCCATAATACCGTTCAAAAGACTTCAATTTGCTCTATGCTTGGCTTTTGCTATGACTATCAAGTCTCAAGGCCAGACAATGTCTAAGAAAATCTATGTTTCTCCCATGGGCAATTATATGTTGGATGCTCACATGTTGGTAAACCATCTAATCTATTTGTATTAGCAAAGGACAGATTAACAAACAATATTGTGCATCGATTAGCGCTCGAATAAATTGAAATAAATCGTATTGATTTCGAATAATATTATTCATATTCACATTATTAGCCATAATTAAAAATGAACAATTATATACCTCATTCATTAAACTAATATTTATATATTATCAGTTAAGAATTTTTTATATTGTTTATTTATTAGATACTATACTAAGTTATAAGATGAATAAAATGTAAAATCAAAATCTATTTAATTTTTTTTTTTCATTCATTCATTATTTCTTTAAAATTCAAATTTTAACGTAATAAACAGATAAACAAACATTTTAACGTTTTAAAACTATTATAACAGCTACATCAACGCGTGGCCGGGTCAGCTAGTTATAAAAAAAAAACTCCAATAAGCTGATCAAAATGATTTTTGCATGGTGTTAAAAATTATACATTCAAAACTCACTATTAAGATTTTTCAACAAATATATTTATACCCACTGACATGAATATGGTTATACCCATTCCTATGTTATTATGAGGTATTGACCAAAATCTGTTCTTTCTTGTGAATTTGGCCTTTTTAATGACAGTCCCAATTAGTAACAATGCTACTAAATATGCCAATGCCATGTAGCACGGATTGTGTATTATAATATCCATGTTTGTATATTGCTAATGTTTGTCTACAAATAAAATCTTGGAGAAAGAGAAAAAAATCTAATTAGGGATATGATCTTAATACAGAAAATAATTTTTATTGAAATCATACTTAGAAAGCAATCCTTTTTTGAACTAACGCTTGCCAACATTGAAGTCGTAGATTAGTCATTGACTATGATTACCTGCTTAGGACTATAAATTCAATAAACCATTGTCTCGGTGTATCCCTTGATATAAGTCAATATTAAATTGCTTTCGTAATTGATGTATTGACACTTTATTGTCAAGCTAGTGAATCATGTAACATGAAATGTATTGAAAGAGGAGTTTCTCATGGTTATAACTACTAAGAAAAAAGAACTAATAAGTATGGTTTAAATAAGGAGATAATAGCTTAGATCTTAATAAACCACTTTCTTAATTCCAACTGTGAATCGGAAGTAATGATTAATTACTAATAAATACTATTAATAGCATTAAATGTTTATAACGTGAGCATATATCTGTACCTCGGAAGTAGAAGACATCATGTCTTATCTCATCATGTATAAATTTTAGTATTCTTTCAGGAGAGCAAATGTTCCATAACCTTAACTATTACAATTTGCTTTTTCGTTGCTTATGGAAAAAGCTTAAAGAGAATTATTCTTATTTTTAAACCATTATTGTTTTGATCGTTGTATTTATTTATGACTATATACCTAAAATATTACCTATTTCGTAAACACGGTGTCCTTTACCTCTGAGGCACAAATATAATCATAAATTGTTAATATCAAAGCGTCTAAGTGAGGTTTTTTCAGCAACATACATAATTTGTATGTTTGAGGTTAATAGACCTAAAGCAGTCAGAATATTTTACATACCGTAAAGAAAAAAAAAATTCATAAAAATAAGTATGAAAATGAACTTTGATCACATATAAAACTAAATTATACTATGACAAATCAGTAGGCAATCAAAATAAAGAAAATTGGAACAAGAATGAAATAAATGCATTAAACCAAAATAAATTGATAAAATTATTCAAATAAAATAAATCAGTAAAAACAAAGTAATTAATTATAAACAATAATAATTAAAAAAATAGTGAAAACAAAATAAGTTAGTAGAAATGAGTTGATTTATTAGCTCTCTTAAAAAGCTGAACGATTCCTAACTGCAGCCATCTTGTTTTTCCAATTCAGTAGACATTCAATATCTCTTTCTGCTTGTGCTCGTTATTGAAGACTGTTATATTCAAGAATTATATTTTCCTACTTCTAAAGATCTATATTTCTCGTCCGACTTACATTTATATCCTGCCTGGTAACAGCAAAGGTGATGTTTTCTGAAGTTTAAGATACTTTGTGGTTGTATGCATACTGTTCATTATTCTCAAAATGTTACTTGAAATCATTTTTTAAGGCTTATATACCGACTCTATATACCTTGAAAGGTTCGGGGGTTTTGGCTCAGTACATGCTAGAGATTATATTAAAAAGACGTTTTTAGTGAAGTAATATTTTATCGGCGTTTTATTGTTTACTCTTTGGTGATGGTCGATCACATAAATTATAAATAGGTACATCTAAAATTGGCATTTGACAAAGCCACTATTTCTAACTCTTTTGAACGGTTACACAAAATTACAAACTGTTATTTATTTAAATGGATAAAATTGAATGCATCATTTAAAAATAAATCAAGCTTCATTTTATTCCAATATTTCGATTTTAGGATTCTAATTTCAATATTGAAAATATAGTGTAATAAATTTTTCTATCAACTATTATTTTTTTTAAATATTTTTATTTTGTTTAAATAGTTTTATTTTATCTTTTATAAAAGATTTGTATTGGCAGGGATACGAATCCGAGTCGCCACCATTTTTCTATGCAGTATTCGATCCTATTGTCTGGCTTTGATACGATCCTTGGTAGCTCAGTGGTTAGAGCACCACACTTGAGATGCGGGCGACTCGGATTCGAATCCTGGTCTCTTCTAAATAAATCTATTTTCTGTTCTAAATAAAAATATTTAAAAATTATCACCATCAAAAGAACTATAAATAAAAAACATATTTTGTTTTTATTTATTATTGAAAAAAGACCTGTACCACTACAACTAATAAAGAATCTTGAGTTCTGTACGTGGTAGAAACTGAACTGTTTTTGGACAACGGCTTTGCTGTGAGGTGATTGATCATATCGCTCAATCCTCAAGTTTCCCCCTAATGTACCCACTTTATAGAGCTGGGTGAGCCACAGAGATCTCAAAGGATCCATCCGCGACTGTTAACATATGAAATAAAATTTGCCGTAATCTGATTTTCGGCTAGGCAACTTTGTGTTCTACACCTGAGCCACTCCACCCTGATAATTTATAAAAGATAAATTAATTAAATAAATTAAAAGATAAAAAATAATTGTATGAGATGAAAATAGTTGACTGGATGATCTAATGTAAAGGAGATAGGTGGGGGGTGCAGTCAATAAGTACACAGAATAAGTGATGAACTTATATTATGTGCCGACGTTTCGACCTACAGTGTAGGTCATCTTCAGGGCGATTTTGGAGAGCGTGGCCGTTGGATTTAACGGCTAGCAGGTACTCTGAAGATGCCCTGAAGATGGCCTATTTACTATTTTAAGTTTTATGTAATACAAAATATTTAGGTTCGGTTGTTAGGATAATATTGGGGCATCTCAACTAAAATGTTAATTATTTACTTTAGTACTATAGATTAAATGCATAGATGGATAATTTGAACAGGTTGGTCACAAGGGATGTATCTTCCTGTATCAGTTTCATGCGAAACATAAAGTATAAAGTAAAACAAATAATATCTCTCTTATAAATATATAAGTAAGTCTAGAATATCCTTATAAATCTTTCTTTTATAATGAAATAGGCTAAGTATTTTTCACTTTATTCAAAACATAAATACATAAGATTTATCTCCACGGGGACACATTTATAGGAGACATCTCCCGAAGGTGGGAGGAAAATAAGGCGATCTCGGAAGGAGGGATTTGTTGCCGTTCCAAATAACAGAAGGGCTAAAAAAGGATCTGACTTGGAAGACCAGGGCGCGGAGGTGGCTCGAATCTGTTGAATCTCCGCTCTGTCAACAGACTACTGCTCCTTCCATCTCAACTATCCCACCTTTTTACGTCCCCGCTCTCGTAGCTTCTAGCCATAAATGTATATCTCCGCTGTTCAGTTTTTATAAATAAAAACTCCCTCATTCCTTTATAGCTTAATTTTGCTATAAGATTCATCTTATTTAACTTACATGATTCACCACGGATGGAAGATGATTTGTAATAAAACAACAGAAGAAAAAAGTGCATATCGTATTGATTTTATATTTTTTTAACCTCGTTTCTGTTTTAACAGGACAGCGGTCAAGTGTAGAGCGCTTAGTTGCATATAATGTGTATAATGGATTGAATCAGCCAGGGAGTTCAGTCAAAGGATTACACAAAATAAGAAAAACTTTATTTATTGTGCGAAGTTTCTTCGTGAGGCCATCTTCAGGGTTTGGAAAAAAAAAGAAGAAAAGATCATATAACAAAATACGTAGAAAAACCGTAATTTTCTGTTATTTTAATAATTTAAAAAAAATTATATATCATTGTCTGTAATTTAACTATGTTTTCCCCCTGCCCTTAAATAGTTATAATTATCATTTTATACTAAATTAGACATTTCAGAACCTTCTAGACCAGGGGTTCCCAAACTTTTTTGTACCACGCCCCCTTTTGTTGAAATGAAAGCTTCTCGCGCCCCCCATAATAATAAATTGTGGGGGCCTAGGAACAAAAGAAAAGCAAATAAGTATTACATTGAAAACAAAACATTTATTTATACTGCCATAAGGTACAACAATTTCATTAAATACAAAAAATATTAATAAGAGAAAATAAATATAAAAATTTTAATAAGAGAAAAATAGATTAGGTTGGTTA
Source organism: Arma custos (assembly GCA_037127475.1). NCBI lineage: Eukaryota > Metazoa > Arthropoda > Insecta > Hemiptera > Pentatomidae > Arma > Arma custos. The sequence goes on from CM073764.1 coordinate 74,578,597, forward strand.
GTGAGATGGATGGGCTTCCATTTTTTTTACTTGTATGCCTATTCGTGACTGAGTTTTAGTAAGTGCACAACGCAAGTCACTAACAACATCAAGTTTATCCTAATACTTTGTTTTAATTGCCACAAGTGTTGAAAATGCTTTTTCGCACAAATTGGTGCTTGAAAAAGGCAAATATAAACGAAGAGCTTCCCGTGATACACTAGAATACACTTTAAAATATTTTAACTAAAATGAAGGTTTGTCAATTGTATCAAAGTGGTCAATTTTCTAAACATCATGGTTAATTTAGAATTGTAGAAAGACTACTTAAATTTAATTGAATGTTCAACTTGTCTCGCGACCCCTCTGACATGCCCTCACGCCCCTCCAGGGAGGCGCGCTCTCCAGTTTGGGAACCGCTGTTCTAGACATAAATAAATGAGGAGCAGTGTGTGACGGTGTGTGTTATCATGCTGAAGATTCCGGGTTCGAACTCTGTTGTGCCTGATAAATTATTTAATCTGTCACATATGGACACTATGGGTTCAGTAGACACCTATGGGGCTCACCGAACCCCTACAAAACGGGTATTCTTAATTGACGGGAAAATCTTGCGGTTGAGCGTGACCCCCAACAAATCATCGTTATAGTATGTATCCACCACGTACTGATGGGTTGTAGTGGTATAAAGTGATATATAAAAAAAGTTACTAACAGAGAAATTTTGTTTGATTAAAACGACTTGTAAAACAATATTCGATAATGCTTTACTATTATTTTTAAGGGTTTTACTGAGCTTTAATGACGGAAATTTAACTACCAAGGCTATTAGTTTTGCATAATGAAGTTGTTTTTTTTGGTTTTTCACATTCAATAACATCTAGTGGAGACTGAACTGTGTCTAGGACAACGGTTCTGCAGGGAGGTGTTTGGTCCTAGATCACGCTCAACTGGCAATCCCCCTCCCTATTATGGGTATCCACTTCATAGAGGCTGGGTGAGCTTAAATAGAACATTATATAATAGTAATAATAATAAGGCTTAGCAAACCCGAAGGCTCCAGTGGCTTCATCTTTATTTGGACCGAATATTCTTACACCTTATTTTCGATTACCTAAAGACGTTATTCATCCTTTAACGTAAAGAAGAGTTGGAAGGATGATGGTTTTATAAATTTTGATTTTTTGATTTCGAGACAAAAGACGCCAGCTCAGTAATATGGAGACTGAATAATACTCGTAATAAGTATTTCCCGCCTTTAATCGCGCCTTAATTTCCTCTTGCATTTCGTTTTTTTTAGTTACCATAGACCTTAGGTACTTACGCTTCTCCACATGTTCGAATTTATTCCCTCCTACAACAATCATCAACATTACTCCCTTTTCTGCTACTGACCGTATACTTATTCTTATCCGAATTTACTTGCAGCCCTATTTCCCTACCTAGAAAATTATATGCAAACATTAAAAGAAATCTTCCAGCATCGGGATTTGGATTCCCCGTTAATTTCGATAAATTAATAAACAATAAAAATGTTTTCTGATAAAGGTAAAGAAAGTTTCGCCATAGTATCGGGGGCCAGACTATAATCAGCCAGCCGTCCAAATATTATCTACGCCACTGCGACATCCCCTATTGACTATAGCCTCCCTTTTCCGCTCGCAACTTTTCTATTCGGCGAAAACTCCTGAATGGGGCGGTAACTCCTGTCCCCGGCGAGGGACTCGGAATGAAGTTACTCTCCCTATTATGGGAATATAAAATCCGAAAGGGATAACTTCTCTTTTTTTTCCTCTGCTTTTCGAAAAGGCCTCTGAGAGCATTTACTTTTAAAAAAGGTCTCCCATCGGACTCGGTATTTACAAGTAAAAGACCTTGAGGTAAATAGGGTCCGGGAGCTAATACCGCGCTCGGGGACAACAATGGACCCACGACAATGGCGGTGATGGAATAACTTTTCTTGAGGGAGCAGTCGTTCGTATAAGATAGTCAAAAGATCGACTGCGCCATTCTTCGAATTGAAAGGTTATCAACTATTTGGAATCTGAGGTGACAATGGCCCCGGCTGTACTTTCCTCCGTTTACAAGGGAGCCCACAATAGAGCCTTCTTTCATTAAAGCTCGACAATGCGCGCTCTACTCCGTCTTCTGGACCCTCCGCAGCATCCGATCAATCCTTACTCCCTTCCCTCTTAATAATTGTATAGTGCCTATCCAAGTATCCTGACTAGTAATAGTTTAGGCATTACTTAATAATTAGACGAAACTTCATTTATTTACAACTGAAAACCGAGGCGAATCCGTGCTTCTTTGTAGTCGAGCCTTATTTATCAATTAAGTTCCACTAATGCTCCAATAATTTATTAGATCGTTTCACATGAAATGCCCGTTTTTATGATTTCTAAAATTCAAAGTGGTTGTAGAAGATTTTATTTAATTCGAAAAAATAACACGACCAGTACAAACAATACCCATATTCAACAATTGGTTCGATAAAATCAATTAATAAAATGCCTTGAATAAAACTGATTTATTCTATTGCTATGATTACTTACCTTTGGGTCCTAATCCTCAAGCTGTGAAATGTGTCAGACTTAAACAAATAATAGATTACCATATTTTGAAGTATTGTTTACAATATTCCAATACCAGCTTGTACTAATCGAAACACTGTGCGCTGCTTTATTTTCCCGCCATTTATCAGAAATTTTGCAGGAATAGTTAGCCAACCTCATTTTAATTTTCCTTTCAGAGTCCCCTGTAAGGTTTCCAACATTTAATTTGGTCGAAAAGAACTATAAAAGAAAAACGTTAGGGTGTTTCTACTATTCTTAAAAAAAAAAACTTTTCTAGGAAATAAGTACTCTAAAATTAAAATAAAATATGTTGCACTCGAGTGTGCAGGCTATAATGCATCTTTTTATTAATGGGAGAGATGCAGCTAAGAAATATATAAAATTTAGCCCGGATACAAATGGATACCAATCCTTAACTTAACACAGAAGACCATAACCATTAGATTTACTAGTTTTAGTCATCTATCATATTTTTTTTTTTTTACTTTTTTTCTATACATAAAGAATATATAAGTAAAATTTTAACAAAAAGGTATTTGTGATAATTATGTAGATATCAAAAAAGTAGAATATTTCAATGATCATAAGCATTGTTTTAACAGTTTATAAACAGTGGCGGAAAACAGTCCCTGCAGACCGGCTAATAAACAAGTACCCCAAAAAGTTTAATAAGAAGTTAAATATTTTATACTAGAACTTTTGATTAAGTTATTAAATATTTTTATGACCAACCTCTTTTAAATAAAAAATATTTTTAAACAGTTAAAGTTGAAGTCTTCCATAAAAAAATAAATAAATAAAGATAAAAAGAACTTTCGACCCCTGGCAGGAAGTAAGACATTTCAACATGGCATAGAAGGTGTAACCATATTACTAATACTACACGGCAATCATGGTGTCCGGACTGATCCTTCCTTTTTTAATCTGCAAGCTGCTAAACTCCAATGCGATGCCTTCTATTCAGGAGGGAAGTTTTAGAAGCCGTAATGTCGCAAAAAAAGGGGGCGAGGAAAGAGTGTTGATAAAACGGGAGACAGAATGGCGGACTGTGTAAGAAGGGGATAAAAGAGGCGAGAACCACTGGCGGGGGGAGAGTGGTCATTTAGCCCCGGGGCGGTGATATATTGCCAACGGTCCGGCATGATTAACATTTCCTAGGACCCCTCCTGGCTAAGAAGTCCTGCGGCAGGACATTGTGCTCCTCACAATGCTCACTGGCCTCCTATCAATAGCTCTGAATATTAATCAGGGGCTACCTGCTCCTCCAACTTGGCTCATTGTCCTTAGCCATTGTCCTCCACTGTCTTCCTCGACCACATTCCTCCAGAGGTTCCTCTCATTATTGATGGTTCTATCGGGAGCCTAAACAGCCGGACTGGCCGCAGCATTGTGTACTTGTCGGGGTAGGATGGCTCTCCGGTATATAGGCCTTTGATTATCGGTATATGTATCTAGGTAGGAAATAAAAAGGAAAAAAAATCATCAGTTGCTTATTCATCTCACATCATGACTGTTTGTACACTGGCCCTTTTTTGAAAAAGTAAAAAAATCATTAGGTTTTATAATCGGTTCATATGTTATTTGACGTGCTTAATCTGAATCTGGAGTTATCCATCAAAAAGATTTTTTTTTTTAAATAAATAAATAAATGTGAGCAATAACTCAATAAGAGGCATAAATTATAAATAGGATGCTATAGGAAAATGGTAAAAGTATAAATTTATTTTTATAAACGCTAGGAGTGCCTTCAATGGGAGGTTTCTCCATAGACGCTTCCACGAGAATTCCTTAGGGGAGGTTATCAAAAGAAGATCGAAAATACTATATCTACCAAATGGCATTTGTATAATTTCTTAAATAAATATTATTATTATATTTATAAACCGATAATAACAACACTATGACATTAACGATTAAAGAAAGAAAAACAGTTTGAAAACGGCATGTTCGGTATATTACTTGTAACATTATATAAGTTCATCATGACAATTCCTTTATATATTTTCGATTGTCCCGGTAACAGAGAAATTTAAATATATTTATGATGACTACTATATTTACCACATCTATAACGAGGTTTACACATGAAAATCTCTTTTGCTACCTTATTTGGCAAAACTTTCTCATTAACACGACCTTTTGTCCATTAAAAAATAATTAAAAAAAAAAATCCATTTTAGTAAAAGCCAAATCATGAATTCAATGTAAATTCACGTACAATAGGAAAAATCTCACAATCCAAAGCCTCAAGTCTTTAAAATATTGAAAAAACCAATCGACGTTTTACCAATTCAGACATCAGGACACACGCCAAAATAAAAGAGAGTTGTTAGTGGATCGTCTTGGAGCAAGCAAGGTTGCTGTCTCTACTCGAAGTGTCAGTCCAAACTGTTGATGTGAGAAGTGCTGCACTTTGTCTTCTTTGATGTGAGTTTTATTTGCTGTGTGTCCTGAGGAGATCTGAATTGGCGAAACATTGACAGGTTTTTCCCACTATTTTAGAGACTTGAGGGTTTGGATAATGGGTTTTTTCCTATGGGTTGTTGTGCAAGAACAAATTATTACATTTTATTATTCCATGGACAAAAGATTGTGTTTATGAGACAGTTTGGGCAAAGAAAACAATATTTTATAAGGGAAAAAATATTTTCATGTGTATTTTCAGTAAACCTCATCTTTTATTAAGGATATAGTAAATTTAGTAATCATCTTAAATTTCTCTGTAACCTGGATAATCGAAAATAGATAAAGGAACTTTTATGATGAACGTATTTTTCCCCTCTGTTTCCCATCATGGCAACCCCATAAAGGGACTGTTTTATTAAGATTAGGACATGCACCATGCTTAAATTAGCATATTACATGTCATTACATGTGATTTTTATACTATTTATCATCAGATCAACTTAAAGAATTAGATTAAAATGCAATAATATATGAAACTAAAAATTTAAAAGTGGATTAATAATTTATATATTACAGTAAAATTAGGATTAAATTTGTTAATTCATAAATTATAATTATAATTAAAAAATGATAATAAAACAACAGTCAAATTTAACAAACGTAGAAATAAATAAAATTAATATTTTAAGCACAGAAAGAAGATTTTTATGCAATAATTAATTATTAATTAAATAATAATTAATTATTATTTATATTATTATTAATTCCATTATACAAGTCCTTTATTATTAATTATATTATTAATTAAAGAATTTTTAATTATTGCATAAAAAACTTCTTTCTGTGCTTAAAACATTAATTTTATTTATTTCTATGTTTGTTAAATTTGACTATAAATTATTAATTTAATCCACTTTTAAATTTGTAGTTTCTTATATTATTGCATTTTAATCTAATTCTGTAATTTCTGTAAATATAAATAATATAAAAATCACAAACTATATAAAATATATAAATTCATAAACTATAATCATAATTAAAAAATAATAATAAAACAACAGTCAAATTTAACAAACATAGAAATAAATAAAATAATTGCTTTAAGCACAGAAAGAAGATTTGTATGCAATAATTAATTATTATGTAATGTGTTAAATTAATAATCTATATATATAATATATATTATAATGCAATTGGGAAAAAACCACAATGCAAAGCCTTATGTTTCAAAATACACCCACTTACCAGTCGACGTTTCGCCTATTCAGGTTTTATCAAGACACCAAAATCAAAAAGGGGGTTATGTGAATCACATCTCGAAGAAAAAGGTGCAATACATCCCAACGATCAACAGCCCAAACAGGCTCCAAACATGAGACAGCACCCCACCACCAAGACGTTCAACATACAACTGTCAATCTTCTTCGAGATGTGATTCACGTCGACTGGTAAGTGGGTGTATTTTGAAACATAAGGCTTTGCATTGTGGTTTTTCCCAATTGCATTATAATAAATAATAGTGTTTCTTTTTGAGTTTTTGGCTCTATTTTAGTGTATATAATATATATATATATATATATATATATATATATATATATATATATATATATATATATGTATTAATTAAAACATTTATGAATAGTTTATAAACATAGATAATTAAGCTGGTATGTAGTAAATAACAAGATTTTACCCCTCGTTTGAGTATTATGTTATTTATCAATTTAATTCTTGTCTGTCGTATCGTTAATGTCATAGTGTTGTCATCATAGATTTATAAATGTATACACTTACCATGGCACGGTACAGGATTACCAGAGGCAGAGACCCGAGAAAGATTGGACGTGGCGGAAGCGAGATCAGGAACAGAAGGGTAGAAGGCCTAGTACAAATGATAGTCGGTTAGGCTAAGTGCACAGTAATGGCCACACTTACTTAGAACAATTACCGACAACAGTACCTTTCGTCATGGGCATCTTTTAAATGACAGCCATTAGAATAGATGTCGTACAATACAGATAGAACATTCATACATTTTTCCCATCAAACCCGGAAGGATCGAAGCAATAAAAACAGTGCGTTCATCTTTACCATTCTTTTATCCTTATTAGATTATTAAAGTAGTGAATGCATTTAAGAGTGTATACGATAAACGATGGGACTCATAATGTATGTAGAATCTTCTACATACATAATACGCTACCTGTGAAGTAGTGTTGAACACAATAACCTTGCCCGAAGATCGCGGGTTCATAACCCGGCACGTGGCTTTGGGATTTTATAACGAAATAAAAAATGTATAGGTGTTCTTTGTTCATTTAACGTCACTTTATGCGGCTAATCGGACGAGTGAAGTGTGTAAGTATTTGTGTAGAAATATATTAGTATGGAAGTGTGTTGATCGCTACCTTACTATTACAAAGTTACATGATACAGATATATGAAAATGAGAAAAAAAATGTCAAAGATTCTGACCATCGGATTCTTTAGGAGATGGAATATTATAGTTTTATTTCAATGCAGTCGGGTAACATTGAACAGCAGAAAAAAAATCCCCTAAAAACTCATTTTTCATTTATAGTTTTTAAAATGAAAAAAGACGGATAATATTTATTGAAGAAATAAAATAACATAGAACTCCAACTATCACATCTTCTCGACTACAGATCTTCACTTGACTTGAGAAACAAACGACTCATCTATAACAGTATACTAAAACCTATTTGGGCATATGAAGCAGAACTTTGGGGTTCAGCAAAAAAAGTTCACATACCCAAGATACGAACAACATAGTCCAAAATCTAAAATTATTAATGCACCATGGTATGTTTCTAATCACACTATACACAACAACATGAACATTTCCACTATAAAATCATATATTCATAACAAATACATAACATTCCACTCATCGACACAATATCACCCAAATCCACTCGTTCTTCGCTTTCCTACTCCCTGTTACCTGGACTTGATAAAAAAAATATTAAAAAGACATTGGCCAAGAGACTTACTCAACAATTGATATTTTTTTTCCAAAATAACTGGATGGTCACGGAGAAAAGCGAAGAGAAATCACTTCAATCAAATTTGCTGGATGCGCAATTGCACAGGTGCAAATGAAAATTAAATAATAATAATAATAAAGAACTTTGTTACTCTATAATGAGAACAATAATTATGACAATGTAACATAGAACCATTGTCTATGCACGAGTTTACTTTCTCTTCAAATGTTTACATATTTTGGCGAAACTAACTTCATCAAATTGTCGATCCAATCCTGGCATACACCTATATATAGACTTCAGAGTATCTATCTTATTTTGGCGGAGGTCAGCTATTATTTCATCAATTTTATCAATCAGATGTATTCGTTCACTTTCTATTGTTACTGTTCTCAGATTTCGTTGCCTCAGATCAACAGTTTTAGTGAGGTTCAGAGGGCGCTCGGTACTTCACTTCATAAAATGATTTACTGAATCCGAGGGATACAACTTTAGGAAAAAAGCATTGAAACTATTTTTTATTTCTCTTTGTTTCCCTTTCTCTCTTCTTAGTGGATTACTCATTTCGTTAGTACTGAGGATAAACATTCGAAAATTAAACGGATTATATACGTGCACGCTATAACATAAACTTTATGCTTCGGAAGTCGTACATTTTTAAGAATGAAAATGTGGAACATAGAACTATGGGACTCCCATTTAAAATCTTTATAAAATACACTTTTGTATTTTTTGTCTTTGGATGATACCGTGTGGCGATTTTTGGACGTTTTGAAGATCTATGCATAGTTTTCGATCTATAGAACCATTTGATATAAAAATATTCGATTTTTCAATTTTGTAACTCACAACGTTGTAATACTAAGGTAGCGAACTGAATATTGAAAAATTCATAGTTCTATCGTCCTTCGAAACGTGCGTAAAATGGGGATCCCGAGCCTTCAGTGTCAGGTCAAAACTCCCATTAATGAGGATGGACGGCATATATAAGAGGTTTTCAGGATGAGAAATATAAATCTTTTGTAGTAGAATTTAGAACGATAATTATCTAAAAAATAAAAATATCAAAATCAAATCGGCATTCAATATAAAAAAATACAACTGTTTGTACTAGATTGAACTGTGTAGCACACGCTTTTTGTCTTTGTTAAGCTTTTATTATATGCTAAACATATAAAATAAAAATGTTTTATCTGATAGATGTTATCAATGATATAGCAAACAATTCCAACTTAGATTTAGATTCCCAACTCTTCCCATTCTGGTAAGAAAACTCATTCCTAACCACGCCAGATATTTTTATATTTATCTATTTGGTAATCATAAATAGTTATTTAATGTTTTGTTAATGTTAACATTAATATTAACATGCATATAATGCTCGGCGTTGGTTGACAACTATAAAAGGTACTACCTTGTGGAAATACTTTCCATCCGCCCGGTCACGACTATCTGCAAAATTGATTTTTTCCTCACAGAGCATGGAGGCTTTCGGGCCAAACTTCCTGACTACGGAAAGCATATTGACACTTTATGTACTAGTTGCGGCGTTCCGGAATCTGCTGAGCATGTTGTCACAAGCTGCACCGTCTTTTCGTCACAAAGATCTAAATCGTTAAGGGAAATCATACTTCACGTACTTTACTGTACGTATAGCGTAAAATATATCTCCTTGAATGATTTCCCTCAGGTAATTACCCGAGACAATTACATGTACGAGGAAATTATAGAAAATATAATTATTGTGTGATAATTAAGCTAAGTATTAATTATTAATACCGTCAAAACCAGTTTTGCCGTAAGGCAAGGAAAAGGAAGGGTGTTTGAGTAAATAAATATATATAATGTATATAAGGATATATTGTTATATTCTATATGTTTGTTTGTTTATTTGCGTTTAAAGGTATGCCCTTGGTAATCAGTGTCTATATTAAAATGTTGATAACATAGACATGTTTAATATCTTTTGAGTTGAGTTTCTCCTCAATGCCTTTCAAACTGCTTGTTAGGTGTCAGAGAGAGAATTTATTCACGTTATACTTGAGGTATCAAAACTGCTTATGCTGGGGTATATCAGGGTTGACTACCCGGTGTCAGATACGTGGAGGCCCGGGTGACATTAAAGATATCAAGCGCTCACTATCTCTGAAGTAGATTGTCAATCAATATGATCCATAAGGCTCTATCTCTCGTCTCCATTCCTCGCCATTAACCTCCTTCATCCCTCCTCACTCCTCGCTCCTCGCTCCCTGCTCCACGCTCCTCCAGGATTTAATAGGTTTGTTTAACGGCCTGTGGATTATGGTCCGCTAAAGTTCACGTCAGCCGAGACGGATCTCTACTCCCCTGATAAAGCTATTAAACCGGCACATTGTTCGCGACCTTTTATCCGAGATTTCTCTTGCCTGAGTGGCTCTTGCGATTTACATTTTTTTTATCTTTCCTGGCGATGCCTCATCCGGTGAATAGAATTTCATGGTTCCTTGCGATGGTTGCCTATGTATGGGGTGTGTCAATGGTTTAGGAATGAGCTTTGGGGTGCATCCCCTCCGTGCTCTATTAAATGTGCTTAGAGGGTGAAACAATAAGAAGCTTCGTCACTCAGTGCTATTGAATTAAATAGCCATAGCGTGTTGCTGTAGTTATATTCAAAGTGTTTTTTCCCATAACAATTTATAATAATATTTAATTAATCCTGTAATTTTAAGGATTAAATTAAATAGTTACAATGACAACAAGTTACATCTATACCAAAAATATTATAAACAAGATTAAACAAAAGAAAAAAATCCGAGAACCACACCGTGCCTATCTAGCAAAATCTAAGCTATTTAAATATGGCTATCACCACCATCTCCACAAGGTCATTGGTCACGCTCGGTTTCCCTCCACTTTTGGGTACCCGTTTCATGAAGACTGTGTGAGCCTCAGGAGGGTTTCCAGATCCCACAGGTTCCATCCCCGGCTCTTAACAGAATAAACATATTATCTGCCACAGGCGGATTTGAACCTAGAACCTTTAGCATACCAATTCAGCTTTCTAAACACTGCTACCTCGCTCCCTTTTATTAGGTTCCATCATTTTTTTATATTGGCATGGACATAAGGTCGTTTAGCCAGAAAGTATTGGCAGAGAAGGTAGCAAAGTGGCTATACTGTTTCTTGGACAACGGTTGTACAGGATGTGGTTTGTCCAAGATCACACCCAATCGCCAGGGTGTCCCACCTACTTTGGGCACCCGCTTCATGAGACTGTGTGTGCGTTAAGATTGTTGATCTGAGGAAGGAACATAATTTAAATAAGTATGTTCATACCATCTTTGGATCATGAGCTATTTCTTTCGAGTCATCACCATAGAACAATAAAGACTCCATTCAAATTCAACAGTCATGCATGTGCAACATAAAATAATAAACAGGAAGCAGTTATTTCTGCACTCTTAAGAATAAATACTATCACCAAATTACAGCTTCCTGGGAGCCAGCTGCAGAGCTGAGTGGACTCCTAGCTGGGAGCTAGGATAGACGCCAAGTCACAGGTGTGAAGACTTGGTCTAATTAAATGTTTTTCACCTGGGCATGTGCGTAGCATTGTGAGTACAGCGGTATAGGGCCAGCGATGACTCCACACTACGGATCACAATGGGCCTCCTGTTTGTCGGAGTCATTAGTGCAGGGAGTCACTCAAGGGCACCAACTGTGTCCTGTCTTCATCTACCTTTTCAGAACAGTTTTTTTATTAACGTCTATTTAGGAGAATAATAAGAGTCCTTCGTCATTTAGGAAAGCGTCTGGCTACGAAATGCCCGTTTTCAATGGTAAGGTTATTAACAAAATCAGCTTTATTCAAAATATTTAACTCCACTTTCTATATATTTTTCTCAACGCGTTATCAAATTTTCAATCCCGGAACTGAAAAATTCAGGGTTCTGCGATGAAATCGAGCCTGAAAATGTGTTATTGTTTGATCATTTTAAAAAATTTTACCCCAAAGGAAGTTTTCTAAATTTTTGAACACATGGACATATCTAAGTCTGGCGAATAAGATGGGTGTGTGAGGACTTCGTGACCCAGCTAGTTTAGTTTATGAGGTCTGGCTTTGTGAAAGTTTATAGATCCCTTCCGATTAACTAATGCAGGTTATTTTTTGACAAGTTTTGTTGCATTATAAATTATCAGAGGGTTGAAAGGAGCTAGGAATTGTTTATTTATTTATAAATTAATCTGTGTCACCAGCTGAAAATGTCTCAAACCTTGGAATGGTTCGTTAATTACAACACTCTTCCTCAAACGCGATAATAATGTTTCTTGCAGCTTGGGCTGCAGATCACGTATTTTCAGGATAATATTTGGTGGCTTAATAAACAATATTCGTTCGATTTTAGTGATAGTAAATAGTATAAAAAAATGAGGAATAACAGCAGCTCATTACAATCTGTAAACATAAACTTATTAAACAACAGGATTCGACTAATTCCAGCTTGAATTTTAGAAATAATAAATACGCACTTTTCATGTGGAATGATCCAATAAAAACTGATACTTGTGACGGATCCGATTTTTTAAAAACTTTGACAGCCAAAATTTGATACTTACAAGATAGCAAACATGTGGGTATTTATATATGTATATATATATCTTATTTATGCCATGCCCAATGGTAATTGTAATTTGTCCAATTTTAGCATTGCCCGATTAGCCATAGCAGGATAAAATTACTTTACTTTAAATGAGTAAACATAATATTTACAACTGAAAACAGTAGCAGTGGAACTGGTGGGAAGCATAACTTTATTACACATTATTTAATATATAATAATCACTTCCTCATTTATTTAATTTAAAAGATTTTTTCAAGAATTCATATTTATTTGGAGTATGATTCCAATTCTAGCTTTTATGTTTCATTAAATAAAAAAAATACACAAGTGGATCATTAGATGTTTTAATATTATACTATAAAATGTGTATTTTGATGTTTTATTAATTATTTATTTGCTTTAAGATAATTGTTTTTATTGAACTTAATTTTTATTTTTTTTTTAATTTATACGTAATAATATTTAGGATTAAAAGAGACGATTATAATTCATTGATTTGGAAATACAATGAACCCTCTGTGATACCCCGCCGCCAAAGAGCATCGAGGGCCAACAAAGAATCGTCCGAAACGATGCCATTAGATGGCTATAGAGTTGCCAGAGTGGATGCTGATGGACGTTCCAGCTTAGTATCGTACCGCCCTATCAATATCAGCTGATTACATCTTTTATATCGAACCCGAGATTATTTGCGCTTTATGTATTCAATGCCGGTTATAAATAAATCTAGGCGGAGAATGGGCAAAGTTCAGATGTCGAATTTTTTTTCAAAATCACAAGTGATTAAATAATTCGCAGTTAATTATTATAAATAGGTCTTGAATAATTTTATTTGACCAAATATACAATTTTGGTGAAGGAAATGGATCTGGGTGGAGGCCAAAGAATTTATTCCTTAAATAGTGATAAACTATTTAACAGAAACCGACTTTTCGACATACATTACAGTTCTTCTTCAGACTGGATAGACAAGATACAAAAATATTTAAAAACGAAATTATTGGAATAGAGAAAAATATAATAAAGATAAAAAAAAAATAACAAAGAAACTATTGGAGCAAATCAAATACAAAAGTAGAAATAATTTAAATTATAAACAAAAGTGTTATTTCAAATTTTGAACTAAAACAATGGGATATAAGTATATTACAATAATGATTAAAAAACACAATATGTAGGTATATAAAAGTAACCCAAATGAACTTTTATTTCTTTCCTATTTTCTGCCCTAGTTAGGTTAAACTAGATTAGATAGCTTTTCACTATTTAAGGAATAGATTCTTAAAATTATATTAACCTATCATTAGGATTTTTTTTTCGATTTTAGGAAATATTTTTTAAACGATTTAATTTTTCTGAAATTATTCTGTAGATAATCATTTCCTCCTTATTATGTGAAAATTCACATTAATTTCTTTTTAATTCATGATTCGGCAGCTTGATGAATTAATAGGTTAATTGTTGCAGTTAAAAATTTATGACACCATTAAGATTAATCTATCATGCAGTAATTCCCAAAATTCTCTTTTTTAAATTTAATGGCTGAATGATTGCAATAATATTTATTACTCATTTTAAAACATTAGTAATATTTTATATAAATAACAGGATGCTTATTAATCTTTAGAAAAATATGATTGAATATTCCTCTGTCAAGCTGATAATATTTTTATAATAGATTTTCTTATGAACTTAGTCAATTTATTGGATTCTGTTACAAAGCTAAAATTTATACATTTTTGTATTTTTCTTTTATATCCAAAATATTATTGCATATTGTATTACCTAATGTAACGAATAATCTATTTAAAAAACCGAAGCTATCATACTAATTTACCAAAAGTAATTCGGAACGCACAATCGGCTACTCTTATGACCAATAAATATTCTATTACTGGCTCTATTATAGATTAAAGATTCTGTTTTTGAAAATATAAGTGTGACGTATCTGGATATTACATTAGAAATACCTCTATTTCAACATAATATTTGCATTTGTTTTGTTTTTTAAACATTTTTTATTAGTTGCCCAATTGATTTGGTAGATACAACTGTATCTATCAATTGTATCTATCTAACAACTGTATCTATTTAATAGCTATTAAATTGATCTTTTACTGTAGAATACGGATATCATATACACAAACTCAACCACTTCGGACGTTAGTTACGGAAAATTAATTATAATATTTCAAAATATATAATTTAATTATATAACATTACATATAATAAATTTAATAATAATGTAACATATAATAAATGTAATATAATAATAAATATATATGAATATATTCAGGTGTAAATCCTATACCCAAATGATAATTAGTCGGTGTAAAGCTAATTACTATGCACATTTTATTTTTTTTTTGATTTTATGATGTGGGTAGAGGAGGTGCGTTACTTTTTACAATTTAATATTGATTTAAATAAATAAGTAAAACTTAAATCTTTGGATATTTCCTTCCGCAATGAACAATTATCTGAATAAAACACCTGTCGTCTGAGATGTCATCTTCAGGTAACTTTCACGCGATTCTCTTATTTTCAAACATTACTTTATTAATATCAAACATTAGGAATACCATAAATAATTTAATTTATATGTCATGATACTATTGTCAAACATACAATACCGTTCAAATATTTTGTTTGTTCATTAATTTAACGAATGTTGTATTGTGAAGGGTTCGTTTCGTATGTTGAGTAATGCGTCGTTGGATAATTTAGGTCATAAAATTTTGCATTAATATCTTCCGTTCTTTGTTCTCCAACCTTTCAATTAGGGTGATAGATAGTGTTTATGTCCTGGATCACGCTCAACCGTCATGTTTTCCCCCTATTCTGGGTACTCACTTTATAGAGGGACTTTATAGCGCCAAGAGGGACTCAATCGGTTAATAGATTAAATACAACTGCCATAGCAAAATTTGAGCCCAGGATCTTTGCCACGGCAACTCAACTCCAGACACTCCGCAATGTTTGTTTAAATATTCTCATTGAGCACATTGTAATAATTAATAAAAAATGGCATTCAAATCATTAAAGTAATTTTTAAAAAATCTAGGTACTTGGAACACTGTGATGATTTTGTCTTGAACTTGTGAGGTGATTTATTCTTGGCGATTATTCACTTGTTTGAGTGAAGTCAACTGAATAAGTAATACATGAGCGATATTGGGTTGATATCGAAGCTGGTTTAGGATAGTAAAAAAAAAAAAAATGATGCGGTACAATGGTCGTACTAATTAAAGAAAGAGAAAGAAATGCCGCTATTCACATAAGAATGGAACGGAAAATCACTGACTATTCTCCGCTGAAAAAGAGGAAGGAGGCGAGCCCTGTGATTCGAGTGTGGCTGTACAGGAGCCCCCTCAATGACTGATATTGAACGATCAGGCCAGGCAAAAACGGCCCTACACGGCCTCAAGCTGCCAATTAAGCAGGCGGTGAATTAATTAGGAATCGCTATCATGTGAATTAGTAAGTAAAAAGGAGAAGGGACAAAGCTGCTTTTGGAACGGAGATTGAATAATATATCGATTCAATTAGTTGATGCTAGGCTATCCCCTGTCGATGGCTTCGATAAATATCTCAAGGCTTCATTGTGTTTAGTCCTCCGTCTCTCTCCTCTAATAACACCTATACCTCTCGATTTTCTTATTATCCTGTTTTTGTACATAAATTCGTACCAGGGATTATATTATATAATTGTAATTATATAATTTATTATATAATAAAGAACTAGTGAGCCCCATCACTAGAACCCCACTCCTACCATCTAATTAATCAAGAAAACCCTATTCACATTTTCACATTTCCTCTCTTAAAATGCCCCTGGTGCAATAAAAGAGGTTCTTTCTATACTTAATATTTTATTTTCAATACAATTATAAAAGCGAAGGGGCTAGGAAAAAAAAAATATATATATTATATAATATATGCATATCATATTATAATAACTTTACATTAACGTTCTGTATTGAAAAATCATAATAGCTTTGTTATATAATTGTGTTATATAATTTTTTTTTTTTTATATAACTTTGTTTGCCCAGAATTGTAGGCAGTGGAAAAACATAAAGTCCGTCTCTAATTTACTTATCTTTTTTTATCTCCATAATCAGGGTATCAATGTTCATTAATGCATTAAATTTAATTTCGAATAATAACTAATTTACTTTTCAGTTAAATAATTAATATTAGGAAACTGTTAATGTATTATGATGAGGTCCATAATTTTTTATCAATATATTTAAAGTCGAATTATAAGAAATATATATATATCGATGCCTTGATTCACATATGTGTTAAGTGCCGAAAACAAGATTTTACAGGGGTCAAATTTGATGATTATTTAACATAA
The DNA here is from genome assembly GCA_037127475.1 of Arma custos. NCBI lineage: Eukaryota > Metazoa > Arthropoda > Insecta > Hemiptera > Pentatomidae > Arma > Arma custos. The sequence goes on from CM073764.1 coordinate 74,595,530, forward strand.
GAAATATAGTTCAAGTTTAAGCACACAATATATTGTGTAGCCCTGACAGCTTCTCTATTAATTTTATATCAACATACGATCTATGACTTCCTGATCACAACTTTATAATAGTATTTATATAACAAAACCCATTTTTGAAAAATTTGCAACACATTGATAATTTCTGTTATGAAACTGAAAGTTAAGTACACGTTCAATTTTGTATCCTGATTCTTGTTTCAGTCAATTGTCTTATATAAATCAGTCAATTGTCTTATAAAAAAACAATACCAACGTGCTAGAGACTGTTCTATTTCTAGGACAACGGTACGGTGGGAGGTGATTTGTAGGATATCACGCTCAACTGCCAGATTTTCCCCCTATTAAGGGTACCCACTTAATAGAGGCTATGTGAGCCCCATATGAGTCCTTAGATCCCACAGAATCCATCCCCGACTGTTAACAAATTAAATAATTTATCTCCACAACTCAACCACCGAGCAACCCCTCTTCTTCCCTATGTCATTCACCATAAATTTAATGTCGCATTATAACAAATACCCATTTTGTTCAATTAGGTAATCAGTAAAAGAAAAAAATGGTCATGTATTCTAAATCTCATAATAGTTAAACTATCTTAATAAGCATTTTTATATGTGTGTTACACTTTTGGGTTTTGGCCCTGATTTTTGGACAGGAAAAAGTATTGGGTTCGACCCCAACTTACTTACCATCTTGTTTTTGTATTTAAAGTTATTAATTGTTGTATGTTGATACGTTATATTCAATATCACACACATACATTTATGTTCAGTTAAAACATCACGAAACGAAGTTCTGTTCAAAAATAGTGAGAATCATAACAGTTCAACTATTCTTATCATATTTTTGTTATATAAGTATGATATAACTATGCCGCAGTTTGTGGTTTATGACATGGTATTGCGGAAATTGGAAAACCCTTAGGGTTCGTCTGTGAATTTTTAAGAGTGTTCCGGCATATTAATACATAATATTTAATATTGTGTAATACATATTTATGTTCAGTTAAGTAAGTAGTAAACGAAAGAACTGGTCATAAAAAATGATAATAGCTCAACTACCTTAATCATCAATAGTTTTATGCATTTATAAAATGTCAACTTGTAACCACAGTATCTTATTCGGTCGTCAGACGCTCCGAAGAATCAACTAAATTTTAAAAGGATAAAGGAACTAAAGGAACTAAATTTTTAAACAGGCCGAAAAAAAAATTACCAATACAACTTATGGTTCCAAAACATGGTAGGTTCTAAATAAATGCATGTATATAGTTAATCAAGAAAATATAAGGAATGGAATGGTTGACTACATTATGAGAAAATTGGAACAAAAGATATAATACTATATTATTCATTGACTTAAAAGATCTCACATGATATTAACGATTCAATTTTGACGAGTACTAAGGGATTCAGTTAGTACAGCTGTGAAGTTGCAAATACACTTTGTCTTATCGTTCATTAGTGACTATTTGAGTATTGTTTAAAACAGGACAATATCCGACTGCCACAAATAAATTAGGATAACTATTGTTAAACCTTTGTTTCATTATTACAAAATCTTTTTGTTAAACGTAAATTTCTTCTTCTCACATCCTGTCTTTCAAATGCAGATATGTCTTTGTATGAACAATTGGTCACTGATTTTTTTGTTATTTAATGGTTCACCTGATTTCTCTAAAAAAATTACTTAGTGAATTATTTATTACCTATTTATTGTTATTGTATTATAAAATATTACTTATAAGGATGGCCAAGTATTGTAATTGAAATTCTATTTTATCCTATTTTATTTAGGAATCCATAAATATGGCCCAAAATTGGATATAATGTCGCCGAATAAATGGATGCGAGAGAATAATATGACTGAATCATGTTATATATTTTATTTTAAAGAGAAAAGATTTAAAAATTATAACAATTAATGAACAAATAAAATAAAATAAATTATGAATATTATAATTCAGATTTTTAGTGTAAATCCGTGTAATAAAATGATGTTGGTTAAATTTTACAAATTTAATTGCGTTGATGTTGTATTAAACCAAAGAAAGTTCATGGCCTATGTACTGGCAGTCTCTCCAATAATATGATTGAAAGATTGCACTGATAACTGTGAACTGTAGATCACACATTTGAAGTTAAATCAAAGGATAAAAAATAAAATTATTTTTTCACTATGATTTCTTGTTAACTTCTTGTTAATTTATGAATAATGGGGCTTATACTTTAATGGGGAGGGAGCGGGGTGGTTCTGTGTGTCGAGCGCTGACTTGTGCTGACTCTCCCCCATTCCAAGTCCCGTTTCCAGCTATGGCAGATAAATTATTTAATCTGATAACAGCCACGGATGAATCCTTTGGGATCTGCAGACACTCCTGAGACTCATCCAGCCTCTATAAAGTGGGTACCGTTATTGAGTTCTATACGTTTCTATGCCCATTCTATACGACTCTTCAGATAAACTGAGAGGTAGGTGGGAGAATTGCGTTAGGGGTTCTAAAGACTCTAAGTTTGGGTTGTAATGCGTGGATAGAGTTGTTTTTTGTAGTAACAGTTTCGTGCCTAGGAACGGTAAGTCAGAACCCGAAGTTAGGACGATAGTTGGCTTTGTAAGAAGGTTGACTAGAATGTTGAACCTAGTTCTTTGGAACACAGACATCTCAAAGGAAAAAGGTATATTTTCAGAAGCATTGTTGAGCCCTCCCTCAGCTACGCCTCAGAGACTTGGACACCTAACCCGGAACTCTACTTCAGATTACAAGCTGCAGAGATGGACTTTTGGAGGAGATGCCTGAGGATCACTCGCCTGGATAGAATAAGAAATGAAGATGTTGGAGACAGGGTGGGTGTGACCGAAGGAGTTCCGGAGAGGATTAGAAGGAACAGGCTGTGAAGTACGGACATTACCAGCGGATGCCAGAACGTTGGTGGCCCAAGAGACTTTTGCTGTGGGAACAGTCGGGTAGACGAAGAAGAGGAAGACACCGAACCCGGTGGAAGGACAGCGTGGAGGAGGAGATGGCCGGCAGGGGATTTAAGGAGTATGACTGGTGGAATAGAGAAAAGTGGAGGGACACTCTGACTTAACCAGGCAACCTATTTAGGGAAAACACCTGCAAAAGTAAAGTAAGTTTCGGGTAGGCAAAGCCGTTTATCATTAGTGTTATTAATTATATTTTTATTTTTCTCTCAATTCCTCCAGAACCATATTGACATCCCGGAATTCAAAACTCAAGGGACTTTCAAATGAACAGAACTGCCTTTTTTTCTATTTAAATTTTTCCAAATCGAAGCCAAAGTCTTCCCTGTGTTTTTCTCTTCTGTGTTTCGTCTGTACCCTCTCTTTTGCTTTTCGGTATGAGGCAGTTCGAAGAAATGGCTACAGGAGTTATAGTAAGTTATAGTACTTTTTTCCAAATGATAACACGATATCATTATTATTATCTATTTTTTATAATGCAATTGGGAAAAACCACAATGCAAAGCCTTATGTTTCAAAAAATACACCTACTTACCAGTCGACGTTTCGCCTATTCAGGCATTATCAAGACACCAAAATCAAAAAGGGGGTTATGTGAAACGCATCTCGAAGAAAAAGGTGCAATACATCCCAACGATCAACAGCCCAAACAGGCTCCAAACATGAGACAGCAACCCACCACAAAGACGTTCAACATACAACTGAACGAAAGTAATACGCAACCAGCTGGGAAGGTTATAGAATCAGCTGATCCACAAAACATATCAAGTAATATAAGCCTATAAAAATTTATACATATTAGCAAAGTTAGCCAAATTTTTCTTTTAAAATATTCAACGTTTCCGAATAATATTGGTTCAAATTTCTGCAATCTTATGAACAAGCTTAGTGGCATCCTTATGAACAAATTGCTGGATGATGTTATCAATACTACTAATATCAAACCTAGATTGATCATGAAATATGTGGATGACCTTTTGCTTGTGTTGAAAGAGGATGAGATTGACAGGTTTTATGAGGGTCTTAATGGTTTTCATAATAATATAAAATTCACTTATGAACTGGAAACTAATAATAGGATTAGATTCTTAGATATGTACGTTAACAACGATAGTGCAATTTTGAGAACCATGTGGACGAGAAATGAAAACAGTAGTCAACGTATATTGAGTTTTATATCTAATCACCCTAGACATATGTTAATAAATAACCTTAGAAACAGCATATTTAAAGCCATTAAACTGCCTGATATAAAATATATAAGCTCCGTGAAAGAGACCATCTGCACGATGTTCGAAATTAACTTGTACCCTTCATTCCTCATTAAAAAATATTGGAATTTGAACTATAACAAGATTCACAATAATATGAACTGTACTTCTAGTGGTGGGGATCTTGCATTGTCGGATAGTGGTGGTGCCGAGAGAAATAATATGAATGGTGTCTTTTTTGCGTGCACTTATATTAAGGGCCTGTCAGAATGTGTTAGAGATATATTTAAAGAGTATGATGTTTACGAGATTAGGCTTGCGAATAAGATTACAAACAAGATGAGTAAATTTTACACTCCATTGAAAGATAAAATACTTACACAGCAACAATCAGATGTAGTGTAAAAGTTTAGCTGTTTGCAATGCCCTAAAATATACATTGGTGAAACATCACAATTGTTGCACAAAAGAATGTATCAGCATCAATATGATTGTAAAAATATTGGTGGCAAGGAACCTGACACAGCATTGGCCCAGCATACCAAAACTTGTAAGCATCAATTTGATTTTGAGAATGTTAAAGTTATTTACAAAGAGAGTGATGGCTCTAGAAGGAAGTTGTTCGAGGCCATGCAAATTGCACAAAAGATTGACATTTCGGTAAATTATAAAACAGATTGCAGAAATTTGAACCAATATTATTCGAAAACGTTGAATATTTTAAAAGAAAAATCTGGCTAACTTTGCTAATATGTATAAATTTGTATAGGCTTATATTACTTGATATGTTTTGTGGATCAGCTGATTCTATAACCTTCCCAGCTGGTTGCGTATTACTTTCGTTCAGTTGTATGTTGAACGTCTTTGTGGTGGGTTGCTGTCTCATGTTTTGAGCCTGTTTGGGCTGTTGATCGTTGGGATGTATTGCACCTTTTTCTTCGAGATGCGATTCACATAACCCCCTTTTTGATTTTGGTGTCTTGATAATGCCTGAATAGGCGAAACGTCGACTGGTAAGTAGGTGTATTTTTTGAAACATAAGGCTTTGCATTGTGGTTTTTCCCAATTGCATTATAATAAATAATAGTGTTTCTTTTTGAGTTTTTGGCTCTATTTTAGTGATTATCTATTTTTTCACACATTTGCGAATTCAAAACTGAGTTGGGGACCAGCTCACCCGTCTGCAGTTATTAGCATCTTCATACATTCAGAAATTTTCTTATAATCCTGGCTTTGTTCTGGAGATCTGCTTGTTGCTTAAAACATTAAGTAAAAAACCCAGACTCTTAGTTCCCTCCGCTGTGGATTCAGAGATAAGGCAATTTGTGAAAATTATAATTGGTGATACCACCTTTCCATACGGTAGAGTTCTTTCGGTACTAGTTCCTGATATTTTCGAAGTTTTTCTCCCGAAGTTGAATTGATATTACAGTTGTTAAGGGTAACAATAGCAATTATATTTGCTTTCTTCTCCCTTAACTTTATAAGGAGGATTTGTGGTATATTAAGGTGTCAACATGAGGTGATCTTTATGGAGAAGTCAATATGGGTGGTCCTTATAATAAGTCTATTGGATAGTACTTATAATATAATTTCACTCCCAAAATAGGTTGATGAAAAATTGTGTCCACATTATTGTCTCTCTAGAGGTATTCGGTGCGATCTAACACATCCACTAGTGATATGTTGGATTGATTCCAACGTTACCGAGTATAATCGACATTTATTATTACTATAATATTTTGTATTGCATTTTTCGGTTTACGCCGGATACATCCACCAACCCATACCTCGGTCAATTTATTGTTCATTTAAGGTTTAATTTGATATATTCAAAAATTTTCTGGCGAGGCTGGCAGTTCCCAGCATAACCACTTTCCGCCCTTCTTGAAGTCCCCAACTTATTTCAAGTACCTTCATAGATTTAATCGTTCATTTTGGAATCATACCATTGCTGGATACAGTATACAGGACTTTTACTTCCACCAGTCACAAAGGTGCCTTAATTCCTTAATTAATTTTTCCCTCAACGTTTTGAAAACTTTATCATCAGCAGGAACTCCAATTCCGATGATGATGGCCAAATCGTAGAGTTCTTTTTTATTATTATTGTATTATTATTAGCATCTATTTTTCATGTACTTGCGAGTTCAAAAGAGAGAAGGCTGGAAGTCAAACCATCTGCAGTTATTAATTTTTGTTTTGTTTTATTCCTCTTCAAACGTTCAGAAATTGTCTTACAATCTTTGTCTTTCAAGGAGAAAAAAACCTGCACCGCTACAACCCTTCAAAGGGTCTGGGGTACCGGTACATGGTAGAGACTGTACTGTTGGACAACAGTTGTGCAGGTAGGTGATTCACGATATACCGCTAAATTTTCTTCTTATTTTGGGTTCCCTTTTTATAGACGCCGGGTGATCTCCAGATCGCATAGGATCCATCTCCTGCTGCTAACAGATTAAATAAGTCTTGCTAGGAGCGGGATTTGAACCCAGGACCTTCGGCAGCTCAGTGGTTTCTAGGAGAACTGTTATGATTATTATTATTCTTTTCTCCGTTTCTACCGAAGATTGCATCTACGAGGACATAAGTCAAGGGTGAGGCAAGAAAAATTAATTAGTTATATTCAATAATTTTCTAACGATATTCGCAGTTCCGAGTAATACTGCTTTTGATCCAGAATATTATAATTAAGGTCCAATTCTATGGTGTTCGCCGTCATTTCCGGAATCAGTCCATTCGTGGATATGACCAACGACCAAACGTTTCCTTTATGAAGCTTATATAATTGCTTCAAATCCTGTCCCAGGTCCTGATTTTTCTATTTTTTTCGGCGACCACCTTTAGAGGTTATAAGGAGTAGCTGCACATGGGTACTCCTATCACAACTATATTCACACATTTTTCATCTTCTAGGAATAGCAAAATATCAGGCTTGTTGTGAGGAATTATTATTGTTATACAATTTTATATTAAATATACCAAATTCAAATTCAACTTTTTTCTACATTATTCGTTACATAGTATTACGGTGTGAAAAATCCCTGAGTCATTTATTAGTTAGAAGGATCTCGAAATTTATCGCTGACTCCGGGAGGACTAAGAAAAGGGGGAAAGAATGAGAAAAAGAAACGGGGGAAAAAAGTAAAAAGTAGGGATATTGTTATTTTTGTATTCTTGACTGAATGGAGGAAGAGAAGGAGAGATAGATATTGGAGAGAGAGAGGGAGAGGGGTGGAGGGGGAGGAAGTCAGATAATACTTCTTTGGTTTTCAATGGGACTGGGAGCTTTTGTCGAGGCACGCGCGTTTCTTTGTTCAGGAGCCGCACAGCTCTAACAATGGGCCATCATTTTCTTTACCGCCAGCCCAGGCGGTGGCGCACTCTACAGGATGGCCATTATCATTTCCACAATGATACAGTCATCCCTAGCTAATTGTTGTCATGCGCTCTAATAGACTACTAGCCTATATATCTCGCAATGATTTAGCGCATATCCCACTGGATCACTGCATCACCGTTCCCAAATTTTCAGATTTCACATTCACGAAAAAATGTACATTTAGCATATCTTTTTAATCGACAAAAATGTCGTAGGTTCAGTATGTGGTAGAGACTGTACTATTTAGACAATGGTTGTGCATGGAGATGATTTACTCAAGTTCACGCTCAATCGCTAGGGTTTCCCACCTATTTTGGGTACCCGCTTCATGAGACTTGTGTGCCTCAGGAGTGTATCCAGATCTCAAATCCCGCTCGACTATTAATAGAATGAACTAATTATCTGCACAGCCGGAATCTTCGGCACGGCAACACACCACTATACCACTAAGCGGGATATCTACCTACATTTTTAGAAAAAAACTGTACCACTTTAACCTGTGAACTGGTCTGGGGCTCAGTATGTGGACAACCGTTGTGCAAGGAGGTGATTTGTCCTAGATCACGCTCCAGATAGAGACTTTACTATTTCTTGAGTTAACAAATGGTGGACGACTAGTAAGAAATTTATTGAGTTATTGAACATTATAATATGGATATACAAGAGACATTCTTATGAACCAACAAGTAGACTTACTTGCATGGGCTATTATTTTAACTTACTATGGATTAAATCTAATTTAGAGACGGCTCTCTTACACGCTATGAACTATCTACTACATCTCTTCTCTACCCTCTACTCTCCTGCCTCCTACCTTCTCTCTCCTAATCTTAGAGCTAGTATTTATACATGTAAAAGAAATGGGGAGTTCAAAGAAGTTACATTGCTGATAACAGGAGAGATATTTCATAATTTTGGGCTGAGGATCCCGCAAGTATACACAATATCCCTAGACCATCAACCCAGTCCAACTATCCATTGACTCTTGGACGACGGTTGTGAAGATAATTTCTTCTAGATCACGCTCAACCGCCACTTTCCCCCCCTTAATTTGGGTACCTACTTTATGGAGGCTGAGAGAACCCCAGGAGGATCCTAGATCCCATAGGATTTATCTCCGGCCGCTAAAAGAGTTGCATGAAGGTCTAACAGCAACCCGGATTCGAACCCAGGACCTTCGGCTCGTCAGCTCAGCGCTCTAGCACTCAGCCACTCTGCTTCCCTTTGGAGCCATTTTTTAAAAATTCCAAAGTATGAATAAATTCTGCCTCAAACTTAATGTTTTTCCTTTTTATTTTCAAAGAGAAAAGATAGGCCCTCGCCCGGGATCGAACCCCTGAACCTCTGTCTCTCCGTGACAGTGCCCTACTATTTGAGCCACCAAGGCTTCTGTCGACATAGGACAAATCTTTTCTCTTATCCGATCCCATGTCCTCCCATATCTTTTCTCTTTAAAAATAAAAATATTTAAAAATAAAAACATTGACCAATAATTATAAAAAATTATAAATAGTAATATGACATAAGTCATTATGATCCCAAAATTAAATTAATATTCAAACAACTTTCGTTCTAGTGTATTCATCGCAAAAATTGGACATGGGATCGGATAAGAGAAAAGATTTGTCCTCTGGCCTTGGTGGCTCAAATGGTAGGGAACTGTCACGGAGAGGCAGAGGTTCCGGGTTCGAATCCCGGCCGAGGGCCTATCTTTTGTCTTTAAAAATAAAAAAATTTTAAAATAAAAAAATTGACCAATTATTATAAAAAATTATTAATGTCTTTTCCGTTGTAATTCGTGCTTATAGAAGGTTCGAAGAGAAAGAGAGGATAGTTCAATAAATTTAGGACAATAAAGATAATTTTGAAATAATTAAAATTACATTCTCATGATCCTTAACATAGCGGTGTGGCTACCAACTCCATAATATATAGTATTGCAGATATCATTTTTTCGAGTGATTTTATGCAGAATGCATATTATAGTAGTCAATTACTATTTCTATTTGATAATTAACAGAATGAACATAATTTAATGCTCTACAACACGTGGAGAGTTTGTCATCATTAGAATGGCTGCTCAGTGAGAGAATTATGCGTTCTCGAGTAACCTCCGGGCAGTGTATACTGTCACTGCGTGATGGATCCTAAATCCGTTTATTTACAAGCTGCACACTGAGGTATTTGATAATAAAAGTCAATAAAAATTATTTTTATGTAAGTGTTGATGCTATATGTGTAATGGAGCTTAGAACTATAAAAAAGGAATAAAAGAAACTAAGAAACCATTAAACACAAACTTTTTATATTAGTTTTAAAAAAAAAATCTTTAAAATAGGTATATACTAATGATATGACTGACAGTTCACAGTTCAATAATTTTAATAAATAATATCAATCTGAGGAATCATCCCATCTTGCTTCATCAGAAGTTATTTCTCATTCTGTTTGTTGTCCTCAAATTGGGTATATGGCCCCCATGGAGCAACATTTAAATGGTATCTAGCTTGAAAGACTTTGACATTTTTGGGGCTGTGGGTCTTATGCAGCTCAAATATGGATCTGATGTCAATAAAATCCTATTCACAACATCAATATTGCTGGATTAAAAGCGGCACAATTTTCTGAAATATCATTCCCGGTATTGCCAGCAATGTTTGTTCTTTGCTACAATAAGCAATTTACCCAAATTACCAATGGTGGAAGAGCATGATCAATAATAATTGGGCAATGTATTAATATTTTATGAAGTTTATCCCTTAGCCGTTTCACGTCAGTAGGCAGCGAATGTTTTTGTATCTATTTTGTGGCCACTATTTATCACTTCTAAAATAGTCGCAAATCTATCGATAAGGTTTCAGTAAATATCTGTTATATTTGCAGATACCTCCGTGTTAGCAAAGAACATCCTGCTGGTGTTTTCATCATTACTGTTGCCAAAATTAGCTTTAGGCACACCCAAATATTAGCCCCAGTACATTTCTGAAACTGTATGTGTTTCTTTCTTTCCCAATCCTTGTTTATCTTCAAAAATACACTTTCTGTTCTCGTAGCAGCCTGCCATTTTGATTGTATCTGATTTGATTCTTGAAAACTTTTTGCTGAACATGTTGCGTTTTCTGAGAATGTAGGTTGTGTTATAATATTTGTCTCGACTAATTTCAATTTTCGTACAAAATCCTTTCTACACAGTCTTCACAGCCATCTTATAAACAGCTTTTTGGGTCATGATCTTAAATCCTGAGGAGCCTATAAGAAGTGAAAAGTTAAATATGTAAAAGATTGAAAATAATAAATAACCTCGTTTTGTTCTGCAACAACTGACATTTTATTGATTTAATAAATGCATGTTTTGGCACTTTTTGGTACCAAGTTTTTGATAAAACTGTGATACAATACTCTAACGTTAAATGAAAATAAAAAATCAAACCCGGGAAAAGTCCGGAAGTACATCAAAATTACTAATTTACACATCTGTTATGAAAAATGTGTACAAAATCAATCAGTGAACAAAAAATTACAGAAATAACATTAAAAAGCATTGCTAGATTTACTATATTCTGATTCTACATACCTGCCGTTATAATATCCACTATAAAAATTATTGACTTGATAACACACATAAAACTTATATGTAACATTCGTTCACTTATAACAGCACGTGCGACTTGCAATACCTTAATGACACGACTATTAACGCGGCAGGTATTGAAATTTGTTCGTATTTTGATCGAGTTTTCGAGTCCCTGTGTGCGCTGTCAAGGACTTCATAGTTACTTCATGTCCTCAATGGTTTATTCATGATTAGAGGAAATTGTAGAAAATGGCATGTACTTTACTGTTTCTAGGACAAAAGTTGTGAAGGCGTTGAATTGTCCGATATCACGCTGAATTGCCAGTTTTTCTCCAATTAATGGTGCCGTTAGAGGCAGGGTCAGCCCCAGGAGGATCTTTAAATTCCACAGGCTTCATCCACTGCTATCAACATTTTTTATAAATTATCTTTTATTTCAAAATTAATTACTATACGCCCATGCTTACCTCTCAGCTTTTTTAGGGATAGAAGTTCTTCATTTCATTGATAGATAACCATGAGGTGGTTCCTGGTAAAAAAAATAAATAAATAAACCTGTACCACTACAACCCATGAAGAATCATGGGTTCAGTACATAGTAGGGACTTTTCTGTTTTTAGTTGTGCATGGAGTTGATTGGGCAGAGATTACACTCAACCGAGTTTTCCCAATTTAGGTTACCCACTTTATAGAGGCTGGGTAAGCCCAATCCCACTGGATAAGCCCAGGAGGGTCGTAAGATCCCACAAGGTCAAATCACTGTTGTTAAAAGATTAAATAATTTGCCTCAGCTGGATTTGAACCCGGTACCAACGGCATAATAACACAGCGCTCTACCATCTGAGCTACCCTACTTAGGTTATGTTAATTTGGTTGATATTAATTGCGGATGATGGCAAAAATATATTCAAGTATCTACCAATTCCTGGATAAGTAGAATGCTCCTCTTGAATGAGGCACTAGACAGAAGTTGTCCTGGAGAGGAGGTATGCGGCCAACTGATTGCTTCGGAACTTGTTGGAATTATACGGGCCACCTGTATTCCTAATGCGGTCAGGTATTGTGCCCGCTATCGACAATGGCAATGTGATTATTTCGGGTTAGTATAAACTCGGCCGGGTTCCATTCACGTGTGGATTAATGTGTTTTGCCGGGCTCGCTTCCAGATTCATGTGAAATCAGCTGTTATCTTATGGTCCCCTCGCTATTGTATCATCCTCCACCTTTTGTCTTGATGTATCCCTTCTTACTCCTGCCTCCGTGTATTTGTTCGAATGTTGGGGGGACAAGAATGGCCGAACGCGTCGTTATGAATATGAACGTTGATCTTATTTTAGCTGAACCAAAGAATGGATGAATATTACCTACTGCATCCTTTGCATGATACTATCCTATATTAGAATGAAAATATTACAGGGTGGAATGAAATTATTCGTAATCCTATATCTATAGGCCCGGTGAATAAGTGATGCAGTCGAATTCTCTTCAAAATGATTTTCTTGTAATCAGGGAAGCAACAATCAAGATCACGTTCCTCCAATTCACGTTTCAAATCCGCGACTTTTAAATCAATTAATTTAACACTTTTAGAAGCCATTCTTCATACAGTAGCCCAATAATTACGAAATACAAGACCAAATGCAAAATAATAGCAATTACACAATTATCCCACTTCTGACACCAATTTTGTTACGGGCTACTGGGTATTAAAATGAATTAAACAATGCCCCAATTAAAGATACTAATATTTATTAACAAAAATGATAAAAAGGATACAAGTAGATTATTAACAATTATAATTATTGAACTAATATAAATTTATAATAGCAATATTCTAAATATTATAATCTAGGCCTAACTCCTATTTAATGATTACAATAATATAAGATATTACTAATTCTAGATAGCTTAACTAGTTACAATAGTTTCTATGAATATTATAAAATTACACTACAATTTATAACTAATAATTAACACTTACAGTTCACTAGTCCACCGACCGTAGGATTCTTCAAGTATCACAAACTGACACACAGTAACAAACAGAAACAGTTTATTACACTCGCGAGACTGTTACAGTTCACTGATACACTTATTACACGGGCCGGTTGAACACTGACTAGTTTATCACACTGACACTCACTTATCACAGATCTTGCGTGGTCTACTCTTAGGCTAAGACTGACCGCCTCGAGTTGAGGGAAGTATTTAAAAAGGCAAGGCCGAACATTCCAGAACACGAAAGGGCCAGGCAATTCCGGAATCTTCTTAATCCTTTTCCGACAAAAGAAGACGATCTAGAACAGTCCTAATCCTATTTAAACGTCTCCCGCTGACGGAGTTAAGCCGCTAATCCCCCGCTTCCGCCTTCCTTTGTACGCCCGTAACACTGCCCCCTCCTTAAAAGTGCTCTGCCCCAGAGCATAGTCCGGAGAAATCGGGCAGTTATGAGCTTCTGCTGATGGAGACGCACTTTCTTTCCAGGGGTTGAACGTGCACACCAATATGGCAATTCCAGAGTTGGCGAATGTCTGTTCGATCATGTCCCTGACAATCTTCCAATCCAAGCCGTCGTATCCACAGCCCAACTTCGGAATAGCGAGCTTAGTGACACGCAGTCTCAGAAGCTTACTCCGAAGGTCGTCGAGGCTTCGCCGCAGTGCGTCATATGTTGGCTTCTGATCAGTGGCCCGCTTGGTAACCAAGTAAAACAGGTGTCGTCCCTCGTGCGGCAGGTGAAGTGCCTTCCCGACACTTGGTTCTTGGCGTTCCAGCTCCTCAGTTCCGCCGAACTTCTTCCTGAAGACCGTTGCAATCCTCGAGAAGTCCTCAGATCTTCGGCAACGCAATGGGCCAGAGAATACTCCACTGGTAACGAGAAGATATCCCTGATATTATCCATTCGCTTCCGTAGATCCGAGACGTACTCCTCTCCGGCAATTTCCTCATCAGGCTTGAAACCGAATTTCAGATCACAAGGCAACCGAAGTTCTCTGCCGAATACCACATTTGCGGGAGTCTGCCCCGTTGCCTCACTGACTGAACTGCGGTAGGCAAGCAGGAACAGGTGAAGATACTGGTCCCAGTCTCGCTGATGGTCGGAGACCACTTTGGACAAATATCGACCCATAGTCCTGTTCATGCGCTCCACCATGCCATCGGATTGAGGGTGAAGAGGTGTCGTCCTGGTCTTCCGTATTCCCAGTGCTTCGCACATCCGGAGAGACTGCAGACTCGAAGTTTCGTCCCTGGTCAGAGTGAAGTTCCATGGGTACCCCAAACCTACTGACGAGCTGCTTCACCAGTACGTCCGCAACCGTGACTGCCTCCTGATTCGGAAGGGCGTAAGCTTCCACCCACTTGGAAAAGTAGTCCATGGCCACGAGAATATACCGGTTACCTTCATCCGTCACAGGGAAAGGGCCAGCGATGTCAATTGCTATTCTCTCAAACGGTGCTCCCACGTTGTACTTCCTCATTGAGGCCTTCTTTCTTCTTGTGGGTCCGTTAGAAGCCGCGCAAGTCGCACAACGCCTGCACCAGTCCAACACATCGTCCTTAAGGTTTGCCCAGTAAAAGCGTTCACGTACCTTTTCCAATGTACGGTGAACTCCAAGGTGGCCGCCAGATACTCCGTCATGAAGTTCCCTGAGTACTTCGGGCACTTTACTCTTTGGAACGATGAGCTGAAGTCTGCGCTGATCTCCTTCCGTGTTCTCCAATGCCCGTTTCAGCAGCCCGTTGTCCACTAGAATGGAGTCCCATTGGGCCCAGTAAGTCTTTACATTCTTCGACATTGGAGCAACATCCTGCCAGGTTGGTCTTCCTTGCCCTGATAGTTTCCACTGCTTCATTTGTTTCAAGTCCGGGTCCTTGTCCTGCTCTTTTGACACCTCTGCATCCTGCCAACTGTCCATGACCACCGTTGTCCTCAACACTGATGCCTGCTTCTCTTCTTGTCGAGAACAATGCCCGCAGTCTTCGCCACAAGGCCTCCTTGAGAGCGCATCCGCATTTCTGTGACTCGTTCCAGCACGATGAGCATATTCAAAGTCATATTCTTGAAGGCGCTCTATCCACCTCGCCACTTGTCCTTCTGGTGACTTGAATCGTAGCAGCCACATTAGAGCCGCGTGGTCCGTTCTCAGGAGGAATCTTCTGCCGTATAGATATTTGTGAAAATGTTCTATAGATTTCACCACTGCCAGAAGCTCCTTCCTTGTGACACAGTAGTTGCGTTCCGGGGCTGAGAGCGCTTTACTGAAATATCCAATAACCCTTTCTTCTCCATCTTGGAGCTGAGAGAGGACGCTTCCAATAGCAGTGTTGCTAGCGTCTGTGTCAAGTATGAACTTGCCCTCGGGACCTGGATAGCTCAGAATAGGAGCACTACTCAACTTCTTCTTCAACTCCTCAAAGGATGCCTGACATTCGTGATTCCAAAGGAAAGTCCGTTTTTCCTCGGTGAGCCTGGTAAGAGGTTTTGCAATGTTTGCAAATCCTTTCACGTACCTCCTGTAGTAGGTGCAGAGGCCGAGAAAACTTCTTACTTGGTGCTTATCTCGAGGTACTGGCCAGTCGGTGATCGCTGCAATCTTCTCTGGGTCAACGGCAACTCCGTTGTCTGACACAACATGCCCCAGGTAGTTGACTTGCCTCCGAAGAGATGACACTTCTTGGGGTTCGATTTAAGGTTCGCTGCACGCAGTCGTTCGAAGACCTTTTCCAGATTCTTCAGATGGTGAGCGAAGGAGTTTCCAAGCACAATGATGTCATCTAGGTATACCAGGCAAATTTCCCAAGAGAGACCTCTTAACACGCTTTCCATCAGCCTCTCAAATGTTGCAGGAGCATTGCAAAGC